>CM055118.1:91837470-94242470 GCA_029206835.1 Rana muscosa | reverse complement strand
CATGGGTGTGTGTTATACGCCGATACTCCGTCGAATTCCCCTGCTGAAAACGAGCGAGAGGAGCGAGCGAAGCCGAAGTACAATCGGCTTTACTCGGCTCCTCTCGCAATCCCGCCCATCTCTGACTGTGCCGCTGACATAGAGAAAGCCGAGTGTACTTCGGCTAGTCTCGGCTCCTCTCGCAGTCCTGCCTGTGACTGTGAGCAGAGCCGAGTCTAGCCGAAGTACACTCGGCTTTCTCCGTCAGCGGTGCAGTCAGTGGAGATGGGCGGGACTGCGAGAGGAGCCGAGTCTAGCCGAAGTACACTCGGCCCCGCTCGCTCCTCTCCACAGAAATCGGCGCCAAATTTAAAAAAACGCCGGGACTGACACGATCGCAAAGGCACTGGGCAAGGCTGCAGATGGACAGATGGACACTGGGCAAGGCTACAGATGGACACTGGGCAAGGCTACAGATGGACACTGGGCAAGGCTACAGATGGACACTGGGCAAGGCTACAGATGGACACTGGGCAAGGCTACAGATGGACACTGGGCAAGGCTACAGATGGACACTGGGCAAGGCTGCAGATGGACACTGGGCAAGGCTGCAGATGGACACTGGGCAAGGCTGCAGATGGACAGATGGACACTGGGCAAGGCTGCATGCTGCATTTAAATGTAAGTTTTTTTTTTTTTTTGTTTTTTTTTTTTTTCCTTGAATTTCCCTCCTAAAAGTTTTTTTCCTTAAAATTCCCTCCTAAACTTGGGGTGCGTGTTATACGCCGGTGCGTGTTATACGCCGATAAATACGATATATATATATATATATATATATATATATATATATTAGCCCTGATATAGAATACATTTTTGTATTTTGAAAGACTGGGGCAGAGGGTCTCATAGACTGTACTGGTGATTTCACTGCACTTGTAGTTGGTATACTTCCTCCAGCCTGCTGGGACCTGGGTCTGGAATGTAAACAATGCAGGGATCTGATTTTTGCACCGATAATGTACAGATCACTGTTGCAATGCTCTGCAAAATATTACCGTATATACTCGAGTATAAGCCGAGGTTTCAGCACATTTTTTTTTGTGCTGAAAATGCCCCCCTCGGCTTATGCTCGAGTCACCTATTTGCGCCTTATCTCCCGGATTTTGGGGACCCGGTACCAGCCGGCCGTAGGTCTCCTGGACCCCAAACATGGCACACATGTAGCCACACTCTTCCTCCTACAAGTGTGCAAAGTTTGTTGTCCGGGGGACCTACGGCTGGGGAGCACCGATTTTTTTTTTCAAAGCCGGGCACCCCTTCCATAGACTCCCATGTTAAACGGTCATTTCTCTGGTGACTTTGGGGACCCGGTACCGGACGGTCGTAGGTCCCCTGGACTCGGAACTTGGCACACGTAGCTCCATTTCTTTCTTCTCTACAAGTGTGCAAAGTTTGTTGTCTGGGGGACCTGCGGCCGGGGAGGACCGATTTTTCGAAGCCTGGCACCCTCTTCTATAGCCTCCCATGTTAAACATCAGTCTAGTCATGGACACAGTGAGGCATACACATGGACACAGTGAGACATGCAGATGGATACCCTAGGCTTATACTCGAGTCAATACGTTTCCCAGTTTTTTTGTTGTAAAATTGGGTGCCTCGGCTTATATTCAGGTTGGTTTATACTCGAGTATATGTATTAATGTATATTTTGTATTTTATTAATGTGGGCGTTTTTATAAAATTTTTGCACATGACGGATACCTTTTAGGAATCGAGTGACGGTAAGCACATCTAAGAATGAGTCCTGTGCAGTTTAAAATTTTTCCAACATACTGGAAAATTTCTGCACATTTGGTCCTCAATTATTTTTTTTGTTAAAGGAAAAGGTCCATTGTACATCTGCCACATGTTTTAGCCAGCCGAGTCAGGTAAAGGGTTGAAGCTGATCCCAGTTGTATGATAATTTGAAGAACTCCCCTCCCTGGAGTCCATAGACACTAGGAGAACATTGGAAGATACAGTTGCCTGACTGTCAGTAGGTTTATGGCCTCCACTCAGTCATAACAGCCATTGTCTAAAGATAAGTTAGTGGTGGTATTTTTCCATCCGTCGGGAAGTATAGCATTTACGTGATCCTCTCCGGATAATGACCACTTGCTCTGGAAATGGCATATGCACTTAGGAGGGAGAAAAACATTGGCGCTGGGGATGGTTGAAGCAACAGCGGAAACAGCGATGTCATGAATTGATTGTCCAGCATGATCAATAAGTAAAAATCCCACAAGCAGCCATAATCTTAAACTGCTGATCTGACTTCATTACGAAGAAAAAAAAAAATAGAGATGCATCCTGATCTTCTCTATTATAGGTGACAAATGGTTTATTGTTAATATAATTCAAACTCAAGACCAGCCAGAGTGCCTACTAAAGTCTCTGGGGCTACCCATAGACACCCCAGTCCTTTTCCATATCTATTAAAGTAAGCAGGATTGAGCTACAGTCATTAAAGGGATGTTCTGGGCAAAAAAAATATTAAAAGCTAGCAGCTACACATACTGCAGCTGCTGGCTTTTAATAAATGGACACTTGCCTGTCCTGGTGTCCCTAGATGTCGGCACCGCAGCTGATGTTTCCCTTCAGCTGTCGAGTGCTGCCGTCGCCATTGCAGGTAAGGGAACCCGGCAGTGTAGCCTTTCGGCTTCACACCGGGAACCCTACTGCGCATGCGCGAGGCCCCGCTCCTCTCTCCCATTAGCCCGGCGGCCAGGGGGGGAGGAGGAGGGAGCCCCGCAGTGATGTCACGGCCGCGGCTGGACTCCCGGAAGTGGGTAAGGATACCTGTCTTTGACAGGTATCCTGTCCCTCCTCCCCCCGAAAGGTGCCAATTGTGGCAGCGGAGGGGGGTAGGAATCCGATGAGCGGAAGTTCCACTTTAGGGTGGAACTCCGCTTTAATGGCCCATTCATACCACAATGGAATGTGTGTTTTGGCCTGTACACACAATCAGAAAATCGTACAAAAAATACCACTTTCAAATCGATTGTGCAATAATCCGATCGTTATTGCACATCTTTTCGAGAGCTGATCATGACAATTCATGCTAAAATATCCGATGGGATGAACGGGAAAACTTTTCTCGTATGATACCAGACCTCGTTTTTGAAAATACAATACAAATGCACTACAACGCATTACATCACTTCTGAATTTTTATTCTGTTATATGAGAATTTTCATACTTTAGTAAACTCTTCATTTTTGATATCAGACTAGCATGCAAATATAAAAACAGACGATTATTAGTCCTGATAATCTTATTGTGTGTGCCAGCAGGGTGGATTTGATTTTAAATCAAGTCGATTTAAATCATGATTTTTAAAGAGCAACTATCATCTCTGTCCGGCAGTGGCTCCTCCTCTAACCCGCTGTTGACTCACCGACAGTCCCATTCACTTTTTAATGGGACGGCTGGTGATTCGGCAGTGACACAACAAGGTGAGTGATGCCCGCTAACAGGCGCTGCCATGATGGATCTGAAATGACAGGTGCTCTTTAAATGTAAGGACTTATTCTTTCTGGTAGTTAGGAAACCTTCATTTTGTTTGCAAATATTAAAGATTCTATTTAGAATAATAAGCTGTCAGATTAGTAAAACAGTGATATCAGAACTGATTCAATCATACAGTTTTTAGTGTACATAGATTTGCAAAACAATGGGATAAAGGAATATTCCTGAACTTTGTTTTATCTCATTGTTACTAGGGGTGCAACGGATCAAAAAACTCACGGATCGGATCGATCCTCGGATCAGGGGTCACGGATCGCATCATTTTGGGATCGGCATGCCTCACTGTGTCCATGCCCATGCCTCACTGTGCCCATGACTAGACTTTCGTTTAACATGGGAGTATATGGAAGGGGTGCCCGGCTTTGAAAAATCGGTGCTCCCCGGCCGTAGATCCCCCCAGACAGCAAACTTTACACACTTGTAGAGGAAGAGTTGGGCTACATGTGTGCCAAGTTTGGGGTCCAGGGGACCTCCGGCCGGTACCAGGTCCCCAAAATCCAGGAGATCAGGCGCAAAAAGGTGACTCTAGTATAAGCCATGGGGGGCATTTTCAGCACACAAAAAAATGTGCTGAAAAACTCGGCTTATACTCGAGTATATACTGTATTAATGTATCTTAAATAGAAAACTATCTTTGGATAGATTTTTACTCCAAAATAATTTTATTAAAATAAATTTGATTTTTAAATCCGATAAAAAAACATCTGATTTATATCTACCCTGTGTACCAGGCATTACTGTAACACATGTTACAATAACGTACTGTTACTGCACTTCCTGGCATGTGATGGTGCCTAGGCATTCCTTTTTCTAAAGGCTCATAGCGGTATATCTGCAGTGTGAGATCTAAGGCACTGTTGCCCTTACTGCTAGTGTCAGAATATCTAGAGTGAGGTTTGGAGATGTCCCTACTGTACGGCTTACTCACTTGAAGGACCAGGCCTTTTTGTTTACACGTATAAGTATTTCTTGCTAGAAAATTTCTTAGAACCCCCAAACATTTTATATACAGTGGGGCAAAAAAGTATTTAGTCAGTCACCAATTGTGCAAGTTCTTCCACTTAAAAAGATGAGAGGCCTGTAATTGTCATCATAGGTATATCTCAACTATGAGAGACAAAATGTGGAAACAAATCCAGACAATCAGATTGTCTGTCTGATTTGGAAAGCATTTATTTGCAAATTATGGTGGAAAATAAGTATTTGGTCAATATCAAAAGTTCATTTCAATACTTTGTTATATATCCTTTGTTGGCAATGACAGAGGTCAAACGTTTTCTGTAAGGCCCCATGCACACAGGGCGTTTTTGCAGCTGCTAACAGCAGCTTTAGACGTTTTTTTTACAGCTTCAAAACGCCCATCCATGTTATTCTATTGTGTCATGCACACTAGAGCTTTTATGAGCTCCAAGTGGCATAGGCGTTTTCCAGCTGCAAAAAAACCCCAATTCCAGTGCGTTCTGGAGCTCCAGGTTCGAGCTGCAAAAATGCCTGACGCTATTAAACGCGCAAAAACGCCGCGATTTGCGTTTTTGAGGTCTGGGATTTTTTTTTTTTTTTTTTTTAAAAGGTCAAAAAATGTTTACAAAACATGGACAGGCGTTTTTAGGCTCTAAAAAAAGCGGCTGTAAAAACGCCCTGTGTGCATGGGGCCTTAGTCTTCACAAGGTTGTCACACACTGTTGCTGGTATGTTGGCCCATTCCTCCATGCAGATCTCCTCTAGAGCAGTGATGTTTTGGGGCTGTCACTGGGCAACACGGACTTTCAACTCCCTCCAAAGGTTTTCTATGGGGTTGAGATCTGGAGACTGGCTAGGCCACTCCAGGACCTTGAAATGCTTCTTATGAAGCCACTCCTTCATTGCTCGGGCGGTGTGTTTGGGATCATTGTCATGCTGAAAGACCCAGCCATGTTTCATCTTCGATGCCCTTGCTGATGGGAGGAGGTTTGCACTCAAAATCTCACGATACATAGCCCCATTCATTCTTTCATGTACACGGATCAGTCGTCCTGTTCACTTTGCAGAGAAACAGCCCCAAAGCATGATGTTGCCACCCCCATGCTTCAGCATTCTCTCTCCTCCAAACATGACGAGTTGTGTTTCTACCAAACAGTTCTACTTTGGTTTCATCTGACCATATGACATTCTCCCAATCCTCTTCTGGATCATCCAAATGCTCTCTAGCAAACCTCAGACGGGCCCGGTCATGTACTGGCTTAAGCAGGGGGACACGTCTGCAGGATCTGAGTCCCTGGCGGCGTAGTGTGTTACTGATGGTAGCCTTTGTTACGTTGGTCCCAGCTCTCTGCAGGTCATTCACTAGGTCCCCCCATGTGGTTCTGGGATTTTTGCTCACCGTTCTTGTGATCATTTTGACCCCATGGGGTGAGATCTTGTGTGGAGCCCCAGATCGAGGGAGATTATCAGTGGTCTTGTATGTCTTCCATTTTCTAATTATTGCTCCCACAGTTGATTTCTTCACACCAAGCTGCTTGCCTACTGCAGATTCAGTCTTCCCAGCCTGGTGCCGGTCTACAATTTTGTTTCTGGTGTTCTTCGACAGCTCTTTGGTCTTCACCATAGTGGAGTTTGAAGTGTGACTGTTTAAGGTTGTGGACAGGTGTCTTTTATACTGATAACAAGTTTAAACAGGTGCCATTAATACAGGTAATGAGTGGAGGACAGAGGAGCCTCTTAAAGAAGAAGATACAGGTATGTGAGAGCCAGAAATCTTGCTTGTTTGTAGGTGACCAAATACTTATTTTCCACCATAATTTGCAAATAAATTCTGTCCAAATCAGACAATGTGATTGTCTGGATTTGTTTCCACATTTTGTCTCTCATAGTTGAGGTATACCTATGATGACAATTACAGGCCTCTCTCATCTTATTAAGTGGGAGAACTTGCACAATTGGTGGCTGACTACATACTTGTTTGCCCCACTGTGTGTGTGTATATATATATATATATATATATATATATATATATATATAATATGTGTGTGTGTATGTATGTGTGTGTGTGTGTGTATATGTATGTGTGTGTATATATATATATATATATATATATATATATATATATATATATATATATATATTCACTCACACACTCACTCACACTGTTTGGGGTTCTAAGATTATTATTTTTTTGCAAGAAATACTTTTATACATGTAAACAAAAAGGCCTGGTCCTTCAAGTGAGTAAGCCGTACAGTAGGGACATCTCCAAACCTCACTCTAGATATTCTGACACTAGCAGTAAGGGCAGCAGTGCCTTAGATCTCACACTGCAGATATACCGCTATGAGCCTTTAGGTAAAGGAATGCCTAGGCACCATCACATGCCAGGAAGTGCAGTAACAATACGTTATTGTAACATGTGTTACAGTAATGCCTGGTACACAGGGTGGATATAAATCAATGATATATTTTTTTTTTTCTGATTTTTGGGGGATTTAAATTGCTTTTTTTTTTTTTTTTTTTTTTTTTTTTTTAATCAAATTTATTTTAATAGATTTTTACTCAAATTTTTTTTATCTAAAAATATTTTTCTATTTAAGATACATTAATAATTTAGTTTATTCAGCATGAAATGGAGCTTAGTTATGTAGCATGAGGCTGTATATTCAGCAATATTTACATTTTTGGTAAACTCATTTAATGAATGCAAGCTCAGATAACATGCACTGCATTGATGCACTCACACAATTTTACAGTAAGCATGAGATAAAACAAAGTTCAGGAATATTCCTTTATTTCATTGTTTTGCAAATCTATGTACACTATAAACTGTATGATTGAATCGGTTCTGATATCACTGTTTTACTAATCTGACAGCCTATTATTCTAAATAGGAATTAGGGCCGAAACAACTAATCGATTATGAAAATAGTAATCGATTAATCGGCCAGTAACATAATGGGGTTAAAAAAACAAAAATGTTCCCTCTACAAAAAGAGCAAATCGCTACTGTAAATATTACTTTCACTGTTCCACAGTAAAAAAAAATGAACCCCTTACAGTACCGATTTATTTTCTCCTTTTGTACTATAAAGGGCTTTTTTTTTAACTCCATTATGTTACTAAACATCTTAGGCCGGGTTCACACCTATGCGTTTATTGCAGAAACGCACTACAGTTCATTTAACATGGTTTCCTATGGAAAAGGTTCACATCTATGCTTTTTTTCAGCTGCTGCGTATTTGAAAAGGGTCAAGGACTTTTTTCAACGCAAAACTGTGCTTTTTTTGGTTCAATATACTTCAGTAGCGAACCATGTAATGCGTTTTTGCAGCAATTTGTTTTTTTAATCTGCCCAACAACAAATTGGCCAAAAAAAAGCATAAAAAAATTCAAACGCGCAAAAATCAAAACGCACAGCAAAACACACTGCAGAAACAGATCAAAAGCAAACTGCATAGGTGTGTACTGAGCCTTATGCTGGCCACACGGATCAATTTTCAGACGAGAATATTCATGCAGAAAATCATTTGTACATTCACTGAATGAAAGAATGTTTGAAATTTTCACTTACTTTTAACATTCAGTTTTAAAATGACAGTAATTTCTGAACGAAAACCACATACACTGTCTGAAAATTCCTTTCACCAAGAAGTTTTATATTATTTCTACTAATGATATCTGATAGTGCTGCAACGGATCGGTGGTGATCCGTGATCCGAACGGGTCACCGTGTTCGGATCACCACGCGATCCGTGGATCTGAACTGGCCGGTGGGAGAGATTAAAGTAAGTGGGGGAGATGCCTATTACAGAGATTGGGGGAGATGCCTGACTCAGTGGGGAGATGTGGATATTACAGTGGGGGAGATGCCTATTACAGTGGGAGAGATTGTGGATATTACAGTGGGGGAGATGCCTATTACAGTGGGAGAGATTGTGGATATTACAGTGGGGGAGGGGGGGAGATTGTGGATATTACAGTGAGTGGGGGAGATGCCGTGGATATTACAGTGAGTGGGGGAGATGACGTGGATATTAGTAATTTTTTTTTAATTTTTTTTTTTTGCTGATCCGAGGATCGATCCGATCCATGAGTTTTTTGATCCGTTGCACCCCTAATATCTGATGATATTTTCCAGATTCACCCTCTAATAGTATATACAGTATATCTATTCTGTCAGTTATTCTCAGCGTGGATTCGAGATTTTGCTCCCTACCATTTAGTTGGTTATTTATATTTACCACTGCATAGAGATATTTAAGAATAAATTGCCTTTTTTTTTTTCTTTTTTTTTAAACGTTACATATTAACTAAATTATACACCACACTTTTTTAAAGGTAATTGATCGATCGAAACAATCGGCCAACTAATCGATTATCAAACTAATCGTTAGGCCCCTTTCACACTGGGGCGGGCATATGCGGTGACGGTATAGCAGTGCGATTTTCAGCGCCCTATACCGTCGTGTTTACCGCGATATTCGGCCGATAGCGGTGCGGTTTTAACCTCCGCTAGCGGCCGAAAAAGGGTTAATACCGCCCGCAAACCGCGGCTATAGCCGCGGTTTGCGGGCGGTATTACCGCGGTGTCCCATTGATTTCAATGGGAAGGAGCGGTATACACACCGCTCCTTCACCGCTCCAAAGATGCGGCTTGCAGGAGATTTTTTTTTTTTTTGTCTCCTGCCAGCGCACCGCCTCAGTGTGAAAGCCCTCAGGGCTTTCACATTGAGAATACTGGGGCAGGAGTATTTCAGGCGTTATTTATGCGCTATTTTTAGCGCAAAAACGTCTGAAATACGCCTCAGTGTGAAAGGGGCCTTAGTTGCAGCCCTAATAGAAATCCTTCATTTTGTTTGCAAATATTAAAGATTCTAACTGCCAGAATAATTCCTTACATTTTAAAGAGCACCGGTCATTTCAGATCCATCATGGCAGCGCCTGTTAGCGGGCATCCACTCACCTACTGCCGCCACGTACCTCACCTTGTTGTCACTGCCGCAGCACCAGCTGTCCCATTTAAAGTGAATAGGACTGTCGGTGAGTCAACAGCGGGTCAGAGGAGGAGCCACTGCGGGAGAGAGATGACGGTTGCTCTTTAAAAATTATGATTTAAATCAAGCCTTTTTTACTTGTCATTTAAATCAAGCCTTTTTTACTTGTCATTTAAATCGACTTGATTTAAAAACCATTCCACCCTGGCAACAAACAATGTTAATTTTACTGTCCATCGGTGACACTTTAAAAGTCTTTACTGGTTACCACTTTAGATTTACAAAGGCGGTCTGGTGCTGGAATTACTGCTAATAAACTGACGTTCATGGTGATACTTCACACGTGGGACAATCGCTGTTTGCGTATGTGCGGGACCGACATGTATGTTTTCCTTTGCGCACAAGTATGGGGGGACAGGGGCACCTTAAAAAATAATTGTGTGTATGTATGTGTGTATATATATATATATATATATATATATATATATATATTATTATTTTTTTATTATTCCTGTCACAAGGAATGTAAACATCCTTTGTGACCACAATAGGCATGTGACAGGTACTCTTTATGGAGGGATCTGGGGTATAAAAGACCTAAAATACCTCCTCTGCCCTTTAAAAAGCATTAGATCATACCAAGATCAATGTGTTCGAATGTTTTTATATATTGAAAATGGTGCTGTTTTACATCTGTGTAAACCGGAAGTAATGTCAGGTCATTGCTTCCAGGTTACTATAGCCAAGAGTCAAACAAAATTGATCCAGTCTTTGTTCGGCTCCCTGATCAGCTGGCGAAAGAACCGACTGGTCGATCGAGAGTCCAGGTGGGACGGGAGATCACGGTAAAGCCACAGCGGGAAGGGTGACGATATCCCCTCCCGCTGCCTGTAAAAGCAATCCAGCAGCAAGTTAGCTGCTAGGATTGCTTTTTGAAGAGCGCTGTACAATGGTACAGGGATGGTGCCTGCGGATGCAGCCATCATCCCAGTACAACCACTTTAAGTCCAGTGACGTCCCAGATACGTGACTAGTCGGCAGGTGGTTATTTTTCTCCTAGCTGGAGGCTCTGTCACGAGGAAGCAAAACCCTGCTTCTACCCACATGGCCGCCTCCAGAACAAGGAATGTTTAGTCATTAATAGAAAAAAGATCAGCTGCTGAAAGACCACAGGAAATAATGCCTGCCTTTTTGGGTAACACTTCTAGAGTTCTAAAAACAGAGGAAGATTCCACGCTAATAAAGCAACCCTAAAAAAGCTGAAACTATAAAGTGAGATCCACACCAAATAAATACATATAAAAATAAAGCTGTGCTTCTAGAGTTCTGTTCCTCCTTTTTAGGGCTCATTCACACGGGTGCTCTGCCCTGTGCAGCATGAAGAGCCATTTACTTTTTCTATTAGGCTGCCTGCACACAGGTCAGTGCTATGTAAAGTGAATGGATATGCATTGCCCATACAGATTCACCCACACGGGCAAGTTAGACGTGTATACAGGGACGGGTGCACAGACCCAGAGGTAGAACCCCCTGCTTCCGGTTCTGAGCAGCTGATATCTGTTCACTTTATATGGGCTGCCTGCGTACAGCTCGGCACTAGTAGAAAAATGAGACCGCTCTTCACGCTATATGGGGCCGACCACCCATGTGAATGAACTCTAAACGCCAGATATATGATCTTTGTATACTTATATTGGTCCAGAGAAGAGGGATGGTAATTTCACAATCTCCACAAATACAAGGCATTCTGTGAATGGTGGCAGTGTTGAGCGAGTGACCAGTGGGGCGGCTGGAAGATCACAAACTGGGGCAGATCTAAAGCCTCATACACACGATCGGACTTCCATCTGACTTTTCCGTGGATTTTGGTCCGATGGGCGTTGGGCGTGAACTTTTTCTGCATACACATGGCAGAACATTTTCAGCCAACATTCACCAAATCACGTGTTTTTTTTTTCAGCTCTTTACTGCCACCCTTTGGGCAACTTCTGCTATTGTTGTTGTCTTATGTTTAGCATTGGTTCTGAGCATGCGTGTTTGTGCTTTTGGATTTTAGTCCGATGGACTTGTGTACACACGATCGGATGATCCTCCATCGGACATTTTGTTGTCGAGAGCATGCACAGCGAACATTTGTCCGTTGAAAACCCGACGACGATTGTCCGATTGAGCATACACACGGTCGGATTGTCCGATTTTAAAACACGTCCGTCGAACCGTTGTTGTCAAAGTCAGATCGTGAGTATGGGCCTTCAGACAACCTTGGCTCAGGGGTTGAATGATGCTGGCCATAAGACGGACCACATCTAGCACCAGAAGAAAGTGCCAAGCTTTTTAATTTTTAATTAGATATACTGTATATTTGTATCTTGTTAGTGGGTGGAAGTTTGCTTTAATATAAATGAGGTGACTAGCTAGGAGAGAGACAGGACACTTAATTTTGGCCTTGTGGAGTGAAACGCGATGTTCTGGGAGATATTAGAAGCTGACAGGTGACCTATCCCACTGGGGCCACCTGAAACTGGAACATCATTTGGTCTTTATCTGAATAGAATTGATCAAGTAATAAATAAAACCTGTTTAACATTTCTGAGATATGGCAAACCTTAGAGGACATGTGGGATTGATGATTGAGCAGTTCTTTTTGCTAGGGGCAACATGAAACACCACTTACGCAGGCAATTTTATCTAGAACAGGAATTTGCATGCTTTTTTGGGGGGGTTAGAAGTGATAGTGGTGATACCGACTGATGCTGGAATAAAAAATATAAAAAAAAAATGCAAAAAAAGTTGGAATGTAAAGGAGAGGGAATGTTTGCGGTGCATTTGATATAGTAATGAGAAACCAATACAGAGAAGTAATAAAAGTTAAATATTTTTAATATGATTGTGTTTACCACAACGTCGTTGACTCTTTTTTTAATCACCGTATTAGCAAAAACAGCTGGGGGACATACGGGCAAGACAGGAAAATTGCACGATACTAAACATAAATCGAAAAATTGATGGATTAGAATAATAAACATATATTGAAAATTCATTTACAAAAATGCAATATTTTTCTATTTATATTTTAGTATAATGCAATTTTCCTGTCTTGCCCGTATGTCCCCTGATGAAGCGATAATGCGAAACATGTCGGGATTTTACGTGTAATTGTATATTGAACTTTACCAGCATTGTAACCTTTATTATTTGACCATCCAGCTGTTTCTGCCAATACTGTGATTACCACAACGTAGTTGACTCTCTTTTTATAAACTCAATCGTAGTAAAAATATTTAAATTTTATTAATTCTCTGTATTGGTTTCTTATTACTATATCAAATGCACCGCAAAAATCCCCTCTCCTCCTTTCTAATCCGCTTTGTATACATACAATATGGGATGAGGTGCTAATTTGTATGGGTGTTTCTACCAGTAGTCGGACCTCCCCTTCTTCTTTGGTGTGTGTGTGTGTGTGTGTGTGTGTGTGTGTGTGAAATAAAACGAACAAGATGTGCTTTAACTGCAGACTTTCAGCTTTAATTTGAGGGTATTTACCGTATATACTCGAGTATAAGCCGAGGCACCTAATTTTACCACAAAAAAATGGGAAAACTTATTGACTTGAGTATAAGCCTAGGGTGGGAAATACAGCAGCTACTGGTACAGTAAATTTCTTTAGTGTTCTAAGCAACCAGCATCCAGTAGGAGAGATGGGGGTCCTGGTGTTTAGTGAGGGGAGATGGGGGTCCTGGTGCCTAATTGGGGCAGTTTGGGGGCACTGCCAGTCAGTGGGGGAGGGGGGCACTGGTGCTTCTTACCTGGCTGCTTGATCCATATGGAATCCTGTAGAAGAATCATCCCCTCTGACTTTGTCATTCCTTTTTAGTATGTCCCCTTTTTCTTGTCTGCTGATTTTGCTCATCTGAAGGGATGCCGGGGATGCCAGTGCACTGATGGCTCAGACGATCTCACAAAAGAAAACTTCCCCTGCTCAGGCTCTGACTGATGACCTCATCTTATCTCCCTCACCTCCGGCAAATGCAGTTGGCTCAGGAGCTTAATTGAAAGCCTCTTCATCCCCCGAGAACACCCGCACACACCGGAGCGGCCCCGGAGACACAAGAGAACAGTAAGTGGGGACACTGACTCGAGTATAAGCCGAGGGGGGCATTTTCAGCCTAAAAAAAAAGGCCTGAAAAACTCGGCTTATACTCGAGTATATACGGTACATCCAAATCAGGTGAACGGTGTAGGAATTACAACAGTTTGTATTTGTGCCTCCCACTTTTTAAGGGACCAAAAGTAATGGGACAGATTAACAATCATAAATCAAACTTTCACTTTTTAATACTTGGTTGCAAATCCTTTGCAGTAAATTACAGCCTGAAGTCTGGAACGCATAGACATCACCAGACGCTGGGTTTCATCCCTGGTGATGCTCTGCCAGGCCTCTACTGCAACTGTCTTCAGTTCCTGCTTTGTTCTTGGGGCATTTTCCCTTCAGTTTTGTCTTCAGAAAGTGAAATGCATGCTCAATCAGTTCAGGTCAGGTGATTGACTTGGCCATTGCATAACATTCCACTTCTTTCCCTTAAACTCTTTGGTTGCTTTCGCAGTATGCTTCGGGTCATTGTCCATCTGCACTGTGAAGCGCCGTCCAATGAGTTCTGAAGCATTTGGCTGAATATGAGCAGATAATATTGCCCGAAACACTTCAGAATTCATCCTGCTGCTTTTGTCAGCAGTCACATCATCAATAAATACAAGAGAACCAGTTCCATTGGCAGCCATACATGCCCACGCCATGACACTACCACCACCATGCTTCACTGATGAGGTGGTATGCTTTGGATCATGAGCAGTTCCTTTCCTTCTCCATTCTCTTCTTTTCCCATCACTCTGGTACAAGCTGATCTTGGTCTCATCTGTCCATAGGATGTTGTTCCAGAACTGTGAAGGCTTTTTTAGATGTTGTTTGGCAAACTCTAATCTGGCCTTCCTGTTTTTGAGGCTCACCAATGGTTTACATCTTGTGGTGAACCCTCTGTATTCACTCTGGTGAAGTCTTCTCTTGGTTGTTGACTTTGACACACATACACCTACCTCCTGGAGAGTGTTCTTGATCTGGCCAACTGTTGTGAAGGGTGTTTTCTTCACCAGGGAAAGAATTCTTCAGTCATCCACCACAGTTGTTTTAAGTGGATCCGGGTCTTTTGGTGTTGCTGAGCTCACCGGTGCGTTCTTTCTTTCAAACAGTTGATTTGGCCACACCTAATGTTTTTGCTATCTCTCTGGGTTTGTTTTGTTTTTTCAGCCTAATGATGGCTTGCTTCACTGATAGTGACAGCTCTTTGGATCTCATATTGAGAGTTGACAGCAACAGATTCCAAATGCAAATAGCACACTTGAAATGAACTCTGGACCTTTTATCTGCTCCTTGTAAATGGGATAATGAGGGAATAACACACACCTGGCCATGGAACAGCTGAGCAGCCAATTGTCCCATTTACTTGTGGTCCCTTAAAAAGTGGGAGGCACATATACAAACTGTTTTAATTCCTACACTGTTCACCTGATTTGGATGTAAATTCCCTCAAATTAAAGCTGAAAGTCTGCAGTTAAAGCACATCTTGTTTGTTTCCTTTCAAATCCATTGTGGTGGTGTATAGAGCCAAAAATTAGAATTGTGTTGATGTCCCAATATTTATGGACCTGACTGTATATTATAATCTATATCAGCCTTGGTGGTTAATGAGCAACATTGCATATTACTGAAACCTGGGTAATTCAAACTGAGCTCCTGATGATCAGAGGGGAAACTGCTCATAAAACAAGACATTTGGAGATCTAGGTGGCAGAAGTTGTATGTGAATCTTCATTTTCTTCATTTTCCCTGTAACAGTCAAGTTTCAGCTGCCTCATGCTATGTCTCAAGCCTCTACATTGACCCTGTAACATACTAAGTAGACCTTGGGCCTATGCATGTGGGTGTAAAAACCGCTGCCTTCAGATCTGCACAATGTATAGTGTTTTCTTTTTATAGATTCCAATACAGCATTATTGAATCATTATGAGGCTATGCACAAAGCTGTGTTATGCTCAGTAATCTTATGCTGGATTACATTTTTATAGTGGAGAACTCCGTGGTCCAGTATTTTTTTTTTTCAAAATTTATATTTGCACACATGTAAACGCATGTACATGCGTACCTTCTGGGATTGAAGTCTGAGCTAGAAGAATTGTGTGATCGGTTTAAGGACTTTCCCATTTTGCGGACCATTTTTTCTATGCATGAGATTTCTGCCAGCAAGATCCGGGCCTAGGTATCAGTATTTTATTACATTTGCATGCATGAGCCCCCTAGACTGGTGACACACCGGGAACTCTGTCACTAACAATCCTGCCGCTGACAATTTGTGTAAACTGCCAGGGGGAGGATCGCTAAGGGGCTTCCTGTTTGTACCTGTGGAATCGCTCCCTTTGTAGCTGAGGTAGCAAGACGTTGCTCCCATTGTTAGTGATGGAGATTAAGAGGCGTTTAGGCGAGTTTATACATTTATTTTTTCAGGTATTTGTATAGCGTCATCAATTTACGCAGTGCTTTACATATACCGGTACATTGTACATTCACATAAGTCCCTACCCAAGGAGCTTACAATCTAAGGTCCCTAACTCACATTCATACATACACATACTAGGGACAATTTAGACAGGAGCCAATTTAAACTACCAGCATATCTTTGAAGTGTGGGAGGAAACTGGAATACCTGAAGGAAACCCACGCAGGCGCAGGGAGTACATGCAAACTCTAAGCAGGTAGTGTCATGGTTGGAATTCGAACCAGCGACCCTTTTTACTGCTAGGTGAAAGTGCTAGTTGCAGAGTGACATCTTTCTGTATAGAGGAAGCGGTTCCATGGGGACAGATAGGTAGCCTTTTTGGTGATCCAGCCACTGGCAATTTGTCGCTAGGCAAAGAAATCGCCCATGCGTCATTAGCCTTAAGCCGGGTACACACTCTGCGTTTTTTTTCATCCAACCCCGCAAGGTTAGTTCAGCGATCTTCCCCCTTTCCCCCCCCCCCCCCCGAGCTGTTGTGTTCTGACAGAGGGATGGCCACCCACAACCAGAACACTCCGATCTGCCTTTTTGGCTGAGCGTGCTGATCGGGAGTTGGTCAAATGCTGTTTTTCCAGTATGCACGTCCAACAGAAGCTGGCCAGACTGACATACACATGAGCTGAATGTCGAACGTTTTTTTTTTTATAAAGAGCTGTTGTCTCCTGACATTTGGCCCGTGTGTGCCCAGCTTTAGGAGATTGGAAGAAGCAGAGCCGTTTTTATTGCAGAGATTTAGTGCTACTTTATAAAAGTTGTAACCCTTGTTCCTTTAAAGCACGATAAACAGCATAGTGCTTCTGCAGTGTAATTTGTCCCTCTCTAGTTTATAAAATACCCGGTTGATCCTGCCTGTTCCTGTGTCCCCCTATGTAAACTGACCACGGTAATCGTGGTCGCTAATCTGATACCGTGGTCAGTTTACGTGCCTCCGTCATCCCAGTCTCTCCCCCTCCCTCCCTGCCTGCCTGTCAGCTCGGGGTGTGTGTGTGTGTGTGTGTGTGTGTGTGTGTCTGTGCCATCTCCACCCTGCTCCTCCCTGCCACTGTGGCTGTAAAGTCACTGATCACAAATCCTGGAATCCCCTCCGTTACAGCAAGATATACAGTGCAGTATCTGTGTTTTTTTTTTTTTTTTTAAGGATGCAGCTAAATGCCTTTTATTTTACAGCACCGCTGTGCGGTCACCTGACCACCTGGGTGATGTCAGAGGGGAATTTAAGCCCCTCTCTCGTCCTTGGCTCAGGGAAGGCGAGCATTGGGAGGTCACGTAAAGGTCTTGCTGAAACAGACAGAGGGGATTCCAGGATTTATGATCAGTGACTTTACAATTGCTTTAATTAACCTTAAGGACCGGAAACATTTTTCAGAATTGGTGTTTACAAGTGAAAATACCAAACATTATTATTTTTTTCTTTTCAGACGCCCTAGAGAATAAAATGGCGGTCGTTGCAATACTTTGTCACATTGTATTTGCGCAGCGGTCTTGCAATCGTATTTTTTTTGGGGAAAAAATACTTTTTTTTTTTTTTGCTTAAATAAAAATTAGACAACAGTAAAGTTAGCCCAATTTTTTTTTTTTTTTTTATATATATTGTGAAAGATAATGTTACGCAGAGTGAATTGATACCCAACAGGTCATGCTTCAAAATTGCGCCCGATCGTGGAATGGTGACAAACTTTTTTTACCCCTAAATCTCCATAGGCGACGTTTAAAAATTTCTACAGATTACCAGTTTTGAGTTGCAGAGGAGGTCTGGTGCTAGAATGGGCTTCTGCGCAACAGCTCGGCGGGACGGGGAGCTTTAAATCTATTTTTATTTTTTATTTTACTATTTTTGTGTTTTTTATTTAAAAAATTATAATTTAATCACTTTTATTCCTATTATAAGGAATGTAAACTGACAATGACATGACCTCTCAAATGTGAGATCTGGGGTCAAAAAGACCTCCGATCTCATATTTACACAAAATTGCAAAAAAAAGAAAAAAATTTTATCTTATTTTTTATTTAATTTTTACAAAAAAAAGAAAAAAAGTCCCTTTTTTTTTTTTTTTTTTTTTTTTTTTTTTTTTTTTTTTTTTTTTTTTTTTTTTTAGCGCATTGGGCGGAAGTGACGTTTTGACGTCCCTTCGGCCATCCAATGCTATGTAGCCAAGCGGGGGCCATCTTTCCCTCACTCGGCATCCAGCCTGTGTGCGAAGAGGACCTGATCGTCTCCGCTGCTGCCGACGGCTTTGGTAAGAGGCGGAGACGACTGGAGTGATAAAAGTGAATTTGTGGTGAATCTTCCGCGGAGACCACTTTTATCTGAAAGAGGACTGTCTGCTCTTGAGGAGGTTGCCAGTGTTGTAGCAGCTGCCATACCAATGGTATTCCTCTTCAAACAGGGCAGTTAAACAATCTACTTGACCAATGTTCGTGGTGACTAGAGCTGCATGATTCTGGATAAAATGAGAATCATAATTTATTTGCTTAGAAAAAAGATCACGATTCTCGGCGTAATATCTTTCACATTTATACAAAGAAATTGGGTTAACTTTACTGGTTTTTATATATCTCTATCTCTATCTTTTATCTCTATCCGCTTGCCGACCCACAGCACTGCATATACGGCACGGCTCATATTGGTACCCGTACGGTGAAGCTTTCTTCTGGGTTCAGGGCGTGTGCGCCAGCTCTACTGTGATTGAACACAGCGGGACTTAGTCAGCAGGTCCCAGCTAATGATTCATGGCCGGGACCTGCTGGTTGGCTGTGTCCAATCACAGCCCAAAGCCCTGTGCTGACCTTCAACACAGGGCTCTGTACAGAGGGAACGACCTTCCCTGTTACTTATCCCTGCAAAGAAGGGATAAGGAATAGATCTTTAGCAAAAAGCAGAACATATTACACATTGTTAGGCACACATTTAAACCCTTGATCCCCCTGGATGTTAACCCCTTCCCAGCCAGTGTCATTAGTACAGTGCATTGGGGAGATGGATGTAGATTTTATCTACACACACACACACACACAAACCTTGGCACTCCAGATGTTTTGAAACTACATTTCCCATGATGCTCAACTACACTGCAGAGTGCTTGAGCATCATGGGAAATGTAGTTCCAAAACATCTGGGGCGCCAAGGTTCGCCATCACTGCCATAGGGTGTATTGAGCAGTAGTTGATGTTTGTATTTTTCCTGGATGTCTTTTGGACTGCGTTGTCTGCCACGGCTGCACAAATCCCAGTAGCCTGATAGCGAACGTGCGGACAAAAGAGATATCTAGTGCTTGACTTTTCTGAGCTCTTTCTGTTGTTGTCAATTGAAAAACATGTTCCCTGGTCCCTGAAAGGAATTTCTTGGCTCCTTGATTGAATTGGCTTCTTCCTGGCTAGCTCTAAAAGTACATGGAATGTTCTGATTCTCTTAGCCTGTTCCCTCCCTCTAGACGTCTTTAACCACTTAAGCCCCGGACCAATACGCAGCATAAAGACCACGCCCCTTTTGCGATTCGGCGTCGCTTTAACTGACAATTGCGCGGTCGTGCGACGTGGCTCCCAAACAAAATTGACGTCCTTTTTTTCCCCCACAAATAGAGATTTCTTTTGGTGGTATTTGATCACCTTTTTTTTGCGATATAAACAAAAATAGAGCCACAATTTGGAAAAAAATTCAATATTTTTTGCTATAATAAATATCCCCAATTTTTTTTAATATTTTTTTTATTCTATTTTTTCGTGACTGCAACATTATGGCGGACACATCGGACACTTTTGACACATTTTTGGGACCATTGTAATTTTTACAGCGATCAGTGCAATAAAAATGCACTGGTTACTGTAAAAAAAATGACACTGGCAGTGAAGGGGGTTAACCACTAGGGGCGCTGAAGGGGTTAAGTTTGCCTAGGGGCGTGTTTCTAACTGAGGGGGCGTGGCTACGAGTGACATGTGACCGATCTCCGCTCTGATTACACAGAGCGGAGATCGGTGACAGTGTCAGTAGAGGAGCGGGGAGATATTGTGTTTACACTAACATCTCCCCACTCCATCCCTCCGTGAGACGATCGCGGGGATCCCCACGGCGATCGAGTCTGCGGTCTGGCTCACAGGGATGACTGCAGGGTCGCGAGCGCGCCGGCACGTGCGCGACCACACCGCAGGCAGTTAAAGGGGACATACAGGTACGTGATTGTGCCTGTACGTGCCATTCTGCCGACCTTATATATGCCGTGAGCTGTCCTTAAGTGGTTAAAGAGAAAAAAACTAAGCAGAATCATTCAGTGAGCTGCTAATGCTGACCAAGAAATACTAAAGCTTTGCTAATATTGGAACATTCACCTATTTTACCTTTTTAGGGCCTGTTCACACCATTCGTGTTTTGGGCTGCACTGAGCAACGTTGCCTAGCACAGTCCCAGTGCAAAGACCAGGTAATTTGCCCTGTTTGCTATGAAGTGAGTTCACTGAAAACGCACACTAAAGAGAATACTGCATGCAGGAATTTTTTTATTTTATTTTTTTCTTCAGTGAAGCACATTGGTCTGTGTTAGAACTAAATGAAATATCACTTAAGACATTTCAATAAAGTTCTAACAAAAAAAAAGTAAACCGTGACAATGTTGGTGCAGTTCCTCCCAGCAGCTGTGCTTATTGGTGTGGATGAGCATGTGGTTGTAAATCCTCACTTATACCCAGTGAAGTGACTAGCCTCAGATGATGCACAGAGCTGCAACCAAACCTTCTACATAAGTCATACCTGTTTATCTGCAGCCATCTCTTCTGTGGATCTTTTTAAATACAATACACATAAGAGGATTTTTTTTTTCTTCTCATTTATAGCAGCAGGGGCTGGGGATCTGAAGTCTCACAATGCAGATCTAGTGAAGGCAGCTGTGAGCCTTGACCCTCCTCACAGTACACAAAGAACATGCAGCGCTAAGCATATGAATCGCAGGCTGTGTGCTGGAGCTCTCCTGCCCATCACCCTTTTATCTCTTTCTTGTCCAGAAAACTTGTCAGAAGCCACTTATGCTGATAACAGAGAAAGGAGGCAGCAAACAGAAATCGCACTAGGTGCTTTGGAAAGAGGCTAGTACACGGTATGGAAGGATTGCTTTGATCATATTTTAGGTCTCAGATTCACAACCACTTTAAAGTGGATGTAAACCCTTTCCTATACCCAGTGAAGTGAACAGCCTCAGATGATACACAGAGATGGGGGAAAAAAAAAACTCCCTACGTAAGTTTTATTTGTATATCTGCTGTCTTCAACTTGCTATATTCTTTAGAATCCTAACATCGTGTTAGAATTTTTACTTCCTCATTCAGCAGTAGGAGTGGTTTCTTGGCATACACTGTGTAATAGTTGATTGGAGGATAAGCACACTCCCCCCTCCACATGGGAGGAGGAAGGAAGGAATGTGCAGAGCTGTGCTGTGACAAGCTCTCTGCTAATCTATTTCTAGCACCCACCCGAAACAAATTTCAGGCTGGTTTCATCTCGGCTGTCAGAACTTGTCAGAGGTTATCATGCTGATAACAGGAACGGTGCAGCAGAAAGACACAGGGCTTTGGTGAGAGATGAGTAAACACAACAGATATACAGTTGCAAAAAAAAGTATGTGAACCCTTTTGGAATGATATGGATTTCTGCACAAATTGGTCATAAAATGTGATCTGATCTTCATCTAAGTCACAACAATGGACAATCACAGTCTGCTTAAACTAATAGCACACACAAATTTTAATGTTACCATGTTTTTATTGAACACACCATGTAAACATTCACAATACACGTGGAAAAGGTATGTGAACCCTTGGATTTAATAACTGGTTAAACCTCCTTTTGGCAGCAATAACTTCAACCAAACGTTTCCTGTAGTTGCAGATCAGGAGTCAGGAGTAATTCTTGATCATTCCTCTTTACAGAACTGTAAAGTTCAGCAATATTCTTGGGATATCTGGTGTGAATTGCTTTCTTGAGGTCATGCCACAGCATCTCAATCGGGTTGAGGTCAGGACTCTGACTGGACCCCTCGAGAAAGCGTATTTTCTTCTGTTTAAGCCATTCTGTTGTTGATTTACTTCTATGCTTTGGGTCGTTGTCCTGTTGCAACACCCATCTGCTGTTTAGGTTCAGCTGGTGGACAGATGGCCTTAAGTTCTCCTGCAAAATGTCTTGATAAACTTGGGAATTCATTTTTCCTTCGATGATAGCAATCCGTACAGACCCTGACGCAGCAAAGCAGCCCCAAACCATGATGCCCCCACCACCATATTTCACAGTTGGGATGAGGTTTTGATGTTGGTGTGCTGTGCCTCTTTTTCTCCACACATGGTGTTGTGTGTTTCTTCCAAACAACTCAACTTTGGTTTCATCTGTCCACAGAATATTTTGCCAGTACTGCTGTGGAACATCCAGGTGCTCTTGTGCAAACTGTAAACGTGCAGCAATGTGTTTTTTGGACAGCAGTGGCTTCCTCTGTGGTATCCTCCCACGAAATCAAATCTTGTTTAGTGTTTTACGTATCGTAGATTCGCTAACAGGGATGTTGGCATATGCCAGAGGCTTTTGTATGTCTTTAGCTGACACTCTAGGATTCTTCTTCACCTCATTGAGCAGTCTGCGCTGTGCTCTTGCAGTCATCTTTACAGAACGCCCACGCCTAGGGAGAGTAGCAGCAGTGCTGAACTTTCTCCATTTTATAGACAATTTTGTCTTACCATGGACTGATGAACAGCAAGGCTTTTGGAGATACTTTTATAACCCTTTCCAGCTTTATGCAAGTCAGCAATTCTTAATCATAGGTCTTCTGAGAGCTCTTTTGTGCGAGGCATCATTCACATCAGGCAATGCTTCTTGTGAAAATCAAACCCAGAGCTGGTGTGTTTTTTTTTTATAGGGCAGGGCAGCTGTAACCAACACCTCCAATCTCATCTCATTGATTGGACTCCAGTTGGCTGACACCTCACTCCAATTAGCTCTTGGAGATCTCATTAGTCCAGGGGTTCACATACTTTTTCCACCTGCCCTGTGAATGTTTACATGGTGTGTTCAATAAAAACATGGTAACATTTAATTCTGTGTGTGTTATTAGTTTAAGCAGACTGTGATTGTCTATTGTTGTGACTTAGATGAAGATCAGATCACATTTTATGGCCAATTTGTGTAGAAATCTGTATCATTCCAAAAGGGTTCACATACTTTTTTTTTTTTGCAACTGTATGTGCCTAGGTCAAATTTCATGAATCGGGTTTTCATCCACTATTATCTTAATTTCATTTTCTTATTTACCATCAGATTTCTATTGGTGTGGTGCGCAGTGCACCCTTTTGCTTGAGAACTACAGAAGGTGATTCTGGGAGTCTGAAAATGCCTAAAGGCTAGATTCACCTTTAAAAAATAAATGCACATATTTGTGCAGGAAAAAAAAGTGCATTTAATTTTATTTTCACACAGGGGCCTGCAAAGCATCACAGTTACAATCAGTGGATTGTCCCAGGCTTCTGCAGACTTTCCCCAGTTCTTTGACCTTCAGTCAGAGACTTGGAAGGAGTGTCAACCCCAACTTGCCATCACCTTTTCATTTGTTAATTGTAGTAGAAGAGTCGTACCCCTCACTCCATCTTCCTCAACTCACCGCCTCTTTGTTTTTGTTATTGTACTAGAAGGGGCACATCTTCCCTCTTTCTCAACTCTCCATCACTGTTTCATTTTATTATTGTAGTAGAAGGGTCATGTCCACGTCCCTATTCCCCCAACTCCCCATTACCATTTAATTGTATTATTGTAATAGAAGGGTCATATCCCTGTCCCTATTCCTCAACTCCCCATCACCATTTCATTTTTATATTGTAGAAGGGTCATATCCCTGTCCCTCAACTCTCCATCACCATTTCATTGTATTATTGTAGTAGAAGGGTCATATCCCCGTCCCTATTCCTCAACTCACCATCACCATTTCATTTTATTATTGTAGTAGAAGGGTCATATCCCTGTCCCTCAACTCTCCATCACCATTTCATTGTATTATTGTAGTAGAAGGGTCATATCCCCGTCCCTATTCCTCAACTCACCATCACCATTTCATTTTATTATTGTAGTAGAAGGGTCATATCCCTGTCCCTCTTCCTAAACTCACCATTTCATTTTATTATTGTAGTAGGTCATATCCCTGTCCCTCTTCCCCAACTCCCCATCACCATTTCATTTTATTATTGTAGTAGAAAGGTCATGTCCCTCTTCCCCCAACTCCCCA
Source organism: Rana muscosa (assembly GCA_029206835.1). NCBI lineage: Eukaryota > Metazoa > Chordata > Amphibia > Anura > Ranidae > Rana > Rana muscosa. Next base: position 94,218,114 of record CM055118.1, on the reverse strand, counting down.
TCACCATTTCATTTTATTATTGTAGTAGAAGGGTCATACCCCCGTCCCTCTTCCTAAACTCACCATCACCATTTCTTTTTATTATTGTAGTAGGTCATATCCCTGTCCCTCTTCCCCAACTCCCCATCACCATTTAATTGTATTATTGTAGTAGAAGGGTCATATCCCTGTCCCTATTCCTCAGCTCCCCATCACCATTTAATTTTCTTATCCCTGTCCCTCTTCCCCCCAACTCCCCATCACCATTTATTTGTATTATTGTAGAAGGGTCATATCCCTGTCCCTCTTCCTCAACTCCCCATTTAATTTTATTATTGTAGTAGGTGGGCAATATCCCTGTCCCTCTTCTCACCATTTATTTTTTCTTTGCAGTTTGCTGGTGTATGTTGAGGGTTTTTATCTTATTGGGTGATGGTGAGAATCTGGTTTGGGGTAGAGCACTTCATTGTATTTAGCTCCAACAAAATAAATCGGGATTTGAGCTGTTCTGGTATATAAGGATTAGAAAACCACCCAAGTGTTGGTTGTTGGAACTGAAGAAAAGATCTTCTTCAAGAGCCAGCGTTACTGGTTGAACAAAGTTTAAACAAATCCTGCAAGCCTTTCTCTCGGTTTGTCGCTTGCGCTGATTATGTGAGTGACATTTTAGATTGCTTGCTGTCACACGCAAAGCCAACACCTTTTCAGTCTGTTTTAAATAAACCTGATACAGACTTCTTTGTTCAGGTCTCCGGTGTATTGTTCATCATTGTACAGTGCCGCCGAATATATTTGCTTTGTTTAAAGGATCATAATTTGCGTCTCAGTCAAACGGCACAATGCGCAGTGACAGGCCTGCTCGGTGCAGTCCTTCGGAGAATCGAGCAGCGTTTAGCAATGCACTCTATGAAATCTAATGCTTTTGCATCCCAGAAGCAATTATGGCATTTAAATCCTTTTCTCTGCAAAGCATTACCGACCCAGCAATGACGTGACTAACCGTTTGTGTGTCGATTGCAGAGGCCATTATAAAGAATAATAGACAAGCCGGCCTGTGTTTCCTTCGGGAGGGTGAGGTATCGATGTATTGTCAGCACACATATCTCAGCGACCAGATGGAAGCACGAGGTGAGGCGTTTAGGCAAAGCCATACCTTTACCGGCCAGAATGGAACATATTTCGCAGCAGTTATTTGCTGCCTGGGGCATCTGAATTTTAAGCATGGAATGTGCAGGAGCAGGTTTAGTGCAGCTGTAGATTCTCGCAGGTATTTTTAATTTTTTTTTTTTTTCCTTTTTTAGTGTCTTAAGGGGGTTGTTAAACATATCTGTCACATACGAACAGCAATCGATCAGCAGTTGGAGAAACTCTGCTTAAAGGGTATTTCCACTTTTGCAGCTAAACTGGGATAACACCTACTTTCTATTTGTTACGTGTTCCCAATCACATAGCATAGCTTAAAAAATATTTAAACATTTCTGCTTCCCTTTTTATTTAAAAATCCCACCAAGCTCTCCTCTTCTATTTAATGTTAAGAGGGAACTGTTAAGTTACGTTTACTCCAATTAAAAGCATATTCCACCTTTTGCAAGAAAATTAATAAACGCCCCATATTGAAAAAAAAGTGTATTTTATTAAAAAAAATGTGTTTGAAGCTATCAGTGGTTCGCTGGTGCAATGCATAGGCACTTGCAGTTAAAGATAAATTATAAACGCAAAATCGTGCTTTAAAAGCAACTTGCACAACAATTGATATAAATTGTGTATAAATTAATTATAAACCTAAAGTTCCGCGTTTAAAAATGAAGCATGTATAGTACCACAGAAAAATATCAGTGATGTAAAAAGCAAATCCGTGAAGGCATTCTTGATCTACACAATCGGGTAATATTCTGGACACCACAATTCCCTTGAGTGCACCACCACCTCTGTGTACAATAAAAACTCTTACCAGACTAAGTGGACTCTTTAACCACAGAGTTAAAAAGGCATAGGAATCTCAATGGTTCCCAGGTTGCTACCAAACCCTCATGGGTGCCACATCGGCAAACAAAGATACCCCATATCAACATGGAAAAAGATCTGGGAAGACCACATAGCGTGAAACTGTATATCGTTTTTAGTAAAAATGTATACAGACTACTTACAAATGAAAAGGTAATAAGTGCTTGAACAAACAGCCAGTCCTGGGAGACAAGTGAACCACTTCCTGGTTTTGGAGAGCGGATGACGTCAAGAGCGATGGCTCCGTCCCACTCGTTTTGTCACGTCTGATGTCATTGGGGCCGTGGACTGCAGTTAAAGAGCTAGAGGAAGTAACCAATAGACTAAAAGTGTGGTGACTTCACCGCACTTGTGCTTCATTGACATCCACAAGTCCCACTTTACCATGGTGGCAGGTGAGACTTTAAACCTTCCATTCGCAGATTCCTATGAATGGATGATGCTGAGACCAAGTTTCATGTTGCGGCTCAAAAATGGGTTAAACTTGATCAGAAAGGTGGAACTAGACTTTGGCAGATCTTCATTATCAGCTGTAAACTAGATGTGCACACGTTCTATCCTAATAAAGGTTAAAGATCTCAAAGCTTGGGCAGCATATTGTATGTTGATGGACTCTTAAAAAAAAAAACCCCTGTGCCTCTGATTGCACTTTGTAATATTACAGCAATATACACCTGCCACAATGAAACAACTAGAAAGGTGAGAAATGTAAAACAAAAATTCTAAAAAAAATATTGTAGGTATGCTGTGCGAATTGAAACGCAAAAAATACATACACATATTGACTTTTTTTTTTTTTTTGTACACATTCTGGCTGATTACATAACCTGTGTGTGTTTTTCCCTGGCGGTCTGCAGTTCCTAATAGATGCAGAGAGTGGCGTTGACACCTTTTGCACTGGTGAGTCCAAGACGTGATGACGCACTCCTAGGGGGTGCATCTATGACACTCTAGGCATACAGCGAGTGAGCTTCATGATGCTGTGTATCATTCAAACTAGAATAGGACTTGTGCTGAGTTTGTTTTAATTCATTTATCTCTTTTATCCCTGCGGCTAATTTATAAAGCAGTGGGATGACCTTCAGTGTATGTTGACATTGGAGGCTGGTTTGAAATCGATTTCAAACCCGCATTTCATTGCGAGTTCGGGGCGATTTGGGGTCTATGCACAGATGTCTATTGAAATTGTCGCCAAAAGTAATGCAGGAATTACTTTTAGTAATTGGTGCGGCGGCGCACAGATTCGGGCATTGCCGGCAATCGGCTGTGATTTGGCATGCAAATTGACATTAAATCGCCCTGATGTGTACGGGGGCTCAATTTTTAATCTAGTAGGGGGCACCTGTTCCAGTTACAACTGTCTAAGAAGGGAATTCCGTTCCCTTCCTGTTGCGTCTGCAGATCAGAAAGTGAAGGGAATTCTCAGGAAACAGACTGCAAGAAATAGACTGATGGATTTTAACCCACTAATGTTTTTCAAAGCGTAAAAAAAAGTCCGGCTGAACACACACTTTAAAGCTTTGTTATCAGTATTTCTGGAATGCATAAATGGTAATTGAAGGCCTTTAAAGCTTAAAGTGATTGTAAAGTATTTGTTATATAAAAAAAAAAAAACATATACCCGAGTGACACCTATCCTCTTCTGGGCCCCCCTGCCGCTGCTCTTGCTGCCTACTCTTCTTGGTGTGCCACCATAGCCAGCCACTTCCTAGGGTGCCACACCAGCTGGCCCAATCCCCACATACACATAGCGCAGCTTTGCCCCACCCCCTGCTCCTTCGTAACAGAATAGTCAAATAATTAACCCAAAAGCAAACATTTTAGTATATTGCAGCTTACCAATTCTTAGATGTGATGGCTGCATTCGTTTTCTTATTAAGGCTTTCTTTCCTTTTTTTTTTTTTTTTTTTTTTCACCTGGTGATCTGGCCAGCAAGGCTGTGCTTTTTGAACAACAAGTTTTCCAGAAAATATAGCAGCTGGAGTGTTGAGACAAACCATTTACCACTGTCAGGGGTGCTTACAATGGTCAGCTTTTATTTATTCATTCATATACAGGCATACCCCACTTTTAAGTACACAATGGGACCAGAGCATGTATGTAAAACGAAAATGTACTTAAAGCGGAGGTCCCACGAAAAAAAAAAATTAAAAGCCAGCAGCTACAAATGCTGCAGCTGCTGACTTTTAATAAATGGACACTTACCTGTCCAGGTTGCCAGCGATGACTGTAGCCGAAGCCGAGCAATCGCTTGTCTCTCGGCTGCCCCTGCCGCCATCCTCGGTGAGGGAATCAGGAAGTGAAGCGATGCGGCTTCACTGCCCGGTTCCCTACTGCGCATGCGCGAGTAGCGCGGCGTGTCCTCACAGGTCCCCGCTGTCTCCTGGGACCAGTGTGTTTCCCAGAAGACAGCGGGGGGTGACGTGAAGGGGCGTGACTCCCGCGGGAGTCTATTCCCGGAAGTGGGTGCAAATACCTGTATTATACAGGTATCTGCACCCCCCCTCCCCCTGAAAGGTGCCAAATGTGACACCGGAGGGGGGGGGGGGTTCCGAAAAGCAGAGGTTCACTCTTTGTGTGGACCTCCGCTTTAAAGTGAAGCAATTCCCGTTTTCACTTCTGGGGCATCAGGGGCTGTAGTGTGGGGGTCAGTGAGTGTAGTGGGGGGGGGTCAGTGCGTTTCCAAGTAGCTTTAGCTTGAGAGCCACTTTACATACTCTCACGGGTATGTCCTTAGGCCTCTTTCACACGGGGCGGATCCGTGCAGATCCGCCCCGTGAAGCTCCGCTTGCTCAGCGGGGATCGCTCCGTTGATCCCCGCTGAGCCGACGGATGACTGGGCGGTCCCCGCACACTGTGCAGGGACCGCCCTGTCAGAGCGCCGCTCTCCCCTATGGGGAATCGGATTATGATGACGGACCGTAGAGTCCGTTGTCATCCGATCCGCTCCGCCGACGGAAGGAAAAATAGGGTTTTCCTCCGTCACACTTTGGCGGAGCGGATGTCAGCGGACATGTCTCCGCTGACATCCGTGCCTCCATAGGGCTACATGGAGGATCCGTTTCAGGTCCGCCTAAAAAACTGACAGGCGGACCTGAACGGACCTCCGTGTGAAAGGGGCCTTACTAGCGAGTGTATGTAAAGTGAGTGTACTTAAAGCAGGGTATGCCTGGAAAACCTTTATGCCAAATAAAAAAATTAAATAAAAAATACTTAATCTAGATTGGGGGCACTCTAATACAGGAGGTATGTTAGTGGCCAAATCAACAGGGGAACAAGAAAAAAGGGGTACCAAAATAGCTAACCCAGGGTCAGACTTTTGAGGCACAGTAAACGCTGAAGAATATTTGAAAAAATTACAATATTTATTGAAAAAAGTACATGGTATATAAAAAGCATTGGAAAAAGAGTTAAACATATATATAGTGAGCCCTTGTGCGTCAACGCGTTTCGCTGTTAAGCTTCGTCGGGACACATTCAAGGTTCATTGGTGGCAAGAGAGAGAATGGGTCTCACTATCTTGCAGGAGAATCTGCCTTGTTCACAAGATTCCAAAAACATGGGTTCTATCCAAAAAGGCTAGCTCCAGTGGTCTATTGACAGATAATCATAAGGACCAGTAGCTCATATATAACAAGGATCCTCACACAATATGTTCCAAAAAGGGTTGAAATGAAGATCAAAATTACGGTAGACAGGTGAGATGGATATGGACAGGTAGCCAGAAGTATCTCAGACTATATAGCCTTAAGATACAAAAGCTAAGAGTGCTATAATGCAGTCCAAACATACACTGTATTTATTGGTGTATAACACACTTTTTTACCCTGAAAATAGAGGGTAAACTGTGGCTGCGTGTTATACGCAGGGGGCTGTGGAAAGTTTTTTTTTTTTTTTCCCCCTGAAACTTCCCTCTTAAAGTTAGAGTGCGTGTTAAACGCCGATAAATACGGTAAATCCCCTTGATCATTATCAATGGAGAATTGTATCAAATAACCCCCTGGTGGAAAAGCCGTATGCTATTCACTTTTTTACCCCCCCCCTTTTTTTTTTTTTTTTTTTCTTGTTCCCCTATAACTTACGGATGTGGCTATGTGAGTGCTTCTCTCTTTATCTTGGCCAAATCAACCGTAACACAGCCTAAAAAAAGAAAACCAATGCAGCCGCCACACCTAAGATGCAATATATTACATTTTTGATCATGGGTTTAAATATGGTAATTTTTACATAGTTATATTGGTCCAGCTTGGATCAATGTAAGTTTTTTTGTATTTGTCATATCTGTGTAATCACAGTGGAATCTGGAAATCGCTGTAGTAGGCAGCGCAGCGCTACTACAGTGATTGCCGCTAGCTTCTCTGTCTTGTGTAGAGCGACTGCCTTTTAGGAAACATTTTGCATTCTCTCAGTGAAGCCAAACATTCTCTGATTGGACATGGGGGAAAATGTCACAATCTGTTCTTCGACTGATTAGAGAGCACTTGGCATTCAGTTAATGGCAACCCATGCTGAGCGAGTAAATAAATTCCTATGTTCACTAAACAGCCGGGCAGCTGCCGAGTATGGAACCCAGAAGGTAGTGGGGATCCCAGAGTATGGAACCCAGAAGGTAGTGGGGATCCCAGAGTATGGAACCCAGAAGGTAGTGGGGATCCCAGAGTATGGAACCCAGAAGGTAGTGGGGATCCCAGAGTATGGAACCCAGAAGGTAGTGGGGATCCCAGAGTATGGAACCCAGAAGGTAGTGGGGATCCCAGAGTATGGAACCCAGAAGGTAGTGGGGATCCCAGAGTATGGAACCCAGAAGGTAGTGGGGATCCCAGAGTATGGAACCCAGGAGCTAGTGGGGATCCCAGAGTATGGAACCCAGGAGCTAGTGGGGATCCCAGAGTATGGAACCCAGGAGCTAGTGGGGATCCCAGAGTATGGAACCCAGGAGCTAGTGGGGGATCCCAGAGTATGGAACCCAGAAGGTAGTGGGGATCCCAGAGTATGGAACCCAGAAGGTAGTGGGGATCCCAGAGTATGGAACCCAGAAGGTAGTGGGGATCCCAGAGTATGGAACCCAGAAGGTAGTGGGGATCCCAGAGTATGGAACCCAGAAGGTAGTGGGGATCCCAGAGTATGGAACCCAGGAGCTAGTGGGGGATCCCAGAGTATGGAACCTGGTAGCTGTGCCTACTGCAGTGTTTTCCAGTTTCCAGGATCCAGTGAGTATGGCACATCCATACTTGCATTGGTCCAAGCTGGATGTAAATATGTAAAAAAACAAAACAAATGCCATACCTGGAATCCAGCTTGTAATATTCTTTCTAAAGAAAATAACTGTTCCCAGGCTTGACCGATGCCTAGGCTTTAGTTCATATGACCAATCGCTCTCTGCTGAAGCAGGGAAGATCAACCAATCGGAATTTCGGATCCTCCCTTTCAGCTGATTTAGGGTTTTCCTGGGGTATACGATGTTGGGGAAAGGTTGCCTGATTACATTCAGACTGTTTCTTCCTATTAAGGAAACATATGGTTTAGGTCTTAAAGAGAAGGCTAATTTTTACGCTGTGGAGAAGTTGAGGCCTGAAATTTGACCACAAAAGTGGTTAACTGCAACTTAATTACTGCACGGTCACTTGCGAATTTAGTGTGGTTAAAGATGCATTAGGATTAGAGATGACATTGGTTTGGTATCACGCACGTTAGGTTACTGTTACATGTGGAGATGTGTTTGTTATTGCTTAAACATGCTTTTCTTTATTGTCTTTTATACTTTGCTGCTATTATAATCCAAAGTATTTAAAGCCTATTTACTGGTTAGCAGTAGATTTAACGAGTAGCTTCGGGCAGATCTAAAAACCGCCAATGAAAAGAGCTATTTATTCATTTAAAAAAAAGAAAACATTTTATTATTGAAAATCAACATAAATACCCAAGTGTTTTCTTGGTATTAAATCCCTGTAGCTCCTTCCAGGAGAACTCGAAGCCAGGCAGGCTCTATTGCAGTGCACTTTGAGTGAGCAGAAGGATGACTTCATCAGTGTACTATTGTTCATTTAATGGCCAATCGGCAGGCTGGGAAGTGTTTTTTGACTGGTGCTACTGGAGTGTTTTTATTAAATCCCTGCCTGTGATGTCTGTTAGGAGTGCATGGATCACAAAACTGCCTGTAAAGAATTTACAAATCAGTTTGCAGGCTAAACCATCCCTATAACTGTTTAGCAGCAGCCTGGAGATCAGCCTAATTGTTCATTGATAACTGTCTTCATTCAGATTCGTCCATTGCAAAAAGCATTTGTCAGTAAGGTGCTAATTCTCTTGCTGACATACAATTAAAACCAGCTATTCAGCCCAGCTTTAAAGGTTTCAAATGATAAGGTTTTATTGAACTCAATCGCAAGGGTTCAGTGTTAATACAACCTTTTGTGTCTTGTCTTGTCAGCTCTGGTTCACCCCAGTGCAATTTGAAAGTTCAAAATCGCATGAAAAGTTGCACCCCATTGCCGGAAATTGAATAATTTTAAATTGCGACTCTGGAAAAGGTCCCTGCACTACTTTTTTACAATTTTTTTTTTATTACGACTTGCATTGACTTCTGTTAAATGACGCCGCAACCTGCAATGAATATAAAGGTCCAAACCGCACTGAGCTGCTGCTCCGAAATCACGCTGAAGTAGCGCAATTTCAAAGCCGCACTGGTGTGAACCAGTGCTAAATGTTTTTGTTGCAACATTGATTCAGCAAAAGCGCCAACTGTATTATGCAGCCCACAGCTAGTAAATGAAGTACCTGCAAACCCTATTTAGGAAATGTCATTGTAAGGAAAAAACAAGTAAAATGCAAAAAAAATACATTAAAAATGATCTATTTACAATAATGATCCCAAAAAAGTATCAACATTTTAGAAGTACTAAAAATATTAGAGATGCACCGAAATTTCGGCCGCCGAAAATTATTGTCCGAAAACTGTTTTCGGTATCGGCCGATAGCAAAAATCAGCCGATACAGAAAGGGGGCGGGGTCCGCCCCGGGTAGCACCCATTGCGGGAGTGTCACCCTGGTGTGCCCCCAGTCCTCCACTCCCTCCTCCTCCCCGCGATCTCTGTGTGTCACTGTCCTGTGAAAGACGGCACACTGATCACAGGCAGCCTATAGAGGGGGACAGGGAACTCTTCATTCACCAGCCCAGTGCCCGCACATCACACACGGACCTCCTCACCAATCACATTTCCGCCTCCTCCACTCCCTGCTTTCACCACAATGGAAACTCCAACTAGTCCGTACAGCCCTCCGCCTGCACCCTTTTGTGTGCCGCCTCACTTTCCATTCAACTAAGAGAAGCTCCGCTCACGTTTAACATGTACCTTTAGGAGGTCGTATCTGAAGGATGGCTGTATGGCTGGCTATTGGTTGGGGCGGGGAGTGGTCTAGAAGTAGGTGATGCTCAGAGGATCCGTACAGTGAGGTTAGCCATGTGAATGGAAGGTGAGAGATGAATGTGGGTGCTAAGGTGTATGGAGAGGGACATGGGGTGAGGGCAGTGCGCAGACCCGCTTTATTAGCTGTCTATATGTGCAGCATTAAACGTCTAAGGTCAGCACAAGTCATACATGGGCACAGCTGGTCCTGAGCAGAAGTTGGGGGAGGGGGATGATGTGATTTCTAATAGGGGGGGGCCCTGAATGCTGTCACATGGGGTAGGCAGAGTGGTGTTTCCCCACAGAGGCAGGGTATTAGCCTGCATTCATATTTGGCACTTGTCCATGGGCACGTGCTCATGGACAATCCAATGCATGGCCAAGAAGTCCATTCCTGACACCTTATTTAACCAGTTCAGCCCTGGAAGGATTTACCAACTTCCTGACCAGGCCATTTTTTGCGATCCAGCACTGCATCGCTTTAACTGACAGTTGCTCGGTCGTGCAACGCTGTACCCAAATTAAATTTACGTCCTTTTTTTTTCCCCCCACAAATAGAGCTTTCTTTTGGTGGTATTTGATACAGCACTGGTAGGCTGCTGGGCACTGGCAGGCTGCATTTGATTGACACTGGTGAGGCTGCATTGATCTCCTTTACCACGTCTGCAGTCTCTGACCATCTCCTTTACCACGTCTGCAGTCTCTGACCATCTCCTTTACCACGTCTGCAGTCTCTGACCATCTCCTTTACCATGTCTGCAGTCTCTGACCATCTCCTTTACCACGTCTGCAGTCTCTGACCATCTCCTGTACCACGTCTGCAGTCTCTGACCATCTCCTGTACCACGTCTGCAGTCTCTGACCATCTCCTGTACCACGTCTGCAGTCTCTGACCATCTCCTTTACCACGTCTGCAGTCTCTGACCATCTCCTTTACCACGTCTGCAGTCTCTGACCATCTCCTGTACCACGTCTGCAGTCTCTGACCATCTCCTGTACCACGTCTGCAGTCTCTGACCATCTCCTGTACCACGTCTGCAGTCTCTGACCATCTCCTGTACCACGTCTGCAGTCTCTGACCATCTCCTGTACCACGTCTGCAGTCTCTGACCATCTCCTGTACCACGTCTGCAGTCTCTGACCATCTCCTGTACCACGTCTGCAGTCTCTGACCATCTCCTGTACCACGTCTGCAGTCTCTGACCATCTCCTGTATAAAAATATTTTTTAAAAACGGTCACTTTTGGTTTCGGTCTGTTTCGGTATCGGTTTTGGTTTTCGGAATCTTGTATTTTTCAATTTCGGTATTGGTTTCGGCAACAAAAAACCCATTTGGTGCATCCCTAGAAAATATCTTGCAGTTTCCCCTGAAGTTAATTAAACAAGCTGATAAAATGACATGGAATGTCCTAGAGCCCTTTCTGGTTGCCCTTTACATGTTCAGAATGAGGAAATTGCCATGTGTGGGTCATCGGCCCTTGGTTACAGGTCAGTGGCACTGTTCGATCATGCTATGGCTAATAACATTGTAAATGTTAATCTAGATTGCATGTCTTGCAGCCTCCAACTGTGGATGGAGGAGAGAATTAATTGCAGTCTTACAGCTGAGAATGACCGTAGTTTTGAAATGGTTTTAAATTACGGATATCGGCTCTTGACGTCTGTGAAAATTGCTGTTAAATCATGGAGTACACCGGCGAGAGAGTTTTTTAAATTCCTATTTGTGCCACGCCATGTGATTCAGAATTGATGGCTGTTATATCTTTGGTGAACTCATGCAGGGGTAGAGTGGTTGTCTCTATCTACCCGCTGAATTGTGACACTGTAGTTGGTACATCGAATACTCCACCCGAAACTAAATATACAGTGCCTTGAAAAAGTATTCATACCCCTTGAAATGTTCCACATTTTGTCATGTAACAACCAAAAACGTTAATGTAATTTATTGGGATTTTATGTTATAGACCAACACAAATTGTCACATAATTGTGAAGTGGAAGGAAAATGATAAATGGTTTTCAATTTTTTTTTTTTTTTTTTACAAATAAATATCTGAAAAGTGTGGTGTGCATTTGTATTCTGCCCCCTTTACTCTAATACCCCTAACTAAAAACTAGTGGAACCAATTCTCTTCAGAAGTCACCTAATTAGTAAATGGAGCCCACCTGTGTGTAATTTCAGTATAAATACAGCTGTTCTGTGTAGCCCTCAGAGGTTTGTTGGAGAACCTTGGTGAACAAACAGCATCATGAAGGCCAAGGAACACACCAGACAGGTCAGGGATAAAGTTGTGGAGAAATTTAAAGCTGGGTTAGGTTTATATATAAAAAAATAAATAAAAATCCCAAGCTTTGAACTTCTCACTGAGCAGTGTTCAATCTATCATCCGAAAATGGAAAGAGAATGGCACAACTGCTAACCTACCAAGACATGGCTGTCCACCTAAACTGACAGGCCGGGCAAGGAGAGCATTAAACAGAGAAGCATTCAAGATGGAAACTCTGAGGGAGCTGCAGAGATCCACAGCTCAGGTGGGAGAATCTGTCCGCAGGACAACTATTAGTCATGCACTCCACAAATCTGGCCTTGATGGAGTGGCAAGAAGAAAACCATTGTTAAAAAGCCATAAGAAGTCCCATTTGCAGTTGGCGAGAAGCCATGTGGGGGACACGGCGAAGGTGCTCTGGTCAGATGAGACCAAAATTTAAATTTTAATTTTTGTTCGAAGGCCCCTTTTACACATATACTGTACATACAGGACCGTTCATTTCATCAGTTCAGTCACATCAAAACAGATAAAGTATTCACCAGTGTGTCATCGGTGCCCACCAGTGTGTCATCGGTGCTCACCAGTGTGTCATCGGTGCTCACCAGTGTGTCATCGGTGCTCACCAGTGTGTCATCGGTGCTCACCAGTTTTTCTGTTTCAAATATTTTATTGAATTTTATAATTATGAACAAAATTCCATTAACAGAGCATGTACAATAATATAATCAAAATATTCCATTAACAGAACATGTACAATAGCTTAGTAGAAAAAGGCGTAATCATTTCGGAAAGTAACTCTTATAAATGGATAACCTAGTGGATTGTAGGATAAGATTATGTAACATGAAATGTCATAATCATAGCTTCATGGCAGTTATTTGACAAGTAATTGAGAAATTAAGTTGAGTGAAATAATATAATTATTTCATCTATGAATAGAATAGAATGAACCTATAAAGAAATATAAAGTTACTGTGTTGTAGAATAGCTAGGGGAATAAATTTAGGCTAAACCATGGCCAAGTCCCTTCTCTTGGCTTTATCTGGTGCGAAGGTCAAAAATCCCAACCATTCAAAGCATCTTCTATTACAGTTGGCATATCAGATAATTAACAAGAATAAACCTTTTAGGGTCCTTTCACACGGGGCGGATCCGTGCAGATCCGCCCCGTGAAGCTCCGCTTGCTCAGCGGGGATCACTCCGTTGATCCCCGCTGAGCCGACGGATGACTGGGCGGTCCCCGCACACTGTGCAGGGACCGCCCTGTCAGAGCGCCGCTCTCCCCTATGGGGAATCGGATGACGACGGACCTTAGAGTCCGTTGTCATCCGATCCGCTCCGCCGACGGAAGGAAAAATAGGGTTTTCCTCCGTCACACTTTGGCGGAGCGGATGTCAGCGGACATGTCTCCGCTGACATCCGTGCCTCCATAGGGGTACATGGAGGATCCGTTTCAGGTCCGCCTAAAAAACTGACAGGCGGACCTGAACGGACCTCCGTGTGAAAGGGGCCTTAGAGGGGTTATGGCACAGAGGGGAGAGAGAAGGAAATGTCCAGGGGGACCAATGGTTAGAGAATCAGGTGAAAACATCAGTTTTTCATCCGTGCTCATCAGTTTTTCCTCAGTATTGTGTGTTTTATTTTTTTTTTTATTTTTTTTTTGTTTTTTACATCCACTACCAATGCAAAAACAGATGGAAAAACTGACAGTTTATATCCGTTTTTCGTCCGATCCGTTTTTTTGATGGATGAAAATTAGGGCTTTCTTCCGTTCAAAAAAACGGATGTTGACGTAAGCGGATGAAAACGGATGCAAATAGATGATCATCCGTTTTTTTCCTTAGGAATGCATTGATGTCTGTTTTTTCATCCGTCAACGGATGGATGGATGAATAACAGACGAACAGTCCGTATGTGTGAAATGGGCCTAAAAGCAAAACGCTATGTGTGGCGGAAAAACTAACACTGCACATCACCCAACACACCATCCCCACCGTGAAACCTGGTGGCAGCAGTTACATGTTGGGGGGATGCTTTTCTTCAGCAGGGACAGGGAAGCTGGTCAGAGTTAATGGTCAATTTTTGGCAATTTTTAGGCATTTTGCCAAGGCATGCCTGAAGAACCCTGAAGACACCCTGGTTGAAAAGGGTTGTTGGAAGCCACTTCTTTGAATCCGTATAATTGACCTGAGGAACAAGTATACAGACTAGTAGTTCTGACTTCTCTAGATACATGCCGGTTTCAGATCAGAGTCCAAAAGTACAGAGACTGTCAGACAACTAGCATTTTCAGGAGTTCAGCATCAGTAGCCTCTGTATTTTTCTTGATACAGATTTCTTTTATTATGTAAAGGCTAAGATCGTACCATTGTCTGTTTCTCATACATGTAAGAGCCGGATGTTTGTTTTGCAGGTAATAGGAACATCACCTCTCTGAGGCTCTCAGTAGGAAATTAGCAAAGCCTTTGCTTTTTAATGTCTACACGCTCTCTTCCAGACACCACCTCCCTGGGGAGAGTGGTAATTTTTCCAGGTACCCAGAGACATGGGCCGATGCTGGTAAACAGTCTCCACAAATAGGATATCCTCCAGTGATTTACAGGGTGAGAGTCAAAATATCAAAGCTTGTGCTGAGAAGACCACATTGACAGTCAGATTGCTTTTGTGTACTAACATCAAGGAGTGTCGTAATGCTGCAAGCTGTATATTATTGCCAAGTCAGTTTATCATTACACGTGAGGTTTTACGACCCAAGTTCTGACAAGAAAGGTGATAATAAATCAGGACACTGTGGATTGTTTGGATGTCATTGGTAAATATTGTTTTCTCAGATGATGTGGTGACGGGTTCAAAACTAGGATTGTCATGTAGGTATTTTTTTTTCCCCTTCTTATTAATTTAAAGGGGTGTTCCAGGCAACCCCGGGCAAAAAAATAATAATTAAAAGCCAGCAGCTACACATACTGCAGCTGCTGGCTTTTAATAAATGGAGACTTGCCTGTCCCAGTGTCCCTCGATGTCGGTACCACAGCTGATGTGAAACATCAGCTGTCGGGTGCTGCAGTCGCCATTGCGGGCAAGGGAACCCGGCAGTGAAGCCTTTCGAGTTCACGCCAGGAACCCTACTGCGCATGTGCGAGGCCCCGCTCCTCTCTCCTATTAGCCCGGCGGCCAGGGGAGGAGGAGGAGCGAGCCCCGCGGTGACGTCGCGGCCGGACTCCAGGAAGTGGGAAAGGATACCTGTCTTTGACAGGTATCCTGTCCCCCCTCCCACCCCGAAAGGTGCCAATTGTGGCACCGGAGAGAGGGAGGACTCCGATGAGCGCTTTAAAGTGGAACTTTAGTATTGTCAAGGGTTTAGTAGCTCTTCTTGTAATGTGTAGGTATGTACAGCATAGACTTGTCTCTGAGCTTGCAATCTGCCAGTGCTCACTGTTGCAGAATCCCCATCGGTGCTGCCATCTTCTCGGCCACTTTTTCCAGACCCAGTGTGTTCCTTCTTAGGCCATTGAGTTGCCACTGATATAACTATGCAAGCCTAAGTTACATCGTCCCAGCACCCGACTACCTTTGTGGCATATAGTTGGTAGGCTGGTGGTCATATTTATAGATGGTGGGTATTGGTGGAGAATGTGCACAGCTTAAACATTCGCTAGGAGAAATGGAAAAGTGTGTTGTGGTGGTGGTGGTGTTTTTTTGGGGGGTTTTTTCCTGCAGAAGGGAGATGCCAATAACAATTTCAAGTATTACTAAACCCACTTCAAAAAAAACTATCAAATTCTGTATTACATCCTGTTCATATTCAATCAGTCACTTTGAGATTCGCTTATGCTATTCTGCAAAAAAACTGGCCAAACCTACTGCTCTCTATCTCTACCTTCTGTCCAAGTTCCAAATTCAGCTAGGGATCTTGTAGAGCAGTGTTGGCAGCTCTGCACATGCTCAGTTTTCAGTAAATTTCTATGCTAAGAATTTCTTCCTTATCACATCTGAGCAGCCCATGTGACTATAGTCACACATGTGGGTGTATACACAGTGGTAAATGGCCCACTCCCTCCCTCTTCCATGCCCACTAACCATCTAAACACAATGGGGGCGGGATATTAAATGTAGATTGATGGAGTACTCACCTCCCTCTTATTCTAAGACTGGAGGGCTGTGACTGGCAGAAATCCGCCCACACCATGTTCTTGCCTAAAAGATATGATTTCAATATATATTTGTATGACAATTTAAAGTTAGTTTATTGCTATTTATTTATTTTTACTCTGTATTCCAAAGGCTTTTCTTCTTCTTTTTTTTTTTTTTTTTTTTTTTTTCTTACATGTGACCAGCAGCAGAGGACTAGAAGCTCCTCCTGCTTGGTTTCCCTCTAGACAGGCTGGGAAAGAGCCTGGATCACGTGACACCTATATATCGATTAGTAAAAAGGTACTTTTAGATGAGGTGTGTGTTGTTATTTTAATAATTAAAAAAAAATTACAGTGCCATCATCCACATACAGAAATAGAAGGGCCAATGTAAATTACACAGTGTGTGTTTAGTATCACTTTAATTATCAGGGATTTGTGAATGGCCCGGCTGCATGGGAAGGAAGATGGGCTGAACTTTTGGCTGAGTCCTCCACGGTCGGAATTGGGATCGAGTATCTGTCAAAACCAGGTACCCACTCCCCCGAAAGGTGCCAAATGTGGCAGCAGGGGGTGAGGGGGAAGGCTTTCCTTTTTGGATGGAGCTCTGCTTCAACCTGAAACTGGTGTAGAGGTAAAGAAATCTAACTTTTATGTCCTAGCTTATTCCAAGCCTGAAGCATTGACGCCAGACACAACCAGGAAAGTAGCTGTACCAAGAGAGATGCCACCAAAGGCATCCAACATGTTTCTCTTCTAGTAGGTGTATATGAACGTTCATAATAAGATGGCAGTAGGAGAGTCCATAATTCCATGTAAGCTCAATCTTGAGGAACTCATGGTTTATACAGAGTGGCTTCTCTTGCACCAGGCTGCCGAACATAGCAGACAGTGTAAATGTATGTACTGCTTGGGGGGTGAGGAATAAACTGACCTGTTGCTTTGCCCTGCATGGGCAAAGCACAAGTTCATTTTAGGAAATGTGTGATTTTATATTAAGTTGGCCATAGTTGGAGAGAGATCCCCACTGTCATCAGCGAAGGTTTCCAGTGTGGCAGGTGCTTATTTTTTACTGTGGTGAAATCGGCGGCTATTTCCGTCAATGGCACCGCCTGAATCGGTACCAACAGCACGGATTCCCAAAAGTACCGTATATACTCGAGTATAAGCTGAGTTTTTCAGTACATTTTTTTTTTTTTGTGCTGAAAATGCTCCCCTCGGCTTATACTCGAGTCACCTTTTTGCGCCTAATCTCCCGAACTTTGGGGACCCGGTACCGTCCGTAGGTCCCCTGGCCCCCAAACTTAGCACACGTGTAGCCACACTCTTCCTCCAAGTGTGCAAAGTTTTTTGTCCGGGGGACCTACGGTCGGGGAGCACCGATTTTTCAAACTCGGGCACCCCTTCCATAGACTCCAATGTTAAACGGTAATTTCTCTGGTGAATTTGGGGACACGGTACCGGCCAGTCATAGGTCCCCTGGACCCAAAACTTGGCACACGTGTAGCCCAATTTCTCCTCTATAAGTGTGCAACGTTTTTTGTCTGGGTGACTTGCGGCCGGAGAGCACAGATTTTTCAAACCTGGGCCCCCCTTCCATAGACTACCATGTTAAATGTCAGTATAGTCATGAGCACAGTGAGGCATGCACATGGACACAGTGAGGCATGCAGATGGACACCCTAGGCTTATACTCGAGTCAATAAGTTTTCCCAGTTTTTTTGTGGTAAAATCAGGTGCCTCGGCTTATATTCGGGTCGGCTTATACTCGAGTATATACGGTAGTTTCTGTACTACTTTTGGCAAATAAGGGGTGCGATTTCAATAGGCATCCATGCAGAAACCTGCAAAGATGTCTCTGAAATCGCCCCCGAAGTGGGGACTGACATACGGGAATTAAATGGTGCGAGAGATGAACTTGCACGATTTCATTCCCGCTGTCGGTGTGAACCTGGGCTAAATTCTGTTCATGGCCATGGTCTGTCGTTGATTAGTCTAAGAAATTCTCGACTTTTCTTTTATAACAAAAATTCTTTGCAATAGACCACTTAATCCAGGGGACTCGACTATCTACCTGTGTGTTTTGATTAGCTTGTGGGAGGAAATGCACATAATGATATAAACGCTATGCAGATAAGCGCGCATGGTGAGAGACCAAATGACCATAGTTGTACAAGTCCTGGTAATCAGTGAGGCACCATACCGCACAAAGTACTTTCAAGTGTATTTTAACCTCTCCAGCCCCGGAAGGATTTGCCCCCTTGATGACCAGGGCATTTTTTGCGATCCGGCACTGCGTCGCTTTAACTGACAATTGCGCGTGGTGTTTGATCACCTCTGCGGTTTATATTTGTTTGCTCTATAAACAAAAAAGCAACAATTTTGTAAAAAAACATCTATCTATCGAGAGAGAGATTTTTTTACTTTTCTGCTAGAATACATGTCCAGTAAAAAAACAAATTTATTCATCATTTTAGGCCAATATGTATTCTGCTACTTTTTTGGGGGTAAAAAAAATCCCAATGGTTGATTGGTTTGCGCAAAAGTTATAGGGTCTACAAAATAGGGGATAGATTTAGGGACTTTAAAAAAAGTTTTTATTGTTTTTACTGGTAATGGCGGCGATCTGCGTGTTTTTTTTTTTTTTTTTAAGCTGGATTGCGGCAGACAAATCTGACCCTAAGTGACACTTTTATGGTGACCAGTGACACCAATACAGTGATCAGTGTTAAAAAATAAAAATAAAGCACTGATCGATGTACAGGTCCTTCTCAAAAAATTAGCATATTGTGATAAAGTTCATTATTTTCTGTAATGTACTGATAAACATTAGACTTTCATATATTTTAGATTCATTACACACAACTGAAGTAGTTCAAGCCTTTTCTTGTTTTAATATTGATAATTTTGGCATACAGCTCATGAAAACCCAAAATTCCTATCTCAAAAAATTAGCATATCATGAAAAGGTTCTCTAAACGAGCTATTAACCTAATCATCTGAATCAACTAATTAACTCTAAACACCTGCAAAAGATTCCTGAGGCTTTTAAAAACTCCCAGCCTGGTTCATTACTCAAAACCGCAATCATGGGTAAGACTGCCGACCTGACTGCTGTCCAGAAGGCCATCATTGACACCCTCAAGCAAGAGGGTAAGACACAGAAAGAAATTTCTGAACGAATAGGCTGTTCCCAGAGTGCTGTATCAAGGCACCTCAGTGGGAAGTCTGTGGGAAGGAAAAAGTGTGGCAGAAAACGCTGCACAACGAGAAGAGGTGACCGGACCCTGAAGAAGATTGTGGAGAAGGACCGATTCCAGACCTTGGAGGACCTGCGTAAGCAGTGGACTGAGTCTGGAGTAGAAACATCCAGATCCACCGTGAACAGGCGTGTGCAGGAAATGGGCTACAGGTGCCGCATTCCCCAGGTCAAGCCACTTTTGAACCAGAAACAGCGGCAGAAGCGCCTGACCTGGGCTACAGAGAAGCAGCACTGGACTGTTGCTCAGTGGTCCAAAGTACTTTTTTCGGATGAAAGCAAATTGTGCATGTCATTCGGAAATCAAGGTGCCAGAGTCTGGAGGAAGACTGGGGAGAGGGAAATGCCAAAATGCCTGAAGTCCAGTGTCAAGTACCCACAGTCAGTGATGGTCTGGGGTGCCATGTCAGCTGCTGGTGTTGGTCCACTGTGTTTTATCAAGGGCAGGGTCAATGCAGCTAGCTATCAGGAGATTTTGGAGCACTTCATGCTTCCATCTGCTGAAAAGCTTTATGGAGATGAAGATTTCATTTTTCAGCACGACCTGGCACCTGCTCACAGTGCCAAAACCACTGGTAAATGGTTTACTGACCATGGTATTACTGTGCTCAATTGGCCTGCCAACTCTCCTGACCTGAACCCCATAGAGAATCTGTGGGATATTGGGAAGAGAAAGTTGAGAGATGCAAGACCCAACACTCTGGATGAGCTTAAGGCCGCTATCGAAGCATCCTGGGCCTCCATAACACCTCAGCAGTGCCACAGGCTGGTTGCCTCCATGCCACGCCGCATTGAAGCAGTCATTTCTGCAAAAGGATTCCCGACCAAGTATTGAGTGCATAACTGAACATAATTATTTGAAGGTTGACTTTTTTTGTATTAAAAACACTTTTCTTTTATTGGTCGGATGAAATATGCTAATTTTTTGAGATAGGATTTTTGGGTTTTCATGAGCTGTATGCCAAAATCATCAATATTAAAACAAGAAAAGGCTTGAACTACTTCAGTTGTGTGTAATGAATCTAAAATATATGAAAGTCTAATGTTTATCAGTACATTACAGAAAATAATGAACTTTATCACAATATGCTAATTTTTTGAGAAGGACCTGTATAAATGACACTGGCAATGTATAAATGACACCATCAAAGGGTTAACTGTGTTCCCTGGGTGTGTTCTAACTGTGTGGGGAGTGGGCTCACTGCAACAACAGAGATCGCTGTTGCTGAATACTTGGAACAGCCGATCTCAGTGTTGTCCCCTGTCAGAACGGGGATCTGCCTTGATTACATAGACATGACACAATATAAAGAGTCCAATAAAGGATGTACATATGCTGAAATGGGGAACCCAAGAGTTCAGAGTGATGAGCTCAAAACAGCATGGAAATGCCAAACACAATACAAGATGGAACGACAGCAGACATCTCTTAAAACCGGTGTATAAAAGGAGATGAATCGTGGAGTTCAATAATGTTATCATCAATAAGAGGATGTGATTCCACCACCTATGGGGGGGGGGGGTAGGTACTCTTACCATGAGTTGTGGACTAATCCACCGATCAGTGGTGAGTCAAGCAGGCAAGGGTATCTGTGCTGTAGTCACGATTTCCTCGTATGGTCGCCAGAGAATAGATTCCAAATTCCTCGCAGATGATGTCAAGCAGAAGAGGCCGGTGACTCTCACTTCTTAGATCTCCGTGGTAAATAGGAATCAAGGCTCAGCTGTAGAGAGGCGAGCTCTGCTCCTCCAACAGTGCCCTGATTATCAGTATAGATGTCCCTTTAACACAAGCTGGTTATCGGCTCTCCTCTCCTCACTCTGTCAGCATGAAGGAAAGGAGTGCCAATAACTGGCTTGTGTTTAAATTGTGATCAGCTGTCATTGGACACCGCTGATCACATGGCTGCTGTGAATGTCTCTGTGAATGTAAATGGCTGCTGTGATTGTCTCTTTATCCTGATTTGCAATCAGCTGCGTCCTATGATCACAGGATGACATCCATTGATGCCCTCCCAGCTAGTAAGCGCGTGCTGTAGCCGTCTTTTGGCTATAGCGTGGGCAGGAACAGGTTTGAACGGATTATTTTTGTAGAATACAAACCAACGGTCCTTTCCAAGGTTTTAGCGGAGGTGAAACTGGGATTTTTTACTTCATTAGGTAAACTGGGTGAATTGTCTGTAACAGTTCAGAGGGCATTCCATCTTCATTGCAAAGACAGATGGGCAAATAATGCTTCTTACTGCACAGAGGGGGATCTTTGATTAACAATGATCCTATGGTCTGACTTCAATCATTGTATATTGGAAAAATCCAAAGTTTTCACCATGGGGCCACCCCTCCTACCCCAGGCCCCATAGCAGCTGCACGGGTTGCTATGACTATTGCATACACAGCAACCTTCTTATTGCCAGTGCTTGTTGTATGATTTGATCTATTGCTACCTGCACAGTGCTGTGTTTTCAAATCCTACATTGAATTCATCACGTGTGCAGATAGTGCTGTAGGTAAAAGATCTGTACGTGTTAGAGATCTAGGAGGGCAGCCGACTGTTCATGCAGCATCTCACAGCTTCAATAGCGCATTAGCAGAGCGGCCTGTATTGTCAAAGCAGCAGTTTATAAATTTGCATGCGCTATTCGAGAG
Organism: Rana muscosa; assembly: GCA_029206835.1. Classification (NCBI taxonomy): domain Eukaryota; kingdom Metazoa; phylum Chordata; class Amphibia; order Anura; family Ranidae; genus Rana; species Rana muscosa. The sequence goes on along the minus strand of CM055118.1, from coordinate 94,196,421 downwards.
CGCGCATTTCATATCGGCAGAACACCTGTCGCAAACAGAGCGCCACATGGAACGAAAGTGGAATGCATATTGGAAGATTGTAAATCTCACACGCATGTGCAGTTTGTGAGCATCCCATATAAATAATAGAACTGCCGGTGTTACGTTCATGTCAGTTGGTATGCAGTAACTGCATGGACACAACCCCTGCTCCCAATTTGGCGGTCTGCTTTCAGGCATGCACACCCACACAGCTATCTTATTGCAGCCATTGCCTCCCAACTGACATGAATAGGGTTGCCTGCCCAGGGATGCACGGAGCGCTGTGCATCATTATGCAGGCAAACGCGACCCTCGCATGGGCGTACACTTAGGTACGCCCATGTGAACAGGGTCGTACAATGCTGGACTGCTGGTCCTATATTGTACAATTACTTAGGTGAGGCCCTGACCAGAGCGGAGGAGCAGTTTTTTGTGGGGCAGGTCATAAGGTGGGGTGGAAGCAGAGAAAAATAAGTCTTCCTGCTTATTTATTACCCCTGTGGCCCAAGGGCTTGATGCGGCCCTTTGCTTGCCTTTATCCGGCCCTTGGGACACTATTCTGCTACTGATACCAACAATAGAGGCATAATCCTTGCCACTGACACCAACAACAGAGCACTATTCCACTGATACCAATGACAGGACACTATTCCTCCCACTTGCACCAATGATCGGGCACTATTCTGCCCACTGACACCAAAGATGGGGCATTATTCCTCCAACTTGCACTACTGATGGGGCTATATTCCTCCCACTTGCACTAATGGTAGGCATTTACTCCCACTGACACCAATGATGAGACACCATTCCTCCCACTTGCACTAATGATAGGGCACTATTCCTCCACTGACACCTAGGGCTGGGAAAAAAATCAGATTTGAAGAAAATCGATTTATTTATTTTTTTTCCTTCAAAGTTTCCGTAGCAGGGCTGCAGGGGGCGTATCCGGAATGGCACTGGGCGGCGTTACCCCAATTACATCTACTTGCCGCGAGTAGATGTAATGTAACACTAACTAACCGCAAGCCGCCGTCTGCCTACCTGATCAGCGTGTCATGCAGACAGACGGCGGCCATTGCAGTGTTCAAAAGCCGCGCCTCCCGAGTCCTCGTCTGTGGTAGGCGGAACACTCAATTTCACAGCAGACAGTGTTCAGCCTATCACGGACATCCTCTCATCCTCGTCTGTGTTATGAGGATGAGCGGATGTCCATGATAGGCGGAACACTGAATGCTGGGAAATTGAGTGTTCCGCCTATCACAGACGAGGAGGAGGCGCGGCTTTTGAATACTGGAATGGCCGCCGGTGTAGCAGTAAAATCCGTATCCCATGAAAATCTGCATCAGGTACGGGCACAGTGAAGCACGGGCACAGTGAGACACGGGCACAGTTCAATTCAACTAAGAGTTACCTCAAGATTTTTTGTTGTTTTATTAGCTAAATCCAAATACAGTATTAATAATTTGGATGTTTAACAATCTTTGTTGCACACTGACTTTGCAGTGAGAGAAAGGGTTTGCCTTTGCAATTTTGTTTTGTTGATGCACTTCAATTAATATAATAAAAAAAAAATAATCGAATCGTAAATCGAGTTTTTTTTTTTTATTAAAAAAATCGCAGATTTTTTTGGGGGGGAAAATCGCACAGCCCTACTGACACCAATGATGGGGAACTATTCCTCCTATTTGCACCAATGATGGAGCACTATTTCACCCACTGACACCAATGATGGGGTATTATTCTTCCCACTTGCACCAGTGATGTGGTACTATTCCTCCCACTGACACCAATGATGGGGCACTATTCCTCCCGGTGACACCAATGATGGGGCATTATTCCTCCCATTGAAGATTTAGCATTGTTTACGCCCACTGACACCAAAACATTTTCTACTCTCACTGGCAACAGTCCGGCCCCCCTACCGTCTGAAGGACCGTAAACTGGCCCCTTGTTTAGAAAGTTTAGAGACCCCTGGCCTAGACCAAACAAGCATTTAACCCTTGCTCTGCTGACTGCACTTCAGCTTTAAAGTAGAGCTGTATCAAGTCATTGAAAGTAATTGTTCTGTCTTTTGGGGCTGTACAGCCTTCATGTAGAAAATTGAGCCTTGTGTTCAGTGCATAGATTGGTTAATAGCATAGATAATGTTAATAATAGACATGTTACCGTTCGTAGCTGTAACTTGACAGTAGCTTAAAAGGGTTTCTCACGCCTTTTGATGTAGTGGGAGTTGTGTGAAACCTCTCTTCCAGGAATAGAACGTGAGGGGAGTTAGTCGCTTTCCCTCAAACACCTCTGCTGAATCTTTTAGCCCTGAGGAGCTTTAATACCTGTGTGCTTTGTGTTCTCGGGTCCAGGAGACTGTAAAGCAATAATTTAACGCAAAAATGTAAAATGTTGCAGCTTACCAGTCCTTAGATGTGATGGCTGTGTTTAGTTAATTTTTTAAGGCTTTTCTTCCATTGTCACCTAGTGATCTGGCCAGTACAAATTTTCTAATTCTAGGATGACACCGCTCTTCCATCATACTGTGTTGGGACATAGGATAGAAAAAGGATAGGACAACAGGACTCCTCCACATTCCTCTTCTCCATAACCTAGAGGGATGTGGTTGTGAAACTGGCTTTTCATTGTTCAAAGCTGAACTCTGGGCGGGGCATTTTTGCTGTGGATGGATGAGGGAAGATCTTGACGTTCACCCACCTTTCTTCTCCCCATTCATGCAAAAGTATACAAAATGCTTTGTAAATGGACAAGGTGGAGAGCGACCGACAATGCCGGGACAAGGTCACCAAGGGACCAGTGCAAAGATTCCAAAATACCTCAATATTCCCCCCCCCCCCCCCACCTCTCAAGGTTAGGGTCAGGGCACCCCCATCTCTGCACTAAACCATTGTGCCCAGGGCAACCGCCCCTCCTGCCCACCCCTTGTCCTGGCCCTGGCGACCGACATACTATCATCATCACTATACTAGAGCTGAAAGTATTAGCACTGGAAGCTTTTCATAAGGCAGCGTCATCCACACATGGGACACCCATCATCAGAAGTAGCTTATATTTATATAACAAGTGTCCACAGATCCTTTCCTGGAGTTCAGCTTTAATTATTATGTGTCAAATAGCTTTTTTTATTCTAACCTTTTTTAGTTTGTGTTGGGGTCATTTTTTTATTACGTGAAGTTATAAAGCTGTGGAGGGATTATAGAATTTAAAAATATGAAATCAGACCCTTACCAGCAGGTTATCAACCCAAAATCATATCAAACACAAGATACAAAGGGGGAAAAGAAAAGATGTTCAAGGATGAGGCCAACTGGTACCGTGTTTGCCACAAAATAATCCCGGGTCTTCTATTAACAGTAGGGCTTATATTTGGGGTAGGTCTTATCACGTAATGTGCTTTCTTCGCTCCCCCTCCCTGCCTGTCAGGAATCCCCAGTGGAACCGAGTAAAAGTGGTTGTAATATCCTAGAATCCTCTCTTACAGTTTTATGTAATGTAAACTGTGTATGTTTCTGTGATATAATTGTTCCAAATGCCTTTTTATAGCGCCACTGGGCGCTTCCATGACCCGCCCGAGCTGCCTTCCCTGCTCCGAACACTGCAGAGGGAGGCTGAGGTACCCTGCTGGGAGAAGAAGAGGAGAGCAGCGGGAGGTCAGCTGAGCGCCAAGCGGCGCTGTACCGAAGGTATTTGGCACAATTGGGTTACAGAAAAAAACACAGTTTACATTATATAATACTGTAATAGAGTGTATTCTAGGATTTTACAATTACTTTAAACTAGGGCTTATTTTTGGGGTAGGGCTTATATTGCAGCCCTCCCTGAAAATCCCAGTAGGTCTTGTTTTCAGGGTAGGTCTTATTTTTGGGAAATCTTTTTATAAATTTTGGTGTTCCCGGATAGATTTAATACAGGTTAGTCGTCCTTGAACATCCTTTGTTTTCTTGCTATTTTTGTCTTGTATTTTGTAGTTTTTTTTTTTTTTTTTTTTTAACGAACTTTTTTTTTTTATGAAGTTTGGAATAATTCAATAAACGGCAAATGAGATGAAATCTCTCCGCAGTCGGTGGAAATCCACTTTTTTAACAGTTGACATTAGGACAGATGTTCTCAATGGGAAATTTCCCCTCACCTCCTGTTCCAACTGTAAAATGTTGGCTTTCCTTTTCAATTTATGTCCTAGTGATCATGGTAATAAAGAAAGCAAACCACAATAAAATAAAATCCCTTCAACTTCCTTAAAAAAGATTTTGCCTACAGATACTTTTAAAGCAGAACTTAAGCAAGTTTTTGGATGATAAAAATAAACTACTGTATATACTCGAGTATAAGCCGAGTTTTTCAGCAAATTTTTTTTGTGCTGAAAATGCCCCCCCCCCCCCCCCCCCCCCCCCCCTCGGCTTATACTCGCGTCTGTGTCCATCTTCATTTTGTGCGCCTGATCCCGGCCAGCTGTAGGTCTCCTGGACCCCAAACTTGGCACACATGTAGCCCCACTCTTCCTCTACAAGTGTGCAAAGTTTGTTGGCCGGGGAGCACCGATTTTTCAAAGCCGGGCACCCCTTCCATAGACTCCCATGTTAAACTGTAATTTCTCCGGTGATTTTGGGGACCCGGCCCTAGGTCCCCTGGACCCCTACATGTGTCCCCTTGGCACACATGTAGCCCCACTCTTTATCTAAAAGTGTGCAAAGTTTGTTGTCCAGGGGACCTACAGCCGGGGAGCACCGATTTTTCAAAGCCGGGCACCCCTTCCATAGACTTCCATGTTAAATGTCAGTCTAGTCACAGCGCAGGAGATCAGGTAGGGAGATTGGGCACAGTGACAGTGAGGCATGTAGATGGACACCCTAGGCTTATACTCGAGTCAATACGTTTTCCCAGTTTTTTGTGGTAAAATTGGGTGCCTCGGCTTATATTCGGGTCGGCTTATACTCGAATATATACGGTATTTAAAAATTGTAAATGTGTGCTTGCAAATCTGTTACCTTTTGTGCATTATCCATAGTTCCCATTATCCATATGCCATCTTGCCAAGTCTGTTTATCATCATTAGTGGGTGGTGACGAAGGCTTTGGAGAAGTGATGTAATCATACGTTAAAGGAAGTTCTCTGTAGTAACTTTTTTTTTTTTTTTTTTTTTTTTTATTTAACTTTTTTTCCAGGAACTGGGTGTGTAGTAGGACACTGATCTACTCATCATTTGTCCATTTTCCAACTCTGTTATTGACCACTTAAGGACCAGGCCTATTTCTGACATTTGTTTACAAGTTAAAATCAGTTTTTATTTTTTTTTCCGCTAGATAATTACTTAGAACCCCCCAAATAAATATAAATAAATAGTGGGTACGGAAAGTCAGGGCTTGACAAATTTGCTTGGAATCTAGGAGCCAGCTAAAAAAGTTAGGAGCCAGGTTTTTTTATTAACGACCAATGCGTGCAGAAGCGAACGCATATGCGAGTAGCGCCCGCATATGAAAGCAGCGTTTAAACCACACGTGAGGTATCGCCGCGATCGGTAGCGCGAGAGCAATAATTCTAGCCCTAGACATCCTCCTGTAACTCAAAACATGCAACCTGTAGAATTTTTTAAATGTCGCCTATGGAGATTTTAAAGGGTAAAAGTTTGTCGCCATTCCACGAGCGGACGCAATTTTGAAGCGTGACATGTTGGGTATCAAATTTACTCAGCGTAACATTATCTTTCACAATATAAAAAAAAATTTGGCTAACTTTACTGTTGTCTTATTTTTTAATTTAAAAAAGTGTATTTTTTTTCCTCCAAAAAAGTGCGCTTGTAAGACCGCTGCGCAAATACGGTGTGACAGAAAGTATTGCAACGACCGCCATTTTATTCTCTAGGGCAGGGATATGCAATTAGCGGACCTCCAGCTGTTGCCAAACTACAAGTCCCATGAGGCATAGCGAGACTCTGACAGAAGCAAGCATGACACCCAGAGGCAGAGGCATGATGGGACTTGTAGTTTTGCAACAACTGGTCCGCTAATTGCATATCCCTGCTCTAGGGTGTTAGAATAAAAAATATATATATAATGTTTGGGGGTTAACTTCTAAGTAAAGGGAAGGAGATGGGTGGGCAGTGAAACAGGCAAGCATTGCTGGTTGACTTGTCATACCAACGGCCACCACAAGATGGCGCCAGATTACAGAATGAAGCCTAGGCCTGCAGAAGGCCGCAAAGCCGCGGCCTAAATTAATGGCCGACGAGATCACGCGATCGCGGAGAGGGGGCGCACGGAGATGCAGGTAACCTCAGCTGTGCTGTCCCAGGTGCCAAGTCGCTAATTCTAGTCGCATTTGCGACCTGGCGCCCGGGGATTGTCGATGCCCTGCGGAAAGTATTCAGAAGCCCTTACATTTTTCACTCTTTGTTATATTGCAGCCATTTGCTAAAATCATTTAAGTTCATTTTTTTTCCTCATTTTTTCCTCATTAAAAAAAAATTAACCTAAATGATTTTAGCAAATGGCTGCAATATAGCAGTGTGAAAAATGTAAGGGGGGTCTGAATACTTCCTGTACCCACTATATATATGTGTGTGTGTGTGTGTGTGTGTGTGTGTGTGTATGTATGTATGTAATATATATATATTAGGGCCGAAACAACTAATCGATTAATCGACAACTAATCGATTAATTTAATAATCGAGTACAATTTTCATAATCTATTAATCGGCCAGTAACATAATGGGGTTAAAAAATAAATAAAAAAATTAGCCCTTTATAGTACAAAGAGCAAATTGCTACTGTAAATATTACCTTCACTGTCCCACGGTAAAAAATGAACCCCTTACAGTAGCGATTATTTGCTCTTTTTGTACTAATTTTTGTTTTTTTAACCCCATTATGTTACTAAACATCTCAGGCCTGGGTCACTCCTTTATTGGTGCTTTTTGCAGAAACACACTACAGAGCATTTACATGGTTTCCTATGGGACACGTTCACATCCATGATTTTTTCAGCTGCTGCGTATTTGGAAAGGGCTTTTTTTTTAACGCAAAACTGTGCTATTTTGTTTTTTTGGTTTAATATACTTCAATGGAGAAGCTGCAGAAAAGCATGTAATGTGTTTTTGCGGCAATTTGTGTTTTGAAAACCTGCCCAACAACAAATTGGGCAAAAAAAAATAAAAAATGCAAATGGCATCAAAATTACCTTTTTTTTTTTTTTTTTTTTTTTTTTTTTTTTTTTTTACATTGTTTAACCGATTAGTCGATTAATCGAAACAATAATCGGCCAACTAATCGATTATGAAAATAATCGTTAGGTGTGTGTGTGTGTGTGTGTATATTAGTTTGTTTGTTTGTCACACCGTATTTGCACAGCGGTCTTACAAATGCATTTTTTTGGGGGGGAAAACTTTTTTGAATAAAAAAAAGAAAACAGTAATGTTTTTTGTATAATGTGAATGATGTTACGCCGAGTAAAGTAATACCTGACAACATGTCATGCTTTAAAATTGCGCACGCTCGTGGAATGGCGAAAAATCTCCATAGACACATAGGAGATAACATGATGGGGAGTTTATTGACTGGACAAAAAAAACGTCTGAAGCCATAAACAGCTGCTGTAAAAACGTTCAGTGTGCGTGAGGAAGTTTTTGGATGGTTATTACAGCAGCTGTTTTTGGCTTCAGACGTTTTTTTCTACAGTCAATAAACTCTCCATCATGTTATCCTATGTGTCCATGCGCACACAGGCTTTTATCAGCAGTTTTTGGCTGGGGTGTTTTTTTTGCTTTAATAAAAACCCAAAACTAGTGGGTGCTGAGAAGAGTTTTTCAGCTGCTAAAACGCTCCAACGTCAAAAAACGCAGATAAACGCTCAAAAACTGTGTTTACCAGTGTTTGTTTTTTGATCCATTAAAAATTTTAAAAAATTTAAATTAAAAACAGCTATTGCAAAAACTCACTGCAACCTACTGGCATTTTTATAATGTTATTTTAAAGTCCAGTGTGCATGAGGCCTAAAAGCAAAAAAAAAAAAAAAAAGTCATTCTTACTTTTACACGAAGGGGCCCTTTAAGGCCGGAGGGCGGAATTGACTGCTGCCTATCGGTGCCTATCAATGCCCATCAGTGCTGAAAAGTATTGCACATCAGTGAAGGAGTAAACTTTGTTATTTACAAAATGTTATTACCGAAACAGACTTTTTTTTTTTTTTTTTTTTACTTTTTTTCACAATTTTCAGTCTTTTTTTATTTGTTTAGGACAAAATAACCCCAGTGGTGATCAAATACCGCCAAAAGAAAGCTCTATTTGTGGGGACAAAATTTATAAAAATTTGTTTGGGTACAGTGTTGCATGACCGCGCAATTGTCATTTGAAATGTGACAGCGCTGAAAGTTGAAAATTGGCCTGGGCAGGAAGGGGGGGGGGAGTGCCCGGTATTGAAGTGGTTAAAAGGGCTGATCGGCCGGATCCAGTCCGGGTTGAGCATTGACTTTCGTCATTTGTGACATTCAATATGGTTTATTTGGAGTCCTTTAGCGCTACGGTGTTAAGATATTATCCTTTTCAATAGCTGCAGTTCACACCCGTGCATATCGCTGATGTGCGTTGTCCTGCACTGGAAAAAAAAATATTCTACTTTTTTCAGCACAACGCATTGCACTGAATGCAGATCAACGCATATGCGCTCAAGACACGTTGACGTGTGAATGGACCCTTAACCAGCCAGTTTTTTTTATTTTCCTGTCTCCTTTTACGGTCGACTTAAGCCAAATATAGTATGTGAAGACATTTCCAGGGAACGCAAAGCAGATGAAGTGAGTCAGTGCGGATTGTCATTACCTCAGCACCCCGTGTGTATGAGCTCAGAAGGTTGGTGATGCTGGAAGTAATAACACGGGGGAATATCAGTCACTGGGCGGCTGGGGGGAATCGCTGTCTCCTTCCAAGTGCTGCAATCATTATTGACCAGCGGGAGAGGCAGTAAATACAACATGTATACCACAGAATAACAGTGAGGGGTGAGCACGCCGACTGAGGAGGGAGAGAGCTTCTTTTTTTTTCTTCAGCTCTTGATAAAGAATGTTATGTGTGTGGGCTGAGATCTATCCTAATCTTCCTTGTTTCACTAAGTGGAATTTATAAGAATTGCAGTCCACACAATAATCAAAAAATGTGTGTCATGGTACTGTTGCATGTGTGCATTGTTATTAGAACGCTTCTATAAAGTGGGCCTCACATCAGATATTTATTTTTTTCATGCTAACTGTATGTAATGTGTAGGTGTTTTATTACCTGCATCACCATACTACCCCCTTCTCTGCTTTCCTCCCCAGAAGTACAGCACCATCTTCTTCTTTTTTTTTTTTTTTATTCGGGGTCAAGGATGATAGTCATGTATCAAATTTTAATGCTTTTGCAGTTCTTGGATGTGTTAACAAATCTCTGCTTCTCCGTTTTGTGACTTGCTATAATGCTGTAATCTATTTACTGGGGGGACCAAGGAAATGCTTACTCCTGCCCGCAGCACACTGATTACATCATCCCAACCTAGACCAAGTCACCAGTCTAGCACAAGGATGAATTTTTAATGATAAAATGTACAGCTTTTTTTGAAAATTAGCATGTTGTAACACGTCAATGAAATTGTTTATGGGGACTGTTGGGCTTCATTCACATGGGCGTAATAATCATCCATACACCTGTTGAATGAGCCATCTTCAGCCCCCTGAGATGTACAGGTGTTGCATGCATGGGTGTACAGGCAGCCTGTTCAAAATCCATGATTAGTCAGCCTGGCTGCATAGCCTTCCACCTGCATCCCGGTACTCCCATCAGTGAATGTAGGCTGTTCGTGTTCTGATCCGTTTATCAGACCCACTGGAATGTGTGAGGGCTGCCTGCACACCACTACCTGAGCATCTCGGGTGGCTGAAGACTGGATGGGTATGCGGCTGCCCATGTGAAATGAGGCCCTAAAGCAGGGGTCTCCAAACATTCTAAACAAAGGGCCGGTTTATTGTTCTTCAGACTCTTGGAGGGCCGTACTTTGGCAAGCGGGGGCCAAAATTTTCCTGGCATCAGTGGGAGTAAACATCTGGTATTAGGGGGAGGAATAGTGCCCCATTGCTGGTATCATAGGGAGGAATAGTGCCCCATTAGTGGTGTCAGTGGGAGAAATGGTGCTCCATTGTTGGTGTCAGATGGCAGAATAGTGTCTCGTATCATTGGAAGGGATAGTGCTCCAAGGGCCGGATAAAGGCTAGCAAAGGGCTGCATCCGGCCCTCGGGCCGCAGTTTGGAGACCACTGCCTTAAAGTAAAAAAAAAAAAATGAGCAAGTTCAGTCTGTTACTTTAAACTGTCAAAAACTGAATTTTATCACTTTAGGAAGGTATTGTGTTTTCGAATCAGTGGCTAAGTACGACATGCTGGTTCCCGATGCAAGGTAGGGGCCCGTATCGGTTGCTCCAGGCTCAACATCTGACTTTATATCTGACCCTGTAGTTAATTTGCCTGAACACCCCCCCCCCCCCCCCCAATACCAAACCACAGTCTAATAACAGGAAAAGTACCATACATGCTCTGCTTTCTGATAGACGGCTTATTTCGGCCTCTCCCTTTCACAGTCTGAGCTCCTATATAAGGCCACCTTTCTTAACCTACCGCAAAGGAACCTTTGAAATAATTTTCTGATCTCAGGGAACCAGAAGAGACTGCTAAAAGTATCATTGGTGTCAATTTACTATCTCTGTCAAGTGGTGTTGGACCTGGAATCATGCAGGGTACCATCAAATTGGAGCTAAAGGAACCAATGGCGATCTTTGCAGGAACCCTAGGGCTTCCTACAAACCCTGGCTGAGAGAGGCTGGTATAGTGTACTACATGAAACCTATATCGAGAAGGATTTCGGTGTTTACATCAGTTGCATTAAGAGACTCGCTTTCCCCACTTACTCCCCTGCACCCTTCTACCACGGGGTACCCAGTGCTTCCAGGCATGGGGGAGCAAGTCACCTCCTCCTTGTGTGCACTTTCCACCTTAAATAGAAGTTGCAAAAATCACGGGATTGCAGACCGCAAAAAAGGCAAATAAAGACTAGAACATCAAGCTGGAGGTTTATTGGCTGCGGCCTTCTTTATTACTGGTTTCAAATAAATTCTATATAGACAACCAAACTTTTAAAACTTGATGGATATCTGACCATTTTAAATAATAAAACTTTATTCAACTACAACATGACCTGTAAACAACCCAGTCACCATGAAAGGTGACCATACTACATAATAAACTTTGGTCTGCGACAAAGGGTGGGGGAGAAGGAGCGCACAGGCAGTCCTGGGGACTAGCAGACGGATCCCGATGGAGTGGGTATATATGGGGTCTAACACAATTTGAGAAACTTCTAAAAGGTCATGTGACCCGATCTTCCTGAAAATTCCTAAGGCCACTTTCACACTGAGGCGCTTAAACTGCCAGTAAAACACTGAGCGCTTTTGAAGCGCTTTTAATTCATTTCAATGGAGAGGGGCGTTTTTTCAGCGCACTGCCTCAGTGTGAAAGCATCCATTGATTTTAATGGAAATAAGTTTTCAGGCGCTTTTTTTTTAGGGTGAAAGCGCCTGAAAAGCGCCTCAGTGTGAAAGTGGTCTAAAGGCAAGCTGACTTTCCTGAAAATTCCTAAACCCTGGCTTCTCCCCACATCTGACTGGAAAAAGGGGGAGCATTGAAACTGCCCATGTTTGCCACAATCCCATGAGTACGGAGGGGGGCTTAAAACGCCCCCCCCCTTTCTTCCATTGTTCTATTGTTCACACAGGCGTGTGCTTCTGTTTAGATGCATAATGTTTGTAAGGCTGCTTTCGCATTGTAAGCACTGGCTGTTAGCGGTAAAGTGCTGCTTAAGCTGCGCTTTCGCATTGCTTTTTGGCTGCTAGCGGGGCTCTTTTAACCCCAAAAAAGGGATTAAAAACTACTGTGTGGCACTTCCGACGCGCTGCCCATTCATTGCAATGGGCAGGGGTGGTTTGGGAGCGCCGAACATCCCGCAAGCACACCGCCTGGGTGTGAAAGCACTCATTGTAATGAATGGGAGGCAGTTTTCAGGCGCTATTTCTAGCGCTAAAACGCCTCCAAACTGCCTCAGTGTAAAAGGGGTCTAAGGTTTTTCTTTCATTCTCGTAGTTCAATTTTCGATCCCATATGCAATACATAATACGTATTTTGCGCAGAAATACTGACCACGAACGCACACATTTTTATTTTAAGCAGCTGAATGCAGCACAAGATTACAGAGCACATCACAGCTGTGCATGTGGGCCCATAATATAGCATACATCTGCTTCAGATCCATAAGAAAAAATCTTTATGATGCATGGATCTGGATCTGAATGCACGTCCGTGTGCATGGTTAGCCACCGCAAACTATCGCAGGGAATTCTCTTGGGAAGTAACGGTCAAATATGGGATTTTGAAGCAAAAAGTAAAGGTGTTATAAATCACGTGGTGACTACAACATGGAAAACAATAGCTATGAGTAAGCATCAATTTTTAATGTAAAATGCGTCAGCCATTCACCCCTGCATGTCTACTGTCTGTTTTCTGCTTGCTTTTGGACTTATGGATTACATTTTGGATTTTTATTTATTTTTTGAAACTCAATAAATCGTTTTATACAGAGTGCGGCAGTCCAGGGCTCTTTCCTCTTCTTCTCATGGAAAACAATAGTTAGAAATCCTAGAATATTTGCAAATGTCCAAACGTGACAATCCCAACACCATAAGAATGAATGGATTTTTCTAATTGGAGAATTCTTGAAAGACTTCACCACGAGTGCTCAAGGGTAGGTGGCAACTCACCAGAGGTGTTTGACCACTTTTTAAGGTAGGTCAAAATGCGTTTTGTAAGATAAGTCATCAAGATCCTGAATGAGACTTCTCTCCGCTGTGGAACCTCCTCCGTCAACCACCAAGGATAAGGGAAAGTTTTTTCTTTATCCCCGGTGGTTGACGGAGGGGGTCCCACAGCGGAGAGATGTCTCATTCAGGATCTTGCCGATTTATCTTACAAAGCGCATTTTTACCTACCTTAAAAAGTGGCCAAACACCTCTGGTGAGTTGCCATCTACCTCTGAGGACTTGTGGTGAAGTCTTTCAAGAATTCTCACCTCTGGTGAGTTGCCATCTACCTTTTTTAAGGACTCGTGGTGAAGTCCTTTGAAGATTTCTCTAAATAGAAGAATCCATTAATTCTTATGGTGTTTGCGAATATTCTATGATTTATAACTGTTGTTTTCCATGTTGTATTCACCACGTGATTTATAGCACCAACACCTTTTCCTTTTTGCTTCAGTATTCATCATTCATTCTTAAAGGGGCAGTTACCTCACTAAATCACTGCCCCAGGCGCCACCACCAGCCACATATTCGCCTAAATATTCACATCTATCTGTTCTGCAGAAAATTGGATCTAGGTGGACACGGTTTGATTCTTCACAAGAAAACATTTCAATGACTGTATTCAGTCCACAATTAGCGGCTTCATGCAATTTCCAAACCGGTTCGCTCATCGCCGGTCCTGACCAGTTTCAGATAATTAGAACAGGCCTGAAGCCGGCTCTTTTGTGGTACTGAATGAGAACAGAGCACCATGGTGTTGTTTCTCTGTGGTGCCCAGCCAGTGGCGGCAGCATTTCCGGCTGGGGTTCTGCTTCTTGCAACACGAGGAGCGAAACAAAGATGGGAGTACGCTTTTTTATTTGTTTTTTTAATGACTGAAGGCCAAATTCAAGCTCCTCATCTTTTTGTGAATTGAGCCTAGAGTGTCGTTATTGTGGTTTCTATGGGTTTGCAGTCTGTTTGCATACAATCCACTACATGTTTTCCAGACAATATCGGCTCTATAGGCTGTGATGTGCATTTTCCCCCCTATTTCCAAAGCTCAAGTTCACGCACAGTTCACACATCTAATGGAGCTGACTTAATTGACAGGGAACACAGATCCTACTGTATATACTCTACATCCCAGCCTCGCAATTCTCAGCTCTCCAGCTTCCCTTTCCAGACATTGCAGACACCCAGCTGTGTGTCTTCTTTATGATAAGACATGCAAAGAGGGGGGAAAAAAAAAAACCTCATCTTCAGGTTGCCTGCTGCGTGATAACAAAAATAATCAGCTTTAGGCATTGTTACTCGTCCATCTCCCATCCATCGGAGCCTGGAACTAATTGCTCTAGGATGAGCTGCTGGATCTGACGGCTCAAAATGCGGGAAATCTCTCGAAATATCTCCTGCTAGCGGTAAAAGTAGCAAACGTAGGTAAAATCATTTGTTGGATTGCAGCATATGGAAGTTTAATAGAGAACTTCAGGTGTATAGGAGGAAAAAAATAATTCTGTTAAAGGTACATAGTCAGACGCAACCGTTTAAGTGCAGCAATTCATACATTGAAAAAAGACGCGTTTATCGAGTGCAACCAAAAGACGAACTAAAAACTTGGATCTAAAGCAGGGGTCTTCAAACTATGGCCCTCCAGGTGTTTAGGAACTACAATTCCCATCATGCCTGGTCATGTCTGTGAATGTCAGAGTTTTACAATGCCTCATGGGATTTGTAGTTCCGCAACAGCTGGAGGGCCGTAGTTTGAGTATCCCTGATCTAAAGCCTAGTACATGTTGGCCGGCTTTAGCCAGTGTTGTGCCGAGCTGGTTCCGCCTATCGATATGGTTCCGAACTCGACTGCGCAGGCGCAATCCGAGGCGACGGAATTCTCCGAGCGCCAACAGCTGTTCGGCAGCTGTAGACGCGCTCGCTCCCGATGCTAGGGGAACCAGCTCGACAAAGCGGCGAGGGCGGAGACTGGGACACGCCGCTCTATAGGGCAGCATTAAACAAGTTGATGGCCGGGTGACACGCCGCTCTGTACAGCAAGGGGCGGATGAGTGAGTGTGCGCTCCCTGCAATGTTAGACGGCAAGCCTAGAGATTTATATGTACAACACTCGCACTATAGAGCGGCGTGTCAGTGTCCGCCGCCGCCCCTTGCACCCGCTCATGAACATTTTAAAAAATACAGAGCGGCGTGTCACCCGGCCATCAACTTGTTTAATGCCGCCCTAGAGAGCGGCGTGTCCCAGTCTCCGCCCCCACCGCTTTCTGCGCGGCGTGTATCCTCGGGAGCGAGCACGTCTACAGCTGACGAACAGCTGTAGATATTCGTAGATTTCCGTGTGTTCCGAGTGCGCATGCGCAGTCGAGCTCGGAACCATATCGATAGCTCCGTTGATCCCCGCTGAGCCGGCGGATGACAGGGCGGTCCCCGCACACTGTGCAGGGACCGCCCTGTCAGATCTCCGCTCTCCCCTATGGGGGATCGGATGAACACGGACCGTCTGTCTGTGTTCATCCGATCCGCTCTGCAGATGGATAGAAAAATAGGATTTTCCTCTGTCTGCAGAAACGGGGGATTGCAGACCCGGAGGAGATCGGGTGTCAGCGGATGTTCATCCGCTGACACCCGCGATCTCATAGGGACCAATGTATGTCCCTTTTTCATCCGTAAACGGACGGATGAAAAAGCGGACCTACAGTCCGCTAGTGTGAAAGGGGACTAAGTTGCAAAGGCAGCAGATGGGGGTGTACACGTACCATGGGTGCCCTGCTTTGTAACCTGGTGCAGCAAATATACCAGACACAAATGAATGCAGCTCTGTTTTTATAAATACATTGGTAATGGTTCATGGAGCATGCTGATAGTAGGAGTAAGCAGAGTGACAGCGCTGCTTCTCTTTCACTGCTGTCATAGTGTCACAGGTTGAGACTGGGCCCATGATGACCTGGGTTCAATGCATGTAGAATGCTGATCATCATTCAACCCTTGAAGACTGAGGACATCTTGTGGTGGAAAATAAGTACTGTTTGGGGCAGCTCCATAGTACAGGCAAGTTTTGCTGCAACTACTGCTTTTTTTTTAATGGGTAATTTTTTTAAAATTTTTTTTTTTTTAGTTGAAGTTTTACCTTTTTAAAATGAACGCCTACAAGTGAACTATGCGGTGAATTAAATTTCCTCTTCTAAAGGGAGAATAGATGAAATTCAGTAAATCTTTGCTCCTAGCTGAGCTCCTCCATGACCCTTATTAATTTACTTTCCTTTTGCTGCACTCTCTTCGGTTCCACAACATTTTTATGTGAACTGGTGCCCAAAATTTTACTGCGTATTCCAGATGAGAACTTGCTAATGCTTTTGTATAGGGAGGTTGATGTCTCTCATTGGAGTCCATGAATCCTTTAAATCATGAAAGTGTCTTGCTCGCCCTTGAAGCTGCAGATTGGCATGTGCCCAGGACCCTTTGAGTAGTCTAGTGTTTAGGAACCCCAATCCTGACCCTGATTCTAAATGCCAGGAATTCCCAACTCAACTCTACCCACGAGTCTCCTAACAAGGCTAAGGGCTCCTACACAGGGGGCATTTAAAACGCTGTACAGATGCGTATAGTTTTGTACATATCTGTATGCAGCAGCATATAAGCCTACCGACTCATTCACACAGCTGCATCCAGGACCATAATGTGGTGCTGCATTTAGCTGTGGAAAAAATGTTGAAACTGCTGCTCCATAAATTTCAGCATTATTTGTTGTAATCATGTAAACATATGTTTAAAGTTTACATGCATACAAATGTATAGTAATAACCTCTGGCCGAAATGTAAAGATAATCCATGTGTAGTCAGCCCTGCTGCTGATTACACATTATTGAATATCTGTGCCCTAGCATCCAAGGACTCTGGCAGGAGCTGCCTGCATCCTAGCATCCAGGGACTCTGGCAGGAGCTGCCTGCATCCTAGCATCCAGGGACTCTGGCAGGAGCTGCCTGCATCCTAGCATCCAGGGACTCTGGCAGGAGCTGCCTGCATCCTAGCATCCAGGGACTCTGGCAGGAGCTGCCTGCATCCTAGAATCCAGGGACTCTGGCAGGAGCTGCCTGCATCCTAGCATCCAGGGACTCTGGCAGGAGCTGCCTGCATCCTAGCATCCAGGGACTCTGGCAGGAGCTTCCTGCATCCTAGCATCCAGGGACTCTGGCAGGAGCTGCCTGCATCCTAGCAACTAAGGACTCTGGCAGGAGCTTCCTGCATCCTAGCAACCTAGGACTCTAGGCGGCACACATTGCCTGCATCCTAGCAACGAAGGACCCTGGCAGAAGCTGCCTGCATCCTGGCATCCAAAGACTTTAGGCGGCACGGGCTGCCTGTATCCTAGCAACCAAGAACTCTAGGCAGCATGGTTTGCCTGTATCCTAGCAACCAAGGACCCTGGCAGGAGCTGCCTGTGTCCTAGCATCCAAGGACTTTAGGCGTCACGAGCTGCCTGCATCCTAGCAACCCATGACTCTGGGCGGCAGGAGCTTCCTGCCTCCTCATGACCAAACATGTTAGGTGACAAGGGTCTATCAGCATTGTGTAGTGAAATGTGCAGACGCTGCTAACTACACATCATCATTTTAGTTAACATATATGGTGGCAGCCAATAGGGCGTACCGCTGGATACATGTAAACTTTGCAGCTAAAAACGAAGCTTTTTACGTTGTGAAATAGTTGCGCTCATCTCGATGAGCCATAATTCTGCACACCACTGATGGTAGGAAGGAGGTGCTTTGCTGCTTGTAGCACAGCAGAAAAAAGAGCGATGGAAGATAACTGGAGGGAGTGACACTGTAGTATCTGCAGATTTTTTTCAGCTATTGCTCTGACCATTTCATGTCTAAGCAAAGAAGATTGAGGGTGACATTTATAACCGTATACAGTGTTCAGGCATGCCTTAGGGAGGCGAGGTTATAATATGCAATAAAATCAGACGAAGGCTGGCAAATGCCTTCGTATACTTCAGGCTAAAGGGGCATGGAGTAAAACTATGCCTTTCCACATGCAGAAACAAATAAAATACTTTATGAATATCGGGGGTATTTTCATCAAAAAGTGTTATGTTATATTCTTTTTGATGTGGCTTTCACATTTTACGTTCATGGTTCATATATTTATGATGGAATATATTGTACAGACTTCATTTTATTTTTGGTTTTGGTATATGTCAGACTCTGCAGTCAGTATCCTTGCTGAACATGGGCAGTATACTAAATAACCGCTGAGATCAAATCACGCAGGAAAGGGAATTCAGTATATTGTATTCTGTAAGTCATTGGGAGTTATAGCTGGCCCATAGGGGTTGATTTACTAAAGGCAAATAGACTGTGCACTTCGAAAAGTGCAGTTGCCCTCTGCAAGTACAATTGCTCCACAGCTTGGTAAATGAGGCAAAGCTTCACTTTGCAAAGAATACCCAATCGCGTGCAAGGAAAAAAAAAAGCATTTTTGCTTGCACGTGATTGGATGATGAAAGTCAGCAGAGCTTCTGCTTATTTTAACAAGCTCTGGAGCAACTGCACTTTGCAAATTGCACACTCTATTTGCCTTTAGTAAATCAACCCCATAGAGTTGCAAACTGTAGAGCACCATCACTTTGGCCACTGCCATATGTAATGCTTGGTAGCTCTGCACAGTATGTGCTTGTTCACACATAGGGGTTGATTTACTAAAGGCAAATAAACTGCAAATAAACTGCAGTTGCATTTGGCAAGAGCAGTTGCTCGAGAACTTAGTAAATGAGCAGAAGCTCTGCTGACTTTCATCATCCAATCATGTTCAAGCAAAAAAATTTTTATATATTTTTTTTTGTTTTCCTTGCATGTGATTTGAGGATTCTTTGCAAAGGTAAACGTTGCCTCATTTACGAAGTCCTGGAGCAACTGCATTTTCTGAGTGCAACTGCACTTAGACTGCACTTTGCAATTTGCCTTTTAGTAAATCAACCCCATAGTGTGGTGATTTTTGCATTTTTCTGCACTGGTTCAGCACAGGTCGCTGCGAGGGTACGTGTTTTCTACATGCCCCGCTCACACTTCAGCATAGCCAGGAGGTGCAGTGCAAGGAGCTGCAGCAAAATGCACCCTTGTAGCATTTCACTGTGGCGCACTGGAAGTCACTGCACCATTCTGAAACCCTAAAGCTCTGTACACACGATCGGATTTCCTATGGATTCAAATCCGATGCATTTTTCCATCGGAATTCTGATGAAGCTGACTTCCTCAGTGTCGCCTACACACACATCAGTCAAAAATCCGACCGTCCCAAACGCTGTGACGTAAAACACTCCGATGAGCCGAGAAAAATGAAGTTCAATGCCTCTGAGCATGCGTCGACTTGATTCTGAGCATGTGTGGTTTTTTCTCGATGGAGACAGACGATCGGAATTTGCTATCGTTTTTTTTTTCCATCGGATAAATTTAAAACAATGTTCTATTTTTTCTCACCGATGGGGGAAAAAAGACCGATGGGGCCCATACACGATCGGTTTGTCCGATGAAACAAGTCCATCGGACTGTTTTCATCGGTAAAACCTATCGTGTGTACAGGGCTTAATGGTTTTCAAAGCCTTTTTTTTTTTTTAACTAAAGAGTTGCGACTATTAAGGAGTTAACGACATCGTTCTTGCCTCTCATATCCTCATACCAGGCAGACGTATAAATTGCGAGAGTGCGCACAATGGCCTGTATTGTTCATCTGTCTGGCAAATATTACTTTACATGAATCTTGCAAAGTGATGACTAGGGGATAGTTTTCACAGTAAAGTGTGAAACCAAAAGAGAAAAAGGTTAAATGAAGACTGTTTGTAACGGAACTTATTTGTTAGGGTTTCGACTTTTATTTTAAAGTTGACCTTCTATGCCAAACGTGGGAAGGTCTGTATTTTGGCAAGTGCCCGACCCCCACCCAACATGATGGCTTTAAGTGTCCCTTCACATCCAGTGGTTGCAGTAGAACACAACCACTTGTGTCTGTGATAGGATGACAGTAGTTCCAATGCGCCAATCTTTCATTTGCCCGCTATATTGCCCATGCGGTTCAGTGGATTGAAAAAAAAATAAAAAAGCGTACATGCATACTTTTTCATTACACGCCACAACACCATGGTGTGAATTGGACTGTTGGGGAACTAAGCATTTCTCCATGGCTCGTGGTGGGATTAGGCTGGAGTAGCTACCAAACCTGGTGTGAACGGCCCCCAAAACCATTGTAAATGAGGCAAGTGCCAGAGAAACCAGAATAAACGTACCCTGCCCTATGGTACCTCAGATGACACGGGGTGATGTCACGGTGCCTTCCCACAGAGCTAGGAGCTTGAAATCCTCTATCAAGGTGCTCTTGGCAAAGGACAAAAACTGCATTTTCATCTTGTGAGAGGCGAACGCTCCATTTTACTGTCTCTGGAGAGCATTTTCCATCTCTTCCTTTGGAGAATCCTCTAGGAACTGCTGACTGTGTCACCTAATCCCTAATGTAGTTCATAGCAATCTCTTGGGTGTCACCAGGCCAGGAAGTTGGGGAGATGTTCGCAGCAGAAGATCTAACTTTTATTTTCTACTCTATTCAAAATATAATATCAAAGAGTTAGGGCTTTGAGTGTTTTTTTTTTCCTCCTCGTATAAGTGTGCCTATGCAATTGATGGGTACAATAGACACAAAAGCGTCAGCTTTGCCATTAATAAAAAAAACGCAAAGTGCAGTGTTTAGAAGAAGCAACGCAGGACAACCTTCCAACTTTTGAACCCAAGGGTGCTCATTAAGGACCAGTTCACACCATAGAAACGCAATCCGGATGCGTTCCAGGTGCTTTTTTGCATGCGCGTTTTTGACGTGTTTTTGATGCATTCCAGGGCGTTTTTGGTACGTTTTTAATGCAGTTTTTTTTTCACCCCTCTTTTTTTTAAATTAACCTTAGATAAGACAAGTGTGTTCCAGTGCGTTTTTGGTGCATTTAGGTGCGTTCTGGTGCATTTTTTGATGCGTACAGTCCAGTGCAGGTAAAATGCAGCGTGTTCTACTTTTTTTTTTTTTTTTTTCTGGAGCTGGAACGCACTGGAACTGCAAGCACTGGTGTGAACTATGCCATTCAAAACCATACAACGTACTTTTCATGCGTTTTTGCAGAACAAAATGCACTGGACTGCATGTGGTGTGAACTGGCCCTTATGTTTGAAAATGGCTTGCAAACACTTAAAGTGGAGGTCCACCCTGAAATTTTTTTAACATTAAAAATCCTAAAAAAACAAAAAAAAACTATTTATACTCGCCCTAAATGCCTGTTGCTATGCGGAAGTCCCCTAATCTGCCTTTAATGTTCCTCTTCTCGTTCGCGGTGGGTCTCCTTCCGCTTCCTCTTCTTGTGAATGGGGCGCACTGCCTTCTGGGAACTGTGTGTATCCCAGGAGGCAAGCCGCCCATTCACAAAGCGTCGTGCGAGTGGCGCATGCGCAGTAGGAAGCGGGCAGTGAAGCCTTGCGGCTTCACTGCCGGTTTCCCTTACTCAGGATGGAGGAGCTGGGACCTGCCAGCAGCGATCGTTCACCGTGGTGGGTCCGACATCGCGGGCAAGTAGGACAGGTACCGTATATACTCGAGTATAAGCCGAGTTTTTCAGCACATTTTTTTTTGTGCTGAAAATGCCCCCCTCGGCTTATACTCGAGTCACCTTTTTTGCGCCTGATCTCCCGGACTTTGGGGACCCGGTACCGGCCGGCCGTAGATCCCCTAGACCCAAAACTTGGCACACATGTAGCCCTATTTCTCCTCTATAAATGTGCAAAGTTTTTTTTGTCTGGGGGACCTACAGCCGGGGAGCACCGATTTTTTTTTTTTCCAAACCCGGGCACCCCTTCCTTAGACTCCCATGTTAAACGTCAGTCTAGTCATGGACACAGTGAGGCATGGACACCGTGAGGCATTCAGATGGACACCCTAGGCTTATACTTGTGACAATACGTTTTCCCATTTTTTTTATTTTTATTTTTTGTGGTAAAATTTAGGTGCCTCGGCTTATATTCGGGTCGGCTTATACTCGAGTATATACGGTAAGTGTCCTTATTAAAAGTCAGCAGCTACACTGTTAGTAGCTGCTGACTTTTTTTTTTCGGCTGCACCTCCGCTTTAAACGTGAGGCACATCTGCAAGTGTTGAACATGTATTGCCAATAGATAAGCCTAGCTGTATACACGGGCCACTCACAACATGGTCACCCTAAGAAGAGTCATGTGACTGAAGCACACCTGTATGCGCTCACAAGGCTGAATTCTCTTGCATTTCTCTTCTTTGTTGACTTGCCACCAGGTTCCACTCTGTTTCTTGGCAAAACAGCATTGACAACTGATTTAATTTTACATAGCATGTTCATAAAACTGTCGACTTTTTGTATTTTGGCATTTTTCATTTTGAGTTTTTAACAATCTAATGTTCACTATTTAGCAAGGCACTTCTGATTTAAAGTGCTTGTAAACCTCAGACATGTAATATGTACAAAGCATATCCCTCTATAGTGTGTACTTGCTTGGATTAAGAGCACGAAGTGTCATTTCTGCCTTTCGCTTTATTCCTCTGCTATAAGCATAAGTCACTTCTGACACGTTTTCCTGACACCAAGAGAAAAAAAGGTGACCGGGGAAGGCGCTCAGCAGATTGACAGCCTCAACACTTCCTGTGTGCTGTGTGAAAGGGGATGTGTCCTTTCCTTCCAATCAGCTCTCGGAGCTCTCCTCACTGAGCTCTGCAGAGTGTAACTTCAACTCTCCACACCCTTTTTTCTGACAGCTCAGACAAGTTTTATAAATTCTGCAATTTGAACAGATGTTGCGAAGACTGCAGATAAACCGGTACAACTTATGTAGAAGGATTTGTTTTTCATCTGTGTATCACCTGAGGATAGTCACCTCTCTGGGTATATGTAAGGGTTTACAGCCCCTTTTTAAGCAAGGTTGAGTCACTCTCACCCTCCGCTTCACTCCACTTTATGGGAGATACTTAAAAACTCAGTTTAGTTTACAAGTTAATAAAGTCTTTTGCATCACTCTGGCAAGATCGTAACTTGTAATATTCAGCTCATACTGTATATGCAGTATGCCATCTGATGTCTGTGAGCAACTTATCACTTGCTGCCAGCAGTGTTAATTTCTTACTTAAAACATTTTAGTAGACTAACTTAATACCATTTTAGTCTACTAAAATACGACTAAAACAATTGAGATGACTAAAATACAACTAAAATGGCATTTTAGTCAAAAGACTAAAACTAAATTGAAATTTTAAGTCCAAAATTAACACTGGTTTGTAGTGCATGTTCATACCTCAATACCATAAATAATAACATATTAGATTTTTCACTCCAGCAGGATATGAGTTTGTAAATTTGTAGAGAAATGCTTAAATAATGCATTACAATTTAACTACACCCATTAGATTTTAGATGAATAACATGAGTTTTATTCTACTAAAATGTCCTGGAGATTAAGTCGACTAAATACGACTTGACTACAATTGACTAAAATGGGACTAAAACTAAAATGCCATTTTAGTACTAAGACTAAAACTAAATCGAAATTTGCTGGCAAAATTAACACTGGCTGCCAGACCACCAGCTAGAATTCGGGAAATTTCCCATGATGGCATAGCAGAAGCTGTTTAGTTTCAGACTTTCTCCTTGATTTAAACTATACTGCTTAACCGCTTGCCGACCACCGCACACAATTTTACGTTGGCAGAATGGCACGGACAGGCAGAAGGGCGTGTATATATACACACGTCCCCTTTAAATTGCCGCTGTGTGGTTGCGCGTTCTGCCTAGTGACACTGTCACTGATCGTGTTCCCTGTCATCGGGAACAACGATCAGTGACGTGTCACGGCAAGCCACGCCCCCTCTACAGTAAGAATCACTCCCTAGGTCACACTTAACCCCTTCAGCGCCCCCTAGTGGTTAACCCCTTCCCTGCCAGTGTCATTTACACAGTAATCAGTGCATTTTTATAGCACTGATCGCTGTATAAATGACAATGGTCCCAAAACAGTGTCAAAAGTGTCTGCCATAATGTCGCAGTCACGATAAAAATCGCAGATCGCCGCCATTGGTGAAAAAAAAAAAGTAATAAAAATGCCATAAAACTATCCCCTATTTTGTAGACGCTATAACTTTTGCGCAAACCAATACATTTAGGCTTATTGAGTTTTTTTAGTTTTTTTACCAAAAATATGTAGAAGAATATGTATCGGCCTAAACTGAGGAAAAACATTTTATATATATATATATATATATATATATATATATATATATATATATATATATATATATATATTAAAGCAAAAAGTAAAAAATATTCCTTTTTTTTTTTTCAAAATTTGTCTCTTTATTTTTGTTTTATAGCGCAAAAAAAACCGCAGAGGTGATCAAATACCACCATATTTGTGGGAAAAAAATACGTCAATTTTGTTTGGGAGCCACGATGGACGCATGACCGCACAATTGTCAGTTAAAGCGACGCAGTGCCGAATCGCAAAAAGTGGCCTGGTTATTGAGCAGCAAAATGGTCCAGGCTGAAGTGGTTAACATGAGCAAAAGAGGGGGGGGGGGAGAGAACAAGTAATTTAGTCTGATTTGTTCAGTTGCATTTGGAAATTCAAACTTGAGCTATTGAGCTCTGCAAAATTATTCAGCAAAGCAGGTAAGACCATGAAAATCCTGAACAGGAGCCACCTGGTGTCTGGATAGTGGAGTATTATTTTGCAATTTTTTGAAAATGGGTCTCTTAATAGAACAAAATATACAATCTATGTGAAAAAATAAAAATCTACATCCCCTTTAAACAGCAGCTGTAGTATGAAGTCCCACCATATCTTTTGTTGTCCAACACCGTGCCTGTACACACCAATGAGCGGTTAATCGCATTGGTGCAGTGTGGTGCCATTCATCCTGAATGTGCCCTAATGCACTTGCAACAGAACACGTTAACTTTTGGTGCGCTGCTGAAAAGGGTGCATGCGCTATTTTTTGTCAGCACAGTGCACATTAGTGAGTTCTTTTGCTGCAAGGCACCGCTGTGGGCAGGTGCACTGGGGTACCATTCAGAATGAATTACACCAACACATGTAACATTCTTTGCCAGGCATTGTGGTAATGCATACATTACTGCATCCACTTGGTAAGAACAGGCCCTCAGAGAATATTTTATGCCTTTTCCTCAGTGTAGTAGAGGATTGATGACACCAATGTGAAATATTTATTCCTGTAGCACAGGTGTGTTTGCAGACATACTTGTTATATGAGCAGAGCGTTGTACCATGACCTGCTTCTGTCTCGTGTGTAAATTGTTTTATGAGAGCGTTTCTCGGTATCTCCGTGTTGCCCAGGGAAAAGCAGCCCTCAGAGGCTAATTACCAGAGTCACCTCATGTCTGCTGCAGAGTATGAAGGATTCTTTAAAGTCCCTGACAATCGCCTATTGATATTATAAATGCATAGTGCCAGTCCATGATCAACCCATTCCTGTGATATTTCAGGATGTTCACAAAAAGATAAAGAACAACAAAAATGTTTATTCTATAAACAGCAGATAATTGTCAGTATACACAGTGCAGCACACATACAGCTCAGTACACCATTCATACATGTCAGTATACACAGTGCAGCACACATACGGCTCAGCACATCATTCATACATGTCAGTATACACAGTGCAGCACACATACAGCTCAGTACATTGTTCATACATGTCAGTATACACAGTGCAGCACACATACAGCTGAGTACATCGTTCATACATGTCAGTATACATACAGCTCAGTACATTGTTCATACATGTCCGTATACACAGTGTAGCACACATAAAGCTCAGTACACCATTCATACATGTCAGTATACACAGTGCAGCACACGTACAGTTCAGTACATCGTTCATACATGTCAGTATACACAGTGCAGTACATTGTTCATACATGTCAGTATACACAGTGCAGCACACATACAGCTCAGTACATCGTTCATACATGTCAATATACATACAGCTCAGTACATTGTTCATACATGTCCGTATACACAGTGTAGCACACATAAAGCTCAGTACACCATTCATACATGTCAGTATACACAGTGCAGCACACGTACAGTTCAGTACATCGTTCATACATGTCAGTATACACAGTGCAGTACATTGTTCATACATGTCAGTATACACAGTGCAGCACACATACAGCTCAGTACATCGTTCATACATGTCAGTATACATACAGCTCAGTACATTGTTCATACATGTCCGTATACACAGTGTAGCACACATAAAGCTCAGTACACCATTCATACATGTCAGTATACACAGTGCAGCACACGTACAGTTCAGTACATCGTTCATACATGTCAGTATACACAGTGCAGTACATTGTTCATACATGTCAGTATACACAGTGCAGCACACATACAGCTCAGTACATCGTTCATACATGTCAGTATACATACAGCTCAGTACATTGTTCATACATGTCCGTATACACAGTGTAGCACACATAAAGCTCAGTACACCATTCATACATGTCAGTATACACAGTGCAGCACACGTACAGTTCAGTACATCGTTCATACATGTCAGTATACACAGTGCAGTACATTGTTCATACATGTCAGTATACACAGTGCAGCACACATACAGCTCAGTACATCGTTCATACATGTCAGTATACATACAGCTCAGTACATTGTTCATACATGTCCGTATACACAGTGTAGCACACGTACAGCTCAGTACACCATTCATACATGTCAGTATACACAGTGCAGCACACATACAGCTCAGTACATCGTTCATACATGTCAGTATACACAGTGCAGCACACATACAGCTCAGTACACCATTCATACATGTCAGTATACACAGTGCAGCACACGTACAGTTCAGTACATCGTTCATACATGTCAGTATACACAGTGCAGTACATCGTTCATACATGTCAGTATACACAGTGCAGTACATCGTTCATACATGTCAGTATACACAGTGTAGCACACGTACAGCTCAGTACACCATTCATACATGTCAGTAAGTGCCTGAGAACTAGTAAATGTGTGAGGAGCAATGCCTCATGGGACATGTCCTGGGCTGGAGAAGGATGTGATGTAAGGGCTTTGTGCAGAAAGATCAGAACCCAGAGAAGCTGTAGGAAAGGCATCACTATTAAATTTAAAGTAAGGGCCCATTCACACTAGGAACTGCATGTGAATCGCACTGCATGTTCCTGTGTGATTTCATGTGCTGTGCAGTGCTATTTCAGCCTATTAATTTCAGCCAATTAATTTTGAATTGGCTGAAATCGCACTGAACAAAAAGTAGTGCATGCTCTACTTTTGGAAACGCACTGCATTCGGATCGCATGGTGCACTTTACTTTTGATAAAATCAGCACTGTAATAGCAATACACATAGTAGGTACATGTGGCATGCTTACTTGAATACAGTGCTGATTTTATAAAAATAAGTGTATGCCATGACCTTAGATTTACTTTAATGGGTCCTTAAAGTGATACTGAACACACACACTGTTTTAATTTACATTGTTCCTTCTGTTTCTGTATGTGGATGATGGCACTGTAATTATTTTACAAAAAAAATTATCTAAGTACCTTTTTCCTAATCGATATACAGCTGCCCCATGTCCCAGCTCTCTCCCAGCCTGTCTGCAGGGAAACATAAGTAGGAGGAGCTTCTAGTCCTCTGCTGCTGGTCACATGTAAAAGAAAAACAGCTGTTGGAATACAGAGTAAAAATAAATAATATCCGTAAACTGTTTTAATTTGTCATACAAATCTATATTTGAAATCCAATCTTTATTATTTTGTGGAAATAACATGGTGTGCGTGGATTTTTGCCAGTCACAGGCTGTGTCACACCCTTCCAGCCTGTTTCTTGGGTGGTGAAGTCACTAGTAATCTACATTTAATATCCGGCCCCCATTTTGTTAACTGGTTGGTGGGCATAGAGGAGGAGGGAGAGATTTGTCCACATTTGTGACTCCTATAGTCACATGGGCTGCTCAGATGTGATAGGGGGGGGGGGGGGGAATGCTCAGCATAGAAACTCACTGAAAACTAAGCATGTGCAGAGATGTCACCACAGCTGAAAAATCCCTAGGTAAATTGGGGACATGAACAGATGGGGGCGATAGAGATCAGCAGGATCAACCAGGTTTTTTGCACAATACAGAAAACAACTGAATGAGTATTAACCACTTAACGACCGCTCACTGTATATATACGTCGGCAGAATGGCACCGACAGGCACAATCACGTAGAGCATACGTGATTGCCTTTGTACAGTTGGGGGGTCCGATCGGACCCCCCTCCTATACAGTGAGCGGTGGCTAAGTGTCCGGGAGCGTTCCGGGATGAGGGGGCAGCCATTCGTTTCTGGCCACCCCCTCGCGATCGCTCCCGGCGAATGGAAATGCCCCCTCTGTCTGTGTCAGACAGAGGGAGCAGGAGGAAGTGATGTCATCTCTGGTGCGGCGCTCACATATACCGAGCGCCGTACAAGAGAAGATATCAGGTCAGTGCACACAACACTACACTGACACCAGGACACATAGGGACATAAATCGCCCCCCCAGATCACCCCCCCAGCCCCCAGTCACAGTGTCACTGATTGCAGTGACCATTTATTTAGTGATCACTGCAATCAGTGACATTTGTGACTGTAAAAGTGTCACCAAAGTTTAGTCTTAGGTCCAGTGTAGCCCCCTAACCCCCCCTAATAAAGGTTTAACCCCCTGATCACCCCCCAGATAACCCTTTCACCGCCTATCACCACTGTCGCTTAGCGATCATTTTTCTGATCGCTGTCTTAGCGTCAGTGATGCCGATCGGCAGCCAGTAATTTTTTTTAGGTTCGCCGCAGGTTTTTATAGCGTCAGGTACCCCAATATATTATCTAATAAAGGTTTAACCCCCTTGATCGCCCCCCAGGTAACCCTTTCACCCCCTATCACCACTGTCACTAAGCGATCATTTTTCTAAACGCTGTCTTAGTGTCGGTGATGCAGATCGGTAGCCAGTAATTTTTTTTAGGTTCGCCGCAGGTTTTTATAGCGTCAGGTACCCCAATATATTATCTAATAGAGGTTTAACCCCCTTGATCGCCCCCCAGGTAACCCTTTCACCCCCATCACCACTGTCGCTAAGCAATTGTTTTTCTAAACGCTGTCTTAGTGTCGGTGATGCAGATCGTAGCCAGTAATTTTTTTTAGGTTCGCCGCAGGTTTTTATAGCGTCAGGTACCCCCATATATTATCTAATAAAGGTTTTAACCCCCTGATTGCCCCTAGTTAACCCTTTCACCAGTGATCACCATATAAGTGTTACGGGTGACGCTGGTTAGTTAGTTTGCTTTTTATAGTGTCAGGGCACCCGCCGTGTATATAACCCAATAAATTTTTAACCCCCTGATCGCCCGGCGGGTGATATCAATTAGGTTTTAGCGTCAGAGAGGGTCTGAGTCACACCCCAGGCAGCGTCAGGTTAGTGCCAGTAACGCTAACACCCACGCGTGAAGCATACACCCCCCTTAGTGGTATAGTATCTGAACAGATCAATATCTGATCAGATCTATACTAGCGTCCCCAGCAGTTTAGGGTTCCCAAAAACGCAGTGTTAGCGGGATCAGCCCAGATACCTGCTGGCACCTGCGTTTTGCCCCTCCGTCCAGCCCAGGCCACCCAAGTGCAGTATCGATCGATCACTGTCACTTACAAAACAAAAACACACATAACTGCAGCATTCGCAGAGACAGGCCTGATCCCTGCGACTCCAGTGCTGTAGGAGGTGATTTCACCACCACAGTTAAAAAAAAAAAAAGCAAATATGCCGAAGCATTGGGGCAGCAGGGGCGGAGGAGCGATTTTGCTCCTAATGCCGTGTACATACGGTCGAAATTCCGACGGAGGCTTGCCCGTGGAAAAGTCCGACCATGTGTGTGCGGCATAACTTTTTTGCGGGAGGATGCCCCCATGCTTCGGCATATATAAATGGTGCGTGTATGCCCATCATTGGAAGTGGGTGGATGAAGGGCGGTATTCTAATGGTGGGCATACCCACCGATCAATCTCTTTTTTCGTTCAGCCAACAGGCTGCATGAAATAAAAAGATTACAATACATGTCCAACAAGGACCAGCAACGTACTGGTATGTTGCTGGACTTTGAATGTGGTTTATACCAGAATGATGCCTGCGGGTTTAGGTATCATCTTGGTATCATTCTTTTCAGCCTGCGGCCGGCTTTCATGTAAAAGCAATCCTAGCGGCTAATTAGCCTCTGGACTGCTTTTACAAGCAGTGGGAGGGAATGCCCCCCCCGGATATAAAAAGCGCCATTGGGAAATTGGGAAAGCATTTTATCACACCGATCTTGGTGTGGTCAGATGCTTTGAGGGCAGAGGAAAAATCTAGGGTCTAGAAGACCCCAGTTTTTTCAAAAAAAGAGTACCTGTCACTACCTATTGCTATCATAGGGGATATTTACATTCCCTGAGATAACAATAAAAATGATAAAAAAAAAAAATACTTGGAAGGAACAATTTAAAAATAAAAAAGCAAAATTAATAATAAAAAAAAGAAAAAAAAAAAGCACCCCTGTCCTGCCCTGCTCTTGCCCAATGGCGAACGCAAGCGTCGGTCTGGCGTCATATGTAAACAGCAATTGCACCATGCATGTGAGGTATCACCGCGAAGGTCAGATCGAGGGCAATCATTTTAGCAGTAGACCTCCTCTGTAAATCTACTGGGGTAACCTGTAAAGGCTTTTAAAGGCTTTTAAAAATGTATGTAGTTTGTCGCCAATGCGCGTTTGTGCGAAATTTTAAAGCATGTCGTGTTTGGTATCTATGTACTCGGCTTAAGATCATCTTTTTTATTTCATCAAACATTTGGGCAATATAGTGTGTTTTAGTGCATTAAAATTTAAAAAAGTGTATTTTTTAACCCAAAAAATGCGTTTGAAAAATCGTTGCGCAAATACTGTGTAGAAAAAAAAAATGCAACACCCACCATTTTAATCTGTAGGGCCTTTGCTTTAAAAATATATATAATGTTTGGGGGTTCAACATAATTTTCTTGCAAAAAAAAAAAATGTTTTCATGTAAACAAAAAGTGTCAAAAAGGGCTTTGTCTTCAAGTGGTTAGAAGAGTGGATGTAAGCTTCCTAATGTTGTGTATAAAATGCCAGAACAGTTCAAAACCCCCCCCAAATGACCCCATTTTGGAAAGTAGACACCCCAAGCTATATACTGAGAGGCATGTCGAGTCCATGGAATATTTTATATGTTGACACAAGTTGCGGAAAAAAGACAATTTTTTTTTATTTTTATTTTTTTTGCACAAAGTTGTCACTAAATGATATATTGCTCAAACATGCCATGGGCATATGTGGAATTACACCCCAAAATACATTCTGTTGCTTCTCCTGAGTACGGGGATACCACATGTGTGAGACTTTTTGGGAGCCTAGCCACGTACGGGACCCCAAAAACCAAGCACCGCCTTCAGGCTTTCTAAGGGTGTAAATTTTTGATTTCACTTCTCACTGCCTATCACAGTTTCGGAGGCCATGGAATGCCCAGATGGCACAAACCCCCCCCAAATGACCCCATTTTGGAAAGTAGACACCCCAAGCTATTTGCTGAGAGGTATTGTGAGTATTTTGCAGATCTCGCTTTTTGTCACAAAGTTTTGAAAATTGAAAAAAAAAAAATTCCTCTCAGCAAATAGCTTGGGGTGTCTACTTTCTAAAATGGGGTCATTTGGGGGGGTTGTGTGCTATTTTGGCATTTTTTGGCCTTCGAAACTGTGATAGGTAGTGAGGAGTGAAATCAAAAATTTGCGCCCTTAGAAATCCTGAAGGCGGTGCTTGGTTTCCGGGGTCCCTTACGCGGCTAGGCTCCCAAAAAGTCCCACACATGTGGTATCCCCGTACTCAGGAGAAGCAGCAAAATGTATTTTGGGGTGAAATTCCACATATAACCATGGCATGTGTGAGCAATATATCATTTAGTGACAACTTTTTGTAATTTTTTTTTTTTTTTTTTTTTTTTTTTAGTCATTATTCAATCACTTGGGACAAAAAATAAAAAATTCAATGGGCTCAACATGCCTCTCAGCAATTTCCTTGGGGTGTCTACTTTCCAAAATGGGGTCATTTGGGGGGGTTTTGTACTGCCCTGTCATTTTAGCACCTCAAGAAATGAGATAGGCAGTCATAAATTTAAAGCTGTGTAAATTTCAGAAAATGTACCCTAGTTTGTAAACGCTATAACTTTTGCGCAAACCAATAAATATACGCTTATTGACATTTTTTTTACTAAAAACATGTGGCTGAATACATTTTGGCCTAAATGTATGACTACAATTGAGTTTATATTCGATTTTTCTTATAACAAAAAGTAGAAAATATCATTTTTTTTTCAAAATTTTCGGTCTTTTTCCGTTTATATCGCAAAAAATAAAAATCGCAGAGGCAATCAAATACCATTAAAAAGCTCTATTTGTGGGAAGAAAAGGACGCAAATTTCGTTTGGGTACAACATTGCATGTCCGCACAATTTACAGTTAAAGCAGCGCAGTGCAAAATTCTGAATTCACCTCTGGTCCTCTAGCTACCAAATGGTCCGGGGCTTAAGTGGTTAACCACATGTGCTATGGTATTTTTTGATCATTTTTTATGATGTGGGTTAAGGACGCTTTAAAAAGGTAGTAAACTTCACTTGTACCTACCTACAGGTAAGCCTATAATAAGGCTTACTTGAGGTACTGTGAATACATCCTAAACTTGCACAGTTTAGGAGAGATTCAGAGTGCATGCAGCCGATGACTTCACCGGCGCATGCGCTTTAAAAGTACAGTGCCGGACCTTCAGAACCCGTGGCGTAAACGGCGGCTCCCGCGCACATGTGCGGGAGTGACGTCATCAGGCCCCGGCTACTCAGCTGGAGACCACAAACCTGGAAAGGAAGAGCAGCGAAACATTTCAGCTCTCTCAGTGGTGACATTGCAATGCTGGAGGGCTTTGTTCTAAGGTAAGTCTCTCATAAAGTGCTAGTATGCGATTTTATTTATTTTTTTATAAAGGGGTTGTAAACCCTCAAGGTTTTTCACCTTAATGCATTCTATGCATTAAGGTGAAAAAACCTGTGATGCAAGAGCCCCCCTTTCTCTTACCTGAACCCGGTCTTTTCAGCGACGGAGACAGCTCACCAGCTCCAGCCAGTGTCTCGGGTCTTGATTGGATAGATTGATAGCAGCGCAGCCATTGGCTCTCACTGCTGTCAATCAAATCCAATGATGTGGGGGGCGGGGCCGAGTCCTGCTGTATGTGTCAATAGACGCAGGACATGGAAGCGCTCCTGCACGAGTGCCCCGAGGGAGAGCGGCACCCAAGAAGAGGAGGAGGCAGGAGCGCTGCTGAGGGACCCAGAAGAGGATCGGGGGGCCACAAAACCAACTGCACAGAGGAGGTAAGTATATATGTTATTTTAAACAAACCTTTACATATCCTTTAACCACCTGCGGTTTACTACTGTTTTAAGGTCATTTAGATCACCAGAAGGGACTGCAGTGCATCAAGGGACTTATTTTGGCAGGAATTTCCCGGTGACAGGTTTGCTTTAACGAATACATTATTCTATAATGTGCTAGACAGAAGTCCGCTCTGTGTAGGGGTTGATATCGGCGCCTGTCTCTCAGATGTCTTCAGTTCTGTGAAATGCATTTTTCCTGTAACTGTCAAAGCTGTTGCTGCGCACCGCCTCCCCCATGTATGGACCCATCGCGGAGCACTGGCAGGGAGGGATATGTATGGGATTTTACTTGGGTAGCTCGGCACAGTAGGGTGGGATTAGGGTGCAGTTTGGGAGCAGTGTTTGCAGAATGCTAATGCTGTAAGTAGAGTAGCTGAAAGCTGCAGGGCAGCATTAGGGTGCCCTTGGAAAAGCGCATTAGTCGTGTCGGAATCCTGCAGATCTGGGAAGAAGAAAAGGTAGTCTGTTAGAAGAGCTTTGGGGAAAGTCGGAGTCAGCCTGACCACTTGGCAGGGGAAGATTAGATCACTGAGGAGCACCTGTCAAGGTGTTGAGGCATAGCAAGGAGCTGGCTTCTCCCCAGAGGGAGGGTGACCTACATAGCAGCATTCTATCTGCTTGTCACTGGGCAGGTTTGATTCATGTGGAGCACTGGGAGGCAGACGGGAGGAAAAAAAATGTTTTGGGAGTTGAGAATGCAAATTAAGCTTCAGTAATGAGAGCTTAGTAACTCCAGCAGAGCTGCATTGTGTAGGATCTTCTCACCTCCACTGATACTGAAAGGGTGTTTTGTAGATAAGCGCAATGGTGATTAAAAATGGAAACATTCAAATCTCTCAAGGGTATTTAACGCGCTTAAGGAATATCGCATGCTAAAAGCAAATGTCTCGCGTGCTCAGAGCTATCCGGGCCGTTTACAGAGAAATCCGGCGAGTTCAAATGCCAAACAAACCCTATCTGAAGGTTGGGGGTAAATTGACAGTGATGGATTTTTATGGCTGATTGATATTAACTTCACCCAATGGGGGTTAAAGAGACACCGTCAAGTTTCTAACACTGCAGGTGAAAGCACAGAAAAATCAAGTATTTTAAATGCTTACTTGCAATGTTTTCGTTTTCCATAAATTATAATAAATTATAATATTTTTTGTTCACTTGCAATGTGTCTTTGAACTTGCTAGAAAAATTGACTAGTCGATTCCCTAGCACAGCCCCTGTTTATCCTTGCACCTCCTATGTCCTCTTCGTCTGGGAGGGTCTAATTAGTCTTTGTGCTGGCCCAGCTCCTCCACCTCTTACCTCCCTATATATAGATAGAGATAGA
This sequence comes from Rana muscosa, assembly GCA_029206835.1. Classification (NCBI taxonomy): domain Eukaryota; kingdom Metazoa; phylum Chordata; class Amphibia; order Anura; family Ranidae; genus Rana; species Rana muscosa. The sequence goes on along the minus strand of CM055118.1, from coordinate 94,161,622 downwards.
GAGAGATCTATCTCCATACATATATATATATATATATATATATATATATATATATATATATATATATATATATAATCTCTATCTATTAGATAGATGGATATCTATATATATATATATATATATATATATATATATATACTCGAGTATAAGCCGAGTTTTTCAGCCCTTTTTTTTAGGGCTGAAAGTATACCGCTCGGCTTATACTCGAGTCAGTACCTGAAAATCGTGAAATTCCGCGGCCGGCGTCCATTGTTTAAATCTAGCGCCTTTCTCCCTGACGCTTCCAGCAAACACTTGTGTTGAGTGTTGCACCTATCACGGAGGTCCTCTTGTCCGTGATTGGCGGAGCACTGAACACAGTGCCTGCTGGGAAACTGAGTCGGAGAATGAGAGGACCTCCGTGATAGGCTCAACACTCAACACAGTGTTTGCTGGAAACGCCTATTACGGAAGGGACAGGGAGAACGGCGCGAGATTTGAACAATGGACGCCGGCCGCGGAATTACAAGATTTTGAGGTACACTGACTCGGGCACAGGGAGGCTGCAATGGACACAGTAAGGGGGCACAGTGAGGTGAAAATGGGCAGTGAGGTGGCACAGTGAGATGGCAATGGGCACAGTAAGGGGGCACAGTGAAGTGGCAATGGGCACATTTCCTCCCCTCGGCTTATACTCGAGTCAATACATTTTCCCAGTTTTTTGTGGTAAAAGTAGGTACCTCGTCTTATACTCGGGTCAGCTTTTACTCGAGTATATACGGTGTGTGTGTGTGTGTGTGTGTGTGTATGTGTATATATATCTCTCTATCCTCTTAGGCCGGCCATAAATGGTGCGAACCGCAGGGTGCAGGAAAGAAATTTGCATTATTCTCTCATCAACACATATAGTGCTGACAGGGGAATCGCTCCTGCCAAGCAATTTTCTGCTCCCAGCGGGGGCGGGCAGGGGGAGCTGTCCCGGCCACGAGAAGACAGTGATTATTGAAAAAAGGCTATAGCAGGCGCTAGCGATAATTATGTGACTCCGGCAGGCTGTTTGTACCCAAGTTGATCGCTCAACTTGATGCATTCAGCCTGCCCACACGTGGTTAAAATCTTGGCTGGTTCCTGCTGAACCGGTCAAGATTGGAACCGTCCATGACCGATCCCAAGTAGCTGCCAGGGGAGGAGCAAAGGGCTCAGAATTGAGTATCTCTTCGGTGACCGCTCTAAGTCTAATGGGGCTTGCTGACATTAAATCCAAGGCAAGCAGCGGTCTCGAGGCTTTTGGAATGTACACACAAGGGAGGCTTTTTCATGTAAATAACATGCAGCTACAGTTTATATATGTGTGTGTGTGTGTGTGTGTGTATATATATATATATATATATATATATATATATATATATATATATATATATATATATATATATATTCAAAATGCAATCGCTGCGCCGTGTATGATGGATGAAGGAATCTGATGTGTATGACCAGCATTCCATGAGTTACTTTAAAGGAATACATTTAACCATTTGCCGACCAGCGCACGACGATGTACGGTGGCGCGGCTGCGCAAATGGGCGTATAGGTACGTCCCCTTTAAATCGCGGCTTAGTGGGCGTGCACGCGCCCGCCACGTACTCCGTGCCCGTGGGTCCCACGGACTCGATGTCCGCTGCTATCCCGCGATCGTGACACGGAGCTGCAGACTGGGGAGATGCCTATGTAAACGAGGCATTTCCCTGTTCTGCCTTGTGACATGACGGGGATCTACTGCTTCCTGTCATCGGGAGCAGCGATTGCTGTCATGTCAGTGGTAGCCCATCCCCCCACAGTTAGACTCACTCCCTAGGACACATTTGACCCCTTGATCGCCCCCTAGTGTTTAACCCCTTCCCTGCCAGTGTCATTTACACAGTAATCAGTGCATTTTTATAGCACTGATCGCTTTATCAATGACAATGGTCCCAAAATAGTGTCCGATGTGTCCGCCATAATGTCGCAGTCACAATAAGAATCACAGATCGCCGCCATTACTAATAAAAAAAAATGCCATAAATCTATCCCCTATGTTGTAGACACTATAACTTTTGCGCAAACAAATGAATGTACGCTTATTGCGATATTTTATTTTTTATAAAAATATGTAGAATGCATATTTTTTTTTGTTAGCGCACAAAATAAATACCACAGAGGTGATCAAATACCACCAAAAGAAAGCTCTATTTGTGGGAAAAAAAAGACTTAAATTTTGTTTGGGTGCAGCGTCGCACGACCGTGCAATTGTCCGTTAAAGCGACGCAGTGCCGTATCGCAAAATGCTCTGGTCAGGAAGGGGTAAATTTTTCCGGAGCTGAAGTGGTTAATGAAGTGATAATGATTACAAAGCTGCATTAATTTATGTCTGCCTTAAATCCAGCTTTAACCGTTACCTGTTTTTAGGACATACCCATGTGTCCTAGGGAACAAGGATCATGGCTGCATTTGCTCATTTTTTAGTGTTGGTGATTTTTCCTGTAAAAATGATCCAAGCGAGTGGCCCTACAGGTGCCTGATTACTTTTATATAGTCTAACAGGGGGCCCCTCCAACACTCCTCCATTGCTGTGCCATCAGAGAGCTGGGACCGCTACCCTCGGTTGGACCAGCGGCAGACAGAGGAGAAGGATCGCACATTCCTTCCTCTCCTCTGTGACGAATGAAGCCGGAAGCGATGTGCCTTACGTCACTTCCGGTGTTGGTTGTTTACTAGCTGTTACCGGCTAGGCAAGCATCCGATCAAACTGACCTTAATTTCATCAGATGTTTTGAGGACAGAGGAGAGATCAAAGTTCTAATAGACCCCAGATCCCTCAATAAGACCCCTTTCACACACTGCTGCCACCCATGTGTTACTGCTAAAGCACTGCTCGTTTAGCGGCACTTTTTGGCCGCTAGCGGGGCGCTTTTAAACCCTGCTAGCGGCCGAAAGAGGGGTTAAAAACGCCTGTGTTGTGGCGCTTCTGAAGTGCTTTTCATTTCAATGGGCAGGGCGTTTTGGGAGCGCTGTATACAGTGTTCCCTAACCGCCCCAAAGATGCTGCTTGCGACTTTTCCTAACGTCCCCCAAGCGCACCGCACCAGTGTAAAAAGTCACACTGAAATGAACGGGAGGCGGTTTTCAGGCGTTATTTAGAGACTATTTCTATCGCTAAAACGACGGAAAACCGCTTCAGTGTGAAAGGGGTCTAAAGAGTACCTGTCACTGCCCATGCGGATGTTCATCCCTTGTGATAGCAATAACGTTAAAAGACTTATAGAGAGAGTGTCAAACTTCTTTCTTTTTTTTTTTTTTTAAAGCGGCCCCATGTGCTCATGCGCAAATGTGAATGTTCACGTAGGTCCCGCATGCATATGTAAATAGTGATCGCACCACACATGTGAGGTATTACTGCCAATGTCCAAGTGAGAGCAATAATTCTAGTGCCAGACCTCCTGCTTAATAATTTTTTAAACTGGTAACCTGTAAAGGGTTTTAAAGCATCGCCTATCGATAACTTAATGTACCATAGTTCTTCACCATTCCACCGGCGTGTGCAGTTTTTTTTATAGCGTGACATGTTGGGTATATATTTACTCGGCATGGCAGTATCTTTTATATTTAACCCAAACAAATAATGAATTCTATTGTGTTTTGTGTGCACTAAAATTCACTAAAGTGTATTTTTTCCTGAAAATTTGCATTTGATAAACGGCTGTGCAATTATCGTGTGACATAAAAATAATTGTAACAACCACCATTTTGTTCTCCAAAGCCTCTTCTTCTTTCAGAAAATATATGATGTTTGGGGGTTCTAAGTCATTTTCAAACAATAAATGCTGATTTTTAACATGTATGAGAGTAACATCTGAATTGGCCTGGACTGAAAGTGATTAAGATGTATACGGACGTTAGAATATGTTTGCCTAATTTGATAATTTATGGAGCATTTAGGGGAGTTCATATGTCAGTAGGCCTTTTCTGACAGCAACATACATTCCCTGCCAGGAAGGTGGAAAGTTGGTTTGGTGGGGTAGGATTTTCACAGCTGATCATTTTTGGTTTCACCAGATGGAGGTTACCAAGTTAGTCAGGTTGAAAAAAAGACATAAGTCCATCTAGTTCAACCATAGAAAGGTTGATGTAAGGAATGCCTGCTAAGCTTCCGTTTCCCCTCTCCATATCACAAGTATACTCTCAACCGATCCCAGGGTGCGTGTTTTGGGCCTTGATCTTTTCTTAAAAAGATTAACCGTTGGATGTAGGCACTTCTGAATAGGGGAACAAAAGGTGTCTAAGGATAGAAGACTATCATGTCCAACTTTTATCTGATTGGGCAATGATCATGTTATCTATGGCTATCAGCAGCCACCCCCTTTTTTCTGCTTTCCGAGGGACAAGGCACCAGCCAGTTGTTTGGTTTCCCCTGAGATAAGGCTAGTGCCAGCACTGTCTGCTCACTCTGATCGATCTTATTAGCATACACTCTTGGGGAATACAGCTGTGCATGTTAAAGAGAAGCCATGGCAGTTTTTTTTTTATATAGCTACACGTGAATGTAATCGGCTTAAAAGCATAGTCCACCTTTTTGCAAAATTTAATAGGTACTACCCACATTTAGAGCTGAACAATTCTGGGAAAAATGAGAAACACGATTCTTTTGCTTAGAATAAAGATCACGATTCTCAAAAAAATTTTTTTTAAAAGATTTACTATAACTATATTTATATTTGTGTGTGTGTATTTTATCTCTCAGTCTCCCCTATGTTACCATGCACCACCCACAGATCTACATTTTGAAATGGTTAATTTAAAAAAGAAAAATCTACATCAAAGTTAAACTCAAGAAAGAAATAACTAACTAACTAACTAACTATATATATATATATATATATATATATATATATATATATATATATATATATATATATATATATATTAATAATTATATATATATATATATATATATATATATATATATATATATATATTAATAATAATATATATATTTATTATTTTTTTCTTGTTGAGTTTAACTTTGATATAGAATTTTATTTTTTAAATTAACTATTTTGAAATGTAGATTGTAGGTGGTGTGGACTGTGCAGCATAGTGACATAGGGGGGACTGGATATCAAGCACTGCAGCAGTCAAGCAATAAGTAGTAATATTCATAATATTCTATGCTCACATTTGTGTTGGAAATGTCTGCCTGGCATCGGATCAATGCTGGTGCACTGCGCACTCACTGCGGTGTTTCCCGGCCGAGAAACGTGGTACCGCCTACGCCCAGGCATCCATCACGCTCTCTGCTGACTGACGTCAGTTCCGATATCGGCGCCATTTGCGTTCCACGCTGGTTCCGACGGGGACATCAGAAAAATCCAAGCTAACCCAGCCTGGAGATTGCGCGCGCGGGGTGGAATCGCGATCTTATTACGATTAATCGTGCAGCTCTACCCACATTCATAAAATACAAGATGTACATTTTATTTAATGCATTATTGCACTGGAGCTGGAGGAGCATTGCAACAGTGCTCAGTGAAACACTGGTGCAGTGCACAGGCTCTTGCATATTTCCCCCCCCAGTCCCAGGTCCTTTGGTTATGGGGCTGGACTAAACGGTGGACTACAAGTACAGTGACCATTACTTTTCCCAATTGAGATTTGAGTATTGCTCCAGTGGCAGATAGTACTTGTAGTCTTCCATTCACAAGTCACTGAAATTGGATGATGTGGCTGGAGTCAAGCACAGCAGTGCTAAATTAAAGTGGTTGTAAACCTTCTTTTTTTTTTTTTTTTTTTTTTTTACTAACCTGCAAGACAAAGCTATAATGAGCTAGTATGACTAGCATACTAGCTCATTATGTACCACTTACCTTCGATCGGGGCCCCCGAAGTCGTCCGTGTCCCTCCTCTAGCCGCATCCATCACTGCGGCGATAGCCGGAATGTTACTTCCGGGTATCGCCGCTGCAGCCAATCACAGCGCCGCTCCGGCGCTGTGATTGGCCGGAGCGGAGAAGACGTGACTCCGCGCAGGCGCGCGTGAGCTGTCGAATTCGGCTACGTCGTCGAATGTTGCGACCTAGCCGAATTTGTGAATGGGGTGACGTCAGCGTCGCCGCATTTACATACAAATATCTCCTTAACCGTGTAGATTAAGGAGATATTTCTTGCACCTACAGGTAAGCCTTAATCTAGGCTTACCTGTAGGGCTTTGTTTAAAAAGTGGGTTTACAACCACTTTAAGAAATCCACAAGATGCTGCAGGGAGAAGCACCCACAACAGGTAAGGGCAGTTTTGAGGCTGGGGGGGGTGGCTGTGGAATGTAATCAAGTTTCATGGTACACCCTAAATATGGGTGTAACATAAAATGTGGTCAGAAAGGTGGACTATGCTTCTAAGATTACTTTACAGAAGAATGTTCATGTACTAAAAAGGGTACATCTATGTTAAAATGGATCTTCAGTGCTTCTGAGCACCAAAAACACTGTTTAATTCATTTTTAATATTCAAAGCAAACTTGCATATCCATCCATGTCTCCATGCTTTATTTTGCTGAGAAATCACTTTGAAAAACACCTCCTTAGCATTTGTGGTCGTGGCCATCTTGAGTAGCATTTTCTTCCTGGAATCCATCCGCCCTTAGTTTAAGCATGCATGCAGGAAGGTGTGCTTAGCTGAGAAAACCCCTCCTCTCCTCCTATCCTGAAGACTCCTGGGATGTATGACATCATTTGCCTAGGCAAGAAACCAAAAAGTAACTGAAGGAGAAAAAAAAAAGTTTAAAATAGTAAATATGATATACTTTCCTATCTTTTTACTAATGCTGGCTGCATGAGGATTAAAATAATCAATGTTGATTGGAAGAGCATTAAAGTGTATTTAAACCCAAACTCCAATATAAAAATATGACATATTAATGTAGTTCCAAATAAAACTTTTAATATTCTTAAAGTTACAGCTTTTGTTAAGATAATAATATCTGGTGATTCTTTCATGAACATCGTTGTTTAGGTACCTCCTATTGTAGGGTGTCTGCAGATGCTTCATAAACATGTGATCAGAGCTCTTCTCACTTCATTGACTAATAATGGTGGCTACCAGTACAGGAAGAGAGAATCTTCCCAGTAGTGACCCCCCCCCCCCCCCCCCCGCCGCCCACTCTCCACAAAACTAAATTATTCTGAACAGGTAAATGTTATATGCAATAATAACTTTTCATTTCATGTGAGTCTGGTGGTTGACGTATTTTTAGATGTCATATCTCCTTTTCCATGTAGTTGATTGCAAGACTGTTAGGTGGTTGAAAGTGGCTTATTTGAAATGTTGTTTCTCTACTTTTTTTGCAGCTAATAAAGTCAATCCGAAGTATACGACGACATCACAGGCCTGATTCCCCAAATGATGCATGACGACCACTTCAGCCATTTACGCCACAGCCTCCCTCCGGCTCATCATTCCCTTAGCTTTGCCGGAGAAGCCCTCAAACGGTTCAGTTTGTACACCCAATTCACCCGATTCATCCTGGAACTGGACTTTCAATGGACATGCCATGGTGACATGAAGAGGAAGAGTTTAAGGGTACTTGCAAAGTAACAGAGGTGTCTGGGCTTGTGTTTGTGAGTGCTTGTGCCCGCTCCTTCTGGGAAGGTGCAAGGACCATGACCTTGTCCCTGAAGCCACGCAGGTTTGGGAGGCCATTAAGCCCACAACTGGTTCTCTTCCTCCTTTTTGCCTTTTGTCTTCTTAGTGTTTTCATCTCAGCCTATTACCTTTATGGCTGGAAGAGGGGGCTGGAGCCTTCGGGGGGTGACGCACAATCCCTGGACTGCGATGAACCTAAAATCAGCCCTTCCCGTCTTCTTCCTGTGAAGTCTATGAGATCGGTGGATTCTTCACGTACTGACCCGCTGGTGCTTGTGTTTGTAGAGAGCCTCTATTCCCAGCTTGGCCAGGAGATAGTGGCTATATTGGAGTCAAGTCGTTTTAAATATCGGACCGAGATAGCCCCAGGCAAGGGTGATATGCCAACTCTCACCGATAAAGACAGGGGGCGATTTGCACTAATTGTGTATGAAAACATTCTGAAATATGTTAACTTGGATGCATGGAATCGAGAGTTACTGGACAAGTACTGTGTGGAGTATGGCGTGGGGATCATTGGTTTTTTCAAGGTAAGAGCAAAAGCCAAATTTCAGGGATTTGAAAACTTAGCTCGTGTTCTTTTAAAAGTTTTTATACACTACTGTACTGTTTTTTTCTTTCTTCTCGCTAATTCGTCACTTAAACAGGTGCAAGTACTCCCTTGACAACCAACTACTGTTTATATGACGAGCACCAGTTTTTCAGTCACAGAATATTGAGCATTTGAGGCATTTAATGAAGTGCACTATGGAAACGATTGTTAAGGGATGCCTTGAGAACTGCTGCAAAACGTGACATAGCTAGCAACATGCGGATAGATGTAGAAAACCTATTAAGGCATACTTTTGTTATAGGCAATTTCATTTCAGAAGGGTCAGCATATATTATGTGCTATTGTACAGCACAGCCCATGTTAACTCAGAAAATGCAGCCTTACGTATGTGTGTTCCACGTTCGTCTCAACCTGTCATGGTGGAAATATGGCAACACTGACTTTTTCCTGGTTTTTGAAAGTTCAAGCTCTGGAGCTGTCAACCTCACCCTTCCTTCACTACCTTGTAAGTTACAGACCCAGAATAAATATGCAGTGAGTGATGTGGGAACTCATGACTTTGAATACTTGTGGATTCTATTCTGACAGGTACCCTGTAAGCCTTCCTACCTGCAATCTAAATGTCATTTAGTAAGGGTTGACATTTTCCTTTAAGGCTTTGCATATTCAGGGCAAACCAACAGGTTTACGTTAATAGCTAGGTCACACGCAGCAACCTTATCTCCTAATCTTCTCTGATCTGTTCAGCCACTGAAAGAAAGAAAAACTGTAATCTCCAAGTTGCTGTAGCTGCAAAGGGTTTCAATCCCCCTGGCCTGTAGAACTAAGATGGAGTTTGGGCAGTAAGCACCCCATTCTCCATTGCATTGCACAGTGTTCATCTAGCATTGTTAATCTGTATCTACTCTAGCAATGAGATTTCTGACAGGAGGAGAGAGCAGAGTGCAGACCTAATCAGTGTGCTGATGTCCCTTCATGATCAACTGAACTGAAATGCAGATATGTGGGAAAACTACATCCTGCTAGATTGCTTCATGCTGGGCCCCGTTTGCAGGTATAGCTATGTAAAACCTTAAACATAACTGCCTATACCAGTGATGGCAAACCTTGGCACCCCAGATGTTTTGGAACTATATTTCCCATTATGCTCAGCTACACTGCAGAGTGCATGAGCCTCATGGGAAATGTAGTTCCAAAACCTCTGGAGTGCCAAGGTTCGCCATCACTGGCCTATACTTTTTTGAAATCCAGTAATACACTGTCTCACGCTGCTCTGCACATGCTCAGTTGCTCTCTATTTTTAGGCATTGTGCTAAATTTGTAGAGGCTGATCTGCTGACAGCCTAAAGATTTGCTACTGTTCAGGGGCTCTGGGCTTCAGCAAAATGGCATCCTCCAGCAAGAAGAAACCGGAGAAATGCTGGAAGCAATTTACAGCACACACACATTTTGCTAGCATCGTTCTTAATGTGGAATGTATGTTCCTTGCAAAAGAACATTATTTTTATCAAGTTTTTATGGGTAAAGTTCCGCTTTAAGAAAAACAGCTTGATCGCCAACTCCTCCCAAGACTATTGGGTGGATTTGCTCTTTTGAAAGCATTATTAGGATAGTGAATTCTTGTTAAAGGATTTGTATAAGCATGACCCACATTTACTGCCAAACCTCCCTTCCACGTCGTAACATTTGTTCTTATGCCGCGTACACACGACCGTTTTTAATGTCATTGAAAAAAATGTAGTTTTTCTCGACGTGATTCTTCTCAAGCCTGCCTTGCCTACACACTATCGTGAAAATGCTCAAGCAAAACGCGGTGACGTACAACACGTACAACGGCACTATAAAGGGGAAGTTCCATTCGGATGGCGCCACCCTTCATGTTAGTAAAGTTTGTTGAGCGTCGATTCGCGCTTTTCAGCTTCCTGCTTTTCAGTCCGTTACATCGTGACGAATGTGCTATCTCCATTACGAACGCTAGTTTTACCAGAACGAGCGCTCCCGTCTCATACTTGATTCTGAGCATGCGCATTTTTTTTCACGTCGTTAAAGCCCATACATGGCCGTTTTTCATGACGAGAAAAACGACGATGTAAAAAAACGACGTGAAAAATTAGAGCATGTTCCAATTTTTTCATGGCCCTTTTTCACGTTGTGAAAAATGCTCTGAAGCCTACACGCGATCATTTTTAATGACCATTTTAAAAAATTTCATTTTTATCGTCATTAAAAACGGTCGTGTGTATGCGGCATAAGAGTGAAACAACTTTTATTACCATCTGTGACTTTGCCAGGCTTGCAAAATTCCTGCAAGGGCATATGCTGGCTGAAGGAATCAGCAGGGTTCTCCAGGTCAGTTCTTGGGCACATCCCACAACTACACCCCTCAAGAGCTCTTTCTCAAAACACAGTATGTGCTAGGCTCTTGGGGGATGAAAAAAAAAAAAAAATTAAATGCATGTTGAAGCGGAGGTCCACCCTGAAAAAATGTTTACATTAAAAATCTTAAAAAAAATAAAATAATACTTAATAGAATTTTTTTTTATTTTATACTCGCCCTAAATGCCTGTTGCTATGCAGAAGTCCCCTAATCTGCCTCTAATGTGCCTATTCTCATCCGCGGTGGGTCTCCTTCTGCTTCCTCTTCTTGTGAATGGGGCGCGCTGCCTTTTGGGAACTGTGTGTATCCCAGGAGGCAAGCCGCCCATTCACAAAGCGCCGTGCGAGTGGCGCATGCGCAGTAGGAAACGGGCAGTGAAGCCTTACGGCTTCACTGCCTGTTTCCCTTACTCAGGATGGAGGAGCCGGGACCTGCCAGCAGCGATTGATCGCCGTGGCGGGACCGACATCGTGGGCGAGTAGGACAGGCAAGTGTCCTTATTAAAAGTCAGCAGCTACACTGTTAGTAGCTGCTGACTTTTTTTTTTTTGGGCTGCACCTCCGCTTTAAATGGGACATAGGGATTGTTATCATTACAGGTATTTGTATACCGCCGTCAATTTTACACGTCATTTTAAATGTATATTGTACATTTACATCAGTCCCTGTCCTAAGAGCTTACAATCTGAGGTCCTTTTTTTTTTTTTATAAATCAAAAGGAACTTTATTGAGAAATCAATAATAGAGAGAGTACAGAATTCCATTTCAATACATATTATGCTGAAGCACCTTGCATTTAGTATACAGCACCATCGGCACATATTCACCTTGCATTCACATAAGATTCAGTTGCAACAATGGAATACACTCGGTCACAGAGTAACTGAAACAACCAAAGCCCCCGGTGGGGGGGACCCAGCCCATTCACTAACACAGCTCATTTACATAAGTGGTCAATAATTTGGTCTACAGGGGCAAAACCAGGAACAAAGCCATGGTGCCCAAATTTTTTCAAATTTTGTTGCACTACCCCTATGCTGGTAGATACATTTTTCCAGCCTTATAGTGTCGCCCATTTGCGTCAACCACTCCTTCACCGTGGGGGGGGGGGGGGGGGGTCTGTCGCTTTTCAGTGCCTCAAAATGAATTTCCTGGCCTGGAAAAGGGCCCTAGCTATGGCTAGTCTAGAGGTCTCCTCCACAGGAACTTCAGCTATAATTCCCGACGGGCATAGTTTAGGGTGTTCTACGTGATGAATCTGAAATACTCGGTTAATAATCCCTACCACCCGATCTAAGGTCCTTAACTCACATACACATATTAGGGCCAATTTAGACAGGATCCAATTAACCTACCAGCATGTCTTTGGAGTACAGGAGGAAACTCATGCAGGCACAGGGAGAACATACAAACTCCAGGCAGGTGGAGCTATGGTTGGGATTTGAGGACTGCTTGGCAGAAGTGCTAACCACTTAGCCACTATGCTACCCATGGGGATGAATTAGTCAGAATTCTGTAGTCCAGCAGACAGGGTGAACACCACTGATTACGATTTCAGGGCAGAAAGACACCATGTTTTTAGCTCAAACAGGAAGTTGGGAGCACCGTCGGATCAACAAGTATTTTTATATTGGCAGCATTTTTAAAAGGGCCAACACACAGGCCTGTATTAGATGATGAATATGTTTTATATTTTGTCTTGACAATGTCTTTAAAAATGTCTCTCTTTGTAAAAGAAAAATGTATCTGGTTTGTCAAACATTCTATGGCAACTTTATTCACCCAATAGACAAACAGAAAATTTATTGTTGGACCAAAACGTGTTTCCATTTTTTTATTTGTTTTTGTTTTTCCTGGGTTCTTTGACTTTCTTACGCTGGTAGTCCAGGATCTCACAGGCCTTGGTGGTTTGCTTTCTAAGAGCGCTGAAATATTTTCCTGAGCGAAGGCTGACTCATGCATTCCCTTTCTGCGGCATCACCAAGATGCATTCTATTAAGCCCAGTCGAGTGGCCGTAATCCTCTGACAAAGTTGTAAATGAGCCATTGTTCTTGGCGAAGAGCCTTAGTGGACATCTCCTTTCAGCGGACGGTTTTCTATTCAGAGTCTCTTTTTTTCTTTCCCTCCCAGTCGGCTGAACAACACTCGGTCCACTAGGTCTAGCTAACTGCTGATGGGGTTTGTGGCTTTTTTCAGTCAGGCTTTGACTGTGCAAAATATTCAGTCATAACGAAAAAGAGAAATTTCGCCCTTTGGTAGGGTGGGGAAAGTTTTAGAACCCCTCCCAGGTTGGTATTACTCAAACCACCACTACTGAGTATGTAGACAAAGGAAACTGAAATCACATATGAACCACTAGAAGAAAGTGTACCTGAAACAGACCCCATTCACACAGGGGCAACACGACTTCGGGAGGCAACTTGGACACGACTTGAGTTTGAATCACATCGCGACTTGGGGGCGACTTCAGCGCGACTTGGGGCGACTTACAACACGACTAAAGTCGCCTCCAGGACAAGAGGCTTTCCAGTGGCCAATCAAACAAGAATCAGCTCTGTGGGAGGGAGGGGTTTGCCTGAGAAATGTATGTTCTATTCCTGGAAAGTTGCTACAGTTAAGACAGTGGTCCGACTTCTGAGGCGACTTCCATTGAAATCAATGGGTACAAGTCGCCTAGAAGTCAGATTGAAGTAGTACAGGAATCTTTTTTGAAGTCGGAGCGACTGCAGTAGTGTGCATTAAGACGGATCTCATTCACTTACATTGATTTTCTCATGCAGCGCGACTTTAGGCGACTAGGGGCGACTTGAAGTCGGATCCAAAGTCGTCCCTGTGTGAATGGGCTCTGGGCTCTAAATGCCTGCACCACAAAAAATGTTTAAAGTGTTACTAAACACAGTGAACCAAAAAGAGAAAAATCGAATTTGATTCCATTATCTATTGTCCGTTTCATACCTTCGAATAGTAGCATCTGTCAGTAAATTCAGGATACAGGATCAGGGCACGTGACCCCAATATACATTCACTGCTCCTAATCAGTCCAAACACACAAAACAAACCAAAATCATTGCTGTCCCCACAAAACCTTCTTCAACCATGTCAGTCTATATAAACGTTCTCTTGCCCTAGGTGCTGCAGCTCTCTCACAAATCCACTGGGTGGCGGACGTAAATCTGAAAACTCTCCAGCATGTTATCCTATGTGTCTATGCACACATGGGCTGTTATCGTCAGTTTTTGGCAGGGGCGTTTTTCTAGCTGGGGAAAAAAAACCCAGACCTAGTGGGATTTCAGCTGAAAAAAAATGCTCCAACTCTGAAAACGGCTTAAAAACACCAAAAAACTTGGCTATTCAGCATTTATCAGGTGTTATAACAGCGAAGTGTTTAGCAACACTTTTTAAAGGTGGAAGGGGTAGGTATAAACACAGCTCAGCTGGGTTTTTTTTTTTTTACTGCCCCACTTCCCCCAACCACAAGTGTAAATGAGCAGTACATATAAAGAAACGTTTTGTAAATGACTTACAAAAAACGATACAAATGCATAATATCCCACAAATATGACCCACTTTAAAACATTTAAAAACATAATCCCCCTTAGAAAATCAATGCACCAGTTCCTGTAAAGAAATGTCATCTACCAGCAAAATCAAAAGGAGTGCTAAGTGACACTGACCGGGGTCAGCCTACAATGTACACAACGTGTATAATGTACTATAATACACCAACCATGGAGAAAACAAATAACATATGAGCAAATAATGGAATGAGAACATTTTGTACAAATAATTTGAAAACCAACCTCTGCACTATCTAACCCAAAGTCCCATTACTAATATACCAAAGAAGAGATTTATGCAGAAAACCACATACTGTAAGTTGAAACGCAGCACAAAAAGAAATCACAAAGACAAGGAAAGGGTAGTGTATCCCTGAACAGTGGTGGATGGTAAAAAAAAAATAACGTGGGGACTGGTGACAAGAATTGCCTACATGTATCCCAGTCGGAGCCGATTCATGAGTAACAGGTTTTTGTTTTTTTTGTTTTTTTTTTTGCTGGAAATTTTCCCTAAGGCCCCTTTCACACTGGGGCGGTTTTCAGGTGCTATTGCACTAAAAATAGCGCCTGCAAACCGACCTTAAGCAGCGGCTGCTGTTTCTCCAGTGTGAAAGCCCAAGGGCTTTCACACTGGAGCGGTGCGCTAGCAGGGCCGCTCCAGAAGTCCTGCTAGCTGCATCTTTGGAGTGGTGAAGGAGCGGTGTGTTTACCGCTCCTGCCCATTGCAATCAATGGGACATAGCGGCTATACCGCCCGCAATGCACCTCTGCAGAGGCGCTTTGGGGTGATTTTTAACCCTTTTTCGGCCGCTAGCCGGGGTTAAAACCGCACCGCTAGCGGCCGAATAACGCCGCAATTCCGACGGTAACGCGCCGCAAAAAATAGCGGCGCTTTACCATAACCGCACCTCCCGCCCCAGGGGCCTTACTTTTTTTTCCGGCGCCCAACGCCACCTTGAACAGTCCTGTTACTCCATGTGGAATTTCTCTTCCTGTCCCATTGGTGCCACTTCTCCTCAATGAAGGTCAACAACTAAAACTGACAAATATTCTAGCCCTGCTGTACCTATCAGTCCTTCTGATTTTTAATTTTTTTTTGTATATAAAAAACTGACCACACTAAGCAGAACACACTGTGGTCAGTTTTAGCTGTGCTGGGAACTAATCCTGCTGTCCTCGAATGAACAGGCTTGTCCTGAGACCCCTCCCCTGCACAGCCATTCGCTGGGAAGATCCGTGTGCTGCTCTTTCTCCTCCCTAACCTCTCTGTGCTGATAACAGATGCTCTGTGATCACTTATAAAAAAGGGGGGAAAAAAGGTATTTATAGTTTAAAAAAAAATTAATCTATACACAAATGTTTTGCCTTTCTTTTCTTTTTTAAACTGAATAGGTTGTTTTACAAACCAACAGGTAAAAAAATAATGTGCACATAAATAACTGTTTCACAGTAGCGCTCATAAAAAATGCATAAACAACTAAAAAATAGGTTAACAAAAAAATATGTTCAAACACATGTAGACATAAATGTTCATAAAATTTTTTTTTTAAATATCTTGCAATTCCACATAAAACATAAACGACAGTCCTCTTGAAAAGTGCAAAAGATGTGCAAAATTTATAATAACACCAATTCCTCCACCACAGTGAAAAATGGGAGTTCAGCTGCCTTAGGAAACGGGCTCACCAAATGCTGTTGCCATTTACTCTTGTGTTTGGCAAATAAACTCAGGTATTATATTGAAGAGCTGCTAAAATGCCACACTCTGTTCAAATGCCTGATTATAAACTCCACATGTAGGAATAAAAGTAGAGATAATGCCTCCAATAGTGTAAAATCGCTTAAATTATAGATTTATTAACAAATTGTACGTACATCAAATACAAGTAAAACAAGCCTACATGGTACAAGACATGCCGGGAGGCACTGTGCTGCGATCTCACCACTCCTTCACTCACTGAGGATCAGATCACCTTCCCAGCCTCGGCATACAGTTGCTGTGTAGCTACGTCCTGATGCGTTTCGTCACTTGCGACTTCGTCACAGGGGGTCTGTTTTATAAGATGAGGGTTTGCATGCGCTTTATTTCGTTTATGAATGATTGTGTACAAAGTCGCCAACTCGCCTCTCCTTCAGGCCACTCAAAAAAAAAAAAAAAAAGCTACAGGCTTCGTTTTAAAATGGCCAGAAGGAAAGGGAGACGGGAGTGATGAAACCAACAACTTGTGTGAACAAGCCTTAAAGGAGTGGAAGGAAGGAGGAGGGGTGTCTGCATTTAAAGGCCAATTTCACACAAACGTTTTTTATTTTATTTTTTAAAGTCAATGCAGTAATTTCCTTTTAGGCACAAGCAAGATGTCCCAGCGTCTTTCAACTTGGAAGACTGAGGACATCCATTAAGTGCAGTGTGTCATAGGCCCACCCAGTTAAGAGGATCACCACAGCGCCCTCATCTCGCAAACAGTGATGCAGAGAGCATCATTGAAGACTTCCTTCCGCTGAAGACTCTTCGATAAGTCACCTGTCTGCCATGTGACTGTCCTAAAAAAAATTAAACTCAGATTAACAAAAATTGAGCGGATTCTTAGATTTGAACACAGCTGTATTTAGTGTTCTGGGTTGCATCATAATTTTGTTGATCTAATTGACTTTTTTCCTGGAATTGCTGTGTCTTTGTACTGAATCTTCAAATTTAATAATGGTTTTATTTTGAAGGACACCAAAACTTTTTTAGCCTAAGGCCACCCAGCTCTGTAGGATGCAGCATGAGGTTTTTAGGCGATCATTCTTGGCATACACAGAGTTTAGCACATGCAGCTGCATTGCATGGAGGAGATCCTCTGAGGTTGTGAGATGGGGCCTGTCAGTGTAACCATATGTCAGGAATTACAGTAACCATAATAATTTTATGTTGCACAACACATGAGGTCTGTCTGTGTCAGCAGGTTTCTCTGTAACCCAATCTTTACTGCCATGGTTGGAATTGCACGGGGCCACCTGTTTACTTAACTTTTCACGAGTAATCCTGCGCCATCAGCTGTGACCATGGAAAAATAAATAGACTTTCTGTGCGCATTTCTGAAATCCACAAACGTGATGTCAGTTACCGTGCTGTTCTGTGTGGATTACCTTTCCTCTGGCTTACTGCTTAATGCTTGCCTAAATTGGAGCTCCAGGCTAAGGGGTGAAACCAGAGGTAAAATAAGTATATGTGATGTGCTTTACCTGGTAAAGGATGAATAAATCTGCGCAGCCAGTCGTGGGTTCAAGTACCTCCGCTGTGCTATTTAGCAAGGCAGGTGACACCACTGCTTCCTGTGTCACTGCTATGCCTCCAGCTTCCACATTGAGCATCATCACACTCCTGGATCATTGTCCAATGAGTAGGTGGGTTATCCAGGAAGCTGTGAAAGAAACTGCAGGAGAAATGCTAAATTCACAATGGAAAGGTTTCCCCAGGATCTTCAAAGTGATGACAGAAGCACTAGTACCCCTAAAACTTTAGGGAGTTTGTGTATTCCACACTTAAACGGTCTTCTATTATGCTCTAGTCTATCGGAAGACCCAGCATGCTCCAGTCGATGACATCACAAGGGGGCCATGTCATTGGGTTGCTCTGCCCCTTAGTTTTACTTAGCGACCGGAAGTGGCAGAGCTGTCATTCGGCGAGACCCAGCTTCGGGTGCTGACCTCCTTTCCTTCTTTTTTTTTTTCCCCTTGTTAAATAAGTAGGGGTATTATGTACCCCATACTTATTCACATGAGGGGGTGGGAACTGGGGGCCCCAGACTCCCATAAGCCGACTGCCCACAAACCCCCACAGCCCTGGCCTGGCTGGCCCCAAAGCACCCCCCCCCCATGTTGAGGGCATGTGGCCTGGTAAGTCCAGGAGCCTGGCATGGATTTTGGGGGAACCCCCACGCCATTTTGTCTTTATTTATTTTTTATTTATTTTTTTAGGATGGAGTTTCCCCCAAAATCCATACCAGACCTAAGACTGCATTCACTGAGCGTAGCACTTCGAGCGTTTTTACCGGTGTTTTGTCGCGCAAATTTGCGCCCGTCGAAACGCTCGTTGTTGCGCTAAATGCTTGAATCGAGCGTTTCCATTACATTCTATGACTCCTAAAACGCAGTAAATCTGCCCGATTCGCGCGACAAAAAAGGGCCCGTAACTTGTTGAGCTTCAGGCGTTCGGCTTCAGGCGTTTTGGAGTGGAGATGTGAACCATCTCCATAGAGAATGTTTTTTCCCCCTCCTAGCGTTTTGTAGCTTCAGGCTACAAAACGCTCAGGTGTGAATGCAGCCTTAGGGTCAGTTATGGATTGGGTGGGGAAACCACAAGCTGTTTTTTTTTTTGTTTTTTTTTTCCTTAAGTTTTCATTGCCGGCAATTCTTTTGTTTTACATTCAGCTGTCAGCGGAGAGCCATACTGACAGCTGATGAGGAGCCCATTGTTAACGATGCATCGGCCGCTTCTTAACAACCAAATATTCCCTGGTTAAGGACACTGGCGCTGCCCGCTGAGGACAAAAAAAATAAAACACTGAAAACCAGTGCTTAGCAGCGGTTGGCAGCGTTTAGGAGCTGTCAGCTTTTTTTCTGCTAGCAAATCCCTCCCAAAAATCCACAAGATTTTTTTCTGCTCCTAGGAGCTGAAGCTTCAAAAAACACTTCTAAACTAAAGTAAAATAGTGTAAATGGGCACATAGGATTAAACAATTTGCTTCTAGTAGCAGAAAAAAATAAAAAATAAATGCTCAAAAGCTGCTGCTAGGAGCATTTTTTTTAAGATGGTGTGCATGGAGCCCAGAAAGAAAGCTCTTTCAACATTCTTAACCTACCTTTTAGAAATTAGATTGGATTACACACTCCAATCTTTTCACTGATATTTGATAGACCTATTTACCAGATAAAAATATCAAAAAAGAGAGTTCTATAGGTATAAACAGAAAGCCAAGTTGGTCCTTACCCACTCCTACCTTCTGAACCCATCTGAATTGTTAAGAGTGTACCCACCACAAGGTCCAATGGAAACACAAGAGAAAAGAACCAAACTACGTTTTAACAGATAAAGCTTATACATACATTTGTCTTCCTTTATTACAGGATTTAGTTGGTTTGACATGTGGTCTGTAAAAGTGAATGCTGCTTTTGTGTCATTATATGCTTGGTTTCAATTGCTCAGGTCATATGCCACGTACACACAACCGTTTTTCATGACGAGAAAACTGCCATTTTTTAGATTGGTCGTGTGTATGCTCTATAGCAGTTTTCTCGACTAGAAAACTGCCCGCCAAAAAATTAGAACCTGCTCCTATTTTTTCCCGTCGTTCTTTTTCTCGTCGCGAAAACCGCTCATGTGTATGCTTTTCCGAGGGGAAAAAAAACGCGCATGCTCAGAATCAAGTGATGAGACGGGAGCGCTCGTTCTGGTAAAACTAGCGTTTGTAATGAAGATAGCACATTCGTCACGCTGTAACGGACTGAAAAGCGCGAATCGTCTCTCACCAAACTTTACTAACACGAGATCAGCAAAAGCAGCCCAAAGGGTGGCACCATTCGAATGGAACTTCCCCTTTTATAGTGCCGTCGTACGTGTTGTCGTACGTGTTGTACGCCACCGCGCTTTGCTCAAGCGTTTTTTTTTTTTTTTTCCTGAACGTGTGTAGGCAAGGCAGGCTTGAGAGGAATCGCGACGAATCACGTCGAGAAAAACTTTGTTTTTTTGCATGGCAGGAAAACCGGTCGTGTGTACGCGGCATTAGACAGGTTTAATTTATTGGTAGATGGACTGTCTGGAGTATTAATTTAATAGGTAGATGGACTGTCTGGAGTATCTACTGCAGTCTTATGTTTAGATGCCTAAAGATGATGATACAGAATTCTCTTCTGGCTTGTTTGCTTTTTGACTGTACACAGTTTAGTGTGACAGATCATAAATGGAAATGGAAAAGTCCCCTAATAATGAAACTGTTGCCACATCAGCATGGTTACATTATACTTTTGTTGCAAGCAATAAAGAAGTCGTCTCACCAAACAATTCATTTGTTGCTCCTGTCATCCAGCTGACCGTCCATGTAGCACTTGGGCTCGGTTCACATATACTGTATATGAATTGGATGCGTTTTGAACCACATCCAATTCGCATGACATGTGATATAACATTAATTTCCATTGAAGCTGTTCACATATATGCGGCGCATCCGCAGTGCGACTTTACAAAGAGTCCTGTGTGTTTTCTGAGCACTGTGGTGTGGTTCAGGTGCAAATTCCAGGCTCATCAAGGGTCTTCTGAATCGCAGATGTGTTCAGGATTCAGTTCAGGATTTTAGCACGGATTGCTCTCCTACAGAAGTTGACACCCTTTTATCTACTATGTATTCACCAACACTGAAATTGCAGCTGTGACAAAAATACGGTCATGAGCCTTGCAAATTCACTTCAGAACATCGGGGCATATAATTTGCAGCGGACATGTGTGAACCAACCCAGCCTTGGTGTTGTCTTTTAGGTTGAGTTATTGCGCAGAGATCATGGTTAATAGCGCGCCCCCACCACTGTCTGAACACAGATCTAGCAAGGAGGAGAATGTTTAATTCGCTATGATTGACAGCGCTTGTCTAGGGATCGAGGCACTTCCCTTTGACAAGTGCTGTTGGGTATGCAGGGAGAGGATGCGTGTCAGTTCCCATGTTCCACCCCCCTTTATCTGACTTCTAATTGGTTGCTGGGATTCTGCGGTCCAGGCTACTTCGCATCATTGGTGGTTATGGTGCTGGCCGCTGGGCAGTCTGCACTATGGAAACACATAATGCTGTGCAGCCCAGCTGCCAGCACCCTAGCAACCAGTGAAAAGATAGAGGGAGTGGAACTGGGTGGGAACCCCCAGGTTTACTTGCTAAACAGTCACCTGAGCGGTGGTAACTGAACTCAACGTTTAGTAATGCCCACAAAAAAAAAGGGAGCCGCTTAAGTGTGGGAATCCTCCAATCACCTCCTCCCAGCAGCCAAGGGTGCAGACAATGCTACTAACGGCAAACAGGAACAAAAAAGTCTTCTGGCTAACATGTTTCGCACTGTGCTAGTGCTTATTCATATGAATAAGCACTAGCACAGTGCGAAACATGTTAGCCAGATTTTTTTTGACCTGTGTACTGTTGTACAGTGTGCATTTTGGATTTCCGATTTTAATAAAGGCTTTTATCTTTGGAGTGCTGCAGTCCAGAAGACTTTTTTGTTCCTGTTTGCTAGTAATGCCCACAAATCGGTCTTCATTCAGAGGAGTAGAGAAATTAGAAAGCAAAAAACTAATGAAGGGAGTTTCTTCACATTTCAGTACCATTGTATTAGAGAGCCTAATACGGACATTTAGACATGAATGTATGAACCTCCTATTTTTTTATTTTTTTTTGTGCTCAGAGTTCTTCTTTAAAGCAATATTTTAGCCATACTGTACATGCATGTATTGCAGAATTGCTATTAAACATTGATTCTTACTTCGTACAAGGGTTTTCCCAGCTGGTATATGTGTCCAGGTGATGTGAAAGGCTAGCAGCTCAATAGAAAGTTATGACTACTGCCTTTATTTATTCTAGATGTCTAGCTAAAAGGTCATTGGATCTTCTCGACCTCTGTTTCTGTCCATGAGGACACTCAACATTCTACAAATAGCACCGTGCTTGCTATTGCATAAACTGCCAAAGCTAATTTCAGTGCCACCCCGCATCTTCCTGTTTGTGTTGTCACTACCCTCTACTTTCTATCCCCCCCAGCTAGCAAAGAGGCTGAGAAGGACCAGGTAAGATGGTGGGTGGCAGTTTTTAATGACCTTGGAGATGCCTGCTCACATCTCACCAGCTGTCATTCTCCTCTGCTATGGATACATGCTCTCCACTAAATAGGCAAAGCTCTGACACTACCAGTTGGTGTCCTGAGCTTTCTTGTCCTCCCCCACCCCTTTGCTACTGGCTCATCACTATGGTGGGCTACTTAGTTGGCTGCTATTGCCTCACTCCCAGAAACAATGATGGCGTTGGGGAAGACCTGTTAAGGAGAGTATGATCTGCCAAACAAACTAGCATGTTTTCCAGAATTGGGACAGTTTACGCTGAAGGTGTTCCACCACCACAACTAATTTTCTTCATCATTTTTCGTTACAGGAACACTTGTTCTTAATTCTTTTTTTCACTCAGTCTTTTACTGAAAAAGTTCACAAATGCTAAACTTGTCCTTATTTCTAATCCTTAGTTTTGTCACACTGGCATTCATTTTTGACTGCAGTGACAGGAAAATTCAAAGGGGCAGAATTGAAAGGCTTTCTCCAATGTACAAATTTGTAACGGCGTATATAGTTTTTGTTCGGTAAAGGTCATTCATTCCAAAATCGAACACTAAAAGCGAAGGACATCTTGAGCGATATTCAAATGTTCTGAGAATTTTCGTATAAATTTTCCTAAGAACCTTTCGTACAAATTTTGTGTTTGAAATTCTTTAAGTGTATATCCAGCTTAAGTGTGCTCCAGGATGTCAAAATTACAACAAAAAAAAAAGGATTATGGCTGACTGGTGTACTGCAACGATGCCTGGATGAACAACTGAAGGACTGAGCAGGTTGACGGTCTCATTGCCTAACTTCCAGTTTTTGTGTAATGTACTTTTAACACCGCTTTCTGGTAGTAAAAAGTAATTATTCAAAAATGAATAATTTAGGACTGATGGGCTTGCAAAAGATATGGAAACTCTTGACCTAAAGCAGAGTTTCACCCCCCCCCGTTTTTGAAGTCCTCACCATCCAATAGTTTTGTACAAATTGGCATATCATTTTTTTTTTTTTTTTTCCTGGATCACTTACTTTAGTAATTCTTTATTCTATTCTCACTTCCTCCTTTACAGCTGCACGTGTCATTTCCGGCTTTGCAATGTCTCCTGGGAGATGGGTGTCATCAATCTCAGGAGACAACCGGTATAGATGGCTTCGTAGCCATAACACTGGGGCGGGCACTTCCTCCGTCGCCTGTTGTTATGGCAACAAGATAATCTTCCTGCGCTATGGCCTGTGTATACTGCGCACGCGTGAGATTGGAAGGTGCATGCTGGGTAGCCAGCAGCACCATATCCCGGAACTGACTCCTAGTGGGCTTCACATGCCCACAGTGAAGATAGAAGCTCTCTGCAAAGAAGAAATCAAACGAGTACATAAAAAATCCAAATTTATTAACCACCCGCATTAAAGTACTGTATTTATTGCCGTATAACACCCTTTTTTTTTACCCTGAAAATAGAGGGTAAACTGTGCCTGCGTGTTATACGCAGGAGGCTGTGGAAAGTTTTTTTCCTGAAACTTCCCTCTTAAAGTTATGGTGTGTGTTATACGCCAATAAATACGGTATTTAATGCAGTGTAGCAGATCGAATTAGCAAAAAAATAAAAATTAAAAAATGTATCTTCCTATGTGGTGAAACAATTTTTACCTGGACAGTAAGCGAGGGAAATGTCAATAATAGAGGTCTGGATAGGAGTAAAATTCTAGCAAGGGTTCTAATCCTTCCGCACACTATCCAAAGTTAAACTAAACCATTTTAGCTGGACATACAATTTATTTGAGCTGTGACAGATGAGGGTAGCATATGGAAGGTTAAACAATCCCATCGGGTTTTTTTTGTTTTTTATACCCACTGGAAAGATTCTCCTAAACTTTAGCCCTGTACACACGACCGGGATTCTCGTCGGGAAAAAAACGTCGGTTTTCCTGACTGGATTCTGCCAAGCTTGTCTTGCGTACACACTGACATTCAAAATCCCATCGTTCTAAAGCGCGGTGACGTACAACACGTACGGCGGCACTATAAAGGGGAAGTTCCATTCCAATGGCGCCACCCTTTGGGCTTGCTTTTGCTGATCTCGTGTTAGTAAAAGTTTGAGAGACGATTCACGCTTTTCAGCCTCGTGCTTTTCAGTCCGTTACAGCGTGATGAATGTGATAGCTCCATTACGAACGCTAGTTTTACCAGAAGGAGCGCTCCCGTCTCATGCTTGATTCTGAGCATGTGCGTTTTTTCCCCCTCGGACAAGCATACACACGACCGGTTTTCACAACGGGAAATAGTCCGACGGGAATCACGACGAGAAAATAGAGAGCAGGTTCTCTATTTTTCTCGCCGGGATTCCCGTTAGTTTTCACGACGAGAAAGTATACACACGAACGGTTTTCACGGCAAAAAGCTCTCCCAGCAGTTTTCTTGTCACGAAAACCAGTCGTGTTTACGAGGCTTTTTTTGTCCTAACCTGTTTGCTAGAATTTCGGATTTTCCATCTTTTTCTGTTTTTATTGACGGTGGTCAACAAGACAAACTATGGAGTAAATCTTCCCAACTGGGACACGGGTAGGAACAAAGTCCTGACGGGGCCCTAACTACTTGCCGCTCTATCCAAAACCAAAGGAAAAGATTTTGCCTTTGCATACATTTTAACTTTTTTCTTTTAATCTAAGGCTCCATGTACACAGAAGCTGATAAACTGCAGTTTATTGGCGTTTTGGCGTTTTTTTTAAAAAGCCCATTAACTGCACTCTGTTAGCCTATGTGTTCATGTACACATAACGTTTTTTAGCTTTAATGAGCAGTGGAGTTAATGGGCTTTTTTCTGAACGCAAGAAATTCGCAGTTTTTCGGCATAAAAAAACGCGAAACGCTGGCCGCAAGCGTTTTTAAGCGTTTTTTTGGTCCATTGAAAAAATAAATTAAAAAAAAAGCTAAAAAAAGCTACACTGAAAAACGCTAATAAAAGCTAGTAAAACAACGCCGATAAAAGCTAGCTTTTTCTGCTGCTTTAAAAACGACCGTTTTTGAGCTTCTGTGTACATGGAGCCTAATAGTGTTATGAGGAAATGATAATGGCAAACAATGATCTGGCACCGATTTTTTTTTTTTTTTTTACGTGACCCTCATTTTGGCTGTTTTGCCTAACAGACTAGTAATAATAAAATAATAAAAAAAAACAAGCGTACTATATTTGAATTAATTTGCAGTGTAAAAAGAAAAAAAAAAGGAATTTCTCGCTTATACAAGCTGTGTAAAAATCCTTTACCCTATAAAAAAGATATATTTGTTCCAATAAAGTTTTTTTTTTTATCTCTTAACCACTTAAGCCCCGGACCATTTCGGGCCATTAGGACCAGGCCTGTTTTTGGGATTCGGCACTGCGCTGCTTTAACTGTAAATTGTGCGGACATGCAATGTTGTACCCAAATGAAATTTGCGGCCTTTTCTTCCCACAAATAGAGCTTTCTTTTAATGGTATTTGATTGCCTCTGCGATTTTTATTTTTTGCGATATAAACAGAAAAAGACCGAAAATTTTGAAAAAAAATGATATTTTCTACTTTTTGTTATAAGAAAAATCGAATAAACTCAATTTTAGTCATACATTTAGGCCAAAATGTATTCAGCCACATGTCTTTAGTAAAAAAAATGTCAATAAGCGTATATTTATTGGTTTGCGCAAAAGTTATAGCGTTTACAAACTAGGGTACATTTTCTGAAATTTACACAGCTTTAAATTTATGACTGCCTATCTCATTTCTTGAGGTGCTAAAATGGCAGGGCAGTACAAACCCCCCCCCCCCAAATGACCCCATTTTGGAAAGTAGACACCCCAAGGAAATTGCTGAGAGGCATGTTGAGCCCATTGAATATTTTTTTTTTTTTGTCCCAAGTGATTGAATAATGACAAAAAAAAAAAAATGTACAAAAAGTTGTCACTAAATGATATATTGCTCACACATGCCATGGTTATATGTGGAATTGCACCCCAAAATACATTCTGCTGCTTTTCCTGAGTACGGGGATACCACATGTGTGGGACTTTTTGGGAGCCTAGCCGCGTACAGGGCCCCAAAAACCAAGCACCGCCTTCAGGATTTCTAAGGGCGTAAATTTTTGATTTCACTCCTCACTACCTATCACAGTTTCGAAGGCCATAAAATGCCAAAATAGCAAAAAAAAAAAACAAATTACCCCATTTTGGAAAGTAGACACCCCAAGCTATTTGCTGAGAGGCATGTTGAGTCCATGGAATATTTTATATTTTGCCACAGGTTGCGGGAATATGACAAACTTTTTTTTTTTTTTGCACAAAGTTGTCACTAAATGATATATTGCTCACACATGCCATGGGCATATGTGAAATTACACCCCAAAATACATTCTGCTGCTTCTCCTGAGTACGGGGATACCACATGTGTGGGACTTTTTGGGAGCCTAGCCGCGTACGGGACCCCAAAAACCAAGCACCGCCTTCAAGGTTTCTAAGGGCATAAATTTTTGATTTCGCTCCTCACTACCTATCACAGTTTTGAAGGCCATAAAATGCCAAGATGGCACAAAACCCCCCCAAATGACCCCATTTTGGAAAGTAGACACGAATTTTATAGAGCCGGTCGTATTCAGGGTCCCCACGTGGACGACAAAGTTCATTGTCGTTGAAGTGCATGAACCGCAAAATCTGCTCGTATCGTGCCCTGGACATGGAGGCAGAGAACACGGGCATGTGGTCAATTGGGTGCGTGGACCAATAAGCACGCAATGACGGAAATTTATGTGTGCCCATGTTGAGGGAAAGGCCCAGAAAGGTCTTAAATTCGGAAACCGTAATTGGTTTCCAATTTCTGGCAATTTTAGGCAACTGGGGGTTAGCGGCGATAAATTGACCAGCATATAAATTACTCTGGTCCACAATAGATCTATAGAGATCTTCCGTGAAAAACAGCGAATAAAAATCAATTGGAATAAAATCAGCTGTTTCCACCTGAATACCGGGTTGGGCAGTGAATGGGGGAAGTACGGGTTCTGCAGAAGTGGTGGGGACCCAATCAGGATAGGCGAATTCTGCAGGAAGGGCAGTATGGGCACGACGGGCCTGCCTTTGTCTTCTTGGTGGCAGCGGGACACTACTTGTGCTTGCCACCTCGCCAGCTTGAACTGCACTTATGGGACTCGCCACGTCACCAAGTGTTACTGCAGTGCTGGATGTACGTCCAGGCTGTACTAGGCCGCTGGTGCTTGCCAGTTCACCAGAAGGAATAGCGGCGCTAGTACTACTCTGCTCCATGATACGAGAGACCTGCGGTTCTTGCTCCTCAACAACCTCAGAAGATCGGGATCGGGTACACCTGACCTTAGCAGGGACCTCAACTTCGTCGTCAGAGCTATCTGACGTGGGGCCGCTGACGTCACTGTCTTCTACGGGAAGATATTCTGAGCCTGAATCTGACAGATACGTGACCTCCTCTTCACTATCTGTCATGCTCAGAATCTCGTAGGCCTCTTTACTAGTGTACCTTCGTCTTGCCATTTTGGGCTCTAAATTTAGGGGTACACTAGTAAGATTCACAGGAAAAAAAGCACCTGACTGTCGTCAGCAAATATATCAAACGCTACAAAAAAACTGTTAGCGATCGCAGGGATCAGGCCTGTCTCTGCGAACGCTGCAGTTATGTGTGTTGTGTTTGGTAAGTGACAGTGATCGATCGATACTGCACTTGGGTGGGCTGGGCTGGGCGGAGGGGCTAAACGCAGGCGCTAGCAGGTATCTGGGCTGATCCCGCTAACACTGCATTTTTGGGAACCCTAAACCGCTGGGGATGCTAGTGTAGATCTGATCAGATACTATACCACTAAGGGGGGTGTATGCTTTGCGCGTGGGTGTTAGCGTTACTGGCACTAACCTAACACTGCCTGGGGCGACGCAGACCCTCTCTGGCGCTAAAACCTAATTGATCTCACCCGCCGGGCGATCAGGGGGGTTAAACCTTTATTGGGTTATATACGGCGGGTGCCCTGATGCTATAAAAAGCAAACTAATCAACCAGCGTCACCCGTAACCTTTATATGGTGATCACTGGTGAAAGGGTTAACTAGGGGCAATCAGGGGGTTAAAACCTTTATTAGGTTAAATATGGGGGTACCTGACACTATATAAAAACCTGACGGGTAACCTAAATAACTAAATAACTTACTGGCTAACCAGTGACACCAGTGACGCTTATACGGCGATCACTGGTGAAAGGGTTAACTCTAGGGGCAATCAGGGGGTTAAAATAATATATGGGGGTACCTGACACTAATAAAAACCTGCGGCGAACCTAAAAAAAAATGTCTATCTAAAACACCAGCGACACGAATACAGCGATCGGAAAAACAATCGCTTAGTGACGCTGAAGTTAGGGGGTGAAAGGGTTACCTGGGGGGTGATCAAGGGGTTAAACCTTTATTAGGGGGGGTTAGGGGGCTACCCTGGACCTAAAGGGGCCTAATCCTAACTGCCCTGCAACTTTTTACAATCACAGATGACACTAAATGCAGTGATCAGTAAAATAAATGATCACTGCAATCAGTGACACTGTGATTGGGGGCTTTGGGGTGACCTGGGGGGTGATCTGGGGGTGACTGGGGGGTGATTTGTGTGCCTATGTGTAACTACGTGTCAGTGGACTGTTGGTGCACTAACCAGCTTCTTCTCTCCTTGGCGCCGGGAACGAAAAGACCGTGGCGAGGGAGATGACATCACTTCCTCCAGCCTGTGTTTACATTTCAGGCAGGAGGAAGCAATTTCATTCGCCGGGAGCGATCGCGAGGGGGGGGGGCGGAATCGAGCGGCCGCCCCCTCATGCCTGATCGCTCCCGAACACTTAACGGCCGCTCACTGCAGTGAAGGGGGGTCCGGATGGACCCCCCAACTGCACAAAGGCGATCACGTAGATCTACGTGATTCTGCCTGTCGGTGCCATTCTGCCAATGTAAATCGGCGGTGGGCGGTCGTTAAGTGGTTAAAGAAAAAAAAAATACACCAGAGTGCCCAACCAGATGGCATGTGTGTGCAAAATGGCACAGACAGAAAAGTTCAAGAAACAAAGAAGGGCTAATGGTGGTGGAGGGGAGGAGCCTGTCGGGGGAACACTTCCTCAGGGGTGGGGGCTAGGCAGCTTGTGAGGTAAGGACATGTGCCTAAGTAATAACCCTTGTCTTCTGTATTGCTGAGCGTCATGCACCATCCACCTGGAGGGATGAGTCCCCCAAATTTCATGAAAAGACTCCCTAGTCCGTAGGAAGAGCACCAGCTTATGTCATCCGGGGTGCTCTATATACCATAGTCTTCCCATGAGACTTGCTCAGTCGCTGCAGATGACAGACGGTAAGTTAGTATAATAGGAAAACTTTTCCTTTTTTTACAGGTACATTTTACACATAACAGTATCTGCAAGTGATTTTTAACCAGCTAAGGAGCTGGATATCATGGGTTCATGAACACGGCAATATGAATTCTTGCAGGATCTTACTGAACGCAAGATCTTACGGAAATGCTTGTCTGTACACTTTATGAATGCAACGTTGGTACTGATGTTTACATGCGTACATGGCAAATCTTCCCTATTGGTTACTAATACACAGACAGGTGGCCAATCGGGGACAATATGTCAACTCTGTAGTGTGTAATTAAAGGGGTTGTAAAGGTTTGTTTTTTATTTTCTAAATAGGTTCTTTTTAAGCTAGTGCATTGTTGGTTCACTTAGCTTTTCTTTCGATTTCCCTCCTAAATGTTTTTTTTCTTTGTTTTCTTTGAATTTCTCACTTCCTGTTCCTCCTCAGTAAGCTGTTCTGGCTGATTCCACACCACTCGGATGATGGTGTGAAGTTTAGTGAGGAGAAACAGGAAGTGAGAAATTCAGACAAAGAAAAAAAAAAACATTTAGAAGGGAAATCGAAGGAAAAGGTAAGTGAACCAACAATGCACTAGCTTAAAGGAACCTATTTAGAAAATAAAAAACAAACCTTTACAACCCCTTTAAGCTGATTACACTTTGCTGAGCAGGCCAATAGAGTACATTTGCTCTGTACACCTGCACAAATGTTTGACTTTTAGTTCTAAAAAAATAAATAAACCGCAGAGGTTTTTTTTTGCAGCCTTGTGGATGAGCCCTATGGGTCTGCTTTAAGCCAGCAAGTAGGACGTTTTTGTTTGTTTTTTTGAGCAGAGATTGTCTGCGTGTTGTTTTTTTTTTTTCATACTTTGTGTGTTATTTTCCATTCTATGCTATTACCGTTCCGTCACTGATCAGACGGTAGCAAAAGTTTCATTTGAAATGGTATCTTTAGATGGAGACCTAGTGCTGAAATGCAAGCTGAGACTGTTATTGACAAAACATTATCTTGCTGTCTTGGTGTGTGCAACACTTGACAAGAAAAAGTGATAAAAAAAAATCATCTGTAATTTTGTTTTTGTGTCAGAAAGCGGCGGCATTCAACAAATAGCTCTTTCTCATCACCTGAGCCAAGTACGCAGCTTGTTTCCACTAATGAGCAGGTGTGAAATTCTCTTGTGCTGGCTAAGCAAAGCTGTGTAGGTGAACATAATCTGTTTGGTGATAGAAAGTAAGCGCAGGAAATTCATTTAAAGCAGAACTCAGGTGAATATAAAGCTTAATGTGGTGTTCCCGGGGAAAAAAATAAAAATTAAAAGCCAGCAGCTACACATACTGCAGTTGCTGGCTTTTAATAAATGAACACTTACCTGTCCTGCAGTCCCTCGATGTCGGCACCGCAGCTGATGTTTCCATCAGCTGTCAGGGTGCTGCCGCCGCCATTGCGGGAACCCTACTGTGCATGTGCATGTGCATGTGCGAGGCCCCGTTCCTCTCTCCTATTAGCCTGGTGGCCGGGGGAGGAGGAGGGAGCCCCGCGGTGACGTCGCGGCCGGACTTCCGGAAGTGGGAAAGGATACCTGTCAAAGACAGGTATCCTGTCCCCCCTCCCCCCGAAAGGTGCCAATTGTGGCACCGGAGGGGGGGAGGAATCCGATGAGCGCGTCATGGCCGCGGCCGGACTCCCGGAAGTGGGAAAGGATACCTGTCAGACAGGTATCCTGTCCCCCCCTCCCCCCACGAAAGGTGCCAATTGTGGCACCGGAGGGGGGGAGGAATCCGATGAGGGGAAGTTCCACTTTTGTTAAAGCGGAGCTCCACCCTAAAGTGAAAATTTAAAAACTTTAAATTCAAAGCTGTCTAGCAGTAATTGCTTTGCACCATTAAAGAGGAGCTCCACCCTAAAGTGGAACTTCCGCTCATCGGAACCCTACCCCCCTCCGATGTCACATTTGGCACCTTTCAGGGGGGAGAGGGGTGCAGATACCTGTCTCAAGCCCTGTACACACGACCGAGAATCTCGTCGTAAAAAAAACCCGTAGTTTTTCTCGACGAGATTTTTGTCAAGCTTGACGAGATTTTTATCAAGCTTTCCTTGCATACACACTGTCCATTCCAAATCTCGTTGTAAAGCGCAGTGACGTACAACGGCAGCATAAAGGGGAAGTTTGATTCCAATGGCACCACCCCTTGGGCTGCTTTTGCTGATCTCGTGTTATCGCGTGTTAGTAAAAGTTTGGGGAGAGACGATTCGTGCTTTCAGTTCGTTTTAGCGTGACGAATGTGCTATCTCCATTACGAACGTTCGTTTTACCAGAAGGAGCGCTCCCGTCTTATACTTGATTCTGAGCATGCGCGATTTTTTCAGACTCGGAAAAGCATACACACTACCGGTTTTCTCGTCGGGAAACAGGCCGACGAGAATCCTGACGAGAAAATAGAGAATCCTGACGAGGAAATAGAGAGCAGGTTCTCTATTTTTCTCGTCGAGATTCCCGGCAGTTTTCTCGAGGAGAAACCATACACACAAACGGTTTTCTCGGCAAGAAAGCTCTCCCAGCAGTTTTCTTGTAGTTTCTTGGCGAGAAAACCGGTCGTGTGTACGAGGCTTAAAGGGGTTGTAAAGGTTCATTTTTTATTTTCTAAATAGGTTCCTTTAAGCTAGTGCATTGTTGGTTCACTTACCTTTTCCTTTAATTTACCTTCTAAATGTTTTTTTTCTTTGTCTGATTTTCTCACTTCCTGTTTCTCCTCACTAAACTTCACACCATCATCCGAGTGGTGTGGAGTCATCCAGAACAGCTTACTGAACAGCTTACTGAGGAGGAACAGGAAGTGAGAAATTCAGACAAAGAAAACAAAGAAAAAAATATTTAGAAGGGAAATCTAAGGAAAAGGTAAGTGAACCAACAATGCACTAGCTTAAAGCAGGGCTTGACAAATTTGCTTGGAATCTAGGAGCCAGCTAAAAAACTTAGGAGCCAGGAACGCGCCCTGTCCCGTCGAGCTTGCGCGCAGAAGCGAACGCATACGTGAGTAGCGCCCACATATGAAAGCGGTGTTCAAACCACACGTGAGGTATCGCCACGATCGGTAGAACGAGAGCAATAATTCTAGCCCTAGACCTCCTCTGTAACTCAAAACATGCAACCTGTAGAATTTTATAAACGTTGCCTATGGAGATTTTAAAGGGTAAAAGTTAGTCGCCATTCCACGAGCGGACGCAATTTTTAAGCGTGACATGTTGGGTATCAATTTACTCGGCGTAACATTATCTTTCACAGTATAAAAAAAAAACTGGGCTAACTTCACTGTTTGTCTTATTTTTTTATTTTAAAAAAAGTGTATTTTTTCCCAAAAAAGTGCGCTTGTAAGACCGCTGCGCAAATACGGTGTGACAGAAAGTATTGCAACGACCGCCATTTTATTCTCTAGGGTGTTAGAATAAAAAATATATATAATGTTTAGGGGTTCTATTTAGAGGGAAGGAGATGGCAGGGAAAACAGACAGGGAAACTCCATTAGCATTGCTGGTTGCAATACCAACGGCCATCACAAGATGGCGCTAGACCACAGAAGGAAGCATAGGCCTGCAGAAAGCCGCGGCCTCAATTACTGACCGGCCCGACGCGATCCCGCGGAGGCGGGGGCACGGAGACACAGGATACCCCAGCTGTGCTGCCCCAGGTCGCTAATGCTAGTCGCAATGGCGACCTGGCGCCCGGGGTTTGTCGAGCCCTGGCTTAAAGGAACCTATTTAGAAAATAAAAAACAAACCTTTACAACCCCTTTAAGACAGGTATTTGCACCCACTTCCGGGAGTCCTCTCTGCGGGTATTCAACGGGTAGTACGTTACTTCCCGCAGAATACCCATTGTGTTCTGGGAAACACTCTTCTCCCAGAACACAACGGGGACCAGTGAGAATGGCACAGCGCGACTCGTGCATGCGCTGTAGGGAACCGGGCAGTGAAGCCGCAAGGCTTCGCTTCCTGGTTCCCTCACGAGGATGGCGGTGGGGGCAGCAGAGTGACGAGCGATTGCTCGTCTTCTGCTGCCAACATCGCTGGACAGGTAAGTGTCCTAATATTAAAAGTCAGCAGCTGCAGTATTTGTAGCTGCTGGCTTTTAATATTTTTTTTTTTCGGCGGAGCTCTGCTTTAAGGCCTAGTTCTACGCCTATAGGTCTACGTGGTAACTCGCGCTTAGCCATGTTTTGTTTACAGGCATTTTGACTATTTGGAAAAAAACGCTTCTAAGCGCAAACACGGCATGTAAACATGGCAAAACTGACGTTTTTAAACGCCGGGTACTATCTGTGAAGTTAAATCGTTCAGGAGAGGTTTTAAAACGTCCCGTGTACATTAAGTCTAAATGTTCTCAGTCACTATGGGACGAATGGTGAGCAGCGTCATTCAACCCACTTGCAATGAGCGCCGGTCAGTGCAGTGAGCAAGGACCACCACTGAAGGAGGCTGCTCCCATGACATCATGGGACCTTCTAGAGAACCTTTTGAATTGGGGTGGTGGGTGGTGCGCATAAAGGGAGCGAGGAGGTGTTCACCTGAAAGGCTGCACATGTGGTTGTGGCAAAGTCTTCCCATCTATTAATCGTGGATTTAATGGTGCTCTGAGAGATGTTCATTGCAAATGGGTGGGGCGCAGCCCCATTCACTTAAATAGGTTGCATAAAGTGGCGAGTACTGCTCAGTACCTGCCATGGGGGCTTTTTTCTTGCTGTAACTGCATAGCATTGTGGCCACGGCACCCCTGTGTGTTGGAGGGGAGGTGATTGGGGTAGTATAAAAAATGACTCGGCCACGTTTTTACTGCCTCCCAACCACAAGTTAAAGTGGTTGTAAACCCCTATAATTTTTTTTATTTTTTTTTAAACCACCTGTAAGAGAAAGGCATAATGAGCTAATATGACTAGCATAATGGCTCATTATGCATCACTTACCTTAGATCTGGGCCCCCGAAGCCGTCCTCGTCTCCCTCTTCAGCTGCAACCATCGCTGCGGCGATAGCCAGAATGTTACTTCCGGGTATCGCCGCTCCAGCCAATCACAGCGCCGTTCCGGCGCTGTGATTGGCTGGAGCGGCGAAGACGTCACTCCGCGCACGCGCGCGGGAGCCGTCAAATTCAGCTAAGCCCAATCGTTGCGCATGCGCCGTAGACACGGGGCAATGTAATTTTTAGCAAATATCTCCTAAACCGTGTAGGTTTAGGAGATATTTCTTGCACCTACAGGTAAGCCTTAATCTAGGCTCACCTGTAGGTGCAAGTTGCAAAAGTGGGTTTACAACCACTTTAACCACTTGTCCACCGTCAATTGACGGCGGGCAGAAGACACTCTCGTTCTGACAGGACATCATATGATGTCCTGCCTTTAAAACGAGCTAGGGGGCGTGCACCGTCGGCGGCGCCTGCGCGCGCCCGCCGCGTTGCTGGGGACCCAATGCGCGTGCCCGGTGGCCGCGATTGCCCAGCACCAGAGCAGGAAAGTGGATCTGTGTGTGTAAACACACAGATCCACGTCCTGTGAGGGAGAGGGGACCGATGGTGTGTCCCTTGTACATAGGGACAACCATCGGTCACCTCCCCCAGTCAGTCCCCTCCCCCCACAGTTAGAACACATTGAGGAAACACATTTAACCCCTTCCTCGTCCCCTAGTGTTAACCCCTTCCCTGACAGTCACATTTATACAGTAATTAATGCATTTGTATAGCAGGGATCGCTGTATAAATGTGAATGGTCCCAAAAATGTGTCAAAAGTGTCCGATCTGTCCGCCGCAATATCGCAGTCTCAATAAAAATCGCAGATCGCCGCCATTACTAATAAAAATTAAAAAAAATGCTATAAATCTATCCCCTATTTTGTAGATGCTTTAACTTTTGCGCAAACCAATCAATACACGCTTATTGCGATTTTTTTTTTTTTTTACCAAAAATATGTAGAAGAATGCGTATCGCCCTAAACTGAGGAAAATTTTAATTGAAAAAAAAATGGATATTTATTCTAGCAAAAAGTAAAAAATATTTTATTTTTATTTTTTCAAACTGGACGCTCTTCTTTTGTTTATAGCGCAAAAAATAAAAACCGCAGAGGTGATCAAATACCACCAAAAGAAAGCTCTATTTGTGGGGAAAAAAGGACGCAAATTTAGTTTGGGAGCCACGTCGTACGACCGCGCAATTGTCATTCAAAGTGTGACAGTGCTGAAAGCTGAAAAATGGCTTGGGCAGGAAGGGGGTTTTCTTGCCCGGTAGGGAAGTGGTTAAGAAAGCAAACAATTACAGTAAAACCTTGGATTGCAAGCATAATTCATTCCAGATACATGCAATTCAAAGCACTTTTTATATCAAAGCAAATTTCACCATAAGAAATAATGGAAACTCAAATGATTTGTTCCACAAACATTTATTGATAAGTCCTTCAGTTTATAGTCCATATAAAAAGATTATAGCAATGTGATAGGTTGTGTAACCATAAAATGTCCATCCACAAATGGAAACCTCCACAAGGGGATTAGAATCAAAATCCAGCAGGAGCTGCAGACTATAAAAGAGAAGAGAGGAGCCTCTAAATGTAGCAATATGTTGCTAAATGTTGTACCTTCATTAAATGTAACCATACTACTACACTAATGCCATGTACACACGAACGTATTTTCTGAAGGAATTCCGCTCAAGCTTGGCTTGCATACACACGGTCAAACACAAAAGTTCTCCGAACTTTCGTGCGTTAAGAATGCGGTGACGTACAACACTACGACGAGGCGAGAAAAAGAAGCTCAATGCTTCCGAGCATGCGTCAAATTGTTTCCGAGCATGCGTGGGTTTTTTCGGTCGGAATTGCATACAGACGAACGGATTTTCCCAATGAACTTTTTTCCATCGGAAAAATAGAGAACCTGCTCTCTATCTAACTCCGTCGGAAATTCCAACAGAAAAAGTCAGATGGGGCATACACACGGTCGGATTATCCGACAAAAAGCTCCCATCGACTTTTTCCATCGAAAATTCTGACCGTGTGTACGCGGCATTACAGGCACCTCTCTTCTCTTTTATACTCAGTTGTGACGTAACGCTACTCTTGTATCAAGACATCGCTTGTATATCAAGTCAAAGTTATTAAAAAATGTTGCTTGTCTTGCAAAACGCTCTCAAACCAAGTTGCTCTCAAACCAAGATTTTACTGTATGCTGAAAGTTTAAAAATGATTTGCTAAGCTATTGCTAGACTTGTCAGGCTTCACAAGTTTGTTACACAATTGCAGCAGATCCGCATTGCATGACTGCAGATCAACTTTCTTTGCAAACATTCTGCAAGTCTGCTGCAAGTTCTGGTTCAGTTATGTTGTGCAATAGTCATCCCACCATAGGGGTCACTGTGACTTGCAGAGCTCTTGCTGTAGACTCACCACTGCAACTTTGCTCTTGCTATAGACTTAACACACAAATTTGCTACAAATTGGAAAAGTGTCAACTAGAACTTGTGCTTCAAGTGCTCTGCAAGTGTACAACTTACCAGTGAAAATGTGCAGCAAGTTAACAGACTGCCACAAATTTGTGGCAAGTTATCCTTGCTATCTGTGAGTGTAAATGAGCCCTAAGGGCCTGTTCATAGGGGCGCCTTTATTCCATTAGGACCCTTTCACACTGAGGCTTTGCAATAACGCGCTAAAAATTATTAGCGTTATTAGCGCTAAAAATTGGCGCTAACGTCTATGCGTTTTTAGCGCGTTTTTGCGGTAAAAAGGATTATTTAGTATCCCACAATCCTCCACTCTACTGCGGTCATGTGACCTTCCCACAGCTTCTGGGCGTTTTTACCGCGGTACTCATTCATTTCAATGAGGATAGGCGTTTTTACAGCGCTATTTTATGCGCCCCAAAGATGCTCCAAAAAAGCTGTTTGCAGGATTTTTTCCAACGCACAGCCAGCACAACGCCTCAGTGTGAAAGCCCTCAGGGCTTTCACATTGAGAATGCTGGGGCAGGATTATTTCAGGCGTTTTTACAGCGCTATTTTTAGCGCTAAAACGCCTCAGTGTGAAAGGGGCCTTACAATCAGAAGGGAATCTGTCTGCTGATCCCCTGCTGATTGAAGCAGGGCAAATCTAGACAGAGCCTGCTCTGCTCTATGGGTGGCTGGGTGTAAATAGACCCTCTGCTGTTTGTTTACACTTGGCTGCCTCTGATCCGGTCCGCCCAAATGGAAGAGGACGTAGCCCTCCTCGATTTATTTATGTATTTATTTATTTTTCAGCGGGCCTGATCAGACCCAATGGTAGGTGGGTGTAATCGGACACAAACACGTTAACACCTGCTGGTCTATAGGAATGCATGGACCTTCCAATCAGGTCCGCCTGAAAAACTGACAGGCGGCTCTGATCAGATTACCTGTTAGAATGTGCCCTTGCTGTGTTTTTGGGGCCATTGTCCTGTTGGAAAGGTAAATACCTTCCTTTATTTCAGGTCTCATGCCCACTGAAGCAGAATTTTCACTAGAATTGCCTGCATTAGTTTCCATCGATTATGCCTTCAATCCTGACCTGTCTCCCAGTTTAGTACTGTTGAAAAACCATCTTCATAATATTGTGCAACCACCACTATTGACATGACAACCTCACGAGCATTGTAGACTATCCAACTCAAATTCAGTTTTGGTCTCGTCATTCCAGAGAACTTTCATACATTCTATTTTTCTCATGTCAACTGAGTGTCCTACATGCCTTTTGGTCCAATCAGGAATTAATATGAAGCTTTTTTCAGCAATGGCTGTTTCATGGCTTTTCCTTTAATTCCAATTTTGGAAAGCATCTGGGTTGTATTTTTTTTTTTCTCTGATCTCTTTGCAGTTGTGTTTAGAACAACTACTTAAAGTGTTACTAAACACACAACAGTAACATCAGTCTGTAAATGCAGTGAAGCATGCTTGTTATACTCAATGTGGAACCTAAGGGGTTAAATCTTGCACATTGCGTAATAAGGTTGTTTAATCCGGACTTCTCTGATCCTTCCCTTTCTTCCACTGACCCCAATCCATCTGCTGATAGAAGAGAGCCCTAGGAGGCACTCTGCACGTGCTCAGTTTGGTGTGTATTCCTCCTACAAGCTTTTACCAGTGCTCGGCCATACTTTGCTAGAAGTCATAAGACTGCTATATAATGCTGATTAGAAAAAGGTATTTAGCAGTTTATATTTACTAAAATAATTGCATTTCCATCTTATTTGTACTATGGGAGACCAGATATAGTGAATGCAGGGTCCTGGGTTTAGTAACACTTTATTTCTGTAATGCCCACCTTACCCAGTCACCCAGAGTTTTGGTATATGTCATTTCCATGAGTCGTGGTTGTGCCATCGTCTTTCCATTAATCATGGATTTACCGGAGCTCTGGGTGATGTTTTAAAAGTTGGAATTTTCTTTTTATGACCCAGTTCAGATCCCAGCTTTTCAAGACCTTTTATTTTAAACTTGTTTTGATAGTTCCAAGCGTATTCTTCATGATTCTGTTTGTGTTACCTAACAAACTGTAAGACCCTCCGGAAACATGTGCATGTAATCTGTGATCCCGTGACAGTTAATTGTACACAGGTGGGCTCCATTTATCTTATTATGTGACTTCTGAAGGCAATTAGCTGCAACAGTTCTTATTTAGGGGTTTTACTGCACAAGAGATGAATTCTTCGCAATCAAGTCTTTTCAGTTTTAATTTGTAGAGAATTTAGAAAACTCTGGATTTTTTACACTTCAATATTATGGACTGTTTTGTGTAGATAAATGACATAAAATCCCAATTAAATCCAGGTGAATTTCTGATTATAATTAGCAGTATTCTGACTCCATTTTACCCCATGGTCATAAGATAGCAGTCTAAGGCCCCATGCATACGAGACGCCGGTGCAAACTCTGCTGAACACACGTTTTTAAAGGCTAAAACCGGCGTTTAAAAACGCCCGTTTTGCCGCAATTTTAGCGGCGTTTTACCGCGTTTGCGTCTAGGCGTTTAGATAAGAAACATCATAAGACCCTCCCTAAGCTCAAAAAACATTATTATTTAACCATTTCAGCCCTTTTGGGAGACCAGCAGCTGAGAGAGCAGCAGTGTACTTGTATTTAGCGTATCACTTGCCACATCTTCTGCCACAAGCTGTGGATTGTCCACTTGCCACGTCACCTGATACGTCACCTGGCCACAAGTTGTGGATTGTCACCTGGCCACGTCACCTGGCCATGTCACCTGCCACGTCACCTGCCACAAGTTATGGATTGTCCACTTGCCACGTCACCTGGCCACGTCACCTAGCCACGTCACCTGCCACAATTTGTGCATTGTCCACTTGCCACGTCACCTGGCCACGTCACCTGCCACGTCATCTGCCACAAGTTGTGGATTGTCCACTTGCCACGTCACCTGGCCACGTTACCTGCCACAAGTTGTGGATTGTCCACTTGCCACATCACCTGCCATGTCACCTGGCCACGTCACCTGCCACAAGTTGTGGATTTCCACCTGCCACGTCACCTGGCCACAAGTTGTGGATTGTCCACTTGCCACGTCACCTGCCATGTCACCTGGCCACGTCACCTGCCACAAGTTGTGGATTGTCCACTTGCCACGTCACCTGCCATGTCACCTGGCCACGTCACATGCCACGTCACCTGCCACAATTTGTGGCTTTCCACCTGCCACGTCACCTGGCCACGTCACCTGGCACAAGTTGTGGATTGTCCACTTGCCACGTCACCTGCCACATCACCTGGCCACGTCACATGCCACGTCACCTGGCAACGTCACCTGCCATAATTTGTGGATTTCCACCTGCCACGTCACCTGGCAACATCACCTGCCACAAGTTGTGGATTGTCCACTCGCCACGTCACCTGCCACAAGTTGTGGATTGTCTACAGTGCAATGCAAGCAATTAGTTTTTTTTCATATTTTTTTGATGGTTTTTCATCATTTGCCATTATTTTTGAGATTTCTAATGTAAAAAAATAGGTCACCTTTAAAAACGCTAATAAACGAAATCGCGGCAAAACGCCGGTACCGCGTTTTACCGCGTTTAGCAGCGTTTAGCCGTGTTTTGCGTCTGAAACGTGGAAAACTTTTGCGTCTGAACCCATTTTTTTGCTTCTGGAAAAACGAGGTTAAACGCAACTGCCTAAAAACGGCAATAAACGAGACTGTGTGCATGGACACATAGGATAACATTGAATGGGTTCAGGAGCAGTTGAAAAAAGTGTCCAACTGCCTCTGAACGCGCGTTTAACAGCAAATAACAGCGTCTCGTGTGCATGGGGCCTTAGCCCTGGTTCACACTGGTGCGGTTTGACATGTCAAATTGGCGGCATTTGCCGGGAATGACACCATCCTAATCGGTGCGACGCTGCACCGATTTCAAAACGTTTCTGTACTACTTTTTGCGATTTCGGGACGCGATTTACATTGACATCTGTGCAGAAACCTGCACAAATGTCTCTGTAATCGCGTCCGAAATCGGGACTGACAGGCGGGAGTGAAATCGCGCGAGTTCAGCTTCACTCGCACAGCTTCACTCGCACAGCTTCACTCGCACAGCTTCACTCGCACAGCTTCACTCGCACAGCTTCACTCGCACAGCTTCACTCGCACAGCTTCACTCGCACAGCTTCACTCGCACAGCTTCACTCCCGCAGCCCAGTGTGAACCTGGGCTTAAAGTGCACCTGTGCTAAATTATTAGCTGGGGAAATAGCAGCATGAGTTGAATGCAGGTTAAAATGCATATTCACAGAGAATAAGTAGAGAAGAGCCACACTTAAAGTATAACTAAAGGCACAACTTTTTTTCTTTTGGATAGAGAGGAGCAAGATTAATACGCTTGTCCGTTTTTATTGCGGTCTGTGCCCCCATTAAGGAGATATTTACTCTCTCTTTTTGTCCTGATTACCATTATCATTAGGCCCCTTTCACACTAGCGGTCCGTATGTCCGCTTTTTCATCCGTCCGTTTACGGATGAAAAAGGGACATACATTGGTCCCTATGAGATTGCGGTTCCTCCGCCGACACTCGATCTCATCCGGGTCCGCAATCCTCCGATTCTGCAGACGGAGGAAAATCCTATTTTTCTATCCGTCTGCAGAGCGTATTGGATGAACACGGGCATACGGTCCGTGTTCATCTGACCCCCCCATAGGGGAGAGCAGAGATCTGCCAGGGTGGTCCCTGCACAGTGTGCAGGGACCGCCCTGTCATCCGCCGGCTCAGCGGGGATCAGCGGAGCGATCCCCACTGAGCAAGCGGAGGTTCACGGGGCGGATCATCACGGATCCATCCCGTGTGAAAGGGGCCTTAAAAGTAAAAAGAAAATTCAAAATTTTGGGTTGTCCCCAGAAAAGTAATAGAGGGGAAATTTTCCAATGGGGACACTAGTACTGGTGGCCTAAGGGTCCCTAAGAAACTCCCTTAATTTGCAGGGATTACCTCTCTCTTCCTGTTTGGCTATGGGACAGGAAGTGAAGGGAAATCTCTGCAATGGGACACAGATGGGAAAAAAAAAAAAAAATCTGATAGGGGTTATAATTCTCCCTTAATCTATCCAAAAGGACAATATAGTTCTACTTTTAAGGCCCCTTTCACACGGGTCGGATCGCTCCATTGATCCCTGCTGAGCAGGCGGATGACAGGGCGGTCCCCGCACACTGTGCAGGGACCGCCCTGTCAGATCTCCGCTCTCCCCTATGGGGGATCGGATGAACACGGACCGTCTGTCCGTGTTCATCCGATCCGCTCCGCAGACGGATAGAAAAAAAGTAGATTTTGCTTTAACTTCCTCATTCTCCCTCCCTGACTTGATCTATGCTGGAACCTTCAGAAACATCTAAGAGGCAATGGGGGTTATTTACTAAAGGCAAATCCACTTTGCACTGAAAGTGCACTTGGAAGTGCAGTTGCTGTAGATCTGAGGGGGACATGCAAGGAAAATAATAAACAGCATTTTTGCTTGCACATGATTGGATGATAAAATCAGCAGAGCTTCCA
Source organism: Rana muscosa (assembly GCA_029206835.1). Classification (NCBI taxonomy): domain Eukaryota; kingdom Metazoa; phylum Chordata; class Amphibia; order Anura; family Ranidae; genus Rana; species Rana muscosa. Next base: position 94,119,256 of record CM055118.1, on the reverse strand, counting down.
CTCGTTTCAGAGCTTCCCCTCAGATCTACAGCAATCTACAGTGACTGCACTTCCAAGTGCACTTGTAGTGCAGAGTGTTAGTAAATCAACCCCAATGTGTAACATGTAACATTCCCGTGTGCCTCCACACAGCTGAGTGCTTAAATATCCTATTGCTAGGCTTGAGTATGGTCATATAGGGCCGGGGGGCTTGCCAAGCCCATTGCAGGTTGTGACTTTTAGAACGTTTCTTAATTTGGAGCTCGCACTTAGACTGAAGCCCTGAGGAATAGAGGCCTCACAGCGCAATCATCTGAGGGGGTAGAGTGATAAAAAGAGCAGTTCTAGCTTACCTGTCTTCTCTTAAGCCGGGTACACAATGGCTGAATGTCAAGAGACGATTTTCCGATTTAAAAAAACAAACAAAACTGGCGACATTCGCCCCGTGTGTATGTTGGCAGCCGACCGACTCCTAATCCCGTGCTCTTAGCCAATGGTGGAGAGCACTAATTGAAGTGTTTGGGGGAGGGGGCGCCCCCTGTCAGAACACAACAGCTTAGCGAGGATAGATTGCTGTACTTGCTTTGCATAGTGGGTACAGCGGCTCCAACCGGACCTGACAGAAAAAGACGAATAGTGTGTACCAGGCTTTAGCCTAGGTTCACATTGGAGCGATTTTTCATGCAATTTGAGCGATCAAGTCGCAGCCTATTGGAGGCAATGGCACTGTACCAATCGGTGCGACACCGGTTTTGTGGCGCCGCACCGATTTGCAAAAGTAGTTCCTGCACTACTTTTGCCGATTTTTCAGGTTAGACTTTAATAGACATCTGTACATGAAGCCACACAGATGTCTATCAAGCAGCACCTAAAATCACGCTGACCTTGCTGTTTTGAAATCGTGCTACTTCAAGTGAAGTAGCGCGATTTCAAAGTAGCATCAATGTGAACCAGGGCTTAGATTGTAAGCTCTAACGAGCAGAGCCCTCTGATTCCTCCTGTATTGCATTGTATTGTAACTGTACTGTCAGCACTCATTTTGTAAAGTGCTGCGCAAACTGTTGGCGCTATATAAATCCTGTATAATAGAAATCACAGCTCCTCTACCCCAGTACCCATCTATTATGCAGTATAGTGGGAATGTAGACTTGCTATTACATGCTGGTTCTTTGTCCTTCTCTTTTACCTTTTTGGTTTCTATTTATTTGTGATTTTAGTTCATACCCATTTACAATGAGGCTCTTTTTGGAGTATGTGTAGTGTTTATTGCTGCTTTTTATCCTTAATGTTTTACTCTGCTTAAATGTTGAATAAGTGTAGCACAGCGGCACAGTGGTGTAGTGGGTAGCACTCTCGCCTAGCAGTAAAAAGGGTCGCTGGTTCAAATCGCAACCACGACACTACCTGCCTGGAGTTTGCATGTTCTCCTTGTGCCTGCGTTGGTTTCCTTCCGGTACTCCGGTTTCCTCCCACCCTCCAAAGACATGCTGGTAGGTTAATTGGCTTCTGTCTAAAATTGGCCCTAGTATATGAATGTGAGTTAGGGACCTTAGATTGTAAGCTCCTTGAGGGTAGGGACCGATGTGAATGTACAATGTATATGTAAAGCGCTGCGTAAATTGACAGCTCTATATAAGTACCTTAAATAATAATAATAATTGTGACACTTGCTGGCTTTCAGTTCCTAGTTCTTACTCCCTTAGGTGCAGTAGCACAGTCACCTTTCCTGTTTGGCTTCCTGTTGTAGCACCACATAGTTGCTATTGATATGTATTGATGAAAATTTTTACATTAGATATGTGCAAAGTTGTGTATCCCATAGTTTGCAGATTCTAGGTAGGGGCACTGCACCAGGCCCCTCTCAATTCTTCTCAGTTTTGGTCCCATTCATGTCAGTCGGGGATCACAAGAGGTCTGCCTCGGTCACTATCCGAACACAGGGTTGCACACTGATGCTGTCTTGTTGTAAAGCTTTATTCATCCGGCACAAACACATGGAGAGCCCCACCAGCAGACCACCGCACTCAAACACATTTCACCCTTACAGGCTTAATCGTAGAGATGGGGACAGTCAGGGTGAAAGTATACTTGTATATACAACATAATAATAAAATCCTCCATAGACAATCAAACTGTTAAGTCTACACACTGAAAAGAGTATTACCAAGCAAATACCGTATATACTCGAGTATAAGCCGAGTTTTTCAGAACATTTTTTTGTGCTGAAAATGCCCCCCCTCGGCTTATACTCGAGTCACCTTTTTGCGCCTGATCTCCCAGTTTTTGGGGACCTGGTACCAGCCGGCCGTAGGTCCCCTGGACCCCAAACTTGGCACACATGTAGCCTCACTGTTCCTCTACAAGTGTGCAAAGTTTTTTGTCCAGGGGTTTTACGGCCGGGGAGCACCGATTTTTTTTTTTTTTTTTTTTTTTTTTTTTTTTCGAAGCCGGGCACCCCTTCCATTGGCTCCCATGTTAACTGGTAATTTCTCCGGTGAGTTTGCGGACCCGGTACCGGCCGGTCGTAGGTCCTCTGGACCCGAAACTTGGCACACATGTAGACCAATTTCTTCTCAATAAGTGTGAAAAGTTTTTTGTCTGGGGAACCTACGGCCGGGGAGCACCGATTTTTCAAAGCCGGACACTTCTTCCATAGACTCCTATGTTAAACCTCAGTCTAGTCATGGGCACAGTGAGGCACAGAGAGGCATGCAGATGGACACCCTAGGCTTATATTCGGGTCGGCTTATACTCGAGTATATACGGTAAGTGAATTTGCATATTAACAAAGTTCTGAAATAATATGTAGACAGGTACTAGTAGTGCTTTGGACACATCCTGCCAGCAATTTTTACCAGTTTGATTGTCTAGGTAGGATTTTAATTATTTGGATCATAATTATGTATAATGTTTCTAAATCACCCTGACCACATCCATCTCTGTGATTGGGTCCATATGGATGGGGTGGTCAGCAAATGGAGACTCTGTGTGTTCTTGCTGGCTGACTAGTGACAGCATCATTGTTTGACCTATGGTCAGATCTCAATGGTATGTATCCCATTATCCACAGGCTGCTGCTTTTTGGAAATTGACAGTCCATTGCGTTTATATGAATAGAGAAGAAGCCAATAATTCACAGAATCTCCACCGTCCAATCATAGGTTGCAGTACATTGCCGGAGAATAGTAATGCAAGCTCTCTTAATGATGGAGAGGGCAGAAGGGGATGGGTGGCTGGCACAACCTTTAACACTAGCATTGACTGCTTTTAACTCCCACACTCCAAGGGCAATGTCGAAAGCCCTGTACACACGGCCGAGAATCCCGTCGTAAAAAAAAAAACGGCGGTTTTCTCGACGAGATTCTTGTCAAGCTTGACGGGATTCTTGCCAAGCTTTCTTTGCATACACACTGTCAATCAAAAATCTTGTCGGTATAAAGCGCCTTGACGTACAACACGTACGACGGCAGTATAAAGGGGAAGTTCGATTCCAATGGCGCCACCCCTTGGGCTTCTTTTGCTTATCTCGTGTTACTGCGTGTTAGTAAAAGTTTAGGGAGAGACGATTCGCGTCTTTTCAGTCTTCGTGCTTTCAGTTCGTTACAGCGTGACGAATGTGCTATCTCCATTACGAACGCTAGTTTTACCAGAAGGAGCGCTCCCGTCTCATACTTGATTCTGAGCATGCGCGTTTTTTTAAGACTCGGCAAAGCATACACACGACCGGTTTTCTCGTCGGGAAACAAGCTGACGAGAATCCCGACGAGAAAATAGAGAGCAGGTTCTGTATTTTTCTCATCGAGATTCCCGGCAGTTTTCTCGACGAGAAACCATACACACAAATGGTTTTCTCAGCAAAAAAATCTGCCAGCAGTTTTCTTGTCGTTTCTTGACGAGAAAACCGGTCGTGTGTACAAGGCCTAAGGGTTGTGAAGGAGGCACTGAAGGAAATATTTTTACAAGAAGCATCAGCCTGCAGGTAATGGGATACACGCCATTACATGTAACAAATGTGTTTGGTGCTGTATCTCCAAAAAAATACTAAACGTCAGCTTTAAAAGGAACATCGCTTTGCCCATGCTGAGATGCCTCTTACTTCCAGGAGCGGTGATGGTGGTCATCAAGGTTCTAACTCTTCGTCTGTCAATCCAAAAAAAATGTTAACTGGAGTTTCTTGATATAGGAGCATTGTTTTTCGTCGACATTAAACATCAATTTTTCCATTTCTTTTTACTACAGGCCAATGAAAACAGTCTGCTTAGTGCCCAGCTGAAAGGCTTTCCCCTGTACCTTCACTCCAATCTAGGCCTCAAGGACTGCAGCATCAATCCCAAATCCCCTCTCTTGTATATAACCAAGCCCAACCAGGTGGAAAAAGGTGAACTACCAGGAGAAGACTGGACAGTGTTCCAGTCCAACCACACCACTTATGAACCAGTTCTACTGGCCAAGACCAAGTCAGCAGAGACTATACCTCATCTCAGTGTAGACGCGGCCCTCCACACAACAGTGGTTCAGGACCTGGGACTGCATGATGGTATCCAAAGGGTGCTTTTTGGTAACAACCTGAACTTCTGGCTTCATAAGCTGGTGTTTGTGGATGCAGTGTCATTTTTGACTGGAAAAAGGTTGTCTCTTCCCCTCAACCGCTACGTACTGGTTGATATCGACGATATATTTGTTGGGAAGGAGGGAACTCGCATGAAGGTAGAAGATGTAAAGGTAGGCATGGTTAATATGGTGGTCATGTAAGCTTTCATCTTTTTATTATGACCTACATTATTGAATTACATTTGTGTGTGACTGTAACCGTTTTGTTTCAGGCACTGTATGATACCCAGAATGAGTTAAGAGCGCAAATCCCAAATTTCACCTTCAATCTTGGCTTTTCTGGAAAGTTCTTTCACACAGGTGGGTGAGAGAAATATACGAGGCATTAATAAGTTGGTCCTTTTAATAATGATACTTACTATATTTGCTGTAGAAATATCTACCACAAACATACAGCATTTGCTTTTTTATTTTTTTATTGGGTACATACAAAATATTTCACGCCAGAATAAATCATATTTACCACTTTCCCCTAGAAGGTCGAACTCTATGGAAGTCTCAAATAGCAAGTAGATTGGGTATAAATAGACCTGAACGAGACGCCTCCTCCATCTCTTATTTTATTTCTTGCTTTCTCAGATTTTTTTTTTTTTTAGAGTGGACTAGGGTTTGTTCAGTGTTAATTGATGCCTATGTCCTTTCATTCCAATCTGTTGATTGTTGTCACGTAGACAGGAAGTGGGGAAATCTCCGTGATGATGCAAACAGCAAAAACACGTCCAAAGTTCTCACTTTCCACCAAGAAAAATACCATCAAGGCTGTCTTTCTCTGTTTAAGCCCGAGTTCACACTGGGCTGCGGGAGTGAAGCCATGCGAGTTCAGCTGAACTCGCACGATTTCACTCCCGCTGGTCAGTCCCGATTTCGGACGCCATTACAGAGACATCTGTGCAGGTTTCTGCACAGATGTCAATGTAAATCGCGGGCCAAAATCGCAAAAAGTAGTACAGAAACTTATTTTTGAAATCGGTAGATGCAGCGTCGCACCGATTAGGCCGGTGCCATTGCCGGCAATTTGCGGGCAAATAACGCTGTTTTGACATGTTAAAACCTCACCAGTGTGAACCAGGGCTTAGAGAGATTGGCCCTCTTGTCTTGCCTTGTTTAGATAGGAGCACATATATTTCCAACAGTGTATTTTTTAGGCGGCTCAAGTAACATAAGAGCCTGTACATTCATGTAATAAAAAGGTGGCTAATAAATATTACTTTGTTTCGTTTTCTACACTTCAGCTACAACATTGTTACCCAAAGAGGGGGGGGGGGGGGGGGTTTGGCCTTTTAAATAAGAATTTTGTATGGCAGTTTTCAAAAATTACAAGTGCACCAAAATGACCTTTGTAATTTTAATTGTAATCTTTTAGGTTGTTTTAAACTGTAAGGACATGTAAGGTCAAGGGACCCATTGTGTAGTCTTGGAATCCTATCTGAGCCTGGTTGGTGCCTCTTTTGACAGCTTGGGATGTTACCAAAGATCATCTGTCACTTGATAAGGCACCCCACAACCAGCAGTTCCTTTTTTTTTTTTTTTTTTGGTGCTGCTCCCCCCAGCTTTTTTCTGTGTGGGAGCACTGACTCCAGACCCGGTGTAAGCTTTGTTAGTCAGTGTCAGAGCTTACACAGGGCTAGTGACCTGTTACCCTTCCTCACATGTCTGTCCAAGCCTGGAGGGCCAAGCACCAAAAATTAGGGGAAAATATGCAATGCACCCCCACCATACCTGGAATTACCGTGGGTTTCCCAGCACACCCGCAGACAAACGGCATGATACTGCGAAGTGGAGTACTGGGGGTGCCCTTACAAAAAAACCTTTCGCTTTTCTCTGAATGCCAAAGTGAAAGATGTATTTTGAGCTTTAAGGCTAGGTTCCCACTGCTGCGAATTCTATTGCGATTGCTCAAATTCGCAAGTCATTCAAATAACATTGTTTTACATTAGTGCCGTTTACATCAATGCGTTGCGAATCTAAGCTGCAGGAAAAAAGGGTCCTGTGCGAGTTTGATCTGTGTGCGATGCGAATTCAGCTCTATAGACTGGCATTCCCTGAAATCACGGTAAAATCGCGTGATTTTGAATTCTCTGCCGTGTGAACCAAGTAACTCCAGTTACCACTTTAATTAACCATGCCAAATCTCGTACCTGTATAGGACCAGAGCAATTTTGTCATTTTCTTCTATAGGTCTGCTTATTTGGCGATAATTTTGTCAATACTTAAGATAGCCAAGTAATGAATAGATCGCTTTTTTGGGTGGAAAACTAGGCTCTATTTTGGTAATATTGTTTTGCAAAAATTATTTTATTTTCCATGGAATCCTATAAACAAAAATTTATAAAAAAAAAATTTTTTTTTTTTTTTTTTTTTTTCGTTTTCATCAATAATAGTTTTAGTGTAAATAAAAACTATACATTTTATTCTATAATGTGTCCCAAAAATTTTAACTTTTTTTTTTTTGTTAAAAAAAAAGAATGCTCAAAGTTTATGTGACACTGAAATGAAAGTAACGAAACAACTAAATATAGCTATGGGGAGGAAAGGGTTCATTAGGGGTGATGAGCGTTAACTAGGGGCTAATAAGTGGTAAAATAGAAATATGTTTTATTCAAAGAAAAAAAAAAAAAACTTGTGATGTTTGCAAATTAAAGGTCATGCACACGTCCTGGAGTTCCTGGAGCCCTTCTAGTTCTTATCTTGGACTAAAGGACAATTCGTTCCTATGTTGTAAAGATGGGGGAGGGTCCATATTTTGGCATAACGCTGGGCGCGCACACTTTTTTTTTTTTTTTTTTTTTTTTTTTTTCATTCAACCAACAGGTTGAATGAAAAAAAAAAAAACTGGCAGATACCTGCATTAACACAAAGATGCATGTGATGCATTCATCTCTCACACTGAGCTATTGTATTCTGGACTCCCCCCTGCCAGAAAACACTGATCAGAGCTTGAAGCCATTGGCTGCAAGCGCTGAGCATTCGAATGCTGGTTTTCCAGCATGACCATTCAACAGAAGCCAAGTGTTAGATCAGAATTTTGGTATATGTGTACCCGGGTTAAGACAACTGGGAGGGCTGATACCATTCAGACCACAAACAATCCTGTGTGTTGTCGACTCCTAACAGAAAATTAGGGCCTGAGCTGGGAAATGAACAGGTATTTTTCTGTACTTGCAGGCCCTGTTAAAGGGATACATTGTGGGGGAATGTGCATGCATTGCAGAGATATACTGCATATGTTTTTTGTTTTCCTTTTTTTTTTTTTGCCCTGACATACACTTTAATTATTGGTCTGTCAATAAGCTCTGGAAATATGAGGAAGACTTTCTTTGATCTGTTCTGATTTGCGTCATGGGTAGTTAATGGTCACACATTTCATTCTATGTATTCTTTGGACAGGTACTGATGAAGAAGATGAAGGAGATGACCTCTTGCTGTCTTATGTCAAACAGTTCTGGTGGTTCCCTCATATGTGGAGTCACATGCAACCTCACCTCTTCCACAACCAATCGGTACTGGCTGAGCAGATGTCCTTGAACAGGAAATTTGCTGTGGTGAGTCTGTTTTTATTTCAGGTGATCTGGCCTCTTGGACAAAGCCATAGATTATGCAAATTTCTTTCCTGCAATCATGGGTTTGCTGGAAAGAAAATCGCTCGATTCCCCCATCGACATAGTCAGTATTGACGGGGGAATCCCTCCTGGGGAGCCATTATGTTTGCCACATGCTAAAAATCCAACATGCTGTTATTACTTAAAGTGGATGTAAACCCACTCTCTCATCCTTTCTAAACTACTACTGCCATAGTGCTGATCTATAAAGATATACATGCCTCCTGCATGTATCCTTATCTGTCAAATGTCTCCCCTCTGTCTGTTATAAGAACTGAAAAACTGCAGATTCTGTGGGTGGATCTGTTGTCTGGAGCTCGGTTGGTGGAGTCGTGCTGTCAGTAGACTCCCCGCCCACCTCTACACTCCCCTTGTCAACATGCATTTTCTCCTGTGTATTCCTTCTGCTATGATCATTAACATCCAGTCAAAATCCAGAAAAGTAACCACATGACTTCAGAAAACGAGTGGGGGTGGGAATTATAAAATAATGCCTAAAGCTAGTGCACGAGATATGTAAATAACCTGTCACTCAAAGCAAGGGGGCGGAACGGACAAAGGTAACTCTGTTTGTCAGTTTTATCTCACTGAACAATAAAATAGGATTGCTCAGAGCTGGATTAACTCTTTGTGGCAAGACCTGGCACAAATGATAGGAAATCTTGTACACTACATTTTGACAGCAAAAAAAAATAAAAAATTCGGGTTTACATCCACTTTAAGTCTTGTGTCAGCCTGCCCATAGATGGATCGAATCTTGGCCGGTTCTTGCTGAGCCAGCCGAGATTCGATTCATCTATGGCCAGCTTTAGGGCTGTGTTGAATGCAGATGCATGAATTCATCCAACTTTCAAAAACTCCCAATAGAACAGAAGGGATGCTGGTAGAAGCATTAAAAGGTAAAGTGAGCTAGACCTGGACAGAAACTGGTAACAGTGCTATAAGTACAGGTCCTTGCAGGATCTTGTTAGCCTTCAGATAAATCTCTGACCCATTGAAGCCCCTTGGATCTTAGGGTCCTGGCTGTACGCAAATCCTCACGTTCTGCCAAAGTTAATATTAAGCCCACCCCTGTGCCCCCTATCATTCAGCCGTCAAATCCCTAACCCTTTGCTGCTTTGATGCCCCGTGTACAGCCTGAGCCTATGATTCAAGGGGTTCCATAGGGACACAGGAATCAATCTGAAGAATTTACTAGGTGCCTGCACTTTCAGCACTGTTACATCAGAAACGTTTTAGATCTGGTGAGTTCTACTTAAATGTGATTGAAGTGCTGGTAGGTCAACATCTTCATGGCAAAAGCAAAGTTTGTGATTAATTGAGCACTGTTGTGAACTATTCAGGACAAAGTGACAGATTATCTTGCTAGCCACTCCCCACCCACTGACCCCATCCTTCCCTATGATCCCTCACTGCTCCATTCATTTGAACCATTCAACATAATCTTCTACCTCTGGGAATAGGGAGCAGCATCCCTTTACTCCCAGGATGCAGTGCTCACGCCTAAGTGGCCAATCTCCAGGCTTGAACACTGTCATGTGGGGGAGTAGGTCCTTAACCCTATGTAACTCAAACCCAAACCAGCACAGGGAATAGACCCACAGCTCCAACAGATTGACAGAGTAGAAGTGGAGTACAGCAAAGGGGTGTATCGGTGGGGTAGGATGGTATTCTAGCAAGAGAACCTGTCACTTTGCCCTGGTTGTTCATTCTTTTTAATGTGATTCTTTGCAATTCTTCTGTCCTAAATATATTTATTGGATTGTGTTGGTCACATATCCCTTTAATAGTTGTTTACAAGGCTTGTTTTATTCTTTATTAGCAGTCTGGTCACAAATGTATGAAACCGAAGGCAAAAACATTAATGCCCAATTATTCTAAAATCTCCTTTTTAGTTTCTCTTCCTTCCATGTAGTAACACAGGGGGGTTTCCCTTACCACCAGCCCCCCCATTAACAACAGCTGCTGTTTATATGGCTTTTTGTACTGAACCACGTCGGATGCAGGGCTCCCATACAAGGAAAATATGTTAGCATCCTGTTGACGCCTGTCATTATTACTGCTGCTCCACGTTTATGCGTTCTCTCTAGCCATGATGCCACCTGGCCACAGTCTGCCTCCATGAGGAACTCACTGGCATCCTACAGTATGTTGTGCCTGCCGGCTACACCAGCCCATAAATGTCTATTTCTTCCTTTTTCCATTTAAATCTCCCACCTCCTAGCTGTGCCGTCTTTGATATTGCCAACAACAATGGCATCATATAATATGATGTTCCCAATAAGCTCTGTTCAATACACCACTGTTTGAAATAAAACCCCAATTTTTTTTTTTTTTAATAACCTTAATGTTTCCTTGTTCACCTCTAAAAAAAAAAAAAAAATTAAAAAAATAATAAATGCACTTTTTTTTAGAGGTAACAAAAATTAATTTTCTTTCTCGTACATCACGGGACACAGAGCGACATAGTCATTACTAATGGGTTATATAGTTACCGCCAGGTGCTGGCACTGGCAACTTCCAAAACCGGAAGTACCCTCCCCTATATAAGCCCCTCCCATCCGGGAGCACCTCAGTTTTTTGCCAGTGTCTAAGGTGTTGGCCAAGAAGAAACGTGTTTTTCACTGAGCTTGCGTACAGGTTCTTTTGGGCCTCAGTAAGCTATTCCGGATCCGACCAAAAAAGCTTCATAGCTAAACGGTCGGTACCCGGGCCTTGCAGAGAAGAGCAAGGTTCTGCCTGTAATGCTTCTCTTAGGAGAGCTGGACCCTGGGATCCAGAGCTCTGGTCATACCCACGACCAAGATGTTTTCTGTGCAGGGTGCTATACAGGTCCAGGGGAGTGGAATCCTTGGGAACCCGGTCCCTGAAGGTTTGATTACAATGCCTGCCGTGATAGGTGAAGTTTGGGCTTTTGTGGACCAAACAAAGTCCTGCGGCGGGGAACAGGTAAGTGGGGGCCCCCAGGAACTTGGTTCTATTGGGGGACCCCCAAGCCTAATTTGTCTTTCTGTCTGTTACCTAACGGTATTCCCGCTAATATCTGTGCATGCCTGTAACTACTAAAAAAAAATGTAATAATTTTTAATGGTGGTCAAGAAAAAAAAAAAAAAAAAAGAATGTTTTTTTATATATGTTTAGTATATTAAACTGCGGTACCTGTGTTTGTCCACTAGAGGCCGCTGTGGAATGTTTTTCTTGTCATATGGACTAGTTTCTTCTCAGAGAGCAAAGTCCAGGCAGCTGGTGAGTTCTCCTACAGGAAACTGTTTCCTCTGCCATGTTGCAGTGTTCGTCTATCCCCCGGCCTGCGGCAAAGGGGGCCCTGGCTCCTGTCCCTGGTTTCCATGTTTGAAAATTAGCGCCGAGGCGCACGTGGCCGCGCGCGTGCACGCGCCTCTATATATAGAGGTGGCCGGAAAAAGGGGCGGGGCCTGGGGGATGACGCTCTGTGCGCGCCGCAGCGCTTCTGCGCATGTGCGGGCGTCCCAGCAGGTTTTTAAAAAAAGCCACATTATTGCAGTAAGCTGGCTATGAAGTACAGAGACAGAGCTGGCAACATTTAAAGGCATACAGCAAGCGGTTGATACAGGCATCCCCTAGAAAGGCACATTAGTAGACACCAACTGTTTATTATAGCAGCATTTATGCTAGACTATTATCAGTAACTGGTGTATTTTCGGCTGGAATACCTCAGCTTTGTGGCTTAGGAATATGCCGTCTAAAAACTCCGGGACTAGAAATTCCAGGAGGAATAGGGGGTCTCCATCGGGCTCTGAGGATCTTGGGCATGCTTTGGCTGCACCAGTCTCCCCTGAAGAATCAGAGGTTAGTGACCGTAGGGCACCCCCAGGAGTACCTGGTACTGTGGCTGTCCCCAGTTCACCTGCTCCTGTGTATGTAACAGAGGAGGTTTTTTCCTCAGCTCTGGGAGGGCTGGAAGAGAGATTGTCAGCACTAATTGCTGCTTCCCTGTCACAGGAGAAAAGCGCTCGATCTCCGTCTCCTCCCTCAGAGTGCCTGTTAACAGAGCAACAGTCCCATACAGAGAACGACCTACCTGAGGGGGATCAGGATGAGGTTGATTCAGTTGTAGAGGAATCAACAGTGGAGGAGCCGTTCTCAGCATCACATGCTGAGAGGTTATGGGTGCAGTCCCTGACTAATATGGTCCGATCAGCATTTAAAATGCCACTTGCGGAGCCATCCTCCTCTTCTGTCTCCTCGTTGGGGTCGCTAAAAGCTCCCCAGACTGTTTGTTCTTTTCCGATCCATCCTTTACTGGAGGGGCTCATTTACCAGGATTGGGAGCATCCTGACAAAATATTTACTCCCCCCAAGAGATTTCCGGTGGTCTATCCTATGGAGGATAAGTTCGTCAGAAAATGGAAGGTCCCTACAGTGGACGCAGCCATCTCTTGTGTGAATAAATCACTGACATGTCCGGTGGAAAATGTCCAAATGTTCAAGGACCCAATAGATAAAAAATTGGAGTCCTTATTGAAATCTGCTTTTTCTACAGCAGGATTGGTGACACAACCAGCAGTGGCAGCTATAGGGGTCTGCCAAGCAGTGAAGGATCAGTTGAAACAGGTCTTAAGGGACGTGCCAGATCAGCAGGCTCTTGCTCTAGCTGATCTACCTAGAGCCTTATGCTTTGCGGTGGACGCTATAAAGGATTCAATCCATCAGGCCTCCCGCCTTACGCTGTCTGTAGTACATATGCGCAGGCTTCTATGGCTCAAAAACTGGTCTGCTGAAGCTCCCTGTAAAAAATTGCTGGTCAGCTTCCCATTTCATGGGGAGCGCTTATTCGGGGAAGACCTGGACAAGTATATCCAGAGAATTTCCAGCGGTAAAAGTACACTCTTGCCGGTCAAAAATAGAGTTAGAGGTCCCTCTTTTAAGAGGCCGGCTTCTCCAGTCCCTAGGACATCGGCTGTGAAACAGTTCCGACGGCCTCCCCGGTCAAATCCCGGAGGTAAAAATCAGGGGCAGTTGCAGGGTAACAAGAAGCCCTGGAGCAGGAGAGGTACAAAACCTCCCCCAAAGTCAAATGCATGAAGGGTTGCCCCCACCCAATCGGGTGGGGGGAAGACTTCAGTTGTTCACAGAAACCTGGCGGGACACGATCCGAGACAGATGGGTGCTCTCCGCAGTAAATCTGGGATACAAATTGGAGTTAAAAAACTCCCCTCCTTCCCGCTTTATAAGGTCGAACGTGCCAAGGGATCCCCAGAAGAGAGGATCCCTCCTGTTGGCACTGGAACAATTATTGCTTCAAGCAGTAATTATAGAGGTCCCCCTGGAAGAATGGGGGTTCGGGTTTTACTCAAACCTCTTTACAGTTCCGAAGCCAAACGGGGACGTGAGGCCCATATTAAATCTAAAAGGGCTAAACAAATTCCTACATATCAGGACTTTCCGGATGGAGTCGATCCGATCGGTAGCCACTGCCCTACAAGGGGAGGAATGGTTAGCCTCGATCGACATCAAAGATGCGTATTTGCACATCCCCATCTTTCCAGCCCACCAAAAATTTCTACGCTTTGCGATAGAAGGGCGCCATTTTCAGTTCAGAGCCTTACCCTTCGGTCTGGCCACAGCACCAAGAGTGTTCACAAAAATTCTGGCCCCATTATTGGCCAATCTAAGAACACGAGGTGTAACGATAATGGCATATCTAGACGACTTGTTGCTGATAGACCACTCAGTGGAAAAACTAGAAGTGGTTGTTCACGAGACAATCAAGTATCTGGAATATCACGGTTGGATTATCAACCGAGACAAGTCAGCCCTAAAACCAGTCAAAAGTCTGGAATACTTGGGGCTAAGGCTGGATTCAGACCAGAGAAAAATTTTCTTGCCTCGAGAAAAGGGGTCGTCTTTGAGAGATTTGATCCACTTAGTGGGTTCAAAAAGACAGCCATCCATACGCCTGTGCATGAGGCTGCTGGGAAAAATGGTGGCATCATTCGAAGCAGTACCCTACGGTCAATTCCATTCAAGGAAGTTGCAAAGGGCCATACTGTCAGCCTGGAACAAAAAAGTTCAGGCTCTGGACGTACCAATGTCCTTGTCCCCTTCCGTTCGCAGAAGCCTCCGTTGGTGGTTGGTTCCCCGGAATCTGGAAAAAGGGAAATCCTTCAGTCCGATTTCTTGGAAGGTGGTCACTACAGATGCCAGCCTTTTAGGCTGGGGAGCAGTACTGGAGCAATGGTCTCTCCAGGGCAGATGGTCGGATGCGGAAAAGGCCCTGCCCATCAATCTCTTAGAGATACGAGCAGCCCGGTATGCCCTAGTAGCATGGACATCCAAACTCCAAGGGTCCCCTGTCAGAGTTCAGTCAGACAATGCCACAGCAGTGGCATATATCAATCGTCAGGGGGGCACCAGGAGTCGTGCAGCCCAAAGGGAAGTAAATTACATCCTGAGATGGGCAGAAAGATATGTCCCAGCCATATCTGCGGTATTCATTCCAGGGGTGGAGAATTGGAAGGCGGACTTTCTAAGTCGCCAACAATTATGCCCAGGGGAATGGTCCCTTCATCCCGAGGTTTTCCGGACAATATGTCAGCGGTGGGGAACACCGGATGTAGATCTGCTAGCATCCAGGTTCAACACGAAAGTGGACAGGTTTGTCTCTTGGACAAGGGATCCCCTAGCGTGCGGCTCGGATGCCCTAGTGTTCCCTTGGGATCAGTTCAAGCTGATATATGCATTCCCACCGCCACAATTGTTACCTCGATTACTCCGCAGAATCAGGGTAGAAAAGAAACCAGTGATTCTGGTGGCTCCAGCGTGGCCCCGAAGAGCATGGTACGCGGAGATTGTAAAAATGTCTGTGGGGAGTCCTTGGACCCTCCCACATCGTCCGGACCTGCTTTCGCAGGGACCGATATACCACCCTTCCTTACCAGCCCTAGGTTTGACGGCCTGGCTATTGAAGCCCACATTCTAAAAAGGAGAGGGCTCTCTAATGCTGTGGTGTCTACCATGATCAATGCCAGGAAACCGGTATCCAGGCAGATCTACTATAGAATCTGGAAGGCGTACATCGCCTGGTGTGAGGCCAGGAAATGGCATCCACGTAAATACGTAATAGGTAGAATTCTGGACTTCCTACAATGGGCTGTAGATAGGAAGCTTGCCTTGAGTACTATCAAAGGTCAGATTTCGGCCTTGTCAATATTTTTTCAAAGGCCCTTGGCTTCGCATTCACTAGTCAAAGCCTTTATACAAGGAGTGATGCGTATTAGTCCTCCGGTTAATATTCCCATATGTCCATGGGATCTAAACTTGGTTCTGTCGGTTCTACAGAAACAACCATTTGAACCATTACAGCATATTTCCTTAGTGCTTCTCACCAGGAAATTGATTTTTCTAGTAGCCATTTGTTCGGCTAAAAGAGTATCGGAATTAGCAGCTATGTCCTGTAAGGAGCCATATCTGGTTATCCATAAGGACAGAGTAGTGTTACGTCCTCATCCAGCCTTTCTTCCTAAGGTGGTATCGAGTTTTCATTTGAACCAAGATGTGGTTCTTCCTTCTTTTTTCCCCAAGCCTACTTCGGTAGAGGAAAAGTTATTGCATTCTTTGGATGTAGTAAGAGCAGTTAAAGCTTATCTAAAAGCCACTGCTCAGATTCGCAGAACGGATACTTTGTTTATTCTGCCGGAAGGCCCCAGAAAGGGTCAGGCAGCGTCAAAATCTACTTTAGCCAAGTGGATTCGACAGGTCATAATACAAGCTTATGGCTTGAGAAGGAGACCGCCTCCGTTCAAAGTTAGAGCGCACTCCACGAGAGCAGTTGGAACTTCATGGGCAGTGCATCACCAGGCCTCCCTGGCTCAAGTCTGTAAGGCCGCAACATGGTCTTCAGTACACACGTTTACTAGGTTCTACCAGGTGGACGTTAGAAGTCAGGAGGATGTCGCCTTTGGGCGCAGTGTGTTGCAGGCCGCAAAAGATCCTCATGTCTGATAGCGCTCAGCTTATATATGGTGTATCCCCCCCCTCATTTGGCATTGCTTTAGGACATCCCATTAGTAATGACTATGTCGCTCTGTGTCCCGTGATGTACGAGAAAGAAAATAGGATTTTTATAACAGCTTACCTGTAAAATCCTTTTCTTGGAGTACATCACGGGACACAGAGCTCCCGCCCCTCTTTGGGGACACTTATTGCTTTGCTACAAAACTGAGGTGCTCCCGGATGGGAGGGGCTTATATAGGGGAGGGTACTTCCGGTTTTGGAAGTTGCCAGTGCCAGCACCTGACGGTAACTATATAACCCATTAGTAATGACTATGTCGCTCTGTGTCCCGTGATGTACTCCAAGAAAAGGATTTTACAGGTAAGCTGTTATAAAAATCCTATTTTTTTTTTTTTTTTTTTTTGCAGGTGCAATCTCAGGCACCTGCAGACTGTCTGTGTAGCTTTCTGCTCATACCTCTTATGGGAAGGCAGTTACTGAATGATAGGAAGAATCAATGAACTACTAGAGCACCCACCAGCACCCTGGTAGTTTGAGAACGACAAGCCATCAGCCGCAAAGGCTTGACAGTACTTGTAGTTTGTTTATTCACAGAACTCTGTGTATAAATTACGCCAACGTCTGTGGGTGTGGAGAGAAGATTCCTGGCCAGCTTTCACAATTGGAAGGGGGATCAGGAAGAGACTGCTGGAGCAGGAACATGTTACACGTTCCACCCTAAAAATGGGTGAACTTTAAGTGGTCATGATGAGGGCACAGTAACACCTTAATGAATAGGATTAGGTTAAAATCTACAGCTAAGCTTGTCCCCCCCCCCCCCCCACTTCCCTCCAATGTGGTTTGCACTATAATCTCATGATGACCCCCTTGATTTTTGGGCTCACGTAGCATATGCATACATGCCTTGAAAAAGTATTTATACCCCTTGACATTTTCCACATTTTGTCATGTTACAACAAAAAATGTAAATGTATTTTATTGGGATTTTATGTGATAAAATCCAACACAAAATGGCATGTAATTGTGAAGTGGAAGGAAAATAATAAATGGTTTTCCAAATTTTTTACAAATATCTGAAAAGTGTGGGGGGCATTTGTATTCAGCCCCCCTCAGTCAATACTTTGTAGAACCACCTTTCTCTGTAATTACAGCTGCAAGTCTTTTTGGGGATGTCTCTACCAGCTTTGCACATCTAGAGAGTGACATTTTTGCCCATTATTCTTTGCAAATAGCTCAAGCTCTGTCAGATTGGATGGAGAGCGTCTGTGAACAGCAATTTTCAGGTCTTGCTGCAGATTCTCATTTGGATCTAGGGACTCTGACTGGACCAATCTAACACATGAATATGCTTTGATATAAACCATTCCATTGTAGTTTTGGCTTTATGTTTAGGGTCGTTGTCCTGCTGGAAGGTGAACCTCCGCCCCAGTCTTTTGTGGACTCTAAAGCTGGATACACACTATACAACTTTTGCAGATGTTGTGTTCTTGACCATGCTCTGCTGCTGCTGTAGAAATTGAGGATCAGGCAGGGTTTCCTGGATCACAAAACTGGCCATTTGTTTTTGGCAGGTGAATGATTTCTCATACATTTATGTTCATATAAGTGTTACACTGCTTTATTGGAGATTGGCTTTAAACCATTGTGCCAGCAATGAAAGAATATTTTATTCTTCCATTCTGGGCAGCGCAGTGGCTAAGTGGTTAGTACTCCTGCCTAGCTGCACTAGGGGTCGTTGATTTGAATTCCAACCACGGCACTGCCTGCCTGGAATTTGCATGTTCTACCTGTGCCTGTGTGAGTTTCCTCCGGGTACACCGGGTTCCTTCCACGCTCCAAAGACATGCTTGCAAGTTGATTGGCTTCTCTCTAAATTGGCCCTAGTGTATGTATGTATCTATGTATGAATGGAATGTGAGTTAGGGACCTTAGATTGTAAGCTCCTTGAGGGCAGGGACTGATGCGAATGTGCAATATATGTGTAAAGCGCTGCGTAAATTGCTGACACTATAGAAGTACCTGTAATAAATAAAAATCAAATATCTTGGTTTTATTTTAGGAGCATGGTATCCCCACTGATATGGGCTATGCTGTAGCGCCTCATCACTCCGGTGTCTATCCCATTCATGTACAACTGTATGAGGCTTGGAAACAGATCTGGGGAATCAAGGTGACCAGCACAGAAGAGTACCCCCATCTGAAGCCTGCACGATTTAGGAGGGGCTTCATCCACAATGGAATCATGGTTAGTCCTGAATTGGTTGCATCGCTTTTATGTTTGTCAATATGCAGACAGAAGATGAGCTTCATGTTCTGTATAGATTTTTTGGAAACTACAGTTGGGCTTTAAGATAAATGCTGCAACAGTAGCATAAAACATACACTTTCTGAAAGTACTCTATACTTACACCTCTAAAGGGTATGTGCCCTTTCAAACAAACGTCATAGATTTCTGTGGAGCCACCACCTGAGTATCTCTTGTGTCTGGAGAATGCCCTATAGAAGTCTACTTAACCATTTTAGGAAGCAGGGCCTGTGTATGTGATAAGCAAATATTGCTATGTATTTGCAAATGAACAGAAACAAGGTTTGTTTTACAGAATAATGCATACTAATGTGTTTTGTTACATCAAGTTTATTCATCGGGCCCTCTGCACACTTGTGATTCTGTCATTGGCAACAACATACCAGTGTCAGGACTGCCAAAAAAAAGCAAAACGACTCACCTGCTTCTGTGGTGTCACTTCCTCACTGGCCGGATTAGCAAAGTGTTGGTCCCTTGCTGACGGAAACGCTGCAGGATGTCGCCTAATAATGCATCACTCATCAGAGCAGCGAAGGAACGTCAAATTGAAAACAGGTGAGTATTTCTGTGCCCTGGAAAGAAATTCTGTCGCCAACGTGGATAACAGATGTGACATGGGCCTTAAATGTAAATCTAAGTTTATTATTGATACTGGGCAGCTTCAACTTCAATGGGTCTCTCAATTTACTTATTTAGGGGTGCAGATTACGGCTCGAGCGTCTCACTATATAACCCTCAACCTCCTGCCGTTATCCTTTTTAAAACGTAAGATGGAAGCATGGAGAAATTTACCCCTTTCCCTAATAGGGAGAGTAAATCTAATTTTAAGATGAAAATCCTTCCAATCTTTGTGTATTTCCTCCATAAAGCACTGGTATGGGTTCCATGTGCCTCTTTCAAGACAATTCAGACTCTTTATTATTTGGGGATTTTCCTCCCCTAGGACTGGACTCCCAAGCTTTACAGGAGTTTTGGGGGCAGAGGGGCCTTGCCCTCCCTAACCTCTATAACCACTTCAGCCCCGGAAGATTTTATCCCCTTTCTGACCAGAGCACTTTTTACAATTTGGCACTGTGTCGCTTTAACTGACAATTGCGCGGTCATGCAATGCTGTACCCAAACAAAATTTGTATCCTTTTTTTCCCCACAACTAGAGCTTTCTTTTGGTGGTATTTGATCACCTTTGCGTTTTTTTTTATTTTTTTGTGCTATAAACAAAAAAAAGCGACAATTTTGAAAAAATAAAAACGATTTTTTATTTTTTGCTATAATAAATATCCCAAAAAAATTCTTCATCAGTTTAGGTCAATATATATTCTTCTACATATTTTTGGTAAAAAAAAAATCGCAATAAGCGTATATTGATTGGTTTGCGCAAAAGTTATAGCATCTACAAACTATGGGAAAGATTTATGGCATTTTTATTATAATCTTTTTTACTAGTAATGGCTGTGATCTGCGATTTTTAGCGGTACTGCGACATTGCGGTGGACAGATCGGACACTTTTGGGACCATTTGACATTTATACATCGATCAGAGCTATAAAAATCTACTGATTACTGTGTAAATGGCATTGGTAGGGAAGAGGGGGCGATCAAAGGGTTAAATGTGTGTTCCCTGGATGTGTTCTACCTGTAAGGGGATGGGACTGACCTGGGGGAGGAGACATATTGTTGTTCCTTCTTAGTAGGAACAAACGATATGTCTCCTCTCCCCTGACAGAACAGGGATTTGTGTGTTTTCACACACATCCCCGTGCTGGCTCTCGTGCCCGCGATCGCGCCCGCTGGCCACGCGAATCGTGTCCCCCGCACGTTGTTTTGCCCAGCCGTGCCATTCTGCCAATGTATATCGGCGTGAGCCGGTCAGCAAGCGGTTAAGTACTATCTGGCAGAGCAGTTGGCCCTTGCTAGACCTTTGCTGTTGGGAGACCACAGAGATTGATCCACAATCCTGGGTCATACGAGAGTTTAACATTTTTGATGTATCGAGGGTCCAGAGCTAATTTTCCTATCACTGGCTCTATGACAGCAACTGTCAGGCCTGGGACCATATTCTCTGCCTCCATGGTTCCCGTCGAGATGATGTTTCCCCAGCCTTCCCCACTTGGGTTGAACCCTCGTCTACCCCACTTCACCAATTTCCCAGATCCTGCTCTGTGGGCATCTAAAGGAATAAAAACCCTGTGAGGTAATATCCATGGCAAGGGATTTTTGAGCTTTGATGAATTAAAAAGGCAGTTTGCCCTTCCCAATACTTTATTTTTTTAGATATTTTTGTGGCCTTCACATCTCGATTTGGTGTCCAACGAACAAAAACTCGCTCCTTCCTGACTGAAAACTTGCTGTATGACGACTCCCTGAGGAAGCCATTATCTGCAGTTTACAAAGAACTGTTTCCCACTTCCCCTCCCTCAGTTGTTAAATGTCGAGCTAAATGGGTCAATGTCTTAGACCTGCAGAGGGGGGGGGGGGGGGGCGGGGACTGGGAGGATATGTGGGAATAGCTCTTTACTCATATGGTGGTGGTTAGGGCAGACTCATCCATTTCAAATTTTTGCACAGAATCTATCTCACGCCGGCTAAATTATCCACCATTTACCTTTCAGCTTCAGCTGAGTGCTGGCACTGCTCGCACAGTTTGGCCAAGTTAAGTTCCATCTTCTGGCACTGTTCGGTGGTTCAAGGGTTCTGGTTGGGAGTATCCGGTTGTATTAATGATGTCTTGGCAGTGTCACTGCTGCTGACGACCTTGGTGTGTCACGTTTGGTGGAGGGAGTGGTGTCTACTAGAGCTCTTAGAACACTGCTCTGTATCCTTGTGTTTTATGCACGCAAGGCCATAATACTACATTGGAGGGCACCTCCCATTCCTACTGTGACCTTTTGGAAGACCTTGGTTAACAAAATTATATCATATTACAAAGTGACCAATCTGAGCAGAGGGTGTCCCTAAAATTTTTCCAAAATTTGGCAGCTCTAGCTATCCTCTCCTTCCACCAATGCCCCTAGCTACTCACGCTTCCCATCTGAACATTCCCATTGCCAATGTTGTATTGGACGGACACGCACTGGTCTCTTACTTAGAGGTTGATCTGCTTGGTGAATAGTGGATCGAAAGTGCAGCGCTAATAGTGGATGGTATGAGGAATGCTGATAAGAACACTCTGACCGGCACAGTATAAATGATAAGTGCACAAACAGCAAGTGAATATAAACAAGTACGTACAGTGTTACATATAAAATATAACAAAATCCAGTGAGGCCTATAAGCTCCAAAGTACAGTGTGAAATAAAGTCCATATAAACAGGTCACGGTGAGAGAAAACTTCTTCCCATTCAGATGACACAAAATAAGAGGAAAACAAGTTGCCTGTAGTCACTCTCGCAATCTTCAAAAAATGGATGAATGAGGTACTCTTACCGAATAGGGTAGACACGCCTGTCCTCGACAGTGGGTCATGCGAGCTTGTGATCCCAGATGATCTGGATCCATGTTGGATGGATCCTTTATGGTCCTGAGTAGCCTGGATCAATGCTGAATGGAGAGGATAATCCGATGGGCCAAAGTGTAGAATCCCCACTCCTCCACTGAGGGATATATCCCGGGGTATGACATTTTCTCAATAAACCTACGTGGTTGACCTGCACCATTGGGAGCATCTCTTTATTCTTTTTCCATTGGCATTCGTGAGGAGTCACCCCAGGATATATCCATCAGTGGAGGAGTGGGGATTCTACACTTCAGCCCATCGGATTATCATCTCCATTCAGCATTGATCCATGCTGCTTAGGACCATAAGGATCCATCCAACATTGATCCCGATCATCTGGGATCACAAGCTCGAATGACCCACTGTCATACAGGACGTGTGTCCACCCTATTCGGTAAGAGTACCTCATTCATCCATTTTTTGATGATTGTGAGAGTGACTACAGGCAACTTGTTTTCCTCTTATTTTGTGTCATCTGAATGGGAAGAAGTTTTCTCTCACCGTGTCCTGTTTATATGGACTTTATTTCACACTGTACTTTGGAGCTTATAGGCCTCACTGGATTTTGTTATATTTTATATTCACTTGCTGTTTGTGCTCTTATCACTTAAACTGTGCCGGTCAGAGTGTGCTTATCAGTATTCCTCATACCGTCCACTATTAGCGCTGCACTTTTGATCCACCATTTATGCCAGACTTTGTTTGAGTGCCAGCTGCTTCCCTTTTTTGATTTGGGTTCTAGCGCAGTTTTTTTCCCTTTTCCCACACATTTGCTTGGTGAATAGAACTCCTTACCGCTAATATGAAATTTATTAAGTCCTTTTCTATAAATATGGCCTATGTATTATTAATTTATTGTGTATAGCCTGAGCGAGGTGCAGCTTGGGAAGGGGGTTTAAGTTGTTTTGTTTTTGTTAAATTGCTTTGTATTTTTTGCGCCGAGCTCTGCTGAGCAGTTTAGGTGCGCTGTATTTTGTACTTTTTTATTATATTTTGCAGAAGAAAAAAAATAAAAATAAAACCTCATTGATACATTCCCTTTTGTGGTCCCATCCCTGGGCGATGTCATATCCTTGTTGTTCTGGGAGGACGTCCTCCCAGAACAACAGTGCTCCCGTCCAACCTATTGGAATATGAAAATATAAGGTGTTAAAGGGAAATGTTTTTTTGTTGGGCGCATAAAAAAAAAAAAAACACTAAAAATGTTCCTGCAGTGTGTCCAATAAAATCTTGAACCACAAATGCACAGCATTGCCAAAAAATTCCCTGACCCGTTTCCAAAAAACACAGCGGCTGAAAAACACATGTGAACGTGTCCCATAGGAAACCATGTTTAATGGACTGTAGTGCATTTCTGTAAAACGCAAATGTACTAAAAACCGCATAGGTGTGAACCAGGCTTTACCAAGAAAAAGTATTTTCCTTCCTCTTGTAGTAATGAATTTGATTTATTTCACAACAACAAATGAAAAGTATGCAAATCTCTTTATCAGAACTTTCAGTTAAGGGATTTTAGGTATACAGGTGTGATTTTTTTCAGGTCCTGTTTCCCCCAAATTGATTCTGGCTAAAAACACTTATGTGTCTCCTGATTTAAATAGAACACGAGTTCAGTGGGCTCTCTAATGAGCACAGAAGATAGATATGAGTCCTAACACGATTTAAATTGAAATCCTGATTCCTTTTCAAAATGTGCAATCTCTCCTGCAGGTCCTACCTCGGCAAACCTGCGGCCTCTTCACACACACCATATTCTATAATGAATATCCTGGGGGGCCTGTGGAACTGGACAAGATTATTAACGGTGGAGAACTTTTCCTTACAGTATTGCTAAATCCTGTGAGTACAAAAAAAAAATTGTGTCTGGATGGACAATGCATTTGTGTATTACCGCTTGTGACTTTATTTACTCTGTTTTTCGTAAGCCTTGAAGAGTTATCCAAAATGTTATCCGGTACTGCTGAGCTGCCCACCTGATCTTTTAAAAGCAAAGTGTCAGCATTTATTATATTTTGTATACTAACAGCTGGCAACAAAAAATTCCAAATCATCTCCTGTGCACCTGGGCCGACCTCAGGTCCTGGATATGCATTATAATGGCGGCCTCAACTTTTCCAGCTTAGAATTCCACGCCTTCCACTGGATGCAAGCCAGTGAAAGATCTGTTGTTGGCAGCTGAAGAGCTCTCAGTGGATAGTCGGATGGTGGGGGGGATAATATCTCCAATGAGTGAGCATGAAGTGTATCCAAACCCGAGAACAAAAATGGAAAATATTGAGGACTACCAGTCGTTAGGTGTGGTGGCTGCATTCATTTTTTTTTAGGCTTTTTTCTTTATTTTCACCTGGTCATCCTACAGCAACACTGTCGTAGGGTGGCGAAGCTCACCCACCATTATCTGAAGGAGCAGCATTTTCTCCATAGGACAGCACTGCAGGGTACCACCTTCTCTTCTTAATGGATGGTGTTCTATTTTCATAGAGGTAAACTGAACAGGGCTGGTAAAACTGCAGAATGCACAGAACTTGAGACGGACCCATGGGTAATTGTTTTGCACTCCTCAAACTGTTTCAAGGATATATTCAATAGACCAAAAGGAAGCAAACAGGAGAAGGTAATTGTTAAGGTTTGTATACACTTTTTAAAGCAGGGGTGCCCAACCAGTGGCCCGGGGGCCACATGTGGCCCGCGGAGCCCTCTGATGTGGCCCACGACCTCCTGCTCTGGAATGGAATAGAATACGGTTATTAAAGGTCAGTTTATTACTAAAATCAGTGTATATATGGGCATATCTGTTTTGCAGTGGTTACTGGGCTGCTTTCAAACGAATCCACAGATGCAGAGCAGTTTACCTGCGGGTTACCTGCACAGAGCCATACACTTCTGTTATTACCTGCAAGTTTGGTGAGCTTTCTGAAAGTGCACCAAACCTGCAGAATATAATAATAATAATGCAGGAAAGCCAAAGGTACACTGCGTTGCACTCGTGGTGCAGGTAAAATGGAACGCATCAGTGTGAAAGCAGCCATGGGCCCCTTTCACACGGTCAGTCTGACCCAATTGGACCCTTCATTCACCTCTAAAGAGTGGCAGATGTAAACCGACTTGTGTCCTACCTCCAATCCGATCAGGCTGTGTCTGTGTCGGCTCTGCATATGCAGAGAGGACACGGACCTGCCATCCGCCCGCTCCGCTGATTGTGACCAGTTACCAAGTCGCTTAAGTGGCCCTCGTGCTTCAAAAGGTTTGGGCACCCCTGCTTTAAAGGATGCGTTCACCTTTCAAAAAAAAATGCATGTCGTTTTGCAGGTAAAAAAAATGCATTTATTATTTTATTTTTTTACAGCAGTCTGTAAAGCATTGCACCCACAATCTCCCATATAGGCAGTTACTAAACTTCAGGAGGAATCCATGAACTACGAAAGCATTTACCAGCACCCTTTCAGTTCATTGAGAAGTACAAGCTGTCTGCCGTGCCACAGGAAACTGTGAATGAATGACGTGGTTGTGTGGGCTGAGCCCTGCACAGCCATACTGTTTTCAAAAAATTACAACAGGTGAGGGGAGAGGATCCCCCGCCCTTTTTTATAGAATAGAGTGCTGGAGGGTGGTGTATAGGAAGGAGCATGTTACATTTTACACCCTAAATATGGGTGTAACATGCTCCCAAAGGAGAACTCCTTTTAAGGCTACATTCACACTGGCAATTTAGGGCAGGTGCAAATTGTAGCAGCAGGAATCGGATTCCTGCTGTGGCTCTCAGGGGCAAGGTGCAGCCATCAGCCCCGTTCACTGAGGACAGGTCGCCAACAGCTGCACGTATTCATGGCTGTCTGCACAGCCAGTAATTACCTGCGGTAATCACCACAGACGCACAGTGTGTGTGCGTCCAGCAGCGATCACCGCTGGTAATCGCTGGCTGTAGAGGGAGCTGGGAATAGCTGCTGCAGCCATCAGTGACCTGTCATTATAATGAGCGGGACCGGCGGCAGCACTTTGCACCGGCCCTAATCGCCAGTGTGAATGAAGCCTAAGACTTTTATCACAACGAATGTTCTGGATAAGGGGATATTTCAGGCTCACAAAAATGATTTGCAGCAGTAAATTTTGTCGACTGTTTTTTATTAAACCTCTGATTTTACAGAACTCAGGCAAATGTAAAAGCCACTACTTAGTCAATGCGTTCTCTGAAAACAAAACACAATTTTCAGTTGTGCTATATAAAATTACCTATTATGTTTACATTCCCATTTGTGCTATTTAAAGGACAATTAAACCTTAAATGAAAAAAGCAGCGTTATGCGAAAGAGCTACTTATACCAATTACGTGTGTGTGTGTGTGTGTGTGTGTGTGTGTGTGTGTGTGTGTGTGTGTGTGTGTGTGTTTTGGGGCTTATGTGCAAATGCAGCACATGTTTAGTATTTTCTGAGATTCTAGTGTCTTTATAAAATATCAACTATTGCATTTCTTTGCAGCCAGTCATTCTGTGTTAAGCCCGCCATAGATGGTACAATTTTCTTTCCTGCAACCACAGGTGAATCATGAAAAACCTGACATGCTGGTTGTACCCAAGTTGATTGATGGATCGGCTTGGGTACAATCAGCCTGCCCATAGATGGTTCAAATCTAGGCCAGTCCCTGCTAAGCCAGCTGAGATCTGAACCATCTATGGACAGCTTTAGCAGCACTGTCAAGTTAAGGCCTAAAAGTAACCGTAATGTACTTCCATTAGATACCGGACATTTTGTGACTTTTTACCCTTCCTCTGATGTTACACTCTTTTGTCCTCTCGCTGGATGCAATTCTTCAGTTATTGGACAAAGGTTATTACTTGATCCCAATGGTTTAGGTTTGGCAACGCTCCACAAAATAGGATGGGGATGTCCTCAGAGGTAGGGTTCACAAAATTTGATCAATTCACATGATGAGAAACTGAGAGCCTTGTCACTGATACTGGTATAAACCTTCACTAATGCTGCGTACACACGATCATTTTTCCCGTCGAGAAAAATTAAATTTTTTCTTTTGGACGAGAAAAACGACCGTGTGTGGGCTTTTTGTCGTTTTTCTAGACAGGAAAAACGGCATTAATCACGACGAGAAAAATTAGAACATGCTCTAATTTTTCTCGTCGTGATTCCCGTCGTTTTTTTTCCGCGGCAGTTTTTCCATAGGGAAACACTGCCGGGGAGCCCACACACGGTCGTTTTTTTCGACCAAAAAAAAAATGTCATTTAAAACGGCCGTGTGTGGGGGGAACAAGCTGTTCCTCGTTTTTCACGACGGTGTTTTCACCGTCGAAAAAATCGATCGTGTGTACGCGGCATTAGTGTCTTGATTGTTGCTTTCCTGTGGAATCAATAAGGCCCCTTTCACGCTGGGGCGGGAGGTGCGGTGGCGGTAAAGCGCTGCTATTTTTGTGGTGGTGTTTTAACCCCCCGCTAGTGCCCGAAAAAGGGTTAAAAACCCCCGCAACGCGCCTCTTTAGAGGCGCATTGCCGGCGGTATAGCCGCGGTGTCCCATTGATTTCAATGGGCAGGAGCAGTGGAGGAACGGTAAACACACCGCTCCAAAGATGCTGCTAGCAGGACTTTTGGAGCGGTCCTGCTAGCGCACTGCTCCAGTGTGAAAGCCCCCCTGGAGAAACAGGGTCGGTTTGCAGGCGCTATTTTTAGTGCAATAGCGCCTGCAAACCGCCCCAGTGTGAAAGGGGTCTAAGACTCCTAAAAATAGTCATACACTAGACTTTCAAACAAACATTCGTATGAAAATTCTACTAGTGCAGACCTGGGAAATTGCAGCCCCAGGGACACATTTGGCTGTCCCTATCTGGCCCTTGATGCATCCATTTGCTCATTGAGGAAACTGACAGGCTCAAAGAGGCATTCTGACAGTGGATGCCTCGGAGAGGAACGCTGACCCATTGAGGAAGCTGACATGCTCGGAGAGGAACGCTGACAGATGTCCATGTGGAGAGCTGCAAAAACTAGAAGGAGAGAGCCTGAGAAGCTGACCAGTACTATGTGGAGGCTCGTCTTTAGTGGACGTCCTGACACTCTCGCACCACTCTGCTAGCTGGCCAAGTCCTTCCTGTGTTGGCGCTTCCACGCTGCAAACCCAGGAGCTGCCCATCTGTTCACTCCCAAACAGGATCTGCAGAAATCCCCGTTCTCCATTTCAGGCTTTCTCCTTCCAGTGCTTTTCAGAGGGAATTTGACAGGCAGTGAATGAATGACTTGTATAGTGCTACAAATGCGAACTGAATCTCCTCAAGGCGCTTTTTGCAGCCAGTGTCTGCTTGGCTGGTGCGGTCATTAACCCCTTAGGATCTCAATGCGCTTGGGACACACATTGGTACACATATATACTGGGCCAATTTGGACATGATCCAATTAACCTACCAGCATGTCTTTGGAATGTGGGAGGAAACCGGAGTACCCGGAGGAAACCCACGCAGACACAGGGAGAACATGCAAACTCCAGGCCAGATGGTGTCGTGGTCGGGATTTGAACCAGCGACCCTTTTGCTGCTAGGTGAAAGTGCTAACCACTGTGCTGCACTGTGAGCAGGTGTTATATCACCACCTCTGTGCCTGATTTAATCCTATAATACCACACTACTGCACTGCAATCCCGTGCATTGCTCACAGATGCCCTATTGATCTCAATGAACTTCTTTGACAAGTGGCACCGCTTGTCTGCAGCCCAAGTTAAAATGGAAGTAAACCCTTCTAAACAACTTTCACCTACAGGCAAGCCTAGATTAAGGCTTACCTGTAGGTGTTTGCAATATCTCCTAAACCTACACGGTTTAGGAGATATTTGCCAAAAAGAATGCACCGATGTCTACGGCGCATGCGCGCCATAGACATCGGTGCAGGCGCACTTAGAATGCCAGTTTTCTGAATGGCTAATGCCGGCTTTGACGGCTCCCGCGCACACGCGCGCAGTGACATCATCGCCGCTCTGGCCAATCACAGCGCCAGAGCGGCGATAACTGGAAGTAACCTCCGGGAGAGATGCCTGCGGCTGGAGGGGAAGACGAGGATGGCTTCGGGGGCTTCGATCTAAGGTAAGTAATTCATAATGAGCTAGTATGCTAGTCATACTAGCTCATTATGCCTTTGTCTTGCAGGTTATTATTTTTATTTTTTTAATGTTTTGGGTTTACAACCACTTTAATGGATAAGTTCACGTTTTGTGTAACGTTGCACCCATATTCCGGGTGTAACATGTTACAAATGTACCACCCCCGCAAATCGCCCCCTCCCCGATTCCCTGTTTTGGCAGCGAGTTGGGGATCTTCTCCCCCGCTCGCTGCCACAATTTAAAGAAACCGCGGCCATTGGGGCTTCTCCCGCCCGGGCCGTGTCATTCATTTACAGTGTACTGTGAATGAATGGACTACAACTGCTGGCAGCTTTTTTCAGCTGTCGGCTTGTAGTTCTCAATGAACTGCCACGTCGCTGTTGAGCACATTTGTAGTTCATTGATCCCTCCTGTCAGTGTGAAACTGCTTGTCCATGCGATGTGCAGGCAGACAGCTTACACGGACAGTCTGACGGAGACCTGCATGGCATCAGAGCTCTGCTGATCGCTGTGCAATGCTTTCCAGGCTCCTAAAAAAAAAAAAAAAAGTAAACGCACATTTGTTTTTACCTGCAAAAAAATGTGCATTTATTAATTTTTTAAAGGTAAACTTCTCCTTTAAAACTGCAGTGGCTGCGGTATGTCAACAGAGTTAGCCAGATGTTGTTTTACTGTTCAGGTAGATGACCCTGAAGTGTTAAAATCGTGACTCAGCCCCCCCCCCCCCCGTTTTTACTGCCCATCTGAAAGACCTATTTCATGAGCAATTGTACCTATTATTCCTAGCATCAGGTGTATGTTTTCTACATGTTTACATAGTTGCTGACCTTCCCAAGTACAAAATTAATATTGTGCAAAATTAGGTTTGGCCCTTCACAACAGTCCCAGTTTCTCATGTGGCCCCTTGGGAAAATTACACCAATACTAGTGTATGGACAGCTTAAGACAAGTGTGTGGCCATATTTATGGTTTAGTTGCATATTAGGGAAGGGGGCAGGGGTCTAGTCGGCCTGTGTAAGCTTCAAGTAGTGCGGTATTTTGGAACATTTATATACGATGGACTGGAGTGCACTTCACTATATATTGGCTCAGACCTAGGAACGACAACCTAAAGACATGAATTGGTCAAATCCAATATCAAATGATCAAAATGTCATCTGCCCAGAGGCCTTCTATGTCCAAATGTTCTGTCTCTATCGCTCTTAGCCCCTGTTCACACTGAATGGGGCTTTGAAATCGTGCTACTTCAGTGTGATTTCACAGACACTGGTCAGTGCGATTTCATGTGCGGCTTGCCAATATCTGTGCAACCTCATGCACAGATGTCAATGCAAGTTGCACATTAAATCGCCAAAAATACTGCAGGAACCTTTTCAAAATCAGTGCAAGTCGGAGTTTCACTGATCTAAACGGTTCCATAGCCAGAAATTGGGTGCAACTTGTCATGTGATTTGACAGATCAAAGTCACATGACAAGTAGCACCGATGTAAATGGGGGCTTAAAGTGCAAAGCATGCAAATTTTTTATGTTATAACTGTAATGTTTCAAGCTCCGAAATGGGCTGTTTTTTTCAAGCATGGAGTACGATATAGACTGAATTTTTTGATACACATAAGATTTTTGTAAGGCCCTTTTCACACTAGTGCGACCTCAAAGCCTGCAATTTTTTGCCGAGACTTTGACGCAATTTTGACGCGACTTGAAGCAATGCCTGTGTAATGTTGGGGTCTAGGGACCTCAAGTCACCTCAAAGTCAGACCAAAGTAGTGCAGGGACTACTTTGAAGTCGCAGATATGAATGGTACTCATTGGAAATCGTGGAGTACAACTTTAAATGCGACTTTGCAGTCACAGCATGAGTAGCACAAGTGTGAAAGGGGCCTAAAGATGAGGTTTTGCACATTTGATACAGTATTTTGGAAGTTTGGTGTGAAACCCTAGCTTTTTTGCCTATTCAAGTGAAATTAAGCAGGTGCACATTACAAAAGCGTTGGGTTCCTAAAGCTGGACATTTAGCTGCAATATTCATTGTAGTTTCGGGTGCAAATTTTGAGATTGTTCCAGTTTCTTAAATCAATAAACTCCAGGTTGTTGGAGGCTATAAAAGAGCCATTAAATACAGCATCAATATTTAATGAAGCAGCAATTGTACCTCAGGGTTCTTCCTGAGATAAATATATGGAAGTACACACATAATGCTCAAGCTGCTTGAAAATTCTAAGATTTATTTCTCTTCGATAGCAGAGCACGAGCTTGATTTCCTGGAAGGTGTTTATCGGACAGTTGGGACAAGGACTCCGGGAATCAGTCTGCACTTTTCTGTGCTGGCCTTGACAAATCACTGATTTCAAGTACCTTTTGTGTACAGCAAATATTCTCTCCTGTTAAATGGACCAATCATGAAACCGTATAATGGATATTAAAGTGAAACTCCAAGCATAAAGCTTAATACACACATACACAATTGAATATACAGTTTAACAATAAACTGCATTACATAGAAAAAGATTTGTAATTCTGTTCCGCCACTCTTGGCATTAAGGTCCTGGAGCCGCACTGCAGCGGCAGCATAGTGTGATCGTGTATACACACTCAGTCTACACCAGTGGTCCTCAAGCCTGTCCTCAAGAGTACCCGCAACAGGCCATGTTTGCAGGTTTTCCTATATCTTGCACAGGTGCTTTAAATTGGAGTCAATGGCTTGGTATTTTTGGAGAGCTGATCTATCAAAGAGAAATTCCCAAAACATGGCCTGTTGGGTGTACTTGAGGACAGGGTTGAGAATCACTGGTTTACACAATAGTAAGACAGGCCATAGACGGTGCAAATTTCTTTGCTGCAACCGCAAGTTGCAGCAAAGAAATTTGTACGAGTCCCTCATCGCCACCATCAGTGCTGACAGGGGAATCCCTCCTGCCAAGCAATGGTCTGCTCCCGATGGGGGCGAGCAGGGGAAGCTGTCTCAACCGGGAGCAATATTCACTGTCTTCTAACGGCTATAGCAGCTGCTCAAGATGATCGCAAGTGAATCTGGCAAGCTGGTTGTACCCAAGTTGATCAACCGATCAACTCGATACATTCAGCCTGCCCACACTCAGTTCGAATCTCGGCCCTTTCCTGTCATCACTCTGTTCCTCAAGGCCAGCTTAAGGTGATCCATGCCATTATGTTTACTATTCCATCGAACAATACCTGTGCATAGCTTAGCCAGTAAAATAATTCCAGCAATTTGGGAATGGAAGGATGATATATTTTGTATCCAGGCAGACCTTTTCTACACAGGCTTTGCACATCTGACTTTTAAAAATAAATTTTTTTATTTTTTTCGTTTGTTTTTTTTACAGAGTTTTCACAGCTGCTGTCTAATGCCGCGTACACACGATCGAGAAAATAGACGGGAAAAACGAGGGAACGGCTTGGTTCCCTACACACGTCCGTTTTTTCCCGACATTTTTCTTTTGGTCGAGAAAAACGACCGTGTGTGGGCTCCGTGGCAGTGTTTCCCTATGGGAAAACTGCCGCGGAAAAAAAACGACGGGAATCGCAACGAGAAAAATTAGAGCATGTCCTAATTTTTCTCGTCGGAATTAATGCCGTTTTTCCCGTCGGGAAAAATGACAAAAAGCCCAGACACGGTCGTTTTTTTTCTTGTTAAAAATTTTTTTTTTAATTTTTCCCGACGGGAAAAATGATCGTGTGTACGCGGCATTAGGGATTGTTAGAGAGCTGTGACACAAGAGAGGGAGCAATAGCAAGCATACAACAACCTCTATGCACAGATACTGTTAGATGGAATAGCAAAAGGAATGGCATGGGTCCTCTTACCAGGGCAAGTTTTCCCTTATTGCCAGGTTCGGTACTTTGTACCTGCATGAAACCAAGTATTCACTCGCTTTGGGGCAGAGGAATAGAACTGAACAATATGCAGTACTATGTTTCGCATACACTTGGTAATTCTGTTGGCCTTTTAATAGGTATGTATTGATTTTGATTGATTTCTATTGCAAGTGTGAATGTCTGTTCACTCCAAAAGTGAAAAAACAAATGAAAATACAGAAGTCCACCTCCTATGGTTTCACGTTTTTCAGTTTTGAGCGACCAAATATTCACAGTTGCTTTGGAAATCAATCAAAATCACTGCGTGCTTGTTGAAAGACTATTTGCTGTAAAATGGAAACAATTTTCCATAGATCAATAGATCCCCAGATGTTCACTGTTTTTAAAACACGTTAAGAACATCTGGGCATCTATACCACCGAGTAAATTGTTTCCATTTTGCCGCAAATAGTCTTTCAACAAGCATGCAGTGATTTTGATTGATTTCCTATGCAATTGTGAATATCTAGTTGGCCAGAACTGTTGTCTGTTGGCATCTGTAGGTTCAGGTGAAAATATGACCCATATCTGGTCAAAATCTCCTCCCATTAAAGATTGTAAGAATCTATTCTAAATGTTTACCATAGAGAAACGGGGACAATCATCCTGAATAAAACCCCAATTTGCCCTGCTATCTATATTTCCTGGTCCTATTAAATCTGTTTAAAAAAAAAGAATTCTCCACCATTTTGTAACTATAGTCAGGGCTGTCATTTTTCGCCTCTGGAGGTCCACTTAGATTTCTACTTTAGCAGTTTTGGTGGTTGGAAATGGGATTCGATCATGGACCTGGAACAGCTTTTGGCAGCAGAATACAGATTCATTGGTTCTTCCATAGTATGACAGGATTTTGGATCATCTCCTATCTAGATAATATAGATACAATACTAATTATGATGCAGGTTAGAGAAGGGAAAGCCTGTGCCAATATAGCCGTAAATGAATGACATGACTTATCTAGGTTACAAGCATATTCACGAAGAATCCAATAAACCGAGATTAAACTCAAAAGGAAACCATTAAATTAGCAAGTGTGTGGACATTTTCA
Organism: Rana muscosa; assembly: GCA_029206835.1. NCBI lineage: Eukaryota > Metazoa > Chordata > Amphibia > Anura > Ranidae > Rana > Rana muscosa. The sequence continues at coordinate 94,085,258 of CM055118.1, read as the reverse complement.
TTTGAGGAATGGAGAAGAGCATCACTGCTATACTATTTCTCCGCATAAGGGGGACAGTGTTCAAGTAACACTATATTCAAGATTGAAAATTTACATTTTTGGATGGATACAAGGAGCAAGGTTTGTTTGTCCAGACTTTGTACAGTACCAGTCCACAGCATTCCCTTTTTAATCTTGTGATCCTGCAACACACCTGATGGTTATGCTGGAACTCCCTTCTTGCTGCCTTTCAAGAAAAAAAAGTACAGTATATACTTGAGTATAAGCCGAGTTTTTCAGCACATTTTTTTGTGCTCAAAATGCCCCCCCTCGGCTTATACTCGAGTCACCTTTTTGCGCCTGATCTCTCGGACTTTGGGGACCCGGTGCTGGCCGTAGGTCTCCTGGACCCCAAACTTGGCACACATGTAGCCTCACTCTTCCTCTATAAGTATGCAACGTTTGTTGTCCAGGGGACCTACGGCCGGGGAGCACCGATTTTTTCAAAGCCGGGCACCCCTTCTATAGACTCCCATGTTAAATGGTAATTTCTCCGGTGAGTTTGGGGACCCGGTACCGGCTGGTCCTAGGTCCCCTGGACCCGAAACTTGGCACACATGTAGCCCCATTTCTTCTCTATAAGTGTGCAAAGTTTTTTGTCGGTGGTATATACGGCCGGGGAGCACAGATTTTTCAAAGCCGGGCACCCCTTTCATAGACTCCCATGTTAAACGTCAGTCTAGTCATGGGCACAGTGAGGCATGTTAACATTAAAAATCCCCCCAAAAAAATCCCCCAAATTTTTTTTTATACTCGCCCTAAATGCCTGTTGCTATGCGGAAGTCCCCTAATCTGCCTCTAATGTTCCTCTTCTCGTTTGCGGTGGGTCTCCTTCCGCTTCCTCTTCTTGTGAATGGGGCGCGCTGCCTTCTGGGAACTGTGTGTATCCCAGGAGGCAAGCCGCCCATTCACAAAGCGCCGTGCGAGTGGCGCATGTGCAGTAGGAAACGGGCAGTGAAGCCTTACGGCTTCACTGCCTGTTTCCCTTACTCAGGATGGAGGAGCTGGGACCTGCCAGCAGCGATCGTTCGCCGTGGCGGGACCGACATCGCGGACGAGTAGGACAGGTACCGTATATACTCGAGTATAAGCCGAGTTTTTCAGCACATTTTTTTGTGCTGAAAATGCCCCCCTCGGCTTATACTTGTCACCTTTTTGCGCCTGATCTCCCGGACTTTGGGGACCCGGTACCGGCCGGCCATAGATCTCCTGGACCCAAAACTTGGCACACATGTAGCCCTATTTCTCCTCTATAAGTGTGCAAAGTTTTTTGTCTGGGGTATCTACGGCCGAGGAGCACAGATTTTTCAAAGCCGGGTACCCCTTTCATAGACTCCCATGTTAAACGTCAGTCTAGTCATGGGCACAGTGAGGCATGGACACATTGAGGCATGCAGATGAACACCCTAGGCTTATACTCAAGTCAATAAATGTTCCCAATTTTTTGTGGTAAAATTAGGTGCCTCGGCTTATATTCAAGTCGGCTTATACCCGAGTATATACGGTAAAAAAAATACAAATAAAATGTCTGGTTCAGCCTTTGTCATATAAACAAAAAGTCAGTGGAATTTAAAAATTTGGCAGCTGTAATTGAAACTGGAGGTGAGGGAAAATCTAATAGGGGGGACACTAGTTTTTAGTGACAGCTGTCAAGGGTAAGATGCACCTTGATTTTAGAAAGAGATTATAAATCTTCCTGTTGTGTCTCGTGTGGCAGGAATGGAGAGGAAATCTCTCTGAGGAGACGGGTAGCAATGAAGATCTAATTGAGGTTCATACCCTTCTGTGCTCTAAAACAGGGGTCTCCAAGATTTCTATACAAAGGGCCGTTTTATTGTCCTTCAGACTTTAGGGGGCTGAACTGTAACCAGTGGGAGTGGAAATTTTCCTGGCATCGGTGGGAGTAAACATCAACACTTTTGGGATTAGGGGGAGAAATAGTACCCTAACATTGGGAGGCATAGTGCCCCAATCTTGGTGTCAGTGAGAGAAATGGTACCCCATTGTTATCAGTTGGACAGAATAGTGTTTCCTATCAGTGGGGGGGGAATAGTGTTCCAGGGGCCGGATAAATGTAAGGAAAGGGCTGCAAGTTTGGAGGCCGCTGCTTTAAAACAAAAGTGTGGCTGTTCCAGTTTGAGAGTGGTGGTTTTGCTTTATTAAGGTTATTCACTGGTCATGTTGCAATACCAATAATTACTTACAGGTGGTGCTAAAGGTAAATTCTGACACTACAGCCTTGACAAAGGATTGTTGCATAAGGAGAATCCCTCCATGTTGATACACAAAGGGGTCTCTAGCAGACGTCTACTCTGCACTTGAATACTTATATCAATGAATCCAATAAAAAGAGAATTATGTAGGCTACCATTGCTGACCCTTTATAGAAAATACTAGTTGCCTGGCTGACTCTGGTTTCAATATTATGAACCACAGACCTGTGACAAGCATGCGAATAGTCAGATCAAAGACAAACTTCTGATCTGCATAATTGTATTGGGCTTGTGACACTAAAAGTATTAGGCTCCATTCACACTAGTGTGACTTTGGACACAACGTCGCATGACAAGTTGCAGCCTATTAATTTCAGTGGCACCTGTTCCAATCTATGCGACTTTGAAAAGGTTCCTGCACTACTTTGGTACAACTTTCTTGCGACTTGAGTGCCAGAGAGTGTAAATTTGCATGAAAGTTGGACTCAAAATTGTGCACTAGTCACACTAGTGTTAACCGAGCTTTAAAGTGGTTGTAAACCCTTATTTTAGTAAGAAAAAAATAACCTGCAAGAGAAAGCCATAATGACCTAGTATGACTAGCATACTAGCTCATTATGCAGTACTTGCCTTAGATCGAAGCCGTCCTCGTCTCACCCTCCAGCCGCAGACATTGCTCCGGAAGGTCACTTCCGGGTTTCGCCGATCCGGCGCTCTGATTGGCTGGAGCGGCGATGACATCACCGCGCATGCGTGCAGGAGCCGTCAAAGCCGGCATTATCCATTGATAAAACCGGCGTTGACAGTGCAGCAGCGCCGTTGTCTATGGCGCATTCTTTTTTGTAAAATATCTCCTAAACCATGTAGGGTTAGGTGATATTGCAAACACCTACAGGTAAGCCTTAATCTAGGCTTACCTGTAGGTGAAAGTTGCATAAGTGGGTTTACAACCACTTTAAAGTCCAGCTCCAGGTAAAAAAAATATTTAAAAATCCACTCTTGCAATGTCACCCCCCCCCCCCCCCCTCTGCACTGCATGGATTAAATGCTTGTTAAATCTCCCTTAAGGGCTGTAAATGGTCACCCGCAGCTGTTCTGTAAGCCAGGTCTGGCTCCAATCAAACTCCAGCCTTCTCTGCATACAATACAGGGTTTACGTTCCTGCATTGTACATGACAGTGAGGCGCTAACCAAAGGCCAAAGCTTCAGGTAGTGTAGAAGAGTGCTGGAGCTGGCTGGAATGGGTGATAGAGCCTTTTCTTCACTAGGCATAATGAGCAATTAACCCTTGCAGTGACAGCGGGCTCTACTACAAGGGTGGATTATTTTTTCTTTTTTTTCATTTTCCTGGAGTTGGGCTTTAAAGCAATTGAATCAGTATGACAGTCAAGCACCTAGCGTAAAGGACAGCAATGGTGTATTTTTTTCAATACTGGCTTCCAGTAAAGAAAATATATTATATATAATTATTTCTTTTTGCTCAACCTTTTAATATATTTTAATTTATAACTTTGTCTGCTTTTGTTTTTCATGTTTTTTATTTTTTATTTCTGAACTTTGTTTTTGTTTATGCATGGTTTGCATTTTCTCTGTCTTCTGACTTTGTGTGACGCAATGTTGTTTCAGATCAGCATTTTTATGACCCACTTATCTAACTATGGCAATGACCGCCTAGGCCTGTACACTTTCAAGCATTTGGTGCAGTTTCTCAACACCTGGACGAACCTCAAGCTGCAGACTCTGCCTCCTGTAGAGCTTGCTCACAAGTATTTCCAGATATTCCCAGAAGAGAAGGACCCATTGTGGCAGGTAAGAAAACACATTGCATGGATAACATAACTTTTCAATATGATAGAGAACTAGTATTGAGGTAGTGCTTGTAATCTCAATACAGTGTTCTAGAATTTACAAAGTCACTTGTTCATAACAAACCAGCCTAACTTCCCTTCATGGGTGGCCTCTTGGCTCCCTCCTGCTTGACATCCCCCAATTAAAAAATAGAAGGAGCTAGATGGAAATTCATCAGCCAAACAGCACTTGCATCCATGCAAGCACGGTTCTGATACTTTGATAGCTGGCAGGGTTGGTTGTTAAAATACAATAGCCAGGGCGGAAGATATGTCCATTTGCGCTGGTGTAGCATGGGTGGAGGAACTTCTTGCCTGCAGGCTGAATGGAAAAACATCAATGTGTGCATGGCCAGTTTTACTGGAATCTAATGCCGCGTACACACGTTTTTAATGTCATGGAAAAAAACTGTTTTTCTCGACGTGATTCTTCTCTTGCCTGCCTTGCATACACACTATCGTGAAAAAAAAATGCTCGAGCAAAGCGCGGTGACGTACAACAGCACTATAAAGGGGAAGTTCCATTCGGATGGCGCCACCCTTTGGGCTGCTTTTGCTGTTCCTGCGTGTTAGTAAAAGTTTTTGGTGTTAGCCGATTCGCGCTTTTCAGTCTCTGTGCTTTTCAGTCTGTTACAGCATGACGAATGTGCTATCTCCATTACGAACGCTAGTTTTACCAGAACGAGCGCTCCCGTCTCATAACTTGCTTCTGAGCATGCGCGTTTTTCCCCGTCATTAAAGCGTACACACGGTCATTTTTCCACGACGAGAAAAACGATGAGAAAAAATAGAGCATGTTCTAAATTTTTAATGCCCATTTTTCTCGTCAAGAAAAATGCTCTGGAGCCCACACACGATCCTTTTTAAAGACCAATTAAAATTTTTTAATTTTTCTCGTCATGAAAAACGGCCGTGTGTACGCGGCATCATTGTTTCACACTGTTTACATCTTTTCCACTGGCCAGACCTGCACAATGGATCCTTGTTGACTTCTGTGGCAGTGTTTCTTAACCATTTTTAGGCACCTTTTTAAAAGTATGCAAAATCTTAAGGCATTCCAGTTTGAAATGTAAAAAAACGAAATGTAAATGTTACTTATAAGTGAGAAACCTGAGCCTGGGACAATGTACACAACCACCTTGACAAAATACTTTTATATCAGAGTCCTCCTTTCACGTCTCGGGTCCCCTATTCACTTCAGAGTCTCCCAATCGCATGAGAGCCCCCCTCATCGCTAAGCTCCCCCCTTTCATCCATCTCTGATCCAGAGAAGACTAGGTCTTGTGGTTGCGGCACCTCGTGGGAACCCAAACAGCAACCTGGTTGAGAAACGCTGTTCTATCAGATCATCAAGCAAGTGTCTCCAGTCCTGGGTTTGTGCAGGGGTGTGGCCATTGGAAAGGAAAATTTATTCCGCAGTGTGTTGACATTGCGAAAGGGAAGGCTGTGATACTTTAGATCAGATTAGGACTGAATTCAGCCGTCAGATATAGAATAAAATGTAAAAAAAAGCCTGCAGCTTCACCGGATTCTGTATACCAATTGACGTTAAAGAACAAAATTAAAATAAATGCCTTTTTAAAGTCATTTTTAGCCTAGACCATAATATATACATTTGTTAAAAAAAAAAAAAACTGCATTCGATTTCATTAGATTTTTCCAATGATGAATATCTGAGGTTACATTAACACTAGCCTCCTGTGGTTGGTTTATTTAAACGTAGGCAAAATTATCTGGAAAACATAAACAAACTTTAGTTCAAAGGATCTAAATTGCCCCTGGGTGCACAGAATTTATTTAACTTAATGCATCTAAAAACAAAATGCATATTATTCCATTAAAAATCATTGCATGCATTTAGAAATGTCCTATAAACGCATGTATGTGACTGCCAGTATGATTAAGGCCTTAATGCATCTTAGCATTGTCCTACTTAAACATAAGGCAGTACAGCCGGTCCTGTTGTACTGGCCCAGTCCCCATCAGCTAAACAGGGGGGCCCAGGGCAGCTTTATATTTCATTTTCTACCTAAATGAATAAATGGATTTTACTAGACCACACCACCGCTCCTACTTTCTTACCAGGACTTAAATTATATTTTCCTAGGCCCCATTAGGCCGACAGAGGGGCCCAGGGGGTGGGAGAAGAGGAGGGACTTTTTTTCTTAATTTTCGGGGTGTAAGCGGATAAAGTCAGTGCTGCTTTTCCGATGCACCCCGGGGGGGTAGGTGGGGTGTAGGCATGCTTGAGGTGCCCCGTCAGTAGGGCTGTATGGGGCCCCATGATTTCCAACAGCAGCCCTGTAATTATGGGTCACTTGGGAAGTTGTAGGCTGTTTTCCGGTGTGGATACAAATCTCAGCCATAAAATGTGCCGTTCATGTCTTGCATTGATGAAATCGAGATAACTGGCCAGGACTTTGCTGTAAACCAGTGGTTTAGATTCACACGTCACTGCAAAAGTTAGCAGATGTATCCATCTCCACAAACTGATTTTGCAAAAAAAAAAAAATGTCATTTGTAAGACTGTAGTGGAATGTGAACATTATAGGTGTTCTGTTACAGAAAAGTAGTTACTGTCACATTATTTCTACTTTCTGTACACTCTTATGATCTGGAAGAAAAGTTTACTGGGTAGCATCAGTGGATGTGTTGGTGTAGAAACTTTTAACACACTTAAAGAATAAAAGCTTGAATCAAACAACTGTATTGTTGTATTATTGCATCCTTTGCCGGTCATGTAGCTAAAGCAGTATCCATAAAGTGCATCCTGTAATGGACAGGATATATTCTTATGGATGATGAATTGGGCTTATCCGTATATGTACGGACACTGAGACCGGTATCATTGCTCGGGCACTTAGAAATATTGATTCCTGCATCTAAGTAATGCACATTTAAAGGAAAGTGCCACCCAAGGGTTTATAGTTGGTGTGATTGAATGAACTCTGTTTTATTATCACTTATGGCCTTTGCCACAATCTGCCAATTGCAAAATCTCACGCCAAGAAAATCTAATTTCACTGCATAAAGCTTAGATTATATTGCAGCCCTATTCCATGAATAAGAAATGCTCACTAAAAAGAAATAAAAAGATTGCAAGAAGTTGTAAAAATACTTGTCTTACACCCCAAATTCTGACAAGCTTGCCATAGCAAGGGTGACATCACTGGACCTTCTCATAGGATCATGGGAATGCAAAGTATCCCAAATCATACAAAAATGCATTTCCTGCATAGACTATCTTCTCATGCAATTTTGGGATCCTAAGCTTTCCTGGATCACATGGTGAGGCCCAGTGATGTCACCAGTGCCCAAAAGAAACAGTTGAAAGCTGGGCGTGTAAGGCTGCTTTCACACTGAGGCGGTTTTCAGGTGTTTTTGCGCTAGAAATAGCCTCTAACGCCTGAAAACCGCCTCCCCATTAATTTCAGTGGTACGTTTTTACACTGGGGCGGTGCGCTTGCGGGACGTTCTGTAAAGTCCTGCAAGAAGCATCTTTGGGGCGGTTTGGGAGCGGTGTATACACTGCTCCCAAGACGCCCTGCCCATTGAAATTTATTATTATTATTATTATTTAGGTACTTGTATAGCGCTGTCAATTTACGCAGCGCTTTACAGATACATTGTACATTCACATCGGTCCCTACCCTCAAGGAGCTTACAATCTAAAGTCCTCAATCTAAACTCGCATTCATATACTAGGGACAATTATTTTTTTTAGACAGAAGCCAATTAACCTACCAGCATGTCTTTGGAGTGTGGGAGGAAATCGGAGTACCCGGAGGAAACCCACACAGGCACAGGGAGAACATGCAAACTCAAGGCAGGTAGTCTCGTGGTTGGGATTCGAAAAAGCAACCCTTTTTACTGCTAGGCGAGAGTGCTACCCACTACACCACTGTGCCGCCCTTCGGCAGTGCTGCCGAAGCGCCTGAAAAGTGCTTCGGCAGCGCCACAACATGGGCGCTTTCAACCCTTTCTTCGCCGCTAGCTTGGGGTTAAAAGCGCCCCGCTAGCGGCCGAAAACGACGTTAAGGCGCCAATAAAATTAGCGGTGCTTTACCGTGAACGCGGAGCCGCTACAGTGTGAAACCTAACACTTTTAGATCCGCTCTCAGTTTTGGAGCTGAGGATTTTAATGTTTTGTCTGCTCCCCCAACTAAAGCCCTGTACACACGACCGAGAATCCCTTGGGGAAAAAAAAGTCGATTTTATCGACGAGATTCTTGTCAAGCTTGGCGGGATTCTTGCCAAGCTTTCCTTGCATACACACTCAATGAAAAATCTCGTTGTAAAGCGCGGTGACGTGCAAAACATGTACGACGGCAGTAGAAAGGGGAAGTTCGATTCCAATGGCGCCACCCCTTGGGCTGCTTTTGCTGATCGTGCGTTAGTAAAAAGTTTGGTGAGAGACGATTCACGCTTTTCAGCCTCGTGCTTTTCAGTCCGTTACAGCGTGACGAATGTCCCATCTCCATTACGAACGCTAGTTTTACCAGAAGGAGCGCTCCTATCTCATACTTGTTTTTTTTTAAGACTCGGAAAAGCATACACACGACCGGTTTTCTCGTCAGGAAACAGGCCGACGAGAATTCCAACGAGAAAAACGAGAATTCTGACGAAAAAACAGAGAGCAGGTTCTCTATTTTTCTCGTTGAGATTCCCGGCAGTTTTCTCGACGAGAAACTATACACGCAAAGTTTTCTTGTCGCTTCTTGCCGAGAAAACCAGTCGTGTGTACGAGGCTTTAGGCTTATTTTAGGGAATGCCTCATCAATATTCGGTATTTTCATTATTTTATATTCAATATACAGTTTGAAGATTCGTTTTTACCAGAACATTAAAGCTGAACTCCAGCTTTTGATACACTTTACATGTCCCTCGCTAACCTGTGAGGCCGCCGGATGTGCGGAATACACTGTATCTGAGGCTACATACAGCATTCCGCCTTGTGTTACAGGTTCGACCTGAGACTTACTGTGTCATACCCGGAACAAACTAGAGTCTATTCGTGATCTGTCAGCCATTCAGAGAAAGCGATGTAGTCTAGCAATGAATACAAATCTTCCTCTGATTGGCTGAGTCTGAGGTTGTGACATCATCAGCCTGCCCCTCTGACTCAGCCCATCGGAGGAAGCTTTGTATTTATTGATGGAATACATTTCTTTCTCTGAATGACTGTGCACCGATCGGATACTCTACTGTGTTCCGGATATGAGACAGGAAGTCTTGACTCGAACCCAGAACACAGTGCGGTATGCTATATTGTAGCCTCAGCTACAGTTTATACCGCACATCCAGCGGCCTCACATATAAGTGAGGGACATGGCCCAAACAAACTATCTATGAAGTGTATCAAAAGCTGGAGTTGAGCTTTAAAACTGAACTTCAGGCAGGTATAAAAGAAACCCAATACATTTTCATCCAGTCACAGGCTGGGGACAGAGAGGTGACATATTGCTTAACTGCAGTAGAGAAAGGTCAGACCATCGATCTGGCTGTGTAAAGGGCTTACGCAGGTGGCTGTATCTAGCCGTAAAGCACAAGTTCTTGCTTATTTCTCTGCCAGAAAATCCACGGGTGCTGCATACAGCCTCCTATTGAAGTCGCTGGCTGTACACAGCTATACACATATATGCATATGAGCATGCAATTCTGAGTGCAGACAGTCTGTGTCCAGAGTTGTATGCCCTTATACATACATGTGTTTATGCACGTATTTGCCCATACGTGAGTGTAGTCGCATACAGCCATTGTCTTCTTTAGGCAACTGTACACAGCATCTGTGGACTCCCTGGTAAGGGAGAACGCCAGAATTTGCGCTATATGCCCAGATACGGTGCATTAATCATAAAGTGGTTGTAAAACCTCAGACATGAAATGTGAATAAAGCATATCCTTTATATAGTGTGCACTTGTCTCAATCCAGAGCACTAAGTGTCCTTTCTGTCTACTGCTTCGTTCCTCTGCTATAAGTCACTTCTGACACGTTTTCCTGACACCAAGAGAAAAATGGTGACACAGGAGGGAGCTCCAGCTGATTGACAGCCTCAGCTCTGCTCCTGTGTTCTGTGTGAAGGGGGTGTGTCTCTTCCCTCCTATCAGCCCTCAGAGCTCTCCTCACTGATGTAACTTCAGCTCTCCGCCCCCTGCTTTTCAGAGCTGAGAGATCCTGTGTAAATTCTGCACTTTGAATGGATGGGGAAAGACGACTGTAGATAAATAGGGTATAATTGATATAGGAGGATTTCTTTCATCTCTGTGTATTACCTGAGGCCAGTCATTTCAGTATATGCGAGAGACCACTTTAAATCTACAGAATGTACAAATCATTGACAATTTAGACAACTTTTATATATGTATTTTAACTATGTATTTAGTTGTTTTCCTGTCGTTCTGCTTTAAATTCCACCAAAGTTGAAAACATTTTGGGCCTAACATGAAGGGAGAAAAAACCCTCTGTATAAATGATGCATGTCTGTCTCCCAGTGTTGGCATAATATACTACCTAAAATGTATTTCTTCTCTTTTTGCATCTGAAATGAGCCATACACTTGCAGACTTCACCTTATGTTACCTGCTGCTTTATATATTGGAAGTGACTTGGCGGTAATAGCCTCCTGTATATCCCAGCTGGATCTGTGCATCCATTTTGCTCTCTCTGACCACTTGGCTGCTTACAATGATTGGGACTTGAAGAGCAGCCAAGCCTGCTGCAATCCGCAAGTCCTTAGGGAAGGTGAGGGGTTACTCTCTGCAGACCTCAATCATCGCTTCCCATAGTAAACTAGATTAGAACACAGAATAAGGTAAGGAAATGATTTGCCGGCCGGTGACTCCATTAATCAGCCTGGTCAACTTTTCTCCTTCCCCAAGTGAAATCAGTTTCTGTGATTTATAGTCTAGTAACAGAATTATTCTCTTTCTCCAGGATCCTTGCGAGGATAAACGGCATAAAGACATTTGGTCGAAGGAGAAGACGTGTGACCGATTTCCCAAATTACTTATAATCGGACCTCAGAAAACAGGTATTTCTTCCATACTCCAATCCAATGACTAGCAGAGGAATAGAATTGTGATGGTGTGTGTTTGTACAGCTTGTAACACCTTCTCATTTACTGTTATATTTATCCCCTGGGAAGGGGGATCATTAGTCAGGGCTTTTCAGAGGAGACCGAGAGGAAGGATTACTACTTGATAAAGAGTATGAAAAGAGGGGAAACTGAGATTAATACAGGATGTGCTGTGTGCACAGCGGGAGCCAGGATTAGTACAGGATGTTAGGAGGTGGGTGAAAATAATGTGGGAAAAGAGTCGTCGTCAGTTATATACTGACCATGTACCAGAATGCATGTGAAGAACTTGATTGGTTGGCACAGCTGCTGGGAAGTGTGGCAGCTGTGGTGGTTGTTTATGTGTAAGAGTGTTGATCAGAGGTGAAGAACTTGCTTGGCTTGAGTGTAGCCCCTGACATCACCAAGGGCCACATGTAATAATCATTGTATATTATGCTAAAGAAAACTGTCATGCCGCGTACACACGACCATTTTTCTCGTCGGGAAAAATTAAATTTTTTCTCTTTGACGAGAAAAACGACCGTGTGTGGGCTTTTGGTCATTTTTCCCGACGAGAAAAACTGCATTAATCACGACGAGAAAAATTAGAACATGCTCTAATTTTTCTCGTCGTGATTCACGGCATTTTTTTCCACGCCAGTTTTCCCATAGGGAAACACTGCCGGGGAGCCTACACACGGTCGTTTTTCTTGACCAAGAGAAAAAATGACGGGAAAAACGGCCGTGTGTAGGGAAACTAGCCGTTCCTCGTTTTTCCCGTCGATTTTTCTCGACAGTGTTTTCACCGTCGAGAAAATCGATCGTGTGTACGCGGCATCAGAAATGCAAACATAGTACAGGAGATGGTCAAAGACTGCAGATGTACTGCAGGAGTAATTGGATCATACAGTGGGGAAAATAATTATTTGATCTCCTGCAGATTTTGTAAGTTTGCCCACTTACAAAGAAATGAAGGGTCTAATTTTTATCATAGGTGTATTTTAAATGATAGTGACAGAATATCTACCAAAATCCAGAAAAAAACACATGATACACAAGTTATAAATTAAGATTGCAGTTCAGTGAGTAAAATAAGTATTTGATCCCCTACCAACCAACAATCATTTTGGGCCCCACAGACTGGCTACAGTATGTGCTCATGTGGTACAGTCAATTTTTAGAAGGTGCTCCTAACGACCACTCGTTATGTGTCTAAAAGACACCTGTCCACAGAATCTTTTTTCCATTCAAACCTCACCATTATGGGCAAGACCAAAGAGCTGTCAGAGGACGCCAGGGACAAGATGGTAGAACCGCACAAGGCTGGAATGGGCATCAAGACCATCAGCAGGAAGCTTGGTGAGAAGATAATTGTTGGAGCGATTAGCCGCAAATGGAAGAAATACATAATAACCATCAATCGCCCTCGGTATGGCGCTCCATGCAAGATTTCACCTCATGGGGTAAGGATGATCATGAGAAAAGTGAGGGATCAGCCCAGAACTACACAGGAGGAGCTTCTGAATGATCTCAAATCAGTTGGGACCACAGTTGCCAAAAAAACATTGGTAACACAATATGCCGCCATGGATTGAAATCCTGCAGCGCCCGCAAGGTCCCCCTCAAGAGGGCACATGTACAGGCCCATCTGAAGTTTGCCAATTAACATCTAAATGATTCAGAGAAGGATTGAGAGAAAGTGCTGTGGTCAAATGTGACCAAAATTGAGCTCTTTGGCATTAACTCGACTTGCTGTGTTTGGAAGAAGAAAAATGCTGATTATGACCCTAAGAACAGCATCCCTACAGTCAAGCATGGATGTGGAAACATTATGCTTCAGGGCTGTTTCTCTGCTAAAGGTACAGGCCAACTTTGCCGCATTGGATGAGAACCTTCTTCCCTCAGCCAGAACACTGAAGATGGGTCGTGGATGGGTCTTCCAGCATGACAATGACCCAAAACATACCACCAAGGTAACAAAGGAGTGACTCAAGAAGAAGCACATTAGGTCATAGAGTGGTCTAGCCAGTCTCCAGACCTTAATCTTATAGAAGATTTATGGAGGGAACTGAAACTTTGAGTTGCCAAGCGACAGCCAAGAAACCTTAATGATGTAGAGAAGATCTGTAGAGAAGAGTGGATCAAAATTCTTCCGGCGAGGTGTGGAATCTTGGTAGCCAACTACAAGAATCATCTTCCCTCTATGCTTACCAACAAGGGTTTCTCCACCAAGTACTAAGTCATGTTTTGCTTGGGGATCAGATACTTATTTTACTGAACTGCAACTTTATAACATTTGGATCATGTGTTTTTTTTTTCTGGATTTTTGGTTGATATTGTGTCTCTGTAATTTAAAATACACCTATGATACAAAAAAAATGGTCTATTAATTTTTAAGTGGGCAAACTTACAAAATTTGCAGGGGATCAAATTATTTCCCCCACTGTATGCTCCGTGAGTCTGTGGATACTGAGAATGTTACAAGACATTGCTAAAGATCACTGATGTGACCTTGGGCAAATCAATACTTCCACAATTGGGCTCCTCATAGCCCTCCTACAAGTTACAGGTGCCACATTCCCCTAAGCAAGATCCATTATAAAAGAACACAGAAATAAAATGCAGCAAAGAAAAAAGTAATTGTTGAACAAAATGAACCATTTTGCTAGGAGAAACCATTATAAATGAATCTTGTTGGCTGGAGTTAAGGACCTAGGGAGGAAAAACACTGACCACTAGCTGTTGAGGGAGTCACAGTAAGTACCAAAGGGGCTGAATGCATTACATTTCAGCCCCTAGGTTGAGGAAACCTGTCTCACTCCATACAATGTAAAGATCTGTGAATGGCAAACTGATGCCAACAGCATTCCAATGTTCAATATTTTATTCAGTAAAAATTACAGATGTAATGTTACCAACAGTGATCTTGAACAGGTTTGAAAATCGATAGTTCCAGTTTGGTAGGTATGGGCAACACAGACAGTTTTTTAGTTCCTTTAAACCACCCCTATTGTTAAATATCAATATGTTTTCAGCTGCAAGGTTATATTGTTCTTTGTTGAATACAAGGCATCTTTTTTTTTTTCTTTTTTTTTTTCATTCTTGCCTTCTTTTGGAATTGTTTCTACATGTTTTAAAGGAGGATGCTCTTAGGTCCTACATTTGTAGAAGGGTTGATTGAAATCCGTATTTGTGTTAAAAAGCATGTTTTATGTACATTGCCTAAAGGCAAGTTTAAAAATAAAAAAAAATGTTATACTTACCTGCTCTGTAAAGTGTTTTTTGACAGAGCAGTCCTGATCCTCCTCTTCTCGGGTACCCCGCCGGCGCTCCTGGCCCCTCGCTCCTGCTATGTGTTCCCAGATCAAACAGCTTGCTATGGGGGCACCCGAGCAGGCTCGCTCCCATGCCTTTGTTCTGCGTGTCTATCAACGCACAGAGCCACGAATCAGCCCCCTCACTCTCCTCATTGGCACACTGACTGTGATTGACAGCAGCAGGAGCCAATGGCTCAGCCAATGAGGATGGAGAGCCGAGGCTCTTGTGCACATTGCTGTATCGCAAGAGTTTGGGGTGTGTCTGTGAGAATCTGAGCTTATTCAGCCAGAAAGCATTTTGGCGGTTAAGTATTAATGTTGGACAAGAAAACCTGTCATTTCATCTTAAAAAGTGTTTGATAGCGTTGAGGTCCGGGTTTAATGTAAGCCACTTGAGTTCCTCCACACCAAATACATTAAACTATGGCTTTATGGGGCTGGATTTGTGAACGGTGGAACAGAAATGGGCCTTCACCAAACTGTTCAAAAAACCATGCCAGAAAGCCGAAAGTGCACAACTGTCTGCAAATATTAGACCCTCTTTTATATGTCTCTGTCTGCTTGCCTGAAGTCCTAGCTGGCCAAGAATTCTCTTAGAAAAATAACACGTTACAAAGTGTTTACCTGGTCACTGTTGTTTCCCAAAGACAGGAAAAAAACTTAATTTCAATGTCACTCTTCATTACATAGGAGAAAACTCGTATGTTCAACTGTATGACAAAAAAGAGAACAGGAGAGAGGGGGACTTTGTATGAAGCATGTGCGGGAGAAGTTAAGATTAATTGGGGGTAATTAGCATATCTGAAATACGTTGTATAATAATTTATTACTTTCACATAATGCATCGTACATAACTATATTGCATTATGGAAGAAATCGATAAAACATGCACAGACATGGTAGGGGAGGGAATTGTTCAAACAGAGACCCGAATACATAGACAATAAACACGATAAGGTATATACTGCAGTGATACATATTTGGAGCATGAAGTTGGTATCTCTACGCGTTTTCGCGACTTTGGTCGCTCATTAGGAGCAAGCATGCATTGTGTTTCTGTAACGACATGAGCACATTTCAGGTTGATCCAGGGCATCTTTCATTCAGGAGACAATGAACAAGTCAGAGTCCCAGATGGTACTCACCGGGTAACCATATGTTGCCGGCTTGGAAGTGCAGCCAAGCCCCATGGGCTGGGATAGCCCCTACCAGGGACTGTGGCAAGATACTACACGACAGACGGCCCAGACACAGGGCGCACCCAGGTTGGACTGGGATGGAGGTAATTTGACCCATTACCTCATATAAAGTCCCAACAAACCCTCTCCCCCTCCTTTTCTCCAATCAATGTATGTTCAACGTTGTTTATGACACGACCAACAGACACAGGTGTCCAATGTGTAATCCAATGACACCTCTTTATCTAGTTTATAGACCACTCTTCAAATGTTATAAGCAACTTTTTATATGCTGCCATATTTGTATTTGTTATTCTAGTACACAAAAAGTTGATGGGGGTGCAGTATTGAATAATTTTGTTACCATCTGCCTTCGCAGGAACCACTGCATTATACCTCTTCCTAGGACTGCACCCAGACCTGAGCAGTAACTACCCTAGTTCGGAGACGTTTGAGGAGATCCAGTTCTTCAATGGGCAGAATTACCACAAGGGAATTGACTGGTATGCTTCATCCATTTTTCTCTTGCTGGTGGCTGTTAGTAAAATAGTGTACTGAGGCTCCATTTACATTGAAGCATTCAAAAAACATACTTGTCTATGCACCACTGCGCATTTTAGTGACATGCAGAGCGGTGAGTTATGCTGCGTAAAAATGCAACCCGCCTCAACACAGCATTGTCATGTGAACAAGGCACATAATAAACTATTGTGAAGGAGCCCTAATTACTTGCTTAGAATTATGTTGAAAATGAGCGCTTCCCTCCAAGTCTGATGGAGGGTGTGTGAAAAAATTTGCATACTTGGCTAGCCATGACTTTGTGTCTCATCAGTCCAAACCTTGTATGCAACCTGAAAAGCAAATGTCAGTGCAAAAATAAAAATAAAATATGCAGTAAGTCTCTGCAATGCATGCATATTTCCCCATGTTTTATCCCCTTAAAGATCCTGCAATATGTATAGCAAAATGTAAAAAAAAACAAAACATTTCTATCTGGCAGTCACTGGTGTATTCCTAGCTTATAGTATGAGGCAAGCTAACTCTAATGCCTTATACACACGACCCGATTTTCTGATGGAAAAAGTCAGACGGGCCCTTTTTCATCGGATATTCCATGTCTATGCCCCATCAGACTTTTTCCTTCGGAAATTCCGACGGACTTAGAGAACTTGTTCTCTTTTTTTCCGACGGACAAAAATTGATATCGGAAAGTCTGTTCATCTGTATGCAATTCCGACGGACTAAAAACCATGCATGCTTGGAAGCAATTCGACGCATGCTCGGAAGCATTGAACTTCATTTTCTTGGCTCGTTGTAGTCTTTTACGTCACCGCATTCTTGGCAGTCAAAAATTCAAGACAGCAATGCAAGACAGCTTGAGCGGAATTCCATCGGACAATCCGTCAGACTTTATTCCGACAGACAGTCCGGTTGTGTGTACAAGGCATAACAGAACTTAAAGCGGTTGTATACCGCAAAACTTTTTTTTTTTTTTTGGGTTAACCTGCAAGGCAAAGGTATAATGAGCTAGTATGACTAGCATACTAGCTCATTATCAATCACTTACCTTAAATCCCGCAGCGGTCCTCGGACGCATCCTCCGTCGAATCCATGATACCCGGAGTGACTTCCGGGTATCGCCGCTCCGGCGCTGTGATTGGCCGGAGCGGCGATGACGTCACTCCCGCACATGTGCGGGGAACGGCACGATCCCCGCGCATGCGCAAACTACCGGCAGTGTACGGCAGGCTCCCATTCAAGAGCCGCCGCGCTCAGTGCGCCTGCGCCGTTATCTACGGCGCGCATGCGCCGTAGATAGCGGTACAGTTTTTTTTGCAAATATCTCCGAGACTGTGAAGTTCTCAGAGATATTACAAGCACCTACAGGTAAGCCTTTAATGTAGGCTTACCTGTAGGTGCTTGTACAAAATTTGGGTATACAACCACTTTAATATGCGTATTTGTTTTTCCAGGTATATGGAGTTTTTTCCCATTCCATCCAACACCACTTCAGACTTGTACTTTGAGAAGAGCGCCAACTACTTTGATTCAGAAGTAGTTCCCAGGCGTGTGGCTGCACTTCTCCCCAAAGCCAAACTCGTCACCATCCTTATTAATCCTGCAGACCGCGCTTACTCCTGGTATCAGGTAATTCTATTTGTTAGATAACTTATGCAAGTTTCTAGTGTATTTTTTCCTGTTACCAATGTATAGACCCACAGTGTTATTTCATTTTTTATTTTACATTATTGATATCCACTTTAACAGAAAATTACATTTCTTTCACCATTGATGGACACAGGAAATATTTTACATTTTAATTTATACTGCCACCTACAAGAGGATTAGACACTGGCAAACAACAACTGTAGGCCAGTCCAGAATAATCCTTCCTACCAGCATGCCTCAGATTTTCTAGTGTCCTATGAGGATGGACTGTGCTAATGACTAACCTATTTCTTGCCATCACTTTTTTTTTCCCCCTCAATCAAGACTCCCATGGATGTTCTCAGTCTGGCTTTTGGAGTGCTTTGTCCTGCCCCTTTTTAGCTGTATGTTGTTGAAATAGTCAAAGTGTCCTTCGGGAACTGGGTTCTGCATGGGGTAGGTTCCAAACTCTGTTCTAATAAGAGTTGGCTGTAGAGCTGTTTCCATGTTCAAGGCTGCTGGCATTGCCTGAGCATTTTCCCTGTCACTTAAGACACACTTAGTGAGTTGGCTGGTCAAGTTGTGTATTGGGACCTTACCTTATTTATGTAGGTCGCTGGGAATCTTTATTCTCCATTCCAACTGGTTTTGCTTTGCAATGGGTTTACACGGTGGAACTGAGCTCTGGCGCCATCTGCTGGGTGGAATGTTCCACGCAACACTCTTTCTTTCCCAGCCAAAGACCTCTGAAAAAGCGTCTCCTGCTTGTAAAGAGCCATGTGGAACTTGAGGGGGGGGACCTCCCCACTGTGCCGGGTGCTCCCAACCCAGCACCTACTAGCCACACTGACGTCTGTGGCCTAGGATTATGTTATTCTCTGCTCTCAATTTGGTCATACAGTGGTAGAACTTTTTTTCGTTCAGCCTGCAGACTGAGATCCAACAGATTTTCTATTCACACTAAACACAGTGGATTGACAAATCTTCCACTGTGGCTACTGTAGTCTGATAGCCAAGTGGGTCCTGCCACTGTTTTGGATCATAAAGTTGTAGTATGGACCACTTTTAAACCAGCGGATTAGTCTGTTGCTCCTATCAGTATTGTCTCCAGCCTTGGGTCACTTAAAACTATTAACATCCGCTTTCCAACTGTTTCTCGATGGACACTGTAAACATCATGATGGGTTATTTGTTCCCCTCAAGCCCTTATTAGTCTTGTCTGTACGGTGAGGATTCGGTGCAGAAGCAGTCCGTTCCCACTGTAGATCCAGCCATTTCCTGTCTTAACAAGATGATTACTATACCAGTGAAGATGCACCTGACTTTAAGGACCCAATCAATTAGGCATTTGGAAGTCCTCTCTAGAACAACCTTCTTGCTGGCAGGCCCTGCCTTCCATCCCATCCTGGCTGTGTCACGTTGCCAAACAATGGTTGAATAATCAAAATCTCTTAAAGAGACTTTGCCGCTGTCGCGGTTGATCCATTGATTCTAGAACACGTGAAGCAAATGGCTATAATTTTCATTTGGGATGGTCTGCTGGAAGCTTCTGAGCTTATGTCTCACAGTGGTCTCCGTCTGTGCAGATGCATAAGGCACTTTGGGGAAAGTGCTGGACTTTGGAACTCTGTAGCAAGGATTTGATCAGCGTGGAGAACAGCTCTTCGGATCTACTCTTCATACCATTCTGAAGTACGCTGCTGTTGAGAACAGCACCAAACTTCCTTTTTGTTTCATTACTGCTGCACCCTCCATGTCTAGACTCCCCAAACTTGTCTTAGTCCAATCACTGATGCCGCGTACACACGGTCGGAATTTCCGATGGGGAAAAAGTCAGATGGGAGTTTTTCGTAGAATATTCCGACTGTGTGTATGCCCCATCTGACTTTTTCCGAGCAGGTTCTCAATTTTTCCGATGGAAAAAATTTGTATCAAAAATCCGTTGGTCTGTATGCAATTCCGACGCACTAAAAACCATGCATGCTCAGAATCAAGTCCACGCATGCTCGGAAGCATTGAACTTAATTTTTCTTGGCTCGTCGTAGTGTTGTACGTCACTGCGTTCATGACGGTCAGAATTTGGTGTGACCGTTTTGTATGCAAGTCAGCTTGAGCGGAATTCCGTCGGAAAAACTATACGAGTTTATTCAGACGGGAAAACCGGTCGTGTGTACAGGGCATTATTCTCGCTTGGCATCTTAAGTTTAGGAAGTGAACTTTCCTGTCACCACACAGGCAGATCTCCATGGAGCCTTCTTGAAGCTTCTGGACCAAGTGTCATTGCCTCAGTTTTTGTAACAGAACAGTTTAAAGCTTTTGTTACAACCTGTTTACAGTTTCCAAACACAAATATGGTTTGACTATTAGGTATAGGCCAGGGGATGCTTCGTGGCTCCATGGGATCAGTACACCCTAATCTGTGCCTTTCTTTTCCTGAAACTTTTTCCTCATATGCTTTGCAGGATTGAGATCAAAGCATTTTGTTGATCCTTGCTGCTCCCGGCTGGCTCAGGCGGATATGGTGCACTGACTTGGTGAGACTCCTGACATGCTCCATGGGCTCCAGATTGTCCAGATCTTTCTGTCTGGAACAGAATTACTGTCCTGCTTCATGGGCGCTGGATTTAATGGCAAGGCTGTCAAAGCCCAGATTTTGAGAGAGAGAGGGAAATTTTAAGTCTTTGTTTCCTACTATGCCAAAAGCAAGGATGACTACTTACCATAATGTCTATCAGTCAGTCATGGAAGGCAGACTTCACTTGGTGTTAGCCTCGGGGCTTCCACCCTAAAGCCCTGTACACACAATCGGATTTCGGATGGATTTTTCCATCGGAAATCCGATGAAGCTGACTTCCATCAGTCAAAAAAACGACCGTCCCAAACGCTGTGGCGTAAAACACTCCGACGAGACGAGAAAAATGAAATTCAATGCGTCTGAGCATGCGTCGACTTGATTCTGAGCATGCGTGGGTTTTTTCTCCGATGGAGTTTCACACAGACGATCGTAATTTGCTATCGTTTTTTTTTCCATTGGATAAATTTAAAACATGTTCTATTTTTTCTCACCGATGGAAAAAAGACCGATGGGGCCCATACACGATCGGTTTGTCTGATGAGAAAAGTCCATCGGACTGTTTTCATCGGTAAAACCGATCGTGTGTACACGGCATAACAGTTTCTTCATGGGACAGATGCTCTGATTCCTGTTGCTGATTCTGGACCAGCATATGGCTCTCAACACTGTGAAGGCCAAGATTTATGCCCTTTCTGTTCTTTCAGAGACCATGAACCTCACACTTCTTAATTAAGACCTTTGTACAGGGAGTCACCTATGTTGCTCCCCTCTCCCTGTAAGGTTCCTTGTCACTCAGTGATAGTCTGATTTCGTCTGCGCATCAGAAACCTCTGTTTTAGCTCATTAGAGACATTAGTCTCCATTTACATACAAGGTGGGGTTCCTTGTAGCCATCACCTCTACAAGACAAGTGTTTGAACTGGTGGCTTTACCCTACAAAGAACCTTTTCTGGTTTTGCACAGGGTCAAAGTGGTGTTAAGGTCCAAGACTACCTTCTTGCCTAAGATAGTTTTTTTCCTTTTACCTCAACCAGGACATTGTTTTTCTGTCCAGCTTTATTTCGCCAAAAGGAATTTCACTCAATTGTCTGGATGTGGTTTGGGCTGTGCAAATATGTTTGTCAGCCACTGCTTCTTTCAGGAAGACTGATCCTTTTTTGTAAAGCCAGATAGTCCCCTGCTTCTTGTTCTACCATTTCTAGGTGGCTCAGGCAGTCCTTCTTTCAAGCTCATAGTGTCAAGTATCAGGTTCCACACTTTCTTGTAAGGGAGCACTCTACTAGATCTGTGGGTGCTTCTTGGGCTTATTTGGCATTAAAGCGGAGGTTCACCCACATTTTTAAGTTTGCTGTCAGCAGTCCCTCTTAGCATGAATATAAAGAAAAGACTAACCTTCTTTTTTTTTTTTTCTCTGCAGTTTTCTTTATTCTTATTTCTTTATTCCTACTTCCGGGATTTCCTCCCGCGGGAGTAGGCGTGTCCTTTGCTGGGCTATTATCCTGCAATGTCTCCTGGGAGCAAATTGTCCTGCTTCCCAGGAGTAATATAGTACCGCCTTCCTTTCAAATATCACGATAATATAATCGTCACGTGACTCGTCTACCCGGTCACGTGACGAGGGCGGATCTAATTCAGCCATTTTAAATAAGGGCACGCAAGTGTTTCTTTATCGTACACCACGGGACACAGAGCCAGTCATTACATAATGGGTTAAGGGTCACCAGCGGTGATTGGACACTGGCACAACCAATGGAAGACAGTTCCCCTCCATATAACCCCTCCCATCAGGGGAGTACCTCAGTTTTTTCGCCAGTGTCGAAAGGTGTTGGACGCGTTAGG
This sequence comes from Rana muscosa, assembly GCA_029206835.1. Taxonomy (NCBI): domain Eukaryota; kingdom Metazoa; phylum Chordata; class Amphibia; order Anura; family Ranidae; genus Rana; species Rana muscosa. The sequence continues at coordinate 94,063,044 of CM055118.1, read as the reverse complement.
AGGTGCTAAAGGAAAGCTCTACCAAAGAGACCCTCTGGGGGTAAAAGAGCTATGCTTTCGGATCCATCCAAGACGCCTACAAATGAGCTGAATCTGGATGGGATCCGGGCCTCATCCATGAGGCGTCGCCTGTAATGTCTCTCTTCGGAGGACTGGGCTCTAAGATCCAGCACTTTCGCTATTTCGCTATAAAGTCCTGGTAAGAGTCTTGTACAAGGCCCAGGGGAGAGGTATCCTTTAAATAGGAACCCATATCCCTGAAGGTTGGCACACATAGCCCACCGTGAAGGGTGAAGTTTGGTATCTGTCTGAAAACTTTCAGCAGAAAAACCTGCGGCGTGGATTGGGTACTTCCTAGAAGACATCCATGTTATGCATAGTTATGTGTTAAAAGTTGCATACTTAATGTATTTGCTAAACTGAACACGGTAGTATATGCATTTAGGTACCTTGTATTTTGTCTAAACAGTAAGTCTTCCAGGGGAAGTAATGCGGACAAAAAGAGATAAAAGAGCACCGCCGCCTGAGACAGGGGGCTCTAGCTGTGCTGACTCGGTACCTTCCTCTCCTGTGTTGCCAAAAGCACCTGTACAGGATGAGCCATTACCTCTGTCAGGTATGGCGGCTTCCCCAGTGAAGCCTGGGCCTGCATATGTCACTGAGGACACTTTATCAGCTGCCCTAAATAATCTGGAGGAGAAAATTGCTACTTTAATCGCTAAATCCTCTAAAAAGGACAATAAGCGAAGCAGATCTCCTCCAGTATTGGACCTCCCTTCAGAAGTACCTGAGGAGGAGGAGGATGAGGAGGAGGCTACATCAGCAGAGGATGAGGAGTCAGACGGATCAGGGATATCGGATGAGCCTTTTTCGGTATCCCAGATTTTAAAGTCACAGGTGCAATGCTATGCAGGAGCCGTGCGAGCTGCATTTAGGTTACCCTCTTTGGAGGTAACAGAATCACCTGTCTCCTCCCTAGGATCATTAAGATCCCTGCAAGGTGCATGCTCCTTCCCGGTTCATCCGTTACTAGAGGATCTATTGTACGCAGACTGGCAACATCCAGATAAGCGTTTTTCACCTCCAAAAAAGTTTAACATTCTTTATCCTATGGAGGAAAATTTTTTAAAGAAATGGAGCCTGCCTACGGTAGATGCGGCTATTTCTTGTGTAAATAAAAACCTGACATGTCCAGTGGATAATGTACAAGTGTTTAAAGATCCTTCTGAGAAGAAGTTGGAATCCTTACTGAAATCCTCCTTCCTTTTGGCCGGCTCAATTATCCAACCTGCAGTAGCAGCAGTCGGTATGTGTCAGGTCGTCAGCCAACAGGTAAAGCAGGGGCTGAAGGAGCTGCCTTCAGAGCAGGCTAAAAATTGGGAGAATTTGCCTAAAGCCTTATGCTTCACAGTGGATGCCATGAGAGATTCTATCATACAGGCATCACGCCTTACACTCCAGCTGGTACAGATGCGCAGAGTACTTTGGCTTAAGCATTGGTCAGCGGAAGCCCCATGCAAAAAGTTGTTGGCAAGTTTCCCGTTCCATGGCGAACGCCTTTTTGGGGAAGATTTAGAAAGATATATCCAAAAGATATCAAGTGGTAAAACGACACTTTTACCTGAGAGAAAGAAAAACAAGAGACCTTGTTTTAAACACACTCTCTCCCCAGCTCCCGGGAAATCTGACTCCAGCCAGTGGCGACGGCCTTTTCAGCCGCCCAAAAAAGCCAAAGAACAGGCTCAGAAGAACAAGAAGCCGTGGGGTTCAAGAGCTAATAAGCAAGCCCCCAAAACCTCTCATTGAAGGGGCGCCCCCGCTCGGCCGAGTGGGGGGAAGGCTTCGTCAGTTCTCAGCGACTTGGCGGACAGAAACCCAGGACAAATGGGTGGTATCCACAATATCCTCAGGGTACAGACTGGAATTTCGAGAGATCCCATCTTCTCAATTCCGAAGTTCAAGACTCTCCAAGGATCCACAAAAAAGAGGATCCTTCTTCAAAGGTTTGAATCACTTAATAGCTCAAGGTGTGGTTACAGAGGTACCCCAAAAGGAGCAAGGTTCAGGTTTTTACTCAAACCTCTTTGTGATTCCAAAACCGAACGGAGAAGTCAGACCCATCCTGGATCTAAAAAATCTAAACCAGTTTCTGAACGTTCGCCATTTTCGAATGGAAACTATTCGATCCGTGGTCGCTACTTTAAAAGGCGGAGAATTCATTGCGTCCATAGATATCAAAGACGCATATTTACACATACCAATCCTCCCCGCTCACCAAAGATTCCTAAGGTTTGCGGTAGAAGATCGCCACTTTCAATTTGTGGCCCTGCCATTTGGTGTAGCCACCGCGCCCAGAGTATTCACAAAGGTGCTAGCTCCTCTGTTAGCAAACCTAAGAACACGGGGCATTGCGGTAACAGCCTATCTAGACGATCTACTATTAATAGATCAGTCAAAGGAGGGATTGGATCACGCTGTAGACACTACAGTAGGATACCTGGAGCATTTAGGATGGATTATAAACTTACAAAAATCCTCTCTCCAGGCCCAAAGAAGGATAGTGTACCTGGGCATGATCATAGATACAGCCCAAAACAGGGTATACCTGCCAGAGCCAAAGATACAGTCTCTGAAAGACCTGATCCACAAGGTCAAAGCAAACAAGAGGCCGTCTATTCGCCTTTGCATGAGACTATTGGGAAAGATGGTAGCCTCTTTCGAGGCGGTCCCTTACGCCCAGTTTCATTCGAGACTACTTCAAGGCAATATTTTAGCCTCCTGGAACAGAAAGAGCCAAGCTCTGGATATACCCATGCGCCTGTCCTCACAAGTACGCCACAGCTTCAATTGGTGGCTAGAAGCCAGGAATTTACGGAAGGGAAAGTCCTTCCTCCCAGTGGCCTGGAAGGTGGTATCTACGGATGCCAGCCTATCAGGCTGGGGTGCAGTATTCGAGGAGGCTTCTACCCAGGGAACCTGGGCCAAGACTCAGGGGATCCTGCCCATCAATGTGCTAGAGATCCGGGCGGTATATCTAGCCCTCAAAACCTGGACATACAGGTTACAGGGCTACCCAGTTCGGGTTCAATCCGACAATGCTACGGCAGTAGCTTACATCAATCACCAAGGAGGCACCCACAGTCGGGCAGCCCAAAGAGAGGTGAACCGGATCTTGGCATGGGCAGAAGAGCATGTACCTTGCATCTCTGCAATCTTCATTCCAGGGATAGAAAACTGGCAAGCAGACTACCTGAGTCGTCAGCAGCTGCTACCAGGAGAGTGGTCTCTTCACCCAGAGATCTTTCAGGCCATATGTCTGAGATGGGGAAACCCAGATGTAGACCTGCTAGCTTCCAGGTTCAACAAGAAATTGGACAACTTTGTGTCCAGAACGAGAGATCCTCTAGCCTACTGGACAGACGCTCTAATAACTCCATGGAATCAGTTCTCACTGATCTATGCATTCCCTCCGATCCCTCTTCTACAAAGACTGCTTCGCAGGATCAAGGAGGAGGGAATACCAGTAATCCTAGTGGCCCCAAACTGGCCCAGGAGGCCTTGGTATGCCGAGATCGTAAAAATAGCGATAGGAAGGCCCTGGAAGCTTCCACTTCGACACGACCTGTTGTCACAGGGTCCAGTATTCCACCCTTCCTTACAAAGGCTAAATTTGACGGCCTGGCTGCTGAGACCCACATTTTGAAAAAGAGAGGGGTCTCTGGCCTGGCTCTTTCTACGCTCATTAATGCTAGAAAGCCAGCCTCCAGACTCATCTATCATAGAGTCTGGAAAGCATACGTTTCCTGGTGTGAATCCAGAAGTTGGAATCCTCTGAAATATGAAATAAGTAGGATTCTTGCTTTTTGCCAGTTAGGAGTGGATATGAAATTAGCCCTTAGCACCATCAAAGGGCAAATATCGGCTCTATCAGTCTTCTTTCAGAGACCATTGGCATCTCACTCCCTAGTTCGGACATTCATTCAGGGGGTACTGAGGATAAATCCTCCAGTCAGGTCTCCCTTGTGTCCATGGGATTTGAATTTGGTATTGTCAGTGTTGCAAAAGCAACCTTTTGAACCTATTCGCCATATTCCTTTAATTATATTAAGTAGGAAATTGGCCTTTCTGATTGCTATAGCTTCTGCTAGGAGAGTATCAGAGCTAGCAGCTCTTTCTTGTAAAGAGCCTTATCTAATTTGTCACAAGGACAAGATCGTACTACGACCCCATCCGGCTTTTCTGCCTAAGGTGGTGTCGGCTTTTCACTTGAATCAAGACATTGTTCTGCCTTCCTTTTTTCCAAACCCGCGGACGGCGGGGGAAAAATTATTACACTCTCTAGATCTAGTGAGAGCGGTAAGGGTGTATCTGCAAGCAACCGCTCAGATACGTAAAACAGATGTTTTGTTTATTTTACCAGATGGTCCCAAGAAGGGCCAAGCGGTATCAAAATCCACCATTTCCAGGTGGATTAGACAAGTAATTGTTCAAGCTTATGGTTTAAAGAACAGGACTCCTCCTTTTCCTGTTAAGGCGCACTCTACCAGGGCGATAAGTGCTTCATGGGCAGTGCACCACCAGGCTTCGATGGCTCAGATCTGTAAGGCTGCAACTTGGTCCTCAGTCCATACATTTTCCAAATTCTATCAAATAGATGTGAAAGGACATGAGGATTCCGCCTTCGGGCGAAGTGTGCTGCAGGCAGCAGTATAGGGCTTCTGGTCCGCAAGCGGTCGGTTTGATCTGTGTCTCCCCCCTTCATATGAGCATTGCTCTGGGACGTCCCATTATGTAATGACTGGCTCTGTGTCCCGTGGTGTACGATAAAGAAAATAGGATTTTTATAACAGCTTACCTGTAAAATCCTTTTCTTGGAGTACACCACGGGACACAGAGGTCCCACCCTTCTTATGGGAACCTTACTGCTTTGCTACAAAACTGAGGTACTCCCCTGATGGGAGGGGTTATATGGAGGGGAACTGTCTTCCATTGGTTGTGCCAGTGTCCAATCACCGCTGGTGACCCTTAACCCATTATGTAATGACTGGCTCTGTGTCCCGTGGTGTACTCCAAGAAAAGGATTTTACAGGTAAGCTGTTATAAAAATCCTATTATTTTGCCCGTTGTGATGGCAACCAGGAAGTGTTGACTGTGCTGCTCACCGTCAACACTGCGCATGCGCGAGATCCAGCGATGAATGCCGGGATACAAGCATTCATCACTACCCGGAAGAATATGCTTGTGGGCTTCAAGATGCCCACAAGCAAAATGGGAAATACAGGAAAAGATTTATAAAGTGTTTTTTATTCGCAAAACGGACGGGGGTTGAAGTGAAGCGGGGGAGAAGTGAGTAATTAAAATGCATACATTGTAGCATAGAATGCATAGAAAAAAAAGTATGGACCGCGGAACCTCCGCTTTAAACAACTGTTTCCCAGATTTGCAAAGCTGCCACCTAATCTTCCTAAGATCTACCAGGTGGCCCATTTGATGTCAGTTTTTGGGAGTAAGGTTCTTTTAGATGTCTCTTTGAGCTGCAGGCAGTCCCTAGAGGGTTTTTTCTTGGGCCTGTTGGCAATTGCTTGCTGTGTTACCCAACCCTCCGTTGAACTGCTTTTGGGTGTCCTAAAGCTTAAAGTCTTCCTTTGCCCCTCAGTGAATTCTAACAAAAATTGCACTTTCTTTCTCGTACATCACGGGACACAGAGCGGCATAGTCATTACTATGTGGGTTATATAGATTACCTTCAGGTGCTGGCACTGGCAACTTCCAAACCGGAAGTACCCTCCCCTATATAAGCCCCTCCCATCCGGGAGCACCTCAGTTTTTTGCCAATGTAGAGATGAGCGAAAAAAAGGGGCGGGGCTGGTGGATGACGCTCGATGCGCGGCGCTTCTGCGCATGTGCAGGCATCCCAGCATGGATAAAAGACACAGTACAAGTGTCAGCTGGATGCAAACAGAGCTAGCAACAAAACGGTGGCACACAGAGGCGGTTGATGCAGGCATCCCCATAGAAAGGCACTTTAGTGGACACCAGCTGGTATATAGCAGCAACTGTGCTAGACTATTACCAGTAAAAGTGGTGTATGACGACGGGAATACCTCAGCTCTGTGCTTAAAGGATATGTCGTCCAGACGCTCTGGAAATAAGTCTTCCAAGAAGCAAAAGGGGTCTCCATCGGGCTCTGAGGATTTTGGGCATGCTTGTACTGCACCAATCTCCCCTGAAATTTCAGAGGTTGGTAGCCGTAGGAACCCCGCAGGAGTACCTGGTGCTGCGGCTGTCCCCAGTCCACCTGCTCCTGTATATATAACAGAGGAGGTTTTTTCCTCAGCTCTGGGAGGATTGGAAGAGAGATTAACAGCATTGATCGCTGCTTCCCTGTCACAGGGAAAGCGCGTCCGATCTCAGTCTCCTCCTTCAGAGTACCTGTTAGTGGAGGAACAGCCCCACACAGAGATCGACCTGCCTGAAGGGGATCAGGATGAGGTTGATTCGGTTATAGAGGAATCAACAGTGGAAGAACCTTTCTCAGCATCTCAGGCTGAAAGATTATGGGTTCAGTCTCTGACTAACATGGTCCGATCAGCATTTAAAATGCCTCTTGCGGAGCCATCAACCACTACTGTCTCCTCGCTGGGGTCGCTAAAAGCTCCCCAGACTGTCTGTTCCTTCCCAATCCACCCCTTATTGGAAGGGCTTATTTACCAGGATTGGGAGCATCCTGATAAAATATTTACTCCCCCCAAGAGATTTCCGGTGATCTATCCCATGGAGGATAAGTTCATACAAAAATGGAAGGTGCCCACAGTGGACGCAGCATCTCTTTTGTGAATAAATCACTGACATGTCCAGTAGATAATGTTCCAATGTTCAAAGACCCAATAGATAAAAAATTGGAGTCTTTACTAAAATCTGCTTTCTCTACAGCAAGCATGGTGACACAACCTGCAGTAGCAGCTATTGGGGTCTGCCAAGCAGTGAAGGATCAGTTGAAACAAGTCTTAAGGGACTTACCAGATCAGCAGGCTCTTGCCCTAGCTGACCTACCTAGAGCCTTGTGTTTTGCGGTGGACGCCATAAAGGATACAATCCAACAGGCCTCCCGCTTTACGCTGTCTGTAGTACATATGCGTAGGCTTCTATGGCTCAAAAACTGGTCTGCTGAGGATCCCTGTAAGAAATTGCTGATTAGCTTCCCATTTCATGGAGAACGCTTATTTGGAGAAGATCTGGACAAGTATATCCAGAAAATTTCTGCCGGTAAAAGTACACTCTTGCCGGTTAAGAACAAAGTTAGAAGTCCTTCTTTTAAGAGTCCTACTTCTCCAGTCCCTGGCACATCGGCTGTGAAACAGTTCCGACGGCCTCAGCGGTCAAATCCTGGGGGCAGAAATCAGGGACAATCACAGGGTAACGAGAAACCCTGGGTCAAGAGAGGTACGAAACCTCCCCCCAAGTCATGAAGGGTTGCCCCCACTCAATCGGGTGGGGGGGAAGACTTCAGTTGTTCACAGAGACCTGGCAGGACACCATCAGAGACAGATGGGTCATCTCCGCAGTAAGTCTGGGATACAAGCTGGAGTTAAAAGACACTCCTCCTGCCCATTTTATGAGGTCAAACGTGCCAAGCGATCCCCAGAAGAGAGGATCCCTCCTTCTGGCACTAGAACTATTGCTCCAAGGTGTAATCATGAAGGTTCCCTTGGAGGAATGCGGGTTCGGGTTTTACTCAAACCTCTTCACAGTCCCCAAACCAAATGGGGACGTGAGGCCCATATTAAATCTAAAAGGGCTAAACAAATTCCTACATATCAGGACCTTTTCGGATGGAGTCGATCCGTTCGGTGACCACCGCCCTACAAGGGCAGGAATGGTTAGCCTCGATCGACATAAAGGATGCTTATCTGCATATTCCCATCTTTCCGGCCCACCAGAAATTTCTACGCTTTGCAGTAGAAGGGCGCCATTTTCAGTTCAGAGCCTTACCTTTCGGTCTGGCCACAGCACCACGAGTGTTCACAAAAATTCTGGCCCCACTATTGGCCAATCTAAGAACACGGGGTGTAACGATAATGGCATATTTAGACGACCTGCTACTAATAGACCACTCAGTGGAAAAACTGGAAGTAGCTATTCACGAGACAATCAAGTATCTGGAATATCACGGTTGGATTATCAACCGAGACAAGTCAGCTCTAAGACCAGTCAAAAGTCTGGAATACTTGGGGCTAAGGCTTCTGATTCAAATCAGAGAAAGATTTTCTTACCTCCAGAGAAGGTGTCGTCTTTGAAAGATTTGACCCACTTAGTGGGTACAAAAAGAAAACCATCCATACGCCTGTGCATGAGGCTGCTGGGAAAAATGGTGGCTTCATTCGAAGCAGTACCCTACGGTCAATTCCATTCAAGGAACTTGCAGAGGGCCATACTGTCAGCCTGGAACAAAAAAGTTCAGGCTTTAGACTTACCAATGTCCCTGTCCCTTTCCGTTCGCAAGAGCCTCCATTGGTGGTTGGTGCCCCAGAATCTAGAAAAAGGGAAACCCTTCAGTCCGGTTTCTTGGAAGGTGGTCACTACAGATGCCAGCCTCATAGGCTGGGGGGCAGTACTGGAGCAATGGTCTCTCCAGGGCAAGTGGTCAGAAGCAGAGAAGGCCCTGCCCATCAATCTCTTAGAGATACGAGCAGCCCGGTATGCCCTAGTAGCATGGACATCCAAACTCCAAGGGTCCCCTGTCAGAATTCAATCAGACAATGCCACAGCAGTGGCATATATCAATCACCAGGGTGGCACCAGGAGTCGTGCAGCCCAGAGGGAAGCGAATTGCATCCTGAAATGGGCAGAAAGATATGTCCCAGCCATATCCGCGGTTTTCATCCCAGGAGTGGAAAATTGGAGAGCAGACTTTCTAAGTCGCCAGCAATTATGCCCGGGAGAATGGTCTCTTCACCCCGAGGTTTTCCAGGCAATATGCCAGCGGTGGGGAACACCGGATGTAAGTCTGCTAGCATCCAGATTCAACGCAAAGGTGGACAGATTTGTGTCTCGCACAAGGGATCCCCTAGCTTGCGGCTCGGATGCCCTAGTGTTCCCTTGGGATCAGTTCAAGCTGATATATGCATTCCCACCGCCACAATTGTTACCGCGATTAATCCGCAGAATCCGGGTAGAAAAGAAACCGGTGATTCTGGTGGCTCCAGCGTGGCCCCGAAGAGCATGGTACGCGGAGATCGTAAAGATGTCAGTGGGGAGTCCTTGGACCCTCCCACATCGTCCGGACCTGTTTTCGCAGGGACCGATATACCACCCTTCCTTACAAGCCCTAGGTTTGACGGCCTGGCTATTGAAGCCCACATTCTAAAAAAGAGAGGTCGCTCTAATCCGGTGGTATCTACCATGATCAATGCCAGGAAGCCGGTATCCAGGCAGATCTATTATAGAATCTGGAAGGCGTACATCGCGTGGTGTGAGGCCAAGAAATGGCATCCGCGTAAGTACGTAATAGGTAGGATTCTGGACTTCCTACAGTAGGCTGTGGATAGGAAGCTTGCCTTGAGTACTATCAAGGGTCAGATTTCGGCCTTGTCAATATTTTTTCAAAGGCCCTTGGCTTTGCATTCACTAGTCAAAGCTTTCATACAAGGAGTGATGCGTATTAGCCCTCCGGTTAGTATTCCCATATGTCCATGGGACTTAAACCTGGTTCTGTCGGTTCTACAGAAACAACCATTTGAACCATTGCAGCACATTTCCTTGGTTCTTCTCACCAGGAAATTGATTTTCTTAGTAGCCATTTGTTCGGCTAAAAGAGTATCGGAATTAGCCGCCATGTCCTGTAAGGAGCCATATCTGGTTGTCCATAAGGACAGAGTAGTATTACGTCCTCACCCAGCCTTTTCTTCCTAAGGTGGTATCGAGGTTTCATTTGAACCAAGATGTGGTTCTTCCTTCTTTTTTTCCCAAACCTTACCTCGGTAGAGGAAAAGTTATTGCATTCTTTGGATGTAGTAAGAGCAGTTAAAGCTTATCTAAAAGCCACTGCTCAGATTCGTAGAACGGATACTTTGTATGTTCTGCCGGAAGGCCCCAGAAAGGGTCAGGCAGCATCAAAATCTACTTTAGCCAAGTGGATTCGACAGGTCATAATACAAGCCTATGGCTTGAGAAGGAGACCGCCTCCGTTCAAAGTTAGGGCGCACTCCACAAGAGCAGTTGGAACTTCATGGGCAGTGCATCACCAGGCCTCCCTGGCTCAAATCTGTAAGGCCGCAACATGGTCTTCAGTACACACGTTTACTAGGTTCTACCAGGTGGACGTTCGAAGTCAGGAGGATGTCGCCTTTGGGCGCAGTGTGTTGCAGGCCGCAAAAGATCCTCATGTCTGATAGCGCTCAGCTTATGTATGGTGTATCCCCCCCTCATTGGGCATTGCTTTGGGACGTCCCACATAGTAATGACTATGCCGCTCTGTGTCCCGTGATGTACGAGAAAGAAAATAGGATTTTTATAACAGCTTACCTGTAAAATCCTTTTCTTGGGAGTACATCACGGGACACAGAGCTCCCACCCCTCTTTTGGGGACACTTATTGCTTTGCTACAAAACTGAGGTGCTCCCGGATGGGAGGGGCTTATATAGGGGAGGGTACTTCCGGTTTGGAAGTTGCCAGTGCCTGAAGGTAATCTATATAACCCACATAGTAATGACTATGCCGCTCTGTGTCCCGTGATGTACTCCCAAGAAAAGGATTTTACAGGTAAGCTGTTATAAAAATCCTATTTTTGTACTCCCTGTAAAATCCTTTTCTTTGAATTCATTAGGGGATACAGCAGGTTATTCTCTCTGTACATAAGATCATGCTCTCTATACTGCCTTGCTACAAAACATGCTGGTAATACATGTCCGTTGGGCTGTCCTACAGATTTGGTTTGCCTGAGTCCAAACCTCCTATAGGCAACACTATACCCCAAAGGTAAAACATTCAGTGACTCTCATTGGGCTCCAAGAAAAGGAGCTGTAGGGGAGATCAGAGCTGCAGTGGACTGGTGGTGGTAGTAGGAGACTGGGTGATGGGGTGGGTTATTTCTCTGGTGTGTGGCACTTCCTTCTTGCTTTCTCTCAATATTTGTAATGTTGAAACTACATCACACCATCTGTGATATTGTGAGCTCTTCACTTTGGCTGGCCCAGGGTTTGTTTGCCCATATGGGCATTGTCAAGCTTTAACAAGTGTTTTTGTTTTTTTAATGAATATAGAAGTATGCGTCATTAAACAAAGACACATTTTTTGTGGGAAAAAGTTTTTCAGATCATTTGGGGATCACCAAATAAAGTTTTTAATTTTGTATTTTCTTTTTAGCACCAGAGAGCCCATGATGACCCTGTGGCCCTCAAATATACCTTCCAAGAAGTCATTACTGCTGGGCCTGACACTCCTTCAAAGTTACGAGCTCTACAGAACAGGTGCCTGGTCCCAGGATGGTACTCCACTCATATTGAACGCTGGCTAAACCACTTTCACGCTAACCAGGTAACTACTGCCATTGTCTATTACAGTTAACATGTCCTTTTTGTAAGCAATGTTTCACAAAGGAAGTAATGTTCTCTGCTTAGAAAATTAAAGGTGCGCCCCAGCCAAAAAATCCTTAAATGTTTCTAAAACCAAAACAGTAAAATCACTGTATATGCAGTAAAGCATGCATGTTATAGGCACTGTGGAGCCTAATGGGTTAATCCTCTACATTGTGTAAAAAGGCTGTTTGATCCTGTCTTCTCTGATCCACTCCTTTAACTGTCCCTAACCCATTTCCTTATAGAACAGAGCCTTGGGGGCAAGCTGCACATGCTCCGTTTGGTGCATATTGCTAGAGAGTTGTTTTTTGTTCTTGGGAGGGTGCATGTGATCAGCACAGGAACAATCGGCACTGTCCAGACAGAGGGTCAGGGGTCATGCAGTCTCGTAGGACGATCAGGGGAGAATAAAAACTCCTCCTACAAGCGTTACCCAGTGCTCTGGTGGCAGTCACAAGACTACTATATACAGGTGCATCTAAAAAGATTAGAACATGAGAAAGTTTATTTCAGTAATTCAATTCAAAAAGTGACACTTGTATTTTATATAGATTTAATAAACACAGAGTGACCTATTTCAAGCATTTCTTTCATTTAATTTTGATGATTATGGCTTACAGCTAGTGAAAACCCAAAATTCAGTATCTCAGAAAATTAGAATAGTGTGAAAACGTCAATATTGTACACTCATGGTGCCGCATTCTAATCGGCTAATTAACTCAAAACACCTGTAAAGGTTTCCTGCGCCTTTAAATGGTCTCTCAGTCTAGTTCAATAGGTTACACAGTCATAGGGAAGACTGTCTTGACAGTGGTCCAGAAGACAGTCATTGACACCCTCCACAAGGAGGGTGAGTCACAAAAGGTCATTGCTAAAGAACCTGGCTGTTCAGAGTGCTGTATACAAGCATAGAAAAAGGTGCACAAGCAACAGGGATAACTGCAGCCTTGAAAGGATTGTGAAGCAAAGGCCCATTCAAGAATTTGGGGGAGATTCTCAAGTAGCTGGTGTCAGTGTTTCAAGAGCCACCACAGACGTATCCCGGATATGGGCTACAACTGTTGCATACTTTGTGTCAAGCCACACCTGAACCAGAGACGACATCAGAAGCATCTTTCCAGGGCTAAGGAGAAAAAGGACTGGAATGTTGCTTGGTGGTCCTTTAAATAAATTTTGTATTTCATTTGGAAATTAAGATCCCAGTCTGGAGGAAGAGTGGAGAGGCACAGAATCCAAGTTGCATGAGGTCCCGTGTGAAGAATCCAGTCAGTGATGATTTGGGAAGCCTTGTTATCTGCTGGTGTTGGGCCACTGTGTTTTATCAAGTCCAAAGTCAGCGCAGCCCTCTATCAGGAAATTCTATAGCACTTCATGCTTCCCTCTGCTGACCAGCTTTATGGAGATGCTGATTTAATTTTCCCTTAGGACTTGGCACCTGCCCACACTACCAAAATTACTACCAAAATTACCGATACAATAAACCCTTGGATTGTGAACATAATTCTTTCAGGAAACGTGCTTGTATTTCAAAGCACTTGTATATCATTTCCCCTTAAATAATAGAAAACTCAGATGATTCGTTCCACAACCATTTATTCATGGGTCTTTCCGTTTTATAGTCCATATAAAAACATTATAGCAATGTGGTTGTGTAACCATAAAATATCCCTCCACAAATGGCAGCCTCCATATAGAGGATTAGAAGCAAAATCCAGAAGGAGCTACAGAGTATGAAAGAGAAGAGAGGAACCTCCAAGTGTAGCAATATGGTTACATTTTAGAGTCAAATGTTTTTATTAATATTTTTGATAAAGAAGATAACATGACATGAGTGAGAAACAGGTGTTCAATACAGAAAGCAATATAATGCAAGTCATATAGCTAGCATGTGTCAGACATCTCCAATGAGAATGCATGTAGTCATCACTCAAAAATACACATACACTGAAAATCTAAACGTATCACAAGATTAAACATTAGAACCAAGTGAAAATATATCTGGGTGTGAAATAAAAAGGAGCAGACGTAGGGGGGAGTAGAAAGAAAGAGGGGCGAAGGCGAGGGAAGGGGTGGGGGGTGTATGTTAGCTGCAGGGGAAGGGGGGTTGAGGGGGGGTGCTGGGCAGACCTTGGTGCGACAGACCTGCGTGGTGGAGTCAGGAGATGAGTCGGGGTGGGCTGTGGGGTGCCAACCTCGCTTTTAGGGAAGCAGAGGTAGAATAGTTGATCCAGATAAGCCAAAGGACCTTAAATTTGTCGAAGGTGTCATTGTCTAGGGCTATCATCTTCTCCATGCGCATGATGGCAATATGGTTACATTTAATGAAGGTACAACATTTAGCAACTCGCGTGGTTGATGATTAAAACAGGCACATCTAAGTATGCAGGTAGCCGGGGTAAAGCTGTCCACATAGACCAATCCCCCACACCGCCGGCTCTCACCGTTATCAGTCTGCAATCGTGACAAGGAAAACTACCCTGCAGTAGAGCGATTTTGAAAGTGAGGCTTGACACAGAGTGGAAGGGATGACATTGATGGCGGTGCGGAGGATGGTCTATGTGGGACAGCTTTACCCGAGATATCTGCATACATAGACAAGCCTGTTTAGCAACTTACATGGTTGGCGATTAAAACGGGCATGTCAGTTTAAGAGTAACTTGGTTTGAGAGCAGTGCTGACTCGCAAGATGAGCAGAATTCAAGCTAAATGGGCATGCAGTACCTCATTTGGCCTAAGGTACAGGGGGCGCAGGAGCCGAGCAGAATCAAAAATAGGCCTGCAGTACCTCATTTGGCCTGAGGAAAGGGGGTGCAGGAGCTGAGAAAAGCCGAACATTGGCCTGCAGTACCTCATTTGGCCTGAGGTACGGGGGCGCAGCTGCCGAGCTGAAGTGTCCTCGGGCCTTTTTGGCCGTTTTTGGCGCTCTCTGGCGCCCCCCACCTCTGGCTGCATTCGGTATTGCATCCCATTGAAGTCAATGCAGAACAAATTATTTTCGTTTCCCATGACTTCAATGGGAAACCTCGCTTTGATATGCGAGTACTTTGGATTACGAGCATACTCCTGGAACGGATTATGCTCGTAATCCGAGGTTCAACTGTACATTCACATCAGAACTTACAATCAAAGCTTATCATATTTGCCTAGAGCCCCCTCATAGTAGACTCTCTTGCTTTGACATGTTGATGGACTAATAACGTATATCTTAACCCAAGCACCAAAATCTTGTATAAGTTTACATCTTGTGTATAGCTTTGAATAAATTATTTCCAGATGATCCTATATGGAAGTCCTTGTGCTGGCACTTCGTTATGAGATAATAACTATACCCCTTTATGGTAGTGCTTTTGTCACCCTGTTAAATGCACCCTTGGTGGGGCCTACAGGCAGCCGTGCTGACACATATATATATATTGCTCAGGCATGGTCAACTTTAGTCAGCCAACGCTGGAGCAGATGCCAGTAGACAGAGTGGCTGAAAGAGGTAGAAGTAGATCAGCAGCAGTGAGATATGAAAAAAAGTATTTATTTTTCTCATTCCTTAGGCTCTTCAGGTTATACCATTGCCTCCCACTGCAAAGATGCCTCCATTTTTTATTTTTAAAAAAATTGCCAGTACCTTTTTTCCTCTTGGTTTTTTGAAACTCAATCAAGACTGGAGCATTGTCTCTTCAGTTGCAGCGATCTGACATGACAGACCTCAGGTTATTTAAAGTACCTTATCTGGACTCGGGGAAGAATTGGGGGATGTTTAACTTTTGGAGACGGTAGAACAGTTTGCATCTCAGACACTTAGGTGCAAGAGTTAGTATCCCAGGGCTACAGCCTGTGCTTTTGCTCCATGGCACCTCCTCTGTTCCTCACCTAAAGCCTTCCTGATTCTCCACACAGATTAGCAAATCCCTGTCGAGCTTTCCCAGTTCTTCCTGATCATGGTAGCATAGCACCAGTTCCTGTGGCGGAAAGGTTCCAGGTGTTTTTTCAAACTGTTCACCATTCCCTAGCCCAAAGGACTAGGATTCCCTAGTACAAAGCTTCTGCCTGAAATCTAGCAAATCTGTCATCGCCTATATGTCCCCATCTTTCTAGCGCATCAGCAGTTCCTGTAGGGCCGCTGCACTGGTTCATGGCCTTGCCTTTTGGCTGCACCTTGGGTATTTAATAAGCTGCTGGCCCCCAGTTCTAGCCCTGCTGTGCTTTTGTGGCATCCCCATACTTAGAATACCCCTTGTTAAGGAAAACAACACTGTTGGACGATGTTCACTATACAGATGTTGCAGCCATTTGGATGGATCCAGAAACATCAGAAATTGTCGATGGAACTGACTCATCATTTGGAATATCTGGGTCTAGTCTGGGACACAACTCAGGCCAGATTGTTCCTTCCACAGGAGAAACTTCAGACACTCCTAGTCTCAGATTTGAACTCTCCAGTTCAGAAGCTATTTGACTCTTTGCATGAGATTCCTGGGTCTGATGGTAGGAAGGCCATCACATTTGTCCAACATTTTGTCATCCTGGGGTGAGTCGAGACAGACAAATTCGTCTATCAACAAAAAACAGGTTTTCCCTGGCCTTGTGGCTCAGCAATCGGGGAAGTCCTTCCTTCCTGTCTTTTTTGGAGGATCCATGCAATGAACACCAGCATTTTGGGATGGGGAGGAGTCCTGGACACCCTTTTGGTGCAGGGGACTGGGTCTTGTTTTCCAATCAACATTTTAGAACTTTAAGCAGTTTGGCTTTCTCTACAACATTGGATCTTACTAAAGGGAAGGAACCAGAGGTCAATCAGATCCTTTCCTGGGCATAACTTTACATTCCAGCCTCGTCAGTAATTTACGTTGCAGGCATAGACAATTGACAGTCAGACTTCCTGCATCAACAGTGCCTGGACCCAGGAATGTTTCTCTACACTCGGAGGTGTTCTAAGACCTGTGTTGCAGGTTGGAGAGGCCAGATGTGGATCTCTTGGCCTCCAGTTTTAACAGCAAACTGCACAATTTTGTCTCCAGGTGCAGGGATCCTTTGAAATATGCTTTTCCTCCCTTAAAACTACTTCCTCATCTGCTTTGCAGAAACAAGAGACAATGTGGTACATCAACCTGGTAAGATTCCTGCAAATGCTCCATGGGCTCTGCCAGATTGTCAGGATCTTTTGACCCAAGGACTGATTTGCCATTCACTTCCCGGTTGCTGGCTTTAACGGCACAAGTGTCAAAGCCCAGGTTCTGTGGGAGAGGGGCATATCCAAGTCTGTACTCCCAAGGTGCTAAAGGGTAGAAAGGTCTACTGATCACAAGGTCCATCATCCAACATGAAAGGCATATTTCACTTGATGTGTGTCTCAGGCTTACTGCAGGAGTGATTCCATGAAGCAAATACTCTCCTTCCTGCAGCTGGGTTTAGACCAGTGTTTGGCTTCAGGTTTCTGTTCTGTTACAGATACCGTTGGCTTTTCACTGTTTGAAGACCTTTATACGGGGTGTTTCTTTTGTGACTCACCCCATGCATTCCCCTGTGACTCTGTGGGATATGAATCTGGTTCTCTCTGTTTTAGTTCCTAAACCCCTAAAGAAATTCCTATATTCCCAGCCACAAGGTTTTTTTTTTTTGGTTTTTTTTTGTAGCCATCACCTTTTATGAGGTGAACTTGGCGGCCTTGTCCTGCAAGGAACTTCCTCTTGTTTTGCTTTGTTCACTATCACTATTGTCTGGGTATGGTTAAGACTGTGAGGCTTTATCACATAGCCACTTCTTCTTTCAGGAGGACGAATTCCCTTTTTACAATCCTGAATTGACACGGTAAGGGCGCACAGGCTTCTTGTTCCACCATCTCTGGGTGGCTCAGGCAGCCCATCATTCAAGCTTTTATAATCTCAAAGATCCACTCTTTCCTGTTAAGGCACTCTCAGCTAGATTTGTGAGTGCGTCTAAGTGCTTTGAGTTTCCGTAAGTGCCCAAAAACATGTGAAAGAGCATGAAAAAGCTTGAAACACACACAAAACAAAATAGGAAAAATTGGCTATGGGGAGGGTTTGTGGAAAAAAAAAAAAAATGCTTATGCTCAAAGAAGCTCATAAAAAAACTAATTTGCCCAGAAAGGTCAAAAAAGCTTCTTCAAGCTGGAATAAAAGCTCAGATGCCTGTAAAAAGTAGCTTTTTTTTTTTTTTAAACTGTAGCGTGCATGAGCCCTAATGCTATTTTGAGAGCAAAAAGCTTTTCTTTTGTTTACTTTCTCATTTCTTGCCATTCTTATTTCTTTTTTTCTTCTCTTTGCCCTTTTCTCTTGATTGCCCACTCTGCATGTTGGTGTTTCAATGGCCACCCGCTGTCTTCCCTTTGTTCAGATGGAGTAGTGGACTATATCTTCACCTGTCGAATTTCTCACATTAAGATGTCCCCTCGTCTGCAGGACTTTCCCCATACACACCTTAACCATGTTATTGATTTTGTGTGTTTGAGACTGTATATGGACAGCGCTGTATTATCATGCTTTTCCTTGGTGCATGATGTACCTTTTGTGTTTTTTGATGAACGTTAATAAAATCTTTTGTGAAAGTAAAAAAAAAATTTTGATTACCGTATTGTACTTGATCTAAACCCTTACTGAATGACCTTTAGTTTGCTAAAGCAAACGGTTGCCATACTATTTTCCATAAAAATAGGATTTTTGTACTCGTCATAAAATTCTTCTCTTTGAGTCCATTGAGGGACACAGGTGTCTGCCCCTCTGTTCATGATCATGCTGTCAGCACTGCTTTGCTATAAAACTGAGGCATGCAGGTAGTGGGAGAAGTTATACTCACCTAGACTTAATGTGTTCTTCAGTGGACTCCAAGAAAAGGTTTTTATGGTGAGTACAAAAATCTTGTACTGGAAAAGAAATATGGCAATTGTTTATAAGATAGACATATTGCTTAAGTACACTAAATGTCATCCAGTTGGGGTTTAGACCTACTTTAGGAGTCTCATACCATATTGTTTTTATTGTGAATATTTACAGTGTGGCAAGTGGAACAAATCTCGTCTAAAGGCCCATACACACGGTCAGACTTTTTGGCAACAAACTTAAAAATTAGCAATTTTTAAAAAAAAATCCGACCATGTGTTCGCTCCATCGGACAAACTTTTTCGGTTTTCATCGGACAAAAGTTTGCTCTGCAAACGGACAAACTTTTCGGCAACAAAAGTCCGATGGTGCAAAGTCCTATCGTGTGTACAGAAATCCATTGGACTTTTGTCCGAGATACAAATACGCATGCCCAGAACCAATGTTAAAATCAACCAACAATAGCAGAAGTTGACCAAAGGGTGGCGGAAAAGAGCAGAAAAACCACGTCGTGTTGGGAAAGTTTTGGGAAAGTTTGCAGAAAAGTCCGAGCGTGTGTATGCTATAGGTGTGCCCGGCCAACTCCCTTTGGACAAAAATCCACGGAAAAGTTTGTTTGAAGTCCGACCGTGTGTACAAGGCTTTATGCTGTTTAGGAAACAAACCAACTATTCACCACGTTTTCTTGCTGCTCTGAACACAATTCTGTTCTGTACAACCTCTATAACTTGGGCTGCAGTGGTGAGGTCCAGAACCTAGCCTACATATTTAAAAGATTTAGAAGACTATGGTTTTTCCAAAATAACAAACCACTTTATAGGTGGATGTTTTTAGTTATGAGGGATAAAAAAAGAGAAATTCCCTGAATGCGTTTGCCTGATTTTTCTTTCAGAATAGTTTATTAAGAAAAAAATTGGTGCATACATAGAAAGCAAATAATGTACATCAAGATAAGAATTAATAGTGGTCATAAGACTAGGCCGTCTACAGCACTGACAAAATGGGCCTATTATAGACCATAATGAACTGACATTAACAAAAGTGAGATGCCGCTATAACAGTACACTCTTCTAGGGAAATGAGAAGATACAATTGTAAATAAATTTTGCAAAAATAGGTATTGCAAAAAAAAAAATGTAAAACTGCAAAAATTATGATCTACGTTTTACGACAGATCCCTAAAGGCAAAGCCAAGATTGGATTATGCTATCATGAGAGCCCTCCTGTGTAAAAGACAGTGGCCCAGCATGAGGGCAACTGATGATATGGAGCAAAGTGTGGCATTGGAAGAAGAAAAGGAAATATAAGCAAGAGGAAGGAGAGGAGTTGAAGGGATGGGACCACCCCCCCCCCCCCTTTGCCTCTAGGGAGTCTGCGGATAATGCAGCTGAGCATAAGAGTCCAAAAACACGTAGTTGGGCTACTCAATGAAAACTGGTCCAACCAGGGCTGCCAAATGCGTAAGAATTGTCCTGAGTATCAGTGAGTATTGTTGTTAGCTTTTCATTCACCAACGTTCCGTGTACCCGTCGTTTTATCTCCTCAAAGGAGTGGAATGGCATTTTCCATGCCTTCACAATTATCTGCTTCATGGCCACACAAAAAATGGGTCACTGCTGCACGTTGCCTTTTTGTCAGTCCCAATATATATGGGCTTATGAAGCAAGACTTTCCACGCATTTTTGCATATGTTTGATTTCAAAATCGTATTGACCAGGGCATAAACTCTAATCCACAGACATTAAATATTAGGGCATGTCCTCCATATATGCTTCATATTACCTGGGTCGGAGCATCCCCGAAAGCAATGAGCTAGATATGTAGGGAGGTACTTTTGCAATTCTCACTGGAGTATAATACCATCTGAACATAACCTTTAACGAGTTCTCCAATGCTACAACTTTTCACAATGAGCCGAATAGAGCCTTCCCACATCTTGGACCAAATTCAGGGAGTTGAGGGGAACCAAAGTCTGCCTTCCAGCATGAGCAATAGAAAGGAGTTTGGGCATTGGAGGCATTCAGAAGGGATGAGTACATTAATGAAGTGCTTGATTTTTATAATGGAAGCTGATCCAATCAGTTTAAAACTATTAAAAGGGAAAAGGCGTCCATGGGCAGGGCAGTATGGCAATATACAAAGGATGATTTTAAAATGACTGGAGCTGGAGTAGAGTTGTCTGAACTGCGTTTAAACTGCCTTACTCTAAAAGTTGATTGAATAATAGGAATCCTTACTGTATCTTATCTTCCAGATACTGGTTTTAGATGGCAAGTTGCTGCGTACTGAGCCTGCCACTGTAATGGAATCTGTGCAGAAATTCTTGGGAGTTGCGAATGTTGTGGACTATCACAAAACACTGGCGTAAGTACCTATGCTTTCTTACCTGGTTTCTACTGGGCTGCTAAGAAGGATCTTGGGTCTTTTTGCAGTTTGAGTACATTAAAGAGGAGTTCCACCCTTTTTTTTATGTTTATTAAAAGTCAGCAGCTACAAAAAGTGTAGCTGCTGGCTTTTAATAAACATACACTTACCTGCTCCACTGTCCAGCGACGCGCCGCCTGGAGCTCCGCTCCTCTCCCCCCTCCTCCGCCGGCGCGTCCATTCACAGTATGGGCACCCGGCCGTGACAGCTTTCGGCTTCACGGCCGGGCACTCACTGCGCATGCGCGAATGGCGCAGCGCTCTGAGTGGACAGGCGATCGCCTGGGACCTGTCACGTCCCAGGTGATCGCCTACAGGGAGGAGCCGCCACAAGGCGATATGACGTACCGCCTAGGCGGCTCCAGGGCGGAAGGAGGAAGTGGGACAAGAAGTCCCACTCCTACTGAAGCCCCCACTCCCCCCCCAAAAAAATTACATGCCGAATGTGGCATGTAAGGGGGTGAGGAGTGGAATAAAAAAAAGTAAAAAAATTGGATGGAACTCCACTTTAAGTCGTGTTTTTTTTTTGTTGTTTTCTCTACTGCCTCTTGTACGGTCCTGTGGAAAATTTGCATATGAAGCAGACAGTACTCACCTGTAAAAACACAAATAATGATCACATTCATATAACAAGAGTAGTGGAGAATATGAGACTGTAGCTGCGAGTTCCCCTTGTAAAACTGCATTTTATTGCTCTTATAAAATCTAAAATTGATCTTATATATATATATATATGTTAAAGAGCAGCATACTTTTTTCCAATCGGCATGCTTTTCACTTGGCAAGGCAAGTCTATCATTAGGACTATTATGTAAAATCCATAATACCAGCATTGGTGTCTTTTTTTTTTTTTTTTTTCCAGGTTTGACTCCAAGAAGGGATTTTGGTGCCAACTTCTGGATGGTGGGAAAACTAAATGCCTGGGGAAGAGTAAGGGCAGGAAATACCCAGATATGGATTCAGATGTAAGTTTCCTATAAAAACTGCAGCAGTCTTTCAGTGTTGCACACTTTTGCAGTATATTTCCACTTGCAGAATTAACAGCAAACCACAGATTAATGTAAATAGACCACTGAGCAACCACTTTAGTACCTGATTAGTTGTTCCACTGCAAATTTTTAAGCAGCAGTTTTAGTTCGGATAGCAGATACTCAAAATCCTTGATTTCAGTGGATTAAAATAAATGTCACTTTTACAGCAAAAAAACATTTGCTGAATGCACATACATGCAGAAGCTTTTAGTGCCCTCACTCTGCGAGAATACCAGACCGGCCAGATTGAGAAAAGTTTAGTCACTATATGGTAGTGTTGGAGCTTTCTCATTCTCCTTGCATACCTATTGGCCATTCATTGTGATGGGCTACCTTACTGATCAATATGTATGTGTAGGAAGTTGGGGGGGGGGGGGGGATGCTTTCATACTTCATCTGATCAGAATAGCCTAGCATTCATGTGAAATGGAGGCACTGAAAGCTGCTGCTGTGTGGGCAGGCACTGCTATACCTGTCGGCACCTTATTTCTGTTTATGCATGAAATTATGTGCAGCGCTAGTGTGACATAATTATCATAAAACTCAGTGAATAAACAGATTCATGCAAACATATAAAATGTGTAAACGTTCCACGTTATAGCAAGAAGTCTGTGCCGGATCATCCACATGTTCTGGAAATTCCAGAGATAACATAGCACAAGCTGTTGCCCGTCAGGCAATCTGTGTCTATTAAACCCTAGTATAGAGCTGTCTGCAGACAGCATCAAGGGGAAGGAATTACAGCTGTGTTTGTGTGAATTTCAGATTGAGCTACTGAGCTATGCACACAGGCTTTTTCAAACAGTGGTGCTAAGTAGAGCCTGGAAACCATTTTAAAAGGAGCTGAGAGCACCATGTGCTGGCTGAGTCCAAGCAGAACCTATTAAAATGAAATATTTTCTAATTCAAATTAATTCAAAATGATATATTTTCTATATTTATATTATACTGCAGTTTCACATTCAATACCTAGCTTGCTAGCACATGGTGTAGTTACTCCAGTGACTAATTTTTGCAGGAAATCTTCATGTAATGGATTCAGCAATGCTCTAAAGCTTTCCCTAGGCCCTCAGTATTTATTCAAACTTCTGGCTGTGTGACAGTCGGCATCACACAGCCATTTCCTGTCCTCGAAGTCTGACCATAATAAAGCTATCCAAAACCATACTATTGTTACCGTTAACTTTCTTGATTGCTGCATTCTTATAAAGATTGTCTCCGCTGTGCACAAGCTGCAGATAAACTTTAGTGATTTCTAAGTACCTTATTTTTTCCCTTCTTTCTTTGCAGTCTCACGCTTTCCTGACTGACTATTATAGGGACCATAACGTTGAGCTGTCCAAGCTGCTCTACAAGATGGGCCAGACTTTGCCCACTTGGCTACGGGAGGAGCTGCAGAACACGAGGTAGCTGTTGGCTGCTGCTTTTGGGACAAGAGTATGGTCTTACAAGTTTCTCCAGGGATGGCCAAGCAAAGACATCGACCAGGATCTATAGCCTATCCACTTGATGGGGGACGCTCGGTCACTTTAAAACAGAAAGACTTCTGTTGAGATGAACATCTAAGGCCCTCGACTCCTAAAGGCACTGCACAGCCACTGAATCTCACCCCGCAGGGCCTGTTTTAGAGGCCTTGTTTATTCTGTGTAGGATCCCTGCTTGTAAGGGTTCCACTTTTGACTGTTGTACATGGACTCAACCACTTATTATGTAGTAAGCCCCAATGATTGGAAAACGTGGGCTACTTGTGAATCTTGAATAGGCGTGAAGAAAGGTCCAAAACAACTTCAATGAACAAAACAAACTCTGACAATGTGGACTGGTGATAGATCTCCTAGCCTGTCCATCTATAGACGGAAGTGCCACAAAGCTAAGAAATACCATGTATTTCACAAATAATTCCTGGTCTTCCCAAAAAGAGACTGCAGAAGTTTCCATGTTGGTTCTTAGTGTTCTGTCCTGGAATCCGGAGAATAAAGAATGAACAACACGATTGGCTGGGAGGAAACCCCAGAATCTGTGTATTTAGTGTACAGTTTGGTGCTAGCAGTGTACTGAATTATTTACCAATTAATTTGCCTTCTGTGGCACTGGTATTGATGCCGGTACGAAAGCTCTTTTTTTTTTTTCTTTTTTTCTTCACCTTTAAAAAAAAAAAAAAAAAAAAAAAGAGCTTTTGGGGTCTTTCCAGGTTAAAAACAGATTATCTGGAAGTATTTGCCCTTTTAGCTCTACTATTGGGAGGCGTAAGAGCCAGGCGAACAATTCTGTAACTTTGCCTTTATGGGATTCTGACTATGAGTATGTTGTAGCAATAAACCTTCAGGGATTTTTGGATGAAATGTTACTTTACATTGGAGTTTGCAAACCGCTAAGACAGGAAGGGTAATCACGTGACCTTAGCTGTGGTGTTAACATTCCCAGCATGCTCTGCTGATCTAGCTAGAGATCACATTTGCCTAAACCTGCTGTACAGTACTGCCTGTAAGAGTCCTGTGAACCCCAGTATTATTGGCTTATCTGTACATATGCCATTCCTTTAACCAATCAAACACTAACAAGACATGCTAATGTTTTTAAGGTGCAGTCCCATGTTACTGTATGTACTGAATGTGTAGGAAAACTCCACTCTTACCCTGACTTTAATGGCACCCATTACATATTTTGCCCCATTTTTGCTGTTATTGGTCCTCAGGGTATCCATTACGCCCAGTGGGAAATGTCCAGATTTTTCTGCCATGGAAGAAAATACTTAATTTATGTGTTGTTTAACAGATGGGACAGTTTTGTCTCTAAACTTGGAAAGTTACTGATAACTTGCAGCTATGTTTCTAAAATCCCTCTAGTGGCCAGAAACAGCACTGTACCAACTAAAAACAGGTCTTGTATGTCCACATGATTCAAGTGAAAGAACAATTTTTTCGTTTTGAAGAGCACTGTAAATAAAATGGGGTCGATTTTTTTTTTTTTTTTTTTTTTTTTTTTAATATACTTTTCCTATTACCTTGTTCATGCGTTCTATTGATGCACTGTGCACATTCTGTAGTAGACCAGGGGTCTCAAACCGGCAGCCCTCCAGCTGTTGCGAAACTACAAGTCCCATGAGGCATTGCAAGGCTGACAGTTACAAGCATGACTCCCACAGGCAGAGGCATGATGGGACTTGTAGTTTCACAACAGCTGGAGGGCCCCCAGTTTGAGACCCTTGCTTGTAGACACCTTGTATGAATTTCTTTTCAATGTGTGCATTCTTCAGTGGTTCCTGAATGTCAGTTTTACTATGGTGGTTACAGCGCTGCCCCAGTGCACTGTAGGGGGAATTTGCTGAAGCTAAGGCAGACAAATTCTGGAGCAGCTGTGCATACTAACCAATCAGAATCTAACTTCATCTTCTTCAGTTAAAGTGGTTGTAAATGTCAGACATGAAAAAAAGAAACTAAACATAGCCTACTATAGTGTGTACTTGTCTTAATTAAGACCACTAAGTGTCATTTCTGTCTGCTGCTTTGTTCCTCTGCTATCAGCATAAATCACTTCTGACAAGTTTTCCTGACCCCAATAGAAAAATGTTGACGAGGAGGGACCTCCTGCAGATTGACAGCCTCAGCTCTGTTCCTGTGTGTGCTGTGTGGAGGGAGGGGGGGTCCCTTGCTTCCTTTCTCCCTTCTAATCATCTCTCAGAGCTCTCCTCACTGAGCTCTGCTATGAGTGTAATTTCAATTCTCTGCCCCCTTTTTACTGACAACTCAGACAAGCTTTATGAATTCTGGACTTGATTGGGTGTAAAGAGAAGACTGCAGCTAAACAGGTTCAAGTTATGTAGGAGGATCTGTTTTATCTTTTTGTGTACAATCTGAGTCCAGTCATTTCACTGGCTATACGTAAGGGTTTACAACCACTTTAAGCTTTGAAAATTAAAGCTAGAAACTGCCAGCTGGTCCATATTTTGTCTTCTTTAGTTTTAGTAAATTCCCGTGTGTGTGTGTGTGTGTGTGTGTGTGTGTGTGTGTGTGTGTCATGGCTGCTTATAGTCCAAACCAGGAGCATGCAGGAAAGAGTAAGAACACTGCAGTTTAACTAAGTGGTGTCACACTAGGAAAGGAAATGTATAATAAACCTTGTTTGTAGGAACACCAGGACTAAATTGACATCAAAAATGAAAAAAAACGTTCCAGGCTGAAATTCGTTAGATTAACATTCCCCTCTGCACAATACCCCACTGAGTGCATGTTAAAGGCTAAATTCACCATAGGAACATGTTACATGTTCCAACCATATTGACAGTGTCTTGAAAAAGTATTCATACCCCTTGAAATGTTACACATTTTGTCATGTTACAACCAAAATCCTAAATGTATTTTATTGGGAATTTATGTGATAGACCAACACAAAGTGGCACATAATTGTGAAGTGGAAGGAAAATGATAAATGGTTTTCCAAATAGATTTTGCAAATGGTTTTTACAAATATCTGAAAAGTGCATTTGTATTCCGCCCCCTTTACTCTGATACTCCTAACCAAAATCTAGTGGAACCTATTACCTTCAGAAGTCACCTAATTAGTAAATAGAGTCCACATGTGTGTAATTTAATCTCAGTATAAATACAGCTGTTTTGTGAAGCCCTCAGAGGTTTGTTAGAGAACCTTACTGAACAAACCGCATCATAAAGGACAAGGAACACACCAGACCGGTCAGGGATAATGATGTAGAGAAGTTTAAAGCAGGGTTGGGATATGAAAAAATATCCCAAACTTTGAACGTCTCAGAGAACACTGTTCAATCCATCTGAAAATGGAAAGAGTATGGCACAACTGCAAACCTACCAAGACATGGTCATCCACCTAAACTGACAGGCCGGGCAAGGAGAGCATTAATCAGAACAGCAGCTAAGAGGCCCATGGTAACACTGGAGGAGCTGCAGAGATCCACAGCTCAGGTGGAAGAATCTGTCCACAGGACAACTATTAGTCGTACACTCCACGAATTTGGCCTTTTTTGGAAGAGTGGCAAGAAGAAAGCCATTGTTGAAAGAAAGCCAAAAGATCCCCTGTTGCAGTTTACGATAAGCCATGTGGGGGACACAGCAAACATGTGGAAGAAGGTGCTCCGGTCAGATGAGACTAAAACGTTTTGGCCTAGAAGCAAAACGCTGTGTGGTGGAAAACTAACACTGCACATCACCCTGAACACACTATCCCCACTGAGAAACATGGTGGTGGCAGCATCATGCGGGGTTGCTTTTTTTTCAGCAGGGACAGGGAAGCTGGTCAGAGTTGATGGGAAGATGAATGGAGCCAAATACAGGTCAATCCTAGAAGAAAACCTGATATGCCTCGTACACATGACCGGTTTTCCCATCGGAAAAAAAAACATGGTTTTCCCGACGGAATTCCTCTTAAGCCTGCCTTGCATACACACGGTCACACAAAAGTCCGGTGAACTTTTGACTGCCAAGAACGCGGTGACGTAAAAGACTACGATGAGCCGACAAAATAAAGTTCTATGCTTCCGAGCATGCATCAAATTGTTTCCGAGCATGCGCAGTTTTTTTCCCGTCAGAAAAGCATACAGACGAACGGTTTTCCCGCTAGGATTTTTTCCTGACGGGAAAAAATAGATCCTGCTCTCTTTTTTTTTTTTTTTTTTTTTTTTTTCCAGCAGTTTTCCTGTTGAAAAACTGCGATGTAGCATACACACGATCGGAATTCCCGGCCAAAAGCTCTCATCGCAGTTTTTCCGAGGGGAAAACCGGTCGTGTGTACGAGGCATTGGAGTCTGCAAAAGACTTGAGACTGGGGCAGGGGTTCACCTTCTAGCAGGACAACAACCCTAAACGAACAGCCAGAGGTACAATAGAATGATTTTAGGACAAAGCATATTCATGTGTTAAAATGGCCCAGTAAAAGTTCAGACCTAAATCCAATTGAGAATCGATGGCAAGATTTGAAAATTGCTGTTCAGACGCTCTTCATCCAATCTGACAGAGCTTGAGCTGTTTTGCAAAGATGTAGCTGTAATTGAAGCGAAAGATGGTTCTACAAAGTATTGACTCAGGAGGGCTGAATACAAATGCACCCCACACTTTTCACATATTTATTTGTAAAAAATTTATAATTTTCCTTCCACTTCACAATTATGTGCCACTTTGTGTTGGTCTTATACAATTCAGATAAAATACATTTACGTTTTTGGATGTAACATGACAAAATGTGGAACATTTCAAGGGGTATGAATACTTTTTCAAGGCACTGTAGGGTGTAACATGTAGCAAGTCCCAGCTCTTGCCTCCTCTCCCCCTCCCTGTGACTGACAGCGGGTGCAGGTAGAGGATCCCCATCCACTAAATTTAAAAACAACGTGGGTGTGAGGGGTTCTGCCCACAACTTCCTGTCATTCATTCACAGAGTCCTGTGAATGAATGAAGTACAAGCACCTTCGGCCACTGTGGCCGACGGCTTGTACTTCTCAATGAACTGCAAAAGCGTTGGTGAGCGCTCCTGTAGTTCATTGATTCCTGCAATTCAGTAACTGCCTTGCCCGTAGAGCAGGTACAAGCAGACAGGGTACTGATCATGTACAGGATCTTGGCTTTGCATCCCCGCTCTTTTGATCATGGGTGCAGTGCTTTACAGGCTCCAGTGTAAAAAACATTTTTTACCGGTAACCTGAAAAAAGATGTGCATTTTAGAATTTTTGTATAAAAGGTAAAATTATGCTTTAAACTAAGTCTCCCATTTGATAAGTACCAGCTGACACTCTTCACAACTGATAACCATCAGACTGGGCTGTCACAGCTCCCGTCCCAACGAACGATCTGAAACCAAATCTGGTGAGTCTTTCCCCAATCGTGATCACTGTCAGCTGTGATCATATGGAGGCTGGAGGCTTTATTCAAAATATAAACCTGCAGATGGCAATATGCCTCTGTTTAATAATTGTCAAATACAATTACAGTATTAAAAAGCCAATAAAAACTGTTTTATGTTTGTGCATTTGTCACAATACAAAACAGAGCAGGATTTATTTTAAAAGATTTTTGTCCTTGAATATATGAAAATGATTTTAGATATACAAATTAGTAATAGAGTTGTAGCCGTGTTACCCAACACATCCCGATGCTGATTTTGGCCAGGGCATTTGGGCTTTAATGACATTTAGTAGCAAAAAGGTGAATCTTTTTCTGATATTACACAAACGTGCAGCAACATATATGGTTTATAGTAAGTAATCAGGACTAGATACACTTGAATAAATATTGCAGGCTTGGTAATATGGTTGTTGTGCAACTTTCCTGGACCTCCAATTTACGGCTGATAAGGGAAGCAAAGGATAAATACCAAGCTTATTTCACAGTGCATAGTCATGTAATGAACAGTCCACCTAGGTAAATTCCTCCTTTTTAAACATGGTTTCCATCTGAACATAATGTAAACAACCACACATACAGTAAATCTTATCTAAATTCCTGGCAGTTTGAAAATTGCAAACATTTCCCATGGGACGTGATGTATACTATAAGGCAGGGATCCTCAAACTACGGCCCTTCAGCTGTTGCGGAACTACAAATCCCATGAGGCATTGTAAAACGCTGACATTCACAGACATGACCAGGCATGATGGGAATTGTAGTTCCTAAACACCTGGAGGGCCGTAGTTTGAAGACCCCTGCTATAAGGGGTCTATTAATAAAAAAGATTTGCAAAGCCATTTGTCCGGCGACTCGGTATGTACATTTATTCTGTATAAATTGGGCAAAAACAAATGCTCTTTAAGCTATTTTTTGTACTGAATTAATGTTGTTTTATTGTAGGCAGTATTAAAGCGGTTGTAAACCACGGCTGGTTTAAAAAAAAAAAGTAAGACAATGGCATAATGTGCTAGTATGCATCACAAACTAGCACATTATGAAATACTTACCTTAGAACAAAGCCCTCCAGCTCCATGCTGTCACCGCTAAGAGGGCTGACCTGGTCTTTCTTCGGGGTTCGTGCGCTCGGGCTGTGTGATTGCCATGCGCGCGGGAGCCCTCAGTTTCGGCACAAAGCTCTGAATGTCCAGCAAGGTATGCTGGACCTTCAGAGCGCATGCATCAGTGATGTCACTGGCTGCACTCAGGGTGAATATCTCCTAAGCGGTCCTCGTTTAGAAGATATTAATTTTACTTGCATGTAAGCCTTATTATAGGCTTTCCTGTAGGTAAAATCACAAAGTGGGCTTTACTACCACTTTAAGGCTGGGTTTACACTATTGTGAACTGGATGTAGGTTTCCCCGCATCCAATTCGCATGTCAGCAGACTGTGACTGGCTCTTTGTTAAAACTTTGTTTATTCAAGTCAGTCACAGATAAACAAACATGGTATGGCATATGTCCAACAGTGACCAGTATTTTCATACAACAATGACAAAAGGAGAAACGTGTGTAACATCGAAGATTGTGGCAGTTTGAAGGTTAGGCATAGATGTAGAGTCCTGGGGACAGGAACCCCAGTCCTCCAGCCATGCCCGGCGAAGGCTCCAGCTACCGACAGTACCGTGGGCAACCAGGCCCCCCGACTGTCTATTGGATTCGTCACCTAGGCCGTGCGGAGTCCCCCACTGGGGAAAAAAGTAATCCGGGGCCAGTCCAGGAGCGCTCGGGCCCCGCACCGGAAGAGGGGGGCAATCAAGGCCTCCTGCTAACCTCCCCCAGCACCGTGCCCGACCACAGGCTGCACCCAGTCCCCAGCGGGGGGCACAGCCCCGACTGCATCCGCTATGAGATGGATATGCTGACCAACAACCTTCGCTCCCACATATTATCAAAACCAACATAAGTTGCCTGTTATCACTGTGACCGGCTCTTACAGCTCTGTGGCGGCTGTGGAGCGAATTGCACTGGGGTCCTGTGCGTCTTCTGGTCTGTTTCAGGTCCAAATTCAGCCAAAAATTTGGACCGAAATCGGACCTGAAACGGTGAACAGGGACGCACCGGACCCCTGCTGTGAGCCGCTCCGCATCGCAGTGTGAACCCAGCCTTAAACTATGTATTACAGCCACTAGTTGGAGCTGAGGAACATAGGAAGTAGATACAATAGTGTAACTATTGGTTTAATTTATTTGTTCATTCCCTCTAACGTTCTCTAGAATGTTTTCTTTAGAACATTTGTTCTGAATAAATGTGCAGATTTGCTGGACAAATAGCTATGCAAATTTTTTTATAAATAGACCCCTAAGCGTTTTTGCAGGCTTTTCCAAACAAGACAGGTAAGGTATTTACAAAGCTGATTTCACTAACCTGCCTTATCTTTTCATTTTTTTTGTAGAAAGGTGAAATTTCACTTTAAAGGCCTTAGATTGTATAATGATGAATGTCAAAGAATGCAACAGATAATGCCTCATCTTTGTAAATAACAATCTTTTTAACTTAAAATGGTGGAAATGTTTTAACTTCTACCCCTCCTGTTTCTGTAATCATGCTTGTGGGAATAATGGCTTTGCAATGTATGAAATGCAGTTGCCCTTAGTGTGATTTGTCCCTGTCTTTCTGTTCTCCATCTCAGTGGAACTGCACCTTTTAAAAGCAATTAAACCCCTGGACTGACAGCTGACACGGTTCTTCTGGTGCATGCCTTTTGTTCTAACATGTGTCATCTCATCTGTTTGCAGCTTCTGTATTCACCTGCATCCTCTGTCCAGCAAATTCCCAATGATCTAAATCACGTTTGTATCAACAGGACTTTTTTAGTTAATCCTGTTTACTTTCCTTTTTTTTTTTTTTTTTTTTTTTTTATATATTTGTACATATATTTCCTTTTACCTGTACAAGTAGGCTCACACTGGCAAACTCTACTCTGAGCACTAGAACTGTTTTTTGGGGGATGTTGACCTCCATGGATTTCCACATATCTCACTGGTTCTTTCCACCATCACTCACGTCACTGCAGGAGAGAGGGCTAAGGTTAGCATAAAGGGAGGAACCAATGCGATCTATGGGGGGACCACATGCAGAGGGTACAGATGTCACTAGGACAGAAATACACAACCTGAGAGGTTCTAACCAATCCCCAATCTATTAAATGTGCTTTAGTTACAATCTTTGTCCCCATGACTATCTTCTCCGAGACTGTTCACATGGACATGGAAAAGCATGAGTAAATGTCTCCTGCAGGGACACATTCTTACTCCACATTCACACAGGTGTACTTCTGTGCGAAGGGCCATCTTTGCCTGCAGGGGATGCAGAGGTGTTTGTGCATCTGTGTGCAGGCATTCCCATTCATGTGAATTGGGACGCAGCGGGTGCATGGACACAGCCACTGGTCTCAATTTACCAGCCATGCAGGTGCGTGGCCCCCCTCAGTGCGTGTTTAGGGACACGCACCTGCATGGCTGTCAAATTGGGATCTGTGGCTGTTTCCTTGCAGCCTCTGTGTCCCAATTGCCATGAATGGACTGCCTGCATGCAGATACACGGAACACCTATGCATACCATGTGGGCAAAGACGACCCTTTACGTGGAATGGTACACATCAGTATGCCTGGGTGAGTTAGGCCATATTCTTCTCTTCTCTATACAAAACTATGGAAAAAAGTTTTTTGGGCTGGAGTTGGACCGTTACGTTTATCTTTGTAGTGCTTCTCATCACCTTTGATTTTATTTATTTTTATTTTACAGCTGTAATATTTGCTTGCAATATTTCTAAGGCCCCTCTTACATGGGCATTCCGATCATGTGCACCTGTCAGTTTTTCAGGCGGACCTGATCAGACCCTCCATTGACCTCTATGGGGCAGCGGTAACATGTCCGCTGACATTTGCTGCTATCCGATCCTGTCCGTGAAATCCAGACAGATGGTGACCCTAATTTCCATCCGTCTGGTGGATCGGTTGAAAACAAGAGAGCAGGGCTCTGACGGGTCCATCTCAGCACGGTGAGCGGAGACTGACCTGTTATCAGCAAAGTGGAGTCCGCCTGTGTGAAAGGATGTTTGCTTCTTGTTTTTTTACTTTCTTTTTTTTTTTTTATATATATATATAATTATATTTGGCTGTAATTCTGACCCTGTAACTTTTCTACATTCTAAGTCTGACCTAAAACAAGTAAGTTTTTTTTTGAGGTCTGACTTAAATCGGAGCTCCACCCAAAAGGGCAAGTTCCGCTTTAAGGCCTCCTCCCCAGCTTCTGTTTGTGAAATTGAGCTTTTGGGGAGGAGGGGGGAGTGGGTACCTGCTCCCACTTAGGCAAACGGAAGCAAAAGTTTTCCTTCCCCCTCTCCCTCCCAAAGTCTTCAGGGACACATGACAGGTCACAGAAGACTTCGGGTCTAGTCACAGAGTGCAGCGCCGCGGGCACCGGGCTGTGAAGCCGCAAGCTATCACAGCCAGGTGCACATAGTAAAGATGCTGGTGCTGCTGACAGAGGACACAGGGAGAAAACAGCTGGGGTGAGTACACTTCTGGATCGTGGGACATGTAAATGGCTGTTTATTAATTTTCACTTAAGAGCCTGGAGCTCTGCTTTAAGGCAAAACTTTTTTTTAGTTTTGAAAAGACTGGAGAGGGATTAGAACAGTC
Organism: Rana muscosa; assembly: GCA_029206835.1. Taxonomy (NCBI): domain Eukaryota; kingdom Metazoa; phylum Chordata; class Amphibia; order Anura; family Ranidae; genus Rana; species Rana muscosa. Next base: position 94,029,628 of record CM055118.1, on the reverse strand, counting down.
CCATTTTTTTATTGCGGTCTGCGCCCCCAGTAAGGAGATTGACCCTCTCTATTTGTCCTCTTTACCATTGAAAGTGGGGGGGGGGGGAAAGCACATTTTGGCTTGTCTCCTGAAAAGTAATAGAGGGCAAATCTTCCAATGGGGACACTAGTTCGGGTGACCTGTGGGTTCTCAAGGAATTCCCCTAATTTGTAGGGTTTTCCTCCACTTCCTGTTTTGCTTTGTGACAGGAAGTGAAGGAAAATCTCCTAAATGGAACACAGAAAGCGAAAAAAAAAAAATCTGACAGGTGTTATAACCCTCCCTTACTCTATCCAAAATGAAAAGAAATGTTTTGCCTTTAGTTCTGATTTCATTTGCTGCCTGCTTATTCCAGGTCAGTGTTTCAGTAAGTATTAAAACTATAGTCAATCTAGCATTTTCAACAGTGGAAGCTTACGCATTTCTTTTAGTACAGGCTTCCATCAACTTTGAAGTTGCATCTTGTTTTACACAAGTGTCGGGCCTAGTTAGTACAATGACTTTAGCTATGGGCCCACTTCTGTTTTAAAAAGAAAAGCAGAGAAACCAGCACAGAGGAGCCTATAGTGTAGTATGTAAAATTAAAAGCAAATTATTAATACCGTATATATACTTGAGTATAAGCCGAGTTTTTCAGCACATTTTTTTTTGTGCTGAAAATGCCCCCCTCGGCTTATACTCGAGTCTGTGTCCATCTTCATTTTGTGCGCCTGATTCCGGCCAGCCGTAGGTCCCCTGGACCCCAAACTTGGCACACATGTAGCCCCACTCTTCGTCTACAAGTGTGCAAAGTTTGTTGTCCAGGGGATCACCGATTTTTCAAAGCCGGGCACCCCTTCCATAGACTCCCATGTTAAATGTCAGTCTAGTCACACAGCGCCGGAGAATCGGGTAGGGAGATTGGGCACAGTGAGGCATGCAGATGGACACCCTAGGCTTATACTCGAGTCAAAAAGTTTTCCCAGTTTTTGTGGTAAAATTCTGTGCCTCAGGTTATATTCGGGTCGGCTTATACTCGAGTATATACGGTACATAAAAAGTAATTCACTCACAAAAACAGCAAGGCGAGAAGCTTTAAGGTGTGCAGCACAAGAAGCAGCCGATCGGAGTCCGCTATATGCCACTTGATCCTGGCAAAGGGGAGCCTGTGATGTAGTGTCAGAGAAGCACCGAATGGGATCTGCTACTGGGAGCTGTCAAGCCAGGTCAGCCCCACTGGAGTGACGTGACGCTTGCTGGTACCGTACAGGGACGTGTTACTTGGAAATCCTCCCCTTCATCTCTTGTTTGTTTCTTTTGTGGTTTAAAGAGACACTGTCACACTGCTCAGGGCAAAGTAATGGTAGATTTGCAAATGGCTCCCCTGCCACTCCCTGTGTTGCAGCTAGCAATATAATCCCTAAGCTTGTGTTGGATGCTAGGAAAGTGGTGATGTCACAATCTTATCCTTATGTGGCAGTGCTCGGGTCTAGTATCGGCTGCTAGACCCGAGCCCTGTCATGTTTGGGAAGGTCACATGCTCCCCCAAAGCACCAGAAATTGTCACCAGCTGCAGCTGAGCAGCACTCACAAGATGTGGGTTGGTTGGTTGGGCGGACAATATCACTTCACCCACAAACGGTCAAGGTAGACGCATCTCTTTAAAAAGGTCTGGCTGTAAAAAGAATGGCGTTCAATCCTTGCATGCATGTGTTACTTTGCTGCTGTGACATTACAAATAAAAACGCCAGGCTAAGGCGCAAAGTGAAAAAGTTAAACTGAATATTAAAATATTTCAAAAGAAATATTTAAATGTAAATGTTTCCAAAGAAAGTTTTAATATATATGCTTTAACTTATGTTTCATGTATTGTTGTTAGTTGAATAATCTGTAAAAAAAAAAAAAGAATAGTATTATTATAAGTCCTCTGGTACAGAAGTTTGACAGTGGTCTCCTGTAGAAATTGTGATCCCTAACTTGCCATGAGGTCAGCTTTAAATTCCAGGTGGAGTTAAATAAAGCCTCAGTGCAATATTGTTTAGATTAAAGGGGTTGTAAATGTTCGTTTTTTTTTTCTAAATAGGTTCCTTTAAGCTAGTGCATTGTTGGTTCACTTAGGCCCCTTTCACACTGAGACGCTTTGCAGGCGCTAAAAATAGCGCCTGCAATGCGCCCCAAAAAAGCCGCTCAATTGTATCCAGTGTGAAAGCCCGAGGGCTTTCACAGTGGAGCGTTGCGCTTGCAGGAGGGTCAAAAAACTCCTGCAAGCCGCATCTTTGAGGCGAGATAGAAGCGGTAAAAATACCGCTCCTATAGCGCCCCTGCCCATTGAAATCAATGGGGTAGCGCCTCCAAAACGACGCAAAGAGGCGTTATTGCGGGCGTTTTTAACCCATTTTCGGCCGCTAGCGGGGGTTAAAATCCCCCCGCTAGCGCCGCAAATCGCGGGAAAAAATACGGTATAGCGGCGCTTAAAATAGCGCCGCTATACCGCCAGCGCCTCAGTGTGAAAGTAGCCTTTCCTTTTCCTTCGATTTCCCTTCTAAATGTTTTTTTTCTTTGTCTGAATTTCTCACTTCCTGTTCCTCCTCAGTAAGCTGTTCTGGCTGACTAAACACCGCTTGGATGATGGTGTGAAGTTTACTGAGGAGAAACAGGAAGTGAGAAATTCAGACAAAGAAAAAAAACATTTAGAAGGGAAATAGTGTACTAGCTTAAAGGGGTTGTAAAGATTTGTTTTTTATTTTCTAAATAGGTTCCTTTAAGTGCATTGTTGGTTCACTTACCTTTTCCTTCGCTTTCCCTTCTAAATATTTGTTTTCTTTGTCTGAATTTCTCACTTCCTGTTCCTCCTCAGTAAGCTGTTCAGTAAGCTGTTCTGGATGACTCCACACCACTCGGATGATGGTGTGAAGTTTAGTGAGGAGAAACAGGAAGTGAGAAATTCAGACAAAGAAAAAAAACATTTAGAAGGTAAATCAAAGGAAAAGGTAAGTGAACCAACAATGCACTAGCTTAAAGGAACCTTTTTAGAAAATAAAAAACAAACCTTTACAACCCCGTTTAAGGGTTACCTTCATGTTTTGCACCATGTTACACCTGTATTTAGGATGTAACCTGGTGCAAACAGGACTCCTTACCCCCAAACCACCACTACCACAGCCAACGTAACTTTTCAAATACTTTTCAAAAACTTTTCAAATATGCACTACTGTGCGGGGCTTCAACTGTGAATAATGGAACGAAAGGTCTTATATACATGTTCCATCTTACTCTTCTAGCTGCAAGCTCCTCCTTTTGCAACCTTGGACTCTGAAATCATGGCAAAGGTACTTGCCCACATGATCAGTGACGTTGGTTACACCTCCCACTGTCTGTAACTGGACAATTCGCATCATATGTATGAGGTCATCCATCTACTCTCTCCTATGATTTGTTCTCAATGTGTGAAAGTCTAGGTCGCAGGAGACCCCAAGTTGTGCTGTGCTCCATGGCACCGCATGTGCTTTTGGGGGGCTGTTTACAATGAATGGCACTGCAGTGCAGCAACACATTATGTACATTTCTGCCATGGCCCTCAAGAACTTCACTGGAAACTATCTTACCTTGAACTACCTCAGATAACATCCTGAGATGTTAGAGCAGGGTTTCTCAACCAGGGTTCCTCCAAAGTTTGCTAGGAGTTCCTTGAGCAAGGAGCAATATCTGCCTCTTTGATAAGTTCCCAATGACACCATTGATCTTTTTTAAGCTATCTGTAAGGAGTTAATTCTTCCCAATGACCGCAAGTGTAAGGGGCATTCTTCCCACTGACCATCACACTAATGTATCATGAGTTGTAGCTATAGTCATTTTTAGCAGGGGTTCCTGAGCCTGGAAAGTTATTTCAAGGGTTGCTCTGTGTTGAAAAGGTTGAGAAAGGCTGTGTTGTGCCGCGTAAACGCAATCAGAATTTCCGACAGCAAATGTTCGATGTGAGCTTTTGGTCGGATATTCCGACCGTGTGTAGGCTCCATCGGACATTTGCTGTCGGAATTTCTGACAACAAATGTTTGAGAGCAGGTTCTCTATTTTTCTGACAACAAAAGTTTGTGGTGGAAATTCCGATCATGTGTAGCCGCTTCCAACGCACAAAAGTGCTGCGCATGCTCAGAACCAATTCTACGCATGCTCAGAGTCGGAATCATTGTACTTCATTTTTCTCGGTTCGTCGTAGTGTTGTACGGTTCTGCGTTCTTGGCCATCGGAATTTCCAAGCAACATTTGTGCCACCGTGTGCAGGCAAGACAAGTTTGAGCGAACATCCGTCGGGGGGGGGGGGGGGGGGGGGACGGTTTTGTTGTCGGAAATTCCGATCGTGTGTACGCTGCATTAGAGGGTAAAAACACTTATGACCTTTTGGTTGTTCACTCTGTCACATAGAGGTTGATTTACTAAAACTGGAGAGTGCAAAATCTGGTGCAGTTCTGCATAGAAACTAATCGGCTTCCAGGTTTTCTGTCAAAGCTTAATTGAACAAGCTGAAGTTAGATTGGCTACCATGCACAGCTGCACCAGATTTTGGCAGTTTCAACACACAAAACTTCATCATGAGATCCACCCTAAGAAAAGCCATGCAGCGATCGTGTTAATTTTGGCATCAAATTTTGATTTAGTTTTAATCATAGTCTTTGACTAAAATGCAGTTTTAGTCCCATTTTGGTCATCTGCAATTGTTTTAGTTAATGAAAATCTGCAGTAAATATTAGTCAACTAAAATCTACATGTATACTTCTGGCATTAAAAAAAAAATATCGAATATGTTATTATTTATGGTATTAAGGTTTGAACAAACGCACAGATGCACATTTAGCTGTTCTGGATGGTCTGAGGAGGCCTGTAATGCTGTACAGTGCTCTGAGGGGTGGCCTGTAATGCACACAGTGCTCTGGACGGTGGTCTGAGGGGAGGCCTGTAATGTTCACACACAGTGCTTTGGAAGGGGGTCTGAGGGGTGGACTGTAATGCACACAGTGCTCTGGACGGTGGTCTGAGGGGAGGCATGTAATGTTCACACACAGTGCTTTGGAAGGGGGTCTGAGGGGTGGCCTGTAATGCACACAGTGCTCTGGACGGTGGTCTGAGGGGAGGCCTGTAATGTACACACACAGTGCTTTGGAAGGGGGTCTGAGGGGTGGCCTGTAATGCACACAGTGCTCTGGATGATGGTCTGAGGGGAGGCATGTAATGCACACACACAGTGCTTTGGAAGGGGGTCTGAGGGGTAGCCTGTAATGCACACAGTGCTCTGGACGGTGGTCTGAGGGGTGGCCTGTAATGCACACAGTGCTCTGGACGGTGGTCTGAGGGGTGGCCTGTAATGCACACAGTGCTCTGGACGGTGGGCTGAGGGGTGGCCTGTAATGCACACAGTGCTCTGGACGGTGGACTGAGGGGTGGCCTGTAATGCACACAGTGCTCTGGACGGTGGCCTGAGGGGTGGCCTGTAATGCACACCATGCTCTGGATGGTGGTCTGAGGAGGCCTGTAATGTGCACATACACAGTGCTCTGCTCTGGATGGCCGTGAGTTGGGAGGTGTGTGATGCTCTGGATGATCGTTTGAGGAGGCCTGTAATTCTGCACAGTGCTAACGGCTAAGCACACTACGGACTCGCTTGCTTGCTCGGGGTGGAAGCACTCGCAGGCTCTACACAGGTGGAGCCCCGGGCAAACCGGAAGTTCACATGGGTAAACGTCCCTCCCTCACATTTTCATTTCATTCGTTGACGAAAACAATTGATTTTCGTCCGTGGTTTTTGTCACTGTAAAAAGGCCGCTGACAAAAATTTTGACATGTTTTCGTCTACTAAATTAACACTGGCAGCCATCACTGTGCTGTATGTACACATTAAATCGCTGCAAGAGATTAGTAACAGAAATGCAAAGGGAATAGTATGTAGTAAATACTCACGTGTTTTACTGCAGGAAACCTGACAAGTGTGAATGGGCAATGTGACAGGGACTCTTTAGGCTGCATTCACACTACAGCGTTTTGTAGCCTGAAGCTACACAACGCTAGAGGGGGGAAAAAAACATTATTCTCTATGGAGATGGTTCACATCTCCACTCCAAAATGCCTGAAGCCGAACGACTGAAGCTCAAACAAGTTCTCGGACCCTTTTTTGTCGCGCGAATCGGGCAGATTTGGGCGTTTTAGGAGTCATAGAATGTAATGGAAACGCTCGTTCAAGCGTTTAGCGCGACAACAAGCATTTCGATGGGCGCAAATTCGCGTGACAAACCGCCGTTAAAAACGCTCGAAGCGCTACGCTCAGGTGTGAATGCAGTCTTAAGGCTGCATTCACACTACAGCGTTTTGAATCGCGGGCAGATTTTCTGCGGATCTGCCCACGATTTGATAGCGCCGAGGTGTGAATGACAAAATGCTAGACTCGAATTCGAGATGCCATTCATTTAAATGACACCTCAAAATTGCGGTGCGGGTCTGCCACGATTGTCACGCGATAAAATGTGCTGCAATCGCGGCAACCTGCATCACGGAATACATGTCACCCCAAAGTAGCTCCTGAACTATTTTTGGAAGAAATGCGTCCCGCGTTTGCATTTACAATCGCGGCAGACTCGCACCGCGATTTGAGGTGTCATTCAAATAATAGGCATCTCGAATGCGAGTCCCGTGTTTTGTCATTCACACCTCGGTGCTGTCAAATCGCGGGCAGATCCGTGGCAAATCTGCCCACGATTCAAAATGCTGTAGTGTGAATACAGCCTAAAAGCAGACGTGAGGCATCAGGGTGGCCAGGAATGGAGCTGGGAACAATGGGGCAATTTTTACTTACAAATATGAAAATTAGTCGTTTGGAAGTGGCACAAAAATACCTGAGAAACTCCCTAAATGAGTTATTGTAGAATATGAAAACATGTATAGATCAGTACATAATAGTCTTCCACAAGGGAGGATTTTGCACATTATCTAGCAGAACAGAACATCTAAGGTGATTTTATTTGTCTTTAATATGCAATCTCATTAACCTCAGACTCTGTCATCAGCTTTCCATTATACCCATGGTAAAAATCAATACTGTCATTATAAAGCTATGCAAACTGCAGTAAATATATTCTCCTGGGATTCAGTGCTCTGCCATGTATTCGTTTAAATATAGGCTGAACTTTATTTCCCCTTTGCTTGCATCGAAATTAGAACCCCAGGCAAAACAAAAAATATCAGACAACAATATATTAATGAATAAATACAGACCCAGGAGTTTTTATTATAGGCATGCCCTTTAGAAGACAGAAGCCTGCAGGAGACAACTAGCCATTGCACACAATTAAACACAGCAGAGGACCTCCCCTATTTACAGTTCGCAAAGTGCTAAAATATCAATCAGGTTTTTTACTATGATCCTCCAAAATGTATTGGATCCTCCTGAAGTTTAAAAAATAAATGTTCACATTTCCTAATACTAGAATTACCCTTTAAATGGAGTCTACAAGAGCATGCATCAGGGGGCACTTGCAGTTGGGGACACATTTTCTGGAATTCATAAAAAAGAGTGTTGTAGACACTCATAAAAAAAAAAAAAATTCAAATGTTAGTGCAACAAATGCTGCACTTAGTGACAGATTCATGTGTAGCGACCTCACCCCATCTCTTTCTTCTAGGGGTATCACACACGATAGAGTGAGATGCGCTACGGCCCATGTCCTCCCCATAGCTGTGGGTGAGGTGAAGGCCAGTACCAGATATTTCCTTGGGCCTGTGTGCTTCTGTAAAGGATCAAGTCCTGCTGTGCCAACACTTCCCTTTGCTCCCATTAACCAGAGTTCCACACACCGATCACAGTCCAACTCTTCCTTTATTGCATATCTCACAATAAACAGTGCTTCAGTAGCCAACTGGTTGCGACTTGATAACATTTTGATACGGGGAATGAGCAGGTCGAGGCACTGTCCTGATTGTCAGCTAAACCACTGCGATCTCGCCAGCGGTTACTATAGCATTAGCTCCGAAGGACTTAGAACTTGAGAGTCTCTACCAGCAACTCAAGAGAACATAGATAGGAGTACCTTCGCTGCACTGCAGCCCCTGTCAGGGGAAGATGTCCCTCTAAGGGAGTTACCAGAGGCCCATCCGTCACTGGGTTGATGCTGCTCCAGACTCACCGAATGGGTAACCTCCCCGGCCTCCTCACCTCAGACATGGGCCCCATCCACCTCAGGGACCCTCGGACCTCTTCACCCTCGCGGGACCCAGTCGCAGTCACTGGGCCCCAGGCCTCCTGGTTTAGTACCTCACCCCAGGCTGAAGGTGCCTGGGATGGACTCCAGCTCCATTCCGGTCTAGGGCACCTGAGCCGGAATCTGGAACCGCCCGCACCCAGGCCTAAGGTGCCTGAGTGCGTGAAGAAGAACCTCCACTGGAGCAAGACCTCGTGACCAGGGCGTCTCCCCCTTTTATCCCCTCCCATGATGCCACGGCAGGTTCCCCGCCCTCACCGTACCATCTCCGAGAAGGGACAAAAAGGACAGCACTATGGCAGTGAATCTACCTCCAGCCTGCGGGCACCTGCCACCCACAGGCCAAGGAGATTATTACAACACCCAATCCTCCACGAATACAAATGGTCCATTACTCCCATACTTACACACCTGGACTTCCACCCAGGTGTACCCCACCTAAATTTAGAGACCCCGCTACACATGTATCTGTCAGAACATGAATTTGTCACGAGCAGCAGCATAAAGGCCAGAGTGTTTATAACACACTCAATCCTCAGTGCATGTTCAGCCTCTAGCCTGCCAGGACTCTGTCAAATGCATATAATCAGTGGTTTCTAGGTCGATGTACTACTGACAGCATCTTGGCAACCAATAACACTGTGCTTTTAACAGCATCCTAGCAACCAGTGATGTTGAAGGCGGGAGGGCACCCTGCTCTTTACTATACAACGACTCTACCCTGAGAATTCTGGCCTGTTTCTGTACGCTAACTTATAGTTGGTATTCATTACAGGAATTTTAAAAAGTGAGAGCTTGGAATTCATTTCCGACACACAAAAGTGCTGCGCATGCTTGGAATCAATTTGACGCATGCTCGGAATCATTGTACTTCATTTTTATCGGCTTGTCATAGTGTTGTACGTCTCCGCGTTCTTGACCATCGGAATTTCCGAGCAACATTTGTGCGACCGTGTGTATGCAAGACAAGTTTGAGCGAAAATCTGTCGGAAATAAAACACAGTTTTGTTGTTGGAAATTCCGATCGTGTGTACGCGACATAAGTCTCCATAGCTAGGATTGTGGAGATTGCCTACATATTTTGTGCTTGACTTGCTGTCCTTTGCCATCTCAGAGGTTGGGAGCTATGCTTTATTAACAAGAAAATATTCCTCAGTGCTTCTCTCTGACTTATTTCCGTCCAATGAGGCTGCCTTCGCAACCATTAAAACCTTTCATTGGACAGGGGGGATGACAGTTTGCCATCCTATCTCAACACCAAAAGCAATAATGAAGCCGCTCAACTTCTGAAAGTTCAAAGTAGATTTATTGATGTTGTCTGGTACAGGGGTAATCCATTTGCACCTCTCACACATTTTACTCCATTAGGAGTTAGTCTAAAGCCCTGTACACACGATCGGATTTCCTATGGTTTTTAAACCGATGGATTTTTCCATCAGAAAACCGATGAAGCTGACTTCCATCAGTCTTGCCTACACACCCTCAGTCAAAAAAACTGACCGTTCCAAACGCGGTGACGTAAAACACTACGATGAGCCGAGAAAAATGAAGTTCAATGCTTGCCCATAGATGATCGGAATTTGCTATCGGTTTTTTATCCATCGGAAAAATTTAAAACATGTTCTATTTTTTGACACCGATGGAAAAAAGACCGATGGGGCCCATACACGATTGGTTTGTCCGATGAAAAAAATCCATCTGACTGTTTTTATCGGTAAAACCGATCGTGTGTACACGGCTTTAAAGTTTTGGTGTTATAATTATCAGCAGGACACAAAGTATGTGGAGCCAGCATCCTTCGGTCTGTGGAGTGGAGTGGTTGGGATTGTCTGCAACAAATTTTAACTGAATCCGACACGGCACAGAATAAGCATTTCAAACTAAAAACGGTAACAGCAGGCATCTTATAGTGTCTCCTGTTTGGCAGGTCGTTTACTTCTAAAAGTTTTAAGTTTACTAACATTCACTTTAAACATTTTTTTAAAGGCCGTTGCTTGCCGGGTCCCCTTGGTGTGGTTCACCTTAACTCAAGTACGTGTATGGGCCAAGCAACTACTCATTATTATTATTATTGCTATAATATGGGATTTATATAGTGCCTACAGTTTGCGCAGCGCTTTACAACACGAGGGCAGACAGTACAATTACAATACAATTCAATACAGGAGGAATCAGAAGCCCCTGCTTGTTAGAGCTTACAATCTAAAAGGGAGGGTCAAGTGATACAAAAGGTAATAATTGTAGGGGATGATCTGATAGAGAAAATAAAAGTACAGTTGTTAGGTGGGGGCAGAATAGGCTTCTCTGGAATGGAGAGTTTTTAGGGATCGTCTAAAAGCAGAGTAGGAGATAGTCGGACAGATGTGGGTAGAGAGTTCCATAGGATAGGAGAGGCTCGGGAGAAGTCCTGGAGGCGAGCATGGAAGGAGATGACGATGGAGCTAGAGATCTGGAGGTCTTAGGAGGAACGAAGAGAACGATTTGGTTGGTATTTTGAGACTAGGTTAGTAATGTAGCTGGGGGCAGTGTTGTGGATGGCTTTGTAAGTTGTTAGTATTTTGAATTTAATCCATTGGGTAAGTGGAAGCCATTGGATGGATTGATACAGAGGAGCAGCAGACACTGAACGGTTGGTAATGTGGATGAGCCTGGCAGCAGCATTCATGATGGACTGAAGGGGAATAGTCTATTGAAAGGTAATCCTTTGAGGAGGGAGTTGCAGTAGTTAAGGCAAGAGATGACCAGGGAGTGAACTTGAAGCTTTGTGGTGTCATTGGTTAGGAAGGGGCGTATTTTGGAGATGTATTGGAGGCTAGGGCAAAGGCAGCAAGATTTGCACAGTGATTGGATGTGGGGTGGAAAGGATAGTTCAGATTCCAGGATTACACCTAGCACCCTGGCATCGGGGATGGAGATGAGTAGTACTACCGATCTTGACAGATAAATCTGGGGAAGAAGAATGTGGAGTACCTAATTCTGTCCCCTGCACTCTGTGGAGTACTTACTCCTGACCCCTGCAAACTGTGTTACACACTCGTGACCTCTGCACTCTGTGGGGGAACTTACTTCTGCCCCTGCACTCTGTGGGGTACTTACTCCTGACCCCTGCAAACTGTGTTACACACTCGTGACCTCTGCACTCTGTGGGGAAACTTACTCCTGACCCATGCAGGATAGTTCAGAGTCCAGGATTACACCTAGCACCCTGGCATGGGGATGGAGCTGATAAGTAGTGCTCCTGATCTTGACAGATAAATCTGGGGAAGAGGCATGTGGGGGTGGAAATATAGAGGTAAACGGTAAGGCTAAGGTCACACAAGTTGCTGATGATAACTCGCCAGTGCCAGGAACAATGTGCAGATTCAATATTCACCCGATTCCACATCTCCCTCACTCGTCACCAGCAAATGACATTCTGCAGCATTTCCATCAGCTACAGAGCAACAGCTCGCTCAACTAGGCAGCAGTGTTGCCAACCTACCAGATTGAAATTTACTGGCACGACACCCGAAATTTACTGGCACAACCACGTTTTTACTGGCATTTCACAAAACGTACTATGTTAAATTTTTAGGTGCAAATTTCAGTATTTAGGCTACAAACAAGTACGCAAGGCAAATAGCAATGTAATTTAAGGTAGATATTAGGATAAAAAAAACATATTTTTGTTATTTTCGATATAAGGGCTAATTATTTAGTAACATCACCCCCTGCCTCCATCCCCCTCTGCCACCAACACCCCCTCCCTTCACCCCCTTCTGCGGTGCCACATCCTCCCCCTGCCTCCAATCTCCCCTGCCTCCAATCGCCTCCTGCCTCCATGCCCCTCTGCGGTGTCACCATCAAACCCTGTCTCCATCCCCCACCCTCTGCAGTGCCACCATCCCCCTCTGTGGTGCCACCAACACCCCCAGCCTCCAATCACCCCCTGCCTCCAATCACCCCCTGCCTCCAAACTCCCCCTGCCTCCAATCTCCCCCAATCACCCCCTGCCTCCAATCACCTCCTGCCTCCAATCACCCCCTGCCTCCATCCCCCTCTGCGGTGCCACCAACAACCCCTGTCTCCATCCCCCACCCTCTGCGGTGCCTCCAATCACCCCCTGCCACTAACACCCCCTGCCTCCAATCTCCCCCTGCCTCCATCCCCCTCTGCGGTGCCACCATCACCCCCTGCCTCCAATCACCCCCTGCCTCCATTACCCCCTGCCTCCATCGTCCCCCTCTGCGGTGCCACCATCACCCCCTGCCTCCATCTGATCCCCCTCTGCCACCATCACATGATGTCACCGTCGGCTGGGCTGTCTGTCACTCTGTCTGTCCCCGACTCCCGTGAACTTTGTATTGCCTGGATGCAGAAGGCTCCTCCATTCCGCCGCCGCCGCGTGCTGCTCAGCCTCCGCTCCGAGTCCTGACTCCTGCTCCAGTGCTGTGCTTCTCCGACCTCCTGGTTAGTTACAGATTTAAAATTCTGGCACGAGCGCCTGGCGGGATGTCCTAATACATCACTCGCCGGCGCCGCGCGGCACAGCCTCTGTGAAATCTGCTCCCCGCCGGCCAAATACAGCATATGCTCGGCTCAGCAAGCTCCGGAACTGCGAATGCGCAGTTCCAAGCCAAACCGATCTCGCCTATTTTTACTGGCACATTTCCGCAACTACGGACATTTACGGACAGGGGTGAAAAGTGACTGTTTTTACGAACTGTCCATAAAAATACGAACGGTTGGCAACACTGCTAGGCAGTGATGCATAGAACCAGGTGAATTTTACTGCAGGAAAATGCATTCCAAGGAGAAGCGCACGGCAGTGCCTGCGGCTCCCAGTATGCGTAGATTATTATTCATTATGAGTCAGGACGGACTCTAACACAGCATTGCTGCACCCAGCATACAGTAGAAAAGCTGTTGCATTTTACTGTATGAATATGCATTAGAAGAAATCCTATTCTTTGCTACAGTATGGTTAACATACACAACTGTCAGATTTACCTCTAAAATGTATCCAAAACTGAAAAATCAATGCTAAGTAGATTGAGTCCCCTAGTTTTTACTGCAGTGCTTTTATTAGGCTCTGCAATTTAATTTTTATAGTTACCGGTACTTTTTTTGAACAACTATAATACGTTACCTCATTGACTAAGCACTGGGGCAAGTGCACTTGCAGTGCACAGCATACAGTATTTGCCTTTAGTAAATCAACCCCAAAGTATCCCTCGTTCTCAAATTCCAAAGTACTTACTCCTGACCCCTGCACTCTGTGTTGCATACTTGTGACCTCTGCACTCTGTGGGGTACCTACTTCTGCCCCCTGCACTTCGTGGGGTACTTACTCCTGACTCCTTCAAACTATGTTACACACTCACAACCTTTGCACACTGTGGGGTACATACTTCTGTCCTCTGCAATCTGTGAGGTACATACTCCTGACCCCTGCACTCTGTGTTGCACACTTGTGACCTCTGCACTCTGTGGGGTAATTACTCCTGTCCCCTGCACTCTGTGAAGTACTTACTCCTGACCCCTGCAAACTGTGGTTTACTTAAGGTGGCCAAACTTTAATTAATTTTCTTGGTTGAATGAAAAAAAAAAGACTTGATTTGGATTACAAATTACATTCGTGTAGATTGGGGAATCACTCCCGCTGTGCTATTGTATTCTGATAAAGGCTAACGAAAAAGCTCAACTCTTTCACTGCAACAGATTTAGAAACTTGACTAACATGGTTGGTACACTTGCCATTGGGTTAACACTCTGGATGTACTGGTATATTGAATTTTTTCTATAGGGGGCGCTCAACATGTGTTTAGTGGATAAACACAGTCGCACCTAGATTGCTTTCTGCCAAAAGGGTAAACAGGACATCGGGCCTGAGCTGCTCTGTCCAATCAGGGGGCGATCCTCCCTATATTATTAGGTATAATTAGACATCGGTTGCGGTGGATGTTCTGTGTCCCTTATGATGTCATATATAATGAAACGCGTAGGGAAGAGCTGGAACACTCACTACTGCACATGCAGGAACCAGCCACGGCCATCTTGGTTTTGGGAAAATTGACCATACACATGATTCTAATTGCTTTTACTACTTCTACCCATTGTAAGTGCATTTACCCTTATTAAATACTGCTTTACCTATAGATTTACACTATGGAGGGTATTTTTTTCTTCCTTTATGGCAGTGGTCATCAACCCTGTCCTCAGGGCCCACTAAAAGGTCAGGTTTGCAAGATAACTGAAATACATCACAGGTGATATCATTTGCTGCTCAGTGATTGCAGTAGTCTAGTCTGCATCTCCCCAAGGTAATACATAAAATCTGGTCTGATTTTGCTGCGATTTGCGTTTTGCGTTTTTTTAACACTGTATATAGCTGGTTGCTAAGGAGGGGGCCAGGAAGCCGGCCACCGCGTCCTTAACAACCGATGAGTCATCAGTTGTCGGGCTTCCCGCTAAATGTAAAAAAAAAAAAGAATTTCCGGCTAAAAAAAAATTGAGAAAAAAAAACAGAGTGGGGTCCCCCCCCAGGTCCATACCAGGCCCTTGGGTCTAGTATGGATTTGGAGGGGATTCCCATGCCAAAACTTTAAAAAAAATGGTGTGGGGGTCCCCCCAAAATCCATACCAGACCCTTGTCCGAGCATGCAGCCCGGCAGGTCAGGAAAGGGAGGGGAAGAGCGAGCGCCCCCCCTCCTGAACCATACCAGGCCTCAACATGGGGGTTGGTGCTTTGGAGCAGGGGGGGCTCTGCGCCCCCCATGTTGATGGGGACAAGGGTCTCTTCCCGACAACCCTTGCCCGGTGGTTGTCGGGGTCTGCGGGCGGGGGGCTTATTGGAATCTAGAAGCCCCCTTTAACAAGGGGGCCCCCAGATTCCGGCCCCCCCTATGTGAATGAGTATGGGGTACATTTTTCCCCTACCCATTCACTAAAAAAAAAAAAAGTAGTGTAGTGTTAAAAAATACAGTAGACAGTTTTTGACAAGTCTTTTATTAAAAATCTTCTTCTCCGCTTCTTCCTCCGGTCTTCCTCTATCTTCTCCCGCATCTTCAATCGCCGGTCTTCTCCTTCTTCTCCTGCTTCTTCTTCCACTCTTCTTCCTTCTTCTGTCTTCTTTGTCCTGTATTCTTCTTCCTCTGCCGCTGCTCCCGCCGACGACCCTTCTCCGATGCTGCGTCCCACTTATCTGTCGGCTCCGATGTCCTGCATTTCTTAAATAACGATGGGGCGTGGCAATCAGATTACGTCATCCAGAGGCCACGCCCCCTTGTGACATCATGGACCCATCATGCCCTGGGCGGTGACGTCCCAAGGGGGCGTGGCCTCCGGATGATGAAATCTGATTGCCATGCCCCCATCTGTATTTAAGAAATGCAGGACATCGGCGCCAACAGATCAGCGGGACGCAGCATCGGAGGAGGGTCGTCGGTGGGAGCTGCGGCAGAGGAAGAAGAACACCGGACAAAGAAGACAGAAGAAGAGCGGAAGAAGAAGCAGGGGGAGAAGGAAAAGACTGGAGGATGAAGAGGTGGGAGAAGATGGAGGAAGACCGGAGGAAGAAGAAGAAGATATTTTTAATAAGACTTTCTCAAACACTGTCTACTGTATTTTTTTGGTGAATGGGTAGGGGTATAATGTACCCCATACTCATTCACATAGGGGGGGCGGGATCTGATGGCCCCCTTACTAAAGGGGGCTTCCAGATTCCGATAAGCCCCCCTCCCGCAGACCCCGACAACCACCGGGCAAGGGTTGTCGGAAAGAGGCCCTTGTCCCCATCAACATGGGGGCAAGGTGCTTTGGGAGCCCCCCCTGCCCCAAAGCACCCATTCCCTCATGTTGAGGGCATGCAGCCTGGTATGGTTGAGGGGGGGGCGCGCGCTGCGCTCGCTCGCTCGCTCATCCCCTTCCTTTCCTGACCTGCCGGGCTGCATGCGCAGATAAGGGTCTGGTATGGATTTTGTGGGGACCCCCACAACATTTTTTTTTTAAATTTGGCATTGGGGTCCCCTCTGAATCCATACTAGACCCAAGGGCCTGGTATGGACCTGGGGGGGACCCCACGCTGACAGCTGATGACTCATCGGTTGTTAAGGACACGGTGGCCAGCTTCCCGGCCCCCTCCTTAGCAACCAGCTATATACAGTGTAAAAAAAAAACGCAAATTGAGGTAAAAACGCAGTACTTGCGTTTTGGATGCGGGTCCATTGAAGTCTATTACATGCAAAACGTTGCATTTTGCAGGAAAAAAAGTCCCTGTCCCTTTCCAAAAACGCAGAGGCACAAAAATGCATTGATGTGAACATGTTCCATAGAAGCCAATGTTAAAAAATTTCCCTGCATTTCTGCAAAGTGCAAAACGCACCAAAAAATGCATTAGTGTGAATAGAGCCTTAGTGATCCCTGAGGACAGGGTTGATGACTACTGACACAGGGGACTTTTTGACCCCTATGTGATGAAAAATAGTTTGGTAAAGCTTGGTAAAAAAAAAAAGTGAAAAAGTGTAAAAAAAACGGAAAATTTAATTCAAATACTTACCGTAATTTTCCTTTCCTGACGAGCTCCATGTCAGCACAGCTGGGTGAGGCTCGTCAGGAAAGGAAAATAACGGTAAGTATTTGAATTAAATTTTCCGTTTTCCTGACGGCTCTATGTCAGCACAGCTGGGAATTAACTAGCCACACACGGGAGGGTCATGCTTGAGAAAAAAATGTAATCCACATTGGAGGCGGAAGCTAGAACCCTCCTGCCAAAATCTATGGTAGTCAGAGACGCTGGCACCACACGATAGTGTGTCATGAAGGTATGTATAGACGTCCATGTGGCTGCCTTGCAGATTGTCTCCAAGGACACATGTCCCGCTGCTGCCCAGGAGGTAGAGACTCCTCTCGTGGAATGCGCTGTGACCCCCTCAGGCACAAGCAACCCTCTTGCTCTGTAGGCCAGAGCTATCGCTTTAACCAGCCATGTGGCGATCACTGTACCAGAAGCCCTCAGGCCCTTCCGGGCACCATTTGGGATGATGAAGAGATTGTCCGACTTCCTAAGTTCGGCTGTTGCGTCCACATAGGCTCTCAGTGAAGCTCCCACATCGAGCGGATTTGGATCCTGAGAGTTTCCTGCGAGAAACAATGGGAGATTAATTTCTTGGGTCATATGGAAAGTAGAGGCTACCTTCGGTACAAATCCCAGCATTGGTCTGAGTACTGCTCTATGCGGGAAGAAAGAGAGGAAGGGTTCCTTAAAACCCAGCACGGCCATCTCGGATACCCTTCTGGCTGACGTTATTGCCACGAGAAAGGCAGTCTTCAATGTGAGATGCCACAGAGAGACCGGAGAGGCAAAGGTGTCTGATGACAGGAAGTCCAAGATTAAGGGTAAGTCCCACTTCGGAAATCTTGGCAACTTTGGTGGTTTCAGGCGGATGGTTGCTCTGAAGAATTGAATCACCAATCTTTCAGTGGCCCATTGGACACCAGTAAAAGCCAAGATAGCAGACACGTGAGTCTTCAAAGTGCTTGTGGAGAGGCCTAGTTCCAAACCCGCCTGGTGGAACTCCAGAATGTGGCAGACTTTTGGTGAGTCAGGCAGAAAATCATGTCTGTATGCAAATTCCACAAGCTTGTTCCAAGTTCTGCTGTAGGCATTGTTGGTACTGCCTTTCCTCACCTTCATAAGGGTATTTGTGACTCTGGTTGAGCAACCCAGACTGATTAGCCTACGCCTCTCAAGACCCAGGCCGTCAATTTCAGGCTCTCTTGGGCCGGGTGGCAGATTGGCCCCTGCTTCAGTAGGTCTGAATTTACTGGTAGAGGGAGTGGCTTCCTGCTGCTCAATGAGCAGAGTAGAGGATACCAAGGTCTCTTCGGCCAGTCTGGAATTACTACCAGGAAAGATACCTTCTCTTGTCGCAGTCTCCGCAGGAAGAGGAGGATCACCGGGATCGGAGGGAAGGCATATGCTGTTCTGAAATTCCATTCTGCTGTTAGAGCATCCACTCCTGCTGCTTGTGGGTGACTGAACTGGGTAAAGAACCGTGGCAGTTTGGTGTTGGTGGCAGAGGCAAATAGGTCTACTTCCGGAAGGAAGGCCCATGCCACCAGGCTCCGGAAGATCTGTGGAGACAGGGCCCACTCCTTGTTGTCCAAGTCCGCTCTGGACAGGTAGTCTGCTTGAGTGTTCAGATGTCCAGGCACATACACTGCTGTTAGCAACTGTAAATTGGCCCAGTCCATGATCTGGGTCACCTCCCTCAGGAGGGTACTGCTGTGAGTGCCCCCTTGCCTGCGGATGTAAGCCACTGCCGTCACATTGTCTAGTTTCAAAAGGATGGGCGCTCCCTGAATCTGATTCCTGAAGGTCAGGAGGGCCTGGAAGGCTGCTCTCAACTCCAATATGTTGGAGACTACGTCGGTCGCCTGGAAAGTCCAACGGCCTTGGGCCCACTGGTCTTTGTATAGGGCTCCCCAGCCCGTACCGCTGGGATCCAATTGGATTATTTGCCATCTCGTCGTGAGTAAGGAATGGCACCGGGTAAGATTCTGTTGTCTTGCCCACCAGTCTAAATTGACCTTCATCTGGGCTGTGATTTGGATTCTCCGACTGAAATCCCCCGATTTCCATTGATCCAGGAGACCCATTTGGAAGAGGCGTAAATTCCATTGGGCCCACTTGACCATCGGAATAGTTGAGATCATTATGCCTAAAAGTCACATGCACTCTATTGTCGGCAGATATGCCTCCTTTCGAGCCTCTGACATTGTTTTTAGTATACCGGACATCTTGTCCCTGGGCAACGTCACTGATGCCATTTGGGTATCTATCTTCACAGCTAAGTACACCAGGGATTGAGTCGGCATGAGGTGGCTCTTCTCTCGATTGATTAGCCATCCAAAGGTTTCTAGTGTCAACAAGGTTGTGTCCCGGTGTATTAGGAGCATGTCCCTGTCTTGGCTCAGCAGTAAGATGTCGTCCAAGTAATGATGTATGCGGATTCCTTGCAGTCGTAGGTGTGCCACCAGAACCTTTGTGAATACTCTGGGGGATGTGGTCAGCCCGAAGGGTAGGCACACAAATTGGTAGTGAAGTTGTCCAATCGCGAACCGAAGGAATCTCTGGTAGTACAGAGCCATGGGTACATGGAAGTACGCATCCCTGAGATCCACCGATAGTAGCCAATCCCCTGGTTGGACAATTTTTAGGATTGTCTGGAGCGACTCCATCCTAAAACTGATCCTTCTTGATGGATCTGTTGAGATCCCAGAAATCTATTACTGGCCTCCACGTCCCCGATTTCTTTTGAACCAAGAATAGAGGCGAGTAGACTCCGGGAAAAACGCTCCCGTTGAGGTACTGCGATTATCGCTTCTTGATCCAGGAGGGTCTGAATGTAATTCCAAAAGACCTCCCGTTTTTCTTTCTCTGGGGGCATTTTTGTTGAGACAAAGGCTCTGCTGGGTCGGTTGAGGAATTTACAGTTATGCCCATACCTGATGGTTGATATCACCCACGGCTCCTTTATCTTTTCTGCCCACACTTGACGGAACCTGAACAGCCTGGCTCCCACCCGGCAAGTGTGAGCCGATGTGTAGTCAAAAGGATTTCCGGGCTTGTTGTCCCCCGGAGGGGGCTGGTCTTCCAGATTTGCGGTTTGTCGCCGAGTTTGGTCACTGTCGGCGAAACTCCCTTCCTGGCTTTTAGGACCTGGTGACTCTGCCTCTAGGTCTTGCCGTGCCTCTGAAAGTTGCGTTTTTCTTATGAAGCAACATCTGATCCTGTGGGATGAATCCCGATTTTCCCCCAGTCGCTTTGGCGATAGCCGTGTCAAGTTTATTCCCAAACAGGGAGTGACCCTCGAAAGGTATTTTGCACCAACCTTGCTTGGACGCAGGGTCCGCCACCCAGGGCCTGAGCCACAGGGCTCTTCTGGCAGTCACCGCATTTAGCATGACTCTTGCCAGAATTTGGATTATATCGATGGATGCCATAAATGAAGCTGTTAGCTTCAGATTTGCTAACGAGGCTAAGACCTCAGCTTTGCATACAAGTTACAGAGGCGGGCCAAACTCAGTTGAACTCCAGAACACATCACCCATTTTCTTTTCTCTCAGCTTTGCATAGGTAATTTTCCACTGCCCCTTCGGTCCTTTGCACCCAGACCTCCATGGCCTTAGAGATGGTGGCCAAAGCCATCATCGGTCTACATGCTCCACCGGCCAATGTGTAGATCTTTTTAAGATCCACATCCACCCTTCTGTCTAGAACGTCTTTTTTTTTAAAAAAGATATTATTATTGAAGTTTTTCAACAAACAGAAAAAAAAACAATACATACACAGAAAAAAAACCACAATAAGGCCCCTTTCACACCAGCAGACCGTATGTCTGCTTTTTTATCCATCCGTGTACGGATGAAAAAGGGACATACATTGGTCCCTATGAGATCGCGGGTGTCAGCGGATGAACATCCGCTGACACCCGATCTCATCCGTGTCCGCAATGCTCCATTTTTCTGGATAGAAAAATTACTATTTTTCTATCCGTCTGCGGAGCGGATCGGATGAACACAGACAGACGGTCCGTCTTCATCCGATCCCCCCATAGGGGAGAGCTGAGATCTGACAGGGTGGTCCCTGCACAGTGTGCGGGGACCGCCCTGTCATCCGCCGGCTCAGCAGGGATCAACGGAGCGATCCCCGCTGAGCAAGCGGAGGTTCACGGGGCGGATCATTACTGATCCGTCCCGTGTGAAAGGGGCCTTACTGTACAAGATAGACTGGTCCGAAACGCGGAATAAATGTGGCTAGTAATAAAGTGGCATGGATATGTATAAATGAATGAATGAATGTATAAACGAATAAATATATATATATAACCAAAATGCTGGACCAAATATGATGTGATTTATATTGCTCTCAAGAAATCATGTGACTATGAACAAAGGTGGTGAAATGTGTCTAATTAGCTAATCAATTAAGAAAATGCGTGATTTGACAACCCCTGTGAACATAGTGAAGTGATGATCACGTGTGAATGTGTGAAATAAGAAAGCAAAACTAAATTGTGATATGTGGAATGAGCAGATACAAAAAAATGTATATATGTAAAAATCAATCATCAAATGAAAATATATAGAAAAATTTATGAATTGGAGTTAAAATTTAGATGTTAAAGTTAAAAAATGAAATTGAATATTAAATCGCAAGTAAAAGTGACCATACGTGACATGTCACAAAGTGAAATTGCCGAAATAAAATAGCAATAACTTAATAATAATAATAAATGTGCAAGTTAGACAAGTGGATCTGTGAAGCAGAGCATGGTGTATATGTGAAAAAATAATAATGAAGAATTATGTGAATAAATGGACCATAGTTGTCCAATAAGTAAACATGTCAAACCTCAAACCCAAAAGGAAGAGGAGAATATGACTAACGATGGTAGGATGGTTCATTGTAATGCGACAGGCACCATAACTATATAAATTTTGCTATGAATGTGGCTAGTAATAAAGTGGCATGGATATGTATAAATGAATGAATGTATAAACGAATAAATGTGTATGTGTATATATATATATATATATATGTGTAGCGGGTGTTTGAATTTAGGGGAGGCATCTGGGTGGTAGTGTAACCCAGATGCATTGATTGTTAGGGAATCTGAGACCCTTTTATGGTTCTTGGAGGACTCTGGTGGTGTGGGGTTCCCTGCGGCCTGCAGGTGGCGCTGTCGCCCTGGGCTGGAGCTGAACACTCACCGCAAGACTGCTTCCCTTTTTGTTCTTTCCTGGCGCTGGTACAGCGGGGCGGGGAACCCGCTGTGACGCAAAGGGAGAGGAGATAAAAGGGGCGGACGCCCTGACCTCAGGGTTCAGAGTCGGAGGACGCAGCCGCGCCCAGGCACCTTCAGCCTGGGTGCTGGCGTTCCGGAGCGCCGGGCCCAGGTGCCCTTGACCTGGCCGGAGCGGGAGATGGAGTCCATCTCAGGCACCTTTAGCCTGGGGTGAGGTACTATGGCGGAAGCCCGGAGTTCAGTACCTTCGACTGAGTTCCGCGAGGGTGGAGGAATCCGAGGGGGCCCTAACTCCTTGAGTGCCCGTGTCTGAGACGAGTAGGCCGGTGAGCAGAACTTCTCCGGAGAGTCCAGCGCAGCATTGCCGGTGACAGAGAGGCCTCCGGTAACTGTCTTGGACGGATGTCCTTCCCCTGATAGGGGCTACGTTAGCGAAGGTAATCCATGTTCTGTTTTATATAGTCAGTGGCAGTGACTATTCGACACTGGTGACACCACAGTGGTTAGCTCTATCTAAAAGAATTGTGCCTTGGCCTACTCCCCACAAAGACTGAAGTGTTCTCTGGGTCTCAACCTGTCTGTGCTGTATGACTATTTATTGAGAAGAATAAATACGAGTTGGACCTTTTCAGTGTGTGGAACTCTGGTTACTAGGAGCAAAGGGAAGTCAATCCGAAGAGAGTATTTGACTCTAGGACACATACACAAAACCCGATAGTTCTAGCCTTCACCTCTACACATTGGAGGACATGGGCCGTGGTGTATCTCATCCCTCCCCCCAGTGTTAACCCCTAGACGAGACAGACAAGCCGTGAGTGAGAAGGGGTGAGAGGGGTGAGGTCGCTACACATATATATATATATATATATATATATATATATATATATATATAAAACCAAATGCTGGACTAAATATGATATGATATGATGTGATATAATACGAAACAATATAAAAATTATTATATATTTATATGTAGAAATTGTAAAATCGATCGATCAAAGTCAAGGAGGATCAAAAAAAGATCACAAAAATCAGAGGAAGATCGAGTCGCAGAGAATGGAATATCACGCAATGAAGCCCATGCAAAAGAATCCAAATTATGTAAACATGCGACTCAATTGCAGGCTCCATATTGAGCTCTGATGAGAGTGCTATGGCCACCACATGGATAGACCTCAGTATACATATACGGGTATGTAACCATGGGTGGCTGAAAGTCCAACCATCACAGCTATAATACATATTGAAAACATATAGAAAACTCATATCAATATCCAGCAGATTATTCAGACATATTATCGATAAACATGCTACAAAAATCGCATAAATGCCATAAATCATGAAATCTAAAAAATAAGATAAAAGATAAACCTAAAATCACAATATAAATCGAACATCAATGATCCAAAGGTAGAAACCATCAGACATGACACATAACATATACAACATTGCACTGATTTCCGATGTGCAAGTGCATGAGCAGAACGGTTCCTCTTCTCACAAAATTTAAAAAAGTCTATGAAAGGTAATCCATAAACTGTATAAAAAAGAAGGGGCGGAGAAGAAAGAAGAAAGAACAGCTCATGAAAACAGCAGGTCTCTTGCGTAATCGGACATACACATAAAGGACCTAATCATCTAACATCTACAAGTAGATATAAAGAACACAGATGGATGAGTTGGGTACTCCATAGAAAACATCCTTTCTCTTTCTAGATGGTCGGGAACTCCAACACCTATATAGACTTGTTCAAAGCGAGTGTGTTACTCACGTGTTTTGTGGGGGATTGGTAAAACTTAATTGGAAACAATTTTATTTGTATGGAGAATATCCCCCCCCCCAGAGAAGCACTGTTAAAAGAACTTGTAACTGGTGAAATTCCTATTAAAGCCGTATCATCGACTACAATGATCGCCCAGTGTGTAGGTGCAACACACTGTGACAAAAGTGCCGATGTGGTGGGAATTGTGAACAGAGAATATGTATAACGGGAAAAATGGGATGACCACGGAGAGTTGTGAGCACCATGGAGATGAAGACACTAATGGACATAAGTAAAATAAAAACAAAAAAGGATTGGAAACAAAACGAAACGAAAAGGAACAGAACCAGAGTGAACTGTGCAGACACGAGGGAGGGGAGATATGAAGAGTTAGTCATAATAATGGGAAACATCCCATTCAAAATTCAACCCCACTGGTATTCTCGTATGTAACCTGAATATCCAGTATACCTCGCGTCTGCACAGTATCCTGAATCTGTCACCCCCTCTCACTGGGGTATTGATCTTTTCAATCCCCTGGATGGAGAGGCTGGGAACATCCCGATGGTGTACAACATTCCAGTATCTAGCGACATTCGTGTTCTTATTTTTCTCTATGTCATAGAGATGATCATACAATCAATCTCTTAATCTGCGAATGGTGCGGCCAACATATTGAATGTGGCACGAATCACAGTTAATGTCTGTGACCTTCCAGGTTATTTACGAGACACAAAACAGCTCCTTATCAAACAAAGATTTTCAATGCCTAGACCACTACAGATGGGTTACATGTGATGTCACCAGCCTATACTCCAGTATCCCACACCATTTGGGCGTACAAGCTGTGTCCACATTCCTTAGGGAATTGGGACACTTTTCACTGGCACTTCAAGAGTTAATTTCACAGTCACTTGACTACTAGGAATGAGCTTCGAGTTCGAGTCGAACCCATGTTCGACTCGAACATCGGCTGTTCGATCGTTCGACGAAGAACGAACATTATGGGCCGTTCGCGCCAAATTAGAGTGGCGCGTCACGGCCCATAATTCACTGCGGCATCTCAGTGCATTGCTGGCTGATGATTGGCCAAGCATGCACTATGACCCGCATGCTTGGCCAATAACAGCGCCGTCTGAACAGAGAGCTGTAATTGGCCAAAGCCAGGGTGGCTTTGGCCAATTATGGCTCAGGGGATTTAGTACACGCCCCACACTATATAAGGCCGCCGGCTCTGCGGCCTTGTGTAGTGTGTTGGAGTTGTGAAAAAAAAGAGTTTACAGAGACAGACAGTGTCATTTATATTGAGTTAGATAGACCAGGCAGGCGAGTCAGTTAGCTGCCGTTACAGTGTGTAGAGGATATATATGCATCCTAGGTGTTGTATATATATTTACACTCTGTATTGAGTTTAGCTAGATCCGTTCCTAGCGTTCACCCAAAGCTCACCTGAATACAGCTAGTCTCTATACTGTGACAGGCAGGCAGGTGATTGTGCTAGCTGCAAACAGTCAGTGTTTCACTTAGTGTACTACTGTGTGCTTTGCATAGCGTTCACCTAAAGTTCACCTGAATACAGTTAGTCTCTATACTGTCAAGGGCAGGCAGGTGATTTTGCTAGCTGCAGACAGTCAGTGTTTCACTTAGTGTACTACTGTTTGCTTTGCATAGCGTTCACCTACAGCTCATCTGAATACAGTTAGTCTCTATACTGTGACAGGCACGCAGGTGATTGTGCTCGCTGCAAACAGTCAGTGTTTCACTTAGTGTACTACTGTGTGCTTTGCATAGCGTTCACCTAAAGCTCACCTGAATACAGTTAGTCTCTATACTGTGACAGGCAGGCAGGTGATTGTGCTAGCTGCAGACAGTCAGTGTTTCATTTAGTGTACTACTGTGTGCTTTGCATAGCGTTCACCTACAGCTCACCTGAATACAGTTAGTCTCTATACTGTGACAGGCAGGCAGGTGATTGTGCTAGCTGCAGACAGTCAGTGTTTCACTTAGTGTACTACTGTGTGCTTTGCATAGCGTTCACCTAAAGCTCACCTGAATACAGTTAGTCTTTATACTGTGACAGGCAGGCAGATGATTGTGCTAGCTGCAGACAGTAAGTGTTTCACTTAGTGTACTACTGTGTGCTTTGCATAGCGTTCACCTAAAGCTCACCTGAATACAGTTAGTCTTTATACTGTGACAGGCAGGCAGATGATTGTGCTAGCTGCAGACAGTAAGTGTTTCACTTAGTGTACTACTGTGTGCTTTGCATAGCGTTCACCTAAAGCTCACCTGAATACAGTTAGTCTTTATACTGTGACAGGCAGGCAGATGATTGTGCTAGCTGCAGACAGTAAGTGTTTCACTTAGTGTACTACTGTGTGCTTTGCATAGCGTTCACCTAAAGCTCACCTGAATACAGTTAGTCTCTATACTGTGACAGGCAGGCAGGTGATTGTGCTAGCTGCAGACAGTCAGTGTTTCACTTAGTGTACTACTGTGTGCTTTGCATAGCGTTCACCTAAAGCTCACCTGAATACAGTTAGTCTCTATACTGTGAAGGGCAGGCAGGTGATTGTGCTAGCTGCAGACAGTCAGTGTTTCACTTAGTGTACTACTGTGTGCTTTGCATAGTGTTCACCTAAAGCTCACCTGAATACAGTTAGTCTCTATACTGTGACAGGCAGGCAGGTGATTGTGCTAGCTGCAGACAGTCAGTGTTTCACTTAGTGTACTACTGTGTGCTTTGCATAGCGTTCACCTACAGCTCACCTGAATACAGTTAGTCTCTATACTGTGACAGGCAGGCAGGTAATTGTGCTAGCTGCAGACAGTCAGTGTTTCACTTAGTGTACTACTGTGTGCTTTGCATAGCGTTCACCTAAAGCTCACCTGAATACAGTTAGTCTTTATACTGTGACAGGCAGGCAGATGATTGTGCTAGCTGCAGACAGTCAGTGTTTCACTTAGTGTACTACTGTGTGCTTTGCATAGCGTTCACCTAAAGCTCACCTGAATACAGTTAGTCTCTATACTGTGAAGGGCAGGCAGGTGATTGTGCTAGCTGCAGACAGTCAGTGTTTCACTTAGTGTACTACTGTTTGCTTTGCATAGCGTTCACCTACAGCTCACCTGAATACAGTTAGTCTCTATACTGTGACAGGCAGGCAGGTGATTGTGCTAGCTGCAGACAGTCAGTGTTTCACTTAGTGTACTACTGTGTGCTTTGCATAGCATTCACCTAAAGCTTACCTGAATACAGTTAGTGACTATTATAGTGGTGTACTCATAATAAAACCACAAGCAGAGAGCTGCAAGTATTTTCAGTGTACTGTGTCCTCTGCACAGTTTTCACCTAAAACTAACTGAAAACAATTGCTGCTTTTCCCATACTAACACCACAATAGGCAGTTGATTCTGATCTTATGCTGCATTATCAGTACAGACAAATATATATATATATATATATATATATATATATATATATATATATATATATATATATACACACATCCCACCTTTGTGCAGCTACATCTCACTGCAGGCCATTAGTATGTCTGGAAGGCAAACAATGAGAGGCAGACAATCACGAGGCAATAAAAGAGGGAAAGCAGGCTCTTTGTCTAGAGGCAACAGTGCTGCTGGTCGTGGACACGGTGCATCCTCATCAACACGCTTGTCCTTCTTTTTGACAGCTGGCCATGTTGAGCCGCAACATGCCCAAGACTTGGTAGAGTGGATGACCAAGCCGTCCTCCTCCTCCTCATCCTCTCTCACCCAGGCTCAGGGTACTTTGTCTGGCAAAGCACCTGCCAAAGCGGCCTCTTCCCTCGGCTCAATGGCATCAGTCACTCCTTCCCTAGCCCCACCATGTCCTCCTGAGGAGCCCCCCCGAACTGTTTGAGCACAGTGTTGGGTACATGCTCCAGGAGGATACCCAGCGTTTTGAAGGCTCCGATAATGGAACCCAGCTGGAGGAAGGCAGTAACGTGAGCTCAGAGAGAGGGGGTAGTAACGTGAGCCCAGAGAGAGGGGGTGCCCAACAAGGTTAGCTATCTGGCAATCATGTTCCCCCAGCTGCAGCATACTGCCAGATTGGCTCCAGTGATGAGGAGGGAGGGGGATGATGAGGTCACTGACTCCACGTGGGTGCCTGATAGGAGAGAGGAGGAGGAGGAGGAGTCACATCTCCAACGAGGCACATCTCCAACGAGGCAGGATGCCCTCCAGGGGCCAGCTTAAGGGCAGCACACCGACTGCATCACATCGCAGAGCTCCGCATGTGCAGGGCGCTGCTGCCTCTGCGCGTTATTCAAAAAGTTCTTTAGTGTGGGCCTTTTTTCAGACGTGTGCAGCAGATCACACTTTTGCCATTTGCAACATATGTCTAAAGCGTATCTCGCATGGCCAAAACATCAGCCGCTTGGGCACCACATGCTTGACCAGACTGCCATGCAGTCCATTGGCAAGCTTACCTAAAAGACCCACACCAAAGAACAAAGCGGACCTCTCCTTGCTCCTCATCAGCTGGGATCTCCAACCCCACTATACCTTCAGTCCTCTCAGAAACCTGCATTGAGAGGAATGAAGGTGTAGAATTAGGTGTGTCACAGCCAAGTACTTGTGGGCAATCTGCTATCGGTACACCAACGTCAGATTGTACCAGGCAAATTTCCCTGCCCCAGCTGCTGCACCGCCGAAAGAAGTTCGCTCCCAGCCATCCACATGCCCAGCGGTTGAATGCTAGCTTGGCTAAATTGCTAGAACTTCAACTGCTATCTTTTCAGTTGGTAGACTCTGCCCCCTTCCGTGAGTTTGGTGAATGTGCGGTTCCTCAGTGGCAGGTTCCCAAACACCACTTTTTC
This sequence comes from Rana muscosa, assembly GCA_029206835.1. Lineage (NCBI taxonomy): Eukaryota > Metazoa > Chordata > Amphibia > Anura > Ranidae > Rana > Rana muscosa. Next base: position 94,000,970 of record CM055118.1, on the reverse strand, counting down.
GCAGGCGATTCCGGCTCTCTACCGGCATGTGGAAGGCAATGTCTTGGCCTCGCTGGACAGGGCGGTCAGCAGTAAGGTGCATATTACCACTGACTCATGGTCTAGCAGGCATGGACAGGGATGTTCCCTATCTTTCACAGCGCATTGGGTGACTCTGCTGTCAGCTGGGAAGGATGCAGGACAAGGTGCAGTAGTGTTGGAGGTTGTTCCGCCACCACGCCTCCAAAATTTTACTACTGGTGATTCTGACACACCTCTCTCCTCCACCCCCTCCTCTTCTTCTTCCTACATGGCCTCTACCTGTGCTTTGTCCTCGGAACCAGTGGTGCTCCGTAGGCGTTCAAGGGGCTATGCAAGTACGCAGGCAAAAAGATGCCATGCGGTGCTTGAGCTGGTGTGCTTGGGGGACAGGAGCCACACTGGGGCAGAGATTCTGTCAGCTCTGCAGGGGCAGGCTCAGAGGTGGTTGACGCCACGCCAGCTTAAGCCAGGAAAGGTGGTTTCTGACAATGGCACCAACCTCCTCTCCGTCCTCCAACAGAGACAACTGACACATGTGCCCTGTTTGGCTCACGTCCTTAACTTGGTGTTGCAGCGGTTCTTGGGCAGGTTCCCGGGCTTACAGGAGGTCCTGAAGCAGGCCAGGAAACTCTGTGGGCATTTCCCCCGGTCATATAATGCCAGTGCTCGGCTAGCTGACCTGCAAAAGGATTACAACCTTCCCAAGAACCGCCTAATCTGTGACATGCCCACTAGGTGGAACTCTACGTTGGCCATGCTGCAACGGCTGCACACGCAGCAGAGGGCCATCAATGAGTATCTGTTGCAATATGGCACCAGGACAGTGTCAGGGGAGCTTGGATTTTTTTCCCCACGCCAGTGGGCCATGATCAGGGATGCATGCACTGTCCTGCCACCATTTGAGGAGCCCACGAGGATGGTGAGCAGTGACAGTGCATGCATCAGTGACACTGTCCCTCTTGTCCACCTGTTGGAGCACACGCTGCGTGGAATAATGGACAGGGCACTTGAGGCAGAACAGAGGCAGGAAGAGGAGGACTTCCTTACCTCTCAAGGCCCCCTTTATCCAGACAGTGTTCCTGCTGGCCCGGCTATCACACAGGAAGAGGAGGAGGAGGAGGAGGATTGTGTCAGCATAGAGGTGGAGACTATCACTCTGTATCAGGAGCAGTCTTCAAGGGATCAATTACAGTCCCAAGACATCCATGGACTTGTACGTGGCTGGGAGGAGGTGGCTGTGGATCATGTCGTCCTCAGTGACCCAGAGGACTCCGCACTGAATGTCTCAGGCAAACCTACGCTGTATGGCCTCCCTGATCCTGCAAAGCCTGCGGAAGGATCCTCGTATTCGTGCGATCAAGGAGAGGGATCATTACTGGCTGACAACCCTCCTTGATCCCCGTTACAAGGGTAAGGTTGCGGACCTTAACTTACCGTCGCAGAGGGAGCAGAGGATGAGGCGTCTTCGGGAGGCCTTGCAGAAAGGTCTGTGCAACGCGTTCCCAAAGACTGGGAGGTTACAAATTCCTGGTCCTGGACAATGTGTTGCTGAGGCTTCGGTCAGTCAAAGAAGGAGCGGTGGAGAAGGTGGCCGTCTGACCGATGCGTTCAGACAATTTTTAAGTCTGCAGCCCCAAGGTATGATCGGTTCCAGCAACCATCGCCAGCGTCTGGTTTACATGGTGCAGGAATACCTAGGGGCAAGATCAGACTTGGACACCTTTCCCACCGAAAATCCTCTGGGTTACTGGGTCTTGAGGATGGATCACTGGCCAGAGCTTGCACAGTATGCAATTGAGATACTGGCCTGTCCTGCATCCAGCGTTCTTTTGGAACGCACATTCAGTGCTGCTGGAGGCTTTGTAACGGATCACAGGGTGCGCCTGTCAACCGACTCGGTCGATCGACTGACCTTCATAAAAATGAATCAGTCTTGGATCACCATCAGCTACCAAGCACCTGATGCTGATGTAACAGAATAATTTTCTTTTAAATGTCAGATCTCTTCAAGACTGCCTATGCTGATGCAGAGTGACTATCCTGTTATGCTGAGTGACTATCCTCTTCCTCCTCAATAATCATGCTGATAGCTTGAAAGAACATTTTGGTTCTGGGCACCGCCACCAGTGGCTAAGGCCCAATTTTTCAGGCCCTGTTTAAAAGGGGCGTGTATTTATAATAGTTGTTGCAATGCTTTGCAGCAGGGCTCATTGCTGTGCTCCAACTACAGTATCTTTGAGGGGTTGCAGTGTTGTGGTACCAGCACCAGTGCCTAAGGCCCAATTTTTCTGCCCCTGTTTAGCAGGGGCATGTAATTACAATTCTTGATCTAATAATTCACAGCAGGGCCCATTCCTGCGCCCACCAAGAGTAACTGTGACTGCTTACAGTGTTGTGGCAACACCACCACTACCACCAAAGGCCCACTTTTTCTGCCCCTGTTCAACAGGGGCATGTAATTACAATTCTTGATCTAATATTTCACAACTGGGCCCATTCCTGCGCCCACCAAGAGTAACTGTGAGGACTTACAGTGTTGTGGCACCACCGCCACCACCAAAGGCCAATTTTTCAGCCCCTGTTCAACAGGGGCATGCAATTACAATTCTTGATCTAATAATTCACAGCAGGGCCCATTCATGCGCCCACTAAGAGTAACTGTGAGGGCTTACAGTGTTGTGGCAACACCAACACCTAAGGGCCAAATTTCTGCAGAGTATATACGGCAGGCCCCTACTATCGAACATCCAACTTACAAACGACTCCTACTTGCAAACGGAAGGAGACAACAGGAAGTGAGAGGAAATCTACCCCTAGGAAGGGAAATTCTCTCCTGTAAGAGTTAATATGGGGAAAAGTTGTCTCCTCTCTACTGATGCTTGTTTCAATAAAACATTTGTCACTGTGACGGAAAGTGAGGTGAAATGTTCTGAACAGGGGCACAGACAGCAAAACAAATGTTACAGGGGTGATAACCCTTCCCTATGTTCTCCAAAAAGCTTAAAAATAGATTTTTTGGCTGGAGCTACACTTAAAAATGTAACTGTTCTAAATTACAAACAGATTCTACTTAAGAACAAACCTACAGTCCCTGTCTTGTTTGCACCGCCTGTATACTGCTGTTCAGAGTATATAGGGCCTTTTTTTATTTTGGGTGCGGGGTTCCCCTTAATATCCATACAAGACCCAAAGGGGCTGGTAATGGGCTGGGGTAGGGGAGGTGATGGGGTAGCCATGCCATTTTTCTCAATGATTTTCATCCATATTGCCTGGACCAGACATTACATTAAAGCCCGAAGCAGTTTTAAATTTTTTTCCTTTAGAAATGTCATTTTGTGCAGGGACAGTTCTAAACACGGGAAACACGTGCCACTTCACAGGCATACTTTAGACACCCCCCAGGTACGATATTTAAAGGAATATTTCACTTTTTTTTTTCACTTTATGCATCATTAAAATCACTCCTCCCAAAAAAAAAGGCGTTTTTTTAAAACTTTTTTTTGCTTTGATACATGTCCCCTGGGGCAGGACCCGGGTCCCCAAACCCTTTTTAGGACAATAACTTGCATATTAGCCGTTATAATTAGCACTTTAGATTTCGAACGTTCGCGTCCATTGTATTTAATAGGGTTCTAAAGTTCACGCAAACTTTTGGTTCGTTCGCAGGTTCTGGTGCGAACCGAATAGGGGGGTGTTCGGCTCATCCCTATTGACTACTTACTCACCCATAACTTCTTTATGTTTGACGGGGGCTATTATCTCCAGAGGTGTGGGGCCTCCATGGGCGCAAAATTTTCGCCCTCACTCGCCAACCTTTACATGGGTTTGTGGCAGAGATCCCGCATCTTTGGACATGATAGCTCCCCGTCGTACGGATACGGCCTTCTTCTGTTGGTACATAGACGATCTGCTTTTTATATCGTCTGATGAGGAGACCGATCTGGAGGACTGGCTGACATACTTTCATTGTAATGATTTGAACCTTCAATTCACGGGAACACTCCAGGTGGTGACCATCGACTTCCTGGATGTTAAGCTCTCAAGTTCGAATGGTGTGGTGGTCACTAGCCTTCACAGGAAGCCCACGGCCAATAATGCTCTTTTAAGAGCCAATTCTGGCCATCCCAGCCATACTGTCCGTGGGGTCCCATATGGACAATTCCTTAGGCTCAAACGGTTATGCAGTAAGCCCGAGAATTATATAGCTGAAGTGGATCAGATGGCCCTAATGCCCCATACACACGATCGTTTTTCTTGCCATTTTTTTTCTTGCCGCTTTTCACGTCGTTTTTTTTCATGTTTCCTCTCAAGCCTGTCTTGCGTACACACAATCATTTAAAAAAACGATCAAGCAAAGCGCAGTGACGTATACCACGTACGACGGCACTATAAAGGGGAAGTTCCGCTCGAATGGTGCCACCCTTCATGTTAGTAAAGTTTGTTGAGCAACGATTTGCGCTTTTCAGCCTCGTGCTTTTCAGTCCGTTACTGCGTGACGAATGTGCTATCTCCATTAGGAACGCTAGTTTTACCAGAACGAGCGCTCCCGTCTCATACTTGATTCTGAGCATGCGCGTTTTTTTTTTCACGTCGTTAAAGCATACACACTATCGTTTTTCACGTCGTTAAAAAAAACGACATGAAAAACTACGTGAAAAAAGAGAGCATGTTCGAAATTTTTAATGCCCGTTTTTCACGTCGTTAAAAATGCTCTGGAGCATACACACGATCATTTTTAATGGCCATTTTTAAAAATGGCATTTTTAACGGCATGAAAAACGATCGTGTGTATGGGGCATAAGATTCAGGGACCGGGGGTACTCTTACAAGGTCGTTAACAGAGCACGTATGGCCGCCAATGCCATCCCCAGAGATACATTATTAGGTGACCAAATTAAGAGACGAGATCAGACTTCTGCTATGTCCTTTAAAAATGCCCCAGTTTTCTCCACCCCTTTTAGTTTGGAATATAATAAAATAAAACACACGGTCACTGAATATTTACCTATTTTACTAAATGACCCAGTTTACCAAGAAATTCTTTCTAAGGGCGTTAAATCGGTGTCACGGAGAGCCCCCACTTTGGGGGGTCGGCTTTCACCCAGCCTTTTCCAGAGTCATTTTCCCAATCCTAACTGGTTAAATTTCAATGGTACATTTAAACGTGGTATCAAGGGGTGTAACTATTGCCAACACATCAAAATGGGCCAGTTTATACATTCCAGGTCTACCGACAAAAGTTTTGACATCAAATAATTCATTAACTGTAATACTAAATTTATAGTCTATGTCATTAACTGCGGTTCGTGCCACATTCAATATGTTGGACGCAGTGGCGTCACTAGGGTTGGTGTAACCCGGTGCGAAAAAAAATGGTGTCACCCCCCAACAACTACAGACTCCACTCCCACAGTATAGATCCCCTCCCTCAGTACAAACCCGCTGCACTAAGTACAGACTCCCCGCCATCAATATAGACCCGCCTCCCTCAGTATGAACCTCCCCCTCAGTACAGACACCCCCACCTCAGTGCAGACACCCCTCAGTTACAGACACCCCCCTCAGTACAGACACCCCCCTCAGTAACAGACCCCCCTCAGTAACAGACCCCCCTCAGTAACAGACACCCCCTCAGTAACAGACACCCCCTCAGTTACAGATACCCCCTCAGTTACAGATACCCCCTCAGCTACAGACCCCCCCTCAGCACCAGACCCCCCCTCAGCACCAGACCCCCCGTCAGTACCAGACACCTCCCTCAGTACCAGACACCCCCCTCAGTACAGACACCCCCCTCAGTACAGACACCCCCCTCAGTTACAGCCCCCCCTGGTGCAAACCCCAGCAGTACAGACACCCCCTCCCCCCATCAGTAAAGATGCCCCCCTTACCTTACAGACCTCAGAACAGAGCGGCAGATACACACAGCGGTGTGTCCCTCGAGTGCGGGCTCCTCCTCTGTGGATGTAAACAGAGAGGAGGCAGAGGGGGCGGCGGCTTCCTTCCGCTCCACTGAGGGACACAGCCGCAGCGTGAGCCTAAGGCACAGGGCAGCAGGCGGGCGGGCGATGTCAGTGTGGTGCCGCTGCGCTACCCACGGGTGTCACCCTCTGGTGGGTGTCACCCGGGTGCGGCCCGCCCCCCCCGCACCTGGCTAGCAACGCTAGTGGTTGGACGCACCATTCGCAGATTAAGAGATCGATTGTATGATCATCTCTATGACAAAGAGAAAAATAGGAACACGAATACCGCTAGACACTGGAATGTTGTACACCATCGGGATGTTTCTAGCCTCTCCATCCAGGGGATTGAAAAGATCAATACCCCAGTGAGAGGGGGTGACAGATTCAGGATACTGTGCAGACACGAGGTATACTGGATATTCACGTTACATACAAGAATACCAGTGGGGTTGAATTTTGAATGGGATGTTTCCCATTATTATGACTAGCTCTTCATATCTCCCCTCCCTCGTGTCTGCACAGTTCACTCTGGTTCTGTTCCTTTTCGTTTCGTTTTGTTTCCAATCCTTTTTTGTTTTTATTTTACTTATGTCCATTAGTGTCTTCATCTCCATGGTGCTCACAACTCTCCTTGACCATCCCATGTATACACATAATATTATTTCCCGTTATACATATTCTCTGTTCACAATTCCCACCACATCGGCACTTTTGTCACAGTGTGTTGCACCTACACACTGGGCGATCATTGGAGCCGATGATACGGCTTTAATAGGAATTTCACCAGTTACAAGTTCTTTTAACAGTGGTTCTCTGGGGGGGATATTCTCCATACAAATAAAATAGTTTCCAATTAAGTTTTACTAATCCCCCACAAAACACGTGAGTAACACACTCGCTTTGAACAAGTCTATATAGGTGTTGGAGTTCCCGACCATCTAGAAAGAGAAAGGATGTTTTCTATAGAGTACCCAACTCGTCCATCTGTGTTCTTTATATCTACTTGTAGATGTTAGACGATTAGGTCCTTTATGTGTATGTCCGATTACGCGAGGGTCCTGCAGTTTTCATGAGCTGTTCTTTGTTCTTTCTTCTCCCCCCCTTTTTTTTTATTACAATTTGTGGATTACCTTTCATAGACTTTTTTAAATTTTGTGAGAAGAGGAACCGTTCTGCTCATGCACTTGCACATCGGAAATCAGTGCAATGTTGTATATGTTATGTTATATGTTATGTGTCATGTCTGATGGTTTCTACCTTTGGGTCATTGATGTTCGATTTATATTGTGATTTTAGATTTATCTTTTATCTTATTTTTTAGATTTCATGATTTATGGCATTTATGCGATTTTTGTAGCATGTTTATCGATAATATGTCTGAATAATCTGCTGGATATTGATATGAGTTTTCTATATGTTTTCAATTTGTATTACAGTTGTGATGGTTGGACTTTCAGCCACCCATGGTTACATACCCGTATGTATACAGAGGTGCATCCATGTGGTGGCCATAGCACTCCCATCAGAGCTCGATATGGAGCCTGCAATTGAGTCGAATGTTTACATAATTTGGACTCTTTTGCATGGGCTTCATTGCGTGATATTCCATTCTCCGTGACTCGATCTTCCTCTGATTTTTGTGATCTTTTTTTGATCCTCCTTGACTTTGATCGATTCGTGTGGGGTGCATTTCACCATACATTTCAACTTTGAACATTTTACAATTTCTACATATAAATATATAATATTTTTTTGTATTGTTTCGTATTATATCACATCATATCATATCATATTTAGTCCAGCATTTGGTTATATATATGTAGCACACGGACCCTTTTCCCTACCTTTGGCTCACTTGCAGGAAAAAAGGCACACAGCAACGTTGAGTTTATTTTTTCAATGTTCAACAGATAGGAAAGGACAGGACAGCAAGGTTTTGGGAGGTTAGTCCAGGCACAAATGGATATCACAATCGCTACTCTATCCCAGAGTAGGTTTATCTCACACGAATAGTCTCCTACAAAGTGGATCCTAGCAGCCGAAGTGATGCTCGAACGATCAATCAGGTTCTTTTACTAGATGCGATCGGGAGACTCTCTGCCATAGAATCTATCAGACCCCGAACCTCTTAGCTTCTGGTACATAAGGACAGGTGCCAGCAGCAGCACATTACTAGGCCCTTGGTGGATAGAAGAATCCCTCCTGAAAGTTACTGGGCCCCTTCCTTCACCGTGAACTCTCACCGGTCTGTCAGAAAGGTCCTCCCCCGGCCTCCTCTTCTTAGGTGCGGGCTCCCTCGCGAGGGACACCCTGGGACTCCTCTTCCCAGAAGTGGGCTCCAGCTAAAGGTGCTGGGCCCAGTGTTGAAGATGCAGCCCCAGGACTAAAGGTGCCTGAGACTGGTGCACACGTGGCCCCATGGCCTGGAGGGCCATGCCACGCACTTGGACTCCGACTCCTCTCCTCCTCCGAAGACCCCTCCCAGGGGCGTCTGCCCCTTATGTATCCTCTCCCAGCATGCACAGCAGGCCAAACACGCCCACTGTACCGCTGTCAAGAGAGGACACCCCAAGGCACAGCACTAATACCAGTGGTTCAACCCTGACCCGTTATGGCAGTGCCACCTACAGGCCACAGGGAACTGCACACCAGCATATCACCTGGAAATAAAATAGCACAACCTACAAATTGAGAACGGTCTGAGCCCAACTACTATCTCAGACCAGCCCCTAAAATTGGGTATATAGCACCCCTAAATGGGGTGGGTGCTACATACACCTCCCTCTAAAAGAGACACTGTCCCCAGTGTCTGGGATAAACTCACGCTCCTCAAGCCTGAGCCAGCGCAAATTTATCTCCAACTATGTACAATTTTAAATCCTTGTGCCGGAACCAACATGAAGGGACATGAAATAAAGAATGAAGGAAGGGTTAACAAGATTACAAACAGGACATCCCATACTCAATGTCACATTCACATAGCATTTTACATTTTCAATCCCACCCCTCTAGACTAACTAATCCACCCATTCTCCGGCAGTAGCTAGAGAAAACACACAAAAACAAATAACATCCTACTGATATATATCTGTACATGAAGTGAACCATCTTTCCGAGAAAAGATGACTCCCTTCAACTAAGGTTGCATACACTAGGCCTAGTATATGTAATAACGCTCCTCAAGGGAGATGCATAATAAAATAGAATGTCCTGCAAATCACCGCCACCTGGTGGTAGTGCGACCGTCATAGCACTTGACACTACCTAACATGGCAAGGTAACACTGCTATACATTTTCCATCTTGAGCACGATGATCTCACAGATGAACCTAACTAACTCTACCCCAAAAGTTCAGTTCTCTTGTGGAGCTGCAAGCGGAGAGGAACAGCAGCTCTCCTGACTCTTGGTAGAGCAGATTACCCCAAACAGTGAAGGGCAAAGTTCTTGAGTTCCAAACGGAACAACTTCCAGAGGACAAAAAAAACAAAGTCTTGTCTTTTAGAGGTAGAAGCAAGGATCGGGCAAAACAAGGAGCTTCCACTTCGTATCAAAGGTTTCCACAGAGTACACGGAATCTTCCCGCTCCTTGTTACAAACGACCACCCGATCTGCATGAATGTGTCGCCAATAACTCCACTCTTGTTTGCATCCCTTGAACCGTTCAGTCATATTAGCGGAGCATACAAAGTATCTGCGGGCGTTGGGCACTTTTAGGTGGTTCCACACAAAGTCTGCATACCACCTCTCTCTATAGGCCTCAATCTCAAACAACACGTCCCTGGGAAGATAGGGGTACTCCCAGTCGTACTCAACAGTTACTCTCTTGTTAAAGAGCCGTTGCAGTCTCGAAAGGGGAGGAAGGGTTGCACGGTCTCCTGCACCTGGTAAAACAATGGCATCCGGGGACCTGGGCACTTTCACTGCCTCAAGTTTCAGTAAAGGGGCCCGCAGTGGCGCACGCTCAGCCACAGCAGCAGGCGCTGGCAATGCAGGCGCGGGAAATACAGGTGCGAGAACATCTCCTTCCTCACATGCAGGGGCTTCCACCCGGGGTGCAGTCTCCCCAGAATCCATGGGCGATCCCTCTTTTATGCTTCGGGGTGCGGACAACAGGGTTTTGTCCCATCCCTTCCTGGCAAACAGTTCAACTACCTCAAAGTCGTCTCCCACATCAGAAGACAACTCCAAATCGGAGGTATCATACTCCTCTACCGGCAGGTAGTTTTTGGCCGACATTGACTCATTGTCTCTCAAAAGTTCCCGCGGGTCAGGCACCCAACCGTCCCCTATGGTACGGACACTGAGCCTCTTCCCTTTCCCCAGCAAACTCTTCATTAACATGACCCTAGCCTCCTTACCGTTGCCTGTCGTGGATCTCCTGGAGGTCCCTCCGGGTTGGAGCTCCGGTTCGGGTAGGCGCTGGGGTATACCTGGACCACAGCTGCGGGAGGCTTTCACGTAGCCCACTCTCCACTTTAGAGGTGGAAAGGAAGTCTCGGTAGCGACGGAGGCAGCATCCGCCGGCTTCTCCGTCTTCGGCTCCGCAGCAACTGGAACCTCAAGTTTGACTTCCCTCTCGGTCACAATGGTGCGCGTGGGGGTGGTTGTGGAAATGCAGGTTTCCTTCTCTAGAGTGGTGGCGCCTGTTAAGCAATTCACCCGATAGGCCCGGGGCTTTTCCGTAGGCTGCTCCACCTCGAAGAGAAACTCTCCGCATCTGGTACATCTCCCGAAAGGTCGAAGGTGCACCACCAGTCCCTGGCACGCGGGACAGATCATCCCCAAGACCTCAGCATCTCGGAATTTATACAGTGCAAAGCGGCCCCCGGGGCTTCAACCGAATCCCCATATCCATCAAAGGGGCAGCCAGTGAGGCAACGTCCATGGTGGAAGCAGACACCAAACTCTATGGAACAGCAGAAATGTTGTACACTCACTTTTCCAGCACGCACTGTCCACTTGGCGCCAAGGTTACCACGTGCAACTCACGATATGTCGGGCTCCTCCCCTTTATTCTTCCTGTTGCACGCAACTCGCTGGCTTTTCCTTGTTGAGACACGCCCATGAACTACGCAGCCAGAAATACAGTTTAGGCCTGTACCTCCATTACTCACATCAGTGGCGCAGTTCAAAATTCACAAAATGGCCGACCTCCTCGGAACCACACGGGGAAACAAAGTCCAACTTCTGGGGGGGTATAGCTGCAGAATCCCGGACCCGAGCCCTCACGTGTAGCACACGGACCCTTTTCCCTAGCTTTGGCTCACTTGTAGGAAAAAGGCACACCGTACTATATGCCCGTACCCTCCTGGTTGAGGAGGTTAAGCGATGTTATGTATTTGGGTCCCACAGCTAGGTTCTTCCATCAGTTGGTTCTCATCTCCTAGGATATAGGGACAAGTCTCTGTTTTCCCCCCAAGTAATTCCAATGTCCACACCACTCTAAACTCCAATGTTGAGTTTATTTTTTCAATTTTCAACAGATAGGAAAGGGTGGATGAGAGACAGGACAGCAAGGTTTTGGGAGGTTAGTCCAGGCACAAATGGATATCACAATCGCTACTCTATCCCAGAGTAGGTTTATCTCACACGAATAGTCTCCTACAAAGTGGATCCTAGCAGCCGAAGTGATGCTCGAACGATCAATCAGGTTCTTTTCCTAGATGCGATCGGGAGTGTTCTGTCTCAACTACAAAGCGATAAAGTTCATCTCCAGGTTTAAGTAGGCCTTACTCAAGCTGATTTGCTATTATCCCTTGCATCGATACAGGCAGCTTAACTCAATGAATAAACTCACAGTTAGGACGACAGACGATGAATCCTTTCGAATGTTCCGTTTAATGATGGATATTCATAGGTAGAAAAACGTTGCAGTTGTAAGCCACATGTAAGATGTTAGCATGGAAGAAATACAGGAGTAATGACCAGAATCAGGAAGTGGAGGAGATATATAAAGAACTACGGTGAGAGAGAGAGTTCAGCTAGAAAGAAGGGGACAGATCTTAAAGACACAGAGCAAGAATAATCACATAGTGTAACACAACACTCCCCGTCTGAAATCTTTAGATTTCATAACCTCAAACTAAAATATATATTTTCAAAAAGTCCAATACTGACGAATGTCCTGGAACCTGTAATGAAAAACATGCAACAAGCAAATAATAAACGTAAGTTCAACAGGATGAAGAACATAAAGTCACAGTATGATGTCTTCAAATAATTCCAAAGTTCTGAGTAGAACCTGTAGATGGCAGCAATGTACTCCCCGCCGTGCCAACAGCATGGCTAGTCCTTGCACAAGTCACTCACCTGGCAAAAGGAGTACTAACTCTGTGATTGGTCGACTAAAGGTTTGTGTCGATCCTCCCTTGGTTACCTTGACTTCTACCTTCCGGACTTTGTTATCGTCACTGGGCATAACTTTAGTAATAAGATCCATAGGCCACTCATTCCGACAAACTTCCTTGTCTTTTAGAAGGATGAGGTCTCCAACCTTAAGATTCGGCTTAGATGCTTGCCATTTGTTACGACCTTGAAGGTGGTGAAGATACTTTTTCTTCCAGCGATGCCAGAACACATTGGCTAGATGCTGCACCTGCTTCCATTGATGCCTGTAATGGTGTGACCGCAGCTTCTGTTTTGTACTTACAGAAGTGTAGAGTGAGGTGTTCACAGTTCTTATTTTCTTATCATCTTCAGGGTTTACTAGCCCATAGGTGGTGTCAATAGGGAGTAAGTAAGAGTCCTCACGCAGAAACCTTGGAGGTGACAGCCATAAGCTGTCCTGAAAAGCGGCAGGTGACACGGCTCTGGTCCCACAGTCAGCTGGGTTGAGTTCAGTGAGAACGTTATGCCATTGACTTGGTAGAGAGAATCTCTTGATACGTTCAACCCTGTTGCTGACGTACACATAAAATTGTTTTGTTTGGTTGTTTATGTAACCAAGTACTAACTTACTGTCTGTATAGAAAGTGAAAGAATCAATTCTAGTGTCCATTTCACTTCGTATGACCTCAGCAATTTCTACTGCTAGCACGGCTGCACAAAGTTCAAGTCTTGGTATGGTATGTGCAGGCTTGGGAGTGAGTTTTGCCTTGCCTAGGATAAAACTACAGTGTGATTCTCCATTCAGTTCAGAGGTCTTCAAATAGGCTACTGCAGCAATAGCTTCAACTGATGCATCAGAGAAAATATGAATCTCTCTCCGGTTAGCAGTTGAAGTGGAACCTGGAACATAGCAACGGGGAATCTGAAGTTTTTCTAGTGACTTCAAAGAATATCTCCACCTTTCCCACTTGTGCCACTTGTGTTGATTCTCACTAGGCAAGGGAGTATCCCAGTCTATGTTCTCAGTAGACAACTGTCTTAGTAAAATCTTACCTTGAATGGTAACTGGAGCAAGGAAACCCAGTGGGTCATAGATGCTATTCACCACAGACAAGACTCCTCTCTTAGTGAAGGGTTTGTCACAAGTTGACACTTGGAAGGTGAATTTGTCTTGCTTGATGTTCCACAACAAACCCAGACTTCGCTGTACAGGAGGCACATCTGTACCTAAGTCAAGGTTTTTTAGACCAGTGGCATAGTCCTCAGAGTGAAAGGCATTCATAAGTTCCTGGCTGTTGGATATAATCTTGTGCAGTCTAAGGTTTGCTACAGACAGCATCTCCTTTGTTCTGGTGAGAAGATCAATTGCTTCTTTAGCAGTTGGAAAGGACTTAAGTGCGTCGTCAACGTAGAAGTTTCTTTCAACAAATTGACGGGCATCCATATTCAACTTCTCCAGTCTGAGCTGTTCTCCTTAGCCCATAAGTTGCCACTGCTGGGGAAGGACTGTTACCGAAGACATGTACCTTCATGCGATAATCTATAACTTCCTTGTTGAGGTCATTGTCCTTGTGCCATAGAAACCTGAGGTAGTTTCTGTTGTCTTCTCTGACGATGAAGCAGTGAAACATCTGTTGAATGTCGGCCATTACTGCTACAGGCTCTTGTCTGAAACGAATCAAGACTCCTATTAGACTGTTGTTCAAGTTGGGTCCAGTAAGGAGCATGTTGTTAAGAGAAACACCTTCGTGCTGTGCACTGGAATCAAAGACAACTCTGATTTGGTCTGGTTTGCGTGGGTGATACACGCCAAAGGATGGAAGGTACCAGCATTCTTCTCCCTCCTTTAGTGGGGGAGCAGGCTCTGCATGATCTCTGTCAAATACATTTTGTATAAAGTCCACAAAGTGCTTTTGCATCTCTGGTTTCCTGCTTAAGTTTCGCTTTAAGGAGGAGAATCTACTGATGGCCTGCTGTAAGTTGTTGGGCAATCTCTCTCTTGGGAGACGAAAGGGTAGGGGTGCTACCCAGTTATTGGAGTCATCTTGAAAGAACTCATTGTCCATTACCTTGATGAATTCTTTGTCTTCCATTGAAGGAGCCAGTATGTCATCTTCACTGGTTGCATTAAACACTGTAGAGCCGAAGTCGCCATCATGGCAGGAGAAAGGGCTTGTGTCACCTGAGATACCATGTTGCCATTCGTGGCTGGCTATCTTCTCTTTCCCCCAGTAGTGATGTGGGCATCGCTCAAAGTAAGTGTTTCGGCCATTTGGCAGAACATTTGTCTTGAATGACGAAATGTTGGTAGGTCTTTTCATTTTGCCTATGCAGACATTGCCTATGATGACCCACCCTAAATCCGTGCGCTGGGCAAATGGGGCATCTGGGGGTCCACTGACTTGTCTGTGTACCTTGTGAACTCTTAGAATGTCTCTTCCTAACAGAAGAAGGATCTGAGCATCTTTGTCAAGCGGCGGTATCTCATTTGCTATTACCTTGAGGTGAGGGTGATGGAAAGCAGCAGCTGGAGTAGGGATTTCTTCCCTGTTAGCAGGTATCTGATTGCACTCAACAAGTGTAGGTAAGGGTAATTGCAAGTTACCTTTGAGAGAAGATACCATGAGTCCATGAGCCCTTCTTCCAGAAACCTCTATAGTTCCACTACAGGTACCCAAGGTGTAAGGATGAGCTTCGCCTTTTATTTCAAATAGATTGAACAATTCCGATTTTGCAAGTGATCGATTGCTCTGATCGTCTAAGATAGCATATGCCTTTAGAGACTTTTCTGGTTGATCCTTGTGGTATATGTTCACCAAGCATATCTTAGCACAGGACTTACCACAGCGGTCTTCTCCACAAACTTCAGTGCAGGATGAAGAAATGATGGTAGAATTAGGCACTTGGTCTGTATTCTCCCCGCCATGCGTTAACCTGGGAGGAGTGTTGGCAGGTTGTGCAGAGCTGGGCTCAAGTGGATGGAGGGCTTGCACATGTTCTTCAGAGCCACACTCTATGCACTTGATGGACACATTACAGTCCCTTGCAAAATGTTCTGTAGAAGCACAGCACCTGAAACATACCCTAAATGTCTTTAAAAGCTCCTTGCGCTCTTCCAGAGGCTTTTTCCTAAAGCCGATACATTTATTGAGGGGGTGTGGCTTCTTGTGTATGGGACACTCTCTGCTAGGGTTTTCAATCTTCCTACTCTGTTTGTTCGTGGCCAGAACTGTGGTAGGAGTGGGAAGGATGTCAGTCTTTTTCACGGACACTGGGCCTCTATGGTTTCTATAGTTGCCCTGAAGACTGGTACTCTTAGGAAAGGGTGAGAAGAGGCTGTACTCACCGTAGGAAAAACTTGGATCGTTCTTGGTCTCTGCAATTTTCCTGATGAATTCACAGAAGAAAGAGAATGGAGGGAAGGAAACCTTGTTCTCTCTTTTGTATGATGACCCTAGTGCAGTCCATTTCTCTTGCAAACCATACGGGAGCTTGGAGACAATTGGGTTTACCCCTCTTGGAGTGTCAAGGTAACTGAGTCCAGGTAGTTTTGGGTCTGTCTTGGCTAGCTGAAGCTCAAGGAGAAGGTCACTCAGTCTCTGGAACTCCTTGTTGTCCTTACCGGATATCTTTGGGAAAGTTTCCAGATGCATGAACAAAGCATTTTCTATAGCTTCTGGACTGCCATAACTTTGCTCTAGTCGCTCCCATGCAGCTGTGAGGCCTGCAGTAGGATTGTCCATGAAAACCGATCTTAATGGCTTAACACGTGCAGCAGATAGAGGACCAAGCCATTTGATCAGCAGATTCAATTCTTGATCAGCTGTAATGCCAATATTGCTGATTGTAGTTCTGAAGGCACATTTCCAACTTCTGTAGTTCTCAGGTTGGTCATCAAAACTTGTAAGACCAGTCTTTGTGAGCTCTCTGCGAAGCATGTACCTCACAAACTCTTCTGTCTCAGTTGTCTCCGCCTTTATGTGAGATGCTGTTGGCTGTATGGTGCTGATTGCGTTATCTTTGACATTGTTGTTAAAGGACACAGGGAAATATGGTGCAGCAGATGCATCCAGGTGAGTTGCTTGCTTGAAGTCAGTTGTTCCAATGGTACGTTGATTCAAGGCTGTACCGATGACTGGAGATTGATGACTTGACTGAAGCTTGCGCTGATGCTCTGTGACGTATGAAGGCAGGCAAGGTAGGCAGGTAGGAAATGCAGTGGAGTGATTTTGAGTGCAGGAAGTTGCTGGAACCTCTTTAACTTGAAGCTGTGAAGGAGTCTCTATGTAGTCGGGAGCATTGGAGACAATGGAGTGTGCACTGCAGTGGCTTAGGACATAGTCTTTAGTGCGTTTGAGGGGGTCTTCCATATCTGCTATGTTTAGGTTAATGCCGTCTTTCTCACTTGCACCTTCGTCTGCACTGATAGCTTGCTGTAGGACCCTTAGCTTTGCCATAGCTGCGTCGTGTTTACACTGTTCTTTTAAGGTTTCCATTGTTGCTCTTTGTCGTGCTGACTGCGCTTCCAACTCTGCTCTTTTTTCTGCATATGCCACCTGCACTTTGCTGGCTTCCACTTCAGCCCGGGCATTAATAAGTCGCTCACTGAGTGTTGAGTATCTTGAACTATGGGATCTTGACGAGTTTTTAGAACGTCTGGTGGAAACAGATCTGTGAGATGCAGTGTCCTGTAACAGCTTTATTTTTGCTTCTGCCTGTAATCTGGTTTGCTGGATAAAGCTGTCTCTTTCAATATTGAGAGCATTGACGCGCTTTAATTGCATCATCGCACTTTCTGTATTCATGTTTTGTAAGACATTAGTGAATTTGCTGCTGGTAAGCTGATAAAGCTCATATGAGGCAGAAAGTTGTTTAATGGCGCCCTCTAGTGTCAGTAGTTCACGTTCAACAGACACTGTATTGGCTTCAGCAAGGATTTTCTCCCAGACTAATTCCAAGCTATTTGACAATTCAGTCCTTGAAGCTTCATAATTCTCCATTACTTTCCAAGTGGGTTTAACTGAGCGTTTGGGTAACTCAGTTTCTTCAGGAACTTGTGGGGAGGTAGATGTGAGTTCACATGCAGAAGCTTGGTCACTCATGATAGCAGACTGACTGTGAAAGCAGGCAGGATCTGTGTGCTGAAATATGACACTGTGCAGATTGTCTCAGGCTATAAGGCTGCCATGTGCTGCCCTGTCCCTTCTGTCTTGCTATAAGGGCAGTAAATCTTGTCTGTTTCAGTACTGACATGCAGAAATCTTGTAATTAGGCTGTGAAACTCCGTTTTTCTACTGTTCTGTCTCAACTACAAAGCGATAAAGTTCATCTCCAGGTTTAAGTAGGCCTTACTCAAGCTGGTTTGCTATTATCCCTTGCATCGATACAGGCAGCTTAACTCAATGAATAAACTCACAGTTAGGACGACAGACGATGAATCCTTTCGAATGTTCAGTTTAATGATGGATATTAATAGGTAGAAAAACATTGCAGTTGTAAGCCACATGTAAGATGTTTAGCATGGAAGATATACAGGAGTAATGACCAGAATCAGGAAGTGGAGGAGATATATAAAGAACTACGGTGAGAGAGAGAGTTCAGCTAGAAAGAAGGGGACAGATCTTAAAGACACAGAGCAAGAATAATCACATAGTGTAACACAACAGGGAGACTCTCTGCCACAGAATCTATCAGCCCCCGAACCTCTTAGCTTCTGGTACATAAGGACAGGTGCCAGCAGCAGCACATTACTAGGCCCTTGGTGGATAGAAGAATCCCTCCAGAAAGTTACCGGGCCCCTTCCTTCACCGTGAACTCTCACCGGTCCATCAGAAAGGTC
Source organism: Rana muscosa (assembly GCA_029206835.1). Taxonomy (NCBI): domain Eukaryota; kingdom Metazoa; phylum Chordata; class Amphibia; order Anura; family Ranidae; genus Rana; species Rana muscosa. The sequence continues at coordinate 93,982,819 of CM055118.1, read as the reverse complement.
CTCCCCCGGCCTCCTCTTCTTAGAAGCGGGCTCCCTCGCGAGGGACACCCTGGGACTCCTCTTCCTAGAAGTTGGCTCCAGCTAAAGGTGCTGGGCCCAGTGTTGAAGATGCAGCCCCAGGACTAAAGGTGCCTGGGACTGGTGCACACGTGGCCCCATGGCCTGGAGGGCCATGCCACGCACTTGGACTCTGACTCCTCTCCTCCTCCGAAGACCCCTCCCAGGCGGTGTCTGCCCCTTATGTATCCTCTCACAGCAGGCCAAACACGCCCACTGTACCGCTATCGAGAGAGGACACCCCAAGGCACAGCACTAATACCAGTGGTTCAACCCTGACCCGTTAGGCAGTGCCACCTACAGGCCACAGGGAACTGCACACCAGCATACCACCTGGAAATAAAACAGCACAACCTACAAATTGAGAACGGTCTGAGCCCAACTACTATCTCAGACCAGCCCCTAAATTTGGGTATATAGCACCCCTAAATGGGGTGGGCGCTACAGTCACATGATTTCTTGAGAGCAATATAAATTGTGATGTTGTATTGTGCCAGTCAGCTATGACTAAACACTAGATTTAGTGTGAAACGCGTCAGCTGTCCGAGTTTTGTTTGCTGTGGCTTGTAGTGCTGTCCTAATTTTAATAAAGGCAACTATTGTTTTAAGAGTGCGGCTGTCCAGAAATACATCCTTGCTATTCCTGCTCTCATATTACATCCCAGATTCCATCCTGGGGGAGTTCTCCCTCTGTATTCCTACAGTGTCAAACTCTCTCTTGCCTCTTAATTTATAAGCCCAACAAACCAGCCAAAATCAAACCACCCGCAAAAAAAATAAAAAAATAAAAATAATCAAAGATGTGGGAGGGAAAAAGGGACGGAACCCATCTCACGCCTCCTCCCCCCCTCTCCTCCGCCTAACCTCTCCCCCTATCAAGACTTTAGTAACCACCTCTTTATTTTTCATTCATTATTATTCACGTCTATAAGGGTTCTTCCCTCTTCTGTATTAATGAAAAGATTCAATGGGAACCATGTTTTCAGATATATCCCTCGTTTTTGCCGGTTTGTCCAAACCAAATCCTCTATGTGGTTTAGCTGTTCTACCCTTTTAAGCCACATTCCTTCCCGAAAGTGGTTGTGTCTGCTTCCAAGTAAGTGGGATACATGATCTAGCTGCATTCAACAAGTGGCATAGAATAGATTGCTGATATTGTTTAACTGGGCTTTTAAAGCGGAGCTCCATCGTAAAGTGGAACTTCCGCTGAGAGGAACCCTCCCCCCCTCCGGTGTCACAATTGACACCTTTCAGGGGGGAGGGGGGTGAAGATACCTGTCTAAGACAGGTATTTGCACCCACTTCCGGGAGTCCTCTCTGCGGGAAATCTGCGGGAAGCACGTCACTTCCCGCAGAATACCCGTAGTGTTCTGGGAGACACTCGGCTCCCAGAACACAGGAGGACCAGTCAGAACGGCGCAGCAGGACTCGCGCATGTGCCGTAGGGAACCGGGCACTTTGAACGTGAATTTCTTGCATTCAGAAAAAAGCCCATTAACTCCACTGCTCATTAACGCTAAAAAACGTTATGTGTACATGAACACATAGGCTAACATAGAGTGCAGTTAATGGGCTTTTTAAAAAAACGCCAATAAACTGCAGTTTATCAGCTTCTGTGTACATGGAGCCTTATTCATTAGCTAATTAGACACATTTCACCACCTTTGTTGTGACCTGTAGGGGGTTTTAAAGCGTTGCCTATGGAAAATATAGGGTACTGAAGTTTGTCGCCATTTCACGAGTGTGTGCAATGTAAAGCTTTAAATGTTGGACATCTATTTACTCAGCGTAACCTCGTCTTTTTTTTTTTTATTGATGCTCTTTTAAAAATGTGGTCATTTATTACATTTGTGTGCCCTAAAATTAACTTTAATGTATTTTTTACCGTAATTTTGCGTTTTCCTAAGTGATTGCGCTAATATCGCGTGACATAAAAATCTAGAACTACCACTATTTTATTCTCTCTGCTTAAAAAAATACATAATGTTTTGGGGGTTTATGTAATCTTCATTTTTAAAATGATTTTTTAGGCTCCATTTACATGAGCACGTCTACAAAGTCACGCGATTTTCAGTACGACTTTGGAGCGCGACTTTGGTGTGATTTTTTGGTGCGATTTTGATCCGACTTTACATTGTATGGATCAAAGTTGCATCAATAGTCGCACCAAAGTAGTGCAGGCACTTTTTAAAAGTTGCTGTGACTTTGTTGCACTGATTTGCACAGGTGCCATTGAAAGGAATGGGGTGCGACTTGTCATACGACTTTGATGTCCAAAGTTGCACGACAAATCGCACAAGTGGGAATGGAGCCTCGAAAATGTAAACGAAAACACCAAAAACACAAAAATATCAGACAGCTGTGTGAAGGGAAATATCTCTTATAGAGCCCTAGTAAAGGCTCGACAGGGGTTCTAATCATTCCCAACTCAACCCAAAACGTAAAAAACATTTTTTTTTGCTTGACATACACTTTAACCCCTTCCCGCCCGCACTAAAGCTGAAAAACGGCTACAGCGTGGGCTTAATTTGCAGGGAGAGCGTACATAGACGTCCTCTCGTGATCACGCTGTTCGTGCGCTCTGTGATCACTGAGTCCTTCAGACTCAGCTGATCACAGAGCGGGGTACAGGGCCAATCACAGCGGCCCTTTACCATATGATCAGCTGTGTTCAATGACAGCTGATCAGAGAAGTAGACACAAGGCAGTTATCGGCTTTTCTTTCCTCATGCTGACAGTGTGAGGAGAGAAAAAAAGAGCCGATAACCGGCTTGTGTTAAAGCAGGGGTTTCAAACTGGCAATCCTCTAGCTGTGGTGAAACTACAAGTCCCATGAGGCATTGCAAGGCTGACAGTTACAAGCATGATTACTAGAGGCAGAGGCATGATGGGACTTGTAGTTTCGCAAACAACTGGAGGGCCAACAGTTTGAGACCTCTGTGTTAAAGGGACATTGACACTGATTATCAGTGGTCGAGAAGTGGTTAAATGAGAATTATACAAAACAAAATCAAGTGCTTTTTTTTTTTTTTTTTTTTTTACCAATACTATTCTTTTTACTGGCTCTTGAAATTTACAAATACAGCAATTTAGAAATTGGATGAAAAGTTTAGCACTGGGAAACTCTTTTTGATAAATAAGTAGTGCAATTTAAATACAGCTGAAGGACTTATGAATAAATGGTTGTGGAACGAATCATTTGAATTTCCGTTATTTCTTATGGGGAAATTTGCTTTGATATACAAGTGCTTTGGATTACAAGCATGTTTCCGGAAAGAATTATGTTAGCAATCCAAAGTTTTACTGTACAACTATATAGATCAGACCAAAATGAGGGACAAATGAGGAGGAAAGAGGGACATTTCTCCAAATCAGGGACAGTAGGGAGCTATGTGTATGCTATATAATAAATATTCACACACACACTGCTCAGGGAAGTGTATTCGTGCTGCATGCACAGCCTCTAACATAGAACTGGCAGGCAGTGATCACGTCCAGGTATCAATAGCTTAAAATCAACTTCCGCCATTTTGGTTACTGGCAAACCCTCAAAATCTTCGATAACACTTTATTAATCCACCCGAAACACTACACAAACAATTATCTCAGATGTTTTAGTCACTAATATGTATTCTCGTTTAATACAGAATGCAAATTGTGCGTTATTAGGAGTACAAAGGAGAGGTAGTGGTTTCCCGAGCACTTCCGGTGGAGGGAGTGACCTTTGCCCCCCTCCGCCTCTCTTCCTTCCTTTCCTGTAGCGGCTCCTCGAGAAGACGTAGCAGTAAGTGCGGCCTGTCCGTGTAATCCTACGGAATCCGGTGTAGTGGCGGGGCCATAGTGGCTGTGTCCCGGTGCTTATGATAGAGGAAGGTCCCCTGTATATATCCCCGGGGGTATGGTGCTGGGGGGAGGCAATAGTGGAGTTATATAGGGTCTATAAGGCCGGGCCTAATGTAGCTTCACCCTGCAGGGTACAGCAGGCCAGGCCGAGTACTGGAGGGAGACCGGGCTTTATGAGAGTACCTGCCCTATGAGAAGGAGATGTTTATATTGTTATGGCTGGAAATAGAGCTGTGTTCCTGGGGGAGACTTCATAGGGGGGCCATGGAGGGCTGTCATGTCCCATCTACAACATGGACATCCTTCTATTAGGGGGGGAAACATGTCCACCAAGCTGATCGAATTGGTTAATAAACAGATCTGTGCACCATTGAATAATGGAGGATCCTGGGCAGTGTGATTATTATTATTCAGGGTTTGTACAGCACTTTACAACATGAGGGCAGACAGTTACAGGTCAATACTATGTAGAGATTAAATCTAATATCTCAGTCCAGCTCCAACACGAATCCCTGACTTCCATTGGTTCAGCTTCATGTAGATTCTGGACCACCTGTGACCTGAGGTTTAGCCTGCTTTACACCATCTCTGTGTTTTTGGGTGCGCTTGGCATGTGATAAATGCACAAACATGTGTAACACAACTTATGTTCACAATGCATTCCATTGCAAAAAAAAGCTGTACGCTGTATTTTTAAATTACAGATGAAAGTACCGTAACAGTGTGAGTTGGGCTTATTGGAATGCATTCATTTTTTTCTCGGTTTTTAAGAATGAACCAGGGGTTGGTAACCCAAAATGTAGTGTGTGTGTGTGTGTGTATATATATATATATATATATATATATATATATATATATATAATGTGTGTGTATATATGTGTGTATATATATATATATATATTTTTTTTAATGCACACTTGGGGTGATTTCATGTCCTTTTAAAAAAAAAAAACAGCATGCAGCATTTTTTCACATGTAAATGTATCACAACGCACCCCCAGTGTAAAAAAAACTAAAAAACACACTGCAAATGTTCCAAATGCATGTAGAACCAGACTGAACATGGGGCTTTGATGTAAGGGAACCCTTAGTGTAATTTAAAGCGCCATTCCACTTATTTTTCTGTTAAAAGTCAGCAGCTACCAAAAGTGTAGCTGCTGACTTTTAATAAACAGACACTTTACCTGTTACCTGCCCAGCGATGCAGCCGCCCAAAGCCTTGGTTCTCTCCCTGGTGCCAGCATCTCCAGTGTGGGCACCCGGCTGTGACAGCTTGTCTCTTCACGGCCGGATGCGCACGAGTTGTGCTGCGAGTCCTTAATGGCCGAGCAATCTTCTGGGACCTGTAATGTGTGCCAGAAGATTGGAGGGAGAGGAGTTGCCGCCTAGGCGGTGGGAGCTCGGTACCTGTCAAAACTAGGTACCTGCTCCCACCCAGACCCCCCCTTAAAGCGGAAGTTCCTCTTTTGGGTGGAACTCTGCTTTAAATTTGTAGATTAACCCCTTCCTGCCTGCAGTAGTTGAACCGCGAACAGGCGGCAAGGCCAGGTGATGTACCTGTGCGTTGCGGCCTTTCTTCCAGGTTTGGGATGCGCATGCCATCTGCTGACCCATGCTGTGATTGAACACAGCATGAGTTTGGCTGCTGATTTCAGCCAATCGCACAGAGTTCTGTGTTTTACCCCTAGTGTTCTTGATTGCCCCTAGATGTGAACCTCTTCCCAGCCTATGTCATTAGTACAGTCAGCGTACAGCATTGGCACTGAGCCCTGTATTGGTGTCAGTGTACCTCCCAGCCCACACACCACACTATTATTCCCATTACAAGTCGCTGATCACTGCCATTACCATAGTGTCATAGCTGTGTAAATTCCTGTGTGTGTGTGTATGTATATATATATATATATATGTATGTATATATGTGTATGTATATGTGTGTGTATATATATATATATATATATATATATATATATATTTCAGAATTTGTAGACTCTATCTTATACACTTGTTGAGATTTTTTTTAACCAAAAACATGTTGCAGAATACATTTTTTGTAAAATTTTATGTAGAAATTTTTATTTAATTTTTTTGTGAGATATAAGAGTGGTGATCAAATTAAAACCAAAAGAGAAAAAGATGCATTTCATTTGGGTACAATGTTGCATGACTGCGCATTTGCCAGTTAAGGTAGCACAGTGCTGACTAGCAAAAAATGGCCTGGCCATGAAGGGCTTTTTTTTTTCCTCTCTCAAAGGACCCCTCAGTTCCATGTTTCCTGCCTAGGTCACCAAAATAAAATTTTTAAAGCTGCAGGTCCAGGGTGGTGGTTTCCTCTCTAAAAACCATGCTCTGTTTGCTTTGTCTTTTCAGAAATGGCTCCACGTAAGGGTAAGGAAAAGAAGGAAGAACAGGTTATCAGCCTGGGGCCACAAGTGGCTGAAGGAGAAAATGTGTTTGGAGTCTGCCACATCTTCGCCTCCTTCAACGACACCTTCGTGCATGTGACTGATCTGTCTGGCAAGTAAGTGCTGTTTTATGTCCTTTGAGGGGATCATTGCTGCAATGGTACTTATAGAGAATGGGAGGAAAGTTTAAAAATGATGTGTTTCATTGTTAGTTTCTCACAAGCTTTTGTCTATTTCAGAGAAACAATCTGCCGTGTGACTGGTGGAATGAAGGTCAAGGCTGACAGAGATGAGTCCTCTCCCTATGCCGCTATGTTGGCTGCTCAAGATGTCGCTCAGAGGTGCAAGGAGCTTGGCATCACAGCTCTTCACATCAAGCTGCGTGCCACTGGAGGGAACAGGTAAGGGCTTTGTGAACACGTCGTGCAGATCAATCTGTCATTTTGGGTTTCAGAGCTCTGACGAATAATCTACCCAAAAATCCTGGGCTAAGAAAATGCAACTAAGGCCTAGGAAGTGCTGCAGATGGTTCTCAAAAAAAGTTGTCCTTTTCTGGCCAGATAAACGTGTCCATAAAGAACTCTTAAAGCGGTTGTATAGTTATTTTTTTTTACCTACAGGTAAGCCTTATAGGCTTACCTGTTGTAGGTAAAAGTTAAAAAAAATCTCCTAAACCTTTACGGTTTAGGAGATAATCCCCTCGCAAACTGCTGCTGAATGCAGCGGCGCATGTGCACAGGGGATTTTCGGCTTAAGGCCCGGCAGACGCCTGACCTTGCGGGAAAGAAGTCTCCCATGCGCGGGAGTGATGACTTTGCGTCTCCAGCCACTCAGAGCGCTGGAGCCGCGATACCCGGAAGACATGGCGAGGCAAGATGACATCTCCCTCGGCGTGGACCAGGTAAGTTACTGATGCCTCGTTCTAAGATAAGTATTTCATAATGAGCTTGTATGCAGTGCATACTAGCTCATTATGCCTTTTTTGCTTTACAGGGTTAAAAAAAAAATGTTCAGCGGGTATACATTCGCTTTAAATCTCATGTTTACTTTGAACATTGTATCATAAATAGTACTTTGTACAATGCGTTTGGTTCTTGGTTCCCTCCAATAGTACATATACCCCAATAATTCTCATGTCTTGACAAATAGATGAGTGGTCACTTATTCTTCCTGAGGAATGAGGTTTCCACCTGAAGTCTGGGTTAGAATAACCACATCTGATTACACTGGAAGGATCCTTAGGTGCCGACATATAAACTGATCACCCTGGGGTTGGAAGTTTTTTTTTTTTAAAGGGTCCATGCACACTGGCATGTGCCCTTGGCAGAAAAAAGCAAAATTTGAAGGTTTTTGTGCAGGAGTTTAGGCACAGTTAGCTCAAAACTGGAGGGGTATTTTGTTCTTAGTTTTCCTGCCTCCTAAACGCTGAGCTTAAAATATGCCTCTAAACGTCCTAACATGCAGGGACAACCTAGGATTGCACTGAGCTGCTTCTACAGGCAAAACGCTAAACTCTAGAAGCAGCAGGTTTTATTTTTTTAAGTAAGTGTAAAGGCAGAATGTTTTCATCTTAAAGTGGATGTAAACCCAATTCATGAAATTTGACCTAGGCATCTGTAGTGTTTCTGATCTCTCTCCAAAGCCTCAAGTCCCGTATCCTTTTGCTGTTTCGTTCCTCTGTTGGCATGATGACTTCTGACAAGTCCTCCGAGATGGGAAATAAAACCAGCCTGAAATGTTGGGGTGGGTGCTTTAAATTGGCAGAGAGCTTGTCTTGCCACAGCACAGCTCTGCAAGTATCTTCGTTCTTCTGCCTATTTGGGGGGGGGGGGTGTGCCTTTCCTCCAATCAGCTGTCACACAATGTAAGCCAAGAAGTGAAAATTCTAACACAATGTAAGAATTCTAAAGACTATAGCAAGCTGAAGACAGTAGATATACATGTGAAATGTTTATAGGGAGATTTGTTTCATTCCTGTGTATCATCTGAGGCTGTTCACTTCACTGGGTATATGTGAAGGTTTACATCCCCCTTTTATGCATTCTATACATTAAGATAAAGCTTTCTGTGTGCAGAAGCCCCCCTAATACTTACCTGAGCTCCCTTTAGATCCAGCGATGTTGCAGGAGTGTCTCGGGACCCCCCCCCCCCCCTCATTGGCTGAGACAGCAATGTGGCGCCATTGGCTCCTGCTGCTGTCGGACAATGAGGATATTAAGGGGGTGGGGCCGGGCTCCATGTATAAACAGCTTAGCACAGGTGCCCCCATAGCAAGCTGCTTGCTGTGGGGGCATTTAACAGGAGGGAGAGTCCAGGAGAGCCAAAAAGACCTGAGGGCCGGGGCTGCTCTGTGCAAAATCACTGCACAGAGCAGGTAAGTATGATGTTTGTTGTTTTGAGCTAAAAAAAAGATGCTACAATTTTTAAGCCAGTGTGCATGTACCTTAGGTCTGTCCAGAAGATAATTCTGTTGGAGAAATTGAGAGCTTATTTTGCCCTTTTCAGTTTAATGGCATTTAACCACTATCTGTCCTTGGGATGTACCTGTGATGCCACTTGTGTAGCTGCAGCCATGATCCTGCTAACAATTTTATTTTCAGCTGGCTTTTTTTTTTTTCTCTCTCTCTCTTCAAAGTGATCCCTGCTGCCTTTATTTACCGGGCTCTTCTGTCCCACTGAAACCGATGCTGACTTTTTGCATCGGATGCACACGACAAAGTGAGACTTTCAGTATTGTTCCCTCTCTGTGACATCAGAAACCAGAAGCGATGAGGCTTTCCTTTCAGTTTGCTTACAAGCCGATCAAACCAATCTCAGTTCGATCGGATGATTTGGAGGGCTGAGGAGAGAACTGGTGTCTAACAGACCCCAGATTTTTCAATAGGGAGGACCTGTCAGAGCCCATGTAATCGCAAGGGATTAACATATCAAAGTAGGGAAAAAATGAAAAAATGTATTAGTCGTGCAATGTGCTGAAAAGCACCCAAGTATATATTGCCTGCACACCATGGATTTTCCAAATGTATATTCAGCATTTATATGCGAGCTAGTGTGAACCTAAATCTTATAGACATGTTAAACTTTCATGCCACACGTTTTCCTCCCTGCTGTGTTTAGTTATGGATAGTGAATCTGTTGCATTTTTATCCTGCTAAAATGTATTCTATCAATGTGGCAAAAAAATGGGGTGTGTTCACAAGCTGGTATTAATTACAGTGCCAGTGTTGGCTAAATTACCTAAGCAATAAAGAAAATCCTGGTGTTTTGAACCTTCATGCATAAGGAGCTGTGCTAAGTGTACAAAATGTGTGTGGTGTTTGGCATTTCATATAATTTAATTCGTTTTCCTTTCAGAACCAAGACCCCTGGCCCTGGTGCCCAGTCTGCACTAAGAGCCCTAGCTCGTTCAGGCATGAAAATTGGCCGCATTGGTAAGAACATAACTTAATCTCCCCTTAACCCTTTTCAATACAGGGCTTTTTATACCACTTCCATACCGGGCCTATTCTGGCACTTCTCTCCTACATGTACAAATCATCATTCTTTTGCTAGAAAATTACTCAGAACCCCCAAACATTGTTTTTTTTAGTAGACACCCTAGGGAATAAAATGACGGTCGTTGCAACTTTTTATCTTGCACGGTATTTACGCAATTTTTCAAACGCGTTTTGTTTTTTTTTGGGGGGAAAAAAAATGGTTTCATGAATTCAAAAATAACAACAAAACAGTAAAGTTAGGCCAAATTTTTTGTAAAATATGAAAGCTTATGTTACGCCGAGTAAATAGATACCTAACATGTCACGCTTTAAAATTTGCCACACTCATGGAATGGTGCCAAACTTCGGTACTTAAAAATCTCCCTAGGCGACGCTTTAAAAAAAAATTCAGGTTACCATGTTAGAGGAGGTCTAGTGCTAGAATTGTTGCATGCGCTCTAAAGCACGTGGCAATACCTCACATATGTGGTTTGAACGGTGTTTACATATGTGGGCGTTTTAAATATATTTTTTTTGATCACTTTTATTCCTATTACAAGGAATGTAAACATCCTTGTAATAGGAATGGTGTGTGACAGGAGAGTCTCTCCTGCAGGCTGGAAAGCATGAGATCGTGAAAAAAAATTCACGATCTCATGCTTACTAGCCGCAATGGTGGCTTTGTTTACATTTGAGAACCCAGGCGTGACGTCATCGCGCCCGGGCCTCCGGTCATAGAGATGCCTGGTCACCAGTCATCTCTATGCTCGTCATGTGACCACCGGCGCCAGACGATTCTTTCTCCAGGTCCCCGATATCACGGGAAAGCCCGGAGAAGCATCGGATGGGGGGGGTTTAAGAACGAGCAAGCGGCGGAACCGCTGCTATGATCGTTCTTATGGTGCGCAGAATCGCCGGCTGAAGAGAAGGATATCTGAATGATGCCTCTGGGGGAACGGGGCCTGGCTGTAATTAACAAGTTGTGGATACCTGAAACTCAAGATCCCCTTTTCAATTACTTTATACATACAAAAAAGTCATTCAGTGAATTCCCCTTTACAGCATCTATCAACCCCCCCCCCCCCCCCCCAAGGTAGCTATGTGTTAAGCCTGGTACACACAGGCTGAATATTGGCCTGTTTAGTTTAACTGAAACCAACATTTGGCCTGTGTGTAAAGCAGCCTATCCCGACAGAAGCTGCTTGAACGTCTGGCCTCTGTCGAATGGGCATGCTGGGAAAACAGCTGCTGACCAGTGTATTCTGGCAGATGGGCAGTCCCCAGCCCCCCCTGTCAAAACAGTAGCTCAGCTGGGAGATCGCTGTACTAACGTATAGTCCAACTTGGCATGTCTGCAAACACTTAAAGCAGAACTAAAGTTCATGGCACACCAGCTGAAGCAACGGCACAAACTAGCCGTTTCTTCAGTGCGCATGTGTCAATAATGTCTGCACATGCTGATACAGTGGATGTCTCCTAAACAGGTTTAGAAGTTATCTACGGTACTCACAGGTAAACCTTATTATAAACTTACCTGTAGTGAAAAGTGGTTTGCCCACGGAGACGGGACTCAGCAGCCATGATACACCCCGGTCGGTTTTCATAGGGGAGGGCAGAAACGGACAAGATCAGCCAGGTATTTTCATGTGTTCCAGGGGGCCAAATGAGACAGAACAAGCAGCGTGCTGTATAACATGCTTTAACCACTTCCCGCCCGGCCTATAGCAGATTGACGGCCGGGAAGTGGTTTTGTTATCCTGACTGGGCGTCATATGACGTCCAGCAGGATAACATGCTGGCACGCAGCGCTACGTGTCAAACTAACACGCTAAATCCCAGATCGTGATAAGCCTCTGACAGAAGCTTCTTACCACTTGATCAGCTGTGACCAATCACAGCTGATCATCGCGTGAACCAGGAAGTGCCGGTAAACGGCATTCCTTGGTTTGTGCTGACAGGGAGAGCCGATCGGCGGCTCTCCCTGTCAGAGGGGGGGGTCTGTGCTGATAATCGGCACATTATCCGCACAGCCCCATCAGATGTGCCACAACAGCTGCTATAAAATGTGCTTATAAACTGCCAGTCGGTGCCCCAATAAAAAAGGCTATCAGTATCCAGCATTAAAACCTGTCAGTACCTCATCAGTGCTGCATATCGGTGCCCATCAATTCTACTCATCAGTGCCTATCGGTGAAGGAGAAAACAATTTTATAACGAAACAAAAACTTTTTTTTTTTTTTTCTTGGTATAGCAAAAATAAAAACCGCAGAGGTTATCAAAAAGCACCAAAAGAAAGCTCTATTTGTGGGAACAAAATGATAAAAAATTGTCATTCAAAGTGCGACAGAGCTGAAAATTGTCCTGGGCGAAAGTGCCTGATATTGAAGTGGTTAAATGGGCAGGATCCTCTTCTTTTTTTTTTTTTTTTTTTTTTTTTTTTTTGAACACTTTAAAGTATAACTCTACCCAATTTAATTTGAATAGAGAAGGGTTAGAATCTGCTATACAAAAATATACCAACCACCCCAATTTACAACTAGCCTTTGCTGGTGCACCTGGAAGGGCTTTGCAAATCTCATACGATTTCCCTTCACACTTACCTGCCAGCCTATTAAAAATACAGGTTTTAGTTTGCAAATATACGTGGAAGTCGCAGTGCCTTGCCAAGGCTTCTGTGTATACTGTGGTTCCAACTACATTAGAGACTCCAACTTGGCGCATATATAGCAATGGATAAATTAAAGGCAGGTATGCCTGAAGGGAGCCCACTCACTCCTCAAAGGCGCAAGGACACATTAGGCACTCGGCAAGAACAGTGACAAAACCTTCAACCCATTGTTGTACTTCACCTCACATCCTGTCCCCAGTGACATGAAGTCACTTGAATAGGAAATGATGGGAAGATGAATAGATGGCTAAAACACTTTAGAATAGAAAGGGTTTAGAAGGGAGGGGATTCAGGTTTTGTTGCGATCGTCTGTCCAGTGGCACCTAATTCCCCATCCCTTGTCCTGGTGTCGGAGACGGAAGGTGAAAGGCTATTGGGCCAGACGGGAAGCAAAAATACAAACTTTACAGACATTTGCTCTTACATTATCCAAAACTAAAAGGAAAAAATTACCCTGGAGTTTTTGGTTTTAGTTGCACAAGGGAGAACATTCTAAAGGTGTATTTGAAGTGTGCTCTATATCAGCACTGCCTGTGTCTGAACAGGAAGAGTGAAACTGAAGTGGTTGTAGGATAGGGAGAGATTTTTGCTTGCTATATGGGCAAATGATCATTGGTTTACTCAACATTCTGTAAATCATCCCAAAATGTTAGGTTGCTACTATTTCCATACTTGTAAAGGTGTTATTTGGTTTAAGTGCTCATCAGTATATGTTGCAAAGTGTGTATTGTTCTAATAGTCACTTTTTTTTCACCCTTTTTTCAGAGGACGTAACCCCCATCCCTTCAGACAGCACCCGCAGAAAGGGCGGTCGCCGTGGTCGTCGTCTGTAGTTCTCCTGCTTTGTCTTTCAGTTGTTAATAAAATAATCAGACCAAAAATGCTCCTGTCTGATCTTTTCTTCGAATTACAATCTCATGTAACCCTTAGGCTCTGTGCACTCTGGCTTACAAATTTCTGCTTCTACAGGAGTTTTGTGTTTTTGCCTGTAAAAGCAGCTCCATGTTCTGTGTCCATGCACATAAGGATGTTTAGAGGCAGGAAAAAAAAAACCTGGTTTGCGTTTCTGATTGGAAATTTCTGGCAGAAACGCTAAACTGTACAAAAACGCTAAACTTTTTCTGCCAAGGTAACTGCAGTTTTTTCTTAAGCCCAGTGTGCATGGAGCCTAAGGGAGAAAATTTTGCCTGCAACCCCCACTTAGGAGTCATAAAACCTGAGATTCGATATTTGCTCCACTGCAAAAGAATAGACAGCATTTTTCAGATTGTAAAAGTGCACCTGAGGAAAACGTGCTGCATTTGCTAAAAATTTTTCCTATACATGTTGGTTGTCTGGCTGTCATTCCTGCCCTCTTCCTTCAATACTAAGTTGCAGATCCACAGCTGTGACTCCTGATCTTCAGATTTTCCGTGTGTGTGTGTACTTTAAACATTTTAGATTATGTGGGGAAGCATTGGGTCTTCGAGGTCAGTGTCCCTGATGGGGGGAGTATGTTGTGTGGTTTTTTTTTTTTTTTCTTTTGTCCTTGTGACAGTTTTGATATTCCAAATTGATATAAAGCCAAAACTTGACATGTCACCCATGCAATTTTTCTTGCTTTTTGCCCTGTTTAAATATATAATTGAGCCCTGGTTCACACTGGTGCATTTTCACATGTCAAAACAATGGATGCAACGCCGCCGATTTCAAAAAGTAGTTTCTGTACCATTTGTTACGATTTCGGCCCGCGGTTTACATTGCACAGATTTCTCTTTAATCGCGGCCGAAATCAGGCGAGTTCAGGTGAACTCGCACGGCTTCCCTCCCACAGCTCAGTGTGAACCTGGGCTGAAAGTGTTTTCTGTTATCAGGATTTCAGGCTTCAACTTTCTGCCTCCATGGGGTTTGCTGCAAGCAGCCCTGAAGCAGTTAGTCTAGGTTCGCATCAGTACCCTACCCACAAACGCAGGGAAAGAAGTCCCGGACACTTGGTGCTATACTTAAAACGTTCATTAACCATGTCGTTTTCAGGGTGCTTAATGAGCTGTATGCACAGCCTATGTTGGAGTGTCCTTCACTGTCAGCAGTTTCTGTTCAAGCGCGAGCCTTGCGACCTGACACTGCACAGGTAAACAAACCACTTCCAGTCTGGGACAATTCTGTCATTCCTCTCCCCCTTTTTTTTTTTTTTTTTTTTTTTTTTTTTGCGGAGGCCCTAGAGAATAGAATGGTGGGTTAGATATTATGTGTCGCATGACATTTGCGCAGCAGTTTGCAAATGTAATTATTCGGAAAAATACTTTTTAATGCAAAACAATATAATACCCAATTTTTGGAAAAATATAGAAGTGATGATCTGCCGAGTAAATGGATGCCAAGCATGTCAGTCACACTTTGGTGCCGTTCCACAGGGGTACGCAATTTTAAACTGCGGTACATAAAGAATCTCTCCCCAGGTGACATTTACAGGTTACCAGTTTAGAATTGGAGGATATCTGGAGATTTATTGCTCGGACATTTGTGGCGATACCTCGTGTGGTGCGATCGCCATTTACGTTTGCGTGCAAGCACAGGGGGTGATGGAGCTTTAAATGTGACAGAATCCTCATCGCGTCCGGTTTTCTGACGTCACAACATAGTTCCTCTCACTGTCCCAGGAACCGATTGCTCGGGAGAGCCCTTTAAAGGTGGAGGGGGTGGGACCTCCTGCCCTCTGTAAAAGTAAGTGCTCTTCTGATTTATTCAGTAAACCAGTGTTTCTCAACTCCAGTCCTCAAGGCGCCCCAACAGGTCATGTTTTCAGGATTTCCCTCAGATGAAACAGCTGTGGTAATTACAAGGCAGTGAAACTCATCAAATCACCTGTGCAAAATAATGGAAAGCCCGAAAACATGACCTGTTGGGGTGCCTTGAGGACTGGAGTTGAGAAACCCTGCAGTAAGGGATGGATACGATATGGTCTTGTCTACTTCTCTTTACCCTAGGTTCACATTTTGCAGAAACGCACTACAGTCCATTTAACATGGTTTCTTATTTACAAGTTCACATTTATACTTTTTGCGGCCGGTGCATTTTTGGAAAGGTCCAGGGACTTTTTTCCCCACAATTTGCAGGTAATGGAACCGCACCAGAAATGCAGTTTGATGCAGTTTTTATTTTAACACGGTCTATAGCTGGTTGCTAAGCAGGGGGCTGGGAAGCCGGCCGCTGCATCCCTGACAACCGATGAGTCAGTCCCTTATCCAAGCATGCCGGCAGGTTGAGAAAGGAAGGGGACCCCCCCCCCTTTGAACCATACCAGGCAGCATGCCCTCAACATGGGGATGGAACAGAACTGCGTCTGGTGTGAACTGGCACTAAGGGATTTTCACTTTTTTTTTTGTTTCCCTTTAAGCATTATTAACCACTTCCTGCCCCGTCAATAGCAGATTGACGTCCGGGAAGTGGTTGTGTTATTCACACTGGACGTCATATGACGTCCTGCGGGATAACAGCCGCCGCGCGCCCGGGGGGCGCGCATCGCGGCGATCGGTGGATCAGTCTGACCCACCGCTACACTGATCTCGGTAAAAAGCCTCCGGCGGAGGCTTTTTACCACGTGATCAGCTGTGTCCAATCACGGCTGATCACGATGTAAACAGGAAGAGCTGTTGATCAGCTCTTCCTCACTCGCGTCTGACAGACGCGAGTAGAGAGCCGATCGGCGGCTCTCCTGACGGGGGGTTCGTGCTGATCGTTTATCAGTGCAGCCCCCCCCCCCCTCGGATACCCACACTAGACCACCAGGGAAGCCCCCCCCCCCCCCCAGGAAGCCCCAAGCATGTGGATGGCCATCCACATGTAATAAAATAAAAATATGCCAATCAGTGCCCACAAATGGGCACTGACTGGCACTATGATGGCACCACCACAATGTGTGGTGGCATTGCTGGGCATGAGTGCCGCATACCAGTGCCACATATCAGTGCCCATCAGTGCCACCTCATTGGTGCCCATCAGTGTCGCCTTATCAGTGCCGCCTTATCAGTGCCTGTCATTGAAGTAGAAAAGGTACTTATTTACAAAAAAAATTAACAGAAACAAAGAAAAACGTCGTTTTTTTTTCAAAATTTTCGCTCTTTTTTTTATTTGTTGTACCAAAAATAAAAATCGCAGAGGCGATCAAATACCACCGAAAGAAAGCTCTATTTGTGGGAACAAAATGATAAAAAAAATTGTTTGGGTACAGTGTAGCATGACCGCGCAATTGTCATTCAAATTGCGACAGCGCTGAAAATTGGCTTGGGCAGGAAGCTGTATAAGTGCATGGTATTGAAGTGGTTAAAATTGCTGCGTCCTGACATTTTTTATTTTTTGGTTTGGTACCCAGACTTCTGTAATCCTCTCCTAATGTGACAGGTAGGTTTGACTCATCCCTACTGCCAAGGACTAATGTTCTAATGCAGTAGTTTTTCCTCACCACAAGAGGGATAACTTTACCAGCTGCCTAAATTGGTAGAAAAAAGTCATGCACTGCAGTTTTGTGACCTTAAATTAGAGCAGCTTTTAGAAGGTAGATATGAGCAAACTTTGCAACAATCTGATAATTTTTAAAATGTGGGAAAAGGTTGGGACTGATGTGAAAGGTGCATATATGTCCAGTAACTAAATGCGTGGAACTGGACATAATTAGAAGAACATAGTCGTGGTTAATGGAGTCACTGATGCTAAGGCTCCTTTTTGCTCAGAAATTTAATTAATGTAGACCAGATTTAATCTGTCACTGCATCCAGTTGCATTGCACACGCTCAGAAATTGACGGTTAGGGTGTGAGACTTCATGACTACAAATTCAACTTTGTGTTTACACCAAAGCTTGACTGATCTGGTATCATCGGGGAACGTGTAAATCTGTGAATGTAAGCTCCAGTCTACCTTGAACGCAGTACCAGGGGACATTGTTATGATTGTGAAAGACCTGGGGCACCCCAAATGCATAGTACACATCGCCAGATGTTGAATGTGGCTGAATAGCATAAACAGTTGGGGCTTTAGCTATAACTAAAGGCAAAACTCTGTGGCGGCTGGTGCACAAAATGTTTGGGGGGTACAAACAAAAAAAACATCGCAGCCAGTGCCCATCAAACGCAGCCCCTGTGGGTTTGGGGTGCCAAGGTTTGCTATCACTGACCTAGGGCATAACCTTTTGTTTGCTTTAAATGGATACCCAACATGTCAAGCCTCAACTGTGTTTACCCCTGAAATGGTGACAAACTTTGGTACTGTATATTTTCATATTTGATGCTTTGAAAGCCCCAATGGGTCTTCAGTTTAGAGTTAACCATGAATTAATAGGCCTAGAATTATTTTTTTTAACTTGAAGAGCTACTAAAGTCTTGTTTCTTTTTTTTGGGCTGAAAATAAAAAAAACTTGTTATACTTACCTGCTCTGAGTAATGGTCTTGCACAGAGCAGCCCAGATCCTCCTCTTCTCAGGTCCCTTGCCGGTGCTCCAGGCCCCTCCCTCCTGCCAAGTGCCTCCATTCAGACATGGAGCTGTGGCTTGCCCCCCCCCCCCTCCTCTAGCTCACTGACTTTGACAGCGGCGAGAGCCAATAGCACCCACTGTGTGTCTCAGCCATTCAGGAGGATGAGTCCCAGACAGCTGAGTCTCTTGTGCAACATCGCTGGATCAAGATGAGGCTGATGGGGGAGATACACATAGAAGGTTTTTTTTATAAAAAAAACTTCTGCCTTTAGAACCAATTAAATTATATTCTTACTAAACTTTTTGCTGCAGTCACTGGATTGCTTCCATCTGGCAGCCAAGAGTCGGGTTGTCAGATCTACACATCCTCCTGGTGGCTGCAGCCGCTGGGAGTGTGTATAAAACTCCCTGCTGCCACTAATGTTCAGAGGCACTAAAAGGGTTAAAGGGACATCAATTTAAAAAGTCCAGCACTAATCTGCAAGTTCACCCCCCCCTAAGCACAAGTTTTTTTGCAAGCCAAAATTCTCTCCTAATGAAAAAATTAAAATTCAATGCTCCCGCCCCTAATCACTCCTCCCAGCAGAAATCCCCTTTCCCCTCAAATCCCACAGGCACAAATCTTCTCTTCCTCAAATCTCCCCCAATACCCACCTCAACACAAATCCTCCCCAATCCCCCTCCCCCTTCTAGTGTTAATTTTCCCTCCCCTAAGCACAAATCCTCAAACCTCCCTCAACACTAATCGCTTGCCTAAATCCTCCCTCCTAGCACAAACCCCCCCCCCCGACACATATCACACCCCAGCAGAAATCCAAACTCCCTCTGAGCACAAATCTTCTACCTCCAGCACACAACTCCCCCTCCTAGTACAAATCCCCAAGCACAAGTAACCCCCCCTCCCCAAATCTCCTTTAGCACAACTCTTCTCCCCAAATCCCTTCTCCTAAAACAAAACTTCCCTCCCCTTAACCCTCTAAGTGCAAATTTCCCAACTGCAAATCTCCTTCTATTCCATTGCTAGCACAAATCCTCTCACTCCCAGCACCAGTTTTGGTTATCAAGCCCCCACCCACCTGTGTCATGTGACACGTCAGCGCCTAGGGAAAGCCTTTCTTGGCTCTGAAGTCTGTGACAGAATCATGGTATCTGGAACCCGGGGCAACCTGTAGGAGGTGCGGACCATTTGCCTTTGGTGCCCAGCGCTAGTCACTTCCCTGCAGAGTACACTTATGAGCTGAAGGGTTAGAAAAAGTCCCACAGGCTTCTGCTACTATAAGAACAGTGTGTACAACAAGCTTCAAGCAGCTCTGTTAAAGCTTTTAAAGAGCAATTTCATGTTCCATGGGAAGGTTTAGCACAGATCATAACAGGAGTGCTTGCTGTCACATAAAATAGGTTGCTAGCAGTCTTTTAGTAAGCTTTATGTAGTACTGAAGCCTACTAGCAGCTGGACTAAAGTGGCAGTCAGAAACGCTATCTGCGATTTAATAATCACAAACTGGATCTGAATGGTACTTTAAAGTGGGCCTGTGCCCATATTATGGACAATAATGTTTTTTCCTGACAGACTCCATGGCAGACTACGTGTGGGTTAACCCCGCCTCCTCTCCACAGCTATAGGACCCCTTACCCATAAATTTGAGCTCACCTCCACAGACAGGTGTTCCTTTTTTATCCTCCTCACATGGACCTTCATCATGCAATTCAGGTGCAGTCCAGGATGTCTGTCGGATCAGGTACGAGTTGTGCGGTGCACCCAGGGCCCAGCTATGAGCGGGTGAGTGGTTTTGGGCTGATGGATACCCCTATGGTGGAAGGGATGTGGCCCCAGCGTACCATGACGGACGGTGGATCTCAGCTGGCAAGGTCTGAAGACTTTTTCTATTTCCATGGCAGATAGTTTTTGTTTGTTTGTTTGTTTGTATGTCTTTCTCTGCTGTTTTTTCTCTGTCATACAGCGCCGCTAAGCTTAGTATATGTGTGGAACGCTTTTGCATTCCAGGATGCCATTCCCTTCCTGATCCCAGCCTGTTGATCGTCTGTGCATGCGCAGAGCCACGGTGAAACCGAGGCTTGGTTTTTGCGCATGCGCAGTATGGCGGAGGGGTCAGGGGCCGCGCAGGCGCAGTAGGTTCGGTCCCTCCGATGCATGCGCACAGCGGGACCGGCCATGACGTCATTCCGGCGGGTGATTTAAACCGCTGAGGAGCCCTATACAGGTGGGATAACCTGTGGGCATATAGCAGCAGCCTCCCGGAGTCTCAATACTACCAGGACGGGGTAAGCACTTCTTGGCAATGTAATGCTTGTAATGCTTAGTGTCTCTTAAAGGGACAGTTTATAAAAAAAAAAAAAAAAAAACTTTTTTTTTTTTCTGCGCTGTTCTTGCATTGATTTGCTTATCCTTAGTCTAGGTAGTGGAGTTACGCATCATTGTGTGTCTTCCTCGTCATGGACTCATCTGCACCGCCGTGTGGCCAGCCCCCCGCACAAGGTCTGTGCGGAGTGGGTAGGGGGTTGGTGTATTTGGTGTCATTTTTTTCTGGTGGTTGCTAACGGTTACAACCTGCCCACCTTCCTCCCCCTCCCTTTGTCTGTATTATCTCTTACAGCCCGGCTACATCAGTTCATCGGTCACAGGATAGGGACCTTGCCAGGCTGCACCATCATCATCACCATCATCATCACCATCACCAATCATCCTCCAGGTCCAGACGTGACACTCCGTCTGGGACCCACTATCATAGGGGACGCTCACATTCCCCCTCTAAATATAGGAGATGTTCCCATTCCTCCTCAAGTCACCGCTACCACCACAGCGATAATCGCTCTGATCACAGAGCCTGTTGGGGATGTAAAACTAGAATCCCAGAGGGCAAATCGCTGTGTGACCCATGCTATGCCCGAGTGGTCGGTGAGAAAGAGACCGAAAAATCAAAATCTTGAGTCTCTTATTAAACGTGTGGTACAGCAGTCTATGATGGAAATAGATGCCCCCCCACACGAGGAGCCAGTCCACCACCTTGTCTGGCTCCTTGGCTGACGAGGCCCAGGAGGATTCCGGCCAATTCCAGCCCCATGATTCCTCCCATTATTCCTCGCAAGACGAGATGGAGGGAGATGATTCTGTGATTCCTCCCATGATTCCTCGCAAGACGAGATGGAGGGAGATGATTCTGTGATTCCTCCCATGATTCCTCGCAAGACGAGATGGAGGGAGATGATTCTGTAGTGGGATTCGACTACGCTTTAGTCTCTCCACTGATCAAGGCAGTGATGGAAACCTTAAAGTTGGAAGATACCACTGCCCCCCCCCCCCCAGAGAAACAAAGGAACTGTTTAAGAAACTGGGGAAAGAATGTTCCAATTTCACACCGAGCTGAAAGGAGTGTTTAAGGAAGAATGGAGCAAGGGGGATAAGAAGGTTTGGAAAATGCTCCCCTCGTGGATGCAGCAGTAATGCGCCTAGCGAAGCATGTCACCCTCCTGCTAGATGACACTGTATCTTTTAAAGATGGTCTGGATTGAAAGATTGACCAAGACATTAAGAGAATATATAACTTGAACGGTATGGCTTGCAAACCAGCCCTAGCCCTTGCAGTCACCTCCAAAGCAATGGAGGCCTGGGTGGAAAATGTTGACTCCGTTCTGAAAGGTGTCTCGGAGGAATTGGCACAAAGTTCAGCAGTGCAAGAACTTAAACTGGCTATCGCCTTTTTGGGAGAAGCTTCAATTGATCTCATCCGCTTGATGGCTAGATCCTTGCTATCTTCGGTCACAGCCAAAAGAGCACTATGGTTGCGCCCCTGGCTTGTTGATCCTGCCTCAAAGCAGGCATGGTGCAAAATTCCTTCTGAAGGAACTTCCTTGTTTGGAAACAAACTGTATAATGCCATTTCAAAGGCTACAGGCGGAAAGTCGGGATTCCTCCCTCAGGACAAACGTCCGTTTAACCAAAGAAAACCTCAGCAGAGACGCAGTACAGAGCGTTCAAGAGAGGCATGCTCCTATAGGCCCGGACGGGATTTTAGGAGAAGCTGGAACTGGAATAGGCAGATATCTTTCCAAAAAATCTGGCAAGAAACAGACGCCCGGTGGGCGCAAGCCAACCAAGTCCTTTTGAGATTGGGCCTGCCCAAGCGGTCGGGTAGGGGCTCGCCTACATCTCTGCCGGCACGTCTGGGTGACCTTGATCTCAGATTATTGGACCATCAAAACGGTCTCAACAGGTCACGCATGGTCCTTCACCAAAGTTCCTCCATGCAGACCAATGCAATCTTCACTGCCTCAATCAGAAGAAAAACAACAAGTTCTTCTTTCATATGTGAATGCCCTGAAAGATCAAGGAGCAGTGGTGCCCGTCCCAAAGGACGAGGAATTCCAGGGGTATACTTCCCCCTCTTCCTAGTACAAAAGAAGAAAGGCTCTTGGCGTCCAGTTATAGATCTCACTTTCCTGAACAGGTACATAAAGCACGAGAAATTCAAGATGGAAGCACTCTCAACCATCCAAAAAGTTGTTCAACCAGGTGACTGGTTGTTCTCAATAGATGTTAAGGACGCGTATTTTCATGTTCCCGTGGCAGAAGAATTCTACAAATATCTTCGATTTCAGGTCGAATGAGAGCACTTACAATTTATTTGTCTTCCATTTGGACTAACGACCTCTCCAAGGGTCTTTTCCAAGGTACTGTCGGTAGTTGTGTCTCTTATCAGAATACAGGGTGTGCGTCTGTATCATTACCTGGACGAGCTGCTACTACTGTCCCAAGACAAGCAGCAGCTGCTGATCCACAAAGATCAAGTGATCTCTACATTGATAGAGTTCAGATGGCTCCTAAACCGAGAGAAAAGTCAGCCAGACCCGACCCTACGCCTAACCTACCTAGGAGCTCAATTCGACACAGTAGAGAATACCATCTCTCTTTCGGAAGAAAAATCCCGGTCATTCGGGTAAGAATATCTTTAGCCCTAGACTACTCTCACCTAAGGGCGTCACAGTGCCTGAAGATAATCGGCACGATGGTGGCCACGTTCCCCATGGTCAAATGGGCAATGTGGAGGCTTCGGCCTTTTCAATCAGGATTCCTTCAGCAATGGAAGACAGACGATCGCAATCAGCTGATCAGGACTACTCAGTCAATGAGGAACAGTCTTCTCTGGTGGCTTCAACACAAAAACTTGTTAACATGCCACTCCCTTGCTCCCATCCAATGGATGACTGTTTCATCCGATGCCAGCAATGCGGGCTGGGGAGCACATTGTGGAGCAGAACTGGCTCAGGGCAAATGGGATGCCCATCTCCACATTCCAGGGTCAAACGTTCTGGAATTGCGTGCGGCATGGTGCGCCCTTCGCGCTTTCTCCCACCTTCTGAAAGGGAAGTCGGTCCTACTGAAAATGGACAATACCACCGCTGTGGCATATGTGAAGAGACAAGGGGGCACTCGGAGCTCTGCCCTTCTCCAAGAGGTCGAGCCCATTATGACCTGGGCTCAGAGGAATCTACTCAACTTAACAGCAGTCTTCATTCCAGGGAAACAGAACATTCAAGCGGACTTCCTGTCACGCAGCAACCTAGACAACAACGAATGGTCACTGCATACACAGACATTCAAGTGGATCCTATCGTTGGGAATCGATCCAGAAGTGGATCTGTTTGCATCCCCCTGCAATCACAAAGTAGACAGATACTACACTTGAGGTCGGTGCAGTCAAGCCTTCGGAGTAGATGCATTAACAAGCCAATGGAAATTCAACAAGGCATATGCCTTCCCTCCACCTCCGATCATGCAAAAATTCCTGCAGCGGCTCCAGTTGGAGAAAGGCGAAGTGATAACAATAGCACCATACTGGCCGAACAGGCCATGGTTTCCTCTCCTGAATCTGATGAGCTTCAGGGACCCGCTAGAGTCTCTTGGGTGTGCTTTAGGGGTAATCTCTACCCTTATGAGCTCCAGAAAGCCTAACATGAACAAAACCTACAACAGAATCTGGACCAGGTTTGTCAGCTTCATGACTTCTGCTGGAAAATCTTTCAGAAATCCTGGAGTTCAAGACGTTTTGAGTTTTCTACAATCAGGCTTGGATCTTCCTTTGTACTCTGAGGGAACTGATTGACAAGTTTCAGCCTTATCAGCATTTTCAGGAACATCATGGGCAACTCATCCCCTGGTTCAACAATCCTTTCAGGGGGCTTCGAGAATCAGGCCTCAGAGGAAACCTAGATTCCCCAAATGGGATCTTCTGCTCGTCCTTGATGCTCTTTCAGCACTCAACAACAAGGATCTTTCTATTAAGGACTTATCAATCAAACTGGCCTTTCTAGTGGCCATTACTTCAGCCAAAAGGGTTTCAGAAATAAGCTTCCTGGGTTGTCAAGAACCCTTTTTGACTTTCTTCCCGGACCGAGTGGTCCTTATTCCCATGCTTGGGTCTAAACCAAAAGTCAAGTCAGTTTTTCACGAGAATCAGGAAATAGTCCTTCCTACTTTCAATTCTCCAGAATCAGCAGATGTTCATCCCTTGGATGTAGGTGAGACTCTGAAAGAATATTTGCGAGTCACTTCATCTTTTAGAAGCTTGAACTACCTGTTCTTGTTACACACCGGTAGCAACAAAGGAAAGAGGGCTTCCTCCAGAACAATAGCAGCCTGGATCGTCCAATCTATTCAACAGGCTTACAGGGCAAAGGGCTTGGCTCCTCCAGAGGCGTGACGGCTCATTCCACCAGAGGCATGGCAGCCTCATGGGCAGCAGCTCGACACGTGGCTCCTGAAGTGATATGCAGGGCAGCCTTGTGGTCTTCTATTCATACATTTATGTCTCATTATTGTATTGAGCCTGCTTCCCTTTCCTCTGTTAATTTTGGTCGAAAAATCCTGTCAGTTGACGGGAAAGATTAAAATATTATTTTTGAGCAAGCATACCCTCCCGTGTGGATTGGCTAGTTATTTCCCACACGTAGTCTGCCATGGAGTCTGTCAGGAAAACGGAAAATTTATTACCAAATACTTACCGTAATTTTCCTTTCCTGATAGACTCCATGGCAGACGGAGTTCCCACCCATGAATTAAAAATATGAGAGTTGAAATTTGAGTCGGCTAGTTACGGAACACCTGTCTGTGGAGGTGAGCTCAAATTTATGGGTAAGGGGTCCTATAGCTGTGGAGAGGAGGCGGGGTTAACCCACACGTAGTCTGCCATGGAGTCTATCAGGAAAGGAAAATTACGGTAAGTATTTGGTAATAAATTTTCCGTTATTTTTCGTACATCACGGGACACAGAGCCTTTAATGATTACATAATGGGTTATATTCACCTTCAGGTGCTGGACGCTGGTGTAATCAACTAGACAGGAAGTTTCCTCCCTATATAACCCCTTCCACACTGGGAGCTCCTCAGTTTTTTTCGTTAGTGTCTAAGGTGTTGGTCACGACTAAGGATGTGCTAAGAAGAAGCTCTACTAAAAAAATCCCTCCGGGGGTCAAAGAGCTGCGCAATCGGATCCATCCAAAAAATGCTTATTTTTATACGCCTAAAATAGATGGTACCTGGACCTCGCAGAAGATCGAGTTTTTTGCCTGTAATGTCTCTCTTTTGAGGACTGTGCTCTGGGATCCAGTACTTTTGCTATATATAAAAATGTGCAAAAGTTTCTGGCAGAGTCTTTTACAAGGCCCAGGGAAGAGGCCTCCTTTTAAGTAGGAACCCATATCCCTGAAGGTTATCACAACATACCCGCTGAGATGGGTGAAGATTGGTACTGTCTGGTCTTCAGCAGTCCTGCGGCGGGGGTAAGGTAAGCTGGGAAAGATCCTAAGCATCTTAAGGACTTTCCTTTTGAGTACGATGTCTTGCCTACATCCACCACTGGAGGGAGTATAGAGTTGCTTTTCACTCACCATGCTCCAGGAATAGTGTCAGCTCCTCCTCGGACAGCACACTTCTTCCGCTGCAAGCACTGCCATGGCCAGCAAGGAGGTACCTCTCACTCAGGTATCCTGGGGTTGGGGACCTCTCTCCCCTCACTTGGTTCAGATGCCTGGAGCTCTCCCTGGCAGGGACATAGCGGCTTGTGGGGAACGTAAGCATCTCTATGTGGTTGGATTCAGGCACTCCGGGACACCTGCTCAGCATCAAACTGTGTGATTAGTTGCATACTTTATGTAGATTGCTAAACTAGCACAGTAGTATATGCATTGTTAGTATCTCTGCTTTGGCATTAGGTCTATGTCTCCCTGTAAAAAAGGTTATGGGGCAGGAAAGCATGATATCCTCCCCTGAGAGACTTGAGGCAGCCGCACAGGTTAAGCCATCGGCCCTGTCAGGCATTGCAGCCTCCCCCAACATTGGCCACTCTGCATATGTCATTTTGGATGCTTCTTTGCATTTGTTGGTCTATAAGAGGTTAACTGCTATAAATTGCAGAGTCCTCACAACAAGCAGAAAGCTGGGTGTGTCCCTTCCCCTGCTCTAAAGGCTGGGTTCACACTGGTACGACACGACAGTCATACAACTTTCATCCTACGTTGCTCTGCGACATCAGTCCTACATTGATCCTACATTGGTCCGACATCCATCCGACTTTCATGAACAGGATACTACTTTGATCCGACTTTGTGCTAGTCTGACTTATCCTTTGACCAATCAAAACAATCCCAGGGTGAGATAAATTCCTTTTAGGCCGGGTTCACACTAGTGCGACACGACATCTGTCCTACTTTGGATCCGAATTTGCCCTGCGACATGAAGCCGACATATGTCCGACTTTCAATGAACGGGGATCCGACTTGGATCCCCGCCAATAGCAGGCACTGTGTTTGGTATTAATCTTGAGGGGGAACTCCACGCCAAATTTTAAATAAAAAACCAGCATGGGTTTCCCCCTCCAGGAGCATACCAGGCCCTTGGGTCTGGTCTGGATTTGAAGGGGAACCCCTACGCCGAAAAGACGGCGTGGGGGTCCCCCCCAAGATCCAAATCAGACCCTTATCCGAGCACGCAACCTGGCAGGCCGCAGGGAAAGAGGGGGGACGAGAGAGCGGCCCCCCTCCCTCCTGAACCGTACCAGGCCGCATGCCCTCAACATGGGGGGTTTGGTGCTCTGGGGCAGGGGGGCGACCTGCGGCCCCCCACCCCAAAGCACCCTGTCCCCATGTTGATGAGGACAGGGCCTCTTCCCGACAACCCTGGCCGTTGGTTGTCGGGGTCTGCGGGCGGGGGGCTTATCGGAATTCAGGAGCCCCCCCCTTGATAAGGGGGCCCCCAGATCCCGGCCCCCCACCCTATGTGAATGAGTATGGGGTACATTGTACCCCTACCCATTCACCTGGTGGGAAAAAAATGTCAAGAAAAAACACAACACAGCTTTTTAAATTAATTTATTGCACAGCTCCGGGGGTCTCCGCGCTCTCCGGTTCTTTCTTCTGCCGGGCCTCCGCTATCTTCTTCCAGCTCTTTTGCTAGCGGGGCCCGGTCTTCTCCGTCGCCTTCTTCTTCTCCGCGCTCTCCGGTTCTTTCTTCCGCCGGGCCTCCGCTATCTTCTTCCAGCTCTTTTGCTAGCCGAGGCCCGGTCTTCCCGTCGTCTCGTCCGGCTCTCCGTTGTCCTTCTGCCGGCCCCTCCACTACCTTCTTGTAGCTCTTTTGCTAGTGGAGGGGCCGGTCTTCTCCGTCGCCTTCTCTCTTCTCCTCCTCGATGTTGACGCGTCGCTTCCTTCCGCTGTAATACTGGCTGTTCGCTCCGCTCCGCATTAATATAGGCTTCTCATGACGTCACATGCTCCGGTGGCCCCGGAGCATGTGACTGTGACGTCATGGGAGCATGTGACTGTGACGTCATGAGAATCCTATATTAATGCGGAGCGTACAGCCAGTATTACAGCGGGAGGAAGCGACGTTTCAACATCGAGGAGAAGAGAGAAGAAGACGGGGACGACGGGAAGACCGGCCCCTCCACTAGCAAAAGAGCTACAAGAAGGTAGTGGAGGGGCCGGCAGAAGGACAACGGAGAGCCGGACGAGACGACGGGAAGACCGGGCCTCGGCTAGCAAAAGAGCTGGAAGAAGATAGCGGAGGCCCGGCGGAAGAAAGAACCGGAGAGCGGGAGAAGAACCGGAGAGCTGGAAAAGAAGAAGGCGACGGAGAAGACCGGGCCCCGCTAGCAAAAGAGCTGGAAGAAGATAGCGGAGGCCCGGCAGAAGAAAGAACCGGAGAGCGCGGAGACCCCCGAAGTCGGAAGAAGACCCCCGGAGCTGTGCAATAAATTAATTTAAAAAGCTGTGTTGTGTTTTTTCTTGACATTTTTTTTCCACCAGGTGAATGGGTAGGGGTACGATGTACCCCATACTCATTCACATAGGGTGGGGGGCCGGGATCTGGGGCCCCCTTATCAAGGGGGGGGCTCCTGGATTCCGATAAGCCCCCCGCCCGCAGACCCCGACAACCAACGGCCAGGGTTGTCGGGAAGAGGCCCTGTCCTCATCAACATGGGGGCAGGGTGCTCTGGGGTGGGGGGGGGGGTGCAGGTCGCCCCCCCCTGCCCCAGAGCACCTAACCCCCCATGTTGAGGGCATGCGGCCTGGTACGGTTCAGGAGGGAGGGGGGGCCGCTCTCTCGTCCCCCTCCTCTTCCCCTGCGGCCTGCCAGGTTGCTTGCTCGGATAAGGGTCTGGTTTGGATTTTGGGGGGGACCCCCATGCCGTTTTTTCGGCGTAGGGGTTCCCCTTCAAATCCAGACCAGACCCAAGGGCCTGGTATGCTCCTGGAGGGGGAACCCATGCCGTTTTTTTTTTTATTTGGTTTGGAGTTCCCCCTCAAGAGCAGCAGAGCACAAGTCGCATGCCAAAGTCGGATCATGCAAGACTGCGGTCCGACTTTGATCCGACTTCAATGATAGTCAATGGGCTGAAGTCAGATCAAAGTCGGACCAAAGTAGTACAGGGAGCATTTTCAAAGTCGGACCGACATGTGTCGGACCAGTTAAGACGGCTCCCATAGGGAAACATTGATTTTCACACGTCATGTGACATAAGCTCCCAATGTCGGAGCGTTTGTTGGACAAGTGTGAACCCAGCCTCACTGCTCCTGTAATCACCATGTCAGATGTCAAAAGTCGGATGGTTAGGACAAGGATCCTACTTTGATCCGACTTCAATGATATTCAATGGGCTGAAGTAGGATCAAAGTTGGACCAAAGTAGTGCAGGCAGCATTTTCAAAGTCGGACCGACTTGTGTCGGACCAGTTAAGACAGCTCTCATAGGGAAACATTGATTTTCACACGTCATGCGACATGAGCTCCCAATGTCGGAGCATTTGTCGGACCAGTGTGAGCCCAGCCTGAATCCTCAAACAAGAGGATGAGGCTGGGTTCACACTGGTACGACAAACGCTCCGACATTGGGAGCTCATGTCGCATGACGTGTGAAAATCAATGTTTCCCTATGAGAGCCGTCTTAACTGGTCCGACTTTGAAAATGCTCATTGACTATCTGACTTGTGACATCCGACATTGTGATTACAACAGCAGTAAAAAGAATTTATCTCACACTGGGATTGTTTTGATTGGTCAAAGAACAAGTCAGACTATCACAAAGTCGGATCAATGTAGTATCCTGTTCATGAAAGTCGGATGGATTGAGGCTGGGTTCACACTGATACTACACGACATTCATACAACTTTCATCCTACTTTGCTCTGCGACATCAGTCCTACATTGATCCTACATCGGTCCGACATCCATCCGACTTTCATGAACAGGATACTACTTTGATCCGAATTTCTGCTAGTCTGACTTGTCCTTTGACCAATCAAAACAATATCAGGGTGAGATAAATTCCTTTTACTGCTGCTGTAATCACCATGTCGGATGTCAAATGTCGGATGGTTAGGACAAGGATCCTACTTTGATCCGACTTCAATGATATTCAATGGGCTGAAGTAGGACCAAAGTCGGACCAAAGTCGGACCAAAGTAGTACAGGGAGCATTTTCAAAGTCGGACCGACTTGTGTCGGACCAGTTAAGACGGCTCTCATAGGGAAACATTGATTTTCACACGTCATGTGACATGAGCTCCCAATGTCGGAGCGTTTGTCGGACCAGTGTGAACCCAGCCGTAGGACCAATGTAGGACTGATGACACAGAGCAAAGTAGGATGAAAGTTGTATGACTGTCGTGTCGTATCAGTGTGAACCTAGCCTTAGGCTGGGTTCACACTGGTCCGACAAACGCTCTGACATTGGGAGCTCATGTCGCATGACATGTGAAAATCAATGTTTCCCTATGAGAGCTGTCTTAACTGGTCCGACACAAGTCGGTCCGACTTTGAAAATGCTCCCTGTACTACTTTGGTCCGACTTTGATCCTACTTCAGCCCATTGATTATCATTGAAGTTGGATCAAAGTAGGATCCTTGTCCTAACCATCCGACTTTTGACATCCGACATGGTGATTACAGCAGCAGTAAAAGGAATTTATCTCACCCTGGGATTGTTTTGATTGGTCAAAGGACAAGTCAGACTAGCACAAAGTCGGATCAAAGTAGTATACTGTTCATGAAAGTCGGATGGATGTCGGACCAATGTAGGATCAATGTAGGACTGATGTCGCAGAGCAAAGTAGGATGAAAGTTGTATCAGTATGAACCCAGCCTCAATCCATCCGACTTTCATGAACAGGATACTACATTGATCCGACTTTGTGCTAGTCTGACTTGTCCTTTGACCAATCAAAACAATCCCAGGGTGAGATAAATTCCTTTTACTGATGCTGTAATCCCCATGTCAGATGTCAAAAGTCGGATGGTTAGGACAAGGATCATACTTTGATCCGACTTCAATGATATTCAATGAGCTGAAGTAGGATCAAAGGCGGACCAAAGTAGTACAGGGAGCATTTTCAAAGTCGGACCGACTTGTGTCGGACCAGTTAAGACGGCTTTCATAGGTAAACATTGATTTTCACACGTCATGCGACATGATCTCCCAATGTCGGAGCGTTTGTCGGACAAGTGTGAACCCAGCCTGAAAGTCCTGAGGATGAAGATTTTTTAAAAAAAAAAAGTCCTGAGGATGAAAGTTCACCGCTAGAGGACAGGTAACAGGTGCAACCTGACGAGGCGGAGGTATCAGAGGCCTCACAAGCTCTGAAGTTTCAGCTGCAATCTTTTACAGAGATTCATGCTGCGTATAACTTCCCCTCAGCCCAGACAGCCGAGATCCTCTGTCTCCTCCTTGGGGTTTGAAAAAAAAAATTCCCATAGGTTGCTTGTACCTTCCCACTCCCTTACTGCAACAGTTTATACCTGCTGGTTGGGCACCCACATAAGCTGTTTCTCCTCCTAAAAAATGTGGGGATGTACAGTTGCTGGTGCACATTGTTGCTAAAAAGCTAAATCGCATGTTTGCGGAGGATAACTTCCTCTTTTACCAGCCCACATGTTTGCATGTTTTTGTGTTGATGGATTGACATGTCTTGCCTAAAAACGCATAAAGATGCTTGTTTGCATAAAGATGCGGGGTCGCAAAAAGGCGCTTGATCTCACAAAGTCCTTGGTTACCCATGAGTACTTAATCGCACAAAAATGCATGTGGGGTAAAAACAAGAACATGTTTATGATTAATCACATAAAGATACATGATTTTTGCTGGTATGGATATTCATGGTTTTTACATAGTCGCATGAGGATGCTTGGTCACATTTAAAGCGGAGGTTCTGCGGTCCATATATATTTTTTTTATATTCATTCAATGTTACAGCGTTAGCAATGTAAGTACTCACGTCTGCGGCACTTTAAAACACCCCCCGTCCGTTTTGCGCTAAAAAAAGAGTTTATAAAACTCTTCCTGCTTTTGCCATTTTGCTTGTGGGCATCTTGAAGCCCACAAGCATATCCTTCCGGGTAGAGATGAATGCTTCTCTCCCGGCATTCATCTCCGGATCTCGCGCACGCGCAGTGTTGACGGCGAGCAGCGCCGTCAACACTTACTGGTTGCCATCACAACGGGCATCAACATACACCTGCGTGCCCTTATCTAAAATGGCGGAATTAGATCCGCCCTCGTCACGTGACCGGCTAGACGAGTCACGTGATGATACACTTATCGTGAGATCTGAATGGAAGGAGGTTACATATTACTCCTCCGAAGCAGGACAATTTTCTCCCAGGAGCCTCTGCGATATTAGGAGCAGAGGAAAGGACACGCCTACTCCCGCGGGAGGAAATCCCGGAAGTAGCAGTAACGAAAAAACATCTAAAGAAAACTACTGAGAAAAAAAAAAGGTTAGTGCACTTTTTATTTATGTGATAAGAGGGACTGCTTTTGTTAAACTTAAATTTGTGGGTGAACCTCCGCTTTAAGTGCTTAGTCACATAAAGATGTTTGACCGCATAAACGTGCTTGGTCGCACAATAGTCCTTGATTACTCAAGGATACTTGATCACACAGAGAGGCTTGTTTTCACAAAGATGCCTAAAATCGCTTGATTGCATAAAGATGCTGGATCGCACAGGGGTGCTTGATCACACAAGAGTCCTTAGTCACACAAGAGTTCTTGTCGGCGCAGTAGTGCTTAAAATGCATAAGATGTTTGAGCACATAAAAAATGCTGAATCGCATAAGGATGCATGATCGCCTAAAGTTGCATGTTCCCCTAGATTTTGCATGGTTGCATAATGGAGCCTTGGTCCTTGGTTACCCAAGAGTACTTAATCGCACAAAGAGGCTTGTTCCACAGATGCCTAAAATCGCATTAAGATGCTTGATGGCATAAAAATTGCTGAATCGCACAAGGGTACCTGATCACTCAGGAATCCTTGGTTTTACAAGGGTACTTGTCCGCACGATAGTGCTTAAGGTGCATTAAATGTTTGACCGCATCAAGATGCTGAATCACATATAAGTTGCATGATTTTTGCATAATAAGGCATGATAATTTAAGGATTCCTTAAATTATACAGGATTCCTTATGTTCGCATAAGAATACGTGTCTGCATGGATACATGTTGGGTGATGTTACATAGACACGTTCGTAAACGTATGCTTGTTCGCAAGATGCCCGTTCTCCAGCACATATATATATATATATATATATGCGTGTATATAGTACACACTTTTTATGTTTTTTTGCTTAAAACATATTTGTACAAGTTCATGCTTCCATGAAGGTACGCTTCCATTGAAGCATTTAGCTTCAACACTTGCCACTTACACATATGGGGAACCATTTGTGTTTGTTTACATGGGACTGCAGGAGGTTGTCTGCGTTTCGCAGGGGGACAGCACCTCTTCCAGTTGGTGGTTTCGCCTTTTGGGTTAGCCATCATACCCGGGTTAACAAGGTGCTAGAGCCCGCCTCTAGAAGGACTAAGGCCCAGGGTATAGCAGTAATGGCATACCAAGGCAATCTGTTGCTGATAGGTCCAGCCATGCTACTGACTGATCTAAGTGTGTCCAGCATAGCCAAGTATCTGAAACTCCTGGGTTAGGATCCCAGTCTAAGGGTACATTCGTACGTTTAGGTTGCAGGTTTGTTCTGTCAGAGTACAATCCAACAATGCCACATCAGCGGTTGACTTTGTTTACCAAAGGTATACTAGAAGTCACGCAGCCAGAAGGAAGTGAGCCATATTCTGGCTTGGGCAGAGGAGCTTGTGCCTTGCCTGTCGTCAGTCTTCATTTCATGAAATGGAGAATTGCCAGGCAGTTCTCTGGAACCGTCAACAATTATTCCCGGGTGTATGGCCTCTAAGCCCCGATCTTTTTCGGATCAGAAGCCAGAGAAGGGGCACCCTGGGCAAAAGATTTATGGGCGTCCAGTTTCAACTAAGAAGTTGAACAGCTTTATGTCTAGGACAAAGGATCCACTTGCATAGGAGACAAGATGCATTAGTAACCTCGTGGAACCAGTTGTCACTGGTTTATGCATTCTCTTCCTCCAGTGCTGCAACTACTGCGGCCTCTATGCTACATCAGAGGGGAATGGAAGCCGGCCTAATAATTCCCGGCATGACCCAGATGACCTTACTGTGCAGGGATCACAAAGGTGGTAGTAGAGGACCCAGGGGTCCTTACATCTTGTCCAAACCTACTTCGAGGGTCGGTATTCCATCCTGTCTTGAAAACATGGGAATTAATGGTTTACTTGGTTTAGCCCGCATTCTTGATGATCGCGGCTTCAGAATCAGGGACGATTACCCTGATTCATACAGGAGAGCGGGCCTCCAGGACCATGTATTATAGGATCTGGAAGGCCCATATTCCTGGGGTGATACCAAGGGATGGCATCCTCAAAAGTATGTCACAGGAAGAATTCTTACCTTCCTATACTAGGTAAAGGGATGGAGCTAGCCTTAAGTTCCATCAAGAGTCGATTCTCGACCTTGTCAGTGTTTTCAAGGTCGCCTGCGTTGCACTCTTTGATCCGGGCCTTTCTACAAGGGGTAACGCGTATAAGTCGCCCTTGTGCCCGGGGGGATTTGAGTCTGGTTTGTCGGATTGCAGGGACAGCTCCTTGGGCTGATGCACCATATTTCCCTTCATCCTCCTTCAAGGGAGTTGGTGTTCTTGGTTGCAGTAGCCTCCGCAAGAAAATTCCAGTATTGGCAACTTTCTTTGTATAGAACAGTGGTTCTCAACTCCAGTCCTCAGGGCCCACCAACAGGCCAGTTTTGCAAGATAACTGAAATGCATCACAGGTGATATAATTTGCTGCTCAGGGATTGCAGTATTCTAGTCTGCATCTCACCAAGGTAATACTTAAAATCTATTTATAAAAATTAAAACCCGCGCTTACAGACTGTGCAGTGATAATTGATAAATAAATTGATAGCTCCGCAGCTGCTGCAACAAGAGGTCTAACACCTCAAAAAGGAAAAAATATTGGGTATTTGCAGCGCTTGCAGAAAAGTAAGTGAGCAAAGAAAATGTGTCACAATTGCTTGTAGCACAAACATCTATAAGTAAATGACTTATATGACATATCAACAATTATGGTATAAAACAATAGTGAACAAACTTAAAGTTCATTAAATAGCAGTTATATCACTCCTGGAGAACTGTGTGTTTCCACACCAGAAATCAGTTGTAGGTTCCTAGATGAAAAATCCCTTCTAATGGCCCCGCTCATCAGATAGGGAAATAATAAGAGATCTCACCAACTAAAGTCCAGGCAGACTTCATCTCATGTAGATAGGCTCCATAGTACCAGCAGCAAAGGCATTTGAATGACCATATGGAAAGAAAAGGAAAACATTCATGTGAAGTACCGCTAGTAAACAGACAGCATGGCGCTGCTCACAAAGAGACTCACAGGACTGCAGTGATAAACGAGCGTCAGTGTTGTTTCCCGGGTACACAGCGTGCGTTCCACCGAAACCGGAAGTAGCGTCACTGGTTCTGAATTGGCCGGAAATTACGTCAACGCCTTTCGCCCCTCCTCCAGGGCATCATCAAGGATGTCCTTGATGATGCCCTGGAGGAGGGGCGAAAGGCGTTGACGTAATTTCCGGCCAATTCAGAACCAGTGACGCTACTTCCGGTTTCGGTGGAACGCACGCTGTGTACCCGGGAAACAACACTGACGCTCGTTTATCACTGCAGTCCTGTGAGTCTCTTTGTAAAGCAGCGCCATGCTGTCTGTTTACTAGCGGTACTTCACATGAATGTTTTCCTTTTCTTTCCATATGGTCATTCAAATGCCTTTGCTGCTGGTACTATGGAGCCTATCTACATGAGATGAAGTCTGTCTGGACTTTAGTTGGTGAGATCTCTTATTATTTCCCTATCTGATGAGCGGGGCCATTAGAAGGGATTTTTCATCTAGGAACCTACAACTGATTTCTGGTGTGGAAACACACAGTTCTCCAGGAGTGATATAACTGCTATTTAATGAACTTTAAGTTTGTTCACTATTGTTTTATACCATAATTGTTGATATGTCACATAAGTCATTTACTTATAGATGTTTGTGCTACAAGCAATTGTGACACATTTTCTTTGCTCACTTACTTTTCTGCAAGCGCTGCAAATACCCAATATTTAATACTTAAAATCTGGCCTGTTAGTGGGTCCTGAGGACAGGAGTTGAGAACCACTGGTATAGAACCATACTTATTTATTAGGGTGATGTTGAATCCTCACCCAGCCTTTTTCCCAAAAGGATCTAGTTTTCTCTAAATATAGATGAGAATAGTTGAGGTCTATCTGAAAGTTTCAGATACAGAAAACTGATGCTTTGTTATGCTGCCAGAAGACCCTAGAAATGGTTAGGCAGCGTTCTAATCAGCTATAAAATGGTTACTCTCTCGTTATATTGAGAGCAGTCAAGGCCTATCCAAAGCGGTTACTCATATATGGAAAACTGATGTTTGTTGCGCTACCAGGAAGCCTCGGAGAGGGCAGGCAGCGTCTAAATCAACTGTTTCAATGTTGATTCATCAGGCTATTATTCAGGCTTGTGGTTAAAGAGGGGGTTCCCCCTGTTTCTTTTAGAATGCACTCTACCAGAACAGTAAGCGCTTCATGTGCAGTGCATTACCAAGCCTTTATAACTCAGATTTGCTAGGCCGCAACTTGGTCATCAGTCCTTACGTTCACTGATTTTTATTAGGTGAACGTAAGACGGTTAGAGGATGCCGCTTTTTAGCGTGGAGCATTGCTCTGGGACGTCCCATTATGTAATGATTAAAGGCTCTGTGTCCCGTGATGTACGAAAAAGAAAATAGGATTTTTATTAACAGCTTACCTGTAAAATTCTTTTCTTGGAGTACATCACGGGATACAGCCCCTCTTTTTTGGGGATATGGGGACACCTATTGCTTGCTACAAAACTGAGGAGCTCCCAGTGTGGGAGGGGTTATATAGGGAGGAAATTTCCTGTCTAGTTGATTACACCAGTGTCCAGCACCTGAAGGTGGATATAACCTATTATGTAATGATTAAAGGCTCTGTGTCCCGTGATGTACTCCAAGAAAAGGATTTTACAGGTAAGCTGTTATTAAAAATCCTATTTTTATATGTAGCACCCCTTAGCTGGTGTGTTAGACTTTTTGTTGTCAGTGTAGGTAAAATGTTCAGCTGGCAGCCAAGCCTGTGTTTTTCTGGGTCAGGTTGAGTGACTCAGGGAGGCTGGTATGACTCACAGGCAGCATCTCTGATACCCCCCCCCTACTTCTAGAAACTTGGAAAAGATTCTAGAAGAATGGGAGTGGAGGAAAGGAGGAGCTGTCTGGAGTATTCAGGAGGGCCCTGACCAATCCCCAATAAATGGGTTGGCAGGGGGCAGGCCCCCTAAAATACTCAGGGTCAGCCTAGCCGGGGCAGTGCAGTTTGGGTGGAAGGTGGAGATGGAGTGTTAGGCTGTCGGTGGCCCGTGACCTCGGGCCTGGGCTCAGATGCAGAAGGGACCCTCTTCATGACACACAGGGGTGTGTCCTGAACAGTGGCAGGACAGCAGAGGAGAACACTGCCGGGTAAATGTCCAGGGAAGAAGACAGCCAGGTGGGCTGGTGAGTGTTACAGTTGGAGAGGACTGAGCGGCATGCCTGAGAGGACTGGGTGACAGCAGTCTGGGATGGATGCAGAGTCAGTCTAGAAGGACTGTGGAAGTTTAGCCAAGAGGGCTGGAGAAAGGGGCAGCTGCAGCCAGGGGAGCTAGCAGTGCCTGAAGAGGTGGTGCTGGAATGCTACCGATCTAACAGTGTCAGCTGGTCCTGGGAATTGTAGTGCTTCAAGAAAGTGTTGTGCTGTAGGAAGTTGAGGAGTGTAAATAGGCTGTACAGAAGGAGTTTTGCCCCTGAAAGTTCTGCTAAAGTCAAGTGGGTTTACCATATTACCCTTTTCCCCATCCAAGTTAAACCCCCTAATAAAAATACAAAACAAAGCACTGGACTGTTCCTTGCCTCAAGTGTGCTGTGAAAATGCGGTGTGCCTGGCTGTCCAGGGTGGGGGATTCCTTTACACTTGCGACTCCTTAGGGGGTGCACTACATACATATTCCTAACAAGAGGTTAAAAAGCTTTAAAGCTTGAACGCCAGGCACAAATCACTGACATGGGCCTATGCTGGCTCTCAGTACCCCTGCCTCTATAAGTCTTGTGGGTCCACCACATCTGCCATGTCTCTGTGACATGGGCATAGCAAGTCCTGAGTATCTATACAATATCTACTGAAGACTGTTCTAGTGTTTTTTTATGTAGCACATTCTGGTTCTACATTCTTCTAATGTGGGCTTCATATGCAGTAGAAATCTGTTTGCTGTGTGCAACACTTCCACATTTTATAAGAACATGCCAGCATGCTTGCATCATTGTGTAACCATATAGAGAAGTTTCTAAAGTTTTCAACTTCATACAAAATTAATCTGAGATGTGGGAGAAAAAGAAAACACCCAGGCCTGTCCTTGGAAAGTCCCTATTGCTAATCTGTTTATGCTCAACCACATGATCTCATTAGAGCAAGTTAGAAATAATTTTGCCAACTAACTGGGTAAACTGTTCCTAGTCCACATCCCTGGTTATAGACAATGAACAAAGGATTCCTCAAGGAGTGGGACTTTAAAGGTCCCGGAAAACAGTAAATGGTGTATTATAAAAAATACAAAATTTATTGGTAAAACCTAGAAAAACTGGGATCAATTAAAACAAGCACATAGCATGTAAAACAGCATTGAAAAGCATTGAAAACCAGTGGATAACCTATACATTGACTGTCCATGTGAATGGAACAGCAGAAATCCAACGCGTTTCAACCCAAAAAAAAATACCTTCTGCTGTATCAGAAGATATTACCAAATATCTTGGCTATATGCCTCCTCTGCTATTAATCCCCACTTAGCATTTATGGGTCTATTCATATTAATGGGTTTCCCATTTTTCCCCTTTGTTTCAATTGCATTACAGATATGGTGGATGCTGTAGTTCGATGTAAAATGCTGTTACCCAAATAAGGCTCCATCTACGGTTTTCCTGTCTCTGCCCCGGTGTTCTCTATAGGTGGCAATAACATTGATGTTTCTTGTTTGTTATCATTCTTTGGATATTTCATCACATCATTATTAT
Organism: Rana muscosa; assembly: GCA_029206835.1. Lineage (NCBI taxonomy): Eukaryota > Metazoa > Chordata > Amphibia > Anura > Ranidae > Rana > Rana muscosa. Next base: position 93,943,862 of record CM055118.1, on the reverse strand, counting down.
ATTATCTTTACATTTAGTGACTTCATGCACTTTATGTGATTAAAGGTATGTTTAGGACTATAACAGTTCCCCCATTTATTAATTTGGGGGTTTTAGTGTATTGCATTATAATCCCTATATACCTTTACTTAATCATTGATCAAACATTTTTATTGATATAGATGTTGGGAGCTTCTATTGAGACTCATCGGTCTTCCATATGCTCTGGCCCCTTTTGGGGTTTCTGGGTTTGAGACTTGGGCCCCGTTCGGCAGTTCTATTTTTCCTTGCGTGTCGGCACACTCTAGTGGTCAGTTCATTCAGTTTTTAAGCTATGACTTCCACTTGTTGAATCATCAGCACATAGGGTCAGTATGTTTTTTTTTTTTTTTTTAACAGAGATGTTTTATTGAAAGACAAAACCGTATTACAATAACACATGCAGAAGGAATCGCAAACAGACAGTTACAGCAGTCTTAATAAGGTTAAGCAAAATTCCCAAGATACAAACACATCCTGCAGCTCTCAACAATAGGAAGGATGACTCGTCCCTAACTTCAACTAGGGTGGCTAAACAGTGTAACTATTTTAAAGTCCCTAACCAAAAAATTAGATCAGATAATAGACAGGTGGTACCCCAGTTTTGGGGGGGGGGGGGCAGGCGAAAGAAAGGGGGAGGAAAATTTTTTTTTTTTTTTTAGCATGGTGGAGAGTGTAGCCATTCGCACCCACCGTCGGACCTCCTCAACCATCCGCGTCAATCCACCCCGACCAAATTTTATCAAACTTCGCGGGGCACTGTCTGCTCTCATAAGTAAGTCTATAAAGGGGCAGCACTGAATTAACAGTAGTAATCCAGGATGCCAATCTAGGCGGGTCCGCCGACTTCCATTTGAGAAGAATTTCCCTCCTAGCATAGAACAGGGAGAAAGTCAAAAAAAGTCTGGTGTACCGGTCCCCCTGAGTCTCCTCCAAGTTACTCAGGAGAAGGGTCAGGGGATCCAAGGGAACCCTAAGTCCAGGGATCGTGCTCAAAGTGTCCGCCACCTGTGTCCAGAAAGGCTGAATCTCCGAGCACGACCACACCATGTGCCAGAAGGAACCCACCTCCCGCCCACACCTGGGGCAGAGGGGGTCCCTATCCGGAAATATCCGGGCCAACCGTTGCGGGGTGAAGTAGGCCCTGTGCAAAAACTTGAGTTGTATAAACCTGTCCCTAGCCGCTATTAGAGTCGGGATATACGTAGATACACAGTCCTCCCAGGTCTCGACATCAAGGTCGGGCAAGTCAGCCTGCCACTTCACAAAGGTCTTGGTCAGCTTGGTGTCGTAGGCCACCGTCAGGTAGAGGTACAAGGAGGAGAGGGGCCGTCCCATCGCGCTGGAAGTCAAAAGCCGCTCGACGGAGTCCGACTCCAGCGTCAGCACGTCCGGGAATTGGGCAGCGAAGGCATGCTTCAGCTGCCAGTAACGGAATGACCAACTCGCTGGGAATGAATATCGGGCCTTCATGTCTTGGAAGCTCATAAGATTCCCACCCCTAACTATGTGTTTCAGGGTCGTTACTCCTTTGCCAGCCCACACCGAGGGGTCTGGCAGGGAGCTAAAGTGGGGCAGGGCAGGGTTGCCCCAGAGGGGGGTATGAGGGGAAACATGGGAGGGTTTTGCGTAAATAACTCTAGCTTCACGCCAGGCTCTAAGCGTGGTCTTCAAAGGGGTAGTTACAGAGGGGGCGGCACGTTCACCTCGGAATGCAAGATTACTAAGAGCGGCATACGACCCGAGCACAGCAGCCTCCAACGTTACCGCCGGGTTCAGACTGGGCTGGGAGAACCACCAACGGACAGTGACCAATACAGCTGCCCAGTAATAAATTTGAAAGTTGGGAAGCGCCAACCCACCCCCAGATAGGGGGGGAATGGAGTATCTGCTTCGCCACCCTGGGAGTCCTCCCGGCCCAGATAAAAGTCCCCAGCTGCCCCTCCAGCTTCCGAAAGAAAACCTTGGGGATGTGGACGGGGGTATTCCTAAAAGAGTACAGGAACTTGGGCAGCAGCACCATCTTCAGGAGGTTAACCCGGCCCACAGGAGTCAGGGGAAGGGAACGCCACGCCGCACATTTGATGGTGACCTGCTGCATAAGAGGGTGGATATTACGGGCCATATATTCCCCCAGGTCCGCTGTGACCCTAATCCCCAAATATTTAATTTCCGCCACCCATTTAAGCTGCGTCTGGGAGTTGGACATTATGGGGGAAAGATGGAGCGAGAACAGTTCAGATTTGTCCCAGTTAATGCGTATCCCCGAGAAACTGCTAAATCTGTCAAATTGGGCTAACACTCTATTAAGGGAAGCAGAAGAGTCTGCCAAGTATAGCAAGGCGTCGTCTGCGTAAAGGGAGATTTTTTCGTGGATCGGCCCAACCTGTATACCTCTTACTCCAGCATCCGCTCTTATAAGGGCAGCTAGGGGCTCTATTGCCAGGGCGAAAAGGCCCAGGGACAGGGGGAAGCCCTGTCGCGTGCCACGGACCAGAGGGAACGGTTCCGAGAGACACGCATTAGTGTAGACCCTGGCCTGAGGAGCCACATATAGTAACTTCACCCATGAGATAAAGTTACCACCAAAACCGAATTTAGCAAGGACAGGGTGCACCAGCGCCGTGATGACCGTATTTAACCTATTCGCCAAAACCTTGGCCAGTAATTTAGCGTCGACATTCAACAGCGAGATTGGTCTATAAGAGGGGCACAAAGAAGGGTCCTTGCCCGGCTTCGGGATAACTATGATTACCGCATCGCTCATGGACTGTGGAAGTGAGTGCAGTTGTTCAGCCGCCGTCAGCATTGTATGAAGTCTAGTTGCCAGGGTGTCAGGGTATTGCTTGTAAAGTTCTACAGGGATTCCGTCAGGGCCAGGAGTCTTACCCGGTTGCATAGACTTAAGAGCCTTAAGTATCTCATCCAGGGAGATAGGCCTATCCAGGCCGTCCCTGCATGTGTCAGTCAGGACAGGAACGTCAACCTCCTGAAGGTAGTCAGTTCGTCTTCCCTGAATGTCACTTTGGAGGTGTAAAGCGATTGATAGTATGCGGCAAAACATTTACTAATCTCTTCCGAGGTGTAGAGGAGCTCCCCGGTAGGTCCCAGGACGTGGGGAACGCTGAACCCACCCGCGTGTTCTCTAGAGAGTAGGGATGAGCTCGGTGTTCGAGTCGAACATACGTTCGACTCGAACATCGGCTGTTCGATCGTTCGACAAAGATCGAACGATTTGGGCCGTTCGCGCCTAATTCGAGTGACGCGAACGGCCCACAATGCACTACGCCATCGCAGTGTCATCCAGGCGCTGTGATTGGCCAAGCATGCACTGTGACCCCGCATGCTTGGCCAATCACAGCACCGGCAGCGAGGAGAGCAATGATTGGCCACAGGCAGGATGCCTGTGGCCAATTATTGCTGAGGGTGTTTAGTACACGCCCCACACTATAAAAGGCCGCCAGCACGGCGGCCTAGTGTAGTGTGTTCCGGAGCAGGGAAAGAGAAGCATAGGCAGGGACAGTGACATTTTTTTTTCTTGCTTAACCTGGATTCCTTTAGTTTAGGGAAAGAGAAGGATAGGTAGGGAGAGTGTCAGTGTGTTTTACTGTGCTAATCCTTGTTTCTAGGGACAGGGAAGGACAGTGAGGGAAATTCTCCTTGTGCTATAGTGTGCTAAAGCATTGATCATCAACCATCTTTAAAAAAACATTTTTTCTAGGGACAGAAAACTATAGGTAGGGAGAGTGTCAGTTTCTTTCACTGTGCTAATCCTTGTTTCTAGGGACAGGGAAGGACAGTGAGGGAAATTCTCCTTGTGCTATAGTGTGCTAAAGCATTGATCATCAACCATCTTTAAAAAAACATTTTTTCTAGGGACAGAAAACTATAGGTAGGGAGAGTGTCAGTTTCTTTCACTGTACTAATCCTTGTTTCTAGGGACAGGGAAGGACAGTGAGGGAAATTCTCCTTGTGCTATACTGTGCTAAAGCATTGATCATCAACCATCTTTAAAAAAACATTTCCTGACAGACTCCATGGCAGACTACGTGTGGGTTAACCCCGCCTCCTCTCCACAGCTATAGGACCCCTTACCCATAAATTTGAGCTCACCTCCACAGACAGGTGTTCCTTTTTTATCCTCCTCACATGGACCTTCATCATGCAATTCTGTGCGATGTCCAGGATGTGGATTGCTCGGATGGATCGGTACTGCTTGCGGTGCACCCAGGGCCCAGCTATGAGCGGGCGAGTGGTTTCAGGGCTGGAAAATACCCCTATGGTGGAAGGGATGTGGCCCCAGAGTACCGGATCGGATATCGCAGGATTCCTCGGCTGGCAAGGTCTGAAGATTTTGTTTTTCATATCTTCTTTCATGGCAGACAAGTTTATGTTTGTTGTCCTGTTTTCCCTGTCTTTTCCTCCTGTGTTGCGGCATGTGGAACGCTTTTTGCGTCCCAGGACGCCATTACTTCCTGGTTCCCGGTCCGCCGCTCTTCTGCGCATGCGCGAACTGCGGTGAAACCAAGGCTTGGTTTCCACGCATGCGCAATGCGGCGGAGGGGTCAGGGGCCGCGCAGGCGCAGTGGGTCTGGTTTCTTCGGCGCATGCGCGCAGCGGGACCGGCCGTGACGTCATTTTGGAGGTTTATTTAAACCGCTGAAGAGCCCTATACAGGTGGGATAACCTGTGGGCATAGAGCGACAGCCTCCCGGAGCCTCATTACTGCTAGGACGGGGTAAGCACTTCATTTTGCAATGTATGCTTGTTATGCTTAGTGTCTCTTAAAGGGACAGTTTAAAAAATAAAAAAAAATAAAAAAAACTTTTTTCTTTTCTCATTCTTCTTTGCATTGATTTGCTTATCCCTAGTCTAGGCAGTGTAGTACGGATTCCTGTCTCCCTCGTCATGGACTCATCCTCACCGCCATGTGGCCAGCCCTCCCGCACAAGGTATGTGCGGAGTGGGTAGGGGGTTGGTGTCTTTTGTGCCTATCTGGTGGTTGCTAACGGTTACATCCTGCCCACCTCCCCTCCCCCTCCCTCTGTCTGTATTATCTCTTACAGCCCGGCAACTTCAGTTCATCGGTCACAAGAAAGGGACCTTGCCAGGCCGCATCATCACTCATCATCCAGGTCTAGACGCGACACTACGTCTAGGACCCATCGTCATAGGGGACGTTCACATACCCCCTCTAGACATAGGAGATGTTCCCATTCCTCCTCTAGTCACCGCCACCACCACCGCGATGATCGCTCTGACCACAGAGCCTGTTGGGGATGCAAGACCAGAATCCCGGAGGACAAATCGCTATGCGACCCATGTTATGCCCGAGCGGTTGGTGAGAAAGAGACCGAAAATCAAAACCTTGAGTCTCTTGTGAAACGTGTGGTACAGCAATCTATGAAAGAAATAGTTGCCCCCCCACACAAGGAGCCAGTCCACCACCTTGTCTGGCTCCTTGGCTGACGAGGCCCAGGAGGATCCCGGCCAATTCCAGCCCCATGATTCCTCCCATTATTCCTCGCAAGACGAGATGGAGGGAGATGATTCTGTGATTCCTCCCATGATTCCTCGCAAGACGAGATGGAGGGAGATGATTCTGTGATTCCTCCCATTATTCCTCGCAAGACGAGATGGAGGGAGATGATTCTACGGTGGGATTCGACTACGCTTTAGTCTCTCCGCTGATCAAGGCAGTGAAGGAAACTTTGAAGTTGGAGGATACCACTGCCCCCCCAGAAAAACAAAGAAAACTGTTTAAACAACTGGAGAAAGAACGCTCCAATTTCCCACTTCCCTCTGAGCTGAAAGGAGTGTTTGAGGAAGAATGGAGCAAGGGAGATAAGAAGGTTTCCATGCTAAGCAAAACCTCTAGACTGTATCCCTTTAAATCTGAGGATGTCAAGCATCTGGAGAATGCTCCCCTCGTAGATGCAGCAGTAATGCGCCTAGCGAAGCATGTCACCCTCCCGCTAGATGACACCGTATCATTTAAAGATGGTCTGGATCGGAAGATCGACCAGGACCTCAAAAGAATATATAGCCTGGCCGGAACGGCATGCAAACCAGCTTTTGCCCTTGCAGTAACCTCCAAAGCAATGGAGGCCTGGGTGGAAAATGTTGACTCCGATCTGAAAGGTGTCTCGGAGGAATTGGCACAAAGTTCAGCAGTGCAAGAACTTAAACTGGCTATTGCCTTTTTGGGAGAAGCTTCAATTGATCTCATCCGCTTGATGGCTAGATCCATGCTATCTTCGGTCACAGCCAAACGAACACTATGGTTGCACCCCTGGCTTGTTGATCCTGCCTCAAAGCAGGCATGGTGCAAAATTCCTTTTGAAGGAACTTCCTTGTTTGGAAACAAGCTAGATAACGCTATTTCAAAGGCTACAGGCGGAAAGTCGGGATTCCTCCCTCAGGACAAACGTCCGTTTAACCAAAGAAGGCCTCAGCGGAAACGCAGCACAGAGCGTTCAAGAGAGGCACTGGAACTGGAATAGGCAGATATCTTTCCAAAAAATCTGGCAAGAAACAGACGCCCGGTGGGCGCGAGCCAACCAAGTCCTTTTGAGATTGGGCCCGCCCAAGCGGGTCGAGTAGGGGGCTCGCCTACGTTTCTGCCGGCACGTCTGGGTGACCTTGATCTCAGATTATTGGACCATCAAAACGGTCTCAACAGGTCACGCATGGTCCTTCACCAAAGTCCCTCCATGCAGACCAATGCAATCTTCACTGCCTCAATCAGAAGAAAAACAACAAGTTCTTCTTTCATATGTGAATGCCCTGAAAGATCAAGGAGCAGTGGTGCCCGTCCCAAAGGACGAGGAATTCCAGGGGGTATACTTCCCCCTCTTCCTAGTACAAAAGAAGAACGGCTCTTGGCGTCCAGTTATAGATCTCACTTTCCTGAACAGGTACATAAAGCACGAGAAATTCAAGATGGAATCACTCTCATCCATCCAAAAAGTCGTTCAACCAGGCGACTGGTTGATCTCAATAGATGTTAAAGACGCGTATTTTCATGTTCCCGTGGCAGAAGAATTCCACAAATACCTTCGATTTCAGGTCGAACGAGAGCACTTACAATTTATTTGTCTTCCATTCGGACTAACGACCTCTCCAGGGGTCTTTTCCAAGGTACTGTTGGTAATTGTGTCTCTTATCAGAATACAGGGTGTGCGTCTGTATCATTACCTGAACGTTCTGCTACTACTGTCCCAAGACAAGCAGCAGCTGCTGATCCACAAAGATCAAGTGATCTCTACATTGATAGAGTTCAGATGGCTCCTAAACCGAGAGAAAAGTCAGCCAGACCCGACCCAACGCCTAACCTACCTAGGAGCTCAATTCGACACAGTAGAGAATACCATCTCTCTTCCGGAAGAAAAAATCTCGGTCATTCGGGTAAGAATATCTTTAGCCCTAGACTACTCTAACCTAAGGGCGTCACAGTGCCTGAAGATAATCGGCACGATGGTGGCCACGTTCCCCATGGTCAAATGGGCAATGTGGAGGCTTCGGCCTTTTCAATCAGGATTCCTTCAGCAATGGAAGACAGACGATCGCAATCAGCTGATCAGGACTACTCAGTCAATGAGGAACAGTCTTCTCTGGTGGCTTCAACACAAAAACTTGTTAACATGCCACTCCCTTGCTCCCATCCAATGGATGATTGTTTCATCCGATGCCAGCAATGCGGGCTGGGGAGCACATTGTGGGGCAGAACTGGCTCAGGGCAAATGGGATGCCCATCTCCACATTCCAGGTTCAAACGTTCTGGAATTGCGTGAGGCATGGTGCGCCCTTCAAGCCTTCTCCCACCTTCTGAAAGGGAAGTCGGTTCTACTCAAAATGGACAATACCACCGCCGTGGCATATGTGAAGAGACAAGGGGGCACTCGGAGCCCCACCCTTCTCCAAGAGGTCGAACCTATCATGACCTGGGCTCAGAGGAATCTACAAACTTAACAGCAGTCTTCATTCCAGGGGAACAGAACATTCAAGCGGACTTCCTGTCACGCAGCAACCTAGACAACAACGAATGGTCACTGCATCCACAAACCTTCAAGTGGATCCTATCGTTGGATTTCGATCCAGAAGTGGATCTGTTTGCATCCCCCTGCAATCACAAAGTAGACAGATACTACACTCGAGGTCGGTGCAGTCAAGCCTTCGGAGTGGATGCATTAACAAGCCAATGGAAATTCAACAAGGCATATGCCTTCCCTCCACCTCCGATCATGCAAAAATTCCTGCAGCGGCTCCAGTTGGGGAAAGGCGAAGTGATAACAATAGCACCATACTGGCCGAACAGGCCATGGTTTCCTCTCCTGAATCTGATGAGCTTCAGGGACCCGCTAGAGTCTCTTGGGTGTGCTTTAGGGGTAATCTCTACCCTTATGAGCTCCAGAAAGCCTAACATGAACAAAACCTACAACAGAATCTGGACCAGGTTTGTCAGCTTCATGACTTCTGCTGGAAAATCTTTCAGAAATCCTGGAGTTCAAGACGTTTTGAGTTTTCTACAATCAGGCTTGGATCTTCCTTTGTACTCTGAGGGAACTGATTGACAAGTTTCAGCCTTATCGGCATTTTCAGGAACATCATGGACAACTCATCCCCTGGTTCAACAATCCTTTCAGGGGGCTTCGAGAATCAGGCCTCAGAGGAAACCTAGATTCCCCAAATGGGATCTTCTGCTCGTCCTTGATGCTCTTTCAGCACTCAACAACAAGGATCTTTCTATTAAGGACTTATCAATCAAACTGGCCTTTCTAGTGGCCATTACTTCAGCCAAAAGGGTTTCAGAAATAAGCTTCCTGGGTTATCAAGAACCCTTTTTGACTTTCTTCCCGGACCGAGTGGTCCTTATTCCCATGCTTGGGTCTAAACCAAAAGTCAAGTCCAGTTTTTCATGAGAATCAGGAAATAGTCCTTCCTACTTTCAATTCTCCAGAATCAGCAGATGTTCATCCCTTGGATGTAGGTGAGACTCTGAAAGAATATTTGTGAGTCACTTCATCTTTAAGAAGCTTGAACTACCTGTTCTTGTTACACACTGGTAGCAACAAAGGAAAGAGGGCTTCCTCCAGAACAATAGCAGCCTGGATCGTCCAATCTATTCAACAGGCTTACAGGGCAAAGGGCTTAGCTCCTCCAGAGGCGTGACGGCTCATTCCACCAGAGGCATGGCAGCCTCATGGGCAGCAGCTCGACACGTGGCTCCTGAAGTGATATGCAGGGCAGCCTCGTGGTCTTCTATTCATACATTTATGTCTCATTATTGTATTGAGCCTGCTTCCCTTTCCTCTGTTAATTTTGGTTGAAAAATCCTGTCAGTTGACGGGAAAGATTAAAATATTTTTTTTGAGCAAGCATACCCTCCCGTGTGGATTGGCTAGTTATTTCCCACACGTAGTCTGCCATGGAGTCTGTCAGGAAAACTGAAAATTTATTACCAAATACTTACCGTAATTTTCCTTTCCTGATAGACTCCATGGCAGACGGAGTTCCCACCCATGAATTAAAAATATGAGAGTTGAAATTTGAGTCGGCTAGTTACGGAACACCTGTCTGTGGAGGTGAGCTCAAATTTATGGGTAAGGGGTCCTATAGCTGTGGAGAGGAGGCGGGGTTAACCCACACGTAGTCTGCCATGGAGTCTATCAGGAAAGGAAAATTACGGTAAGTATTTGGTAATAAATTTTCCGTTTTTTTCTAGGGACAGAAAACTATAGGTAGGGAGAGTGTCAGTGTGTTTTACTGTGCTAATCCTTGTTTCTAGGGACAGGGAAGGACAGTGAGGGAAATTCTCCTTGTGCTATAGTGTGCTAAAGCATTGATCATCAACCATCTTTAAAAAAACATTTTTTCTAGGGACAGAAAACTATAGGTAGGGAGAGTGTCAGTGTGTTTTACTGTGCTAATCCTTGTTTCTAGGGACAGGGAAGGACAGTGAGGGAAATTCTCCTTGTGCTATACTGTGCTAAAGCATTGATCATCAACCATCTTTAAAAAAACATTTTTTCTAGGGACAGAAAACTATAGGTAGGGAGAGTGTCAGTGTGTTTCACTGTGCTAATCCTTGTTTCTAGGGACAGGGAAGGACAGTGAGGGAAATTCTCCTTGTGCTATACTGTGCTAAAGCATTGATCATCAACCATCTTTAAAAAAACATTTTTTCTAGGGACAGAAAACTATAGGTAGGGAGAGTGTCAGTGTGTTTCACTGTGCTAATCCTTGTTTCTAGGGACAGGGAAGGACAGTGAGGGAAATTCTCCTTGTGCTATACTGTGCTAAAGCATTGATCATCAACCATCTTTAAAAAAACATTTTTTCTAGGGACAGAAAACTATAGGTAGGGAGAGTGTCAGTGTGTTTCACTGTGCTAATCCTTGTTTCTAGGGACAGGGAAGGACAGTGAGGGAAATTCTCCTTGTGCTATACTGTGCTAATGCATTGATCATCAACCATCTTTAAAAAAACATTTTTTCTAGGGACAGAAAACTATAGGTAGGGAGAGTGTCAGTTTCTTTCACTGTGCTAATCCTTGTTTCTAGGGACAGGGAAGGACAGTGAGGGAAATTCTCCTTGTGCTATACTGTGCTAAAGCATTGATCATCAACCATCTTTAAAAAAACATTTTTTCTAGGGACAGAAAACTATAGGTAGGGAGAGTGTCAGTGTGTTTCACTGTGCTAATCCTTGTTTCTAGGGACAGGGAAGGACAGTGAGGGAAATTCTCCTTGTGCTATACTGTGCTAAAGCATTGATCATCAACCATCTTTAAAAAAACATTTTTTCTAGGGACAGAAAACTATAGGTAGGGAGAGTGTCAGTGTGTTTTACTGTGCTAATCCTTGTTTGTAGGGACAGGGAAGGACAGTGAGGGAAATTCTCCTTGTGCTATACTGTGCTAAAGCATTGATCATCAACCATCTTTAAAAAAACATTTTTTATAGGGACAGAAAACTATAGGTAGGGAGAGTGTCAGTGTGTTTTACTGTGCTAATCCTTGTTTGTAGGGACAGGGAAGGACAGTGAGGGAAATTCTCCTTGTGCTATACTGTGCTAAAGCATTCCTCATCAACCATCTTTGAAATCCTTGTTTTTTGTACAGTCAGGGAAATTGTCGTTGTGCTATTCTGTGCGAAAGCAATCATCCTCAACCATATTTAGAAATCCTTAAGTAAAGGGACAGAGAAGGACACCTGAAGGTAGCCCTTATTGCTTTTTTCCCATCTCCCTGCAGGCCATCTATTAGAATGTCTGGAAGGCAAACAAGGAGAGGCAGACAGTCAGGAGGCAATAAAAGAGGGCAAGCAGGCTCTGTGTCTGGGGGCAACAGTGCTGGTCGTGGACGCGGTGCATTGTCATCAGCACATGGCCATGGGACACGCTTGTCCTTCTTTTCGGCAGCTGGACATGTTGAGCCACATCATGCCGAAGACTTGGTAGAGTGGATGACCAAGCCCTCCTCCTCCTCCTCATCCTCTCTCACCCAGGCTCAGGGTACTGGCAAAGCAGCTGCCAAAGCGTCCTCTTCCCTGGTATCAATGTCAGACTCATCATCAGTCACTCCTTCGCTAGACCCACCATGTCCTCCTCCTGAGGAGTCCCCCGAACTGTTTGAGCACAGTGTTGGGTACATGCTCCAGGAGGATGCCCAGCGTTTCGAAGGGTCTGATGATGAAACCCAGCTACAGGAAGGCAGTAGCGTGAGAGCAGACAGAGGGGATGCTCAAGAAGGACACCAATCTGGCAGTCATGTTCCAGCAGCTGCAGCATACTGCCAGATTGGCTCCAGTGATGAGGAGGGAGGGGATGATGAGGTCACTGACTCCACGTGGGTGCCTAATAGGAGAGAGGAGGAGGAGGAGGATGAGGAGGAGGCGGAGGAGGCACATCTCCAACGAGGCAGGATGCCCTTTGGTGGCCAGCGTAAGGGCAGTACACCGACGGAATCACACCGCAGAGCTCCGCCTGTGCAGGGCGCTGCCTCTGCCTGTCATTCAAAAAGTTCTTTGGTGTGGGCCTTTTTTGAGGCTAGTGCATCAGATCGCACAGCTGCTGTTTGCAACATATGTCTCAAGCGTATATCGCGTGGCCAAAACATCAGCCGCTTGGGTACCACATGCCTGACCAGACATATGTTGACCTGCCATGCAGCTCGTTGGCAAGCCTACCTCAAAGACCCACACCAAAGAACAAAGCGGACCTCTCCTTGCACCGCATCAGCTGGGATCTCCAACCCCACTATAACTTCAGTCCTCTCTGAAACATGCACTGAGAGGAATGAAGGTGTAGAATTAGGTGTGTCACAGCCAAGTACTTGCGGCCACTCTGCTAGCAGTACACCGACGTCCGATTCTAGCAGGCAAATTTCCCTGCCCCAGCTGCTGGACCGTCGAAAGAAGTTCACTCCCAGCCATCCACATGCCCAGCGGTTGAATGCTAGCTTGGCTAAATTGCTAGCGCTTCAACTGCTGCCTTTTCAGTTGGTAGACTCGGCCCCCTTCCGTGAGTTTGTGCAATGTGCGGTTCCTCAGTGGCAGGTTCCCAAACGCCACTTTTTCTCACGGAAGGCTATTCCGGCTCTCTACCGGCATGTGGAAGGCAATGTCTTGGCCTCGCTGGACAGGGCGGTCAGCGGTAAGGTGCATATTACCGCTGACTCATGGTCCAGCAGGCATGGACAGGGACGTTACCTTTCTTTCACGGCCCATTGGGTCACTCTTTTGGCAGCTGGGAAGGATGCAGGACAAGGTGCAGTAGTGTTGGAGGTTGTTCCACCGCCACGCCTCCAAAATGCTACTACTGGTTGTGACACACCTCTCTCCTCCACCCCCTCCTCTTCTTCTTCCTCCATGGCCTCTTCCTGTGCTTTGTCCTCTGAACCAGCGGTGCTCCGTAGCCGTTCAAGGGGCTACGCAAGTACGCAGGCAAAAAGATGCCATGCCGTGCTTGCGCTGGTGTGTTTGGGGGACAGAAGCCACACTGGGGCAGAGGTCCTGTCTGCTCTGCAGGGCCAGGCCGAGAGGTGGTTGACGCCACGCCAGCTTAAGCCAGGAATGGTGGTTTGCGACAATGGCACCAACCTCCTCTCCGCCCTCCGACAGGGACAACTGACCCATGTGCCCAGTGTGGCTCACGTCCTTAACCTGGTGGTGCAGCGGTTCTTGGGCAGGTACCCGGGCTTACAGGATGTCCTGAGGCAGGCCAGGAAAGTCTGTGTGCATTTCCGCAGATCTTATAATGCCAGTGCTCGCCTGGCTGAGCTGCAAAAGGAGTTGAACCTGCCCAAGAACCAGGTGGAACTCAACGTTGGCCATGCTGCAGCGGCTGCACATGCAGCAGAGGGCCATCAATGAGTACCTGTGCGACTACGGCACCAGGACAGGGTCAGGGGAGCTTGGATTTTTTTCTCCACGCCAGTGGGGCATGATCAGGGATGCATGCACTGTCCTGGCACCATTTGAGGAGGCCACGAGGATGGTGAGCAGTGACAGTGCATGCATCAGTGACACTGTACCTCTTGTCCACCTGTTGGAGCACACGCTGCGTGGAATAATGGACAGGGCACTTGAGGCAGAACAGAGGCAGGAAGAGGAGGACTTCCTTGCCTCTCAAGGCCCCCTTTACCCAGACAGTGTTCCTTCTGTCCCACCCATCGCACAGGAAGAGGAGGAGGAGGAGGAGGAGTGTGTCAGCATGGAGGTGGAGGCTGGCACTCAGCATCATCAGCAGCAGTCTTTTAGGGATGATTTACAGTCCCAAGAAACCAGTGGACTTGTACGTGGCTGGGAGGAGGTGGCTGCGGATCATGTCGTCCTTAGTGACCCAGAGGACTCCGGACCGAATGCCTCAGCAAACCTACGCTGCATGGCCTCCCTGATCCTGCAAAGTCTGCGGAAGGATCCTCGTATTCTTCGGATCAAGGAGAGGGACCATTACTGGCTGGCCACTCTCCTTGATCCACGGTACAAGGGTAAGGTTGCGGACCTTATGTTACCGTCGCAGAGGGAGCAGAGGATGAGACAACTCCGGGAGGCCTTGCAGAAAGGTCTGTGCAACGCGTTCCCAGAGACTGGGAGGTTACAAACTCCTGGTCCTGGACAACGAGTTGCTGAGGCTTCGGCCAGTCAAAGAAGGAGCGGTGGGGAAGGTGGCCGTCTGACCGATGCGTTCAGACAATTCTTTAGTCCGCAGCCCCAAAGTATGATCGGTTCCAGCAACCATCGCCAGCGTCTGATAAACATGGTGCAGGAATATCTAGGGGCAAGGTCAGACTTGGACACCTTCCCCACCGAAAATCCTCTGGCTTACTGGGTCTTGAGGATGGATCACTGGCCAGAGCTTGCACAGTATGCAATTGAGCTACTGGCCTGTCCTGCATCCAGCGTTCTTTCGGAACGCACATTCAGTGCTGCTGGAGGATTTGTCACGGATCACAGGGTGCGCCTGTCCACCGACTCGGTTGATCGACTGACTTTCATCAAGATGAACCAGTCTTGGATCACCACCAGCTACCACACACCTGATGCTGATATAACAGACTAATTGATTTTAACATGTCACATCCCTTCAAGACTGATGCTGATGCTGAGTGCCTGTGCTGTTATGTTGACTGGCTATCCTCCTCCTCCGAGTCCTCAATGATACGATTGATGATGATAGCTTGGAAGATCATTTTTGTTTATGGGTGCCGCCACCAGTGGCTAAGGCCCAATTTTTCAGCCCCTGTTTAACAGGGGCGTGTAATTACAATTTTTGAAGCAATACTTTGCAACAGGGCTCATTGCTGTGCTCCAAGTACAGTATCTGTGAGGGGTTGGAGTGTTGTGCCACCAGTGCCTAAGGCCCAATTTTTCAGCCCCTGTTTAACAGGGGCGTGTCATTACAATTTTTGAAGCAATACTTTGCAACAGGGCTCATTGCTGTGCTCCAAGTACAGTATCTGTGAGGGGTTGTAGTGTTGTGCCACCAGTGCCTAAGGCCCAATTTTTCAGCCCCTGTTCAACAGGGGCATGTAATTACAATTCTTGATCTAATAATTCACAGCAGGGCCCATTGCTGCACCCACCAAGAGTAACTCTGAGGGCTTACAGTGTTGTGGAAACGCCACCACCACCACCACCACGAAAGGCCCAATTTTTCAGCCCCTGTTCAAAAGGGGCATGTAATTACAATTCTTGATCTAATAATTCACAGCAGGGCCCATTGCTGCACCCACCAAGAGTAACTCTGAGGGCTTACAGTGTTGTGGCAACACCACCACCACCACCACGAAAGGCCCAATTTTCAGCCCCTGTTCAACAGGGGCATGCAATTACAATTCTTGATCTAATAATTCACAGCAGGGCCCATTGCTGCACCCACCAAGAGTAACTGTCAGGGCTTACAGTGTTGTGGCACCAGCACCACCATCAAAGGCCCAATTTTTACTACCACTGTTCAACAGTTATATGTAATTACAATTCCTGATATAATAGTTGACAGCAGGGCGTTCCAGCACCAACCAAGAGTAACTGTGAGTGCTTACAGTGTTGTGCCAACACCAACAACTAAGGGGCCTATTTCTGCAGAGTATATACGGCAGGTCCCTACTTTCAAACATCCAACTTACAAACGACTCCTACTTGCAAACGCAAGAAGACAACAGGAAGTGAGAGGAAATCTACCCCTAGGAAGGAAAATTCTCTCCTGTAAGAATTAATATGGGAGAAAGGTGTCTCCTCTGTACTGATGCTTTATCACCAATCCTTGTTTCAAGAAAAACACCACATTTCAAAAACAGTTGTCATTGGGACGGAAAGTGAGGTGAAATGTTCTGAACAGGGGCACAGACAGCAAAACAAATGTTACAGGGGTGATAACCCTTACCTATGTTTTCCAAAAAGTTTAAAAATAGATTTTTGGGCTGGAGCTACACTTAAACAATGTACCTGTTCAAAATTACAAACAGATTCTACATAAGAACAAACCTACAGTCCCTGTCTTGTATGCACCGCCTGTATACGGCTGTTCAGAGTATATAGGGCCTTTTTTATTTTATGTGCGGGGTTCCCCTTAATATCCATACAAGACCCAAAGGGGCTGGTAATGGGCTGGGGTGGGGGGGGGGGTCATGGGGTAGCTATGCCATTTTTCTTAAAGATTTTCATCCATATTACCGGGACCAGACATACATTAAAGCCGCAAGCAGTTTTAAATGGCTTTTTTTTCCTTTAGAAGTGTCATTTTGTGCAGGGACAGTTCTAAACACGGGAAATACGTGGCACTTCACAGGCATACTTTAGACACCCCCCAGGTACGATATTTAAAGGAATATTTGACTTTTTTTTTTCACTTTATGCATCATTAAAATGACTGCTCCCGAAAAACGACTGTTTTTAAAACTTCTTTTTGCATTGATACATGTCCCCTGGTGCAGAACCCGGGTTCCCAAACCCTTTTTAGGACAATAACATGCATAATAGTCGTTATAATTAGCACTTTAGAATTCGAACGTTCGCATCCATTGTATTTAATAGGGTTCTAATGTTCGTACGAACTTTCGGTCCGTTCGCGGGTTCTGGTGCGAACCGAACCCGGGGGTGTTCGGCTCATCACTACTAGAGAGCCAAGCGAGGAGCCTACCAGACCTCTCCCCCTGCTCGAATATACGGTGGGATTGAGCGAGAAGCCTTTTCTGAGTCAGGGAAGTCTGGATGGAGAGAACCTCTCTGGTCATAGATTGAAGTCTGATGTAGTCCTGGGGGTCACGTGTACGAATGAAAAGCGCCTCCTGTATACTAGCTGCAGCTTCCGCGTCCACCAAAGCAGACCGTCTGTCCCTCCTAATCCTGGCTATAATGGCCTGATATTGACCCCTCGTAAATGCCTTGAAGGCGTCCCACACCTCCAAGGGCGAGGAAGAGTCCGGGTTAACTGCCCAATACTCCCCCATCGCCTCGGAAAACTGGGAGTCCACGTCCTGATCCGACATCCAAAACCTCGAGAGCCGCCGGAGCTTGCTCGGGGAACCCGGGTTACCCACGCACACCAGTAGGGGGACATGGTCTGAAATACCTCTGGGCAGTATCCTAACGTCTCTGATCCTGGACAGGGTTGACTGTCCCGCGAAGGCTAAATCAATTCGGGAAAAGGAACCATGGGAAGCAGAGTGACAGGTGTAGGTCCGCGCCTGAGGGTGTCTCCACCTCCAGACGTCTGTCAAGCCGTAGGTCGCCGCCCAGGCTGACAACCCAGGGGTAAGGGGACCTGCACCCGCCAGTCTGTCAACACACGGATCAGGGGCCATATTGAAATCCCCCAGCAGCATCATGTGATCTGCGGCAAAATCAGCCAAAATAGCCGCTATTTTATTCAACAGTGTCAGCGAGGCCGGGGGAGGCAGGTACAAGCCCACAATAGACCAGGTCTGGGAGAGGATTCTGGCATGAAGAATAACATATCGGCCATCCGGGTCCAGCGCCAGGTCCAGGAGCTTAAACGGTAGCGACTTATTAACCAGGATGCTCACCCCTCTAGCAAAGGTAGAGTAGGTGGCATGGTAGTGGCTGCCCACCCATGGTTTCTTGGGGGCTAGGGTTCTACTATGTGATTTTATAAATTGAAACACCAATGACCTCTTAACCGGAGAGTTGAGGCCCCTGGTGTTCCAGGACAGAATATTAAGAGCCGACATTGAGGCCAAATTGTGGGGGAAAGGTAGGATACAATAGGGAGAAGCTCAGGTGACCTGGCGATGAAGTCCGGGGCGGGACAAGGACAGAGTCCCACATCCCAAGGAACGGAAACCAGTACAGCGTGTTAAATGGTGCATATGCAATAAAACATCTAAACATAAAACAAAACAACAAAAAACAAAACCAAAAAAGCCCAAACAGGGCAATAAACCCCCCCCCCCCCACCCTGCTCATTCCCCCAAAACCGGGAAGAGCTTCCATTCCCCAGTCCCAACTCAGCACTCGGGCTGCAAAAGGGAGGATAAGGCCAAGAGGCGAGCTGGAGCCCACCGGATCTCAACCGGATCTCAACCGGGGGTGTCCAAGTGAGCGCGTCCTCTCTCCACTGCTGACTCGTCCTCCAAACAAAAGAAGCAAGTGGGGCTGTATGGAGTAGTTAAGGGTGACTCAAGGGTGAGAAGTCTCCATGTACCTCACTGCAGGATCGGCAACATCCAACGGGCATACAATGGCCCTGCGGGGCAGGTGGTGGAAGCAGAACAATAAAGAGATGCTTATTAAAACAGTCTCCTGAGCTTGTCAGGGGCCGAAAACTTGCGTTACAAACAAAAACAGAACAGAAAAAAAAAAAAAAAAAAAAGGGGGGGAAACAAAAATCAAGAGTGAAACAAACCCCTCCACCCCCAAGAACTCAAGTCCCCGAGGTAACGGAGCCAAGGATCCCCCTCAGCAAAGTGAGCAGTTACAGTGTCCAGTTCCAAGGGGGGTGCAGTAGTTCATCAGTAAGTGCAACAGGGGGCACCAAATTCAGTAGAATGGGGGTCAATAGGTAGCAAACAGCACAGCAGAAATTCACAGCTGAAAGCCTCAGAAGCAAACAGAAGGGAAAGTACTCACAGTTATTGGTTTCAACGGTGTGGTGGCAGGGAATCCAGCCAGGGCGAGGCCTCATCAGGGGAGTGGAAGAACCGGAATGTTTCACCGTCCTGGACTCGAAGCCTAGCCGGAAACAACACGCTGTACTTAATGCCTCGGGCCCTCAGAGCACCTTTCACATGGTCGAAGGACTTACGGAGCTTCTGGGTCTCGACGGAGTAATCCGGAAAGATCATCAGCCGGACATTTTGGTAGCGGAGGTCACCCTTCAACCTGGAGGCCCAGAGAACCTCATCCTGGTCCCGGAAATTCAGCAGGCGAAGTATGAAGGTTCGCGGGGGGGCCCCCGGAGGGCCCAGCTTCGGCGGGACACGATGCGCTCTTTCAGCAGTGTAGTGGGGTGAGAAGCGCGCTTCAGGCAGGAGGGATCGCAGCAGGGATTCCACGAAGGTTGTCGGGTCCCCCCCCTCAGCCCCCTCCGGGAGGCCAATAATTCGGAGGTTGTTCCTCCGGTTTCTGTTCTCGGCGTCCTCCGCTCTATACTCCAGGGCCTTCACTCTAGTGTGGAGGGAGCGGAGAGACGCCGAGTGCTCCAAGGACTCATCCTCCACCATCCCTATGCGCTGCTCTGTCTCTGTGACCCTGGAGCGGAGTTTGTCTATGTCCTGTCGGATGAGGCCAACATCCAACTGCACCTCCTCTATCTTGGCCGTTAGGGTGGACTGGCAGGTGGCGATAGCCGTCATTATCTCCTCCAGCCAGGGCGGCCTGGAGTCAAGGGACTCCGCAGGAGGTGACTGGGAGGCCATGAGAGGAGCGGGCCAGGCACGCAGCTCCACGTGCGGGCTGGGAGGCGATGGCGTGTCCTCCGGGATCGGGGGGAATTTCAGTGTTTTACACCCTACCGGACCGTGTCCTGGGAGTCCTCCGCTGCATCCAGATGTCGCCAGGGAATGAACCAGGGAGTCTGCAGGCCGTGGAACCGGGTAAGTGAAAGGAGGTCAGCGGAGCTTGTGGAGAATGCGACCGATCACGTCGCCATCTTGGACACGCCCCAGGGTCAGTATGTTTAATTATGTATATGACCTTTGTATAAATACCATTGAATTGTGTTTAAGTTTATAATTGTGTACATTTTACAATTGTAGATTAACCTTTGAAAAATGTGGACTTGTATAACCTAGTGTCCCCGAAAAAGACCTTCACCATTTTTATGTTGAAACACGTTGGACCTAGTATCCCTAAAGAAAACCTTCACCATTTTGTTTGTTGAAACGCATTGGATTTCTTCTGTCCTATTCACATGGACAGTCGATGTATAGGTTATCCACTGGTTTTCAATGCTGTTTTATGTGCTAGTTTTAATTGATCCCAATTTTTCTGTTTCACCAATAAATTTTGTATTTTTATAATACACCATTTACTTTTTTCCGGTCCTTTAAAGTCTCACTCCTTGAGGAATCCTTTGTTCGTTGTCATTAGAGAAAGTGAACCAAATGTTCAAAATTCTGATAGTTTTGAAGAAGGCAGCTTCTGCTGTTTGCAAGTGACTGGGGCCATGCCGCAACTATGCAACATGGTGCTCCCAGCTGCCTGTCAATGTTCTTAAATGTGTTACACTGCGTATCCCTTTTCAGAGGGGTGGCAGGGGTTGCCACAAATTTATAGTATAATATACAGATAATAGACAGATTAAGGCAAAATAGTGCTAGCACAGTAGCAGCTTTGGCCCCTTCACTATATCGACTGATACCCATTACAGATTATACTTCACCTTTTAATAAAGTAATGATCTGATGTGGCTTCAATCCCGTCAACACCCTGAGGAAGTCACGTGACAAGTGACGCAATGCGTCGGGCGGGGCCAGTGACGTCACTTTCAGTGTCTCAGGGATACAGAAGTTTTGCGGTGAGGAGGCGATTTACCATCCCAAGGATTGCTATTCCAGTACTATTTTACGCTATGTGCCAAGTAGCCTAGATGTAAGTGCTTTTAATCTTATTAAACGTTATCGCTGTAAAAGACATATTACGCTATATGCCTGTCCTTTTATGTCCCGAGTACCCATTCTCCAGTGGGGCTTTCCAGCATAGGAGGGTGTTGACCGGATTGAAGCCACATCAGCTTATTACTTTATTAAAAGGCGAAGTATAACTTGTAATGGGTTACATATATTAAGGTGAGCAGGCATTGCACACAGAGATGTCTGGTGATGGCTGTGTGACACGAATTTGGATTCTATGGATGGAACATTCACATATTGCATCGATTGAAATATATTTGTGAAGATGGAGTTCATTGTTTTTATTTGATACTAAGGCGTTTTCAATTCCATTGATTTTTGATTTTTAAATATATTTTTCACAATATCTTTTCACTATATTTGGTAGTAAGACATTTGATGATATTAGGGTATATGTGTATATTTAACACTAAATGGTATTTTACAAAAAATTATATATGACATAATTCATGGTATTTTTAGAATCTAAGCGTGTTTTTTTGTATAGTGCACCATTCCTTTATTGTTATACATTCTTTTAGAGTTTGGAGTATACCACAGCAGTTCTGCAATTGTTGCACATATATTTCACTTGTATTTAAACACAATTCCATTGTATATAGCAGTGCACTAGTATCCCTATAAACACATTGTGATTATTGTTAAACCCGTCAAGGGTTAAAGTAGACACCGGCATATATTTACATATGGCAGATTGCAGCCTCTGCTTGGCTGCACTCAGGGCTTCTTGTATTCCTGTGCTAAAATGGCTGCTGCTTGCCTGTAGGCAGGTTGCCTACAGGTATAGGTACTGCTTTAGTTAGCCAGTTTGTCTGCCCAGGTGGAGAAGGGGTTAACCTGTTCCAGTCTCCTTTTTCCAAGCTCTTTAGGTCCTGCCTTCTTACCGAGTGTGTTATTAAATGGGGATCGGTCGCTTGGTCAGCTCCCACTCACGCTTTGGCCCGTTCCTCTTGCAACGAACATGGGGCAGTAAAGAACCTACTAATGAACACTGGGTGATCAGAGAACTGCCAGCCTGTGGAGAATACCAATCATGGACTATCACCTGTATCAAGGTATGCCTGGGCAGCTAGAGACCAATCAGTTAGGGTTAAAACATTTTGCACGGGCGTGGCTACGGCATGCACGAGTGAGGACGTGCTCTCTCAGAGCTCCGTGAGGCCCGCGCTCTAATCGGCACATTCGGCGGCTTCTAGTGGGGGAAATACACCGCTGCTCGGATGCCTGCAAAGCGCAAACCATCCCCGCACCCACAGCAGACACCTCGAGGCCGATCCGGATCACTGGATAACTTTTTTGAGACCCGCAGCAGAACGGCAGGTAAAGCTAAGATGGCGTCCGGCGCCCACGCTGCTAGGGCTGCCTCCCCCAACAGCTCCCCGCACTTGCCTGTGCACACCCTGCCTTCCCTTCCTCCTCTCTCCGGCTCTGTAAGCATGGAAGAGCCTGCACATGGAGGTGATCCCTGGGATGGTAAAGATATCCGTGCCTACATCCTCTCCCTCCCCACTAAGGCTGACTTGGAGAGGTTTACTAGCAGAGTGGAGATGGCTTTTAAAAAGGACATTGAGGCCCTGCAGGCTGACACTGCACATTTGGGTGATAGAGTGGAGACTTTGGAGGCACAGTGGGATGAGACTGCTCCAACCCTGCAGGACCTCTCTGATCACTGCAAACAACAAGATCGCAGGCTTGAGGCCCTGCTAGATCAAATGGATGATTTTGAAAATAGGAGTCGCAGGGTTAACATCCGCATCAGAGGCCTGCCTGAAGCCACTGGCCCCAGAGATATCATCCCCACCCTGCAAGGGATCTTTAAGCAAATTCTAGGCCGACAGGCACCTGAACATTTTGAAATCGACCGGGCCCACAGAGCCTTGCGGCCCCCCTCTGATGATCCTGATAAACCCAGAGACATTATCTGCAAGCTGCACAAATACTCGCTTAAAGAACGCATCATGAATCAAGTTAGGGGAGTCAGATTTGTGGACTTTGACGGGGCCAGGCTGACATTCTTTCCAGATCTCTCCAGACGCACACTGATGCAACGCCGAGCTCTTAAGCCACTGTTGGCGGCTCTACAGGATGCCCAGCTTCCCTATCGGTGGGGTTTCCCGTTTAGCCTCTCCGCAACTAAAGATGGCAGACAGGTCACACTACGGAGCAGGGATGATCTGCCCCGATTCTTGGAATCCCTAGACCTGCCTCAGGTCGACATCCCAGACTGGAGGTCGCCGTCTGACATCTCTCTTCCCGCACGCCCTGAAACGTGGCAGCCCGCCCGCCGGAGACGTCGCCGCGGACCCAGACCAGGTCCCCCTGGCTCGGCGCCTCCATCTCGCCCCCCGCAGGGAGAAGACTGAACGACTGAACTGCTTTTTGCTGGCTCCTGAGACGTCTTTGTTTCACTTTTTTGACTTCCCCCTAGCTGCCGTATCACCTTTCTGCCCCTGGCCGAGGGGTAGATGAGCACCTTTAACTACTTGCGGGTCCTCATGCGGACTTGCTCTTGGTGCCTTACCACTTCCCCCCAATAGGTCAACTCCTTGGAGTTACGTGTCCCATTTTGGGAATGCCTCTGCTCGCTGGCCTTCACCGTCTCCTCGTCTTGAGGGGGGGGGGGGTGGAGGCCCCCGACTGGTGGCAATGTTGCACTTTGTTGCGCCCTTTGGGCTTGTTATTTGTGTTTGTGTTTTCGTTTCCTGTATTTTTCCCTCCCCGTTTTTTTTCTATGTTTTATTTTCTATGACACCTGCTATAACCTTGGTTTGTTTTTTAGGCTCCTGTGTGTAATCCCTGTGCTCCTGGTGTCCTTCGCTGCAGGCCTGTTGTGCTGTGGGTCTCTCTTCCCTCTTGCCGCCGGCCTAGTGGCCGCACCCGTTGAACTCTCATTATGGCTGCTCTGAAAGTCGTGTCATACAACGTTCGTGGCCTGGGCTCCCCGTCGAAACGCAGTAAGTTGTGGCTTGAGATGAAACGCATGGGGGCACACATCCTTTTTTTGCAGGAAACGCACTTCCGACCTGACTCGGTCCCCCGCCTTCCCAACCATTTATATAGCTCCTGGTATCTTAGCAACTCCCCCCGTCTTAAATCGGGGGGAGTGGCTATAGCGATACATAAAAATTGCCCTTTTGTGATGACGGACCAATTGCTCGACCCGGAGGGTCGGTTTGTGTTTGTCAAAGGCACCATATATACCCGCATGTTCACCTTTGCAGCCGTGTACGCCCCAAATAGCAAACAGCTTACCTTCCTGGACTCGGTCCTGGAGTCCCTGTCCACCTTCCGGGAGGGACAGCTCATCCTGGGGGGGGACTTTAATGTTAGCCCTGACCCACACGTGGATACGTCCTCGGGCCACTCGACTCATTCCTTTGCCTTCCTGAAACACTTTAGAAAGTCCCTACAAGAGCACCATTTGGTCGACTGCTGGAGACTTCTCCACCCTACGGATAGGGATTATAGCTACTTCTCTGCCACACATAGAGTATATACCCGCATTGACCTTCTGGTGATGGACCAGTTCTCGCTTGATTCCCTTGCTAACGCCTCTATTGGGTCCATTACTATTTCGGACCATGCACCGGTCTCCATCTCCCTGCATCCTCTGTCAATGGAGGCACGGTCGTGGAGCTGGCGTCTAAATGATGGCATCCTAGATGATGCGGTCGCCCAGAAGCGAGTGTCAGATACCATTTCCCTGTATTTCTCAGAGAACAAACCGGGGGAAGTTAGCATGGGCTCTGTATGGGAGGGGCATAAGGCGGTGGTTCGGGGGGAGCTGATATCTCAGGGTACGAGACTGAAACGGGCCAGGGAAGGGGAACTGCAGACCCTCTTGACCAAAATACATACAGCTGAGCTGCTGCATAAACGGAAACTAACCCCTGACTTGGCATCTAAATTACAATCCCTGCGACAGGAGTTGGCTGCACTGTTAGACACCAAAATTAAGGCGCGCGTTCGACATTTGGCACACAAATTCTATGAATTCGGCGATAAATGTGGGAGGTTACTGGCTAGGGCCCTTAAAAGCCGACGTGCCTCAGGACATGTCCACAAGCTTGCCTCCTCGACGGGACTTCCGGTCGTCCACTCCTCAAAAATTGCTAATGTCTTTAGGGACTTCTATGCCCGCTTGTACCATCTCCCTGATACTTTACATGGCGCGACAGAATCCCGACGGGTTGACCGCATTCATCAATACCTCACAGAGGCCAAGTTCCCGCAGCTGGAGGCGTCTGTATGTAAGCAGTTAGACTCACCCATCACTACTGCTGAAATTCAGAAGGTGGTGAAAGACCTACCCAATGGGAAAAGCCCTGGCCCTGATGGTTACACAAATACCTACTACAAAAAATACTCTGAGGTGCTCTCTGGTCCCATGTGTACCTATTTCACGGTGCTGGCGTCCGGCACGGCGATACCACCTGAAGCACTGATGGCACACATTGCAGTCCTCCCGAAGGATGGTAGAGATCATACCCTACCGGGCAGCTATAGGCCTATTTCACTTATTAACACAGACGTCAAGATTTTGGCCAAAATCTTGGCTAATAGACTTATGCCGATACTCCCAACGGTCATCCACCCGGACCAGACAGGGTTCATCATGGGCAGGGAAGCCAGGGATAACTCCAACAGAGCACTCCAGCTGATTCATTGGGTGGGGTCGCGAGTGGAGTCTCGCCCCTGTCTCTTGCTTTCCACCGATGCGGAGAAGGCGTTTGACCGGGTGGACTGGACTTATATGCAAACAGTTCTGGCCAGGCTTGGCTTGGGCTCAAGCATGATGGCGTGGATATCCTCCCTCTATATCTCTCCGACTGCCAGGGTGAAGGTGAATGGGCTACTGTCCGAGCCCTTCCCGATCGGCAATGGGACACGCCAGGGATGCCCGCTGTCCCCTCTCATTTTCGCTCTGACCCTAGAACCACTGCTTAATAAAATTCGCCTTAACAATGATATCAATGGTTTCACAGTCGGTCCGACGGAACACAAACTATCGGCTTACGCAGACGATGTCCTATTCTATGTTTCCGATCCCTTGATATCGCTGCCTAACATCCTGGCGGAGCTGAGGGACTTTGGCCTGCTGTCTAACTTTAAAATTAACTATGATAAGTCAGAAATCCTGTCTTTGACTGTCCCCACGGATTTGCGTACACGGCTGCAAACAGCGTTTCCATTTACCTGGTGCCCAACTTCCTTAAAGTACTTGGGGATATATTTGCCCACGAAATGTTCGATGCTTTATGACTGTAACTTTGCTCCGTTGCTTTCCACTGTCAGAATAGATCTGAAACGTTGGGATGGGGCGGTGTTTTCATGGATGGGCCGAGTCAGTGTACTTAAAATGAATGTGCTACCCCGTATCCTGTTTTTCCTGCAGATGGTGCCGATTACTTTGCCCAAGACGTTCTTCTCAACCCTCAATAGCCTGTTCATACACTATATTTGGGGTGGGAAATGCCCCAGGTTAGCCCTTCGCACTATCCAGCGCCCTAAGAATAGGGGAGGGTTGGGGGTTCCAGCGATCCGCAGGTACTATGAAGCAATAGCCCTGCAGCGTATTCTGGACTGGCACCACAATGTCCGGTATAAACTATGGGTACCCCTAGATACGTTTTTAGCGGGCCGCAACCTGTCACACGCCCCATGGGTTCCCCGAGAAGATAGAGGTCTCTCGGGGGTTGGTCTCCCCGTTTGCTGCTCACGCCCTGGCGACCTGGGACAGGCTGAATAAATTGGGGCTGCTTGCTCCCCCGGTCTCTCCGTTGGCACCCCTAGGAGGCTTCCCCTGGTTCGCTCCAGGGGAACACCCTTCCTTCTTTCGGACGTGGGCGGCGGATGGTGAGTCCAGATGCGGCAGATTTGTCCAGGACCATGGCCTATTGCCACTGGCCACTCTAAGGGACCAATACGGCCCCTACCCCATGGATGAGTGGCGTTACAGGCAGCTCCAGCATTTTGTCGCCGGGTTGCCCCAGGGGGTTAGGTCCCCCACTTCGGCTTCCCCCTTTGAACGCTTATGCATGTCTGACTCCGCTGTTCCCCGTGCCATTTCGGTGCTGTATGATTTGCTGCAATCCATGCATACTGAAGGGAAACCGGGATTCATTGGTGAGTGGGAGAGAGACCTTCGGCGCACCTTTACTGAACCTCAACTAGAGCACTTATATAGCTTAACACACTCGAGCACAGTGGATACTAAGATGCAGGAGAATAGTTACAAGGTACTGTCCAGGTGGTACAGGGTACCATCCAAACTTGCTAAGATTTACCCCTCTCTCTCAGATGATTGTTGGAGAGGCTGTGGCCTCAGAGGCTCGTTCCTTCACATCTGGTGGGAGTGCCCTAAGCTGAGGCCCTTTTGGTTAGATATCCATGCACAGATCAAACTGATCCTGGATCTGGAGCTACCCGATTCCCCGCTGGAATCCTTGCTGCACTTTCCCACCATTCCCCTCGGCCAATATAGCAAATCCATCCTGCCCCATCTGCTTAATGCGGCTCGGAGGCTGGTACCGATTCACTGGAGGACACCTCGGGTGCCTTCCCGTGCGGATTGGGTAAAGTTAGTGAATAATATCATGGCTGCTGAGGAATGGATGGCTAAGTGTAAAGATCGGTACGAGAAATTCTATTCCGTATGGGCCATTTGGATAAACTATGCAAGCCCGCCTGCTTTGTGTGCCCCGGGTCCCTCTCCGGCTGCGACCCCGCCCCCGTAAGGGGCGGGGTCGGAGGGGAGACGTGAGGGTTGCAAGGCGGTTTCTGAAAGGAGAGAGGAACTCCCACAAACCTACAGAAGCTTAAAGTTATGTACTACTTTGGTTGGTGTCACTTTTTCCCCTGGTTGTATATTTTTTTTTCTTTTTTTTTTTTGTTTCTTGCCCCACCCTTCACCCTCCTTTTTAGTTAGTTTTTGTTTTTATTTAACTTTTCACTGAGGTTACTGCCCCTAGGCTTTCGGCCTGCTAACTGTGGACCCAGCCTACTCCTAATTTTTGGGAGTGGGATGGCATCCTCGATAGGGGTATGCCAGACGGAGTCGGATGGGGTGATCCATGTCTGTTTGAACTCATATCACGCTGCTCATATGTTGATTATTATTCCCCCAGATATGGTTGTTACACCGTATGCTTCCACGATTGGCTTTACCACTAACTGTTTGTCCATGGTGGAGGGCTCCTCCTATGCTGTATTTTGCAAATCTTTCTACTTTGTCTATTGTCTCTCTGTTTGTCCTTTGAATATATCTTTTTAAATAAAGATTACATTAAAAAAAAAACATTTGCACTAAAGTCTCTATTGAACCTTTCTGAGAATTCTTCAGTAAAGTTTTTAAACATTTTGAGCCTGCTCTGAAGGTAATCAAATGGGTGTATGGTAGAATTTGGCGTATAAGAACAGGGTCTGTAAAGCACTATGGGGTATGAAGATAGGCCACTTCTAGACAGTCAGAGGAGGAGTGCTGATGCTAGGGGTAAATGGTAACTACTACATAGTACACAGCAGCTAGTCAGAAGCGTGGTACCTGGCAAGGGTGAAGAGTCCTTCAGTAGCAAGGAGGTTGGTGTACTGATTCCCCCCCAGCAGACGGTTGCCCTGAGTTTGGGACCGAACCCACGTTATGGAGTCCCGTGGCCTGGCCTCATGGTATGGGAGAGTGGAAGGAGTTAACCAAGACCACTCAATGACAAGGTGTGTAGTGACACGGGACAGTATATTCACAGAGGGACTCTGTAGGTCTTGTCATACACATGGTGTATGGCTTATCTCTAAGCCTGGGTTCCGCCTTAATGTTGGCTCTCAGGTGAACACAGCCCGGCCTGCTCCTGGGCATTGATGAGCACACACACATGCAAAGTACCACACATGCAAGGCAGGCACCACCCACATGCTTGCCCTCACTGTGGCATCACCATAGAAATCTCAGCGTTACTGAGAGTGAGTGGGATAGTGGCCAAGAAGGGACAATTTTCCTCAGTGCCGAGGTGATGCTTGGATTGTAAAAAAAACGGAGGTACCTTCCACCCCAGGGAGAATCCTTCCCCCCAAATCCCCCTCTCCCAGCACAAATCCCCCACCCAAATCTCCCTTCTAGTACAAATGCTGTTCCCTCAAACCCCTCTTCCTAGTAAATATCCTATTCACCTATCCTATGCACCAGTAACCCCCCCAGCACAAATTCTCTGCCTGTTCCAGCAAACCCCCCCCCCTGCCCCAAATTGCTCTTCTATTACAAATACTCCCCCCCCAGTAAGCCCCTGCCAGCACAAATCCTCCCCCCTACTAGCAGTTCCCCCCAGTTCCTCCCTAATTCTGTATTTCAACTCAGATCCTCCTCCCAAACTCCTCCTTCCGTAGCAAATCGCCTTTCTCAGCATAGGTCCTCTTATTTCACTTCCCAATACTCCTGTCAGCATACACCACCCTATACTTCCATCACAAATCTTAATTACCCTTATTGTGTACCCTTATTGTGTACCCCAATGCAACCCCCCCCATTAAACCTACAGACTTCAGATACAGATCAGATCAATGTCAGGGGAAGTCCTTCTTCCTAGTTTCCTCCTTTTGTTGTGTCATGAGACACATTAGAGCAGTGGTTCTCAACACCTGTCCTCATGACCCACTAACAGGCCAGATTTTAATTATTACCTTGTGGAGATGCAGACTAGAATACTAAAATCACTGAGCAGCAAATTATATCACCTGTGATGTATTGGAGTTATCTTGCAAACCTGGCCTGTTAGTGAGTCCTGAGGACAAGAGTTGAGAACCACTGCATCAGAGCAAAGGAGAAGCCTAGGGGAAGCCTTCCTCAGTTTGCCAAGTGCCCTGGTTGCCTGGCACTAGCATGCCCCCACCAAGTACTTTAGTGAAGCCCAGTGGCAGAACTTTTTTTTGGCACTGGGCTCTGGGGCTCAGCCCAAATTGGTGGGACACCGAGATTTTGTGGAAATCCCAGGACAGCCCTGCAAAATCCAGGATGATCAGGAGATGTAAAAGATAGTAGTCTAATAGTATTCTCCTGCGCTCGAGGGTGGTGTAATGGAAATGGATATATAGCAGGTTCTTGGTGATTCACAGAAAAGCACAGGTTTTGCTGTCCTCTAAAGAAAAAGAGGGTGCACCAACCTTGCGCATTACCCAAGTGGTATCTTTAATAGTATATAAAAAAAAGATATATACTCACAAACATGTTCCAGATAAAAGCATTTCACAATCCATAGTAGACGCAAAACAACCAGGTCACTGGGACTAATCCCAGCAGGTCAAAGGACCTTCCAGAAGTACGATGCGTTTCGAGGGGTGATCTGAGGAAAAGGGGATCAGGGTTGATGCACCCTCTTTTTCTTTGTTTTGCAAAGATAGTAGTCTGTCTGGTCCTAAAGAGAAGTATACTGAGTGGAAGGATTTTTTTTTCCTTCTGTTTTTATGTATCCCCTAACCCTCTCTCCATATGCCAATACATTTGCAAGAAAAGACTTCAAAATATTAACCACTTGCCGCCCGCCCTATTGCAAAATGACGGCAGCAAAGTGGTTTCAATATCTTGACTGGACGTCATATGACGTCTTCAGGATATTGAGCCGCTGCACGCCCCCGGGGGCGCGCTTTGCGGCGATCGTTGTTGCGGGATGTCAGTCTGACAACCGGCAACACCGATCTAGGTAAAGAGTTTCCGACGGAGACTCTTTACCACGTGATCAGCCGTGTCCAATCACGATGTAAACAGGAAAAGCCGATCATCGGCTTTTCCTCGCTCGTGTCTGTCAGACACGAGTAGAGGAGAGCCGATCGGCTCCTCTGACAGGGGGGGGTTTGTGCTGATCCACTATCAGCGCAGCCCCCCCCCCCGAGGATGCCCACACTGGACCACCAGGGATGCCCACCATAAAGTATGCCACCCTAGACCACCAGGGATGCCAATTAAATGCCTAATGGATGCCAATCAGTGCCCACAATGGATGCCAATCAGTGCCCACAATGGGCACCACTGATTGGCAGGCATTATTGTTTGGCACTGATTGGCATCCATTAGTACAACACATTACAGTACAGTGCCACCTATCAGTGCCTATCCATGACACCTAGCCATGCCTATCCATGCCCATCTGTGCCACCTATCAGTGCCCATCCGTGCCGCCTATCTGTGCCCATCCGTGCCGCCTACCAGTGCCCCTGCGCGCCGCCTACCAGTGCCCATCCGTGCCACCTCATCGGTGCCCATCAGTGCCGCCTCATCGGTGCCCATCAGTGCCGCCTTATCAGTGCCCGTCAGTGCAGCCCCATCAGTGAAGGAGAAAACATACTTATTTACAAAGTTTTGTAACTGAAACAAAAAAAAAATTTTTTTTTTCAAAATTTTCGGTCATTTTTTTATTTTTTTAGCAGAAAATAAAAATCGCAGAGGTAATCAAATACCACCAAAAGAAAGCTCTATTTGTGGGAACAAAATGATAAAAATTTAGTTTGGGTACAGTGTAGCACAACCGCGCAATTGTCATTCAAAGTGCAACAGCGCAGAAAGCTGAAAATTGGTCTGGGCAGGAAGGTGTATAAGTGCCCTGTATGGAAGTGGTTAAGTTCTGTCACTGTCAGTCAATTGGTGAATGTCTGGGGAAGCTACAGGACAGGTCATCAGTAGGAAGACTAATAAAATGAAACAGCTGCATTATGGGCCTCACATAATATAGTGATTACTAGTTCATGTGTATCATGCTTTAAACGTGGTGCCATACTGGTTGTTTCTAAGCCAGTCATTTTGCTGCTACGAATATTTAGATTTTTCAGCTCTGTGTTGATTTTCTTCCAGTTAAATATGTTTGCAGAGTGTTTTAGCAGGTGCTGAAACTGTTTGTTAGCTTGTAGGCTACCCATCACTGAATACTCCCTGCACTTAATGAAGCAGAACTGTTTGCATCAGTAACAGCATATTAATCCTGTTTTAAAAAATGTGGTACCCCACCTAAGCTTCCTGTACATAGATGTGCAATGTGTTCCACACTGCTGGTTTAGCTATAATAATAGAGCTGTCAAGCACAGTCTACAACCTGCTCTGTAAGCTCCAGCACTCCAGCCTTCTGGGTTAAAGCAGAACGTCACTCAAAAAGTGACGTTTTCCCCCTCCACCTGTAACGGAGTTGCAAGTTATTTTTTTCTGGGGCTGGGTGAATATTGTTTTTTGTCTGATGTCGCTCTTCCCACCCCACTCCTGACCTACAGCATTCTGGAACATATAACAGGACCAGACTCCCTGTGCTGCACAATCTGACACATGCACAATGGGGGCGGCTGTGATTCATCAGGAAGTCACAGCCAGCTCCCAAATCCAAGATGGCTGGCCAGGAATCCAAAGAAGCTGAGAATAATCGGCTGTGGAAAGACACCGCTGACTTTTAAAAGTCACTAGCTATAGTGATTGTAGCTGCTTACATTTCATTTTTAAAAATCCTAGTGTAGCGGGGTATTCCCCTTTAATATCCAGAGACTGCATTTCCCAAGACATATTACAGCACCCAGGGTGCATTACCCCGGAGCAAGGACTGCTGGGATGGACTTTATAAAGGGAAGGCGGAGTTTATTCTGTCTCTTTGGACACCTCCCGGCTAGCAAGTAAGAACTCTGTCTGAGACTGCTGAAAACCCAGGCCTGAAGCCTGGGCATTTTCTTCCAAAGAGCCCTCCGCCAGCCTAGCGGAACCTGAGAGACATCTTTTCATCCTTGCTGTACTGTACCAAGAGGACCGAAGACCCAGATGTTGATGGATCCATGTGCCTAGACGCATCGGCGGAGGAGACGGACTGGGACTGGTCCGGTTGGTGAGAGAGCACTTGCTCACAGACAAATACTGTATTTCTACTACCCTGTTGGATTACAAAGTTTGTTCATCAAGTGCACCACCGAGTTTTGCTAGCGAAGATTCCTTTACAGAACTTCCATTTAGTTCAGTCAGGCCTGACTGCATAGGTAGACATTGCTGGGCTTCAGTCTGCCCACGAAAGGGAAGTAGCTGAAAAAGGGTATCGGTACAGTTGCATAGCAATACCTGTCTATTCTGTTTGTTTGAATACTGTTTATTGCAGGGAGCTGCAAATAATCTTATACTCTTGTTTATCACTTGCCCATTAGTCTCAGTAAATATACCTGGGTCAAGTACATTGGTGTCTGTTTCTTTTACTTTATACAGAAGTTTAAACATTTTACTGTGTGTGTTTGCCATAGGACTGTGTCACCCAGAGTTGCCGGTCACGCAGTCCTATCTCCCCTTACTAGCTGTGCCACGGGAAGGTAGTGCCGATTGCCGGGGGTTGACAGCGGTGCACTACAGGGCCCAAGAAATCAATATCAGCAGCCCTCTTAACTGGGGGTACCGCTATACTAGGATTTTTTTTTATTTTATGGCCACTGTATTGCTCCACCCGTAGGCCAGAGCTTGGTGGAGAGGAGGAGCTAGTTGGCATGAGCAGTCGGCTAAGTGATAGAGCCTCTTCATTCCTCCCCTAGGAATAACAAGTATAATAAATAACAAGTGTAATGGGGGGCACTGCAAGGGTGGATTTTTTTTTAAACTGAGCAGTACCCTGAAAAATCTACCCTTTGTCTTGAATTCATCCTGAAAAATACACTTACTGTGTCTAGACACTCCTGTTCTTATAGCTGTATATTTAGTATGTGAGAAGTATTGCTGTCTGTGTGTGACTACTAATCTCAGGAGATTTGGAGTGAGATTTGATTATGTCATTACTGTGCTACTCTCTGTTCTCCTTGCTGAAGAAGAAGCTCCAGTTCAAGGACGATCTCCTGGCAATTCCTTAAAGAGCACCCTAGAAAGGCAGTGTCAAAATGGAAAAGGGCTTTAGGGCCGATGACAGATGACCAATGGGAGGAGGCGTTTAAGGCTGTGGTAACGTGCTCACCTAATGTGACCCAGAAACTCTCTTAGCTCTACATTCTATTGCAATCTCATTATACCCCCTCAGGCTCTATAAGATGTGCAACAGTAGGGAACCACATGGTCATAGATGTAAAAGAGATCATGGGGATTAAATTAATTTACTTTGGCGTTGCCTGAAGATACATCACTATTGGAGACAAGTACTGGATACCCTGAATGCGGTATTCAGTGTAAGTATCCCCTTGGATCCTAAATGCTGTTTTTTTAAGTGTCCGTGAGGGGGTTGTAGAGGAGAAATGCCCCAGGATAGCCATAGGACATGCCCTTTTCCATGCCTGAAAGCTAATCTTACAACTTTGGAATTCCCTGATCCCCCTATGCATAAGTCGCAATTCGCTTCTTTCAGAAAGCCATATTTACCTACGCAGGGTCTGCCCAGGTAATTTCAAAAAGCTGTGGGGACCATGGCTTGATACTCTTGGACTTAGCCCAAGGGAGCTTGTATACCAGAGACTATTTCTGTGCCGGGTAGGCCATAGGAGTATGAATTGTATTCAATTACGATAGACCTCTGAGATAGTTACTGCTTCATTGTGTAGATCAGTGGTCTCCAAACTGCAGCCCTCGGGCCAAATGCAACCCTTTGCCTGCCTTTATCGGGCCCTTGGGACACTACCCCTCCCACTGATATGAGACACTATTCTGCCAACTGCCAACAATAATAAAAGCGGAATATCTCCCACTGACCCCAATAGATGGGCACTGCTTCTCCCTCTAATACCAAATGTGGCAATGTTTACTACCACTGATGCCAGGAAAATTTCCACTACCGCTTACCGTAGTCTGGCCCCCCGAAAGTCTGAGGGACAATAAACTGGCTCTTTGTTTAGAACGTTTGAAGATGGTATGCTGAAGATGGGTTAGATGGCACTTATCATATCTATATTCGACTATCTGTACGATTCTATTTTTTTTCTCTTGTGCAAGATGCTGTGTACCAACTTGTCCTGGATTATCAAACTTTGAATTTAATAAATATTTTTCTGATTTAAAAAAAAAAAAAAAGGATCTCCTGGCTTCTGTTTCTTTCTTCCTGCGGATCTGTGCGGTCTTCATATTTTTTGCCGTTTCCTAAATATTAACTCGCCAGTCATCATATCAGCAGTCATCAGAGGGGCAGTTCTGAGATGAGGAAGCAAAGCCCTGCTACTCCACCGACATGGCCACCGTCAAACAGTTACAGTGTGAAAAAAAGAATGGTAAGTTTGTAATTAGGGATGAGCCGAACACCCCCCGGGTGACTTGAGTGATAGTTGGCTCAATCTTTCAATTATTGGACTCTGCCTTGCTGCTGATTCACCTGACTTGCAGTTCCCCTAAGTAGTATAGGTGGAGCTGTCACTTGTACTCGGGGTTGAACCACAGGTGTTGGAGTGGCGATTTGGTGTCCTCTCTCGGCAGCCGTGCGGTGGGCGGGGTCGGCCTGCTGTGCATGCTGGGAGAGGATACAAAAGGGGCGGACCGTTAGTCCTGGGACTGCAACTTCAGCCCTGGGCCCAGCACCTTTAGCTGAAGCCTGCTTCGGAAGGAAGAATCTCAGGGTGCTGCCTTGCGATGAGACCCGTTTCTGGATGAGGAGGCTGGGGGAGGACCGTTCCGAAGGACTGGTGAGAGATCACAGTGAAGGAAGGGGCCCAGCAACTCTCCAGGGGGATGTCATCCATCCGGAACCCAGGGGCCTAACAATCTGGACCATCAGGAGGTTTGGGACACGATAGATCCTGTGGTAGAGAATCTCCTAGATGCATCTATTAGGGATCTAGATTGACTGTTCGAGCTGCACACCGACTGCTAGCACCATTGGTGGCTATCCGGGTGAGCTATACCCACTCGGGACCGAGTGGCGACAAAGCCAGAAGCGCCTGAATGCTGTCTATCCTTCTAACACCTTTCTCTCTTCGTGCAAAGAAAATAAAGCTCTACAGTGGAGTGATATACTTGTGTGGACCTTGGAGTTACTTGGGGTATAGAGACTCTGCCCTTGCACACTGAGGACAGAAACCAACTTTGAGGAGAACTTCGCTGCAAGACCCGTAGGTGAAACAAGTGTGCTTAACCTCTGCAAACCAGAGGGTACAGGCATAGTGGCACCTTGCGCCTTTTCCTCTCATGAGTTGGCCAAAGAGACGGGAGGAAAAGGGTGAGGGCGCTACACATATATATCCTCTACACACTGTAACTGCAGCTAACTGACTCGCCTGTCTGCTCTATCTAACTCAAATCAAATTACACTGTCTCTCTCTCTCTCTCTCTCTTTCTTTTAACCAACGCTGCAACACACTACACAAGGCCGCCAAGCCGGCAGCCTTATATAGTGTGGGGCGTGTACCTACTCCTCTGAGCCATGATTGGCCAAAGCCACCCTGGGTTTGGCCAATTACGGCTCTCTGTACCTACGGCGCTGTGATTGGCCAAGCATGCGGGTCATAGTGCATGATTGGCCAATCATCAGCCAGCAATGCACTGCAATGCGGCAGTGAATTATGGACCGTGACGCGCCACTCGAATTTGGCACGAACGGCCCATAATGTTCGAAACTCGACGAACAGTCGAACAGCCGATGTTCGAGTCGAACATGGGTTCGACTCGAACTCGAAACTCATCTCTATTTGTAATAAGGAAAAGATCAGCTCTCGGCTGTCATTAGACCACAGCCAATACTGGAAACTAGTCCATTCCCCTCTGCCAGCTTTTTTGGGGCACAACTTCTTGTGCTCAGGTCCTCTTTAAATGGTCCATACACGTGGCAATTTGATGAAGTGTTTGCAAGTTTAATTCCATTTTTTGTGTAAATTTCAGTGATCAATTGCATAAAATAATGTTTTTGATTGTGTGCAAGGAGATGGGATTGAGATATTCCCAATCGAATGTGTTTTTTTTTCCTGTTTTGATTCCATTTCAATTAGATATTTTAATAAACTGTGTTAAAGCTGTTAATTTATTGGCTAGTCTCAACTTCACAATTAACCAGCCATATTGTGATTGTATTCTTTTAGATTGTAAGCTCCACGAGCAGGGTTCTCCTAATCCTCTTGTATTAAATTGTACTGTAACTGTTTATTTTTTAAAGTAATGTGCAAATAGTTTGATGCTATATAAATCCTGTATTATAATAATATTAATTTGCCAATACTGGTGGTTTGAACGGGGTTGTAATGGAATTAAGATTGCCACGTGTATGGGCAACTTAAAGAATTAACTTTGTTTTACCTTTATAAATGCTTTACATCATACTGTACTGATTAAAATTTTACATTTGCATATTCTATACTTCTTTATTTTGAACCCTCCAGTTGTTTTCACAAGCTTATTTTCCTGTCATGTCACCATTATTTACACAGCCTGTCCATCAGGTTTGGCTGAGTGTTTTCCAATGTTCCAGTGTTTTCAACTAATGACCGAGAAGAAAAATTCCACCCAGGCCATTTATTTAAGTTAGTGAGAGTGAGTATGTAGCGCTAAAATGTTAAAACAGTGAAGTATATATAAATCACTAAACAGTGTACACCAAAATGGGTGAAAAAAATGTAAATAATGCCGCGCACACACGACCGTTTTTCATGACGAGAAAAATTCAATTTTTAAAAATGGTCGTGAAAAACGGTGGTGTGTATGCTCCAGAGCATTTTTCTCAACGAGAAAAATGCCCAAATAAAAATTAGAACCTGCTCTATTTTTTCTCGTTGTTTTTCACGTCGTGAAAAGCGGTCGTGTGTTTGCTTTTACGAGGGGAAAAAAATGTGCATGCTCAGAATCAAGTATGAGACGGGAGCGCTCGTTCTGGTAAAACTAGCGTTCATAATGGAGATAGCACATTCGTCCCGCTGTAACGAACTGAAAAGCACAAATCGTCTCTCACCAAACTTTAATAACTTGAGGATCAGCAAAAGCGTCCCAAAGGGTGGCGCCATTTGAATGGAACTTCCCCTCTATAGTGCCGTCGTACGTGTTGTACGTCACCGTGCTTTGCTCAAGCATTTTTTTTTCACGAACGTGTGTATGCAAGGCAGGCTTGAGAGGAAACACAAGAAAAAATTTGTTTTTTTCCATGACATGAATAACGGTCGTGTGTACACGGCATAATAATAAGTCCACAGGTGAAACAAATAAAGTGGAAATGTCCATCATAAATGGATGAAGAATATCACGGTTGAAGATGTCATAAAGCCTTATGAACCATCCCATGGAAATTTCCTTCAAACAAATGGTATGACTTAAACACTCTTACCGGAACTGTTGGACCCGACTGTCAGTGACAACGGATCAATCAAGCATGGATATTCCCAATCGGCAGGTGAACCAAGCTGTCAAAGGAATCCCGAAGAATTTGTGATACGCCACACTGGTATCCAGATGGTGTTAACCACGAATAGAGCCAATGGACCCAGTAATTCTCAGCTGGAGATCGATCAAGTGTTGGAATCCCAATCGTGTGGATGGATCAAGCAGCCAGGGGGATCCACAAGAAATCCAAGGCTACTGAATGGGTTCTGGTAAACGGTACCCCATAAGGGGTGGTAAGGACCCAATGGAGAAACCCAAAAAACTTTCATCCACAGAACATGGAAAGAAAAGAAAAAATGAAAATGGATGATATTCTTCATCCATTTATGATGGACATTTCCACTTTATTTGTTTCACCTGTGGACTTACAATTATTAATGTTTTTTCCACCTTTTCACCCAGTTGGGTGTACACTGTTAAGTGATTTATATATACTTCACTGTTTTACCATTTTAGCGCTACATACTCACTCTCACTATTTTCAGAATTTTTGTCACATTCTTGTGTAGCAGCTTCCCTCCTTTTTGTTTGTTTTAGGGTAAGTGCAATAATTATTTATATCTACATTTATTTAAGTTGTGAATATTTTAGCAATCTTTATTGCATGCTTGATTTGGTTCAGTGACCCAAAGTAGTGAAAATAAAATGATCAACAAAGTAGCCAGGCAGCTAGGAATTTTAAAAGGGAAAATCAGTGAGAGCCTTCCCTCCTATTTTTTAAGCCATGCCAGTGCACTAATAAGCCTAACTGCTAAGTGGGAGGGTCTGCCTGCCATAATCACATGATCAGTCACATGTTGCTGTATGAAACAATACAAAGTTCCGGTATCCTTTTAGATGTTCATTATGCTTTCCATGCACAGGGATACCTGTTTAGTGCTACCCCCACCACCAAGGCAACAGTCCATTTAATCCAGTTCCAATAAACAGTCTAGGGGCTGTCTTTTTTGGTGGTTTATTGCTCAAAAAACTTATAACAGGAGAGGGGTTGGGGCATGAGATAATACTCCAAAATGCTTAGTAGTTAGTAATTAGAGAACACTCTTTTCTAGTAGAAGTAGCTAGCAGTGAACAGTCCAAGGCCCCACAGCTGAAGACCATGGGGAGGGTTTTTGGGTGTACCCAGGTCGGGGTCCGGCACACAGTCTCAGGGATCAGTTTAAGTTCACTACTCACAAGTCCCCAGGACAGCTGCCTACTTTCAGCCTCCTCCAGACACAACCCAGTGAGTGAGATGGCACCTCCCTGAACCAGATCCCTTGTGTTGTTGTTCTGCGATTAGTTCTGAGTAGAGAAATTCCCAGAATTTTTCAAGCTCGAAAAAAAAAAAAATCCTTATTTTTTGGGGGAAAAAACAGAAATTTTCGGAAAAATTGAGAAAAATGCTACAGTAGCACCTTTTTGTCTTTTTAAGATTGAAAGTCATTCTGTTACGAGAACGTTGAGAAAAAATATGTGCATTGTCATCATTGTTGTCCTCTTCACTTCGATCCATGAAGGATTTTTAAATATCTACAGGACACTTGTTACATACAAGAATGTGTTTTGTCATCCTGGTAGCATTTGGAAATGCATATTTCATCTGACAATATTTGCAAATCACATTTTTCTTTTCAGAAGAACTTGTAATGTGAAAATGCCTCCATATGCTAGATGTTGGTCTCACCAAAAATGACTACTTTGCAAGAAGACACTAATCTATGGTTGTGTGTGGGGGTGGGGAAGAAACAGATTACTGGTAATTAAATTATTATTTACACAAAAGTTTATAAAGATAAACTAATGTAGCTAAATGATTCACTTGTCTGGATTCAGAATCAGATAAATGTAAACTCTTACCTTTTTTAATTAAGTATATACTTTCAGGTCCTTTTTGTTGCTCTGTATTTTCTTCCAATGCTTTTGAGGCCTAGTGAAGAGGACAGAACAAACCAAACACACCCTTGCACCGAAATTAGACTAATCTGATATCATACATTTTTTTTAGAAATGATTTGGAAAATATTTGAACACCCTGTCTTAAAATATTTTATTAATCATGTTAAAATAAAATATTCCACAATTTATTTTTATTTTTTTAATTTTTCCAATTTTTTGGAAAAAAAAACAAAAAAGCCTTCAGGAAAAAAAAACGTTTTTTTTTCCGAATTTTTCCGTTTTTTTTCCGGGCCTTCACATCTCTAGTTCTGAGCGGAGTCCATTCAAGCCTTTAGTCCTGGCACTTCTAAGGCCTCTTAGAGCAGCTGTACAGTCCATAGGCTGCTAGACAGCAGCAGCTCCTGCACCTCTGTAACCCTCCTTGGGAGAAGGTACCCTGCTTTCCAGTGTCTCACACTATTTATCCACATTCCAGCCCCCTACTGAACACTTCCCCCTCCATGGATATGCTGGAACCCGATAAATATTCAAGCTGGAAGATTTGAATCTCCCACCCTAAGCTCTGGAAGCCTTTCCAGAGGCAGGGGGAAGCAATGAAACTTCCAGCTTGTTAGACCTGGAACAAGCCAGACCAAACAATCATTGCTCCCTCGATTACAGAAGGAGGCAAAGTTAAATTTGCCTAGCCACCTACACTAGAAGGGTGCTGCACCTCTTGTTCTTAGGTGAATGAATATTGGTTCACCTTTATGGTATAGGGGTAATTGATACATTTAAAATCAGCACATTAATACCCACTTTTAATACCTTCATTTCTGTTATATTATTAGAATGACGTTCTAATATTACAGGATGTGCCTTCACAAAGAAGTTGCTGATGTCAAACAATATGGTGGAGAGAAAACCAATGTTCCTCTTTCAATATTACTTGCACAACACAGGAAGAGCTGCGGTTTTGCCTAAACAGAATTAAGATGAATAAAACATTAGGGCCAGATAGCATCCATCCCTGTGTTACAATAATAACAGATTTCCTATAAGGTAGAACCATCCAAAACATTTTTGTGCTTTAGAGAGGTTAGGTAGGGGGACAACTGTTGGTGATACAAGAAGAAGTAAGGGCAATTTTCCTTAAAATTTGGGGAAATTCTACCTTTGACAGCTGTTAGTAAACAGGTGTCCCCAGTGGGGACAAAGACAACACTAAAAACATAACATAAGCTCGATCCCATTTCCAAAAGCTAAAACCATAAAAAGTTTGGTCTGAATTTCCACTTTAACTCCTAAGGAAAAAACTTTAGTGGCTTAACAAGCAAATCAGGGTCATATCATTTTATCATTTCTGTGGGTCAGTATGGTTACATGTACGGCCACCTTAAAGGATAAGTTAAAATTTGTAAAATTGTCCCTTACCTAATTTCTCAACTACCTTGAATGAACCCTAACTGAGTAATTGTAAAGCTTGCTGATTTCTTTCTTACCATTGCACAGGGCAGGTAAAAAAAAAAACAAGCTTTACAATCCGTTTAAAGTATGGCATTGATTAAATGATATGCCTCTCGTAGAACGACTGCGCAGCAACAAAATAGTGTCCCTGGAAATTTTTGAAATTTTGGCAACTATGCATATGTGTTATGTGGTTAGCAAGGAGTTAAACATGTATGTTGTGACATATCCAACCAGGCTTTTGGAGAGGAATAGGGGCAAACCTCCTACCCACTGATTATGGCCCATGGAGAGAGCAGATCATTCTCTAATGATGGACAACCACTTAATGGACGCTGACAGCAAGGCTAGGATTAATTATTTTAATAAGGACAATAAAGCTTCTGGAGTGTATGGAAAGGTGTAATATTAATCTTGTACAGGGTAATGGTCAGAAACAATATGGAAGCCCTTCTGCAGACTGGGTTAGAGAGGCTCCTTCACTTGGGACAGAAATATTTATCAACCATAATCCTCAAGAGATCTATGAAGATAAACTAATTCCACACTATCAGACTGCTGGGACATTGTATGTCTCCTGATGACTTGTCTAGTGGAAAGAATACACAAGTTTGTGTCTCTCCCATTGTTAATTGGGTCATCTATTGTTTCTGTCTGTCTGCTAGTATTATGTCCACTCCACCTTGCTAGCATACTATTGTGAGATGTTATGTGTTTATACCTATGAAAATGTGTAATGTACTTTGTGAGCTCAAGGCCGGGCAGTCTAACCTGGAATGGGATGTCTGATTAATCACATTGTGTGTGTGGACACTGAGTCACCTAGGTGGCTTAACTTATTTCAACCCTTTCACTGCCAAACCAATTTTTTTTTCCTCCTTTCATTTTTGAAGCCTTTCACTGCCAAACCAAAGGTTTTTTTATTTTATTTTTATTTTACAATTTGTAACCCTTTCACTGCCAAACCAATCATTAATTATTATTATTTAACTCTTTCATTGACTCAATTTTTTCCCTATTTTTAACCCTTTCACTACGAAACCAATTTTTATTTTATGTTTTAATTTTTTCAACCCTGCCACTGCAAACCATTTTTTTTTCATGTTTTAACCCCTTATGGGTGCCCAACTGGCCACCTCCTTACGGAAACACCACAAGCTGACAGGGATGCCTGGAGATACTCCTGAGGTCTTTCCTTTAGTTCTGGATGTCCACCGCCGACCTCCAGGCTGTAGCAGGAATGATCACTCAGACTTAGGGCCACAGCACACTTCTCCAGCATCCAGTCTTTTCTCTCCCCTTGGGGTAACTCTAATTTCCCCCAGGAAGCCTCTGGGGGTAAGATCCATTCTCCTCCATAAAGGCTGCTGGAATCTAGTTCTCACTGTATGAATTACAATAAAACATGTGTTGAGGATTCAATTTTCCAGAGTTCCTTGTTGCACCGACTTTTCTCCCTTGATTGGCCAGCTTCCCTCTGCCAATAAAGAAAAAGCAGAAAGAAGTGGGCTGTCCTGCCTGTGAAGGCCTCTGACTCATCCACAGTGGGGAGGAAAAAGGGAGGGGGGAAATTCCTCCCAGCTGCAGACACTCTGAACGTGTTCCTGTCAGCTTGCCTATGTTAATGTAAGTCTCAGGCTGAAGCACCTGCTACACACTCCCCCCACCAAATAAACTTTGGTCCTCCAAAGGCAGTAAAGTCCTGAACCTGTTACATGCTTTAGAGTTACACGCGGAGGAAAAGCAGGTTAATTCACACAAGAAATCAAACAGTTTGCATTTGCATAAGAAGAGCCCAAACTCAAACAGCTCATATCATGACACAGAGTTGACAGATGAACCTCCCACCAATTGTCATGAAATGGGAGGTTGTTCTGTCCACAAGTCACAGAGACTTGGGTGACCCGCATAGATGTGTCAGGGGGTGAATTGGGGTTGTCCTCCACCAAATCAGTGGTGGGAGGATCCAGCGCTTCAAGAGTCCTTTGAGAGGTGAGAATAACCTCTTCAGAGTGTTCACCTAGAATGTCATAGGTGGTCGAATAATTCTCTCTCTCTCTGCTCTTTAGGCTCAGAGGTTGTAGGCTCACTAGCCCCTTCCTCCTCTGCTTCAGCTTCTTCCTCCTTAGCAAGGAAGTGGGAATTTGCAAGCTCTGTTGCCAACAGAGGAGATTGAGAGTCTTCCAGATCTTCTGAAGGCTGACTCTGAGCAAATTCTGGGGCCTCCGGCCTGAGAATCCCAGTGTCTGTCACCTTGGGAGGAGAAGAAGGGAGAGTGGCAGACTCTGACATTTGATATGGCCACAGCCAATCTTCTCCCATCTCTTCATCCTGGCTGTCCTCATCTTCTACGTCCAGTGGTACTGACTGAAATCTAGTCACTGGACAAGATCTTTGTGAAGCTGTAAGTGTAGGCCGGGGGCCCAGTTGTGGTGGCACATGGACTGCTTCCAACAAGGGCAACAGATGATTACGTTGCCAGATCTTCAGAGGGCCCACACTTTCCTCTGGCCGGATCTGATATACTGGTAGCCCTGGTAGTTTCTTACAAATTACATAGGGCTGTGACTTACAGCAATCAGTCAACTGTTTTCCAGGGACACCCAGGTTTCTCAGCAACACTCTATCACCCGGCTGTAAGTCCTGCACTCGCACCCTGAGATCAAAGTTTAACTTGTTTCTCTGTGCTTGAGCATCCGAGGCAGCTTGGGCCTTCTCATAGTCGCTCTTTAGACTGCTCCTCAGACGATCCACATACCCTTTGTGAGAAGCTGCTTGGGACA
This sequence comes from Rana muscosa, assembly GCA_029206835.1. Lineage (NCBI taxonomy): Eukaryota > Metazoa > Chordata > Amphibia > Anura > Ranidae > Rana > Rana muscosa. The sequence goes on along the minus strand of CM055118.1, from coordinate 93,899,887 downwards.
AACCCCCTTACTCAAGATGAGTCTGTCTGTTGTAAATGCTTCCTTTGTCCGGTACCAGCACGATCCAAGATCCCTCAGAGCATTAGCCGTAACTCAATGTAGGGTGAAAACAACAGACTGTGTATTCAAACACATGTAACAACAGATATACACTCAGGGGACAATCACCCCTCCCTTTGATTCAGGGTGGGGTAAACCGTCCAATCAGCAATAAGGGACACACAGGTATTCAACATTTTACCAATAGAAGACCTTATCAGCAATGGTCTGAAATACTCTTACAACATTCTAGCAGTCTTAAAGGTGAAGGATATTGCTCACAAACATTATTGTCCCAAGTGAAAAGAGCCCCTTCACTTCTTCAGCACAAACCACACACACAGAATCCAGGACAACAGTGTCAAAAGGAAATGCGGACCCCGGTGTGGTTGTACGGTGAGTTGGGTTAGGCAGACCCAACTAGAGTTCTCGGTCACCCTGTGCCCCTAATATACACAGGGTGATTTACACATAGGAAGGGCTGGGAAAGCTGAACAAGGAGCTTTCGGTTCTCTCCAAGTTAGCTCGGTTCCGGTAGCCCCCTGCCCAAAGTGACTCCCGTCACAGGGACCTCTGCGATAAAGTATTCCTGTTCACTTCTCTGCCTAGCAGCTACATAAAAGATCATGTAGTGAAGTGAAGTGAGGGACAGAGAGTCCGGGCCAGCACAGGTAGTAATTAAACACTCCCTTAATGCTGAACTTCGCCCAAAAGGGGAAGTTCCTCTTGTTTGCCTAACCCCCCTTCCACTGCCACATTTGGAACTGTTTATGGGGAGGGGGTACCTGGTCTTGACAGGTACCTGCTCCCACTTAAAGTGATTGTAAACCCACTTTTGCAACTTGCACCTACAGGTAAGCCTAGATTAAGGCCGGAGCGGCGCTGTGATTGGCTGGAGCGGCGATACCCGGAAGTAACCTTCCAGCTATCGCCGCAGCGATGGCTGCGGCTGGAGAGGGAGACGAGGACGGCTTTGGGGGCCCCGATCTAAGGTAAGTGATGCATAATGAGCTATTATGCTAGTCATATTAGCTCATTATGGCTTTCTCTTACAGGTGGTTTTTAAAAAATTTTTTTTTTTTTAGGGGTTTACAACCACTTTAAGGTCAGGTTGTCGTGACATACTCCCTCCCCCCCACCCCTTTCCCTCGCAGCCTTCTGGGACACATCACATGTCCCAAAAGACTCTGGGACTATTCACAAAACGCAGCGTCGCTCGCACATGTGCAGTAAGAAACAGATAGTGAGATCACACAGATTTGGTCTTTCTGCTACCCCGGAAGACGAATCTGTGTGATTCCCCAGTCAACACAGTCCCCCATACAGTTAGAGCACACAGTGAGAGAACACATTTAACCCCTTGATCGCCCCTGATGTTAACCCCTTCCCTGCCAGTGTCATTAGTACGATAACAGTGCATATTTTTAGCACTGATTACTGTAATAATGTCACTGGTTCCCCAAAAAGTGTCAAAAATGTCAGTTAGGTGTCCGATCTGTCTGCTGCAATGTTGCAGTCCCACTAAAAATCGCTGATCGGCGCCATTACTAGTTAAAAAAAAAAAATAATAATCATAAAAATGCCATAAATCTATCCCCTATTTTGTAGAAGCAATAACTTTTACGCAAACCAATCAATACACTTTTTTTTATCTACCAAAAATATGTTGCAGAATACATATCGGTCTATACTGATGAATAAATTAGTTTTTTTACATTTTCTTTTTTTTTGGAAATGTTTTATAGCAGAAAGTAATGCAGAGGTTATCAAATACCACCAAAAGAAAGCTCTATTTGTGGGAAAAAAAGGACATCAATTGTGTTTGGGTACAACGTCACACGACCGCGCATTTGTCAGTTAAAGCAACACAGTGCTGTATTGCAAAAAAATGGCCTGGTTAGGAAGTGGGTAAATCCTTCCGGGGCTGAAGTGGTTAAAGAAAAAATCTAATTTCCCCACATACAGGGATTTTTCAAATTTCCAGTTTGAAAATTGCATAAAGCTCTGATCTCAGTAAATGCAGCCAATGCAGGGTAGTTTTTTTTACCTCCTTCCCAGGAAAAAGTGGTGTAGAGTGACGTGTCAATCTGTCTGTGTTTTTCTTATTTAAAAAAAAATTATTATAATGGCACTTTTTTTTATTATTTGTGTGCCATTTAAAAATAATATATTACCATGATGATACCATTATATTTAAAAAAGCATATGATTTTCAGCCCAAGTCCAACTACTGATACATTTCTAAAGTGTTACTAAACCCACAACAGTAAAATCAGTCTGTATATGCAGTAAAGCATGCTTGTTATACTCACAGTGGAACCTAAGGGGTTAATCCTCTGCATTGTGTAAAAAGTATGTTTGATCCTGTCTTTTCTGATCCTCCCCTCCTTCCACTGTCCCCTAATAATTTCCTGATAAAACAGAGTCTATGGAGTCACACTGCACATGCTCAGTTTGGTGTGAATTGCTGGAGAGGTTTTTTTTTTTTTCTTGGGAGAGTGCACGTGATTAGCACAGGGCCAATTAGCACTGTCCAGCCAGAGGATCAGGGGTCTTGCAGTCTCATAGGACAGTCAGAAAACTCCTCATACAAGCTTTAACCAGTGCTCGGCTGGACACTGACAGAAGTCACAAGACTGCTATATACTGCTGATGAGAAAAGGTATTTAGCAGTTTATATTTACTAAAATAATTGCATGTTCTGTGTACTGTGGGAGACCAGATATAGTGAATGCAGGGTCCTGGGTTTAGTAACACTTTAACACATCAGAAAATGCAGCCTGTGCAGGGATGCTTTCTCACCTCTTTGCCATTGTTAGTTCCTTGTAGAGACTGGGGAACTGGGAGGCACTTCATTGGCTGGCTACCTCTTCTTCATGGATTGGCTTAAGTTTGCAGGAGACAGCTTTGTCTCCAGCTAACATCATTCAATACGGTAGTGGTGTGCGGAAACGTTGGTGCAGTGTGTGGGGGAAGTCAGCAGAGTGTTAGGAAGCCGGCAGAGAGTAGGGAGGTGGCTGCCTAATTCATCTAGCGTTAGCGCTGGCCCTGGTTAAGGGGTAGCTAAACCCTGAAGCAAAACATTTAATATATTGCAGTACACTAGTCCTTAGGTGGGGTGGCTGCATTTGTTTTCAGCAAGTACAAAGAATATCTGTAAATCATGTAAGAAATGCAGCGTCCTTGTCACTTCCTGTGAGCTGAAAATAAAGCACAAAGAACCTTACCTTTCTTTTATGAACTACCTCGTTTCCCCGAAAATAAGACCTACCCCGAAAATAAGACTTAGCGTTATTTTCCAGGAGGGCTGCAATATAAGCCCTACCCCGAAAATAAGCCCTAGTTTAAAATGCTTGTAAAATCCTATAATCCACTCTATTACAGTAGTAGATAATGTACAATGTGTGTGTTTCTGTAATATAATTGTTGGAAAGAGAGCTCCGGCAGGTCACAGAAGTGCAAAGCAGCGCTATAACGAAGGTATTTTCCACAATTATATTACAGAAACACACACATTGTACAATATATATGTAGCACTACCCCCGTAGGAGCTGCTGTTTGTTTGATTTGGGTCTACGTCCTGCCTATCAACCCCTGGAAGTGGCTCAAACCTTCCCTTAGCACAACTGATATGAATAAGGAGTGTGAGACCTATTGAGTATTAGGAGACACAATCCTGCATACATCACACAATAACCTGTAAATGTTATTACCTTTGCTGGTCACTAGTCCTTCTAAGTGACAGAGATACTTCACACAAGTTATATTATTAATCAAAGGTACCTTTACTCAGTATAAAAGGGAAGGGTAAAGAATCACATTAATACACACAGTTGACTCTGCATGCGCATTGCAGAGTCAATAAACCAATAAGGATAGCTATGACTGAGATTAGGTAATAACAGGAAATAACATCAGCTATATATATGTACATGTATCTATATGTGTCTCTGCACGGCTAACTGGTTGCTCGCGAGCTCCCCCTTTATTGCAATACCTTGCACGTGTTCATTCCCTATAATAGGTAAGCAAGGCCTATCTGCGTCCCACTCAAAGTTCCTTTCTCCAATGAAGTCTTCGCTAGCCACCGTTGGTGCACAAGTTAAATTGTAATCCACAGGGTTTCAACAAGATGCTGTAATTATCCGCAATATACCTGAGTACTCGTGTGCCTGCCACCCACTAATGACGGATGCACCAATCTCTGATCACATAGTCTCCAGTGAGATACACTAGGCCGCAAGCTGTGGCGTGATAGGTGAAGTGTGGCTGGCACTAACTAAATCACTTTCCTCTAAGGTAGTAGTCAATTCTGGGCAGGTGCCCTTCTCACCAAACAGGCCCGACTTTCAGATAGTCTCCTCTGGCTTGTCCCGGTCACTCGATCTCCACGCTTCTGCTTCAGCTGCAGTCTCCGGACTCCGTCACTAACAGCATATGGTGATGGACGACTCCGGTCTCTGCTGGGCAATCACAGGACGCTGTGGACGATCCTCTGCTGGAAATCACTCAGGCACTCCCGTAATTTAGGCCCAGGCTTCTGGCCTAATCCTTAGGAAGCAGGCCTCTGTGCCAACTTCCTGCTTGATTGAGAGCTGGATCCAGAGAGAGAGACGCTGGCCCCTCCCCTGGTTTAAGTAGTCTGCCCAGAATGCTTTGCGGTGTTGCAATGCACCCTGGGTAATGTAGTCTGTCTTTTACTAAAAGCAACAAAGTCTTTTCTCCTAGCTGATATCTGTCCCAAAGTGTATTAGTTGCATTGTAACACTTATACCACCAGAGGGAGCCGGATTCCTTATTTCATATGGACATCCTGCTACACACTCCCCCCACTTAAAGTCTTTGGTCCCCAAAGAGGACAACAGTATGTAACCTAACACATACTTTGGCAATACCTGCAGGGAAATTTGTTAGTTTATGCATGACAATAAACAACTTGCCTTTTCATAAGCAGGATTTAAACTTAAACAGCTCATATCATAACACAGAGCCGACAGAGGAACCTCCCACCAATTATCACAAGGAGGGAGGTTGTCCTGTATACGGACCACCGACACTTGGGTGTCTGTTTCAGATGTGCTAGGGAGTGAGCTGGGGTTGTCTTCCACTGAATCTGAATCTGGAGTGGAAGAGCTAGACTGATCAATGGTTCTCTTAGAAGTGATGATGGCCTCCTCAGAGCATTCACCCAATTGGTCGTACGTCAGTCTTTTTGGGGGGTGAATTACTCTTCTTTCCCTCTGCTCTTTAGGTATCATATTCTCAAGGACATTGGGGCTGGCTGTTTCTAGAAGCTCTTCAGGGGCTTCCTCATCTAGTTCAGGCATGTTGGGCTCCAGAAATTCAGGAGCGTCCCGCTCTCCTTCAGATAGAGACAACGACCCTTCTTCTGGGTCTTCCATTGACAAAGAGTCTGAGTCATCAGCTACCTCCTCAATGAGAATGTTTGAAGGCACGAATTCAGGAGCTTCTGCCCGAAGAGTTCCATTGTCAACTGTTTTGGGTGAGGTTTGGGAGGTGGTCATGGGTTCTGGCAATTGGGATGACCACAACCAGTCAGATTCTGCTTCTTCATCCTCTTGACCTTCATTGTCAGAGTCTCCATCTCTCACATCTGGAAGCACTGTTTGAGATCGGGTGATGGGTCTGGAACCTTGAGAAGTTGAAGGGGTTTCTTGTGAGTCAGATGCAGGAGGCATGCGAACTGCCTCGGAGAGGGGCAACAAGTGATTCCTGTGCCACGTCTTTAACGGTCCCACGCTTCCTTCTGGCCTAATTTGGTACACAGGAAGGTTTTCCAGCTTCTTGCAGATAACATAAGGTTGGGATTTCCAACGGTCAGCCAACTTATGTTTTCCCGGAATTCCCAAGTTCCTCAACAGCACTCTATCTCCTGGCTGTAAATCTTGAATTCTGACTCTTAGGTCAAAGTTTCTTTTATTTCTCAGCCCCCGTTGGTCAGATGCTGCTTGGGCCTTTTCAAAAGCTGTCTTCAGACTCTTTCTCAATCGGTCTACATACCCCTTGTGGGATGCTGCTGAGGTATGATCCAGCGATATGCCAAAGGCCAAGTCCACTGGCAACCGAGCCTCCCGCCCGAACATCAAACGGTATGGGGAATACCCGGTGACATCACTGGCAGTGCTATTGTAGGCATGCACTATGGCAGCTACATGCTTGCTCCAATGCTGCCTTTTCTCTGAACTCAGAGTCCCCAACATATCCAAGAGAGTCCGGTTAAACCGTTCAGGCTGAGCATCTCCTTGTGGGTGATAAGGGGTTGTCCTGGTCTTCTGGATGCCTAACAGGTCTAATAACTTCTTTATTAATTTGCTTTCAAAGTCTCTGCCCTGATCTGAATGAAGGCGTTGGGGTAGACCATAGTGCACAAATAATTTTTCTACCAGTACTTTGGCTACTGTTGAGGCCTTCTGGTCTTTTGTTGGGAATGCTTGAGCATATCTGGTAAAGTGATCTGTTATCACCAAGACATTCCCTTGACCACTCAGATCAGGCTCCAGGCAAAGGAAGTCAATGCACACCAGTTCCATAGGTCCCTGACTTTGCAGATGGCCCATTGGGGCTGCTTGACGTGGCAAGGTCTTCCTTTGAATGCATCGGACACAGGAATGGCAATATCCTTCCACTTCAGCCCGCATGCAGGGCCAATAGAACCTATCCCGTACAAGGTGAAAAGTCCGTTCGGACCCTAGGTGACCATGGTTGTCATGGAGGGCAGCTAGGACCGCTTCTCGATATTTGGCTGGTAGAAACAGCTGCCACTTCTCTTCTGAGTCGTCAGAGGGGCCCCTTCGGTAGATCACCCCTTGACGTATGTGTAGCCGATCCCACTCCCTGCGCAACAATCGGGCTTCTCTTGGGGAGTCTGTTTCAAGCATCTCGGGACGCTGGTATTCCAGGGCCTTTATCAGGAGTTTCCCTAAAGAGTCTTCTTCTTGCTCCTTTCTCAAATCCCTTTTTGTCAGCTTGGGCAAGCCCTCCCCTTCGACTTGGGTCACACTGCAATAGCACTTCAGTACTCCAACAGCTGAGACCCCAATTTCTTCGGCTCTTGACCCACCTCTAGCTTGAAGTTCTGTCCCCTGATATAGGGCTCGCACTCCCTCTGGGTCTAGTTGGGCCCATTCTTCGGTAGGGTCGGTGGGGGCATGAGACCTCCTGGACAGGGCATCTGCATCCCTATTTCCCACTCCGGGTCGGTACTTCAATTTGAAGGTGAAGCTTGAAAGGGCAGCCAACCACCGGTGTCCCGTTGCATCCAACTTGGCAGTGGTCAGAAGGTAGGTGAGCGGGTTATTATCTGTCTTCACCACAAACTCCGCCCCATATAGGTAGTCTCTCAGTTTGTCTACCACTGCCCATTTCAAGGCCAGGAATTCAAGCTTGTGGGTGGGGTAATTCTTCTCAGCAGGTATCAGACTCCTGCTCACATATGCGACGGGTCTTAGGTAACCATCATGTTCCTGGTACAGCACTCCACCCAGCCCATCTCGGCTGGCATCTACATGCAGTTCATAAGGCTTCTTTGGATCAGCATAGGCCAGGACTGGTGCAGTGGTAAGACTCTTCTTTAACATCTGGAAGGCTTCCTCGCACTCCCCTGTCCACTGGTCTTGAATCGACTCTTTGGGCCTTCGGGGTCCCATGGTGAGTTTCACTGGTTTGACCAGCTCTGGAACATCATCTTCCCCTTCGTTTCTGAGTAACTCGTTCAGGGGTCTGGCAATCTTGGCGAATCCTTCTACAAATCTTCTGTAGTAAGAACAGAACCCCAGGAATGACCGAAGCTCAGTCACGTTGGTAGGTCTCGGCCAAGAGGTGACGGCATCCAGCTTCTCTGGGTCCGTGGCCACCCCTTCTGCAGAAACGATATGGCCCAGGTAATGGACTGAGGACTGGTAAAATTGACACTTCTCTGGGGAGAGTTTCAGGCCCTCTTCACTGAGCCTCTTCAGGACCTTCTCCAGTCTCTCTTCATGCTCTTCTAGGGTTCTCCCGAACACGATGACGTCGTCCAAATATACCAGTACCTCTATTAGATTCATGTCCCCGACGGTTCTCTCCATTAGCCTTTGGAAAGTGGCGGGGGCTGCTGGTAACCCTTGAGGCATACGGTTGAACTCAAAGAACCCCACAGGGGTGATGAAGGCTGTCTTCTCCCGATCCTCAGGGTGCATGGGGATTTGGTAATATCCACTTTTTAGATCCATTACACTGAACCACTTGGCCCCTGACAGACTCTGCAGGGCGTCTTCAATTCGGGGAGTGGTGTATTGATCTGGGATGGTCCTTCTGTTTAGTGTTCTGTAGTCGATACACAGTCTCAGCGACCCGTTCTTCTTTCGGACTACCACTATTGGAGAAGCGTAAGGGCTCCTGGATTCTCGAATAATCCCCGTCCTCTTCAGCTCAGCCAACTGTTCCCGCAAGTCTTCTAAGTCACCCAGTGGGACCCGTCGAACTCTCTCTCTAAAGGGCTTATCTTCTTGTAAGCGTATCTTGTGAGTGGCACTCCTTGCGCACCCCACATCAAACTCATCTTTAGAGAAGATCTTTTCCCACCTTGCAAGTTGAGCTTTGGCCCTTTTTCTCCATTCTGGTGGGAGGGCCGTGTCTTCAGAACAGAGCTTCTCTATGGTGACTTCACCCCTTTCTTCTTTCTTCAATTCACACGGGGCAATGGGGGTGGCTGGATTCACCTGGCCCAACAGCATTCTGGACGGCACCTTCACTGGTGTATTAGCAGTGTTCCTTATACTCACTGAAACCCTCCCATGGCTTTTCTGTAGGGCCTTCAATGGGATCACTTCGGGGATTACTTCAATCCCTTTCTGTCTTTCCTGTGGGCCTGGTTCGAAGACAATGAAGGGGCCTGGCTGTTTCCATGTGAGCTTGACAGAAGCCCTCAGGCAAGTCACCTCTCCCGGTTGTAATACCTTCTCCGTCTTGTCTAGCTTCCAAATCTTGCCAACTCCCTCAGCCGGGGCCTTCTGCTCCAGTACCAGGCGCTGGTAGGCTTGCCTTAACATGGGGTGGACTCTTGTGGTCGGGGCTTCTTCCTGTTGGGCCAACGGTGTCAGCAGTCGCCTGACTAGATCAGTGTTGGTCCCTATGATGAGTGAGCTCTTGCTGGCCCCTGGTGGGTGAGGGCACACTACTGCCAGAGTATCGAAGGTCTCTGTCTCCACAGCCACTGAGGGATCAAAAGTCAACTTGATTGGCAGGTAACCGTCATAGGGAAAGCTCTGAGTTCCAATACCCCATATTTCCAGTTCCTCTAATTTCTGTAGGGGCAGATGTTTAAGATGTTTATCATAGAAATCCCTATACAGAAGAGTCACTTGAGCCCCAGTGTCAAGAAGAGCCTTGGTGTAGATCCCTTCTACTTGTATGGAGACTACTGGAGAAGGCCCCACTAACTTGGCAGGGAACTCCTTCAACACAGACTTCTTGCTGGGTTCAGTTACCTGTACCCTCACTTCTTTTTTTCTTGAGTTTCTGGTGGGTCTCAGTCCCTTCTGGGTCTGGTGTGCACTGGCCTTCTGTTCAACAGCAGCCTGAGTTGTGGGACGGGGCCTAATTGGCAGAGGTTTAGGTCCCTGACTCTGATGTTTTGGATCATTGGACTTCTTGAAGGAGTTCGTGGAAACTGGTGGGCGCCCGGCTGACTCCTTCACCGGGGCCCTCTGAAGTCTTCCGCCGGCTTGCGATATCTGGATGCAACTTCATCTGGGCTGGGACACACTGCTCTAACATGCCCGATTCCCCCACAATTGAAGCATGTTATCAATCTCTTAGGCTTCTGTACTAGTTCCATATTGGAGCTAGGAGGTTTTTTTGGTTCCTCTGACGTGTTCTTGTTGTGTGGCACAGAGGCCTGGCTAGTCAGCATGGACACCATTTCTACTAGTTGTGACACCTGGGTCTTTAGGAGTTCAACTTCTGAATCACCTTCTTCTGCACTTAACATTCTGACTCGGGCAGTTGGTTCGGTGTGTTGACTCCTCCTTTTTTCTTCCAACATGGCCTCCTCCTCCCTGACTATCCGGATCAAGTCGGGGTATTCCAGGCTGCTCCCGTCCCGCTGGGTGCGTAGCAATAATGCGATGGGGTCCAAGGGTTGAGCTCCCCTCAACACCTGCTGGGCACGGGCCTCATCCACTTTTCTTGGATCGATCCCTTTCTTCAGTAGGATCCGATGCAGGATCTTATCCAGGCGTCCTATGAATTCTGACAGCTTCTCTCCCTCTTTTTGGTAGCAATGCCCCAGCTGGTAAGTGAGTTCAGTGACGTTTTCCGTCCCGCCGAACACATTCTGCAGAATATCCAGATAATCCTGTGCATTGCAGTCCTTCTTGCTTAACTTGAGGTTACGTATGGCCTCCAGAGCAGGCCCCTTTAAGCTTTCCACAATCCGTTGTTTTTTTTGTTGTTCTGGCACCTCCCATTCTTCTAGGGCCTGAGTGGCGCCATCTAGCCACTCTTCAAATCCATCTTCCACTGAAGGTACAGGTTTCTTCCCAGAAAAGGTCCTGAGTTTCCTGTATCCTGACATCAGGTAGTCTGGAGGGTCCTTTTTACACTTGGTCACAATCTCCCCCAGGACAGCGCACAATTCTGAGCTAAGGGTGGTCAATGGTGGTGAACCGGGACCCTTTTGTTGGGCGCTCCCTCCTGTGCTGGGGCCTCCTGGAGTAGTGGATGTGGGGCCATCTTTATTCTCTTCTGGGTGTATCAGGAGGAGTTCTACTTGGTTTGTAGTTTTTATGCTGGCACCCTTGAAGTAGTCAGAGATTCCGTTCCTCCACTCACATAATGCATAGGTGTGGGGATTTACAGTATCTGTCTTTATGTCAATCACCCATGGCTTCCTGTCCGTGGACAATGCTCTCAAGACTGGAGTTAGCTGCTCCTCTACCCAGGCCTCTCTCTGGATTTCAACCACCAGGCCATTTCCGGGTAGGATGCCTTCATCCCTGCACCACCGGGCTACGGCAGCAGAGTCCATTTCTGTGCTGTAAGGGTTCTGTCTAGGGGGAAAGTTGATTGCAGAACCGTAGAATATCCCGGACGAGCCCCCATGTGTAGCACTACCCCCGTAGGAGCTGCTGTTTGTTTGATTTGGGTCTACGTCCTGCCTATCAACCCCTGGAAGTGGCTCAAACCTTCCCTTAGCACAACTGATATGAATAAGGAGTGTGAGACCTATTGAGTATTAGGAGACACGATCCTGCATACATCACACAATAACCTGTAAATGTTATTACCTTTGCTGGTCACTAGTCCTTCTAAGTGACAGAGATACTTCACACAAGTTATATGCTTAATCAAAGGTACCTTTACTCAGTATAAAAGGGAAGGGTAAAGAATCACATTAATACACACAGTTGACTCTGCATGCGCATTGCAGAGTCAATAAACCAATAAGGATAGCTATGACTGAGATTAGGTAATAACAGGAAATAACATCAGCTATATATATGTACATGTATCTATATGTGTCTCTGCACGGCTAACTGGTTGCTCGCGAGCTCCCCCTTTATTGCAATACCTTGCACGTGTTCATTCCCTATAATAGGTAAGCAAGGCCTATCTGCGTCCCACTCAAAGTTCCTTCCTCCAATGAAGTCTTCGCTAGCCACCGTCGGTGCACAAGTTAAATTGTAATCCACAGGGTTTCAACAAGATGCTGTAATTATCCGCAATATACCTGAGTACTCGTGTGCCTGCCACCCACTAATGACGGATGCACCAATCTCTGATCACATAGTCTCCAGTGAGATACACTAGGCCGCAAGCTGTGGCGTGATAGGTGAAGTGTGGCTGGCACTAACTAAATCACTTTCCTCTAAGGTAGTAGTCAATTCTGGGCAGGTGCCCTTCTCACCAAACAGGCCCGACTTTCAGATAGACTCCTCTGGCTTGTCCCGGTCACTCGATCTCCACGCTTCTGCTTCAGCTGCAGTCTCCGGACTCCGTCACTAACAGCATATGGTGATGGACGACTCCGGTCTCTGCTGGGCAATCACAGGACGCTGTGGACGATCCTCTGCTGGAAATCACTCAGGCACTCCCGTAATTTAGGCCCAGGCTTCTGGCCTAATCCTTAGGAAGCAGGCCTCCGTGCCAACTTCCTGCTTGATTGAGAGCTGGATCCAGAGAGAGAGACGCTGGCCCCTCCCCTGGTTTAAGTAGTCTGCCCAGAATGCTTTGCGGTGTTGCAATGCAGCCTGGGTAATGTAGTCTGTCTTTTACTAAAAGCAACAAAGTCTTTTCTCCTAGCTGATATCTGTCCCAAAGTGTATTAGTTGCATTGTAACACTTATACCACCGGAGGGAGCCGGATTCCTTATTTCATATGGACATCCTGCTACATATACTACTGTAATAGAGTGGATTATAGGATTTTACACTCAGTTCACACTGGGAATTCCTGTGAGGCAGGAAGAGAGAGGGGGAGAGAAGACAGCACATTACATAGTAAGACCTACCCAGAAAATAAGCCCTACTGTGTCTTTTGTTGCCAAAATTAATATAAGACCCGGGATTATTTTCAGGGAAACACGGTACTAATCTCATCAGCTCCCATGTAATAAAGACACTAAGGCAGACATGTTTGATATCCTGCCTAAGCCCAACAATGGCTCCCTCAGAAGATATATTGGAGGATTGAGTGTTGTCACCCTAGGGCAGGAGGTTGTGTTATTCATGGGCTTAACAGGTGAAGATAAAGTGAAAAAGCCTGAAAAGAAAAGTAATGCAGTCAACTCGTTTAAGGACTGATAAGCTTCCATATATTACATTTTTGTTTTTTAATAGGCCAACGTTACATTGTTTCCTATGTTTTCTCAGTGTGCAGCAGCCAATACTGCATTTTCAATTACATGACAGGGTCTCTTCAATTTGAGATGATCCATTCAATTCTCCGTCTGTTTGCTCCTAATGGCAGGTAAAGCTGAACTCCAGGAAAAGTGAAAGTCCTCTCTTGCATTGCAAGGGTTAATTGCTCATTTATGTCTAGCGAACAGTAAGAGCACTTTTACTTACCAAATCTTCTACTTCCCATGCAAACAGTCAATGCACAGTTATAGTCCCTGCATCCCTCAGCGTTCTACAGCCAATGCAGGGTTATGGTCACTGCGTCCCCTGGTGTCCTCACAGCCAATGCAGAGTTATAGTCCCTACATCCCTCAGCATCTTTACAGCCAATGCAGAGTTATAGTCCCTCAGCAATCTTCACAGTCAATGCAGAGTTTTGGTCCCTGCACCCCTTAGCATTCTTACCGCCAATGCAGGGTTATGGTCACTGCGTCCCCTGGTGTCCTCACAGCCAATTCAGAGTTATAGTCCCTGCATTCCTCAGCATCTTCACAGCCAATGCAGAGTTATAGTCCCTGCATCCCTCAGCATCTTCACAGCCAATGCAGAGTTATAGTCCCTCAGCAATCTTCACAGTCAATGCAGAGTTTTAGTCCCTGCATCCCTCAGCATTCTTACCGCCAATGCAGGGTTATGGTCACTGCGTCCCCTGGTGTCCTCACAACCAATGCAGGGTTATAGTCCCTGCATCCCTCAGCATCTTCACAGTCAATGCAGAGTTATAGTCCCTCAGCAATCTTCACAGTCAATGCAAAGTTATGGTCCCTGCATTAGAGGATCTTAGAACACCAGACTACAGGGACCATTTTAGCAGTGTGGAGGAGCCTTTGGGGGCAGAAGATCAGGTACATTAAACTATGTTGGTTTTTTGGCATCACATTTCAGATGTATGTAAATGCTGGATAACATAAATAAAGAACACATAAAAAAAACAAAACATGGCGGTATACTGTGATTTGAAGACAATTTAGCACACTCGTTCTGTCCTATGGAACACACAGAATCAGATGTATGGTTGGCTATGTGGCTGCCATCCAGACGGATTCCTTATCTTTCTATTGCTGGTGAGAAAGATGATAGGCTTCGCTCATACACTGTATGAATTTCAGTGGAAATGATTTTTTCAGCTGCTCTTCCAGTGACTCATCCTGCGTTCTCAGATCCTCATCTGTAATGTTTATCCAGCTTGTTAATTGGTCACTTCTTAGGAAATTTAGGTGAAAACCAACAGGCCCATCAATATGGAAGTGAAAGTGCGAAGTTACACATTTGATTTTTAAAAGTTTTGGAGTAGGGAAGCGTAACAAGTTCTGCATGGTCTTTATTTGTGTCTGTGACCCCACTGGGGTTTTCCCTCACTTCCTGTCCTTGTGACACCTAAGCAAGAAATGGGAGTACAGTTGTCATCTGGACAGAAAGTCATGGATGCAATAAGGCTCCATGCACACTAACGTTTTTTAAGCTCCTAAAAGCTGTTATTAGCAATTTCTTTCTGTTCCTAAAAGCTAAATAGTGTTATCCTATGGTATGTGTCCATGCACACTTCTTTAGGCTATTAGCATTTTTTGAGCTACAGCGTCTAGGAGCAGAAAAAAAATAGTTTTTGTAGAGTTCCCTGGAGCATTTTTCCAGCAGAAACGCTCCTAAATGCTATTAATAGCATTTTTTGAGCACTTTTTTCCCTTTTACTGTTAACCACTTGCTGACCGGCACACGCTGATATACGTCAGCAGAATGGCAGCGGTGGGCAAATTGGTGTACCTGTACATCCCCTTTAATTTGCGAGCTAGTATGTGCATGCGCCACGTACTGCGTGACCATGCCCGAGGGTCCCGCTGGCTGGTTGTCCGCCGGTGTCTCGCGATCATGTACGGAGAGGCAGAACGCAGGGTTGCCAACTTTCAGTAAATTTACAAACAGTTTGTAAAATCCGTAATTGTTGCATCTGTCCTTAAATGTCTATTACAGACATGTAGGCTGCATGTCCGTAATAGACATTCATGGACAGATGCAACAATTACGGATTTTACAAACTGTTTGTAAATTTACTGAAAGTTGGCAACCCTGGCAGAACGGGGAGATGCCTATGTAAACAAAGCATTTCCCTGTTCTGCCGAGCAACATGACAGGGATCTACTGCTCTATGTCATCGGGAGCAGTGATCTCTGTCGTGTTGTTGTGAGACCATCCCCCATACAGTTAGAATTACTCCCTAGGACACACTTAACCCCTTGATCGCCCCTAGTGTTCTAGTGTTTAACCCCTTTGCCAGTGTCATTTACACAGTAATCAGTGCATTTTTAAAGCACTGATCGCTGTATAAATGACAATGGTCCCAAAATAGTGTCAAAAATGTCCGATGTATCTACCGCAATGTTGCAGTCACGATAAAAATTGCAGATCGCCGCCATTATTATTAAAAAATTAATACTAAAAATGCCATAAATCTATCCCCTATTTTGTAGAAGCTATAACTTTTGCACAAACCAATCAATATACGCTTATTGTGATTTTTTTTTACCAAAAATATGTAGAAGAATACGTATCGGCCTAAACTGAGGAAAAAATGTGTTTTTTTATATATTTTTTGGGGATATTTATTATAGTAAAAAGTTAAAAATATTGTTTTTTTTTTCAAAATTGTCGCTCTTTTGTTTATAGCGCAAAAAATAAAAAACACAGAGGTGATCAAATATCACCAAAAGAAAGCACTATTTGTGGGGGAAAAAAAAGGACGTAAATTTGGTTTGGGTGCAACATCGAAAGACCGCGCAATTGTCAGTTAAAGCGGCGCAGTTCCATATCGCAAAAAGTGCTCTGGTCAGGAAGGGGGTAAATCCTTCCAGGGTTGAAGTGGGTAAAACACTGCTAAAACGCTACTACAAAAAGCAATTATCAGCGTTTTTTTGTCCAGTTATTTTTCCATCAATTTTTTTAGCTTAAAAAAAAAAAAAGTGTGCATGGAGCTTTAATCTGCAGAAGTTCTAACTCAGGGGTGTGCAACCTTTTGACCTTCCTAGGCCACATTGGAAGAAGAGGAATTGTCTTGGGCCACGCGTTAAATATAGTAATGAAACTTCATATTAAAATATAAAACTAGTGCGATATTTGACATTGTTTTTGATAAACGAACGCATCGAGTTCGATCGATGTAGTAGCAATATGAGTGCTGCTGAAAACTGATGACATGAATAAGGCGTGATTGTGAAGAGTGGGATATTTTTCTTTGAGAAGATAAAACTTATAATCGTCCAGTAAAGAGTCAGGCCTCGTACACACGACCGAGTTTCTCGGCAAGAACCAGCAAGAAACTTGCTGGCAGAGATGTCTTGCCGAGAAACTCGTTCGTGTGAATGGTTTCTCGTCAAGAAAACCGACAAGTAATCTCGACGAGAAAATAGAGAACCTGCTCTCTATTTTCTCATCGAGATTCTCGTCGGCATGTTTCTCGACGAGAAAAGTGAGTGTGTGTACACTTACCTGTCCTCCCGGAAGCCCGCGCATGTTCGAAATGAATTCGACGCATGCGCGGTAGCTTCCTAGGCATACGTAGGGTATACCAAGATGGCGGCGACGGCATCGAATGTGACGAGCGCATGCTCATCGTAGTCTATGACGTCACCGCGTACGCTCCATTCAAAGAACCGCGGGTTCTTTGAATCGAGCGTGTGTACACTCGGCCGGGACAAGTTTCTTGTCCAAGAATCTCGTCGAAAAAAACGACATGTTTTTTTCCGACGAGAATCTCAGGCGTGTGTACGAGGCTACAGTCAAATTTTTCTTCGGTGCATGTGTTCTCTAAGTATAAACGCATTTTTATAAAGAAAAAAAATAAAAATCAGCATTTTTAAGTAAGTTTACGATTTTGTGTTGGGCCGCAGGTTGGACACCCCTGTTCTAACCCATCCCCACTCTTCTAAGACTGTTAGCTTTTGTCTGTGTCCACCATGTTCTGGGAAGAAGTGAGGAGCAATCTTCCCAACAGGGACACAGCAACAATAAAAACAACATTTATAACCATTCCCTTTCTATCCAAGGTATATATATATAAAAAAAAAGTTTGGCTTTAAATCATTTAGAGAAGAAATCTATAGCTGTGGTGCTGCGGAAGATTATTGGATGACTTTTTTCAGAAACATTTAGTAAGGGAGGTGTAGGACAAGTGATATGTGCGCAATGTCTGAAAGTGAAAGCCGAACTTCTGGGAAATGTCAAAACTACCCCCTCAGTGTAAGGGAGTTCCCACTAAGGCTGGGTTCACACTAGTGCTAATTGGATGTGGGTTTCACCGCATCCAATTCGCACAGCAGGAGACTGTGACCGGCTCTATATGGAGCCGGTTCACGTATCTCCGCAGCGGTTCTGGTACGATTTGCACTGGAGCCCTGTGCGTCTTTTGGTCCGTTTCAGGTCCGAATTCAGCCAAAGATTCGGGCTGAAATCAGACCTGAAACGGTGAACGAGGGCGTATAGGACTCCTGCTGTGAGCCGCTGCGTGCTCATATGTAAACCCAGCCTCGATGCTTCTTTTTGTCTAGGGAACATTAAAAACTCTTACTTACCTTATCCCTAACTGTCCCGGCAGCCAGGGCTCTTCTATTCCCTCTGATGCTCCAGGTTTTGGCAGCCTCACTGCTGGTCCTGCATTGTATTTGATGACATCAATAAGGCTGCAGTGCAACCAATGGAGCATCAAAGAAGAAGTGGCTTTGCAATCTGGTCGCACAGAGAAGAGGAAGCCTGCATTCGATGCATTAAAGCGGTGTTCCAGCCAAAAAAATAAAAAATTAAAAGCCAGCAGCTACACATACTGCAGCTGCTGGCTTTTAATAAATGGATACTTACCTGTCCTGGAGTCCCTAGATGTCGGCACCGCAACTGTCAGGTGCTACCGGCGCCATTGCGGGTAAGGTAAACCAGCAGTGTAGCCTTTCAGCTTCACGCCGGGAACCCTACTGAGCATGCACAAGGCCCCGATCCTCTCTCCTATTGGCCCGGCGGCCGAGTGAGGAGGAGGGAGCCCCACGGCAACGTCACGGGCTGCGGCCCGGACTCCTGGAAGTGGGAAAGGATACCTGTCAAAGATGGGTATCCTGTCCCCACTCCCCCCGAAAAGTGCCAATTGTGGCACCGGATGGGGGGGGGGAATCAGATGAGCGGAAGTTCCACTTTAGGGTGGAACTCCGCTTTAAGATAAAAAGCCTTCTGTGTGCAGCAGCCTCCCCAGCATCCCCTAATACTTACCTGAGCCCCATCTCTGTCCAGCGATGTCCACGAGTCCCTCGGCCATCCGAGACTCTCCCTCTTGATTGGCTGACACCATTGGCCAATCAGGAGAGAGAGGGGGCGGGGCCGAATGGCAGCGCCGTGTCTGAAAGGACATACAAAGCTGCAGCTCGGCTCGGGTGCCCCCATAGCAAGCTGCTTGGTGTGGGGGCACTGGACAGGAGGGAGGGGCCAGGAGCAGTGAAGAGGGACCTGAGAAGAGGAGGATCCAGGCTGCTCTGTGCAAATACACTGCAACAGAGGAGGTAAGTATGTTTGCTATTTTTTGCTTTTGTAGCACACAGACCCTTTTCTCCTGCCTACCTTCACTGTGCAGAGATAAAGGCACACCGTGCCACATGCCCGTATCCTCCCGGTATAAGAGGTTGAGCGGTGTTCTTACAATTTTGGGTCCTGCAGCGAGTTACCTCCCTCCATTGGTTCTCGTCCCTAGAATGTAGGGAAAAGTCTGTTCTTTTCCCCGAAAGAAGGCCAATGTCCAGACAGTGTTTAAACTCCAAACAGACAAGTTTATTTTATCTTGCTTGAAACAGATTTGGGAACAGGTTGAAGATAGCAACAAAAGCAGGTAGGGAGACAGGTTCAGGCACGTGGCACCCAGTTACCCTATTCTTCACTCAAGCCTGAGTGTGAATTGCTCACCCGGATAGATCCCTCTCACAGTTCTAGCAGCCGGAGTGAAGCACGAACAGTTCCTTTAATTTAGTCCCCTTCACGGACAAGTCCAAGAGATCCTCTGCCACAGAATTTCTTAGTTACTAAATTATAACTTTGAAACCCCCATAGATTAGTAGAGACCATAGGTGTCAATGGGACACACTACAAGGGCTATACTGCAACTCTCGAATCTATCCCTCTGATAGGCAACCAGGCCTCTCCTTCACCGATCCATCGGACAGGTCCTCCCCTGGTTTCCTCTCCTTCAGACGGGTTCCCTGGGACTCCAGTGTGTTGGTTGTAGACCCAGTTGAAGGTACTGGGCCTACCTGGAACTCTGTAGCCTTGGGCTAAAGGTGCCCGAGACTCCTCGGCCAATTCACGCACCCAAGGCCAGCAAGGCCAATGGGTGGGACTTCGCCACCAGGGGTCCTCCTTGGAATCCCCCTGGCACACCACCCCAATGGAGCACACTCCTCCTCAGAACATGGCGTCTGCCCTTTATGTACCCTCTCCCAGCATGCACGGCAGGCCGAACCTGCCCACCGCATGGTAGCCGAGAGAGGACACCCCATCACACCACAATGCCACCCGTGGTTCAACCCGAGACCTGGGCAACAGCGCCACCACAGGCCCAGGGGAACTATACATGGCAGAGCAGAGTCCATATTAAACAGAATTGTAGAATCTGAACCATACTATTGCTCTGGCTGCCCCTAAATTTACAACATAGCGACCCCATTTTTGGGGGTCCCGCTACACTTTTTTAAAACGAGACTTTACAATCACTTTAATAACCATACATAGGTGACCAGCATTTTATAAGAGTACAATTCAAATGACAAAATGGATGGTGCAGTTCAATACGGGTGAGCAAAAAGTGAGAGTTTTCACTTTCCTGAAATCTCAAGAATACAGCGAATGGCACTGGAGTGATTGTGAAACGTGAAAGGAGAAGTACAGTCAAAGCTGGTTTGGCTGGTTTGGCTGTACTTCTCCTCTGGGTCACAGGAGTGCAGTTCGTTCTGCAGTCCTGTGACCCATTTTCAGCGGACTGCGGGCTGAAGTCCACTATCGGCTGACATCACAGAGCCGGTCCAGGCTTGGGCAAGATTGCGACAATGAAGCTGGGATCTGCCCACATGTCTGGACAGGCATCCGGCTCAACCTCTCAGCGAAATGCTGACAGCCTGAGCCAGCCACCTCCTCCACAACCCAACGCTCCAGTGAGTGGGCAGAGCAGAGAGCGGTGATGGACAGTCACCAGCTCTCTGCTCAGGGAGCTCTGAGAACCATGTGGTTGGCGGTAAACGAGCTTGGTTCTCAGTGTTATGCCGCGTACACACGATCGATTTTCTCGACGGTGAAAACACCACCGAGAAAATCAACATGAAAAACGGCCGGTTTTCATGACATTTTTTCTCATGGTCGTGAAAAACGACTGTGTGTAGGCTCCCTGGCAGTGTTCCCCTATGGGAACACTGCAGCGGAAAAAAATGTCGTGAATCACGACGAGAAAAATTAGAGCATGTTCCAATTTTTCTCGTCGTGATTCTTGACGTTTTTCTCGTCGGGAAAAATGCTGGAAAGTCCACACACGGGTGTTTTTCTCGTCAAAGAGAAAAAATGAAATTTTTCCCGACGAGAAAAATGGTCGTGGGTACGCGGCATTAGAGCAAGTGTGGGACCAATGCTGCATCCACCTAGGTAAGTATGGTTCTTAAAAAAAAAAAGTCATACTTCTCGTTTAAGAAGGTTTTAGTGGGATTTTACAGTGAGCATTAAATAGCTCCTGAAGGTTACCAAGATTTTAACTACAATTGTTAGTCTTGAAAAAAATAATTAGGGATATACATTAATGCTGTTGCTCTTTATAAAATCTCATTTAGTGAATGCAAAATCAAAAACAGATAAAAAGATCACCACAAGTGACAAAGTGAATAAATTAAACGTCCATAAATATTCAAAGTGACATAATGTCCATCATTCCTCGTTAAGTGATACAATGAAGTGTCGCCAGTGAACCCTCCACCTCAACACACATCCTCTTATTAAAGTGAGAGACCCCCCAATTATAGGAGGTCTGACAAAGCATAAAGCTGCATGGGTCTCAAATAATGGATCCTCAATCACAGAGACACATGCGGCACCTCCAGTGAAGACTCCACTGATCTCCCTCTCTTGCTCTGCAATTAAACCCAGCAAGAAAAATATATAAGCCTCTAATGGTTCTGTACTGCTGGTGTTCATTAAATATATACCATAAAATTAGAAAAAAAGGAGGAAAATTGGACTATAGAGACCAGACATGGAGAGTACAACTCAGATAAAATCATACATTTTTATTATATAGCATATTAAAAATTAGATACACCATGCATATTTAGCTGTAATTAAAAACCAGTGGTGGTTTGGGTCAATATACCATATATATTCATATAACACTCGTTATTAATTAATTCTGACAGTGATTATAAGTCTTCATGTGTCAATGCATTTCGCCAAGACCGCTTTATCAGGACACATGAAAATACAGGATACAGTATATTTACAGCAAAATAATGACATTAAGTACAATATAAAGAAAAAGTCTTAATATGATGTGTATAGGCATATATTGTGCGAGACAACCAAAATACCCACACACCGACAACCCCCCTAGGCAGGCACCAGAGCACAAAGGAAGAGTCAACAAGACGATGGAGCACACAAAGGGACCAATTCTATATCTATGTAAGAGAGATTGTCAATTAATGTATAGCCTCTGATAAGATATAGTCCAGAATAGGCATAGACAGCAAAAAATTAAAAATAAATAAAAAAATCCAAAATTTATAATAAAAAGCCATTACTTATCATGAACGTCCTGCACAAGATGAGCTTTATACATCAGATATAAAACAGGCCTGAGCAAGAGTTGGAGTCTGAGAAAAATATCTATCTGGCCAATAACTAGTGTAGCGCACACACCCTTCTCCCACCCTGCATTTAACTTGGCTCCTCGCAGGAGGAAGAAAGGCACACCGCACCACAAGCCCGTACCCTCCTGTTTAAAGAGGTTGAGCGGTGTTGTTGTTGGGTCTTGTCCACAGCCAGAGCCAAAACCCTCCTGAGAATGATTCTCACCTCTACCGTGGGTAGAGGTAAGTCCTTGACTTCCCCAGTAACATGAATGTCCACACCAGCTGAAACTCCAACTCAAGGTTTATTCTCACTTTGCAATAAACAGTCTCTTGGATAGGAAAAAACAGGTTGGAGCAAGGAAACAGGACAGCCCAAGGTGTGGAGGAGGTCCAGGCACAAACGTAGACTCTTTACTGTTCAGATTATCAAAGAGTTTTTAGATGCACAGTCTCTGCCACAGACCATGAGGTTGGTCTCTGCCACAGACCTGGTGGATATGGCCCCTGCCACGGACCTGGTGGAGTTGGAACATGGCCCCCATCAAGGAGCAGACGTCCCCCTAGAGAGTCAACAGACCCTTCCTTCACCGTGACTCCCGCATCGGTCCTTCGGAATGATCCTCCCTTCTCTGAGAGTGCGGGTCCCCTCACAAGGCGGCACCCTGGACTCCTCAATCCTTAGCGGACCCCAGCCGAAGGTGCTGGGCCCTGGGCCTTTTCCGCAACCCCTGGGTCTTCATACCCAGGCGAACAGGACGGTAGGGTAGTACCTCATCCCAGGCCAAAGGTGCCTGAGATGGAACAGGAACACAGCCTCCGGGCCTAGGGCACCCGGAGATGAACCTCACTCACTCCCAGGCTGAAGGTGCCTGGGCGTGGACCCCGATCAGGAGATGTCTGCCCCTTTTATATCCTTCCCGGCATGCACAGCAGGTTCCACGCCCCACTGCACAACCGCCGAGAGGGGACACAAAAGGCACAGCACTACGCTCGCGGTTCAACCCCGGCCCAGAATGGCAGCGCCACCTGCAGGCCACAGGGAACTCATCACCAGCATTATCCCCTGAGGACAAAAATGGTCCATAACCCCTAACAAATTAAGGTGTCTGAGCCTAATTACCACTCAGAGACTCCCCCTAAATTGACCACCCCGCTACACATTTCCCCCACTAATGAACACTGGTCCCCAGTGTCTGGAGCAAACCCATGCCTCCCGAACCTGAGTCAGCATAGGCCTATTCCAGAGACAAGAAAAAAACAACAAAAACTAAATTTAAAAAACTGCTTGTTTGTGCCGGAACCTAACATGGGGAAAAGGGAGTTGAATGTAGAAATGAAAGAAGAGCAGTAGAAACACATGTGCACATTACAGTCTCAAATGTCACATAAACACATCTCCAATATTTACATTTCCCTACCCCGTCTGCACTAGCTAAATCCACCCCGTTCTCAGTGACTTGCTTGGTGTTCACCTAGTGGACATGCCACCGTCAAGACATCTGTTCCAGAAACTTTCTCTTGAGGGTAAATCTTCCTTTTCTTCTTTACTGTGGCCCTGAGCTATCTATACCCCAAAGTCCTTATGTCTTTGCGGCGCTGATAGAGGGGAGAAAAAGAAAAACAACTGCTCCCACTTTTCCAACAAGTAGAATACCCATCTGCCAGGGCAAAAAGTTCTTGGGCTCCAGAGAGTACACTCCAGAAACAAAAGCAAAATAAAGAGTCTGGTCTCTCAGAGATAATACTGTGGATGCGGCAACACCAGTGGCTTGCAATGTTTGTCAAAAGTGTCGATGTGGTATTCGACATTGTCTTTGTCCTTTCGGCAAATAACCACCCTATCCGCATGTATGTGCCGACCAAGCATCCAGGTTTCCCTACAGTCTTTGTACCGCTTGGTAGCTGTAGCAGAACACGAATAGTACCTACGGGCCTGGGGTACCTTAATATGTGTCCAAACAAAGTCCACGTACCACCGGTGTCTATAGGCCTCTACTTCAAACAGAAGCTCCTTCTACAGGTACGGGTACTCCCACCCGTATTCACTGGCAACCTTCTGGTTAAATAACCTCTGCAAATGGGACAAAGGTGGCACGGTAAGACGATCTCCCATACCAGGCAGGACTATGGCGTCCGGGTGTCGAGGTACTTTCACTACCTCGGGACCAGACACAGGGGCCCGCAATGACACCCGCCCCATTCGAACAACGGATCCAGGTATCTCCAACGGTGGAAGGGCAGGCAACGGGACAGATCCCTCCTCAGGCTGCGGAGCCTCCACCCGGGGTGTGCTTTCCCCAGTGGACATGGGTGGGTACCTATTTCTACGGAACAAGGACAGGGGCATCTTATCCCAACCCTTCCGCTAAAATACCTCATCAATGGCTGCGTCGTCTCCTGGATCAGAGACTGACTCCAGGTCAGAGGTATCACATTCCTCTGCCGGCAGATAACTCCGGGTAGAAGATGAATCACCGCCTCTAACCAGTTCAAGGGCCCTGGGATCCCTGACTCAAGCATCCCTGACACTTCGGACCTCAGACAGAGTCCCTTTTCCAGGCTTACCTCGGCTTGTAGCTGAGCCAGGGCGTCTGGAACTTTTCCCTTCGGATGTATCCGTTCCGAGTAAGCGCTGTGGCGTAACTCCACCACGGCCGCAGGAAGCCTTTCACAAAGCCAATCTTCCTCTTGGGCGGTGGGAGTAAGGACTCTGTGGTGACCAAGGCAGCATCCTCCGGTCCCTCCAACTCTGGTTCCTCAATCTCTGGAACATCTCTGCTCGCGACTTCCTCCGAAGTCTCAACAGTGAGCGCAGGGGGTGGCTGTGAAAGCTCTGGCTCCTTCTTCCAAAGTAGTGGCGCCTGTAAGGCAGTTGAGGCAGAAAGCCCAAGGCTTTTCTGTGGGTTGCTCCACGTCAAATAAGAACTCCTTACATTGCTCACATCTGCTGAAGGGCTTGAGATGCACCACCAGTCCCGAGCAGCCGGGACAAACCACTCCGAGGGCCTCCGTATCTCTGCATACGTAGAGGGCAAAACGTCCCTGGGGCTTTAGCCGAATCCCCGTATCGGTCTCGGAAGCAGCAAACGAGGTCACATTCATGGTGGTAGTGGCCGGAATCCATGAGGCATGAGACTCCATGTTACCCGCATGCTGTTCCATTGCGCACTGTCCTTTTTGCGCCAAAGTCCCCACGTGCAACTCCTCACATGGCCAGACTCCTCCCATCCTCTGCACTGTTCGCCGGCTTTCTCTATAGGCATGCCCACGAACTACGCAGTCAGGGTTCTCCTCGTGGTGCAGTTCTCAATATGGCCGACCCCCACGGAACTTCACTGGGGAATAAAGTTCAAACTCTGGGGGGGTTTCAACACTTTCCAGCCGCAGACAAATTCCGGACTCGAGCCCCCACGTGTAGCGCACACACCCTTCTCCCACCCTGCATTTAACTTGGCTCCTCGCAGGAGGAAGA
Source organism: Rana muscosa (assembly GCA_029206835.1). Classification (NCBI taxonomy): domain Eukaryota; kingdom Metazoa; phylum Chordata; class Amphibia; order Anura; family Ranidae; genus Rana; species Rana muscosa. The sequence continues at coordinate 93,874,630 of CM055118.1, read as the reverse complement.
AAGGTACACTGCACCACAAGCCCGTACCCTCCTGTGTAAAGAGGTTGAGCGGTGTTGTTGTTGGGTCTTGTCCACAGCCAGAACCAAAACCCTCCTGAGAATGATTCTCACCTCTACTGTGGGTAGAGGTAAGTCCTTGACTTCCCCAGTAACATGAATGTCCACACCAGCTGAAACTCCAACTCAAGGTTTATTCTCACTTTGCAATAAACAGTCTCTTGGATAAGAAAAAACAGGTTGGAGCAAGGAAACAGGACAGCCCAAGGTGTGGAGGAGGTCCAGGCACAAACGTAGACTCTTTACTGTTCAGATTCTCAAACAGTTTTTAGACGCACGGTCTCTGCACAGACCATGAGGTTGGTCTCTGCCACAGACCTGGTGGATATGGCCCCTGCCACGGACCTGGTGGAGTTGGAACATGGCCCCCATCAAGGAGAAGATGTCCCCCTAGAGAGTCAACAGACCCTTCCTTCACCGTGACTCCCGCATCGGTCCTTCGGAATGATCCTCCCTTCTCTGAGAGTGCGGGTCCCCTCGCAAGGTGGCACCATGGACTCCTTAATCCTTAGCGGACCCCAGCCGAAGGTGCTGGGCCCCGGGCCTTTTCCGCAACCCCTGGGTCTTCATACCAAGGCGAACAGGACGGCAGGGTAGTACCTCATCCCAGGCCAAAGGTGCCTGAGATGGAACAGGAACACAGCCTCCGGGCCTAGGGCACCCGGAGATTAACCTCACTCACTCCCAGGCTGAAGGTGCCTGGGCGTGGACCCCGATCAGGAGATGTCTGTCCCTTTTATATCCTTCCCGGCATGCACAGCAGATTCCCCGCCCCACTGCACAACTGCCGAGAGGGGATACAAAAGGCACAGCACTACGCTTGCGGTTCAACCCCGGCCCAGAAGGGCAGCGCCACCCGCAGGCCACAGGGAACTCATCACCAGCATTATCCCCTGAGGACAAAAATGGTCCATAACCCCTAACAAATTAAGGTGTCTGAGCCTAATTACCACTCAGAGACTCCCCCTAAATTGACCACCCCGCTACACTAGTATAGAAAAATACATTGGCAGGCTGGAGATGTACAAATAATTCATTCAGACATTTTTACACAGTTAGAATCCAGTCAAAAAAGCCAAAGGATTGAACCTCAGATGATCTACACTACAGTATATCATGGTGAAAACACAAAAAGATATATAACTAAGAAGGGGACCATAGATAAAGGGTAGATACATAAGCCAACCATTTACCCCAAAGAAACCACAGCATCAGACAGGGGTGGACTGGCCATCAGGACTACCAGGAGTTTCTCGGTGGGCCGATGGCTCAGTGGGGCGTTAAAAAATAAAAAATAAAATGTTTTTTTTGTGGGCCGTTTTTTTTATGCAGAGTTCGGCGGCAGCAAGAGCGTGGCAGCAAACAGTGGTGGGGATTCGGGGAAGGTGGCCAGTGAGGAGGGCAGTTGGATGGAAAAGCCGAGGAGGGAGAAGAGCTCCACCCCCTCCCTGACCACCGAAGAGGCGAACAGGAGCGAGCGAGCGCGGCCACCCCGGCGCTTCCAGAACCTCGATTCCTCCACCTCCTTTCTGCTCCAGGAACCTACATCCAGTCGGAGGGCAGGCTGACTGGGAGCCCGGAGAAAGACAACATGCGCCGCTGTAAGGTGCAGAGCAGCGAGAGCACCCCCAGATCAAGAGGGAGACTCGGAGCTGCCGCTGCTGGCCATCAGGTACCCGGGATCCTACAAAAACATGCCAGAACACTGAAGCCCCGTACACACGATCGGATAACCTATGGATTTTCGTCCGATGGATTTGTCCATCGGAAATCCGATGAAACTGTTTTTCATCAGTCTTGGCCACACACCATCAGTCAAAAAACCGACCGTTCCAAACGCGGTGACGTAAAACACTCCGATGAGCCGAGAAAAATGAAGTTTAATGCTTCTGAGCATGCGTCGACTTGATTCTGAGCATGCGTGGGTTTTTTAACCGATGGACTTGCCCATAGACGATCGGAAATTCCCATCGGTTTTTTTATCCATCGGAAAATTTTAAAACAAGTTCTATTTTTTACAACCGATGGAAAAAAGACCGATGGGTACCATACACGATCGGTTGGCCTGATGAAAACCATCCATCGGACGGTTTTCATCAGTCAAACCGATCGTGTGTACGGGGCTTAAGACAGCGGGGGGGGGGTGAGCAGAGGAGGGACTGCAGAAAGGGACAGTGCTATGTGGTCTGTCTCAGCCCTCCCCTCTGTCTCTCTGCCCCCTCTGTCTCTCAGTCCCCCCTCTTTCAGCCCCCTCCTCTGTCTCTCAGCTCCCCCACTATCTCTCAGACCCCCCTCTGTCTCTCAGACCCCCCCTCTGTCTCTCAGACCCTGTGTCTCTCAGACCCCGTGTCTCTCAGTCCCCCCCTCTTTTAGCCCCCTCCTCTGCCTCTCAGCCCCCCTCTATCTCTCAGACCCCCCTCTGTCTCTCAGACCCCCCCTCTGCCTCTCAGACCCCCCCTCTGTCTCTCAGACCCCCCCTCTGTCTCTCAGCCCCCTCCTCTGTCTCTCAGCTCCCCCCTCCGTTTCTCAGACCCCTCCTCTGCCTCTCAGACCCCCACCATCTCTCAGCCCCCTCCTCTATCTCTCAGCTCTCCTCCTCTGTCTCTCAGCTCCCTCCCTCTGTCTCTCAGCTCCCTCCCTCTGTCTCTCAGCTCCCTCCCTCTGTCTCTCAGCTCCCTCCCTCTGTCCCTCTGTCTCTCAGCTCCCTCCCTCTGTCTCTCAGCTCCCTCCCTCTGTCTCTCAGCTCACTCCCTCTGTCTCTCAGCTCACTCCCTCTGTCTCTCAGCTCCCCCCCTCTGTCTCTCAGCTCCCCCGTCTCTCAGCTCCCCCCTCTGTCTCTCAGACCCCCCGCTGTCTCTCAGTCCCCCCTCTGTCTCTCAGTCCCCCCTCTGTCTCTCAGTCCCAACTCTGTCTCTCAGTCCCCCCTCTGTCTCTCAGTCCCCCCCTCTGTCTCTCAGTCCCCCCCCTCTGTCTCTCAGTTCCCCTGTCTCTCAGTCCCCCCCTCTTTTACCCCCCCTGTCTCTCAGCCCCCTCCTCTGTCTCTCAGCCCCCTCCTCTATCTCTCAGCTCTCCTCCTCTGTCTCTCAGCTCCCCCTGTCTCTCAGCCCCCTTCTGTCTCTCAGCTCCCCCCTCTGTCTCTCAGCTCCCCCCCTCTGTCTCTCAGCTCCCCCCCTCTGTCTCTCAGCTCCCCCCCTCTGTCTCTCAGCCCCCCCTCTGTCTCTCAGCTCCCCCCTCTGTCTCTCAGCTCCCCCCTCTGTCTCTCAGCTCCCCCCGTCTCTCAGCACCCCCCCTCTATCTCTCTGCCCCCTCCTCTGCTTTAGCAGCACTTTACCGTCGTTTTAGCTGCGCTATTCGGCTTCTAGCAAGCGCTTTTAACCCCCGCTAGCAGCAGAAATAAAGGTTAAATGCGCCCGTGTATCGCTGCTGCCGAGGTGCTTTGCAGGCGCTTCAGCATTCATTTGAATGGGATGGAGCGGTGTGTACACCGCTCCTCCACCGCTCCAAAGATGCTGCTTGGAGGACATTTTTTTAATGCCCTGGCAGCGCCCAAGTGTGAAACCACTCGGGCTTTCACACTGGGACTGCAGTGGAGGCGTTTTTCAGGCGCTATTTTTAGCCCAAAAGCGCCTGAAAAACGCCTTAGTGTGAAAGGGGTCCTACACCCACCCCCTCTCTTTTACACTCACTCGCTCTCTCTTACACTCACCCCCCTCTCTCACCCACCCCCTCTCCCTCAACCCTCCCTCTCATTCCCCTCTCTCCCACCCTCTCATGATATACAATAATGGATGTAGGGGCCTTTTGGTGGGCGTGATTTTTTGGGGGGGTGGGGGGCAGAATTTTATTGAATTAAAGTGGGCCGGTCTGGATGAAGTCAAGGGCCAAATTTTTGTCCCAGTCCAGCTCTGGCATCAGACTTACTTATAATATAAGGTAACACAGGTAACAGACATCTCCATGCACATTTCACTTCTCAGCAGGCCATTGCAGCACTCAGTCACTTTCCCCAGCTTTATGCAGACTGCTAGGCGTTTTGTAAACCATGGGCCCGATCACCCACCGTTGTTGCCACGGGTAACAGCACACCATACAGTTCTTACTGAATAAGCAGATCGTGACACAAGTTGCCGTCGCAGCCGAGGTTGGGGCAACTGGGCATATAGTATAACACTAGTGTAGCGGAGCCTCACTCTCCCTCTCGTTTGCTTGGCTTGTGTCTAGGGGTACCTGGGAGAGGAGAGTGCAGGAACACTACGCCAACCTCTCCCTTCGTATGTGTATGAGGGTTGAGCAGAGTTACTTGAATTAACTCCGGGTCTGTTCACTGCATACGAAGCCTCAGTTGTTCCGTGGAGATGTGTCTGCCAATAACATAGAGCCCCACACCAATCGAAAGTCCAGCACTCCTTTATTTCTTTGCTTTCAGGGTGAACACAATCAGTTGAACTTTCAGTAACAGACATACAGGGGTGTGGCTACGAGTAGGCCCAGGCACAACTGAACTCTCCTATTCCTTTGCTAGCGAATAGGCCTGGCGCACGGTCTCTGTCACCGACCGTGAGTTTTGGTCGCTGCCACCGACCGGATGAACCGTTGAGGCCCCTGCCACAGGCCTAATAGCAGGTCTCTGCCACTGACTTGAGTTGAATAGTTGGACCGCTGCCACCGGTCATTGAATATGAACCACCTTCCTCTCTGAACTTGGCCCCTGTTCGGGAAAGATATCCCTCCGGGCGGTCTCCAGAGGTTCACCCGGCACTGGCAATCTGCTGCACCAGGTCTTCGGAGGAGTCCCTCCTCTGGTCCCTTACGCCTCTGAATTCGGGTGCCCCACTCCCGGGGCCCCCTAGGACAATCCCTCCCTCGCGGGACCCAGCGGAAGGTACTGGGCCCCAGGCCTCCGGCTGAGTACCTCACCCCAGACTGAAGGTGTCTGGGATGGAACATGAACTCCAGGTGTCCAGGCCTAGGCCGCCTGGACCCCGACAGCGAACAGCAGCCCTCAGGCTGAAGGTGCCTGGTACTCGAACCTCGTGGTAAAGATGTCCGCCCCCTTTATACCCTCTCCCAGCAAGCACAGCGGGTTCCCCGCCCCGCCGTACAACTGCCACGAGAGGTCACAAAGGGTACGGCACTGCAGCGATGGTTCAACCCCGGCCCAAAGTGACAGCGCCACCTGCTGGGCCTCAGGGAACCATGCATCACTGGTGTCTTCACCAGTTTTAAAAGTAAATACCCCCTACACTAGTTTGGCAGCAACTTCTACTGGTTGCTATGAACAACAGCACTTGAATCACATAGCTACAGTCACAGTTTGGCAATGCACATCTTCCTGTTTCACCCCCTTTGTGGTCTTAGCAACAAAGCACAGTCCTCTGGGTCGATGAACTTGTCAATGGCCATGCAGGTTACCATGGGAGATATTCCGGATGAGCACCCCAAATGTAGCACACCCCACGTAGGAGCTGCACATGAACAGGGATCCCCCACTCCTGCACAGCCAGGCACACCGAATCTTCACAGGCACACAAAGTCAGAAAACAGTTTTGTAGCTTTGTTTTTGTTGTTTATTAGGAGTTAACAACTTGGATGGGCATAGGAGGTTATGGGATGCACACTTGATGGCAACAATAACTTCAGGGACATCTTCCTATGTACAACTTTAAGTGCTTTAGGCAATGCCCACCCGGCTGACTCTCTACACCAGCCCACCCGGCTGACTCTCTACACCAGCCCACCCGGCTGACTCGCTGGAGATGTCTCATGGAAATGTAGAAGACTTAAGCCCACCGCTGTCTTTAGGGAGACTAACTACATGTGGCAGTCTCCCTCTTTTGTTAGTCCCCAACAATGTTGAATTACTCACTCTGTCCTCTCTTTGCTCCTGTGTCTCCAGGAAAGCATCCTCCCTTTGTTTCAATGGTAGGATCCTTCCATCACCCGAGCCTCAGTCCACAGCAGGACACCCCCCCCCCAGACTAGGGGCTACCCCTTAGGGCCACCAACAGCCTCTTCAACACTGCAGCTCCATCTTCCACCCGACTGCCCCGCTGGTATGACTCCTCAATATTTAAAGGCTCCCTGCCAGGCCCTCTCCCGGTGATTGGCCAGGGACCTCCAAATATGCTAAGCAGCCCCTCCTAGTCTCCACCCACTATCTTTCAGAATGTTCTCCAACACTCTGGAAACAGGGGGGAAGCACCAGAGAGCTGCTGAGAGGAGTCATCCAGCCCTGAACTCTAACCACCCTAACCCAATTGCAGACTCCCAAATTTACAGCATGAGTCAGAGTATGTTTTGCCTGCTCTACTTCTAGCACACATTAGAGGGTGCTACAAGGGAAATATAGGATGTATGGGTATGTATATACTTTGGTACTCAGATGGTTAAGGGCACAGCTAAGTACACAATTAACATTCTTGTTCTTGTGTAAACAAAAAATTTCCCTGTCATTCTAGTAAGGCTAAAGAACAAAAAGGCTGCTTGCTAATTTCTGTCTGAGATCTGGAGACTGGCTAGGCCACTCCAGGACCTTAAAATGCTTCTTATGAAGCCACTCCTTCATTGCCTGGGTGGTGTGTTTGGGATCATTGTCATGCTGAAAGACCCAGCCACATTTCATCTTCAATGCCCTTGCTGATGGGAGGAGGTTTGCACTCAAAATCTCACGATACATGGCCCCATTAATTCTTTCATGTACACGGATCAGTCGTCCTGTTCCCTTTGCAGAGAAACAGCCCCAAAGCATGATGTTGCCACCCCCATGCTTCACAGTAGGTATGGTGTTCTTTGGTTGCAACTCAGCATTCTCTCTCCTCCAAACACGACGAGTTCTACTTTGGTTTCATATGACCATATGAAATTCTCCAAAATCCTCTTCTGGATCATCCAAATGCTCTCTAGCAAACCTCAGACGGGCACGGACATGTACTGGCTTAAGCAGGGGGACACGTTTGGCACTGCAGTATCTGAGTCCTTGGCGGCGTAGTGTGTTACTGATGGTAGCCTTTGTTACGTTGGTCCCAGCTCTCTGCAGGTCATTCACTAGGTCCCCCCGTGTGGTTCTGGGATTTTTGCTCACCGTTCTTGTGATCATTTTGACCCCACGGGGTGAGATCTTGCGTGGGGCCCCAGATCGAGGGAGATTATCAGTGGTCTTGTATGTCTTCCATTTTCTAATTATTGCTCCCACAGTTGATTTCTTCACACCAAGCTGCTTGCCTATTGCAGATTCAGTCTTCCCAGTCTGGTGCAGGTCTACAATGTTGTTTCTGGTGTCCTTCGACAGCTCTTTGGTCTTCACCATAGTGGAGTTTGGAGTGTGACTGTTTGAGGTTGTGGACAGGTGTCTTTTATACTGATAACAAGTTCAAACATGTGCCATTAATACAGGTAATGAATGGAGGACAGAGAAGCCTCTTAAAGAAGAAGATACAGGTATGTGAGAGCCAGAAATCTTGCTTGTTTGTAGGTGACCAAATACTTATTTTCCACCATAATTTGCAAATAAATTCTTTCCAAATCAGACAATGTGATTGTCTGGATTTGTTTCCACATTCTGTCTCTCATAGTTGAGGTATACCTATGATGACATTTACAGGCCTCTCTCATCTTATTAAGTGGGAGAACTTGTACAATTGGTGGCTGACTAAATACTTTTTTCCCCACTGTACATGCAGGGGATGACGTTCAAGGTCTTCGGGGAGTGGGGGATTGAGGCCAAAATTGGGCTTTAAGATGTTTGTTGTATTGGAGGCACTGTTCAGTACTAGAATTATGCACCACTTCCTCCTCTGCTGCCCCTTATACAGTGCTAAGAACCCTCCCCATGTGCCTCACATAACAATGTCCAGGCCTTGCAAACGGCCACTCAGGCATCTCCAGCTGGAGGCCAATATTGACAGTCCACATGTCAATTTAAATTGTACAATCAGACTGTTATGCATGTAGCCATCATCACACATGATCACACATGAGAGGTGTGCTCAGCGCCACTTGTGTGTGATGATGGCTACATGCATAACAGTCTGATAGTACAATTTAATTTGAATTTACTAAAGCAGGCTGACTGAAAAAAAAAAAAAGAACAAGGTTGATGGAGGAATCCCCCCCCCCCCCCCCCACCGGTGGGACATGCCATTACTAGGAACGTGTAATGTAGGTTTCCCAAGCCAAAAGCCAGATGTAAACAAAAGGGTTGGGGATAGTGGAATTGTCATTACTCAAATATAACATCGTATTTGTGAAATGACTTGTCACTGGTAGGACAGAGCACATGGTAGTGGGTGGATTCGAAAGCAACTATTGGAAAACATAGCAGATATGGATCTGCCCACTGCATGCGCTGTCAATCAAAAGTAAAGAAAAGCTAATGGAGAAATCATTTTTCATGTCCCCATCAGGCTCTGCCCTCCCCTGGGACAACACTCTACGGCCATGTGCTTGGGGAGGGAGTGCACTGAGGAATGTGTGTCTGTTGTGGACACTCCAGGCACCAACAGATTCATGACAGGCACATGAATTGGGAACAAGCACCTTCACTTTCGGTGCTGCACCCAAAGGGATTTCTAAAGGGTGTGAGAATCCGTTCATATGTAAATATTTTTAGCAAAGCTCTTTTACTATAAAGTTGTTGGTAACACTAAAAGAGATTGTACAATCAAATTGTGATGTGTGTCGCAAGCTTAAAGTGATTGTAAAGTCTTCTTTAAAAAAATAAAATAAACATGTTATATTTTGCAGTGGTTTTGCACAGAGCAGCCCGGATCCTCCTCTTCTCGGGTCCCTCTTTGCTACTCCTGGCCCCTCCCTCCTATTGAGTGCCCCCCACAGTCAGCACCTGCCTATGGGGGCACTGGAGCCAAGTCACAGCTCCGTCTATCCATTCAGACAGGGAGCCCTGGCCCGGCCCCGTCCCCTGTCTCCCCTGATTGGCTGACTGACTTTGACTGACAGCCACAGGAGCCAATGTATCCGCTGCTGTGTCTCAGCCAATCAGGAGGAGTGTTTCGGACAGCTTAGACATTCGTGAACATCGCTGGATAGAGATGGGGCACAGGTAAGTAATTAGGGGGGTGCTTGGGGGGCTGCTACACACAGAAGGTTTTTTATCTTAATACATAGAATGCATTAAGATAAAAAACCTTCTGCCTTTACAACTCTCTTAAGGGCCCATGCTGCAGACATGCTACATTTTTATTGCAGCGCTTAGGAAGGCACTGCTTTGCAGTGACATGAATGAACTGTCACTTTGTGTATTTCAAATAAGTTTATCAAAAAAAAAAGGGAACTTTGTGATGCGCTAAATGACACCACCCCCCTAATAGCTGCCTGCAAAGCGTTTAGCATAAGGGCAGTGTGAATGGGCCCTGTGCAAGCAGAGCAAATCAAACTATTTTTTTTAAAGCCTGTTCCCCTAATATCACACTGGGAGTACATAAAATATCTGTTACGCTGGTCGTACATGGCTCGAATTTCATCCCGATCCTGCTGAATCAGCCAAAATTTCAACCGTAGGTGGCTCTGTTGGCACCACCTCGCTCGACAAACTTTGTTCTGAAAAATGAAAGAGCCAGGCTGCAAATTCTTGTGTGAACAGTGCTGATTGCACTTATCAGATGAAACCACTGTTTGGGTATTCTGAGGCCTCGTACACACGACCGATTTTCTCGTCGTAAACAGTCAAGAAAAGTGCCGCGAGAGTTTTTTTGTCTAGAAAAACGTTCGTGTGTATGGTTTTACGACGAGAAACTTGACGAGAATCTCGACGAGAAAATAGAGAACCTGCTCTCTATTTTCTCGTCAGGATTCCAGATTTCCTCGTCGTGTTTCTCGTCGGCCTGTTTTGTGACGAGAAAATGGTTCGTGTGTATGCTTTTACGACTCTTCCAAAAGCGCGCATGCTCACAAGCAACTATGAGACGGGAGCGCATCTTCTGGTAAAACAAGCCTTCATAATGGAGAGAGCACATTCGTCACGCTCATAAATATTTCATCGTTTAAATGTTCTGCATTGAATTCTTCGTTAGAATGTTACATTAATCAAAACGAGAGACCTTCTTTTGCTGCTGATATTCACACAGAGTTCTGCCTTATTTTTAACCTTTTTCATGCTGCTCTTTATAAGATTTATGTGTATTATATCGTGCAAGTTTTTAGGAATAATTTAAATGGTTAGATTTTTCAAAATGATGTTAATTATAATTTTTCAATGTTTTGATAGCGATCTCACATTTAATTTTCTAATCTATATTTTTAAAATTTCACACCATGTTTTTGAGCTAATCAGATTTAGTTATTCTTTTGGGGGGGTGATATCTGTGCCTTTTATTGTCAGTCAAATGTATCTGCTTACTCCAAAGCTTTTTTTTTTTTATTTAAAAATACACATAGTCAAGTATGAACTTAAACAAAAAACACATTTATTCATGTTTATAAATTAAATAAAGAGAAGGCAGCGCTGGAGAAGCTGCTGCCATTTGTGCATCCCAGGGACCCCAGAGCACACACCAACCCTGTGTGGACACTAAAATTGGGAGCTTGAGAAGGCCCACATTTCAGAACACAATCTGATGCTGGCCTCCCAGAGGTCAGGAACAGCAGCAGGTGAGATATATGTCCCAAGTGTGTGGTACTACAACAGGCTGCCTTCTGTCCGACCAGTGCGACCACAATGAAGCAAGGCCATCACTTCCTCTTCTTCCTGGCAACCTTCCCTGCAGCCTTTCCTGAAGCCTTTCCTGAAGCCTTTCCTGCAGCCTTTCCTGCAGCCTTCCTTCTTCGTTTAGCTGGAGGCTGGCCCACTGGAGGGGTACTCCTGTCAGGAGGAGGAGGTGGAGGTGTAGCAGAAGGGGGTGGGGCAGAAGAAGAAGGTGGAGGTGTAGCAGAAGGGGGTGGGGCAGAAGGTGGAGGTGTAGCAGAAGGGGGTGGGGCAGAAGGTGGAGGTGTAGCAGAAGGGGGTGGGGCAGAAGGTGGAGGTGTAGCAGAAGGGGGTGGGGCAGAAGGTGGAGGTGTAGCAGAAGGGGGTGGGGCAGAAGGTGGAGGTGTAGCAGAAGGGGGTGGGGCAGAAGGTGGAGGTGTAGCAGAAGGGGGTGGGGCAGAAGGTGGAGGGGTAGCAGAAGGGGGTGGGGCAGAAGAGGAAGGTGGAGGTGGAGGTTGAGGTTGGGTCAGTTGGGCCACCTCACATATGGCGGTATTGGGGGTAATTTGCTCCATCACCCCCTTGTTGAGCAAGGTGATGAGCAGGGGTTCGCATAGGAGGCGTTGCTCCATGCTCATCACCTTGAACTTAGCCTCCACTAGGCCGGCAATGGCCTCTTCAGGGGATGTGGGCTCCTTGAGGGTGGCATGGGCCTCTTTAATAAGGGCCATTGCTGCGTCACTGGTGGTCCTGTCCCTCCTGCCTCTTTTGTGAAGCCTGATGGGAGGCACCTGGGATCTGGTGCTTCTCCTTTGCCCTGCCACCTCCTGTCTGCCACTGGGCCCTGCCACCTCCTGGCTGCCACTGGGCCCTGCCACCTCCTGGCTGGTACTGGGCCCTGCCACCTCCTGGCTGCCACTGGGCCCTGCCACCTCCTGGCTGGTACTGGGCCCTGCCACCTCCTGGCTGCCACTGGGCCCTTCCTCCTCCTGCCTGACAGTTTCCAGACCCTCCTCCTGGCTGATTTCATCCTGTGTATGAAAAAGAAACATAGTTTAATATGTTGGTTTAATCTTTGCCTCAAACTTTGTAATCCTGATGGAAGCAATTAGAATGTAAATGCATAAATCCTTGCTTTAAATTTACCACTACATCAGCTTGACTATTTACCACACAATTAAGTGCAGAATAATGTCTACAGATCATGATTTCACTTGTGGAATACAAAATAATGTATGTTTCTCATCCTGACATATTTGGGAAACATTAATTTTATCCCACTACATTTTCAGTTAATACTATACCTGGCTCCAGATGGACAAATCAGGATCATCCAGGATGGCTGCCTCCTCTTGCTCCAGAGAAGGCTCAGGTTGGCTGCAGGGAAGTCTGGGGGGAAGAGTGGAGAGTGATGGCCTTGGCTCAATGTGGTCATCCAGGAAGGACATCCTGCTGTAGTACCACAAAACCGGGACATAAACATCATCTGCTGCTGCTCCTGACCTCTGAGAAGCCAGCACCTTAGAGCGTTCAGTCCTGTAGGTACCTCTCAAGCTCCCAATTTTAGTGTCCACTTGTTTTGCTGTGGCTGTGGGCACCTTGGTATGCACAAATGGGAGCAGCTTCTCCAGCGCTGCTTTTCTCACCCCTTTTTTTTTATGGATGGGGTTTTTGGTCTCCCACAGAGCCGGCAGCTCCCTTACCCGGTCAATAAATTCCGCCAGGAACTCTTTGTCGCTAATAAAGACATTCATATTGTATCTGCAAGTAAAATAATTTATATTTAAATAATGTGAGGCAAACAGTCTAACCTCCTTCACATCCTAGTCACCATATATATCCTCCACCAATCTCAAGACAGTATAGGCCCACAATTTTTACAAGTCTCACAAAATCACATACCTTCGTTCGCACGTCCGTCACTTGAACTCCTCTCTCCGCACACCGAACGTACTATAGTCACATGTGTGTTTGCTATATACACACCACGCATGCGTCCAAATTCGAACACGTCGCTCCGCACACGTCGCCCGCCCATGACGTTCTAACTAACATCTTTTCCCCGCCCCTTCTCTTTCGGCGCGCAGACAGATATGGCGGAGTTACAGCAGGTGTCTGATAATTCCGCAACTAGCGAGGAGACAAGCCCGGAGACCGAGGACACGTCACGATCAAGGAGGAGATTCAAGGCATCGAATATGTCTTTGGCGGAGATGGCGGAGATGGTGGACATCTTGGTCAAGGCTGATTATGATGCCAAGCATGGGCCGTATAGCAAACCAAATAGAAGGAAGGCCAAAATCCTCACTAAAGTTGTGAAGAGTCTGAGGGCGAAGTTCGGGGTGAAACGCTTAAATGAGCAGCTCAGAAAGAGGTGGTCAGACCTCAAACTGAGGGAGCCAGACCAGTTGAGGAGCATAAAGAGGATGCTCGCTAAAAGTAAGTAAAATGACGACCTTTCTGCTATTAATCTTTTTAGAAACTGACTTTTTTTTTTTTTTTTTCATATTGGACTCCCTTCCAAAATGTAATATTTTGAACTAGGTTGGGCACAGTAATCGTTCGTTACGTTACCGACACTTCGTTCGGCCACTATCCGCGGTTTTGGCTTATTTAAGACCCCCAAAAGTAATTAGACATCTGCCATTTTTGATCAAGTATTGTGGCTAATTTTTAAGTCTAGATGATGTGTTTGTAAGGAGAATGAAATGCAAACTTTAATCAGTGTAAAGGAGAGGACACTCAGCAGCTGCTTCCACATCTGTACTTTGGAGCACTATAGTGTGGGCCACCAGACCCGCCTTTTTTGGGTGTCCCACACAGGTGCATCAGAGTTTATTTGTGGTGCCTCCATGTCCAAAAAATTACATCCAAATGTGAATACTAAGCATATTTGGGGTCATAAAGAATGCATTTTTCTTTAAATTCCGCACAAACACACACTTGTACCCCACTTCCAAACAATTTAGCCTGTTTTAAGTTTAAAAATGAGATTTTTACAGTGTGATAAATAGACCTTTGGTTTTATTCTCATAGGGGAGAGAAGACTGGGAGGAGGACACTCCAGGGAGCACATGCACCCCACAACTTCCAAGCAACCCCAAACTCCCAAAGATCCACAACCGAAAGATGTGCAGGAAGTTGAGGTGGAGGAAGGAGAAGTGCAGGAAGGAGAGGTGGATGACGTTGTGGATCTGGTCACCACAACAGGTCAGTATCTGACACCACAGCTTAAGGTAAGCGAGGTAGGCCTGCAGAGTTTTATTAATTTTTTTAATGGTTTTTAGGGGATGGAAATGTTGTGAAGGATAGCACACCGTTCTCTGCTGACAGTGCCCTCCGCCTCATCCAGCAAGTGATGGAATGTAGCACGGAACTGGACCTAATTAAACAAAGAATCCATGTGATGGAACAAACATTTAAAGACATTCTCGATGTTTTGGGGAGAATTCAATAAGCCATCCAAACACATTTGTTTTTACATGTTTGTTTTTATATTTTTACTAATTTTTTGAGTAACAAAGCAGCCAAAAATTGAATATGCACACAGTGTGTGAACATGTGCTATCTGCCATCAGGGGATATCCATGTACGTCTTTTGTGGGTGCAACCCCTTCCTCGTATCAAAAGTCGGTGAACTGAGGAAGGGGATGCACCCCCAAAACACGTCCATTGATCACCCCTGATGGCAGATAGCACATGTTGACAATAGGGATCAGGATTGTAAACTTCCTATTTGCAAAAAATTAAAAATGTGTGCATATTGAATTTTTGGCTGGGCAAGGGGTGGCAGGACCCCATATTAGGACGGGCACATAGAGACATAGTTTGTGTAACTGAATGTCTCAGATTGCTCAGAGGTATCCAATGTTGTCATTTTAGAAATGCAAGTGGTATTTTTGTATTTTCATAAGCCAAAATTTGCCGGGTTGTGGCCAGGCCAACCCCAAAGTAAAAAAAAAAAAAAAAGTGCAGAGAGTAAAATATTTGACCACAAACAACGTGTAGCTTCTTTTTATAATACTCTCTAAGCTTATTTGGTTCTTTTGTAAGGTAACATAGTGAAATTGGTTGTTATTTACTAAAGTAAAATACACTTGCCACTACAAATGCACAAAGACAAACTAGGAGACAGGAAAGAACAAATAATTAAAGGTTTAAACAAGATTTTTATTGGGATACTTAGACATAGGCTGGCATAGGAATTGCCCCCCTACCCGTGAAATACTCCATGTATTTGTCCCGAACCACACGGGCATTTTGGGGGGGCAAGCCAAGACGGGCAGATTCCAGGCCCGGAAGGGGATTTGCAGGGGAAAGTCCAGCCTCTGGCAAAACTGAGGCCATATACGAATTAGATTTTTGGCTCAGAAAGTTGTGTAGCACACAGCAGCATAACACTACATAGTTTATTTTGTAGTCCGCCAAGTGGATGGAAGTCATAAAAAGGCGGAACCGGCTGGCCATTATGCCGAAGGCATTTTCAACGACTCTTCGGGCCCTGGCCAGCCGGTAATTGAACACACTCTTCTCTGGGGTCAGGGTCCTCTGTGGAAATGGCCTCATAAGATGCCGTCCGAGTCCGAAGGCTTCATCAGCCAAGAAAACAAAGGGGAGTCCTTCAATATTCCCTGCATCCGGTGGCAATGCAAGGTCGTCACTCTGGAGACGGAGGGCAAACTCCGTCTGGATGAAGGATCCCCCATCGGACATCCGGCCATTCTTCCCTACATCAACATAGAGGAATTCATACCGTGCTGACACCACCGCCATCAGCACAATGCTATGAAACCCCTTGTAGTTGTAGTAGTAGGACCCAGAACGGGGTGGCGGCACGATGCGGACGTGCTTCCCGTCTATGGCACCACCGCAGTTGGGGAAGTCCCACCGCGTGGCAAACTCCGATGCCACAGTCTGCCATTCCTGTGGCGTGGAAGGAAGCTGTGGAGTGAAACAAGATGAAATAATATTAGAAAAACAAAGGCATACATTACAAGCAAATTCTAAACCAAAAAATTAGAGACCAACATCAATCTAATTATACGTTTATTAAGGTGTGTAAAAAAAGTATAATGGAAGGCTCATTTATCATATTCATCACCACCTCTGATGGGCCATTACTAAATTATTTTGGGGGGGGGGGAGATGTGTTTGGCCACAGGATAGCATTGCAGTGGCGGTGCGTCCAGAGTGGGTGCTGGAGCACTGTCCCCTCTCTCCTGTGCCCATCACTCAGAACAATACATAGGTTCATGCGTTGCATGAACCTATGTATTGTCTATGCCGCACACTATTCAGGTGGATGGCCTCTTGTAAAGCGACCGACATATGAATAATTGCGTCATTTAGGGGGTTAAAATTGCAGAGCAGAAACAGGTATTAAAAAAGTCTTGCAAATTACAACCTGAGGGATGTAATTGGCTTCCTCAAAGAAAAATCGGGGACGCAAGGAGGGGGCATTCCTTGTGTAAACACTGACAGGCTGCTCTGGCAATCATGTTCACCAAGTCTGTTTAATGGTAACATGATTGGCTGATGCAACATGAAGGGAAGGAGAAGACATCAAGGACAGAAGAAGGATGGCGCTGACCACAAGAAGGTAAGTGCAGGGCTGGGGGGAAACTGGCTGCATTAGAGGGGACTAAATGGCTGCATTGGAGGGGACAACTGGGGGCGTTTATTAGGCAACAGAGCAAAAAAGGAGGAAGTTTATTTCCGAAATTGGGGTTGGAACCCCCCAACATTTGGAGCAACAGGCGCCCCTGCTGGAAAAGTTAGTGAGGGGAAATATTTAGGGAGGATAAAAAAGGGGCAATCTAAAGCTTCCAACATGCATGGGGACAAAGGGGACATTCTCAGCATATTACAATCATGGTAATTAGGGAAGGATGAAAGAAATACAATACATTAGCATACATGTAATACATAAAATGTGATGTTAAGGGAGAAAACTTACCCTAATATAGTCCTCCTGCAGGACTTGTATAATAGCAGAACAGGTGTCTGGGATTATGAGGCCCAGAGCCTGGGGGGAGATGCCTGTGGTGAACTTCAAGTCCTGAAGACTTCTCCCTGTCGCCAGGTAACGCAACGTGGCGATGAGCCTCTGCTCAGCACTGATGGCTTCCCGCATAACGGTGTCCTTCCTGGTAATATAGGGGGACACCAAAGCCAACAGTTCCTGAAAAACGGGGTCAGACATCCTCAGAAAATTCCTGTAGTCCTCAGGATTATTCTCGACGATCTCCCGCAGCAGAGGCATGTGGCAGAATTGGTCCCGCTGGAGCAACCAATTCTTGGTCCATGAACTCCTCCTCACACCATTCATGGACTGGTCTTGGTCCAAAACAAGCAGACCAACACCAAGCGCACGCACAGCACGAACTCGACGACGAGAACGTCCAGGCGACATGGCTAGGAAACGGTCGTCTAATCAGAACGTACAGAACAGAACGCACTTTAGAACAGCAAGGCCTATGAATAACGAACTGAAATTCAGAAACGAACAGGCAATAACGCACTGTAAAACAGATACGACCTGCCTAGACGCCCTGAAAGTCAAGATACGAACCCACAAGCACAAACTGAACCGCAGAAAACGATCTGAAAAGTACGAAGACTGAAAAGCGCGAATCGTCTCTTCCCAAACTTTTACTTCACACGCGGTAACACGAGATCAGCAAAAGCAGCCCAAGGGGTGGCGCCAAGAAAAAAGATCTTCCCCTTTATAGTGCCGTCGTACGTGCTGGACGTGAGCGCAGAGAACCACGAGGAAATTGGAAAATGACAGTGTGTACGCATAGAAAGCTTGACGAGAAAATCGACAAGCTTAACAAGAATCTCGTCGAAAAAAACGACGTGTTTTTTACGACGAGAAAATCGGTCGTGTGTACGAGGCCTGACAGCTGCGGCTATCAGAATACATAGCTTACAGGGGAGATTCCTCCATCCAGGCTGTTCAGCATTGATGGAGGAACCTAATGTGTATGACCAGCCTTGGTTCCAGGTATAGAGAAGCATGTCATTCATTCCATGTGAGAACACGTGTGCTTGATCATTGGCTCAGCATTGTCACAATAAAACTGTCAAACATTCTTTTCATTTTACAACACACACACACAATAAATTTATACAGCCATTTTAAGCACAGGTAAAATCTCAGAATTGTCAGTTTGTAGATGAATGATCAATGAAATTAAGTTTAGGGTAAGATTACACTGTTGAGTTTAGCAAATGGAATTTTCACTTTCTATTTGACTAAGTTTTGCCTGGAATTCCTTAAAATAATTATTTCGGAAAAGAAAAACATGAGCAGTAAAGAGAATTACTTATCTTTTCCACTACATGCCTGCAAAGCACACATTCTGAAATGCTTCTCCCCAGCAACTGGTGATGTCATACAGTTCTAGAAATCTAATTTGGTAGTTGAGCAAAACATTCAGTAGCGTTTAACACACGGTTTTCCTGCAACTTTTTAGAGGGTTTGTACACCGCAGGTTCAATTTACAAATTTTCTAAATAGTGATAATGAGATTTCCAAATTACATAAATATTCCTATCCTTGTGCTAAAGCTTTGTGAAGCAGAAGGAAGCTGCATATAGAGGAACCGATCTCTTCATTTTCCTCCTGCAGCTTCTGAATGCCCGCTTCTCCTTCTCTCCCTCCTGCAGATATTCAGCGGCTTCAGGAGGAAAATTGAGAGATTGGTTCCTGTATATGCATCAGCCCCCACTGCTCCGCCTGTGCATCCTATCCAGGCATATAGGGGGCCTCACGGGACCCCTGCAGTATAGGGCCGGGGTCACGACTCCTGTAGGTATGCCCCTGATTTGAAGGAATACCAGGTGAAAATAAAATAAAAGAAACCTGAAAAAAGAAAACAAGCACAGCTACCAGACCAAGGAATAGTAAAGTTTAAACATATTACATTTTTGGTTTTGAGTTTATATACACTTTAACCTATAATTCAGAAACAAACAAAAAGCACTGTCACACGGGGGCGAGGTGATAGCCATGTGTAAGCTTAAACTGCAGATCAAATTTGAACTTATACCGAGCTGTCTTTCCTGATTGGAGTGGCAGGGGAGGGAAAGTGATGTAATGCCTCGTACACACGACCAGTTTTCTCGGCATGAAAAAAAAAAATAGGATTTTTTACTCACCGTAAAATCCTTTTCTCTGAGTCCATGGACCGACACAGCTTCTCTATTGACAAAGTGGGTATTATCCGTTAATTAGGAGTGACTAGGCAGAAAAACTTGTAAAAAGTGTTGCATCACACCTTCTACAGTACCGCCCAGGGGGCGGACCCTCTGGGTATACCCTCTCAGTCTGCACATCGCAGATCAGTTCGTCAAAAAGCAGTACAAACTTAAAAGGAGGGGTGGGTGCTGTGTCGGTCCATGGACTCAGAGAAAAGGATTTTACGGTGAGTAAAAAATCCTATTTACTCTTTCGTCCATGGACCGACACAGCTTCTCTATTGACAAAGTGGGACGTCCCAAAGCAGTGTCAGAGAAAAAAACGAGGGGTGGTAACAGCATAAAAACAAACTTCACCCCAAAACACAAAACAGCACTCCTCCAACGGAGGAGTTGCAACTCTAAACAGCCGCCTGCAAAACCTTGCGGCCGAAAGAGGCATCCGAAGATGCACCTACATCAACTTTGTAGAATTTTGTGAAAGTGTGAGCGGACGACCAAGTCGCCGCTTTACATAGTTGGGAAACAGACGCTTGCTGTCAGAAAGCCCAAGAGGCACCTATTGCCCTGGTCGAATGCGCCGTGACAGGAAAGGGGGGCGCCTGACCCTTTAAGGCGTAAGCCTGGATTACTATCTGTCGGATCCACCTAGAGATGGTGGCCGATGAGACTGCTTGGCCCTTCTTGGGACCAGCCACCGAAACAAACAGTGAGTCTGACTTCCGGAACAGGGAAGTAGCAGATATGTATACTCTCAAAGCTCGGACAACGTCCAAGGAATGCAACGCCGACTCCTTAGGATTCGACGGCTGAGGACACAAGGATGGAAGTACAATGTCTTCGTTGAGATGAAAAGCCGAAACGACCTTCGGAAGAAAGGAAGGCTGCGGCCGCAGCACCACCTTATCCTTGTGGAAAATCAAATAGGGAGCCTTGCAGGACAAGGCTGCCAGCTCAGAGACTCGTCTAACTGACGTAACAGCCACCAAAAAGACCACCTTCTGAGAAAGTGTCAACAGGGGAATATCTCTAATATTCTCAAACGGTGCCTTCTGAAGCACCGAGAGGACCAGGTTCAAGTCCCACGGAGGTAACGGGGGGCGGACCGGAGGGGCCACATGTCGAACCCCCTGCACAAATGTACTCACGAGAGAGTGAGTCGCCAGGGGTCGCTGAAAAAAGACAGCCAGGGCAGATATCTGTCCCTTAATCGTACTTAGGGCAAGCCTTTGGTCTACCCCATGCTGTAAAAACAGCAGGATTCTGGAAACCAAATAGGTACGCGGATGCCATTTCATTTCCTCACACATGGAGATGTAGGCCCTCCAAGTGCGGTGATAGACCTTCCTAGAGGACGGTTTCCGAGCACTTCTCATAGTAGAAATTACTGAGTCTGACAGGCCCCGGTCTCTCAGTACCTGGTTCTCAACAGCCATGCCGTTAAAGCCAATGACTGTAAAGCAGGATGGAATATGGGACCTTGCGACAGCAGGTCCTTCCGTAGTGGTAGGCGCCAGGGGACGTCTGCTACCAGACGTACTAGATCGGCGTACCAAGGACGCTGAGGCCAATCTGGAGCGATTAGGATCATTGGAATTCCCTCTGCCTCCACTCTGCGGAGCAGAAGAGGAAGAAGCCTTAAGGGAGGGAAGGCATAGATTAGCCGATACTGGCCCCACGATGCTACCAACGCGTCCGTTGCGTCTGCCCATGGGTCTCTTGACCGGGCCACAAACCTCAATACCTTCCGATTGAGTCGGGAAGCCAGAAGATCTACGTCTGGTGTGCCCCATCTTTGGCAGAGGAGTTGGAACACCTCCGGGTGTAAGGACCATTCTCCCTGGTCCAGCATCTGGCGGCTCAGGTAGTCCGCCTGCCAGTTTTCCACACCCGGAATGTACACGGCCGACAGTGCCGGTACGCTCCTCTCTGCCCACTTCAGGATGCGAGCGATCTCCGATGCTGCAGCTGAGCTTCTTGTTCCTCCTTGATGATTGACATATGCCACTGCTGTGGCGTTGTCTGACTGGATCCTGACTGGACGCCCTTGCAGTCTCTGAGACCATTTGAAGAGGCACAGCTTGATCGCCCGGATCTCCAGGACATTGATCGGCAGGAGGGCTTCCTCTGGGGTCCAGCGACCTTGCGCCGACTGGACACCCCAGACTCCCCCCCAACCTGTAAGGCTGGCGTCCGTCGTGATCACTATCCAGTAAACCGGAAGAAATGACTTCCCGGCCATTAGAGCCGGTGCTGTCAGCCACCATACCAGGGATCTCCTGACTAGGTGGCTCACTCGGATTTGATAATCCAGAGATGAAGGGCATCTGTTCCATCTGGACAGAACTTCCCTCTGTAACACTCGAGTGTGGTATTGAGCATATGGGACCGCCTCGAAGGAGGCTACCATGAGGCCCAACACTCGCATGCAAAAACGGAGTGACGACCAATTCCTGGAAGTCAGCTGCCGTACTGCAGCCCGGAGGGTCTGCAACTTCTCCACAGGGAGGAATACCTTTGCCTCTGAGGAATCCAGAATCAACCCCAGGTACACTAGGCGTTGAGTGGGCACCAATACTGACTTTTGCGTGTTTAGTATCCAACCACAGTCTCGAAGAGTCTGACAGGTAATGGACACGCTTACCTCTAATTCTGAGCTTGAAGGGCCCTTCAGCAGAAGGTCGTCCAAGTAACCTGTGATAGCGATACCCCGCTGTCTTAGAAGTGCCAGAATCGGAGCGAGCACCTTGGTGAACGTCCTGGGTGCTGAGGCAAGGCCAAACGGGAGGGCCACAAACTGGTAGTGGTTCTTCCCGATAGCAAATCGCAGAAACCTCTGGTGTCTGGAGTATATGGGGACATGCAGGTATGCGTCCTTGATGTCCAAGGAGGCCAGAAAGTCCCCCGGATGGAGAGCCGTGACTACAGATCGAACCGACTCCATCCGAAAACTTTGTACCTTCACAAAGCAATTGAGGGCTCTGAGATCCAAGCTTGGACGAACCCCCTCCTTCTTCGGCAAAATGAACAGATTTGAGTAAAAACCCCGTTCCAGTTCTGGAACTGGAATAACTACCCCGCGTTCCAGTAGACCCTGGACCGCCCCATACAGGGCCTCCCGACGGGTCGGTAGTAGCTGGAGAATGGAGGTGTTGAATCTGTCCGGTGGACAAGAGAGAAACTATCTTGTAGCCTGAGGAGATTACTTCGCAAACACACCTGTCGGAGATTAGTGCTGTCCACTGAGTCGCGAATTTGCGAAGACGTCTCCCCACCCGAGAGCTGGGTGGGGGTGGACCTTCATGCGGACGCAAATTTGTCCGCAGGCTTATTGGGTATGCGGGACCAGGGACGCTTTTGTCCTTGGGCAGGCGCTTTATCGGCCTGGGGTCTTTTCCCTGTCGCCCTAGGGGGACGAAAAAACCACTTGTGTGCAGTAAAGGAGGGCCCTTGCCCTTGGCGTGGCCCCTTACCCTTGCTAATTTGGGGAAGCAAAGTGCTTTTACTTCCTGTGGCATCCTTGATGATGTCATCCAGAGAAGCCCCAAAAAGTCTGTCGCCCTTAAAAGGCAGATCCAACAGGGCTTTCTTGGAAGTCTGGTCCGCAGACCAGCCTTTTAGCCAGATCAGGTGGCGTATTGCTACTGCATAAACCGAAGTTTTAGACAGCAGGGGAATAGTATTCATGTCTGACTCGCAGACAAACCTAAGGCCCTGGACCAACAGGTCGGCCAATGTTATCTCATCAGGAGGAGCATCTCGCTCCTTAACCCCTGGAGTAGCAATCTTGCCCATTCAGTAAGTGTGTGAGACACTAGGGCCCCCGCCAATGCCGGGCGTACTGCCGAGCCTACCACTGAGTATAGGTAGCAAGCGAGTGCTTCAGCCTTCTTATCCACAGGGTCCTAGAAAACAGGAGCCCCTTCTACAGGAATTGTGGTGGCTCTATTAAGTCTGGACACCGGAGGGTCCACTATAGGGGGGAGAGGTCCATTTCTTCAGAAAACTCTCCTCAAAAAGGGGTACCGTACCGCAAACCTCTTTGGGGCTGTAAAGACCCTCAGTGGGTTCTCCCATTCCTTGTATAAGAGTTTATCAAAAGACACACAAGGGAACACCTTAGCAGTGCGGGCAGGTCTATGAAACCCAAGTGGACCGGAGTCTCTGCTGCTTCTGCAGTATTTTCCAATTTTAGCATATCCCGCACTGCAGTAATAAGGTCAGATACCAAAGCCGTCTCGCGTACTGACCTGGACTTTGAGTCATTCTCACTGTCCGGTCACGGTCTGCAGTCTCTGGTGCGTCAGAATCTGGGCCCCGAGCCATAGCTGGACCTGGTTCTGCACCAGAATTATCCCCAGAAGCTTGCAGGGGATGGGGCGTTTACTACCCCCTGTATTCCCGTGTGCTGCTTCCACCCTGGCAGCAAACGCCTCTAGGATTGCCGACATAGCGTCCATAGACACCTCAGGGACACCAGCTGCTAAATCTGGTGTTTCAGGGGAGAAGACATCTGGCTCAGATGCCATGCTGACCACACGCTGACACTCACAGGGCTCCAGGCAAGATATCAATAGGCCACCCTCCTGCGCTGCAGAGATGCTGGGTCACCCAGAGGACTCACCACCCTGGATAGGTACTGCTATGCTGCGCCTATGATGCTGTCCCCTTGCTGCTGTGTCAGTCTGCTTCTTTTATCAGCACTTCCTGTGTGAATTTTCGCGCCAGTGTAATGCACCCTAGAGGCCGGAGGCTCTCGCAAAATGGTTGCCAAAACCGTCTGTATGGAAGATAATGTGGGCTCTAAGAAAATGGCCGCCGACAGAAGATAGAGGTCAGGCAGCCATAGCCCACAAAAAAGATGGCCGCCGAACGGCAATATCTGCATACAGGGTGGACAAACATGGCCGCCGATCACCTGATAGGGGCCAGTGGGTGTGGCAGAACTACAGGAAGATGGCCACCAGGCAGTTACAAGAGGCCAAACTTGGCATGGACCACCTCAAAATGGCCGCCGACAGCATGGAGACACAGAAACACAGGTAAGCAAAAATGACATTTCTTTTAAATGTTAGTTACAGCCAGCCCCGCTCCAGTGGGACCCCCTAGGTGACCCCCAGCACCCAGCAACCTTTAGCTAGAAGCCCAGGGAGGAGGGAAAGGCAGGGAGAGAGGGAAGAAAGGGGCCACAACCACTTACTTGATCTCTCCAGGAATGTCCAGCTAAATCACCCAGCCGAGGCAGGGGAGTTTTACTTACCTATCCTGCATGTATTCTGCTGGAAGACATTCCAAACAGATCATCGTCCGCGCACGGAAGGTGACTGTTGGCCAGGCATGCTGTGATTGGACCCAGAAGGGACGATCATATGTATGCCCTGGAGCATGACGCTCACCGGACAGGCTGCTGCGACTCGGCCGTAAGGTCAGCCGAAGCTGAGCGGTCCGATGCAAGCCTTGGAGCGTAAGCTCACCGGCCAGGCTGCTGCGACTCGGCCGTAAGGTCAGCCGAAGCTGAGCGGTCCGATGCAGGCCCTGGAGCGTAGGCTCACCGGCCACCCGTGGAGCGACGGGCATGTCGTGGAAAACCCAGCGCGTAGCTAGGGTCGGCACACGCTCGATGGCCGAAACTGGGGAGACTACAAGGATCGAGGATCCAGCCTGTCACCCAGTCGGCAGTTGATCGAAGATCGCAGGAAA
This sequence comes from Rana muscosa, assembly GCA_029206835.1. Lineage (NCBI taxonomy): Eukaryota > Metazoa > Chordata > Amphibia > Anura > Ranidae > Rana > Rana muscosa. The sequence goes on along the minus strand of CM055118.1, from coordinate 93,850,032 downwards.
CAACAAATGTAGCAAAAAAATAAAAATATATATATCTTTTTTCCCCGGACCAATGAGCCCGAAGGGAGCCATGTCCTACTCCTTGCTAGACAGAAAAAAACTGATCTGCGATGTGCAGACTGAGAGGGTATACCCAGAGGGTCCGCCCCCTGGGCGGTACTGTAGAAGGTGTGATGCAACACTTTTTACAAGTTTTTCTGCCTAGTCACTCCTAATTAACGGATAATACCCACTTTGTCAATAGAGAAGCTGTGTCGGTCCATGGACGAAAGAGTAAAACACGTTTTTCCGACGGGATTCCTCTCAAGCCTGCCTTGCATACACACGTTCAGGCCAAATACCGCCCGTCCAAAGCGCGGTGACGTACAACACGTACGATGAAGCTATAAAGGGGAAGTTCCATTCAAATGGCGCCACCCTTTGGGCTGCTTTTGCTGATCCTCGTGTTAGTAAAAGTTTGGTGAGAGACGATTAGCGCTTTTCAGCCTCATGCTTTTCAGTCCGTTACAAAGTGACAAATGTGATATCTCTATTACGAATGCTAGTTTTACCAGAAAGAGCGCTCCCGTCTCATACTTGATTCTGAGCATGCGCGTTTTTTTCCCCTTGGAAAAGCATACACATGACCGGTTTTCCCGACAGGAAAAAGTCAGTCGGGAATTCCGACGGGAAAAAAGAAAGCTGGTTCTCTTTTTTTCCCCCGCAGTTTTCTCGTTGGGAAAACTGCGATGGAGCATACACACGGCCGGTTTTCCCAGCCAAAAGCTCTCATGGCAGTTTTCCAGACGGGAAAACCGGTCATGTGTACGAGGCATAAGTATAGCTTGTTGTGGTGGGGAGCATTAAACTGAAAAAAGTATCACTTTTCTGCTGACTTTCAACTTTAGAAGATCTTTAGTATCTTTTGAATCAGACTTTCCCTACAATAACCCTGGTGCTATTTAAAGCACACCTAGCTATCCAGATATACCTGTAGAACAAGACAGTAAATACCTTTCCCACTCACTGCCTGCCCCACTGAACTCCACTGTGAAGCTGAGGAATTGTCCCTTAAAGTCCACTGGTAAACTGACACTTCCGGAAGTGTCAATCTCCTGGGTCCTTCAAAGCTCCCACTGGTTCCTCCTGCTGACTTTTTCTCCATTATAGGATCCAGTAGTGACATGAAGCTTAGCAGGGGGAACCAGTGAGAGCTGCAGGGAACCTGGGAGATGGACACTCCGGGGGTTCCTAGTGGACTTTAGTTTCAGAGCATTATGCCGCGTACACACGATCATTATTCACGGCGGTTAAAAAACCGCCGTGAATAATGACATTAAAAACGAGGGAACGGCTTGTTCCCCACACACGGTCGTTTTTCACGTAATTTTTTCTCTTGACGAGAAAAACGACCGTCTGTGGGCTCCGCGGCAGTGTTTCCCAATGGGAAAACTGCCGCGGGAAACATGTCGAAAAAAACGACGAGAAAATTTAGAACATGTTCTAATTTTTCTCGTCGTTTTTAATGCCGTTTTTCTCGTCGAAAAAAAAACGGCAAAAAGCCCACAGACGATCGTTTTTCTCGTCGAAAGGAAAAAATTTCATTTTTCTTGACGAGAAAAACGGCCGTGTGTACGTGGCATTAGAGCAAAGTTTGGTGGTACAGGCAGCAAGAAAGGTAAATATCTACCACCTTCATTTAGAGGTATGGCTTTGCTAAGTATTATGCATAGCGACAAGCTGGCCATATACTGTACATTACAGTGTGAATATACAATCTCTGTACTTTACCTAAAAGTGGCCATAAAGGTATTGAACTGTAATCAATCTTGTTAGTCTTAAAGGAAAAAATATTTTAACTCAAAATCACCTATTTCTTCTAACTGTCTCTAATGTCCATGGTTAGCAGTCCTTAGAGAAAGACAGGCCATTGACCCCCCGCTCCATTTCTGATGAAGCCAATATCAGTGGGACAAAAATTAAGAAAAGCCTCTCTAACCAGAAACAGATGGCATTAAAACGCATCAAGGGTTCTCACCCCGATACACTCTCATGCTGGTACATTTATCTTGCATTCACACCTGAACGCAGCATATTCCTGGCAGGTTTTACAAGCGTTTTTGCACATGTATCAAGCTTCAGGTCTTTGTTTCCTGGACAATAGGGATGAGCTCGGTGTTCGAGTCGAACATACGTTCGACTCGAACATCGGCTGTTCGATCGTTCGACGAAGATCGAACGATTTGGGCCGTTCGCGCCTAATTCGAGTGACTCGAACGGCCCACAATGCACTACGCCATCGCAGTGTCATCCAGGCGCTGTGATTGGCCAAGCATGCACTGTGACCCCGCATGCTTGGCCAATCACAGCGCCGGCAGCGAGGAGAGCAATGATTGGCCACAGGCAGGATGCCTGTGGCCAATTATTGCTGAGGGTGTTTAGTACACGCCCCACACTATAAAAGGCCGCCAGCACGGCGGCCTAGTGTAGTGTGTTCCGGAGCAGGGAAAGAGAAGCATAGGCAGGGACAGTGACATTTATTTTTACTTGCATAACCTGGATTCCTTTAGTTTAGGGAAAGAGAAGGATAGGTAGGGAGAGTGTCAGTGTGTTTTACTGTGCGAATCCTTGTTTCTAGGGACAGGGAAGGACAGTGAGGGAAATTCTCCTTGTGCTATAGTGTGCTTTAAAAAAACATTTTTTCTAGGGACAGAAAACTATAGGTAGGGAGAGTGTCAGTGTGTTTTACTGTGCGAATCCTTGTTTCTAGGGACAGGGAAGGACAGTGAGGGAAATTCTCCTTGTGCTATAGTGTGCTTTAAAAAAACATTTTTTCTAGGGACAGAAAACTATAGGTAGGGAGAGTGTCAGTGTGTTTTACTGTGCGAATCCTTGTTTCTAGGGACAGGGAAGGACAGTGAGGGAAATTCTCCTTGTGCTATAGTGTGCTTTAAAAAAACATTTTTTCTAGGGACAGAAAACTATAGGTAGGGAGAGTGTCAGTGTGTTTTACTGTGCGAATCCTTGTTTCTAGGGACAGGGAAGGACAGTGAGGGAAATTCTCCTTGTGCTATAGTGTGCTTTAAAAAAACATTTTTTCTAGGGACAGAAAACTATAGGTAGGGAGAGTGTCAGTGTGTTTTACTGTGCGAATCCTTGTTTCTAGGGACAGGGAAGGACAGTGAGGGAAATTCTCCTTGTGCTATAGTGTGCTTTAAAAAAACATTTTTTCTAGGGACAGAAAACTATAGGTAGGAAGAGTGTCAGTTTATTTCACTGTGATAATCCTTGTTTCTAGGGACAGGGAAGGACAGTGAGGGAAATTCTCCTTGTGCTATAGTGTGCTTTAAAAAAACATTTTTTCTAGGGACAGAAAACTATAGGTAGGGAGAGTGTCAGTGTGTTTTACTGTGCGAATCCTTGTTTCTAGGGACAGGGAAGGACAGTGAGGGAAATTCTCCTTGTGCTATAGTGTGCTTTTAAAAAACATTTTTTCTAGGGACAGAAAACTATAGGTAGGGAGAGTGTCAGTGTGTTTTACTGTGCGAATCCTTGTTTCTAGGGACAGGGAAGGACAGTGAGGGAAATTCTCCTTGTGCTATAGTGTGCTTTAAAAAAACATTTTTTCTAGGGACAGAAAACTATAGGTAGGAAGAGTGTCAGTTTCTTTCACTGTGATAATCCTTGTTTTCTAGGGACAGGGAAGGACAGTGAGGGAAATTCTCCTTGTGCTATAGTGTGCTTTAAAAAAACATTTTTTCTAGGGACAGAAAACTATAGGTAGGGAGAGTGTCAGTGTGTTTTACTGTGCGAATCCTTGTTTCTAGGGACAGGGAAGGACAGTGAGGGAAATTCTCCTTGTGCTATAGTGTGCTTTTAAAAAACATTTTTTCTAGGGACAGAAAACTATAGGTAGGAAGAGTGTCAGTTTCTTTCACTGTGATAATCCTTGTTTCTAGGGACAGGGAAGGACAGTGAGGGAAATTCTCCTTGTGCTATAGTGTGCTTTAAAAAAACATTTTTTCTAGGGACAGAAAACTATAGGTAGGAAGAGTGTCAGTTTCTTTCACTGTGATAATCCTTGTTTCTAGGGACAGGGAAGGACAGTGAGGGAAATTCTCCTTGTGCTATAGTGTGCTAAAGCATTCCTCATCAACCATCTTTGAAATCCTTGTTTTTTGGACAGTCAGGGAAATTGTCGTTGTGCTATTCTGTGCAAAAGCAATCATCCTCAACCATATTTAGAAATCCTTAAGTAAAGGGACAGAGAAGGACACCTGAAGGTAGCCCTTATTGCTTTTTTCCCATCTCCCTGCAGGCCATCTATTAGAATGTCTGGAAGGCAAACAAGGAGAGGCAGACAGTCAGGAGGCAATAAAAGAGGGCAAGCAGGCTCTGTGTCTGGGGGCAACAGTGCTGGTCGTGGACGCGGTGCATTGTCATCAGCACATGGCCATGGGACACGCTTGTCCTTCTTTTCGGCAGCTGGACATGTTGAGCCACATCATGCCGAAGACTTGGTAGAGTGGATGACCAAGCCCTCCTCCTCCTCCTCATCCTCTCTCACCCAGGCTCAGGGTACTGGCAAAGCAGCTGCCAAAGCGTCCTCTTCCCTGGTATCAATGTCAGACTCATCATCAGTCACTCCTTCCCTAGACCCACCATGTCCTCCTCCTGAGGAGTCCCCCGAACTGTTTGAGCACAGTGTTGGGTACATGCTCCAGGAGGATGCCCAGCGTTTCGAAGGGTCTGATGATGAAACCCAGCTAGAGGAAGGCAGTAGCGTGAGAGCAGACAGAGAAGATGCTCAAGAAGGACACCAATCTGGCAGTCATGTTCCAGCAGCTGCAGCATACTGCCAGATTGGCTCCAGTGATGAGGAGGGAGGGGATGATGAGGTCACTGACTCCACGTGGGTGCCTAATAGGAGAGAGGAGGAGGAGGAGGATGAGGAGGAGGCACATCTCCAACGAGGCAGGATGCCCTTTGGTGGCCAGCGTAAGGGCAGTACACCGACGGAATCACACCGCAGAGCTCCGCCTGTGCAGGGCGCTGCCTCTGCCCGTCATTCAAAAAGTTCTTTGGTGTGGGCCTTTTTTGAGGCTAGTGCATCAGATCGCACAGCTGCTGTTTGCAACATATGTCTCAAGCGTATATCGCGTGGCCAAAACATCAGCCGCTTGGGTACCACATGCCTGACCAGACATATGTTGACCTGCCATGCAGCTCGTTGGCAAGCCTACCTCAAAGACCCACACCAAAGAACAAAGCGGACCTCTCCTTGCACCGCATCAGCTGGGATCTCCAACCCCACTATAACTTCAGTCCTCTCTGAAACATGCACTGAGAGGAATGAAGGTGTAGAATTAGGTGTGTCACAGCCAAGTACTTGCGGCCACTCTGCTAGCAGTACACCGACGTCCGATTCTAGCAGGCAAATTTCCCTGCCCCAGCTGCTGGACCGTCGAAAGAAGTTCACTCCCAGCCATCCACATGCCCAGCGGTTGAATGCTAGCTTGGCTAAATTGCTAGCGCTTCAACTGCTGCCTTTTCAGTTGGTAGACTCGGCCCCCTTCCGTGAGTTTGTGCAATGTGCGGTTCCTCAGTGGCAGGTTCCCAAACGCCACTTTTTCTCACGGAAGGCTATTCCGGCTATCTACCGGCATGTGGAAGGCAATGTCTTGGCCTCGCTGGACAGGGCGGTCAGCGGTAAGGTGCATATTACCGCTGACTCATGGTCCAGCAGGCATGGACAGGGACGTTACCTTTCTTTCACGGCCCATTGGGTCACTCTTTTGGCAGCTGGGAAGGATGCAGGACAAGGTGCAGTAGTGTTGGAGGTTGTTCCACCGCCACGCCTCCAAAATGCTACTACTTGTTGTGACACACCTCTCTCCTCCACCCCCTCCTCTTCTTCTTCCTCCATGGCCTTTTCCTGTGGTTTGTCCTATGAACCAGCGGTGCTCCGTAGCCGTTCAAGGGGCTACGCAAGTACGCAGGCAAAAAGATGCCATGCCGTGCTTGCGCTGGTGTGTTTGGGGGACAGAAGCCACACTGGGGCAGAGGTCCTGTCTGCTCTGCAGGGCCAGGCCGAGAGGTGGTTGACGCCACGCCAGCTTAAGCCAGGAATGGTGGTTTGCGACAATGGCACCAACCTCCTCTCCGCCCTCCGACAGGGACAACTGACCCATGTGCCCTGTGTGGCTCACGTTCTTAACCTGGTGGTGCAGCGGTTCTTGGGCAGGTACCCGGGCTTACAGGATGTCCTGAGGCAGGCCAGGAAAGTCTGTGTGCATTTCCGCAGATCTTATAATGCCAGTGCTCGCCTGGCTGAGCTGCAAAAGGAGTTGAACCTGCCCAAGAACCGCCTTATATGTGACATGCCCACCAGGTGGAACTCAACGTTGGCCATGCTGCAGCGGCTGCACACGCAGCAGAGGGCCATCAATGAGTACCTGTGCGACTACGGCACCAGGACAGGGTCAGGGGAGCTTGGTTTTTTTTCTCCACGCCAGTGGGGCATGATCAGGGATGCATGCACTGTCCTGGCACCATTTGAGGAGGCCACGAGGATGGTGAGCAGTGACAGTGCATGCATCAGTGACACTGTACCTCTTGTCCATCTGTTGGAGCACACGCTGCGTGGAATAATGGACAGGGCACTTGAGGCAGAACAGAGGCAGGAAGAGGAGGACTTCCTTGCCTCTCAAGGCCCCCTTTACCCAGACAGTGTTCCTTCTGTCCCACCCATCGCACAGGAAGAGGAGGAGGAGGAGGAGGAGGAGGAGGAGGAGGATTGTGTCAGCATGGAGGTGGAGGCTGGCATCATCAGCAGCAGTCTTTTAGGGATGATTTACAGTCCCAAGAAACCAGTGGACTTGTACGTGGCTGGGAGGAGGTGGCTGCGGATCATGTCGTCCTTAGTGACCCAGAGGACTCCGGAGCGAATGCCTCAGCAAACCTACGCTGCATGGCCTCCCTGATCCTGCAAAGTCTGCGGAAGGATCCTCGTATTCTTCGGATCAAGGAGAGGGACCATTACTGGCTGGCCACTCTCCTTGATCCACGGTACAAGGGTAAGGTTGCGGACCTTATGTTACCGTCGCAGAGGGAGCAGAGGATGAGACAACTCCGGGAGGCCTTGCAGAAAGGTCTGTGCAACGCGTTCCCAGAGACTGGGAGGTTACAAACTCCTGGTCCTGGACAACGAGTTGCTGAGGCTTCGGCCAGTCAAAGAAGGAGCGGTGGGGAAGGTGGCCGTCTGACCGATGCGTTCAGACAATTCTTTAGTCCGCAGCCCCAAAGTATGATCGGTTCCAGCAACCATCGCCAGCGTCTGATAAACATGGTGCAGGAATATCTAGGGGCAAGGTCAGACTTGGACACGTTCCCCACCGAAAATCCTCTGGCTTACTGGGTCTTGAGGATGGATCACTGGCCAGAGCTTGCACAGTATGCAATTGAGCTACTGGCCTGTCCTGCATCCAGCGTTCTTTCAGAACGCACATTCAGTGCTGCTGGAGGATTTGTCACGGATCACAGGGTGCGCCTGTCCACTGACTCGGTTGATCGACTGACTTTCATCAAGATGAACCAGTCTTGGATCACCACCAGCTACCACACACCTGATGCTGATATAACAGACTAATTGATTTTAACATGTCACATCCCTTCAAGACTGATGCTGATGCTGAGTGCCTGTGCTGTTATGTTGACTGGCTATCCTCCTCCTCCGAGTCCTCAATGATACGATTGATGATGATAGCTTGGAAGATCATTTTTGTTTATGGGTGCCGCCACCAGTGGCTAAGGCCCAATTTTTCAGCCCCTGTTTTACAGGGGCGTGTAATTACAATTTTTTTAGCAATAATTTGCCATAGGGCTCATTGCTGTGCTCCAAGTACAGTATCTGTGAGGGGTTGGAGTGTTGTGGCACCAGTGCCTAAGGCCCAATTTTTCAAGCCCCTGTTTAACAGGGGCGTGTCATTACAATTTTTGAAGCAATACTTTGCAACAGGGCTCATTGCTGTGCTCCAAGTACAGTATCTGTGAGGGGTTGTAGTGTTGTGCCACCAGTGCCTAAGGCCCAATTTTTCAGCCCCTGTTCAACATGGGCATGTAATTACAATTCTTGATCTAATAATTCACAGCAGGGCCCATTCCTGCACCCACCAAGAGTAACTCTGAGGGCTTACAGTGTTGTGGCAACACCACCACCACCACCACCACCACGAAAGGCCCAATTTTTCAGCCCCTGTTCAACAGGGGCATGTAATTACAATTCTTGATCGAATAATTCACAGCAGGGCCCATTGCTGCACCCACCAAGAGTAACTCTGAGGGCTTACAGTGTTGTGGCAACGCCACCACCACCACCACCACGAAAGGCCCAATTTTTCAGCCCCTGTTCAAAAGGGGCATGTAATTACAATTCTTGATCCAATAATTCACAGCAGGGCCCATTCCTGCACCCTCCAAGAGTAACTCTGAGGGCTTACAGTGTTGTGGCAACACCACCACCACCACCACCACCACGAAAGGCCCAATTTTTCAGCCCCTGTTCAACAGGGGCATGTAATTACAATTCTTGATCTAATAATTCACAGCAGGGCCCATTGCTGCACCCACCAAGAGTAACTCTGAGGGCTTACAGTGTTGTGGCAACGCCACCACCACCACCACCACGAAAGGCCCAATTTTTCAGCCCCTGTTCAAAAGGGGCATGTAATTACAATTCTTGATCTAATAATTCACAGCAGGGCCCATTGCTGCACCCACCAAGAGTAACTGTCAGGCCTTACAGTGTTGTGGCACCAGCACCACCATCAAAGGCCCAATTTTTACTACCACTGTTCAACAATTATATGTAATTAAAATTCCTGATATAATAGTTGACAGCAGGGCGTTCCAGCACCAACCAAGAGTAACTGTGAGTGCTTACAGTGTTGTGCCAACACCAACAACTAAGGGGCCTATTTCTGCAGAGTATATACGGCAGGTCCCTACTTTCAAACATCCAACTTACAAACGACTCCTACTTGCAAACGCAAGAAGACAACAGGAAGTGAGAGGAAATCTACCCCTTGGAAGGAAAATTCTCTCCTGTAAGAATTAATATGGGAGAAAGGTGTCTCCTCTGTACTGATGCTTTATCAGCAATCCTTGTTTCAAGAAAAACACCACATTTCAAAAACAGTTGTCATTGGGACGGAAAGTGAGGTGAAATGTTCTGAACAGGGGCACAGACAGCAAAACAATTGTTACAGGGGTGATAACCCTTACCTATGTTTTCCAAAAAGTTTAAAAATAGATTTTTGGGCTGGAGCTACACTTAAACAATGTACCTGTTCAAAATTACAAACAGATTCTACATAAGAACAAACCTACAGTCCCTGTCTTGTATGCACCGCCTGTATACGGCTGTTCAGAGTATATAGGGCCTTTTTTATTTTATGTGCGGGGTTCCCCTTAATATCCATACAAGACCCAAAGGGGCTGGTAATGGGCTGGGGTAGGGGGGGGGGTCATGGGGTAGCTATCCCATTTTTCTTAAAGATTTTCATCCATATTACCGGGACCAGACATTACATTAAAGCCGCAAGCAGTTTTAAATGGCTTTTTTTTCCTTTAGAAGTGTCATTTTGTGCAGGGACAGTTCTAAACACGGGAAACACGTGGCATTTCACAGGCATACTTTAGACACCCCCCAGGTACGATATTTAAAGGAATATTTGACTTTTTTTTCACTTTATGCATCATTAAAATGACTGCTCCCGAAAAACGACCGTTTTTAAAACTTCTTTTTGCATTGATACATGTCCCCTGGTGCACAACCCGGGTTCCCAAACCCTTTTTAGGAGAATAACATGCATAATAGTTGTTATAATTAGCACTTTAGAATTCGAACGTTCGCATCCATTGTATTTAATAGGGTTCTAATGTTCGTACGAACTTTCGGTCCGTTCGCGGGTTCTGGTGCGAACCGAACCCGGGGGTGTTCGGCTCATCACTACTGGACAAGTGGAAGTGAGCAATTCTATAGAAGTAAAGGAGCTCTTCAGGTGTAAAAATGCACGCACAAATGCATTGGCCTTTATGTTTAAACACAGAAGAAAGTGATCTCCTGCGTTTAGCCATTAACGACAGGTTGAAATACGCAGCAGCTGAACTCTGTACCGAGTGGTGCTCATGTTAAGGCATGTATGAGTTCATGGATGCATGCTCAGGACACAGAATCTCTGTGTTACAGGCATACATCCCTGAGAGCATACAACCCTAAGCCCATGTTCACACTGGGCTGCGAGAGTGAAGCCGTGCGAGTTCAGCTGAACTCGCACGATTTCACTCCCGCTGGTCAGTTCCGATTTCGGCCGCGATTACAGAGACGTCTGTGCAGGTTTCTGCACAGATGTCAATGTAAATCGCGGGCCAAAATCGCAAAAAGTAGTACAGAAACTACTTTTTGAAATCGGTGCAGCGCCGCACATGCGGCGTCGCACCGATTAGGACCATTACCGGCAATTTGCGGCAAATACCGACGTTTTGACATGCGATTTGACATGCCAAATCGCATGTCAAAACGCACCAGTGTGAACCAGGGCTAATTGCCAGAACAACTTGGTACAGGGTCCAACTGACATGTATTTCAGCCACACATAGATTCTGACATGCTACTCGCAACGGGGCTGGGCACTACACCTCTGCCTCCCTGGCACCTGAAAACATCAGAATTAGATACACATGGGCTAAACGCCAAGCGTGCATGGGGCTCAAAACGCAGAAGTATAAACACACTTTATCCTGCTCAGATCACTATTTGAAAAGTATTCATACCCCATGAAATGTTCCACATTTTGTCATGTTACAACCAAAAATTTATTTTATTGGGATTTTATGTGATAGACAGCACAAAGTGGCACATAATTGTGAAGTGAAAGGAAAGTGATAAATGGTTTTCCAAAAATATCTGAAAAGTGTGGCGTGCATTTGTATTCAGCCCTCCTTACTCTTCATACCCCAAACTAAAATCTAGTGGAACCAATTGCTTTCAGAAGTCACCTAATTAGTAAATAGAGTCCACCTGTGTGTAATTTAATCCCTGTACAAATACAGATATTCTGTAAAGCCCTCAGAGGCTTGCTAGAGAACCTAGAGAACCTTAGTGAACAAACAGCATCATGAAACGCACCAGACAGGTCAGGGATAAAGTTGTGGAGAAATTTAAAGCAGGGTTAGGTTCTAAAATATTATCCCAAACTCACGGAGCACTGTTCAGTCCATCATCCGAAAATGGAAAGAGTATGGTACAACTGCATACCTACCAAGACATGGCCGTTCACCTAAACTGACAGGCCGGACAAGGAGAGCATTCATCAGAGAAGCAGCCAAGAGGCCCATGGTAACTCTGGGGGAGCTGCAGAGATCCACAGCTCAGGTGGGAGAATCTGTCCACAGGACAACTATTAGTTGTGCACGCCACAAATCTGGCCTTTATGGAAGAGTGGCAGGAAGAAAGTCATTGTTAAAGAAAGCCATAAAAAGTCCCATTTGCAGTGTGTGAGAAGCCATGTGGGGGACACAGCGAACATGGGGAAGAAGGTGCTCTGGTCAGATGAGACCAAAATTGTACTTTTTGGCCTAAAAGCAAAACGCTGTGTGTGGCGGAAAACTAACACTGCACATCACCCTGAACACACCATCCCCACCGTGAAACATGGTGGTTTGCAGCATCATGTTGTGGAAAAGCACAGCCCGGAGCAAAAAAAAATAAGCACAGGGCTGCATGAACAGGGGCACAGGGGAGCCAGGCGAGTGAGGGTTAACATTTTCTGCTAGGCAACTAGAGGCTACAGTGGATTGGGCAGATAGTGTGGGGGGAGGAGGTACTACAGAAGCTGGGAGTTGGAGGTCAGGGGTAACCGGACATCCGGCTAGCACACACAAGGTGGAAATCATTCCCGCTCGCCTGCCCTACATGGTTTGAGTCTGTTTATGTTTGGAGTTTTCTTTTTTCAGTTTTTTCTTGTTTGTTTTATCTTACAAGGTGTGTGTGGTTGGGTCTTTGGGGGCATTTTTAAAACAAACTGCTGTAATTAGATGATTGGGACACATCTAAGTTATGGGTCCCCGGAGGAATGCCAGTTATGGTGGATTAACTGGTAATTACAATGGTATATCTGCTGAATGTGGTTCGTCCCCGAGTCGGTGCAGTGTGGCAGGAACTGTTGGAAATTGGTTAAGCAGATACAAGGAAATATTTTGAGATAATTAGCGCCTCCAAGGAGCGGCAACCAAAAAGATTATGTTTTGGTTTGTAATATTATTTACATAATTGTTAATTTTAATAAAGGGTCCGAAAACTGCCAGTTTACTCCCAACCTTTCGTGTCAGTATATTCTTGGTAATTATAGTGGGACAATTAAGATGGGTGCACTGTAAGTTGGAGACAAAAGAGTCGGATACATTTGGGTTACCTTTTCATGCTTAACTTCAGCAGGGACAGGGAAGCTGGTCAGAGTTGATGGGAAGACGGATGGAGCCAAATACAGGGCAACCTTAGAAGAAAACCTGTTAGGCCTCATGCACGCTGGACATTATAAAAACAAATCTGTGGCAAGACTTGAAAATTGCTATTCACAGACACTCTCCATCCAATTCTGACAGAGTTTGAGCTATTTTACAAAAAAGAATGGGCAAAAATGTCACTTTCTAGATGTGCAAAGCTGGTAGAGACATCCCCACAAAGACTTACAGCTGTAATTGCAGCAAAACATGGTTCTACAAAGTATTGATTCAGGGGGGCTGAATACAAATGCACGCCCGCCACACTTTTTTTTAGATATTTATTTGTAAAACATTGTGAAAACCATTTTCATTTTCCTTCCACTTTACAATTATGTGCCACTATGTGTTGTTCTATTACATAAAATCCCAATAAAATACATTTACATTTTTGGTTGTAACATGACAAAACGTGGAAAATTTCAAGGGGTATGAATACTTTTTTTTACAGGCACTGTACATGTGTTCAGAGTATCTAACCTGCCCCTGTACCCCTGGAAGCACAGAATTCTATTTCTTCTAAACACAGCTATACTGAATGCACCTTAACACAGGTAAGTGCAGAGTGAGAATTATACCAATTAAAATCATTACAGGTATTTATATTCATTTAGAAATATCCTATTCACACATGTATGTCCCTGTGAATGAGGCCTAAATAAAGCAAATACAGGAGTTTAGTGTGAGTGTTGCCTAAAGCCCTGTACACACGATCAGATTTCCGATGGAATGAAATCTGATGGATTTTTCCATCGGAAATCCGATGAAGCTGACTTCCATCAGTCTTGCCTACACACCATCAGTCAAAAATCCGACCGTCCCAAACGCCGTGACGTAAAACACTCCGACAAGCCGAGAAAAATGAAGTTCAATGCTTCTGAGCATGCGTCAACTTGATTCTGAGCATGCGTGGGTTTTTTACCCGATGGAGTTCCCCACAGACGATCGGAATTTGCTATCGTTTTTTTTTTCCATCGGATAAATTTAAAACATGTTCTATTTTTGGAAAAAAGACCGATGGGGCCCATACACGATAGGTTTGTCCGATGAAAAAAGTCCATCAGACTGTTTTCATCTATGAAACCGATCGTGTGTACAGGGCTTTACGCTTCTTCACTATCCAAAGCTAAAAAAACAAACGTTGGTTGGACATGCACTTTAAATAAAACAGAAAATAATAAAAAAACAATCATACCATCAATACATTTACATTGATTTCAAATCTGGAAATCATTTTGTCACATTATGTAAGGTAATGTAAGGTAAAGTACTGCTTAGATGACTGATTTAATGAATACATTGGAAGTATTGGTGTAGCTACCACACACAAAACACGTCTACCCGACTACAAGTGATGCAGTGCAGCAGCCAATAGGATGGCGAGATTCTCCCTAGACAAGCGAAGCTCAGCCCAGTATTATTCGGGTATTTCCAACACTGAGTCGGATAAAAATATCACTTTCACTTCTCAATGTGGTTTCTATAGACTTTATTGCAGTTGTAAGCTAGTCCAGCGCAGCATTCGGCTTTGATCTCAGCAGCAAAAGTCCAGAGAGAAGTCACTGTCTCAGGTGTGAAGACTACACTTTAGAAGATGGCAGATGAGAGCCAGAACCTGGTCCCGAATGAGGAGACCGTGGTGGAAACCGGGGAGAGACAATCACGGTACAGATCTTCAAACACTTGTGAACCTGCGTTTTCTGCTTTTAGAGCTATTGTATCTCAGTAACGCTTGAACAACTAGGAACCACAAAAATCTATAGTGTAAGGTACAATATGCCCCTTGGGGACATTCCCATAAATCAAGCCTGGGAACACAGAATGAAATTCAGCCAGATCAGCGGGGACCAGTAGAATTTCGATCTGTGTGTGGCCCTCCCTGTTCGGTAGATGGACTACTGTCGAATGGGACTGTTGGAAGACTTTCATTCGATCGGCTGCAGCGCTGATCAGTGTATTCCGACAGCAGAGGAGTCCCCCCCCCCCCATCAGAATACAATAGCACTTGTGTGAATGAGAGAATGTTTTTTTTTTTTTCAGCCCGCCGACTGAACGAAAAATAAAAAAAAATCTGAAAAGGCTAACAGAAACGCTAAACGCTTGTTAATAGAATAGGTGGTTATGAGGTCACTGGTGGTCTGATCTGTCCATGTATTTGCCAAGATCTACTAGATGCAGCAAAAATGGAAAGAGAAATATAAAAAAAGTGTTCATGAACTTTGAAAAAAGTTTAAACTTTTCAATCAAAGCAAAAAAGAAATTGCACTTCAAAACTAAACAAACAATCATGTGCACCTAGTCACATAGTAGTTCAGGAAAAGTAGCTCACCCTTTTGGTGATGACCACAAGGGAATACAATAAATAATTATTTTTTTTTACTTATTTATTTATTTGTAAAGGCAAGAACATAAAAGGCATCTTTACATTGGAAAGATTTGTGACTGTCTAACACTTTTTGTTCTTTCCTGTGTGTGTCTCTCTGCCTCCCTTATGTCCATCTCCGTCCCTCTGTCTCTGCTGAAGCCCTGTACACACGATCGGTTTTACCGATGAAAACCGTCCGATGGATTTTTTTCATCGGACAAACCGATCGTGTATGGGACCCATCGGTCTTTTTTCCATCGGTTTTAAAAAATAGAACATGTTTTAAATTTTTCCGATGGATCCAAAACCGATAGCAAATTCCGATCGTCTATGGGCAAGTCCATCGGATAAAAAACCCACGCATGCTCAGAATCAAGTCGACGCATGCTCAGAAGCATTAAACTTAATTTTTCTCGGCTCATCAGAGTGTTTTACGTCACCGCGTTTGGAACGGTCGGTTTTTTGACTGATGGTGTGTGGGCAAGACTGATGGAAAACAGTTTCATCGGATATCCGATGGACAAATCCATCAGACTAGAATCCATAGGAAATCCGATCGTGTGTACAGGGCTTGACTCTCTCTTTTTCTCAGTCTCTCTCTATGTACTTCTCTCCCTGTCTTTGTGTACCTCTCATCCTCTTTTTCACTACATACTTCTCTCTCTGTCTCTGTGTACCTCTCTTTCTTTTTCTCTACAGTAGATTGCATTAAAAAAGACCTGGATTCTTTCCTAAATGTACGTAATATAACTGGGTACTGACATTTATAGGTAAAGATGATCCGGGGAAAATCCGATTGCCCCTCGGGGGATCAGGAAGGACATTTTTCCTCTGCTGGGGCAAATTGGATCATGCTTTATTGTTTTTTTTTTGCCTTCCTCTGGATCAATTGTGGGTATATTATTGTGTAGATAGGATTGTACATTTTTCCCCTTTATTGGTTGAACTAGAACCAGATGGACTGTTTTCAACCAGACTATGTAACCACATACTTCTCTCGACTGCAAACACCCCCCCCCCCCTTTATCCCTATACTTCTCCCCGTGTCTGCGTACCTCTTGCTCTCTCTCTCTTTCTCTAGGTACTGCTCTGTCTGTCTCTGTATACATCTCTCTCCTTCTGTCTTTCTCTACATACTTCTATCTGTCTGTCTCTGCGTATCTCTCTCTTTCTCTCCTTCTGTCTTTTTCTACATACTTCTCTCTGTCCGTCTCTGTGTACCCCTCTCTCTCCTGTATTTTTAATTTTTTTTTACATACTTCTCTGTCCGTCTCTGTGTACCCCTCTCTCTCCTGTGTTTTTTATTTTTTTTTACATACTTCTCTCTGTCTGTCTCTGCATACCTCTTTCTCTCTGTTTTCTGTCTTTATGTACATATTTCTCTCTCTGCGTACTTTTTTCTCTGTCTTTGCATGTCTCTCGCTCTCTGTATACCTCAGTCTCTCAGGCTGTCTCTGCATACCTCTTTCTCTTTTTTTCTTTCTATCTCAGAGTACATCTCTCTTTCAGTTTTTCTCTGTGTACCGCTCTTGTTCTCTGCATATCTTTCTCCCTCCCTCTCTCTTTCTTTTTCTCTCTCTCTCTCCCTCCCTCTCTTTCTTTTTTCTCTGTCTGTCTCTGCATTACTCTCTCTCTCTCTGTCTGTCTCTGCATTTTTCTGCATTTCTTTCATTCTCGGTCTATCTCTGCACACTGCGACTCTCTTATTTATTTGGAGAATAAAAAACTCAAAATTAGCGTGCTCATAGAAATTGGCATATATTTCTTCCTGGACCCATCTTTTTTACCCCCCTCCATCCCAACCTTCCCTATGTTCTATAGCCAGCCATACATGGATTGAAATATGGCCAGTTTAGCAGAGACCAGCTGACTTTCAATCCATATATAAGCAGTTTGGTTGTACGGAAGTCGATCAATGAGTGACTTCTGTACAACCACCTTATTGGGGTTTCCTCGTTAGATCAGTGTTGCAGGCTATAGCCGGCAGTGCTGATCAGTGTATTCTGATGACCAGGAAGTCTCCCTGGTGTCAGAATACAATAGTTCAGCAGAAGGGTTCCCCCATCTACATGAATGTGTGGATGCAGGAATCATGTAATTTTTTTTCTTCAACTTGCTGATTGAACTAAAAAGAAAAGAAGACTCATCTATGGGCTGCTTATGTATTAACTTCAAAATGATCAATATTTACATTTGACAACTTTCAGATAATCTTTTGCTTGTCACTCTCGCACACAAAAAATATGTGAGATATAGAATAGTGATTGTGAGAAAAAAAGTTGTATGGCCATTTTAAGCACATGAAAAATCTCTGAATTGCCCATATGTAGAACGGTTTGTAGTGGTAGAAGTTGGCTTGACAAAGTTAGATTTTTAGACAGTGAACAGTTTTCTGTCTGGCTCCTTTGATTTTTCAGTTGAAGGATATCAGGTAGGAGGGTGGGGAAAAGGCCACCCAGGTAGTGAATTTCGGCAGATTCCTCAGGAACCAGCTGAACTCTGCATAGTGTATGGTAAGCATTAGGCCCGATTCACATCTATGCATTTTTAGTGCTTTTTGCATTTTGCAGATTTGCACTACAGTCCATTTAACATGGTTTCCTATGGAACACGTTCTTTATTGCAAATCTGCAAAAAGCACTAAAAATGCATAGATGTGAATCAGGCCTCAGTATAGGGTGAGATTACACTGTTGTGTTAAGTGAATTGAAGTTTTCACCCTATCAATTACTAAGTGTTGCCTGGCATTCTATAAAAAACATTTTGAAAAAGAAAACAAAAAACTATGAGCAAAAAAATGAACTACTTATCAGTTCTGTCTGCAAAGCACAGGTTCTGAAATGCTTCTCCCAGGAACTGGTGACATGAAGCAGTTATAGAAGTTTAATTTGGCAGTTGAACAAAACAATCAGTAAAGTTTAACACACAGTTTCCCTGGAACTTTTTAGAGGAGCCATTCTCAACCAGGGTTCACTGAAACCCCAGGGGCTCCTACAAAAGTTGCTGGGGGGTTCCCTGATCTGTGAGCTGTGACCTTGTCTGATGGGGCCATGCATAGTTCCACGTCCAAAGCCACTTAGCAAAGCCAGCAACATAACATCATATACAATTTAGGTGTCTGTAAGGGGGGTGCTGCTTGCTATGGGGGAACTAGTGCAGGCTCGCTCCCGAGCCGACTATGTCCTTAGACACACAGAGCCTGGTTTGGCCCCACCGCCTGCCTTTTCCCCACTGGCTGTGATTGACAGCAGTGAGAGCCAATGGCTTTATATGTTGATATCATTGGAGTAGGGAGAAGGAGTGAAGGGTGGGCAAAGAGCTCCAGCACCAGCTCCGATGGAACAATAACATTTAAATAAGGTTTTCAGAACAGTTCAGTCAATCTCTGTCCCTTCAAATAGGTTGCAGGAACCATTAATAGCTTTGGACCCCATAGTTAGACATGCAGTTATAACACTTTTGTATATACAGTACATGAAGCATTCCTAAATACTGATACCTGAGGATCAGGATTGCAATCCTACAATAAATTTTTGGTTTCCCTAAATTCTTGAATATGCTTTACCATTCTTTAGTACATGTTTTGGGTACCCATATATAGCAAATGGGTTACAAAATAAATAACCGATTGACACTTGGGGGTGTGTTTATAAAATCATTTGCATATCAGTTTGCTCAGTGGAAGTTCATGCACATCAATCTTTTGCGTCTAGGACAAAAAAATTACATTTAGGCTATTTCCTAGTCAAATGTTTTTCACGTGTATTTAAAATGGAAAATACTGCATTTGGAAACTAAATAGAATTTCCTATAAAATACATCTACCGTATATACTCGAGTATAAGCCGACCCGAATATAAGCCGAGGCACCTAATTTTACCACAAAAAACTGGGAAAACTTATTGACTCGAGTATAAGCCTAGGGTGTTCATCTGCATGTCTCACTGTGCCTCACTTTGCCTCACTGTGTTCAAGTGCATGCCTTACTGTGCCCATGCCTCACTGTGCCCATGACTAGACTGACTTTTAACATGGGAGTCTATGGAAGGGGTGCCCGGCTTTGAAAAATTGGTGCTCCCCGGCTGAAGGTCCCCCAGACAAAAAACTTTTTACACTTATAGAGGAAAAATAGGGCTACATGTGTGCCAAGTTTTAGGTCCAGGGGACCTACAACCGGCCGGTAGCGGGTCCCCAAGATCACCAGAGAAATTACTGTTTAACATGGGAGTCTATGGAAGGGTGTACCCGGCTTTGAAAAATCGGTGGTCCCTCGGACAACAAACTTTGCACACTTGTAGAGGAAGAGTGGGGCTACATGTGTGCCAAGTTTGGGGTGCAGGGGGTACCGGGTCCCCAAAGTCCAGGAGATCAGGTGCAAAAAGGTGACTCGAGTATAAGCCGAGGAGGGCATTTTCAGCACAAAAAAAGTGCTGAAAAACTCGGCTTATACTCAAGTATATATGGTAGTTGTATTTTCTGTTGTAAATCAATGAAAAATATTTGACCTACAGAGGAAATAGCCTAATACCGTTCCTTTTGTGCCCAATTTACACAATGAATGTACACTTTCACTTGGTGAATTGCCATTTATATTGTTTTGAAAATAGATCCCTTGGTGTCCTTACAGCAATTGGATTAAGCACCTGAGTTCTAAATATTAAACCTTTGCTGACCATGCACAGCCCTTTTCACGCAACATCATCCACTTTTTTAAATACTGATAATCGGGAAAAAAAAAAAACATCCAAGTTGATTGAGGGAGCCTACAAGCAAGATCTTTTATCAAAACCATGAACAGTTGAGGATTATTTGCTTTGATATACCCCGTATTTATCGGTGTATAACACGCACAGGCGTATAACATGCACCCTAACTTTAAGAGGGAAGTTTCAGGAAAAAAACTTTCCACAACCCCCTGTGTATAACACGCAGGCACAGTTTACCTTCTATTTTCAGGGTAAAAAAGGGAGTGTTATACGCCAATAAATACAGTATTTGTATTCTTTATTCAAAGGCTGGTTGAAAATGATTTTACTATTTTCTGAAAACGCAGTGGAGTGGTTAGCCTCCATAGTTGTTCAATGGCTGTTATGGGGCCTGGGGGTGTAGAGGGGCCTAAAGCATTTGTTCTTCTGAGACTTGGCTTACAAATCAACAAATGCAGCTTGATACAACCTCCATTTTGAGACCAGTTCACACTTTGTTACTGTAAAGCTCATCAAGCACCTTCGGGAAGTGCCAAAAAAGTGTATAGGCAACAGACACACTTTAAATTTCTGCTTTTATGTGTCAGAACACAAAGATACTGTTTCAGGAACAAACATCTGAAGGAGTGCAATATCATAAGCGTGGAATGTAACAACGCCGTAACATGATACAATGTAAGCTTACATCTTGATCATTTAAAGCGGGTTAAAACAAATCACAAAATCTCTGCAATACAAGCACATTTGCCCATATTTTACTTTTTTTTTTAAATGCTGCCAGTACAGAAAATACCTGCTGATCTGCCAAAAATCCAGTGAGCCACTAACTTCCTGTTAAACCCGACAATGCTGCCTCTGTTGCCCTGAAATTTAAAGTGTTTTTTCCAGCCATGCCAGAGTTTTCTCCTACTGGACTACCTCCCTTCCCATTTGTTTTAGAGATGAGAATAGGGAGGGTATTCTGTATTCCATCAGAGTAGAACTGGGGTCACAAAACAGCTTTGGATTTTAGTGCAGCAGAGGCAGCGTTGTCAGCTCATGGGATGTTAGGGGCTGAGTTTTGCCAAATTATCAGGTTTTTCTCTGTACTTGCAATGTTTTAAAGGGGTAAAACATGTGGGAAATGTGTATGTATTGCAGTTTTTTTTAATAAAGATAATCACCCACACTCAAACTGCAACAATTAGTCACATATCTATATGAAGTGTAAAAAGCAACATAACTATAAATACATCATTTCCAAAGGGCAGTTTAATATCACAATAAAAATAAAGTATATATGTATAAATGTACATAAAGTGCTGATAAAGTGCAAAAAGTCCTGTATAGCCAAAAACAGATACAGGAAATTACTTTTTTTTTTGCACTTACTTTATTTTCATTGTGATATTATACTGCACTTTAGGATTCATGTATTTACATTTATGTTAATTTTTGCACGTTATATAGATACAGTATGTGACTAATTGTTGCACTTTGTAATTAATTGTTGCACTTTGATTGTGTGGCGCTGCAGGTCATTATCTTTATGGTCTTAGGGTTTTTGTACTGTATATCAAACTTTCTGCTAGCAGCCTTCTTTATCACAGCGCGGACCTTATATTAGATATTTGATTTTTATTTAATTGCCTTTTTTTGTTATATTTTTTTTTTTTCCAGACATATGCTTTAAATGGGATGTATACTTAGAAAACATATTTTTACCTTGTGTAACACTGCCTCAAGTAAATACCCAACCTTGTGACTCTGATGTCCATTCTTTCCGTCAGCTGCTCTAAAAAGCAGAGTACAGTTTTACTTTTACCAGATAACGCCCCACTTCAGTAAAAGATGTAAAATGGCTGCCATATCAAGCAGTATCACGGGCAAAAACTGGCAGATTTTCAAAAGGTTACAAAGGTACTCAAGATAAATAAGTTGAAATGCACATGAAAAATACCTATTTGTGATTTTAGATCACCCTGTTCACATACCCTTTAAGTGGCACAGATTTATAAACTCTAATCTCAACAACGTTGGAGTGAAAAAAAAAAAATCCATGTTTGCATTTGGGAAGGTGGATGTGGCCTTTTTGTTCGAATGGCAAATCACATCTTTGGAACTGCATGATGTCACCAGTTGCTGAGGAGAAGCATTTTGGAATCTGCAGATTGCTACGGTTTATAGATAAACTCCAGGCAAAGATCACAGTGAATAATTGCCTCACTGGTATTAGGACTCGCTAAAGCACGCAACCAACTTCTCAACAGAAAAAACCCTGGATGAAAATGTAATATTATGTCAGGCACTGATAAAAGACCGTTGAGATTGCAGATAAGTAAAATTGGCATACAAGTAACAATAAAATTGTACAAACTCATTTAGATTTACCAAGACTACGTAGCATAAAGGCCTACCTATAGTATCCATTCAATTCGTATACAGTCAGGAAGGCCCGTGCACTACAAGTCTTTAAAGTTCTCCAAGACAGCAGCATGAAAGCCTTTTCCTGTCCTTATGCCGCATACACACGACCGTTTTTCATGACGAGAAAAATGCAATTTTTTTATTTGGTCATTAAAAACGATCGTGTGTGGGCTCCAGAGCATTTTTCACGACGTGAAAAATGGGCATTAAAAATTTGGAACATGCTCTAATTTTTCTCCTCGTTTTTCACGTCGTCGTTTTTCTCATTATGAAAAACGGCCGTGTGTAGGCTTTAACGACGTGAAAAAAACGCGCATGCTCAGAAGCAAGTGATGAGACGGGAGCGCTCGTTCTGGTAAAACTAGCGTTCGTAATGGAGATAGCACATTCGTCACACTGTAACGGACTGAAGAGCACGAGGCTGAAAAGCGTGAATCGTCTCTCACCAAACTTTACTAACACAAGGATCAGCAAAAGCAGCCCAAAGGGTGGTGCCATCCGAATGGAACTTCCCCTTTATAGTGCCGCTGTACATTTCGTATGTCACCGTGCTTTGCTCAAGCATTTTTTTTCACGATAGTGTGTAGGCAAGGCAGGCTTGAGAAGAATCACGTCGAGAAAAACGTCATTTTTTTCAATGACATTAAAAACGGTCGTGTGTATGCGGCATTAGGATGAGAACTGCTTTTAGACAAAGTAAATGTCGTCTACTATAGTAAAAGCCTTCTGACAAAAAAAATTCCAGTGAAATAAAACTTAATAAAATCTTCA
Organism: Rana muscosa; assembly: GCA_029206835.1. Lineage (NCBI taxonomy): Eukaryota > Metazoa > Chordata > Amphibia > Anura > Ranidae > Rana > Rana muscosa. Next base: position 93,827,244 of record CM055118.1, on the reverse strand, counting down.
CAATTTAAAATATATAAAGGTACCTGCTTGTGTCACAAAAAATAGTGAAGCTGCCCCCTGTAGTAAAATTAAGTCAATCTGTAAATTATATAAAGAAAATAGGGGTATGGAGCCAACACCAATTCAAACTTATACACAAATTTCACAAATAAATACTTAAACTATAAAAAAAATTCCATAGTTATTCCTCAATGTGCATAAAAAATCCGCCACCATGAAATCTTCTGTGTGCCAATATATATTGCTCCTGATTATGCCACTCAAATCACCAGCCTCTGTATAAAAAATGCACACTCACCAGCAGTCCAGTGACCCCTAACTTAATAAAGGTAAACTAGCGCATTGGGATATATTCTCCAGATCGATCACCCCATAAAACCCAATTCTCTAACTGTCCCCTCAGTCTTCCAGAGACAATAAGCCAGAGAAGTACCATAGTGTAGTATTTATTAACCCAAATGCATAAAGTATAATGACGATATATCACTAACTTGTTTAAGTGCCCAGACTCGGCACCAATGTAAACCGCCTTTGTAAAGAAATCAGCACCGCCACACCATAAGGTTTGCGGCATGTTTCCAACCACTGGAAGTTCGGGCCAGGACGTGATGTCAAACCAGAGCCTGAAGTGACGACTTCCGTAGAGCCTGTACTAGTTTTGCCAAATCGCGTCTTCAGGAAGCTACATGAAGCTTCCTGAAGACGTGATTTCGCAAAATGAGCACTTCTCTGGCTTATTGTTGTGGTGTCTCTGCCGCTAATATGGAAGACTGAGCGGACGCTTTGAGACTTGGGTTATATGGAGTGATTGATCTGGAGACTATATCCCAATGCACCAGTTGACCTTTATTAAGTTAGGGGTCACTGGACTGCTGGTGAGTGTGCATTTTTTACAAAGAGGCTGATGATTTGAGTGGCATAATCGGGAGCAATATCTATTGACACACAGAAGACTTCATGGTGGTGAATTTTTTATCCACATTAACCACTTCCCGCCCAGTCAATAGCATATTGACGTCCGGGAAGTGGTTGTGTTATCCACACTGGACGTCATATGACGTCCTGCAGGATAACAGCCGCCGCGCGCCCGGGGGGCGCGCATCGCGGCGATCGGTGGAGCGGTGTGTCAGTCTGACACACCGCTACACTGATTTCGGTAAAGAGCCTCCGGCGGAGGCTTTTTACCACGTGATCAGCCGTGTCCAATCATGGCTGATCACGATGTAAACAGGAAGAGCCGTTGATCGGCTCTTCCTCACTCGCGTCTGACAGACGCGAGTAGAGGAGAGCCGATCGACGGCTCTCCTGACAGGGGGGGTTCGCGCTGATTGTTTATCAGCGCAGCCCCCCCTCGGATACCCACACTGGACCACCAGGGAAGCCCCCCAGGACCACCAGGGAAGCCCCAAGCATGTGGATGGCCAGGTAAGTACCCCATGGCCATCCACATGTACAAATACTCAAAAAACATATGCCAATCAGTGCCCACAAATGGGCACTGACTGGCACCACCACAATGTGCAATGCCCAGCAATGCCACCTACCAGTGTCAACAGTGCCACCTACCAGTGCCCATCCGTGCCACCTATCAGTGCCCATCCGTGCCCATTTGTGCCCACCTATCAGTGCCCGTCTGTGCCACCTATCAGTGCCGCCTATAAGTGCCCATCAGTGCCGCCTTTGAGTGCCCATCAGTGCCGCCTATGAGTGCCCATCAGTGCCGCATACCAGTGCCGCCTATCAGTGCCCTTCAGTGCCGCCTTTCAGTGCCTATCATCAGTGCCCATCAGTGCCACCTCATCAGTGCCACCTCATCGGTGCCCATCAGTGTCGCCTTATCAGTGCCCGTCAGTGCCGCCTTATCAGTGCCCGTCATTGAAGTAGAAAAGGTACTTATTTACAAAAAAAATTGACAGAAACAAAGAAAAACTTAGTTTTTTTCAAAATGTTCGCTCTTTTTTTATTTGTTGTGCAAAAAATAAAAATCGCAGAGGCGATCAAATACCACCGAAAGAAAGCTCTATTTGTGGGAACAAAAGGATAAAAAAATTGTTTTGGTGCAGTGTTGCATGACCGCGCAATTGTCATTCAAATTGCGACAGCGCTGAAAGCTCAAAATTGGCTTGGGCAGGAAAGTGTATAAGTGCATGGTATTGAAGTGGTTAAAGAATGACTATGGACTTTATTATGATTTAATTAAATTTTCATGAGATTTGTGTATAAGTTTGAATTGGAGTTAGCGCCATACCCCTTTTTCTTTATTCAATAAAATCTTCATTCCCTTGTTTTGCTCGACCATAAGTTTTTTTGTGAAATTGTACATGCATACACAGATAAACAGACATCAAAAGGCGAAGGTAGGATTCTGAGTCTGCATATTGTTTGTTTTTTGGGTATCCTGTGCTCTAATTCCTGGCTTTATTAGTTTAAATAGGCTGTTAACCTTTCCGAAGCGACTGGTGCCCAATTATTCATGCCCCACATAGAGTTTAGGATCAGCTAACCAAGACACTTGGGGGCCTGGGCTGCCTTCCAGGGGTTAGGGGTGCTACAATACATTTATATTTAATAAAAAAATACTAGCAGATATTTAGACATGTCTGACTGGCCAGTTTTGCCGTGATATCAGGCTAGGTAGCTTTTTCCTTTAAGTCTACTGGTTACCTGGTTTGAACTTTCCAGCGATTGTTAAACAGATGATTACATATCTCCATTCAAATCTATAGTTTAGAGTTTGTACTGCATATGTCCTCATGGCGTAAGAATAAGAAAAGAGATTGCAGTGTGCGTATACTGGACGCATAATAGTGGCACTTCGATAAATAACCAATTTCTTTTCCGATTGGAATAATCAAATCTATGGTCAATAAGCCATTTGCTCAATATGACACACATGGGGAAGAAATTTTGATAAATTGATAGGACATGATTGTAACTTACAATCGTAAATGATTAGGCGCATCTCTGTTTCCACCCTGTAATCAAACTATCTGATCAAAATATGATCTTATTTATGAAAAAAGTATCTCAGTGCTGCAGACTGATGCAAATCAATAGAATTCCAACCTGGCTGCTCGACTCAGTTTGGTCTAAATTGATCAGAAGGGAAGTTATGGCTATTGGATTGATTGTGGATTTTATCAGTTTGATCAATTTGCACATCAATCTTAAAAAAAAAAAAAATGGAATTGTGTATGACCACCATAACCATAAGGGTGACTGGAGAAAGACATCACATCCCAGTAAGTCTAATTGATCTAAATGTGCAGTTAAACTTTAAATGCCAATTCATAAAAGGATGACAATGCTTTTAATAATATTACATTCATTAGGGCCTATGGAGCAAATGCCGTGCATGAGTAGTACTGTGAAGCTTGCTGGCTCTAACAGCAGTGCTTTACCTCGTAGGCTTTAGCTTCTGGTCTGATGCATCTTGTTCATTCAATTTGTTGTTTCTTTTATTTCCACAGCACTCTGACCTGTAACAAAAAAACAGCGATGCCCGTCCTGTTCATCTTTGTAGGTCTCCTCATCGCAGGTCAAGCTGTGTCTGTCTACTTCATCGCCCAGCAGCATTCCACTATTAAGGGGCTGTCGGAAACCACAACTGCATTAAAGTTAAAGGATATGATCAAGAATCTTCCTGGTTCATGTAAGTAGCAAGCTCTAATATTAACCATTGTAGCATCTGTGGGGTGGATTTGCTAAAGGCACATAGACTATGCAGTTGCACTCATTTTCCCCAGAGCTTAGTAAATATGGTAAAGTTCTGCTGATTTCCATCATCCAATCATATGCAGGGAAATTTTGTTTTTCCTTGTACCTGATTGGGTATTCTTAAGAAAGTGAAGCTCTGGGGAAAATGTGTGCAACTGCACTTGCAAAGCGCACAATCTACCGTATATACTCGAGTATAAGCCAAGTTTTTCAGCTCTTTTTTTTGGGCTGAAAGTGGCCCCCTCAGCTTATACTCGAGTCAGTACCTGAGTCCATTGCAGAATCCGACCTCATAGTGCCCGTTGAAGAATCCGATCCGTGTACCCGAGTCCATAACATTTGGATGACGGCCGTGCAGTGTCAAAAACTCACGCTCCTCCTTGTGCTGTTCCGTGATAGGCGGAACACTCGGCTTCCCAGCAAACACTGTGTTCAGTGTTCCGCCTATCAGGGATTCCCTCTCGTCCATGATAGACTAGAGGGACGAGAGGGCGTCCCTGATAGGCGGAACACTGAACACAGTGTTTGCTGGGAAGCCGAGTGTTCCGCCTATCATGGAACAGCACAAGGAGGAGCACGAGTTTTTGACACTGCACGGCCGCATCCGAATATGTTATGGACTCGGGTACACGGATCGGATTCTGCAATGGGCACGGTGAGGTCAGGCGGCAATGGACTTCATTTTCACCTCTCCTCTGATGCTGGATTGTCCTCAATTGAATCAGCACTCGTCTCTAAGTAAGTCTGTAAGGAACAGTGGCACAGAATAAATTTTTACATTGGCCAAAGTTACTTTTTATTTGTATGAATTTTAGGAAAACTTGCACTAGTTAATTTTCAAGTTATGATGGTATTTTCGGCTTACAGTAGCTGCTGCATTTCCCTCCCTAGGCTTATACTCGAGTCATTAAGTTTTCCCAGTTTTTTGTGGTAAAATTAGGTCCTCGGCTTATACTCGGGTCGGCTTATACTCGAGTATATATGGTATTTGCCTTTAATAAATCCACTCCATTATGTTTACATTGCATTAAAAGGTTCCACTAGCAGGTGGGATAGCTTACATATGTAATAGCACATTTTTTTGAAACTAGGGAGGTGACAGAATAAATGGTGTATAAGCCAATATAGGACTTAGGCTGCTTTCACACTGAGGCACTTTGCAGGTGCTATTGCGCTAAAAATAGCGCCTGCAATGCGCCCTGAAAGAGCCGCTCCTTGGTATCCAGTGTGAAAGCCCGAGGGCTTTCACACTAGAGCAGTGCGCTGGCAGGAGGTTAAAAAAAACTCCTGCCAGCCGCATCTTTGAGGCGCGGTAAGAAGCGGTAAAAATACCGCTCCTATAGCGCCCCTGCCCATTGAAATGAATGAGGTAGCGCCTCCAAAACGCCCGCAAAACGCCGCAAGGCGGCGTTTTTAACACTTTTTCGGCCGCTAGCGGGGGGTTAAAATCACCCCGCTAGCGCCCGCAAATCGCGTCAAACATGACGGTAAAACAGCACTAAAAATAGCGGCGTTTTACCGCTAGCGCACCCAGTGCTTCAGTGTGAAAGTAGCCTTACAGTAGACTGCACAGGTATAGGACTAAAGAAAAAAAAACCTTGTTGGCCACTAGGTGTAGACTTTACTTCACCAAAGACATCCAGCCAACAAACAAGTTTCACTTTGGATAAATATATTTTTCATGGAATTGGCATTTACAATCCTGTCTAAATAATGTTTCTTAAATTAAATTAATTATTTAAACGCCTGTGATAATTATAAATATGAAAATACATAAATTAAATATTTCAAGAATTAGCCAAAAAATATGTCCTGCAGTGACTTTTAGTAAATACAAAAATGACATCATCTGGACAAGGCAAAGAAGTTTTTGAAAATGAAATGTTGCTTTTTCCGAGCTGCATTTGGATAAATGAATATCTGTCATGTTTTCCACCTCCAGCTCCCTACCAGCAAAATCGTCAGAAACTGAAGATTGCAACATTTAATATTCCACTGGCATTCAGCGATACGGACGGCTCTCCACAGGTAACGTTGTCAGTAGAATACTAGTTATATATTAACAGTAATAGCAATAGTTCTAGTGATTTAGTAACCATAATAATAACAAGCAAGTATAACCATTAAGGTTATGGTGAGAAGTGGCTAAAGAATCCAAGAGTCCACCCCACTGAATCAAACTTTTCAGAACAGAAAGTGTGTGGCTACATTTGTTGGCACATAGCTAGCACTTAAATTGTTACTAAACCCAGCACCCTGCATTCACTATATCTGGTCTCCCACAGTACACAGAACATGGAAATTCAATTATTTTAGTAAATACAAACTGCTAAATACCTTTTCTCATCAGCAGTATATAGCAATTTTGTGATTGCTATCAGTGTCTGGTTAAAGTTTGTAGGAGGAGTTTTCATTCTCCTCTGACTATCCTATGAAGCTGCAGGACCCCTGACCCGCTGTCTGGACAGTGCTAATTGACCCTGTGCTGATCACATGCACCCTCCCAAGAAAAAAACAAAACTCTCTAAAGGTACATGTTCAGTGGAAGTATCGTGCCCTCACCCCCCGCTTTCTTATACATACCTGAGTCCTGTCTCGAATCAGCACTGTACCCATCTGCAGCAGTGCTGATCTCTCTCTCCTCAAAGTACATGGAGGCAGAAGCAGAGTCATTGGCTCTGGCAGCTGTCAATCAAATCCTAGGGGCAGAGAGTGGGGGTGGGGCCGAGCTACGCTGCGCCCCTATAGGAAGAGTCTTCCTATGGTGGTGCATTGAGAAGAGAAGGAGCGCCAGTGGGGGACCCCAGAAAAGGAGGTTCAGAGCTGCTCTGTGCAATACAATTTTATAGAGTGGGTAAGTGTAACGTGCTTATTATTTCAAAGAAAACCCTGAGCCTTCACAAATGTTTTAAAGCGGAAGTATAGTATATATTTTTGGGGATAAAGCACAATACATATTAGTTATGTGTAATAGCGTGTATCCCATTATTTGCTTCTGCTACAAATCCTGCACTATGTTCTTCCTCACAGCCACCAGATACCATCCTCAGTGGCTGTCTTCCTTTGCTGGAAGTCAGCCACGAGGCACATAGTAGAGGACTGGTAGCAGAATCAGATACCTGCAGGTAATAGGATACACACCATTGCACATAACTAATATGTAGGGGGGATTTTGCACACCCCAGCTTTAGTAAATAATCCCTGTATTGTGCTTTATCCCAAACAATATATACTACACTTAAAGCGGAGTTCCGCCAAATATATATATATTTTTTAAAGCCAGCAGCTACAAATACTGCAGCTGCTGACTTGTAATATTAGGACACTTACCTGTCCAGCGTGCCCGCAATGTCCTAGCCCAAAGCCGATCTGTCTCTCGGCTCCCGGGTGCAGATGCCGGCATCATCAGTAAGGAAATCAGGAAGTAAAGTCTTGCGGCTTCACTTTCTGCTTTCCTACTGCGAATGTGCGAGATGCGCTGTGCGTCCTCACTGGTCCCTGCTGTCTTCTGAGACCTGAGTGTCTCCCAGAAGACAGTGGGGGGGGGGTGGAGGAGGGGCTGGATAGGACGTAGATCGCCGCGGCGATCTATCGCATGAAGTGGGAGCAAATACCTGTATTAGACAGGTATCTGCTCCCCCCTCCCCCTGAAAAGTGCAAAATGTGACACCGGAGGAGGGGAGGAATCCGTTCAGCGGAAGTTCCATTTTTGGGTGGAACTCTGCTTTAAGCTCTAAGAATGATATCCCACAACACAGTTTTCAGAATCCTTCTTGGTCTGACACCAGCGGAGTAAATTCTGATTGGTTGCTACAGGTTATTCCTACAAATTAGAATTGAGGCTCTTCATAAAATAAAGACAATAGTGACAAGTTCAGTGCTGATTTAAAATCATCCTAAGAAAATGTAGGAACATTACTGAAAATAATAAAGTTTTACAAGACAAACTTCTTTATTTGTAGAACCTGGAAGCTATTGCAGAGGAGAGCAACAAGATTGAAGATGCAGTTAAATACATGCTCCTGGTGAGTGGCTGTATTTATTCAAATGCCATTAACTAATTTCACTTCTTAATAACTCAAGGAAAACAGCTAAGTACACAGATGAAATATATGGGAGCTGTTTACCAGCCAAAGAATTTGTATGTTTGTCCATACATTCTTGAGATTTACACAGCTCTGCCCCATAAAACCACCAGTTGAATAATGCCACTTACATTTAAAGAGGAAGTAAACCCCAAAAAAAAATTCCTGTAAAAAAAAAAACCTGCAAGAAAAAGGCACAATGAGCTAGTATGCATAGCATACTAGCTCATTATGTGGAACTTACCTGAGATCAAAGTCCCCGAAGCGCTCCTCGTTTCCCTCCGCCGCCATGTCTCCTCGGAGCGTCTTCCTTGTATAACCGCTCCGGCGCTGTGACTGGACGGAGCGGCGATGACGTCACTCCCGCGCATGCGCGCGGGACCGGCACGATCCCCGCGCATGCACGCGGTTCAGGCATTATCCATTGATAAAACCGTCACGCTCAGTGCGCCTGCGCCGTTTTCTGCAAATATCTCCTTAACCGTGTAGGTTAAGGAGATATTTCTTGCACCTACAGGTAAGCCTTAATCTAAGCTTACCTGTAGGTGCAAGTTGTCTGGTTGGGTTTACAACCACTTTAAGGAATACAGTGATGTCTTGTTTTCACCGCAGCCTTATGACTGGATAGTGAAAGAGCAGCCCAAAAAAAAAGTCATCACTCTCCTCCTATATGCATTTTCCTTGTCAACACATTTGCATGTAGCAAACCTGATTGGCTCCCAGCTCTGCCCCTCAATCTCTCCCTGCGCAAGAGGCTGATACCAAGTCAAAATCAGGAATTCACATTCATTACAAAGAAAAAAAAAAAGAATGATTGAATATCTAGGTGCATTAATTTGGCTTTTGCCTGGAGCACAGCTTTAACAAAGAAATGTGTATTTAATTTTGTACAGTAACAAGTAATGTCGCTCCGCCTGTGTCTTATCTCTATTCCTGAACAATGAATGCTCTGTGTTGCCCATGCATAGTATATACATTATATATTTATACCTTTTTCGATGTGCATTTCATATATCTGTAGAGAACTAACCCCCTGAGAAAATACCAAACACTGAATGGCACCATTCTCGACAATCTGAGGAAGCTGAAGAAGACTCTGAGTGACCAGGAGTGGATGGTCAGTGTTTATAAATCATATGGAAAATGGAAATCTTCCCTATCCCTTCTACTAGGTTTATTCTTGTTAATTATCTGATATACCAACTGTAATAGAAGATGCTTTGAATGGTTGGTATTTTCGACCTTCACACCAGATAAAGCCAAGAGAAGGGACTTGGCCCTGGTTTGGCCTAATTTATTCCCCCAGCTATTCTACAACACATTAACTTTATATTTCTGTATAGGCTCATTCTATTCTATTCTCTTCATAGATGACATTATTATATTATATTATTTCAATCAACGTAATTTCTCAATTACTTGTCATCAAATAGCTGCAAGGAAGCTATGATTATGACACTTCATGTTACATAATCTTATCCTACAATCCGCTAGGTTATCTATTTTCATTTATAAGAGTCACTTTCCTGAATGATTACACCTTTTTCTATTATACTATTGTACATGTTCTGTTAATTGAATATCTATTTCTATTATATTATTGTACATGCTCTGTTAATGGAATTTTGTTGATAATTATAAAATTCAATATAATATTTGAAACGGGAAAATGGAAATCTTTAGACTTTGCTACAAACATATGAAACCTGGTTGGTTGCAAAGGACAGCAGTTCCACTTTTAAAATTAAAATATATGCAAATCTTTTTTTTTGTTGTTTTGTTTATATAGTAAATAAGCATTAAAGCACCTGTCAATTTTGAATTTTTTTGCTTTCTGTGTCCCATTAGACAAAACAGGAAGTGAGAGGAAATCTCTCCACTCGGATTCACACAGCAATAAACATAACCTGATAGAGGTTTTACTCTAAAATTAGAAAATTAAACACACTTTAAATTGAAAAAAGCTCATTGTCTGTACAATTCTGTAACAATTAAAATATATCTTTTATAATGACCTAAACAAATTATTTTTTATCTTCTTAAGGTTTTTGATGCATGGATGCAGCAGTGGTACTTGTTCTATTTGGTGCAAAACCCTGAAACACCCACAACAACTCCAGCACAGAACCCTGAAACACCCAAGCCAACTCCAGCACCCACAGGTAGAGGTGCAATAGATCAGGCACTGCATACAGGCTTTGCGCTGCCATGGTGCCACATGGGAAGGCAAAAACAGCTGCTCTTAAAGCCTTGTGTGTTCTTTTCTTTGGCTTTAGAAATACGGTGCTTGCACAGAATTGTGGTATATGAAGTAGGTCGTAGCTACTTATGTAGAAGTTCCAATAACTTGACATCAGAATCTTACAAGTCAGCATTACCAGAAAACAGATCCTTAATGTGGGAAAATGTTGTCATATTGGCACTGGCCTAGTGGAAATATGGAAAATGTACCCCAGTGAGGAGAAACAGGAATGTCTAGCCATTGCGAAGGCTCCAAGCCCTTGCCCAGACTATTTAATCTATTTTAATTTGGATGGATTTTGTAAGAAAAAAAAAATCAGAGTATTAAGGCAGAATTGAACCTTAGGCAAGGTAGCAGCTTTGGCCCCTTATCCCATCAATTGACATTAAATATGCATTGCAGTAGGCATAGAGAAGCTTTCCCATTTGCACTGTCTGTACTGGCATAGCTCACCCCATCTGACAACAACTGTCTACAAGTGACCGTTTTGACCACCACTACGGTTTACTTTAAGAGCATGAATGTTGTAGCTGGGCTGCCTAGACATCAACCAAGACCTAGGCTGATCCCTAGGTTTTATTGTGGATGGTCCAGCTCTGCAATAAATAGATAAGTACTATTAAGACTTTGCTAGATTTAGGATACGTCTTTGCCTCTGCATGAGATGTATGGTGCATTTTAGATGGATTATACATGTCTTACCTTACATCTCCATGGTGTGTTTAATGGAAACCAAACCAGTGATGCAGCAAGTAATGTTTTGTTTTCATACAAGAACACACAAAAATTTACTTGGACTAACAAAACGCATAAACCACGTATCTTTTGCTTTGGCGCTGAAGTCTCCGTCTGTCTTTGTGCCTCTCAGCTAATAGATGCTGCTAAGCCTGGACGTATAGCATAAAAAGTCATCTTCTGTCCAGCACCTTTCACAGTCTCCAAAATTTGTTCCTCAGGCGCTAGAGGCTTACTGGAAATGTGGAAAGACAACGATCGCCCAGCAGGGCGCAGCCTTAGCGAAAACTTGGTTTATGCTTCTACCAGTTACTACACCGACACAGAGCCCAGTATTGTTGATGAAAGTCCAAGTGGTGAATATGTTCTCTCCTCTTATATGAAGTAGTACACAAGAGTAAAAAAACATCTTACAGAGAGACTAGTGGATAGAGATTCAACTGCCGTGTCATGAGCATCTATTAGGAGCATATATGTGGGTGTTGAAGGTTATTATAATCAATGAAGCTTGACACCATGCACATCAATAAATCTATGATGTGCACATAGTGCAAAGTCATCTGTGCCTTCTATGGTGAACAAAAGGTTCCCGTGCTATCAGTATTAGTTGGAGATGGGGCTTACTTTGCTGGGCACAGAGGTGGAGCTTGCTGTGGTTTATCTGTTACAAACACAGGTGTCAAACACAAGGCCCACGGGCCGAATCCGGCCCTCCAGGCCATTTCATGTGGCCCTCGCCCTCCTCTGATCCTCCTCAAGACCCTTATTTTCTGCTTTTAAGCAATGCATCCAGCTTCTTCCCAGCAGCAGCTTAAGGAAAAGGGGGTTGCACTGTGATGTAAGGGAGAGTGGAGGACTCAACTTCTGATGGTGGGGTGGCTCTTAACATCTAATGTAAGGGGAGGGGATGCGCTGGACATCTAATCTTACAGATGCAATCGGCCCTTTTGAGGGCAATCATAGTGCTGATGCGGCCCTTGATGAAATTGAGTTTGACACCCCTGTGTTACAACACTAAAAAAAGTGATCTCTATTTTTAAAAACACTGGACCTTAGCCATTTGTTGAATTTCCAATAGAAAATGTACACTATATGGCAAAAGCTTGTGGCCACCTGACTGCCACACCTATCTGTATGGCCAAAAGTATGCAGAACCCCTCCAAATTATTGAGTTGGTGTGTTTCCAGTGAATGATACTGCTACATCATACAAAGACATTTTAAACAGTTATGCACTTTACTTCCAACCATGTGATAGCAGTTTGGGGAAGACCCTTTTCTGTTCTAGCATGACTGTGCACAAAGCCAGGTGTATAATGACAAGGATTGTCAAGTTTATTGTGGAAGAACTTGAGTGGTCATACAAAGTCCTGACCTTGACCTAATTTACCACCTTTGGGATGAATTGGAACATTGTGAGCCAGATCTTCTCACTGTACATCAGTACCTGACCTCACAAATGCTCTTCTAGATGAATTGGCACAAATTCCCACAGAAAAAATATTGTGGAAGCCTTCCAAGAATTGTGGATTCTATTAGAGTTGAAAAAGGGAAAGGGGGGAGAGGGCAAGTATATTAATGCCTATAGTATTGGAATAGGATGTCCAGCAAGTTTATATAGGTGTGATGGTCCGATGTCCACTTTTGACCATATACAGTAGTACCCCAGAGTTCTCAATCACGTTCTGACTCAACAAGAAAATGGAAAGTTTGAATCTGCTGGAAAGGTGTAATGTAAAAAGACCCAACAAAAGGGAGCAGCAAAAGAGGAAAACTAGTTCATTCAGCATTTCTTGGCTGCACAATATGAACTTTTCATGTCTGTAGTGTTGAAGCTGCCCTCTGATGAAAGTCTTGTCATACCTTTTAATATTATTTTACATTGATTATGTGGTCACGTAGGCATTTTCTATACAAACATATGTATTTTACAAGCAATGTATAGGATTTTGTTTTTACATTATGTAAATGTAATTAAAGCTCAAGGTTAGCTACAAAAAAAAAATTCTCCTATAGTCTTGGTGAGCTAACTTACCTGTGCTTATCCATCACTCCCAATGGGGCGGTATATGTCAATAGACATATGTCAGCTATCACTCGCCAGCATCCGGTCCGCTAAAAACAGATGTATGGGGATCTGTCTGGCAGATTGGATTGGGTGACAGGCGGTCAGTTTCCATCCGACAGCCCATAGAGGACAGTGGACTGTGTCCGTGTCCGTGTCTGCTTTGCATTAGCGGAGCAGACACGGATCTGTCATCCGACTGCTCAGCGGGGATCAGACAGACTGAGCAGGCAAACTCTGCCAGTGTGAAAGGTGCCTAATGAAGTATGTCCCAATGTGTGCAGGCAGCAGAACTCTGGAGAAATCTTCACTGCAGGGATGCCCTGTCCTCTTCCTGTCTCTGAACTTTTAGCACTGCAGGGGTTAATAGCTTCCAGGTCTTCTGTGAAGCTGCTGTGAAAAAGTTCCCGTAAAGAACAGACCCCTCCTCCTTCATTGAGAAATGTTCTTTCATTGCCTGTAACACAATCTGTGAATGTGGAGTCTGATAAGTGACAAGATCATCTCCCCTATTCACAGATCATCTTACAGGCAGTGAAAGCAATGAAAGAACATTTCAAGAGGAGGGAGGAGGGAAGTGGAGGGAGGAGGGAAGAGGAGGAAAGAGGGGGGAAGAGGAGGGAAGAGGAGGGAAGAGGAGGAAAGAGGAGGAAAGAGGAGGAAAGAGGAGGGAAGAGGAGGGAAGAGGAGGGAAGAGGAGGGAAGAGGAGGGAAGAGGAGGGAGGAGGAGGGAGGAGGAGGAGGGTGGAGGAGGAGGGAGGAGGAGGGAAGAGGAGGGAAGAGGAGGGAAGAGGAGGGAAGAGGAGGGAAGAGGAGGGAAGAGGAGGGAGAAGGAGGGAGGAGGAGGAGGGGGGAGGAGGAGGGAGGAGGAGGGAGGAGGAGGGAGGAGGGAAAAGGAGGGAAAAGGAGGGAGGAGGAGGGAAGAGGAGGGAAGAGGAGGGAGGAGGGAAGAGGAGGGAGGAAAAGAAGGGAGGAGGGAGGAGGAAAAGGAGGGAGGAGGAAAAGGAGGGAGGAGGAAAAGGAGGGAGGGGTGGGTCCTTGTCAGGAACTTTTTCACAGCAGTTTCACTGCTGCCCTAAAGCTATTAAGCTCTGTAGCTCCAACGTTCAGCATCAAGGAGAGAACAGAGCATCCCTGCAAAGAAGATTTTAAAAAAAAATTGTGTCCTTGTATCTAGACTATATTACCAAAAGTATTAGGACACCTGCCTTTACACGCACATGACCTTTAATGGCATCCCAGTCTTAGTTGGTAGGGTTCAATATTGAGTTGGACCAGGCCGTCCACAAGGTTTATGAGTGTGTCTATGGGAATGTTTGACTAGTTTTCCAGAAGCGCATTTGTGAGGTCAGGCACTGATGTGGACGAGAAGGCCTGGCTCACATTCTCTGCTCTAATTCATCCCAAAGGTGTTCTATTGGGTTGAGGGCAGGACCAGGCCAGTCAAGTTCCTCCACCTCAAACTCGCTCATCCATGTCTTTATAGACCTTGTTTTGTGCACTGGTGCGCAGTCATGTTGGAACAGGATAGGCCATCCCCAAACTGTTCTTACAAAGTTGGGAGCATAAAATTGTTCAAAAAATGTCTTGGTATGTGGACACCTTAAGAGTTCCCTTCGCTGGAACGAAGAGGCTAAACCCAACCCCTGAAAAACAGCCCCACACCATAATCCCCCTTCCACCAAATGATTTGGACCAGTGCACAAAGCAAGGTACATAAAGACATGGATGAGTGAGTTTGGGGTGGAAGAACTTGACTGGCCTGCACAGAGTCCTGACCTTAACACCTTTGGGATGAATTAGAGCAGAGACTGCAAAACAGGCCTTCTCGTCCACATCAGTGCCTGACCACACAAATGCGCTTCTGGAAGAATGGTCAAACATTCCCATAGACACACTCCTAAACCTTGTGGACAGCCTTCCCAGAAGAGTTGAAGCTGTTATAGCTGAATCCTACAGACTAAGACTGGGATGCCATTAAAGTTCATGTGTGTGTAAAGGCAGGTGTCCCAATACTTTTGGTAATATAGTGTAGCTTTAACCACTTAACGACCGCCCACTGTAAATATACGTCGGCAGAATGGCACTGACAGGCAGAATCACGTATATCTACGTGACTGCCTTTGTATAGTTGGGGGGTCCGATCGGACCCCCCTTCTTTACAGTGAGCGGTGGTTAACTGATCGGGAGCGATCAGGCATGAGGGGACGGCCGTTCGATTCCGGCCACCCCCTCTCGATCGCTCCCGGCGAATGAGAGAGCTTCCCTGCCTGTGTAATGTTTACACAGGCAGAGGAAGTGATGTCATCTCTCCTGCGGCGCTCACATATACCGAGCGCCGTACAGGAGAAGATGCCAGGTTAGTGCACAAAACACTACACTGACACCAGGACACATAGGTACATAAATCGCCCCCCCAGATCACCCCCCAGCCACAGTGTCACTGATTGCAGTGACCATTTATTTACTGATCACTGCAATCAGTGACATTTGTGACTGTAAAAGTGTCACCAAAGTTTAGTTTTAGGTCCAGTGTAGCCCCCTAACCCCCCCTAATAAAGGTTTAACCCCTTGATCGCCCCCCAGATAACCCTTTCACCCCCTATCACCACTGTCGCTAAGCGATCATTTTTCTGATTGCCGTCTTAGCGTCGGTGATGCCGATCGGTAGCCAGTAATTTTTTTTAGGTTCGCCGCAGGTTTTTATAGCGTCGAGTACCCCATATATTACCTAATAAAAGTTTAACCCCCTTGATCGCCCCCCCCAGGTAACCCTTTCACCCCTAGCACCGCTGTCACTAAGCGATCGTTTTTCTGATCGCTGTTTTATTGTCGGTGATGCCGATCGGTAGCCAGTTTTTTTTAGGTTCGCCGCAGGTTTTTATAGCGTCGGGTACCCCCATATATTACCTAATAAAGGTTTAACCCCCTTGATCGCCCCCCAGGTAACCCTTTCACCCCTATCACCACTGTCGCTAAGCGATCGTTTTTCTGATCACTGTCTTATTGTCGGTGATACAGATCGGTAGCCAGTTATTTTTTTTAGGTTCGCCGCAGGTTTTTATAGCGTCAGGTACCCCAATATATTACCTAATAAAGGTTTAACCCCTTGATCGCCCCCCAGGTAACCCTTTCACCCCCTATCACCACTGTCGCTAAGCGATCGTTTTTCTGATCGCTGTCGTATTGTCGGTGATGCAGATCAGTAGCCAGTAATTTTTTTTAGGTTCGCCGCAGGTTTTTATAGCGTCAGGTACCCCCATAAATTATCTAATAAAGGTTTAACCCCCTTGATCGCCCCCCAGGTAACCCTTTCACCCCCTATCACCACTGTCGCTAAGCGATCATTTTTCTGATCGCTGTCTTAGCGTCGGTGATGCAGATCAATAGCCAGTAATTTTTTTTTAGGTTCGCCGCAGGTTTTTATAGCGTCAGGTACCCCCATATATTATCTAATAAAGGTTTTAACCCCCTAATTGCCCCTAGTTAACCCTTTCACCAGTGATCACCATATAAGTGTTACGGGTGACGCTGGTTAGTTAGTTTGCTTTTTATAGTGTCAGGGCACCCGCCGTATATATAACCCAATAAAGGTTTAACCCCCTGATCGCCCGGCGAGTGATATCAATTAGGTTTTAGCGTCAGAGAGGGTCTGCGTCACACCCCAGGTAGCGTCAGGTTAGTGCCAGTAACGCTAACACCCACGCGTGAAGCATACACCCCCCTTAGTGGCATAGTATCTGATCAGATCAATATCTGATCTGATCAGATCTATACTAGCGTCCCCAGCAGTTTAGGGTTCCCAAAAACGCAGTGTTAGCGGGATCAGCCCAGATACCTGCTAGCACCTGCGTTTTGCCCCTTCGTCCAGCCCAGGCCACCCAAGTGCAGTATCGATCGATCACTGTCACTTACAAAACACAACACACATAACTGCAGCGTTCGCAGAGACAGGCCTGATCCCTGCGACTCCAGTGCTGTAGGAGGTGATTTCACCACCACAGTTAAAAAAAAAAAGCATATATGCCGAAGCATTGGGGCAGCAGGGGCGGAGGAGCGGAGGAGCGATTTTGCTCCTAATGCCGCGTACATACGGTCGAAATTCCGACGGAGGCTTGCCCGTGGAAAAGTCCGACCATGTGTGTGCGGCATAACTTTTTTGCGGGAAGATGCCCCCATGCTTCGGCATATATAAATGGTGCATGTATGCCCATCATTAGAAGTGGGTGGATGAATGGCGGTATTCTAATGGTGGGCATACCCACCGATCAATCTCTTTTTTCGTTCAGCCAACTGGCTGCATGAAAAAAAAAGATTACAATACATGTCCAACAAGGACCAGCAACGTACTGGTATGTTGCTGGACTTTGAATGTTTATACCAGAATGATGCCTGCGGGTTTAGGTATCATCTTGGTATCATTCTTTTCAGCCAGCGGCCGGCTTTCATGTAAAAGCAATTCTAGTGGCTAATTAGCCTCTGGACTGCTTTTACAAGCAGTGGGAGGGAATGTCCCCCCCCCAGATATAAAAAGCGCCATTGGGAAATTGGGAAAGCATTTTATCACACCGATCTTGGTGTGGTCAGATGCTTTGAGGGGAGAGGAAAGATCTAGGGTCTAGAAGACCCCAGTTTTTTCAAAAAAAGAGTACCTGTCACTACCTATTGCTATCATAGGGGATATTTACATTCCCTGAGATAACAATAAAAATGATAAAAATAAATAAATATGGAAGGAACAATTTAAAAATAAAATAAAAAAGCAAAATTAATAATAATTTTTTTTAAAGCATGTCGTGTTTGGTATCTATGTACTCGGCCTAAGATTATCTTTTTTATTTCATCAAACATTTGGGCAATATAGTGTGTTTTAGTGCATTAAAATGTAAAAAAGTGTATTTTTTCCCCAAAAAATGCGTTTGAAAAATCGCTGCGCAAATACTGTGTAGAAAAAAAAAATGCAACACCCACCATTTTAATCTGTAGGGCCTTTGCTTTAAAAATATATATAATGTTTGGGGTTCAACATAATTTTCTTGCAAAAAAAAAAAATGTTTTCATGTAAACAAAAAGTGTCAAAAAGGGCTTTGTCTTCAAGTGGTTAGAAGAGTGGATGTAAGCTTCCTAATGTTGTGTATAAAATGCCATAACAGTTCAAAACCCCCCCCAAATGACCCCATTTTGGAAAGTAGACACCCCAAGCTATATACTGAGAGGCATGTCGAGTCCATGGAATATTTTATATGTTGACACAAGTTGCGGAAAAAAGACAATTTTTTTTTTTTTTTTGCACAAAGTTGTCACTAAATGATATATTGCTCAAACATGCCATGGGTATATGTGGAATTACACCCCAAAATACATTCTGCTGCTTCTCCTGAGTACGAGGGATACCACATGTGTGAGACTTTTTGGGAGCCTAGCCGCGTACAAGACCCCAAAAACCAAGCACCGCCTTCAGGCTTTCTAAGGGTGTAAATTTTTAATTTCACTTCTCACTGCCTATCACAGTTTCGGAGGCCATGGAATGCCCAGATGGCACAAAACCCCCCCAATGACCCCATTTTGGAAAGTAGACACCCCAAGCTATTTGCTGAGAGGTATTGTGAGTATTTTGCAGATGTCGCTTTTTGTCACAAAGTTTTGAAAATTGAAAAAAAAAAAAATATATATATATATTTTCTTTCTTCATTTTCAAAAACAAATGAGAGCTGTAAAATACTCACCATGCCTCTCAGCAAATAGCTTGGGGTGTCTACTTTCCAAAATGGGGTCATTTGGGGGGGTTTTGTGCTATTTTGGCATTTTATGGCCTTCGAAACTGTGATAGGTAGTGAGGAGTCAAATCAAAAATTTGCGCCCTTAGAAATCCTGAAGGCGGTGCTTGGTTTTCGGGGTTCCGTACGCGGCTAGGCTCCTAAAAAGTCCCACACATGTGGTATCCCCGTACTCAGGAGAAGCAGCAAAATGTATTTTGGGGTGTAATTCCACGTATAACCATGGCATGTGTGAGCAATATATCATTTAGTGACAACTTTTTGTAATTTTTTTTTTTTGTCATTATTCAATCACTTGGGACAAAAAAAAAATATTCAATGGGCTCAACAGGCCTCTCAGCAATTTCCTTGGGGTGTCTACTTTCTAAAATGGGGTCATTTGGGGGGGGGGGGTTTGTGCTATTTTGGCATTTTATGGCCTTCAAAACTGTGATAGGTAGTGAGGAGTGAAATCAAAAATTTGCGCCCTTAGAAATCCTGAAGGCGGTGCTTGGTTTCCGGGGGCCCGTACGCGGCTAGGCTCCCAAAAAGTCCCACACATGTGGTATCCCCGTACTCAGGAGAAGCAGCAAAATGTATTTTGGGGTGCAATTCCACATATAACCATGGCATGTGTGAGCAATATATCATTTAGTGACAACTTTTTGTAATTTTTTTTTTTTTGTCATTATTCAATCACTTGGGACAAAAAAAAAATATTCAATGGGCTCAACAGGCCTCTCAGCAATTTCCTTGGGGTGTCTACTTTCTAAAATGGGGTCATTTGGGGGGGGGAGGGTTTTGTGCTATTTTGGCATTTTATGGCCTTCAAAACTGTGATAGGTAGTGAGGAGTGAAATCAAAAATTTGCGCCCTTAGAAATCCTGAAGGCGGTGCTTGGTTTCCGGGGGCCCGTACGCGGCTAGGCTCCCAAAAAGTCCCACACATGTGGTATCCCCGTACTCAGGAGAAGCAGCAAAATGTATTTTGGGGTGCAATTCCACATATAACCATGGCATGTGTGAGCAATATATAATTTAGTGACAACTTTTTGTAATTTTTTTTTTTTTTTTAGTCATTATTCAATCACTTGAGACAAAAAAAAAATATATATAATGGGCTCAACATGCCTCTCAGCAATTTCCTTGGGATGTCTACTTTCCAAAATGGGGTCATTTGGGGGGGTTTTGTACTGCCCTGCCATTTTAGCACCTCAAGAAATGAGATAGGCAGTCATAAACTAAAAGTAAAATGTACCCTAGTTTGTAGACACTATAACTTTTGCGCAAACCAATAAATATACGCTTATTGACATTTTTTTTACTAAAGACATGTGGCTGAATACATTTTGGCCTAAATGTATGACTAAAATTGAGTTTATTCGATTTTTCTTATAACAAAAAGTAGAAAATATCATTTTTTTTCAAAATTTTCGGTCTATTTCCGTTTATATCGCAAAAAATAAAAATCGCAGAGGTAATCAAATACCATTAAAAGAAAGCTCTATTTGTGGGAATAAAAGGACGCAAATTTTGTTTGGGTACAACATTGCATGTCCGCACAATTTACAGTTAAAGCAGCGCAGTGCAAAATTCTGAAATCACCTCTGGTCCTCTAGCTACCAAATGGTCCGGGGCTTAAGTGGTTAAATTGAACTTGTGGGCATTCATATGTGTGCATTACAAAAAATAGTTTTAGAAGAAGTAAAGCAGAAAAATTCAAAACATAATCCTTTCTGATCAATTGCATTCTAGTCACTTACGTAAGATGAAACATAACCTATCAAAGAAGGTATGATTCAAAGGAAGAGTTTGATTGTTTGCTAAGGGTTTCTTCTATTGTTAAGAAAATAGTTTTTATGTATTCTATAACCTACTTTTAAACTGGACTCACTTATTTGTATGTGGTTTAATGTATCAGGTGCCTCTGTGATGTCAGAATGCATGATGAGGGCCGGTATGCATGCTCTGCCTGGTGCTTACGTACCACAGTGTGATGAGACTGGCGACTACAAGCCTGAGCAGTGCTGGAGAAGCACCGGATATTGCTGGTGTGCCTACAAGAATGGAACTGAGATTCTGGGAACCAGATCCCGTGCAAAAATTGACTGCAAACGTAAGAACACACATGTCTTACTCGCATAGCTGAAGGTACTATAGGATGGAGGAGGACAGCCACAAACATTGATTTGCGAGAATGATTGCTACATATACAGTACGCTCATAATTGTGTCAGCCCGCTGGTGTTGGCCTTATCTTAAGGGGACAGTAGTAACATTTACCCTATTGCTTACCCATAGCCATAGCTAAAAATCAGTTTTGCCATCAGATAAATTATAAGAGAGACTATACCTGCACTGCAGTTAAATAGCAGGCATCAGGAGGTGCCACATCAGAACTGCTATGTCAGAGCCTGACTTCTCATGGGGCTGCTGAAGCCCAGAAACCCAAATTGTGAAGTATGGGCCAAATAGGTACATCCATGCTGTAATCTGGAGAGCTCGATATCACGGGTATATATATATATATATACATATATAGGGGTGGAGCATTTAACAAGTTCCAAAAGGTGAGCTTATCCTTTAACGGACTTTGGGCGGTGTCAATGGCATCTGTTTGAGACACTTCTTAAATTTTTTTTAAATAATTCAGAATTCATTGACCGCTGCATTTGAGCTGCTTAAGGTTAGAGATGCACCAGGCTCCGCAGCCCCCTGATCCCCCGTTTTGACAGCGAGCTGTCAAAATCGAAAAAGACGCGTCTGTGCGGGGCTCCACCCGCATTATTTATTCACAGTGTTCTGTGAATGTGAAAACTACAAGCACCAATAGCTTTGGCAGCTGTCGGGTTGTAGTTCTCAATGAACTACCAGGGCGCTGTGAGTGCTCTAGGTAGTTCATTGAGCTTCCTGTCAATGTGAAATACCGGTACTTTACAGGCTCAAAAATGTGCATTTATTTTATTTATTTGTAAAGGTGAACAAATCCTTTAATTTGATGCGACAGGCTCAATTGATATATTCAGCAAACCATTAAAAATCAAACCAAATTTATCTCAATGTGGGACTTCAGTCAAGAAAAAAACGAAGGCGTAAATTTGTAAAAGATCGGACTATGCCCACTTAGCAATGGCAATAAGTTTCGGAGAAAGACAGTACCAATATAGGATCCAGCCCTCCAAATGGAACAAGTACCAGTCTTTAATAGTATAGCATATTATTCCCCAAGCTGGGCCAAAGATCTCATCTGGACCTGCAAAAACAGACTTTCCAGGAACATATAGGTGATATACTGTGGGTACTTCACTGTGCTTGACTGATAGGTTCCCTGGATGAAGTGATGGCACCCAGCAGGTATTACATAGGGCTTTTGTAGTGTCCAGGACTGCACACCTTTAAAAGTCTACGCACTCCAGGGGACAAGGCCCTACCTTTCTGACCACTTTTATTTAAAAATTCCACAACTTAAGCCTCGTAACACACGGCCGAAAATCTCGTCAAGAAAAAACTCGTAGTTTTTCTTGACGAGATTCTTGGACAAGAAACTTGTCCCGGCCGAGTGTACACACGCTCGATTCAAAGAACCCGTGGTTCTTTGAATGGAGCGAACGCGGTGACGTCATCGACTACGACGAGCGTGCGCTCGTCACATTCGATGCCGTCGCCACCATCTTGCTACACCCTATCTATGCCTAGGAAGCTAACGCGCATGCGTCAAAGTGATTTCGAGCATGCGCGGGCTTCCCGGAGGACAGGTAAGTGTACACACACAATTTTCTCGTCGAGAAACAGGCTGACGAGAATCTCGACGAGAAAATAGAGAGCAGGTTCTCTATTTTCTCGTCGAGATTCTTGTCGGTTTTCTTGACGAGAAACCATACACACGAACGATTTTCTCGACAAGAAAGCTATCTCGGCAGTTTTCTTGTCGTTTCTTGCAGAGAAACTCGTTCGTGTGTACGAGGCTTAACATGCTGCACCCCAGAGGTTGCCCCTGGATCTACTACAATTTGGCACAGTTCTGTTGAATGTAGTATGTGTTGTGGTGCTTAAATTCATGTTTGAGTTGCTTTAAGCATGCTTTTGGGGTGCTGCTTCTAGATGCTTTTGGCATGCTTAAAGCTGCTTATGCTCTTGCATTAACCTGTAAGAGGAATAAAAACAGCTTAGAAGTATACAAATGCTGGTGCACAAAAGTTCCTAAGATGGCCACAGACCCCCAGATACCAGCTGAGCATTATAAAATATTGTAGAGGTCCTTTAAGTTGGTTTCAAGTAAAACATGTACGTACGTATGTATGTATGAGTCACCTACAAGGTGCATATACTGTATATACCAGGGGTAGGCAACCTCAGCTCTCCAGCTGGCCCTCCAGGATGCCTCTGCCTCTAGGAGTCATGCCTGTGATTGATGGGGTCTTGCAAAGTCTCATGGGTTTTTAAAACAGCTGGAGGACAGAGGTTGCCTTCCCCTGGTATATACTATGTAGCTGGTAAAGAAAGCAGGGGAAATGTCATATCAGTTAAAGCGAAGAGCAGTGATGAAAGTTTTTTTTTTTTTAAACCCTTTCAGTCGTTTCCCAGTCCCCATAAAGAGGGCTAGGTCAGGGGGCCAAGAAAAAAAAAAGATGAGGTTGCCTCATCTGATTTAATACATTCTTAGTGATGTAATTTGCTTCTTGTGGCAAGATTGATACCATTATCACTCAGCCATAGTGAGTTACTTTGCTAGACATCTGATTTTATATTAAAGTCTAAATTGTACAAACTTTTTATTTTTTTTTGACAGATATTCAAGATAACTATATTGAGGAGTACGAAATGCAATATAATCCATCCTTTTATGGTAAATAATAAATATTTATTTGTATTTCATCAGCTAATGAAGCGATATGGTGCATACATATGTGTAAAACTGGCTTCACACTGATATGCTAACACACTACATGCTCACTACCTGAATGGGCTACTTTAATGGAACGCACATCAATGCATGTACTGTAATTTTATGCGCTGCAAATCGTTACTGAATTTTGGAATGCACCGGGCTATGCAAAGTGCAACATGTCCTATTTACTTTTAGCTCACACCAATGCAGTGTGTAGGTGTGAACTGAAGCCATGGGACATAAGGCAAATTGCCGCGTTCCTCTATTGGGCAATACTGTTGGTATGAACCAGCTGATACTTCCATAATGGTAAATAATGTTTCAATGACTGGAAAGAACCCATAAGAAAAGTGCCTTAGGCCAGCCATAGATATAAAACCAAAAATGTAGCGCTTCACTGTTAAGTGTCAGTCCATATAATTCAATAAAAGAAGAGGTAAATGCAAACATTTAAGAACTCCACCACCAAGTATTTCAGTGTGAACAGATGATACACCACCACAAACGTGCTCACTATCTGCTTACCAGAAAGTGAACGTCTCAAGCATTGTAGTGAAATGCAGAGGGTCACAGGTGGATACAGCTCTCCAAACTTGATATAGATGTGTTCGAATCTCAGCCAGTTCAGCAGGTACAGGCCGAGATTCGAACCGTGTATGGGCAGGTTAAATGTACCAAGTTGATTGATCAATCAACTTGGGTACAACCAAGTTCACTTGCTATTATTGCTAGCGGCTGCTATAGCCAGTAGCAATAATCAATGTCTTCTCCCGCCGTCATCACAAACCCAATGCTTGTCGACATAGGCCCTTACAACAGCTGTGAAAACCCAACAGAGGGTCTAACCATTCCCCACTTTATCCAGAACTAAGAAAAAAAGGTTTTGTCTGATCATACAGTGCGATTGCATGTAAAGACGGCCATACATGGATCGAAAATTGGGCCAGTTCAGCAGGGACCGGACAAACTTCAATCTATGTAAGGACACCCTGGATGTACACAAGCTGATCCATCAATTGACTTGTGTACAACCAGCCTGTCAGGTTTTTCCCAAATGGTTAGTGCTGCCGGCTATAGCTGGCAACACTGATCATTGTGTTCTACTGCCAGGGAAGGCTCCCCGCTGGCAGAATCCATTGGCGCTGCGGGGATGATTCCCTCATCAACAGTCAATGAATCAAGCAGTTTTCTTTTTTTCCCACAAAAATTGCATAATGTTTGGCCTGCCTAAGGCCCCATACACACTATTAGATTTTCTGCAGATCTTTGTCTTTAAATTTACCAAAACCATGTAGTGCAAGGGCCTGCCTGATTGCATACAAATTGAAACTCTTAAGATTTTACCTCATATTATATGGTTTTGGTAAATCTGAAGACAAAAATCTGCAGAAAATCTAAATAGTGTGTATGGGGCTTTAGGGGAGGCTGAGTGTGTGTACCCTTTTCATATCCCAGAAGGTAAGCAATGAAGAGGATTATTGTAATGCTAAAGGCAAGTTCTTGCATGTTTATGGTGATTAACAACTCTCAGATCGCTTGGCTTTGTCATATTATAGTTTACTTACTCAACTGCCAGCAGCCTATGAAGGGCTTAATGCTGGCCATACACTATACGAAAAATCGGCCGAAAATCGGTCGTTCAGAAAGTTCGTTCGTTTTTCGAACAGTTAATGGGCACAAAATCGATAATCGTTGGGACGTTTTTGAGCCGAAAAAACGAAGGACAAGTTTGGAAATTTTCTGCCGAACGAACGATAAATTGAAAGGTGTTTCCCGTCCGAAATTGCTGCACTAGGTATATGTAAAAAACAAAAAACAATTTTTTTTTCATTTAAGTCCACTGAACGATTTATCGGTCATTACATGATGGCACTATCGTTTGCGCTCACGGCCGAACGTTCATTTTTCGAACGTTCGTTCGGACGATTTTTCGTATAGTGTATGGCCAGCATAAGGATCAGTTCACACTACTGCGGTGCAAGTTACATCAGTTTTTGAATGCGATTCTGGTGCAAATTCACAGTGCGATTTTTGTGTGTCAAGTTCAAATCTAATGCGTGATGGGATTGGTCACAGCTGCCCTTTTATGTCTGGCCAATATATATATATATATATATATATATATATATATAAAAAAAGCTGGATTCACAGTAATGTGAACACAGGATTGCATTTTAAATCCGGTCCCTAGAAGTCTATGGAGCTGAATTCGCACAGGATCAAACTCGCATGACCGTTTTTTTTGGCCACATCAGAAACGTACTACATTAAAGTAGATGTCCTTCATTGAAAACAAATGTTTTTCAGCATTTGCAACTGATCAAAATCGCATCAGAATTCACATCACTGTGAACCAGGCCTCAATCTCCTGCAGTTTATAGTTAGTTGAGGATAGTACCAGCTTTGGTTAAAAAAAAAAAAAGCTGAAATACTTGCCTTATCTGGAAAGAAATGACAGCTCTTGCATCTTAGTACTGGGTTCTATGACCAAATGCCTAGGGCAAAAAAAAAAAAAAGAAGACAGCTTTGGTTCGATTGCAAGCATGGCACAATATAGATATAGTTCAGAAAGATCCACTTTTGTTTGAATATGGCTGTAAAATCCTGTTTGTGTTTTTCTGCAGGTAAAGAGAATCTTGAGTGATCAAGCAAGGACGCAATTGTTCTACTAACAGGCTGCTTAGTTCCAGCTTAGCGCAGAGGCTTTTCTACTTGTAGAGACATCGATTTTTATTTTTATTTTCTAATATAAAGTTCTCTCTTTAGGGTTATTATGTAAGAACTACTGCAGGCAAGACACAAAATCCAGTAATAAATGGAAAGAAAATAGTACTTATCTGCTTCTTATTTGTTTTCGGATGCCAAATAAAAAATGCTCCATAATGTTTTAGGCTTGTGTCAGGAAAGAAAGACTACCTGCAATCAAATTCTGTCTCTGGTCATGACCAGATAACGATTACGTAAAATGAATTTCGACAACATCACTTCCCCCATTCATTCAGATGTCAAAAGGAAGACAACTGGCAGAGAGAGGTTGGTTTTGGGTCCACGCTTTCAGTGAAGGACCCAGTAAAAGGTTAGGAGTAGGGTTAAAGCAGAATTATAGTCAAAAATGAAAATATTTGTTAATTATATACAGCACACTGTATAGGCTTTGCTAATAAAAACAATCTTTATATAACAAATACTCGATAATCATAGCATTGGGGTACTTCCTCTCAAAGGGGGAATTACTGCAGTGATGTCACCCTCTACAAACACTATTTGTTAGGACTACAGGGTTGTCACCACTGTTAAGCCTCCTCTTCTCCCACACGGCCACAACATTCATCCACAGAGTTCTGTGATGGAATGAAATACAAGTACTGACAGCTTGTAGTTCTCAATGAACTTGAGCGCTCTAGGTAGTTCATTGATTCTTCCCGTCATTGTGTAACTGCCTGACTGAGGTACGAGCAGACAAATACACTAAAATTCTGCAGGAGCCCTGCATTGCACCCGTGATCTGTTGATCGCAGATGCAATACATTCCATGCTCCTACCAAAAAAATAAATAAAAAAAAACACCACACGTAAATGCAATTTTTTTACCTGCAAAAAAATTATAATTTTTTTTAAAGGTGAACTTATCCTTTAAGGAGTTAGCTTATGGTATGGTTGGGGGGGGGGGGGTTGTTTTATTAACACTACCACACCTGGGTTCATCAATGCTGAAAACCATTGTACTAGACTTGGGATCTGTTCTTGACCAACATTGAGGCTGGGTTCACACCATTGCGAATTTGGATGCGGGTTATCCGCATCCAAATTTGCAATAGCAGGAGATTTTGACCGGCTCTTATAACTCTGCAGCAGGTCTGGTGCGATTTGCACAAAGAAGCTGTGCGTGTTTTGGCCTGTTTCAGGTCCATATTCAGCCCAAAATTCGGGCTGATATCAGACCTGAAATGGTGAACCAGGACGCACCGGACCCCTGCTGTGAGCCGCATGCAGCTCATATGTGAACTCAACCTGAACACTCTCTTAATAGTTCATCAAACACAATTAGATGCACCCAAACATATCCTCCACGTTGCTTCACACAGCTGTGGCAAGTGATAAAGTGCAGGAAATTTAAACTCAAGTGACAGGTGGTCTGTAGCAACTTGTTCCCATTTGTACACGGCCCTTAGAAAAAAGCTGTGAAGAGCACCTCTAACTAAAAAATAATACCGCACATTACATTTATTAACTGGTGAATTTTGTCTTGCCTGTAGTTCTTCCTTGTTTTTGTGTTCCTTTGGGTTACTGGTGATTGCCAAGAAAATGAGCATATCATGGATTACAATAAAAAAAAAAAAAAAAAATTACAATTATTTAGTATGTTATTGCTAATAACAAATTTCATGAACAGCATAAAGCAGTGGTTCTCAACTCCTGTCCTCAGGACCCACTAACAGGCCAGATTTTAAGTATTACCTTGGTGAGATGCAGGCTAGAATACTGCAATCACTGAGCAGCAAATTATATCACCTGTGATGTATTTCAGTTATCTTGCAAACCTGGCCTGTTGGTGGGCCCTGAGGACTGGAGTTGAGAACCACTGGCATAAAGGAAGAGTCACAAACAAGTAATCACTGGGATTGGGCTATCACAGTAAGCAGACTACAAAGTCACGTCATTTTCAGTGCAACTTGAGTCAGACTTTGATAGGACTTTTACACTCCGTGGCATTAAAGTCATGTCAAAGTCAGATCAAAGTAGTGCAGGAACCTGGTCTAAAGTCAGAGCGACTTCAGTAGTGCTAATTAAGACAGCTCTCATTGACGAACATAGGATTTCGTGTCATGCGACCTGGGGTTTCACAAGTCGGATCCCAGCAGTGTGAACCGAACCTCAACATGTGTTTGGAACAGCTGGTCCTCCCAACTCCCAATTTTTACTCTGAAACCAGGAGCTGTTGGGGACATCTCGATCTCCATACAAGTGTGTGCTCCCAGCAAAAATATACACACATTAACGGCATAAGGCCCAGTCTGTGCTGCCATGTATGTACGTACAGCTGGTGGGTAGGGGTTAAGAATAAACAAACTATCCCTGACCTCCTGTAGATGAACATACTTTTGAGTAATTCATCCTTAAAAATTATAACAAATACTCTGAAGTGGGGATTTAATTGGCTTTATTGGTTACAAGCAGCTGCTCATTGAAGGCTGCCATGTATTTGTCATATAAATTAAGGGGAGAGGAGCTTTGATTTTTTTTAGTGTCCGTTGTAAATTAAGAATATTTAATTCACTTCCAGCAGCTAAAGAGGTCAGCGAGGGGCTTGTTACAAACTACTATTTCACTACTTAAGATAATGAAAAAAAATTTGGTACAAGTCCTGGAAATAGATGTAAACATTCCCAACTTAGTACACAGTGGTTTAGTATTTTCTGTTTAGCTGAATGGAGCTACAACAGGCTGAGGAATTGCTGCCTGCAGTGTCCCTCAATGATATTACTGGACAAGACTTAATGCAAAAACAACATGCACGTATACATTTTAATTAGGTCTTAAAAATTTTTGCAAGATGAATTTCTTAAAATAATCACAATTTCTAACCAAAATATTATATTTTGATAAGGACATTGCACTGTCCAACACTCAAAAATTAGCAAGGAACCTCAGCCTGGCTAGGTGAGTTTTCTAGACGCTATCTGGTCCAGTTTGGATGCAGTCATTTAAACATTTGTTAACTTTTCTTCAATTTTTTTTTCCTACTTTAATAGTTGCCCCTTAATCTGTAAAAAGGGACATTCTAGTCTTAATCAAAATGTTTCGATTCTTGTGATCCGTCTTGGCAAAAAAAAAAAAAAGAAGTACATAATCACAAAACATCTTGAAATAAGTTTTTTGTTTAAATAT
Organism: Rana muscosa; assembly: GCA_029206835.1. Taxonomy (NCBI): domain Eukaryota; kingdom Metazoa; phylum Chordata; class Amphibia; order Anura; family Ranidae; genus Rana; species Rana muscosa. The sequence continues at coordinate 93,797,870 of CM055118.1, read as the reverse complement.
TGTTGTGTGGATTGATTGCTGATCATTTATGTACAAATATTACTATAAGGAACCACAGTGCTTAAACAGATATACAGCAGTGCCTGATTTCACATACAGCTGGTGCTGCAGGGACAATCTAACTGGAAATCCCCTTTACACCCAAAAATTACTCATCAGTAACAGGAAATTTAAACGTGCAACAACCAATGACTTAACAATTGTGCACATCTGTAAACAGATACCACTTTTTTTTTGGGGGGGGGGGATTTTACTTATATAAAAAAGAGAACTACTTTGACATGTGATTTTTTTTTGTTTTTACCAAATAACAGAACATAGAATTTACATAGTTGCATTGTTTTATCTCTTTAATTTGCTTGATACTTCTTTTAATGACAAGTTGGTATTTGGCTTAAAAAGAGTTTGTTAACTTTCCTGAGTGTTTCTATTGCATTGCTATACTATCAGATCATCTTGATGAAAATCATATGTACACTGACAATGAAATGTGAGAACTATAATAAAAAAAGACACGTAGTCAGTATGGTGTACAGTATTCATTTTCACAGGAAAAAAGTAACGCACAATCCTGCCACTCTGCAAGATCTGATCTTGAAAGGCTGAGCAGTGAGTTCACAGGCTTTGTAAATATAATATTTTATATATTTTTAACCATTCGTTGTGAGGATTGTTACAGGTGTGCATTCTGATTGTTGAATGGGGAATATATGTAAACACATCTGTGTAGCTATGGCCATACTTATAATTTCTGTTACAAATCTAGGAATATTTTAGCTCAGATTTGCAGGGTTAAGCATTTTAATTGGGCTTTAGCTAGACTAGGCTTCCTCTCTTTAAATGTTGCCATCATGCCCTATTGAAAATAAATACTTCCAACACAACAACGTCCCAAAATAGACAATTCTCTAAAAATACATTCTTTACCTATTGTAACACTGCAACGCAACCTCTAAGGACCCTACATACAGGCATATACAGGTCTCCGGGTTACAAACAAGACAGGGTCCGTAGGTTTGTTCTTAAGTTGAATTTGTTTGTAATTCGGAACACGTACATTTTATAAGTAGCTCCAGCCAAAGTAATTTTGTTTTACGTTTTTTGGATAGCATAGAGAAGGGTTAACACCCCTGTAATGTTTGTTTTGCGGTCTGTGTCCCTGTTCGGAAGATTTCACCTCACTTTCTGTCACTGTGACGACAATTGGATTTAGAAAAATGTGGGTTGTTGGGAAAACAAGGAAGGTTATAAAGCTTCAGTGGAGACACCTTTTTCCCATGATAACTCTTACAGGAGTAAATGTACCTTCTTAGGGGTAGATTTCCTCTCACTTCCCGTTGTCTCCCTTCGTTTGTAAGTAGGAGTCGTTTGCAAGTCGGATGTTTGTAACCCAGGGACCGCCTGTATGCATATCCTCACAGGTGGGACTTCCTCAGGAGGTATGTGGCCAGCATGTCACTGCGGGTGCCCTGAAACATCACCACCGCTCTGTTGCAAACATATGTTACATGTTGTCTGAGACCTGCTTCCCGATTGGCCAAAAGGAGAAGCGTTCTGATTGGCCACCGAGGAGGGAGGAGACGGAAGCCGCCGAGCAAGGGAAGGAGAAGCATGTCATGATGCCTGCTACCGTGATGCCTGTGTAGGAGAGTCGGGGAAGCCGCCCAAGATTGCCTGCCATGAATGGAGTCAGTGCACCGACCGACCCGGCAGAGAGGTGGCGAGTGCACGGTTTGCCGCCGCCGCCGCCCCCCTCAAATTTTTTTTATCACCAGCCGCCATTTCCTGATCCTAGCCAGGATGTTCCTCAAGGTGACCCTGTGTGGCCCGAAAATGTTGGCTTGACTGATGTGACATTGCAATTAAGAGTGTACATGTTTGCAACAGAGTGCTGGTGGCGTTTCATTGGTTTACACAGCACCAAATCATCAGATTCAATATACTAAATGTTACACTCAATATTTTCAGCTCTTAAATGAATAGTTCTGGATTTCTCAGTTATTCACCAAAAATATTAGAAATCAGCCCCCTCCGATGGCTGGCAGCAAATTATTTTATCATTTACAGGTCTTACCACTTATACATAATACTGATGTTGTACGACTTGGGTTAGTATGTTTCTGCTATGATACGAAAAATATAGTTGATGGTTCCATCGATTCCTGGATCCTCAGATGCCCTTGAGCCCAACGATATGCTCTTTGCAAGAGGAATTTGTCCTAGTCACCCCCTTCATTAAATTCTAAAGAAGCCGAGTCCTTCGGTCTTACCTCTATGTTTTTTTTTTGTTTTTTTTTAAAAGACTTGCTCATGATTTTATTCATCAATGTCGCCTCTGCTTCAGTTTCGCATCATTTGTGGTTTTCCGGGTACCGGTTTAATTTGCTTATTATTTTACTACTTTTTTTTATTTTTTCCCCAATTAATATTCGTTTTAAACCCTACCTCTGTTTAAACACCACATGACAAGCCAGTGGTGACCTGAGATCTAACCTTTTAACAATTTTTAGTCTTCCCTACACAACACAAGTTAACCACTTCAGAGCCGCGCTTTAGACGAAAGACGTCTGCAGCGCGGCTCTCATCTGCCGGGAGGGCGTCCCTGGACATCCTGCTATTTACTTCCGCAATGCGCGCTGCCGCAGGCACGCATTGGGGAAAAACTGTGCCCGCCAGGTCACGCGGGTACCGATTTGCGTGCCTGGCGGCCGCGATGTCCACCAGGTACCCGCGATCGGCATTTACAGAGCCAGGGAACGTGGATCTGTGTGTGTACATAGGGACACACCATCGGTCACCTCCCCCAGTCAGTCCCCTCCCCCCACAGTAAAAATCACTCCTAGGGAACACATTAACCCTTTCCTCGTCCCCTAGTGTTAACCCCTTCCCTGCCAGTCACATTTATACAGTAATGTGAATGGTCCCAAAATAGTGTCAAAAGTGTCCGCCGCAATACCGCAGTCCTGACAAAAAAATCGCAGATCGCCGCCATTACTAGTAAAAAAAAAAAAAAAAAATCCATAAATCTATCCCCTATTTTGTTGCGCAAACCAAACGCTTATTGCGATTTTTTTTTTAACAAAAATATGTAGAAGAATACATATCGGCCTAATCTGAGGAAAAAAAATTGGGATATTTATTATAGCAATAAGTAAAAAATAGTGTGTTTTTTTCATAATTGTCGCTCTTTTTTTGTTTATAGCGCAAAAAACAACAACGCAGAGATGATCAAATACCGCCAAAAGAAAGCTCTATTTGTGGGAAAAAAAGAATGTCAATTTCGTTTGGGAGCCACGTCGCACGACCGCACAATTGTCATTCAAAGCGTGACAGCGCTGAAAGCTGAACATTGGCCTGGGCAGGAGGGGGGTTTAAGTGCCCAGTAAGGAAGTGGTTAAACTCACAAAAGGTAGTAAACGACCCCTCGAGCTCCACGGTTAGCAAAACTATTGCTTTGTACTGTCTTACTCAGGAATGCTTAACCAGTGGCCCCAGGAACCCTCTCAAGTGGCCCGGGACTTCATGCTCTGGGATGGCTGATTGGCAAGCCCAAATCGTAGGTTGCCAACACGCCATTCCAGATCTGAGTGGATGGAGCCGATGCCGGAGGAAGCAAGCTGCTGCGGAGGTAGCAGGAGCCGCATAAGTCAATGCTTCCTTTGCAGTGTTGACTCCTGTTCCAGGTAAAGTGCATCTGGTATCACTCCGCCTGGGGCAGGAACCTAATAGCTTCTGGCAGAAGCTGAAAGACAAAAAAAAAGTAACTTTAAAAACCATCACATAGCTTTGCAATGAGCATTTTAGCACTTTAAAAAAAAAAAGTTAGTAGGCTACTTTCACACTGATCCACAGGTACAGTGCAGTGCACCTGCGGCTTTCCTGGGTGGGGGTTAGCTACACTGGACCCATAGACTTCTATCACTGGACCCATAGACTTCTATTATATACTGCAGATTTATTGTGCTTTCAGAAAGGGCACCACAAGATGTAATAGTGGGTAAACATCCAACAGGGATTGGTTCCATGGAAAATGATAATCATAAATGATAATTGTTGTTTAAAAATCATTCATTATGCTATTCAAAATAAAAAATCAGAAATTCTGAACCATTTAATTTCGGCCTTGAGAAAGGGGCATGGCCCTGAAAGGCGTCATTGCCATGTTTACGGGCTAACACTGCAAGTGGTGGTGAGCGACTCCATTGCTGCATCCATTCTGCAGCTCCCAGAGGCTTTCCCTTCTATGGTTCACTTGTGGATGTCCTCCCTGCAGCGCTCTGGTGGCTGTACACCTTGCGGTTCTCTGCAGATCCCACTATGGCAGTGATGGCGCACCTTGGCACCCCAGATGTTTTGGAACTACATTTCCCATGATGCTCATTCACTCTGCAGTGTAGCTGAGCATCATGGGAAATGTAGTTCCAAAACATCTGGGGTGCCAAGGTTCGCCATCACTGCACTATGGTGTCTGGGTCAGCTGACTCTGAAGGCGGAACCCCCAACACACGGCAGCTGGAGTTGCTGCCAGCCCACCACCATCTCGGCTCCCTCCTTCCCCCCCCCCGGACATCGGGTTGACTGCATCAGCTGCAGGATAACCTGTCCTGGGTTGCCATGTGACACCCCACGCATCAGCTCCTCGAAGAGCTCCTCTTCCAGCGCACAGTCCCGTCAGCCTTGGGGATTATACACAGTGTCAGCTCCCGCAGCCTCCCATCTCCCTGGCCAAAGAGAGGGACCGAGGACACTTCCATCCAGGTCTTTTCACCACCCTCGTTCAGCTGGCTGTAATATGCAACTTTTAAATGTGTTCTCTTTATTTATTTTTCTTGTTCATTAGCAAGTCTTTTAACAATTGTATACTCCTGAGCCTGTCTCCACTGGGTCACACTAAACAATTGGTTGGGACCATGACTAAGGGATTATTGACTTTTTAGCACAGACTTGGCTTTGTGAATAGTATTTAAAACTCTATCAGAATCAGTGCAAAAAAATAGGATTTTTATAACAGCTTACCTGTAAAATCCTTTTCTTGGAGTACATCACGGGACACAGAGCGACATAGTCATTACTAATGGGTTATATAGTTACCGTCAGGTGCTGGCACTGGCAACTTCCAAAACCGGAAGTACCCTCCCCTATATAAGCCCCTCCCATCCGGGAGCACCTCAGTTTTGTAGCAAAGCAATAAGTGTCCCCAAAGAGGGGCGGGAGCTCTGTGTCCCGTGATGTACTCCAAGAAAAGGATTTTACAGGTAAGCTGTTATAAAAATCCTATTTTCTTTCTCGTACATCACGGGACACAGAGCGACATAGTCATTACTAATGGGATGTCCTAAAGCAATGCCAAATGAGGGGGGGGATACACCATATATAAGCTGAGCGCTATCAGACATGAGGATCTTTTGCGGCCTGCAACACACTGCGCCCAAAGGCGACATCCTCCTGACTTCTAACGTCCACCTGGTAGAACCTAGTAAACGTGTGTACTGAAGACCATGTTGCGGCCTTACAGACTTGAGCCAGGGAGGCCTGGTGATGCACTGCCCCTGAAGTTCCAACTGCTCTCGTGGAGTGCGCCCTAACTTTGAACGGAGGCGGTCTACTTCTCAAGCTATAGGCTTGTATTATGACCTGTCGAATCCACTTGGCTAAAGTAGATTTTGACGCTGCCTGACCCTTTCTGGGGCCTTCCGGCAGAATAAACAAAGTATCCGTTCTGCGAATCTGAGCAGTGGCTTTTAGATAAGCTTTAACTGCTCTTACTACATCCAAAGAATGCAATAACTTTTCCTCTACCGAAGTAGGCTTGGGGAAAAAAGAAGGAAGAACCACATCTTGGTTCAAATGAAAACTCGATACCACCTTAGGAAGAAAGGCTGGATGAGGACGTAACACTACTCTGTCCTTATGGATAACCAGATATGGCTCCTTACAGGACATAGCTGCTAATTCCGATACTCTTTTAGCCGAACAAATGGCTACTAGAAAAATCAATTTCCTGGTGAGAAGCACTAAGGAAATATGCTGTAATGGTTCAAATGGTTGTTTCTGTAGAACCGACAGAACCAAGTTTAGATCCCATGGACATATGGGAATATTAACCGGAGGACTAATACGCATCACTCCTTGTATAAAGGCTTTGACTAGTGAATGCGAAGCCAAGGGCCTTTGAAAAAATATTGACAAGGCCGAAATCTGACCTTTGATAGTACTCAAGGCAAGCTTCCTATCTACAGCCCATTGTAGGAAGTCCAGAATTCTACCTATTACGTATTTACGTGGATGCCATTTCCTGGCCTCACACCAGGCGATGTACGCCTTCCAGATTCTATAGTAGATCTGCCTGGATACCGGTTTCCTGGCATTGATCATGGTAGACACCACAGCATTAGAGAGCCCTCTCCTTTTTAGAATGTGGGCTTCAATAGCCAGGCCGTCAAACCTAGGGCTGGTAAGGAAGGGTGGTATATCGGTCCCTGCGAAAGCAGGTCCGGACGATGTGGGAGGGTCCAAGGACTCCCCACAGACATTTTTACAATCTCCGCGTACCATGCTCTTCGGGGCCACGCTGGAGCCACCAGAATCACTGGTTTCTTTTCTACCCTGATTCTGCGGAGTAATCGAGGTAACAATTGTGGCGGTGGGAATGCATATATCAGCTTGAACTGATCCCAAGGGAACACTAGGGCATCCGAGCCGCACGCTAGGGGATCCCTTGTCCAAGAGACAAACCTGTCCACTTTCGTGTTGAACCTGGATGCTAGCAGATCTACATCCGGTGTTCCCCACCGCTGACATATTGTCCGGAAAACCTCGGGATGAAGGGACCATTCCCCTGGGCATAATTGTTGGCGACTTAGAAAGTCCGCCTTCCAATTCTCCACCCCTGGAATGAATACCGCAGATATGGCTGGGACATATCTTTCTGCCCATCTCAGGATGTAATTTACTTCCCTTTGGGCTGCACGACTCCTGGTGCCCCCCTGACGATTGATATATGCCACTGCTGTGGCATTGTCTGACTGAACTCTGACAGGGGGCCCTTGGCGTTTGGATGTCCATGCTACTAGGGCATACCGGGCTGCTCGTATCTCTAAGAGATTGATGGGCAGGGCCTTTTCCGCATCCGACCATCTGCCCTGGAGAGACCATTGCTCCAGTACTGCTCCCCAGCCTAAAAGGCTGGCATCTGTAGTGACCACCTTCCAAGAAATCGGACTGAAGGATTTCCCTCTTTCCAGATTCCGGGGAACCAACCACCAACCGAGGCTTCTGCGAACGGAAGGGGACAAGGACATTGGTACGTCCAGAGCCTGAACTTTTTTGTTCCAGGCTGACAGTATGGCCCTTTGCAACTTCCTTGAATGGAATTGACCGTAGGGTACTGCTTCGAATGATGCCACCATTTTTCCCAGCAGCCTCATGCACAGGCGTATGGATGGCTGTCTTTTTGAACCCACTAAGTGGATCAAATCTCTCAAAGACGACCCCTTTTCTCGAGACAAGAAAATTTTTCTCTGGTCTGAATCCAGCCTTAGCCCCAAGTATTCCAGACTTTTGACTGGTTTTAGGGCTGACTTGTCTCGGTTGATAATCCAACCGTGATATTCCAGATACTTGATTGTCTCGTGAACAACCACTTCTAGTTTTTCCACTGAGTGGTCTATCAGCAACAAGTCGTCTAGATATGCCATTATCGTTACACCTCGTGTTCTTAGATTGGCCAATAATGGGGCCAGAATTTTTGTGAACACTCTTGGTGCTGTGGCCAGACCGAAGGGTAAGGCTCTGAACTGAAAATGGCGCCCTTCTACTGCAAAGCGTAGAAATTTTTGGTGGACTGGAAAGATGGGAATGTGCAAATAAGCATCTTTGATGTCGATCGTGGCTAACCAATCCTCCCCTTGTAGGGCAGTGGCCACCGATCGGATCGACTCCATCGGAAAGTCCTGATATACAGGAATTTGTATAGCCCTTTTTGAATTAATATGGGCCTCCCGTCCGCGTTTGCTTCGGGACTGTAAAGAGGTTTGAGTAAAACCCGAACCCTCATTCTTCCAGGGGAACTTCCATAATTACTCCTTGGAGCAATAGTTGTTCTAGTGCCAACAGGAGGGACTCTCTCTTCCGGGGATCCCTTGGCACGTTTGACCTCAAAAATGGGAAGGAGGAGAGTCTTTTAACTCCAAACTGTATCCCAAACCTACTGCGGAGAGCACCTATCTGTCTTGATCGTGTCCCGCCAGGTCTCTTTGCGAACAACTGGAGTCCTCCCCCCACCCGACTGAGTGGGGGCTTCAATGAATTTAACTTTGGGGGAGGTTTTGTACCTCCCCTGACCCAGGGTTTCTCATTACCCTGCCACTGTCCGTTTTTTTACCCCCGGGATTTGACCGAGGAGGCCGTCGGAACTGTTACACAGCCGATGCCCCAGGGACTGGAGAAGCAGGCCCCTTAAAGAGGGACCTCTAACTCTGCTTTTAACCGGCAAGAGCGTATTTTTACCGCTGGAAATTTTCTGGATATATTTGTCCAGGTTTTCCCTGAATAAGCGTTCACCACGAAATGGGACGCTAACCAGCCATTCTTTACAGGGAGCTTCAGCAGACCAGTTTCTGAGCCATAGGAGCCTACGCATATGTCTATAGACAGCGTAAGGCGGGAGGCCTGATGGACTGAATCCTCTATGGCGTCAACCGCAAAGCCTAAGGCTCTAGGTAGATCAGCTAGGGCAAAGCCTGCTGATCTGTCAAGTCCCTCAAGACCTGTTTCAACTGATCCTTCACTGCTTAGCAGACCCCAATAGCTGCTACTGCTGGTTGTATCACCAAGCAGATTTTCATAAGGACTCCAATCTTTTATCTATTGGGTTCTTGAACATTTGGACATTATCCACTGGACATGTCAGTGATTTATACATACAAGAGATGGCTGCATCCACTGTAGGGACCTTCCATTTTTTTTTTTTTTTTTTTTTTTGATGAACTTATCCTCCATGGGATAGACCACCGGAAATCTCTTGGGGGAATAAATATTTTCTCAGGACGTTCCCAATCCTGGTAAATGAGCCCTTTCAGTAAAGGGTGAAGTGGAAAAGAACAAACAGTCTGGGGGCTTCTAGCGACCCCAACGAGGATACAGTAGTGGTTGATGGTTCCGCAAGGTGCATTTTTAAATGCTGATCGGACCATGTTAGTCAGAGACTGAACCCATAATCTTTCAGCTTGAGATGCTGAGAAAAGGTTCCCCCACTGTTGATTCCTCTATAACAGAATCAACCTTATCCTGATCCCCTTCAGGCAGGTCGATCCCTGTATGGGACTGTTGCTCTGCTAACAGGCACTCTGAAGGAGGAGACGGAGATCGGGCGTGCTTTCCCTGACAGGGAGGCAGCGATAAATTTTGACAATCTCTCTCTAATCCTCCCAGAGCTGAGGAAAAAACCTCCTCTGTTACATACACAGGAGCAGGTGACTGAGGACAGCCACAGTACCAAGTACCCCTGCGGGGTCTCTACGGTCACTTACCTCTGAACTTCAGGGGAGACTGGTGCAGCAGGAGTATGCCCAAGATCCTCAGAGCCCGATGAGACCCCCTTCGCTTCCTGGAAGATTCAGTTCCGGAGCTACTGGACGGCATATTCCTAAGCCTAAAGCTGAGGTATTCCAGCCGTAATACACCACTTTTACTGAGAATAGTCTAGCACAATTGCTGCTATATCACAGTTGGTGTCTACTAATGTGCCTTTCTAGGGGATGCCTGTATCAACCGCTTGCTGTATGCCTTTAAATGTTGCCAGCTCTGTCTCTGTACTTCATAGCCAGCTTACTGCAATAATGTGGCTTTTTAAAAACCTGCTGGGACGCCCGCACATGCGCAGAAGCGCTGCGGCGCGCACAGAGCGTCATCCCCCGCCCCTTTTTCCGGCCACCTCTATATATAGAGGCGCGCGCACGCGCGCGGCCACGTGCGCCTCGGCGCTAATTTTCAAACATGGAAACCAGGGACAGGAGCCAGGGCCCCCTTTGCCGCAGGCCGGGGGATAGACAAACACTGCAACATGGCAGAGGAAACAGTTTCCTGTAGGAGAACTCACCAGCTGCCTGGACTTTGCTCTCTGAGAAGAAACTAGTCCATATGACAAGAAAAACATTCCACAGCGGCCTCTAGTGGACAAACACAGGTACCGCAGTTTAATATACTAAACATATATTAAAAAAAACATTTTTTTTTTTTTTTTTTCTTGACCACCATTAAAAATTATTACATTTTTTTAGTAGTTACAGGCATACACAGATATTAGCGGGAATACCGTTAGGTAACAGACAGAAAGACAAATTAGGCTTGGGGGTCCCCCAATAGAACCAAGTTCCTGGGGGCCCCCACTTACCTGTTCCCCGCCGCAGGACTTTGTTTGGTCCACAAAAGCCCAAACTTCACCTATCACGGCAGGCATTGTAATCAAACCTTCAGGGACCGGGTTCCCAAGGATTCCACTCCCCTGGACCTGTATAGCACCCTGCACAGAAAACATCTTGGTCGTGGGTATGACCAGAGCTCTGGATCCCAGGGTCCAGCTCTCCTAAGAGAAGCATTACAGGCAGAACCTTGCTCTTCTCTGCAAGGCCCGGGTACCGACCGTTTAGCTATGAAGCTTTTTTGGTCGGATCCGGAATAGCTTACTGAGGCCCAAAAGAACCTGTACGCAAGCTCAGTGAAAAACACATGTTTCTTCTTGGCCAACACCTTAGACACTGGCAAAAAACTGAGGTGCTCCCGGATGGGAGGGGCTTATATAGGGGAGGGTACTTCCGGTTTTGGAAGTTGCCAGTGCCAGCACCTGACGGTAACTATATAACCCATTAGTAATGACTATGTCGCTCTGTGTCCCGTGATGTACGAGAAAGAAATAGGCGGCGCTTAAATCACAATGCTCCAGTGATATAAATGAGGGCCTATTTAAGCAGACATGGGAAAAATATATAAACACAAATGATTAGTGCAATCAAATCACCCTGTGACAGATGTGAAACATAACATTTAATAACAAAAAGTCCATAAACTTGATCCAGTAAAGTTGATTCAGTTTAGTAGTTTTCTATTCATCCACCACACCAGTGTGCCAGCTATTCCACTCCCGTCCGATAACACACTCACCAACTCGATATGCCTTACACTCTCGTATTTGGCAAAAAAACGTGTAACCTCACAGAAAGGGTTTCAAAGACTCTCCAAAATCCAGCCGTGTATGTACCGGATCTCTCCACATGTAAATAATAAAGAGTGCACCTATAGTGTAATAACGTAAAACCAGTTTAATAAACTGTGCAAATTCCAACCATTACACTCACATTAATTTCCTTAAAAGCAAGCCAAAAATGACACATCAAGACTTTCCAATAGGTGCCCAAAAAATGGTGTATTGCGGTCACGGCGGACCCGAGGTGTGCGGATATTATCTCACCCCTGCTCGCTCCTCGGACTTGGATCTCCGCTTCCTGGATCGGCTTGACGCATAACATGTCACACGCTAGCTCTGATGATTGCCGTACAGCCACGCCCGACATGTTTCGTCACACCGACTTAATCCCTTGATTAAGTCGGTGTGATAGAGCTTTAAATAATACTATTCACATTCTTTCACTTTTAAAGTGGCAGCTCTACTTTAATACAAGTCACCTGATCGGTAAGCGCAGTGGTGGGACTTCAAGTGTGGCAGGTTGTGCTTGGTGACCATCAGTTTTACAGACTTGGCTTTGCTTGCTGGCTGACTCATTGGACAATTATCTCATAGTCTGTAAGCACCAGAGTTCGATCACTATTGAAAACGTAATGTTTTTTTTCCTCAATCACTTTATTGGTCTCCATCAGGGTTGTCAAAACCAGTTGTATAGATATTTATTGCGCTGGACAATTATTCACAGTTTGCAATAATATTAGTTTCTCATCTCACCTCACCTTCCAGGACGGCAACACATGAGAGATGATAGGCTCCACCCAACAGTCAACACAATCAGTTCACAAATGTTTATAAGGCCCCACCTTATCCCTTGTTCCTCTGTATTGATTGTGTTTCCCACAGCGAAACTTTTTTTTTTTTTTCTAAACCTAAAAGACTACAGTTGGTCCGATTGGTACCCCTGTGAGCCAGGTGTAGGAATGCCGACAAGGCTGCACTTACCTGCCGCCTCAGAGCTTCTCACAGGTCGCCCCTAAAAACGGCATTTGTGCAGGCGGCTGGCATTTTCAAATTCCCCGCCATTGCACGCCACTCAAGCAGCTCGGGTCTCCTCCCTGGTCTTCCCCGGATACAGTGACACCATCCGACCGACTGAGGAAGGGGAGGACTCAACGCTCTCCAAGCCTCATTCTCAGGCTGAACTTCCTGTCACGGCAGGAAGTAGTGGAGCCGCCCACTATATGCTGGAAGTAAGAAGAGCATGGAGGAGACGCCGGACCCGCGTGGCTGCGGAGAACTGGGACTTCTGTGCAAACAGAACTCGGTGAGCTGCAAGGAGCAGACAGTCTGTCTAAAACCACCTCGATGGACAAGGAGGATGGAAAGACAGCACAGGTGGCTGCAGGCAAATGCAAACAGGGACTGGGTAAGTGCCATTTTTTCTTATCAATTGGGGATTTGTTGGTTCCTGCATAGAAGGGCTTCTATTAATCCCACCATGTCGGCCTTTGCTGGAAAAGAAGGGCCTGCAGCCACGTTATTGGGGATAGAAAAAGTGATTATAGGTCGTTCCCTCTTTTCTTGCAGACTCCCCCAGTGGAACGCAGGAGGTCTCTGACAAGCCACCTTCGTCATCCGCTAACACCAGTGCCAGTAAAAAGTGCGGTAACTGTGGCAAACGATTGCCTAAGTCCCACTCCAAGCCCTTTTGTTATAAATGCATTAAACTGGCTGGGAAAGAGGCCTCAGGTCTTATGAAGGATTTTGTCAAATCAATACAAGAGGAAATGCTGGCCTCTTTACAAACCTTCTGCTCCTCAGTAAAGGCATCCTTAATCTCAGATACTCAGCAGACCCCCCCCCCCAAAGGGTCCCTCTTCCCAGGAGAGTACAATGTCCAAACCAGGACTAAGTTCCTCCTTTTCCCCTTTCTCAAAGTTGTTCACGAGTTCAACCTAGGGAAGAAGAGGAGTTAGAAGAGGCAGAAAGCCAGGCAGGGTCAGAACTTTCCTCTAGTGAAGAGATTGGCTTTTGTCCTAGCAGTGATACAGAAGAGGTCAGATTTAATAAACATCTTTTTGGCTTGGAAGACTTAGATGGACTTCTCCAGGCGATTTATGCCACGGAGGAGATTCCGCAACCAGCTAAGGAGACTTCAGTACAAAATAAAATGTACAGAGGTTTGATAAAAAGCCAGGAGAGAGTATTGCCTTTACACCAATCTCTTAAGGAGATGGTCCTGCAGGAATGGAGGATGCCTGAAAAAGGGGTTTCTACTCCTAAAACATGGAAAAGAAAATTCCCTTTTAAAGAGGAAGAAGCCAAGGTCCTTTTTAAGGTCCCTCGGTTGGACGCCGCTCTCTCCCAGGTGACAAAGAAGTCAGACCTTTCCTTTGAGGATGCAGAGAACATTAGGGACACTATGGACAGAAGGTCCGAGTCTCTCCTAAAAAAGGCTTGGGAGGCCAATGCCTCAGCAATGACCCCGTCATTAGCAGCAACCTGCGTCGCTAGAAACGCAGACTGCTGGATAGAAAAACTTACCAGACATCTATCCCAGGGGAAAAAAAAAAAAAATCACAGGACATCATTGATTCCCTTTCGGTGATAGGGAAGGCTGTTGCCTTTTTAGCTGACGCAGCCGTGGACTCGGTTAGAGCTTCAGCTAAGACAGCCGCATTGATTAACTCGTCCAGAAGAGCCATTTGGGTTAAAGCCTGGGTGGGTGACCTTACTTCAAAGGCGAAACTATGTGGCTTGCCCTTTGAAGGTTCCTTATGGTTTGGCTCAGGCCTAGATGATGCCTTATCCAGGTCATCTGAGAAGGGGAAAAAATTTCCTCTAAAACCCAAACGGGAGAGGTATAGGACATTTTTTCGAGGCCCCGCCAGACAAGACCAGCAGAGGTCCAGAAAAGAACCCACCTGGGGTGGTGGTCACAGGAGGTGGCCTCTTGGTAGAGGGGGGAAAAAAAGCAGTCTGCTCTTTCCCTCTCCAGGAAAGAATATCAAAGATTCCAAGTGACGCCAGTATCAAGGTCGGGGGGCAGACTGTCACATTTCCTTCCCCAGTGGGAGAAAATTTCAGACAGTTCTTTTGTCCTAAGACTGATCAGGGAAGGCTACCGCCTGGAATTCTTGTCAGAGCCCCCTCCTACGGTCACTTTAACTCATCTTCCCAAAGATGTTGTAAGAAAGAAAGCCCTTCTAGAGGGCATTCAGGAACTTGTAGATCAGGAAGTGGTAATTCCGGTTCCAAAGGACCAGCTTTTCCAGGGCTTTTATTCTCACATATTTTTGGTGCCAAAGCCCTCTGGAAAGTTGCGCCTGATCATAAATCTCAAGAACCTAAACAAGTTCTTAGAGTACAAGACATTTTCCATGGAGAGTGTGTACTCGATCAGGAAAAATCTACTAAAAGAGGTCTTTATGACCACCCTAGATCTCAGGGATGCTTATCTGCATGTCCTGATATTTCCGGGACATCAGGCCTTCCTAAGGTTTGCGGTGGTAACACAGGAGGGAACTTCCCATTGGCAGTTCAGGGCACTTCCCTTTGGTCTTGCGGCAAGTCCAAGCATCTTTACAAAGATTCTTGCAGAAGCGGTGGCCCATCTCCATCTGCAGGGCATAGCCTTAATACCATATCTGGACGACCTGCTCATTTCAGGTCCTTCAGCCTCTCAGGTCAATACAGACACCCTGAAGGTGATCTCCACCCTAGAAAGGCTAGGGTGGCTGATAAACCTGGAAAAGTCCTCTCTAGAACCAGCCCAGGTACGTACATACCTAGGCGTTCAGATAGACTCTCGGGTTCAGTCTGTTCCTTCCAAGAGAAAAGGTGGAAAAAGATTGTCTTAGTCGTAAAAAGACTGATAGATGTTCCTGTATGATCCAGGAGAGAAATCCTCAGAGTTCTAGGCCTCATGGCAGCAAGAATTCCTGCAGTTGTTTGGGCACAACTGCATTCAAGAGACCTTCAGTTCTTCCACCTTTCCTCTTGGGACAAAAGGAACGATTCCCTAGACGAAGCGGTTATCATTCCCCATCAGGTAATATCCTCCCTGGGGTGGTGGTCAGTCCCAGGCAACCTGGAGAAAGGCAAACCCTGGACTCAGTGGGATCCATTAAGACTCACCACGGATGCAAGTGCCCAGGGATGGGGAGCTCATCTAGGGGTAGCCAAGGCTCAGGATTCCTGGCAGAAGGAGGTAGCCAAATCCTCTTCCAATCTCAGAGAACTGAGAGCGGTGGGCGAAGCTCTAAAGGCCTTCAAGAAAATAGTCACGGGAAAAGAGGTTTTAGTGTGTTCAGACAATGCTACAACTGTGGCATACTTGAATCACCAGGGGGGAACCAAGTCCAAGAAACTTCTGACGCTAACAACGGAGATCTTGACCTGGACAGAGCACAGGTCAGTCTCGTTGGCAGCTGTCCACATAAGAGGAACAGACAACAAGGAGGCGGACTTCCTCAGTCGCCAGCCTGTCAGACAGGGGGATTGGGAACTGAAGGTAGAAGTGTTCCAAGAGATGGTGCAAAGGTTTGGCCACCCCGAAATAGACCTCTTTGCCAGTCAGAAGAACAGGAGGTTCTTCTCTCTCTCGGGAGAGAGAGTCAGAGGGCCTGGATGCCCTGGCTCAAAGCTGGACATTCCGGTTGGCTTACGCCTTCCCCCCTCTGCCTCTGATTCCGAGAGACATCCAAAAGCTCAGCCAGGCTTCGGGCAGAGTCCTCTTGGTAGCCCCTTGGTGGCCAAGAAGGACTTGGTTTGCAACCCTGAAGTCGTTATCAGTAGCACCCCCCTGGAAACTGCCAAACATCCCAGACCTTCTGTCACAGGGTCCAGTTGTGCACCCCAGACCGGAATTTTTTCAGCTCACGGCTTGTTTAGTGAGCGCCAGATCCTTAGAAAAAAGGGATGCTCAGACAGAGTAATAGATACTTTACTCTTAAGCCGAAAGCCGGCGACGAGAAAAATTTACCTTAAAAAGTTTGGAAAGTTTTTTGTACTTGGTGTAAACAAAAACAAATAGTTTCCACCTCTATTCCGGTAATCCTGGAATTTCTCCAGGACAGGGTAGAGAAGGGTGTGGCGGTCAACACTCTTTGAGTACAAGTGGCAGCCCTTTCAGTTTTTCTTGACGCTAGGATAGCGAAATAACTTTTTTTGGAAGCCAGAGATAGGGCTACTCCTGTCAAAAAAGATAGGTTCCCACCTTAGGACCTAACTAGGGTCCTAGAGGCGTTATCTAGTCACCCCTTTGAGCTCCTAGAAGAAATTTCCTTTAAGTTTTTGACCATAAAATTAGCCTTTCTACTGGCAATCACTACTGCCAGGAGAGTAGGGGACCTGCAATGTCTTTCCATCAAAGAACCTTTTTTAATGATCCTACCTGATAGGATCATCCTCAAGCCAGATCCATTATATCTACCTAATGTGTCGTCAGCGTTCCACAGAGCGCAGGTGATGACCTTGCCATCCTTTTGTGAGAGCCCCAGAAATGAAGGAGAAAAAAGTTTCCATTGTCTAGATGTCAGGAGATGCCTCCTTATATATTTACAGAGGGTTAAGGATTTTAGAAGGTCTAATCATCTTTCAATCCTGTTTTCTGGAATTAGAAAGGGACTCCATGTATCAAAGTCCTCAGTCTCCAGGTGGATAAGGCAAGCCATTGATTTAGCATACAAAAGCTCAGGCACTCCTGTACTAGAAAAGTTGAAGGCACACTCAACTAGAGCCCTGGCTACCTCATGGGCCGAGAAGGCAGGGGCCCTCCTGGCAGCAGATCTGCAACCCAGCCACCTGGTCCAGTCAAGACACCTTCCTGAAGCACTACCGTGTGGAGGTCCTATCGCAGCAAGACCTAGCCTTTGGTCGAAAAGTGTTACAGGCAGTGGTCCCACCCTAAGGTAGGCCTGTGGATTCCTTTATTATCCTCTCATGTGTTGCTGTCCTGGAAGGTGAGGTGAGAAAACCGACGGTTATTTACTGATAACGGTGTTTCTACGAAACCTTCCAGGACGGCAGGCCTACTTCCCGCCCGGTTGTGGGTGGAGGAGTATGTTCACACTATGTGGTAAGTATTAAGATGTGGATAGCCCTTGTGGTCTAGTGGGAGTATTACTTTACAACTACTGAGGGACAAGGGATAAGGTGGGGCCTTATAAACATTTGTGAACTGATTGTGTTTCCTGTTGGGTGGAGCCTATCATCTCTCATGTGTTGCCGTCCTGGAAGGTTTCGTAGAAACACCGTTATCGTTAAATAACCTTCGGTTTTTGTCTCCATGGATATTCTTGCTGCAGGCCACACCCCCTGGTTTCGGTTGGGAGGGCTGAATATATTGGCGCTGGTTTTCCTTTCCCCTCCCTTTGATTGTTTTTTTGCTCTTTCATTGTGACCTGCAACTGGTTATCAAATCACTTAAAGTGTTCGTTACACTAAAATAAAAATAAAATGGATCCTGTTCATTTAAAGCATGTTATACAGCACAGTGCTATGTAATTTGGTCCCCTGTACCACCTGAAATACTGGCTGATCCTGCCCTCCCCCTTGTCCTTGACCACGGTTTATCATGGCTTCTGACCCCTGACAGTTTACGTGCCTCTGTCATCCGCAGCTCTCCTGTCTCTCCTCTGTCGTCCTCCTCCTCCTCTCTCCCTGCCTGCCTGCCTGCCAGCTCTGTGTCAGTGAGGAAAAAATGATCCGCACTCCGGTTGTTGATCTTTAAAAAAATATTTGTTTTTATTGACAAGCCAGTGAACAAACGCAAATGAAAACATTTGACATGTTTCAGCCTATAAGGCCTTAGTCATGGTTATGACTAAGGTCTTTTAGGCTGAAACGCGTCAACTGTTTCCATTTGCGTTTGTTCACTGTGGCTTGTCAATAAAAACAAAGATTTTTTAAAGAGCAACAACCGGAGTGCAGATAATTTTTTCCTCATTACTCTACTCAGCCAGCGACTGTGGATCGAGCACCCGGGAGCTCTGCTATCTATGTGGTGTATGGGTAGTAGCACTGACTTTTCTGTTTATAGCTCTGTGTCAGTGCCTGCCCCCTCCCCTACTGCTGCTGAAATTACAGTTTAATTTTTACACTATCTTGTTTAATAATGCAAGCTGCTCCTGTGTATGTGCCTTATAAAAATAAGCCGCTATTATACCAGATTTCAGAGCGCCACTCACGTGAATGGCTGACTCTCTCCTCCTGACTGTCAGTGGGGGATTCTCAGCCCGGCCCACTGCAGCTGTCAGGTCGAGAGAGGAGAGGGGCGACCAGTCACGTGAGCGCAGCTCTGAAAAGCAGGTATATAGCTGCATTTTTTTTTCTACAAAGCACAGACACCGGGGCACCTTACATTATTAAGCAGAGAGGATAGTGTGAACTGAATATAGTGGCCTAACAACCACTTTAATTGGCCCTCGCTTTTTAAAATATTGAGCACCCCAACTCAAGAGTGTAGCAACTCAGATCCCTGTTTGTATATATTTTGGCACCGAAAGGTTTCTTTATATTTTTATGACTGTTCCATTTACAAGACACCAACCTATCCTTTAGTGGGGTTTTTTTTTCCCTACACCACATCTTGCTATAATTTTAGTGAATCGGGGATTCTCTCTTAAGACCCTCCAATATTTTTGTAATATCTCAAAAACATCTAGTGTGGCTTGCAGCGTGTGATGATCAATCTCATTTTTACATCCTCATCTTTTTTTGTGTCATTTATTGCTCATTATATTTAGCTCTGTCTTTGTAGCCTTGCCTTTTCAACCTAGCTCTGTTGTTGCATACTTTACCCGAGAAATGATTTTCAAACAAACAATTGACAAGACAAATTCATACCATTATTTTATTAGAATAATGGGACTGTAAACATTAAACAGCCACAGCAATTTAGCTTTTTGTCCACAATTCACAATAATTCCCATAAACTGCAAGAGCCACACATTCTGTCAATTTGCTAAAATAAAACTACATAAAAAGTACTGGTATCAAATTTTTTTTACAAGAGATAAAAAAACACGACCTATTTCACAAAGCAAGGGAGACTTGCTTTTCAAGCTATGGGATTAATCCGATTAAAAAAAAATATACAATTCTTTTAGGATTTAGGAAGATAGGTTATGATCATAGCTTGTTACAAGTCTGAGAATCCCAATTCCTGAAGATCTGAACCACCTGAAATCCTCAGAAGTGGGAAATATAAACATTTAAATAATATTTTAAAATAAAGTATTGACATAGTCGTCCTCTTCTAGCTCCTCTGTCATGATGCTATTGACAACATATACATTATAAATATGATGGCTTTACAGTTCTCCTTTGCTGTGCAACTGCAAAAACAAACAAAAAAACAAAACATTAATGTTATATTTTGCGATTACCTTGACACACAATGTGGCTCTGCTCCCCCCCTTCACAGGATTTTACTGACAGCAGCAGGAGCCAATGCCGCTGCCTCCATCTCCTGTGAGGGGAGGAAGAGGGAGAGAGGGGAGAAAGGGGAGAAAAAGAGGGAGAGAGGGGAGAAAAAGAGGGAGAGAGGGGAGAAAGAGGGAGAGAGGGGAGAAAGAGGGAGAGAGGGGAGAAAGAGGGAGAGAGGGGAGAAATAGGGAAAGGAAGAGGAAGGAGGCAGAGGAAGAGCCCAATCTCAAGGAAACCTGTTACAAACTCATTTAAAGAGTGACACTATCACCCACACATTTAGCTGATCATATCTATAAAAGATTAGATTGGCACTTACTTATACTGACATAACATAGCCAGTACAGCATAAACATTGGGTGTAGTGCCCTTTAAAACTATTTTCAGTCTCAAGGAATCCCAGTCTATGGGCTTGTTCACATCTGAGGTTGGGGGCGACAGTAAAATCACACGGTTGAGCTGCATTTTTACAATTCACCAACTGCCTCCCCTTTTGGCTGCAGGGGCAGTGGCCAGAGAATTTTATTTCATCATGTTTGGCAGGCGCTACAACCTTCATAAAGCAACCTATTCAAGTGGATGGGGCTGCCCTACAACGGTGTGCATTACAAGCCATTTGCAGCACAGTGGTACTGTATTTAGGGGGCCAAAACAGGCAGTAAGTGGAGGTGACATAGCCTCCTTATCGCTTGCTAAATACCTCTGGAGAGCCATCCAAGCATGGATTGTTTTTTCAGAGAAGCAGCAGTCCCTGCCACTGTTGTGAACAAGGCCTAAAAAAGCAGTCCCACTAGCTTGGAAAAGTAGTTCTGATCATATAGGCTTAGATGTCACGATTAAAAGAAAGGTACAGCTATACATACTTAACACATAGCCTTTTAAAAACATTTTTGCCACCCGCCAACTGCCCCCTCTTAAGCTGCAATAGGCAGTGGATGGGGGTGTTTATATGCAATGGTCACAATGCTTCAGGTCCGTGGCAGGTCTACTTGAAATGCAGCGACTGGAGGGCAGCAAGCCTGCCGAACACGTCAAACTCAGGCAAACGGGGAAGCATGGTAAACGCCCCACAACCGCGTTTGACGACAATGGGGTTAAAACAGGTTGTGAGAGACCACTTAACTCCTCTGGTCTGGGCAGGTGGAAAATTTTGCTATAGTCTCACTTCCTTCGGCCCCTTCCAAGTCACACCTGTTTCCACAGACAATCTACTTTGTTTAAAGCCTTTTGTCTGGGAGATGAGCCCCTACTGAAATCTCTCTCCTCCTCTTACGGTATCCAACTTGATCCAACTGGACATCCAGGAAAAAATTATCCCACTTGTGATCAGTAAGTCAGTACCACCTGATAAATGTGACCCATTTAAGTGCAGCTGACCTATGTAATGTGGGTAATAAAATGTGAATTAGAGAAAATAAAATGTGGAATGAGGTAGGGATGAGAGTGAAAAGCATGGGGGGGGGGTAGTGGGGGCTTGTTCACACTCCCAGAGCAGGTTAGTGCGCGGGCAGGTGTCCGTTTTAGCTGCAGTAATCTGGCAGTGAGGGAGTGGTGTGATGCATGTTTCAGTACATCACACATTTCCCTTTTCTAAACTTTTTTTTTAAGTGAACAAAATGACACCTCTTGTGGCTGCTGTGCAGTGATATGCAGTGCCATCAAGTGCACCGTGATAAAATCTAGCATGGCTGCTTTTTTTAGCAGCTTACTGCACTGCACTTTTGCTTTTCATTGTAAACAGGGCACAGAAAACAATTGTATTCTACCTGCCCTAGCAGTGACTGGCAGTCTTCCAGTGTGGAAAAAAGTAGGATTTTTTGTACTCACCATAAAATCCTTTTCTCTGATGTCCATGGACTGACACAGCATCTTCAATCTTGACAAAGTGGGTTATGTTCCTGCTCATAGGAGAAGACTAGGCAGAATGTTAGATGTTTTAACATACATTCCATTACCAGAGCTGAACAGCCCCGCCCAGGGGGCGGTCCCTCCGGACATAACCCTTCTCCCTGCAGCTAGCTGCCTCAGTTTGTAGCAAAGCAGTACAAACCTAAAATAGGAGGGTTGGGTGCTGTGTCAGTCCATGGACGTTAGAGAAAAGGATTTTACGGGGAGTACAATTTTTTTTTTTTTTTTTCTTACCGTCCATGGACTGACACAGCATCTTCAATCTTGACAAAGTGGGACGTCCCAAAGCAGTGTCCAAGAACGAGGGGTGGGAACAGTATCAAGGAAAAAAACATAACTTCACCCCAAACAAGCAGAGCTCCTCAACAGGGGAGGTGCAACTTTAAACAGCCGCCTGCAAAACCGTGCGGCCGAAGGAAGCATCAGAAGATGCACCCCATAAACCTTAAAAAACTTGTGACCAGGTCACCGCCTTGCACACTTTTGAAACAGCCGCTTGATGTCGGAAGCCCAGGAAGCACCGATTGCCCTAGTTAAATGCGCCGTAACCAGAAAGGGAGGCGCCCACCCTTTAAGGGCATAGGCCATTATGACGGTCAGCCTGATCCACCGAAAAATGGTGGCAGACGAAACCGCTTGGCCCTGTTTTGGACCAGACACAAACAGCGAGTCAGACTACCGAAACAAAGCCGTAGCAGACAGGTACACCCGCAAAGCACGTACCACGTCTAAAGAGTGAAGCGCAAACTCTCTGGGACCTGATGGACGAGGACATAAAGACAAAGTACAATGTCCTCATTAAGGTGGAAGGCCGAGACCACCTTCGGGAGAAAAGAAGGCTTCGGGCGTAGCACCGCCTTATCCTCATGGAGGACCCAGTATGGCGGTTTGTAAGACAAGGCCCCCAACTCAGAAGCCCTTCTGACAGAAGTAATGGCTTACTAGAAAAGCCACCCTCAGAGATGAGGTTAAGAGAGGAATCTCTCCGATGTTTCCAAAAGGAGGTTCTTGAAGAACTGAGAGCACCAATTCTAATCCCAAGGAGGAAGAGGTGATGTAAGAGGGGGGAGCACATGGCGGACCCCCTGTACGAAGGTACCAAGCAAAGAATGGCCCGCTAGTGGCCGCTGAAAGAAAACAGCTAAAGCCGAAATCTGACCCTTATGGTGCTTAAAGCAAGCTTTTGGATCACACCACACTGTAAAAACAGCAGGATCCTGGAAACAGAATACGTCCGTGGACGCCAGTCAAGCTCCTCGCACAAGCGATGTAGGCCTTACAGGTACGGTAGTATCCTTCCCTGGAGGAAAATTTCCGTGCCCTTAGCATGGTCGAAATTACCGAATCCGAGAGACCTTGGTCCCTCAGCACCTGGCTTTCAATAGCCATGCCGTTAAAACCAGCGACTGCAAAACGGGATGAAGAATGGGACCTTGAGACAGAAGGAGGATAGGCATAAATCAGCCGATACCGACCCCACGGGGTCACCAATGCGTCAGATGCGTCTGCCCAGGGAACCCTGGACCTGGCCATGAATCTCGACATTGTGAGTCGAGAGGCCAATAGGTCCACATCCGGCGTGCCCCACCTCCGGCAAGGAGGTGAAACACCTCCGGATGTAAGGACCATACCCCCAGGTCCGACATCTGGCGGCTCAGATAGTCCGCCTGCCAGTTGTCTACACCAGGAATGTAAACTGCCGACAGAGCCGACACGCTCCTGTTCGCACATTTCAGGATGTGGGCGGCCTCGAACGCTGCAGTCGAGCTCTGCATTCCCCCCTGATGGTTGACACAAGCCCCAGCCATGCCGTTTCCGACTAGATCCTGACTGAGCGCCCCTGTAGTCACCTTGACCACGAGGAGAGACAGTCTGATCACCCGTAAGACTGGCGGCCGTCGTGATCACAGTCCACTGGACAGGAAGGAACATCTTCCCCGACCGAAGGGCCAGGGATCTCAGCCACCACTTCAGGGATGCCCTGACCAGATGACTCACCTAGACCTGACGATCCAGTGATAATGGAGACTTGTTCCAACAAGATAAAATCTTCTTTTATAAGATTTAAGTGTGGAAATGGGCATACGGCACCGCCTTGAAGGAAGCCACCATGAGTCCCAGGACCCTCATGCAAAAACAGAGTGACGACCATTTGCGGTCTGTAACTTGTCTAAGGGTAGAAATACCCTCGCCTCCGAGGAGTCCAGGATCAATCCTAGGTACTCCAGACGCCGAGTCGGAACCAGGACCGACTTCTGAATGTTCAGCAGCCAACCAAATTCTCGGAGGGCCTGACTGGCTATCAACACATTTTTCTCTAATTCTGAGCCAGAGTCTGCTCTCAGAAGAAGATAGTCTAGGTCGCCCACGATAGCAATGCCTCGCTGTCTCAGCAAAGCTAGAATCAGGGTAAGCACCTTGGTGAAAACCCGCGGTGCTGACGCCAAAACAAAGGGAAGAGCCACAAACTGATAGTGTTGTGGTTTTATTCAACCATTTCCGACCTCCTATCAGTAGGGTCCTTAAAAGGCAGGTATCCCCTTAACTGGGAGAGTTGTGGTTTTATTCAATCAGGCACTCCTCAAAGGGGTACCTAACATTTCTTCAGGAGACTGGCTCTGAAGAGAGCCACATCCTCTCCTCTGCTAGGCAGAAAAAAACTGAGGCAGCTAGCTGCAGGGAGGAGGGTTATGTCCGGGGGGACCACCCCCTGGGCGGGCTGTTCAGCTCTGGTAATGGAATGTATGTTAAAACATCCAACATTCTGCCTAGTCTTCTCCTATGAGCAGGAACATAACCCACTTTGTCAAGATTGAAGATGCTGTGTCAGTCCATGGACGGTAAGAGAAAATAGGATTTTTATAACAGCTTACCTGTAAAATCCTTTTCTTGGAGTACATCACGGGACACAGAGCGACATAGTCATTACTAATGGTTATATAGATACCGTCAGGTGCTGGCACTGGCAACTTCCAAAACCGGAAGTACCCTCCCCTATATAAGCCCCTCCCATCCGGGAGCACCTCAGTTTTGTAGCAAAGCAATAAGTGTCCCTAAAGAGGGGCGGGAGCTCTGTGTCCCGTGATGTACTCCAAGAAAAGGATTTTACAGGTAAGCTGTTATAAAAATCCTATTTTCTTTCTCGTACATCACGGGACACAGAGCGACATAGTCATTACTAATGGGATGTCCTAAAGCAATGCCAAATGAGGGGGGGGATACACCATATATAAGCTGAGCGCTATCAGACATGAGGATCTTTTGCGGCCTGCAACACACTGCGCCCAAAGGCGACATCCTCCTGACTTCTAACGTCCACCTGGTAGGACCTAGTAAACGTGTGTACCGAAGACCATGTTGCGGCCTTACAGATTTGAGCCAGGGAGGCCTGGTGATGCACTGCCCATGAAGTTCCAACTGCTCTCGTGGAGTGCGCTCTAACTTTGAACGGAGGCGGTCTCCTTCTCAAGCCATAAGCTTGCATAATGACCTGTCGAATCCACTTGGCTAAAGTAGATTTTGACGCTGCCTGACCCTTTCTGGGGCCTTCCGGCAGAATAAACAAAGTATCCGTTCTGCGAATCTGAGCAGTGGCTTTTAGATAAGCTTTAACTGCTCTTACTACATCCAAAGAATGCAATAACTTTTCCTCTACCGAAGTAGGTTTGGGGAAAAAAGAAGGAAGAACCACATCTTGGTTCAAATGAAACCTCGATACCACCTTAGGAAGAAAGGCTGGATGAGGGCGTAACACTACTCTATCCTTATGGATAACCAGATACGGCTCCTTACAGGACATAGCTGCTAATTCCGACACTCTTTTAGCCGAACAAATGGCTACTAGAAAAATCAATTTCCTGGTGAGAAGAACCAAAGAAATATGCTGTAATGGTTCAAATGGTTGTTTCTGTAGAACCGACAGAACCAAGTTTAGATCCCATGGACATATGGGAATATTAACCGGAGGACTAATACGCATCACTCCTTGTATAAAGGCTTTGACTAGTGAATGCGAAGCCAAGGGCCTTTGAAAAAATATTGACAAGGCCGAAATCTGACCCTTGATAGTACTCAAGGCAAGCTTCCTATCTACAGCCCATTGTAGGGAGTCCAGACTCCTACCTATTACGTACTTACGTGGATGCCATTTCTTGGCTTCACACCAGGCGATGTACGCCTTCCAGATTCTATAGTAGATCTGCCTGGATACCGGCTTCCTGGCATTGATCATGGTAGATACCACAGAATTAGAGAGCCCTCTCTTTTTTAGAATGTGGGCTTCAATAGCCAGGCCGTCAAACCTAGGGCTGGTAAGGAAGGGTGGTATATCGGTCCTTGCGAAAGCAGGTCCGGACGATGTGGGAGAGTCCAAGGACTCCCCACTGACATTTTACAATCTCCACGTACCACGCTCTTCGGGGCCACGCTGGAGCCACCAGAATCACTGGTTTCTTTTCTACCCTGATTCTGCGGAGTAATCGAGGTAACCATTGTGGCGGTGTGAATGCATATATCAGCTTGAACTGATCCCAAGGGAACACTAGGGCATCCGAGCCGCAAGCTAGGGGATCCCTTGTCCGAGAGACAAACCTGTCCCCCTTTGCGTTGAATCTGGATGCTAGAAGATCTACATCCGATGTTCCCCACCGCTGACATATTGTCCAGAAAACCTCGGAGTGAAGGGACCCTTCCTCTGGGCCTAATTGCTGGCGACTTAGAAAGTCCGCCTTCCAATTCTCCACTCCTGGAATGAATACCGCAGATATGGCTGGGACATATTTTTTCTGCCCATTTCAGGATGTAATTTACTTCCCTCTGGGCTGCACGACTCCTGGTGCCCCCCTGATGATTGATATATGCCACTGCTGTGGCATTGTCTGATTGAATTCTGACAGGGGACCCTTGGAGTTTGGATGTCCATGCTACTAGGGCATACCGGGCTGCTCGTATCTCTAAGAGATTGATGGGCAGGGCCTTTTCTGCATCCGACCATCTGCCCTGGAGAGACTATTGCTCCAGTACTGCCCCCCAGCCTATAAGGCTGGCATCTGTAGTGACCACCTTCCAAGAAATCGGACTGAAGGATTTCCTTTTTTCCAGATTCTGGGGAACCAACCACCAACGGAGGCTCTTGCGAACGGAAGGGGACAAGGACATTGTAAGTCTAGGGCCTGAATTTTTTTGTTCCAGGCTGACAGTATGGCCCCTTGCAAATTCCTTGAATGGAATTGACCGTAGGGTACTGCTTCGAATGATGCCACCATTTTTCCCAGCAGCCTCATATACAGGCGTATGGACGGCTGTCTTTTTTGTACCCACTAAGTGGATCAAATCTTTCAAAGACAACACCTTTCCTCGAGGCAAGAATATTTTTCTCTGGCCTGAATCCAACCTTAGCCCCAAGTATTCCAGACTTTTGACTGGTTTTTAGGGCTGACTTGTCTCGGTTGATAATCCAACCGTGAGATTCCAGATACTTGATCGTCTTGTGAACGACCACGTCTAGTTTTTTCACTGAGTGGTCTATCAGCAACAAGTCATCCAGATATGCCATTATCATTACACCTTGTGTTCTTAGATTGGCCAATAAAGGGCCAGAATTTTTGTAAACACTCGTGGTGCTGTGGCCAAACCGAAGGGTAAGGCTCTGAACTGAAAATGGCGCCCTTCTACTGCAAAGCGTAGAAATTTTTGGTGGACTGGAAAGATGGGAATGTGCAAATAAGCATCTTTGATGTCGATCGTGGCTAACCAATCCTCCCCTTGTAGGGCAGTGGCCACCGATCGGATCGACTCCATCGGAAAGTCCTGATATACAGGAATTTGTATAGCCCTTTTAGAATTAATATGGGCCTCCCGTCCGCGTTTGCTTCGGGACTGTAAAGAGGTTTGAGTAAAACCCGAACCCTCATTCTTCCAGGGGAACCTCCATAATTACTCCTTGGAGCAATAGTTGTTCTAGTGCCAACAGGAGGGACTCTCTCTTCCGGGGATCCCTTGGCACGTTTGACCTCAAAAATGGGAAGGAGGAGAGTCTTTTAACTCCAAACTGTATCCCAAACCTACTGCGGAGAGCACCTATCTGTCTTGATCGTGTCCCGCCAGGTCTCTTGCGAACAACTGGAGTCCTCCCCCCACCCGACTGAGTGGGGGCTTCAATGAATTTAACTTTGGGGGAGGTTTTGTACCTCCCCTGACCCAGGGTTTCTCATTACCCTGCTACTGTCCCTGTTTTTTACCCCCGGGATTTGACCGAGGAGGCCGTTGGAACTGTTACACAGCCGATGCCCCAGGGACTGGAGAAGCAGGCCTCTTAAAGAGGGACCTCTAACTCTGCTTTTAACCGGCAAGAGCGTATTTTTACCGCTGGAAATTTTCTGGATATATTTGTCCAGGTTTTCCCTGAATAAGCGTTCACCATGAAATGGGACGCTAACCAGCCATTCTTTACAGGGAGCTTCAGCAGACCAGTTTTTGAGCCATAGGAGCCTACGCATATGTACTATAGACAGCGTAAGGCGGGAGGCCTGATGGACTGAATCCTCTATGGCGTCAACCGCAAAGCCTAAGGCTCTAGGTAGATCAGCTAGGGCAAAGCCTGCTGATCTGTCAAGTCCCTCAAGACCTGTTTCAACTGATCCTTCACTGCTTAGCAGACCCCAATAGCTGCTACTGCTGGTTGTATCACCAAGCAGATTTTCATAAGGACTCCAATCTTTTATTTATTGGGTTCTTGAACATTTGGACATTATCCACTGGACATGTCAGTGATTTATACATACAAGAGATGGCTGCGTCCACTGTAGGGACCTTCCATTTTTTTTTTTTTTTTTTTTTTTATGAACTTATCCTCCATGGGATAGACCACCGGAAATCTCTTGGGGGAATAAATATTTTCTCAGGACGTTCCCAATCCTGGTAAATGAGCCCTTTCAGTAAAGGGTGAAGTGGAAAAGAACAAACAGTCTGGGGGCTTCTAGCGACCCCAACGAGGATACAGTAGTGGTTGATGGTTCCGCAAGGTGCATTTTTAAATGCTGATCGGACCATGTTAGTCAGAGACTGAACCCATAATCTTTCAGCTTGAGATGCTGAAAAAAGGTTCCCCCACTGTTGATTCCTCTATAACAGAATCAACCTCATCCTGATCCCCTTCAGGCAGGTCGATCCCTGTATGGGACTGTTGCTCTGCTAACAGGCACTCTGAAGGAGGAGACGGAGATCGGGCGTGCTTTCCCTGACAGGGAGGCAGCGATAAATGTTGACAATCTCTCTCTAATCCTCCCAGAGCTGAGGAAAAAACCTCCTCTGTTACATACACAGGAGCAGGTGACTGAGGACAGCCACAGTACCAAGTACCCCTGCGGGGTCTCTACGGTCACTTACCTCTGAACTTCAGGGGAGACTGGTGCAGCAGGAGTATGCCCAAGATCCTCCGAGCCCGATGAGACCCCCTTCGCTTCCTGGAAGATTCAGTTCCGGAGCTTCTGGACGGCATATTCCTAAGCCTAAAGCTGAGGTATTCCAGCCGTAATACACCACTTTTACTGAGAATAGTCTAGCACAATTGCTGCTATATCACAGTTGGTGTCTACTAATGTGCCTTTCTAGGGGATGCCTGTATCAACCGCTTGCTGTATGCCTTTAAATGTTGCCAGCTCTGTCTCTGTACTTCATAGCCAGCTCACTACAATATTGTGGTTTTTTTAAAACTGCTGGGACGCCCGCACATGCGCAGAAGCGCTGCGGCGCGCACAGAGCGTCATCCCCCAGGCTCCGCCCCTTTCCCGGCTCACCTCTATATATAGAGGCGTGTGCACGCGCACGCGCGCGGGCACGTGCGCCTTCGGCGCTAATTTCAAATATGGTAACAAGGGACAGGAGCCAGGGCCCCTCTTTGCCGCAGGCCGGGGGATGGACAAGCACTGCAACATGGCAGAGGAAGCAGTTTCCTATAAGAGAACTCACCATCTGCCTGGACTTTGCTCTGCTGAGAAGAAGCTAGTCCACATGACAAGAAAACATTCCACAGCGGCCTCTAGTGGACAAACACAGGTACCGCAGTCTAATATATTAAATATATATAAAATTTTTTTTTTTTTTTTTTTTTTCTTGACCACCATTAAAAATTATTACATTTTTTTAGTAGTTACAGGCATGCACAGAATTTTGCGGGAATACCATTAGGTAACAGACAGAAAGACAAATTAGGCTTGGGGGTCCCCCAATAGAACCAAGTTCCTGGGGGCCCCCACTTACCTGTTCCCCGCCGCAGGACTTTGTTTGGTCCACAAAAGCCCAAACTTCACCTATCACGGCAGGCATTGTAATCAAACCTTCAGGGACCGGGTTCCCAAGGATTCCACTCCCCTGGACCTGTATAGCACCCTGCACAGAAAACATCTTGGTCGTGGGTATGACCAGAGCTCTGGATCCCAGGGTCCAGCTCTCCTAAGAGAAGCATTACAGGCAAAACCTTGCTCTTCTCTGCAAGGCCCGGGTACCGACCGTTTAGCTATGAAGCTTTTTTGGTCGGATCCGGAATAGCTTACTGAGGCCCAAAAGAACCTGTACGCAAGCTCAGTGAAAAACACATGTTTCTTCTTGGCCAACACCTTAGACACTGGCAAAAAAACTGAGGTGCTCCCGGATGGGAGGGGCTTATATAGGGGAGGGTACTTCCGGTTTTGGAAGTTGCCAGTGCCAGCACCTGACGGTATCTATATAACCATTAGTAATGACTATGTCGCTCTGTGTCCCGTGATGTACGAGAAAGAAATGGCAGTTACCACACTAGTGTGAATGAACCCTCATAGTATGAGTTAATGAAGAGCAGAGTAAAGGGCTGCAGAGAATGATTTTCATAGGACAGTTGCTGGGATAGAAAGGGTGTCAGCACAGAAGGGTGTGTGGATGCCTGTGAAATGCCCAGATCTGACATCAGAGGCAATGATCTATGTGAGGAGAGCAGACCTATAAACAAAAGAGCTGATAAAGTGAATGGGAAAATGTCAGGAGGATCGGTGCAAGGACAATCTGAATTACAGCAAGATTGTGGCTGGGAGAGATGTGTACACAGAGAGAGGGAATGAAGCAGGAGTGAAATGAGCCCAGAATAAATTACAGAAACGTATCACAATGCACAGTGTGATACTGGCTGTTGCAGCTGTGCTGCTTTTCCGATCTGAGAACCACAACAGTTGCATACCTTAAATAAAGAAGAAAAAAAATTACAAAAAACACACACACGTGGTGAAGAGGCTTAACATGACTTCCTCACTATCTGTCAGTGGCCCCTGGAGCACGATCCGAATGCAGATCATGCTTCAGAAGGAAAGGGAGATTTAGATACATTACCAAATCTACCCTTACTGTACCTGCATCTGCACTGCTGGGTGAACGGTTTGTTTACAAAGCAGTGTACTGCAGGAGGAGGCAGAGCAGGTCAGGAATCCTGAAGAAGACGCCTATATCCACTGCTCAGTGCGTTACTGTCCCCCCTCTCAGTCCTCTCCACAAGGATGCCGCAGGACCCCTACCCACTCAGATGGCACTCCAGTTGAGAAAGGCTGTTTTAGGAGTTCAGAAATGTATGACCCGAACACAAAACCTCTGCTTCAGGATTTTACACTGTAGGGGAAAATGCATCCATATGCATGTGCCCTAAAAGTGCAGTGATTTTTTTGAATCTCTGACATTTTATGAAATGTTGGAGGCTCTTGCTACAAGACAGCCCACACTGCTCTTCTATCCTTGACGTCACTTGGGTGTCTTGCCACAGTGCTCTGCAGTCACAGCAGAGGATCTCTGAGTGACAGCGAGCCACAGGCTCAGTTTTTTGTATGCTGAGCACCAGAATCTCTTTTAGTTACCAATATCCCTTGTCACGTACATTCGTGTGTGTGTGTATTTATGTATTTATGTGTGTGTGTGTGTGTGTGTGTGTGTGTGTGTGTGTGTGTGTGTGTGTGTGTATATATATATTATATATATATATATATATATATATATATATAAAAAATCTACTCATGTTGGCATACACTGGATCAGTTCCAGCACTTGACCCCACAGGACAGCCCCTATCTTGTCTGTAGAATCTTTCCATAGCATACTCCCTTGCGAGTGTTCAAGAATGAAACATTTTCAGATTTTTTTTTTTTTAAAACTCTTATGCTGTGATTGATTTAGTTATTCCTAAACCAGTCAGATAAAGGGTTTTTCTTGCCAATGTATGCTGACATGAAAGGCCAGGCATATGTATAAATAGGAAATGTAATTTACGAGTAAATTCCATATCTTGGCATACATTAAATGACACAGGACAGGCACTCCTAGACCATGGGTTATATGTCGCTACCGTCAGGTGATTGGACACTGGCTAAAGCTTTGCTGGGAATGTCCCCAGTGCACCTCGATATAACCACACCCACTCCATGATTCTCCTGTTTGCTACAAAATGGAAGTAACAGAGGGGAGGGACCCATATCCTGTATTGTACTACAAGACATGGACTGAACTGGTAAGACAAAATTCTCATTATTTTAATTATACAGTACAGGAAGCCATAGGCCGAGGGACGTTCCCAAGCAATGAACTGAGTGGTGGGCTACAGCATAGCAAAGAGGCCTACATAAAGAAGAGTGAATGGACTCAAAACACTCAACAGGGTGAAGCACCTTGCAGTCAAAACATCCACCCTGTAAACTTTGAGAAAGAACAAAAAAAAAGTAGTGATCTTGGGTCCTAAAAGGAAAGGGAGGAACTCGTTCCTTGAGAGCACAAAACCCAGAAATGAACAACCAAAGCCACCTAGCAATAGTGGAAGAGGAAGCAGATGTTCTTTCTGGAGATCTTTTCAGGGGAGGACCACCTTGAGGAGGAAAAAGGTCTGGGGTCTCTAAGACCAGAAAAGGCTCTTTCCAAGAACGCTGAAAAACACCAGATGGAGCCACAA
This sequence comes from Rana muscosa, assembly GCA_029206835.1. NCBI lineage: Eukaryota > Metazoa > Chordata > Amphibia > Anura > Ranidae > Rana > Rana muscosa. The sequence goes on along the minus strand of CM055118.1, from coordinate 93,765,396 downwards.
AAAAAAGCCACCTTACTCATAAAAACCCAGAATGTGAAGAATGCAATATTCCCAGGGGTTGAGGTGCCTGCTCACGCACCAACCAAAGTAGGCCTTTCAGATGCAATGGCAGATCCTACCAGAGGTAGATTTTTTGCCTTGCACAAGGTAGGAATGAGAGTCGGTGACGCTTCATACTTTAGGACCTGGGTTTCAAAAGCCAGCGGCTCACAAGAGGGCCCTGTGACAAGAGGTCTGGTCTGTTTTAAGGAGACCATAGATCATCCGCTCACAGTCTGTGTATAGCTATGCCAAGTTCTCCTGAGCAAAAAATGTATCAAAAAGAGGATCACCAGAATCCATTCTTCCTCTTTCTTGCAGAGCTGTCAAGGGAAAATCTTCACTGGAGGAAATGCATATACCAGTCTGAATGGGGATGAAGGAATCACCAGATCTACCATTAAACAGTCCAGGGGAGGGGGTAACTGGACCTAGCCACAAGCCTGTCCAGTTGTTTGCTAAATCTAGAGGCCATAATGTCCACATCCGATGTTTCCCATTTCTAATGGAACATTAGAAAGATCTCAGGGTGGAGGGAACACTCACCTAAGTCCAGGTGTTGGTGACTCAGGAAGTCTGCTTGACAATTTCCCACTCCCAGTATGTGAATAGCAGAAGATGTTGGAAAATGGTTCTCTGCCCAGAAGAGATTATTAGGAGATTCAGGGTCATATTTCTGAAAAGGTTCAGGTGGAGGAGGCAGAAGAGTGCTTTTGGGCTCTGGAGACTGAAGGCTCTAGAAGGGCAGAGCATTTACCATAGAAATCAAAGTTGCAGTGAAAGCTGCCTTGGGTCACAAAAGCCATGCATTGCGTGCCTGCCAAGCGGTGTCAATATAAGAGAGAGGGAGGATAACGCAACAAAGTGAACAACCCCCCACATCTATAAAAAGGACCCAGTCACAATTACTGGGAAACCCCATCTTGCCTTATTCATGCTGCAAGTTCCTAGAAGGGATCATATGTTTGGAGGGGGGGGGGGGGGGAGTGGTGGTCATACCTCTCAAAAGGGTTTCAAGGGTCTGTATGCTATAGGATATAACACCCTGTGGGTAACTACACTTGCACCACCTGCAAAGGTGAGAAATGAACGCAGGACCGATCGCCCAAACCAAACATTACAGGAGGACCTGGGTATGGTTTTAAGATGTATTTCAAAAGTAACATATCAAGATCCGACTGCTAATCATCTCAGGGCTTGTCAGCAGTTTCCGGATCAGTGTCAAAGTAGTAGCGACAAAGATTGGTTTATAAAACTTCTCCATAGGAAAAAAAATATCTACGGTCACTAGCAAAAAACTGGGGTCCCACAGAGTGGGTGGGGTTATGCGAGGATGCAAAGGGGGCATTCCCAGCAAAGTTTTTGCCAGTATCAATTCACCTGAAGATAGCAAAATATAACCCATGGTCCATGACTTCCTGTCCCATGTTGTACGATTAAAAGATTGTAAGAGTATTGTGCTGTGTTAGCCACTGACCAATGCAGAAAGGGATCCCCTATATTGCCTTACTAAAGTTTTTAAATATGCAAGCTTTTGAGGGGTCTTGGATCCCTTCTTTGGGCTTTTTACAAATGTATAAATTGCATGAAGCTTGGAGATAGATTTAAGGCATCCTAAAAAGCTTGCATTAATAATAAATCGATCAACCAATTCAAAACATTTTTTTCCCTAAAACTTACGATTTTCCTTTCCGTCCTCATCCTCATGGCAGATCTGGGCCCTGGTTTTCTATCACAAATCTGTTTTTCTGGAGAACACTAGTACGTGTAATGGGAAAGATTTTTTGTCTACTTAAAGGGCTGTCCCACTGGGGTCCAGGGGCAGAGCTGTATGCCGAAAGGATGAGCCAAAAAAGGAAAATTACAATAAGTATCTAAAAAATTTCTCCTTAATAGAGCGGATCAATACAAAATGTACCAATGTACCTAAAAAAATCCCTCATTGCCAATGTTTTTTTATTATAAAGTCTTGGATAATACACTGTTCATTACCTTGGTTAGGTGTATTCATACACACTTCTTCCACTTATGTTTTCCTCTAAATAAAAAAACAAAACAAAAAAAAACAAAAGCATTAAAAAAAAAAAAAAAAAGTATATGGGTAGTTTGTAGAACACAGTTCCTTCTGTATTTTCACTTCCCTTCTACATTTCCCCCCCCAAAAAAAATAAAATAGGATTTTTATAACAGCTTACCTGTAAAATCCTTTTCTTGGAGTACACCATGGGACACAGAGCCTAAGTCATTACATAGTGGGTTGTATAGTTCACCAAAGGTGATTGGACACTGGCACAACCAATGAAGACAAGTTCCCCTCTATATAACCCCTCCCATAAGGGAAGTACCTCAGTTTTGTAGCAAAGCAGTAAGTATCCCAGAACTCCAAGAAAAGGATTTTACAGGTAAGCCGTTATAAAAATACTATTTTCTTTATCGTACACCACAGGACACAGAGCCTAAGTCATTACATAGTGGGGCATCCCAGAGCAATGCTCAATATGAGGGGAGGGAGACACAGATCAAGCAGACCACCAACGAACGAGAGGCCCTAAACCGCTGCCTGCAGCACACTACACCCGAAGGTGGCATCCTCATGTCCTCTTACATCTATTTGGTAGAATTTGGTAAATTTATGGACTGAAGACCAAGTTGCAGCCTTACAGATCTGAGCCATTGAAGCCTGATGATGCACTGCCCAGGAGGCACTTATTGCCCTGGTCGAGTGCGTCTTAACAGGAAAAGGAGGAATTATATTCCTTAAATCATTAGTTTGAATAATCACTTGTCGAATCCATTTAGTAATGGTTGATTTCGATGCTGCCTGGCCCTTTTTGGGACCACCTGGCAGAATAAACAACACATTTGTTTTATGCATCTGAGCAGTTGCTTGCAGATAAACTGTCATTGCTCTCACTACATCCATACAGTGCAATCAGTTTTCCCCCGCTGACTGCGGTTCAGGAAAAAAGGAAAGCAAAACAATATCTTGATTTAAGTGGAACGGCGAGACCACTTTAGGAAGAAAAGTAGGATGGGGCCGTAATACAATTTTATCTTTGTGACAAACTAAATAAGGCTCTTTACAAGAAAGAGCTGCCAATTCAGATACTCTCCTAGCAGATGAGATAGCAACCAGGAATTCCAACTTCCGACTCAAGAGAATCAATGGAATATGACAAATAGATTCTAAGGGCTGTTTTTGCAAGCCTGACAGAACTAGATTCAAATCCCATGGGCACAAAGGAGGTTTAACTGGCAGATTAATCCCCAACACTCCCTGAATAAATGCCCGGATTAAGGAATGAGATGCCAGCGGTCTCTGAATAAAGTTAGAAATCTGACCCTTAATAGTACTGAGGGTTAATTTTATATCTACCCCCAATTGACAGAAGGCCAGAATCCTCCCAATGACATATTTTTGAGGGTTCCACCCTCTGGTTTCTTACCAGGAAACATATGCCTTCCAGACTCTATAATAAATGATTCTGGAGGCCGGCTTCCTAGCATTAATGAGAGTAGAAAGAACTGGGCCCAAGAGCCCACGTTTCTTCAGCATGTAGGTTTCAACAGCCAGACCGTCAAATTTAGCTTTCGTAAAGAAGGATGGAACACTGGACCTTGTGATAGCAGGTTTTGGAAAAGTGGGAGAATCCAAGGTTCCCCCCACCGCCATCTTTATGATCTTGTTGTACCAGGACCTTCTGGGCCAATTTGGGGCCACCAGGAGAACTGGTATCCCCTCTTCCTTGATCTTCCTTGATCTTGCAAAGAAGTCTCTGCAAGAGTGGAACTGGAGGGGATGCATAGATCAGGGAAGACTGATCCCAGGGAATCATTAATGCATCCGTAGGATAGAGGATCTTTTGTCCTCGACACAAAATGATCTAATTTCCTGTTCAACCTGGAAGCGAACAGGTCTACATCCGGGGTCCCCCATTTTTGGCATATGTCCTGAAAAATGTCGGGGTGGAGAGACCACTCCCCTGGGAGCAATTGCTGGCGGCTTAGGTAATCCGCTTGCCAATTCTCTACACCTGGTATGAAGATTGCAGAGAGGCAAGGAATATGAGCTTCTGCCCATGCTAAAATCTTGTTCACCTCTATGTGAGCATCCCGACTGCGGGTGCCCCCTGGTGATTGATGTAAGCCACCGCAGTAGCGTTGTCGGATTGAATCCGAACCGGGTAACCCTGTATGTCCAGGTTCTGAGGGCTAGATATACTGCCCGAATCTCCAGATTGTTGATGGGCAGGCCCCTTTTGGACTTGGACCAAGTTCCTTGGGCTGAAGCCTCTTCCAGAATTTCCCCCCAGCCCAACAGGCTGGCATCCGTAGACACCACTTTCCAAGTGACCGGGAGAAAGGATTTCCCTGCTTGTAAATTCTTGGTGCTTAACCACCAACTGAGGCTTTGGCGCACCTCTGAAGACAGGCGCATCGGCCAATCTAGAGCCTGGATCTTTCTGTTCCAGGCAGCCAGGATACTGTTCTGAAGTAGCCTTGAATGAAACTGGGCATACGGAATAGCTTCGAAAGAGGCCACCATCTTCCCCAACAACTTCATGCAAAGGCGAATTGATGGTTTCCCCTTTTCCCTAACCATGCGGACCAAATCCTTCAGAGATTTGACCTTTGGCTCTGGAAGGAATACTTTGATTTGGGTCGTGTCCAAGACCATGCCCAAGTACTCCACCCTTCTCAGAGGCTGTAGAGGACTTCTGGACTTCTAGAATCCAGCCTAAATACTCTAGGTATTTCACCGTACTGAGTACACTGTGATTTAACCGTGCCACTGACTGTTCTACCAAGAGTAGATCGTCCAGATAGGCCGTCACCGCTATGCCCTGCATCCTTAGATTTGCTAGAAGCGGGGCCAGAACCTTTGTAAACACCCGAGGTGCTGTAGCTAAGCCAAAAAGTAGAGCTACAAACTGATAGTGGCGGTGTTCCAATGCGAACCTTAGGAACTTTTGGTGAGCTGGATAGATAGGCACGTGCAAGTATGCATCTTTGATGTCTATTGACGCCAAGATTTCTCCACCTTGTAGGGTGGAAACCACTGATCGAATTGTTTCCATTCGGAAATGCTGAATGTTTAGAAACTGATTCAGAGCTTTTAGATCCAGAATGGGTCTGACATCTCCGTTTGGCTTCGGAACCACAAAGAGATTTGAATAGAACCCTGTGCCTTGTTCTTTTAAGGGGACCTCTTTGATTACCCCCTGGGACAGCAAGTAATCCACTGCTTGGAGGAAGGGTTTTCTCTTTAATGGATTTTTGGAGACATTTCAATTTAGGAACCGATAGGGTGGGATTTCCCGGAATTCTATTTTGTATCCTAGGGATACCGTGGAAATTACCATTTGTCCTGGATCTCTGTTTGCCAAGCGGCTGAAAACTGCCAAAGCCGCCCCCCCACTCGGCCGAGCGGGGGCGCCCCTTTACAAGGAAGCTTTAGGGTTCTGTTTACCAGTCCTTTTTGCGACCCTGGGTCTGATTCTGGGTCTTAGGCTTTGTGATTGACTGAGAATGCAGTCGCCACTACCTAGAGGCAGAGGTCCCAGGAACCGGAGAGAGGGACCGTCTAAAACATGGGCGTTTATTTTTATTTTTCTCCGGTAATAGTGTAGTCTTACCACTTGAGATCTTCTGGATGTATTTATCCAGATCATCCCCAAAGAGCCATTCCCCATGAAAGGGAAAACCAGCTAAAAGCTTTTTACATGGAGCTTCCGCTGACCAATGCTTTAACCAAAAGGATTCTGCGCATATGCACCAGTTGGAGCGTGAGGCGGGATGCCTGTTGGATAGAATCTCTAATGGCATCAACCGTAAAACAATGCCTTAGACAGGCTCTCCCAAAGCTTGAGCTGGTCTGGAGGAAGATCCTTAAGCCCTTGTTTCACCTGTTCCTTTAGGACCTGACACATACCAACTGCAGCCACAGCAGGTTGGGTCACAGCGCCCGCCATAACAAAGGAAGACTTGAGTAAAGATTCTAACTTCTTTTCAGAAAAATCTTTAAACACCTGAGCGTTGTCTACTGGACAAGTTAGTTTTTTATTTACACAAGAAATGGCTGCATCTACCGCCTGTAGCTTCAATTTTTTTGTAAATTTTTCCTCCATGGGATAGAGAACATCAAATTTCCTAGGAGGAGAGAAACGCTAATCTGGATGTTGCCAGTCTGCATAAATAAGATTCTCTAACAAAGGATAAACAGGAAAGGAGCATGCAGTTTGTGGGGATTTTAATGAACCCAGGGAGGAGACAGGTGATTCAGTTAACCCCTCAGAGGGCAACTTGAACGTGGAACGTACTGCTTCAGTATAACATTGCACCTGCAATTTTTGAGCCTGTGAGGCAGAAAAAGGTTCCTCTGATCCATCCGACTGCTCATCATCCTTATCCTCTATGGGTGCCACATCATCCTCAATGTCCTCTTCAGACTTATCTGAAGACAGACCTAGAACACATGAAGGGGACCTGCTTCGCTTTTTATCCTTTTTTGTGGATTTAGCGATCCTGCCAAAGTGTCTTCAGTGACATATGCAGGAGCTGGCACAACAGGAGAGGCTGCTATACCTGATAAAGGCAATGGCTCATCCTGTATGGGTGCATCCGATTCCTCAGAAGAGGATAATATCCGTCCAAAACGGTTAGCGCCTCCTGTTTTAGGCGGCGTGTCTTTTTTGTCTTTCTTAGTCCCTGAATTATTTTTCTGGGAAGACATATTCCTAAGCCAAAGCAGAGGTACAAGACAGTGCAAACACTACTGTGCTAGTTTAGCAATCTACATTAAGTATGCAACTAATCACACAGTCTGAATGCTGAGTAGGTGCCTTCAAATAGTGCCTGTAATCCAACCACCCAGAGAACTCACGTGCCCCCAAGCTGCTGTGTCTCTTTAGTGGGTCTGTCAGACGTCTGAAGCTGTATTTCAAACTTGCCGATTCGCGCATGCGCAGTAGAGCGGCGCGCACGCCGACGTGCCTGCTCGCGTGACCACGCCCCCCTCGGGAATGGCGGCGCTCAGGGGAGAGAGTCAGCATGCACTGACCTGTGATCATGAAGAGGCAGCAGGTCTCCGAGTCTGGCGCCACGAAGAGACATCCTTGCAGAGTTTGCAGCAGAGGAAGTGTGCTGAACTGACACCGAGCTACTCGTTCCTGACATGGTAAGTGGATCTCGGGCTCTTTACCCCCTCTAGTGGTAATTTACAGAAAAGGCACTCTACTCAAAAAAAAAAATGGGGAAAGTTTAAGTGTTTAAAACTTAGACTTTTCCCACGCCGCAGGACTGCGGAAACCCAGACAGTACCAATCTTCATCCATCACGGCGGGTAGTGTTGTGCCAACCTTCAGGGGTATGGGTCCCTACTTAAAAGGAGGCCTCTTCCCTGCGCCTTGTAAAAGACTCTGCCAGAATACTTTTGCGCTTTAACCACTTCCATACAGGGCATTTTCACCCCCTTCCTGCCCAGACCAATTTTTAATTTTCAGCGCTGTTGCACTTTGAATGACAATTGCGCGGTCATGCAACACTGTACCGAAATGAAATCTTTATGGGTTTTTTCCCCCCACAAATAGAGCTTTCTTTTGGTGGTATTTGATCATCTCTAAGGTTTTTATTTTTTACGCTATAAACAAAAGAGCAGCGACAATTTTTTACTTTTTGATTTAACAAATATCACAATTTTTTTTCTAAAAAACATTTTTTTTTCCCTCAGTTTAGACCGGTATGTATTCTTCTACATATTTTTGGTAAAAAAAAAATCGCAATAAGCGTATATTGATTGGTTTGCGCAAAATTCATAGCGTCTACAAAATAGGGGATAGATATATGGCATTTTTTTTTTTTACTAGTAATAGCGGCGCGATCTGCGATTTTTATTGTGACCGTGACATTGCGGCGGACATATCGGACACTTTTTGACATCATTCACATTTATACAGCGATTAGTGCTATAAAACTGCACTGATTACTGTGTAAATGTGACTGGCAGGGAAGGGAGTTCACTAGGGGGCACTGAAGGGGTTAATATGTTCCCTATTGACTGATTCTAACTAGGGGGGGGGGGACTCACAAGGGGAGGAGACTGATCTGTGTTCCTCTGTACTGGGAACACACATCGGTCTCCTCACCTCTGACAGGAGGTAGATCTGTGTGTTTACACACACAGATCCACACTCCTGCCGTGATCGCGGTCAATTGCGGATGCCCGGTGGACATCGCGGCCGCCGGGCATGCGCACCGGGTCATGAGCGGAGCTGCGCACCCCCTAGACGGCCGGGAAGAAAGGCCTTCATATGACGTCCACCCGGAGGGGAGGGAGGGTTCCTACCGGCGTCATATTATTATGGCCCGGTAAGTAAGGGGTTAATTAGCGAAAGTGCTGGATCCCAGAGCCCAGTCCTCAAAAGAGACATTACAGGCACCGCCTCGGTCTTCTGCGAGGCTCGGGTACCATCCATTTGGCGTAATTTAATAAGCAATTTGGATGGACCCGGTGGCTTAGCTCCTTAACCCCCAGAGGGATTTTTCAACAGAGCTCCTTCTTAGCACATCCTTACTCGTGTCCTTCACCTTAGACACTGGCGAAAAAACTGAGGTACTTCCCTTATGGGAGGGGTTATATAGAGGGGAACTTGTCTTCATTGGTTGTGCCAGTGTCCAATCACCTTTGGTGAACTATACAACCCACTATGTAATGACTTAGGCTCTGTGTCCCGTGGTGTACGATAAAGAAATGGTAACTTTTTTAACCACTTCCATACTGGGCACTTAAACACCTTCCTGCCCAGACCAATTTTCAGCTTTCTGCGCTGTTGCACTTTGAATGACAATTGCGCGGTCATGGTACACTGTACCCAAACTAAATTTTTATCATTTTGTTCCCACAAATAGAGCTTCCTTTTGGTGGTATTTGATCACCTCTGCGATTTTTATTTTCTGCTAAAAAATAAAAAAAAGACCGAAAATTTTGAAAAAAAAAAGTTTTTTTTTGGTTTCAGTTACAAAACTTTGTAAATAAGTTAGTTTTCTCCTTCACTGATGGGCACGGATAAGGCGGCACGGATGGGCACGGATAAGGCGGCACGGATGGGCACGGATGGGCAACGATCGTCGGCACGGATGGGCAACGATCGTCGGCACGGGTGGGCACAGATCGGCGCACGGGTGGGCACAGATCGGCGGCACGGGTGGGCACAGATCGGCGGCACGGGTGGGCACAGATCGGCGGCACGGGTGGGCACAGATCGGCGGCACGGGTGGGCACAGATCGGCGGCACGGGTGGGCACAGATCGGCGGCACGGGTGGGCACAGATCGGCGGCACGGGTGGGCACAGATCGGCGGCACGGGTGGGCACAGATCGGCGGCACGGGTGGGCACAGATCGGCGGCACGGGTGGGCACAGATCGGCGGCACGGGTGGGCACAGATCGGCGGCACGGGTGGGCACAGATCGGCGGCACGGGTGGGCACAGATCGGCGGCACGGGTGGGCACAGATCGGCGGCACGGGTGGGCACAGATCGGCGGCACGGGTGGGCACAGATAGGCGGCACGGGTGGGCACAGATAGGTACGGATAGGCGGCATGGATGGGCACTGATAGGTGGCATGGGTGGGCACTGATAGGTGGCATGGGTGGGCACTGATAGGTGGCATGGGTGGGCACTGATAGGTGGCATGGGTGGGCACTGATAGGTGGCACTGTACTGTACTAATGGATGCCAATCAGTGCCAAACAATAATGCCTGCCAATCAGTGGTGCCCATTGTGGGCACTGATTGGCATCTATTGTGGCACTGATTGGCATCCATTATCCCTGGTGGTCTAGGGTGGCATACCTTATTGTGGGCTTCCCTGGTGGTCTAGTGGCATCCCTGGTGGTCCAGTGGACATCCTCGGGGGGGCTGTGCTGATAATCGATCAGCACAAACCCCCCCCTGTCAGAGGAGCAGCCGATCGGCTCTCCTCTACTCGCGTCTGACAGACGCGAGTGAGGAAAAGCCGATGACCGGCTTTTCCTGTTTACACTGTGATCAGCCGTGATTGGACATGGCTGATCACGTGGTAAAGAGTCTCCGTCGGAGACTCTTTACCTAGATCGGTGTTGCGGGGTGTCAGACTGACACCCCGCAGCAACAATCGCTGCGATGCGCGCCCCCGGGGGCGCGCAGCGGCTCAAAATCCTGAGGACGTCATATGACGTCCAGTCAGGATTCTGCAACCACTTTGCCGACGTCAATCCGCTATAGGGCGGGCGGCAAGTGGTTAAACAATTCAAATTGCTACAACAATTTCTTAAATATATGAATACCCATTAACACCTCTGCAGTTTGATATGTTGTGGGAACGTGTGCTTTACTGCATGTTATGTGCTTTAGAACACTGTTTGCAATGGCACCCCACCTCCAAAATGCTCTGAGGTGTGCTGCATTAAAAAAGAATAGTGCATGTCCAATTTTTGATCTGTTCTGGTGCATTGTCAACCCGGTCACATAAATGGTCAGCCTTCATGCAACCCACCAAGATGAACCAGTGTGAATAGGCTCCAAGACAAAAGAAAATGATAGAACATGTCATAGCAAAATGAGATTTTTAAAAGCTGCAGAATCCATTCAAAGATAACTGAATCTGTGTAACATTTCAAAGTTTACAGACTATTAGCAGGCAAAAACAAAAATGGTGTATGTGATGTTTCGCATAGGACTGCACACAGGGAGAAGAGAAGCTGCTTGTGTTTTACAAGTCTTCTTTTTTTAAATAGAATCTGTTATGTTCTGCAACTTGTGTAAACAGTCCTTAGAAATTTAAGGCCCCTAAAGGTCTAGATTGGGAAGGTGTCAGCTTGTACAACAAAGAGTGGTTAATGATATACAGGTAGCCGATAAGAAAGTAGTGCAGGTGGTGTTTTACATTGCAAAAAATGGGACACTTTTGTAAATGTTTCAAACATATTATTCCCAACGCACACATTCCTTCAATGTGGCTATAGGTGTTGAGGGGTGCTGCAGCAATGATCGGCTGGAACCAAAGTTAATCAGAGCAAGAGAATGTCACACCATGGATCTCCAGAACGGGTCCAAAGCTTTTATTCAGCGATCACATGATTAAAACAGAAGCAACGTTTCAGAGTCTCGCAGGACCCCTTCATCAGGCATAGGACCATGCCTCCCATAAGGATATATTTCAGACACACAACCGTACCTTTTTCTTAGGTTTAGACAGACTGATTCCAGAATCTGCTGACTCTACAACTGCTGCAGCCATACTTTCAGCTTTTTTCTCCTTGGTTTTTGTTTCTGAAAGGAAATACCAATATGTTTATAGATTAATTCTAAGGGGGAAATCGAATGATAGCTTTGAAAAATATAGACCAGTGTGAAACATCACTCGACTTACATTTTTCTCTGAACTGGAGAGAAGCAACAACCAATGGTCAGGCCAAAGGAAGGTCTTCTTTTGCGGGCCCAAAAGCTGGGAATCCGAATGAATTGGCAATGTGGAAATTTGCTTTCCAAAAGGATACAATAAACTCTCCCAGAAAACATAAATCTCACACAAAGTTGGTTTCCACCCTGAACCTCTCATAAACAAGTACAAAAGTTTAATGTGCGTTGTGACCTTGCTGGGACAATGGATCAGAGACAGAGACAAAGGAAATACAAGGGGAACAAAACTGTATAGAGCCAGTGAGTAAGAAGGCCTTTACCTTTATTCTGGTTCCAAGACTAGCAAGAAAAAAAAAAAAAACAACATTCATCTTGTGTGAAGGGGTCTTTAAACACATCATTGCTTGCGCTTCCTACCAAGAGGTCCACACCTGGCAGCCCCCCACCTGCTACAAAGGTTCTGAACCACTCAGAGTGAAGGGACCACTTACTACTCCAGACGCTGCTAGCTGAGGAAGTCTGCCCACCAAATTGTCTACGACTGGAATGGTCAAGGCTGAAACATGAATCTCTTTTGCTTAAGACTTCTTGTTCCTCCCCGATTATTAATCTAAGCCACTGCTGTGGCGCTGTCTGACTGAATCTGGTCAGATGACCCTCCAAGTAAGATGATCGAATACTCCAGAGACAGCAAAGTTCTCTGCTCTGACAAGGTGCCGAGGACCTCCTACCCAGTCTGACAGGCTGGCACCCATTTTGAGGGTCATCCAAAAGACAGGACTCCAGAGGTGGATTTTTAGGCCACCAGGCCATGGACAATCTGTTCAGACACTGGATCGACTTGTCTTCCAACTACAGAAAGTTGGGTTGCAAAGGTCTGGAGTGAAACTGGGCAGGCCAAAGACTCTCTGGCAAAAGCGAAGAGTGAGACTACTCCTGGACTAGAAAATCTGAATCTAAAACTAGTGTGATTTTTTTTTTCTGAGCGAGTCCTGGATTAGACCCAGACACTCCACACAATGAGTGAATTCAAGCACCAATTTCTGAAGATCCAGGAAGCATCCAAATTGCTGGAATGTGCGGAGAGTCAAAGTCAAGTTGTCAAACAGAACAAATCCTGACTGCTCCCTCAACAGGAGGATGTCAGGTGTACCACAATGGGGATGTAATGAGAACGTAGTTCTGCTGCAACGAGATGCTTTAAAAAAAAAAAAAAAAAAGTCTAGCATTAGGTATAGCTAGGCCAGCTCTATCTTTGGGAAGTTTGAGTATTTAACCTGATTTCTGTCTCCAGATGGGTTCCCTGAAAAGGGAATCTACCTTCCTGAACTCTAATTGCAGTATCCAAATTGGTGAGATAGCCCGGCCGCTGTACACCTCACCCAGCCCAAGTGGCAGGTAAAAACAGCCTCAGCTGGATTCATCAAAACCATGACCCCCAACATGTTTCGCCCTGCCCCCGGGCTTAATCATGGAGGTGCTTTGGTTCTGGACGAACCTTTCTCCTGCACCCAATTTATTGGACCTTGTTAGCCTGAGCAGAGGCCACTAAGAATTTATCGTGGGTCACATTCCAATTGGTGAATTATGGAAAACATTTAGCCATTGGGGCATCCAGATAATTATGACTTTTGTTCTCCCTACAACATATAAAAGGCAATTTGCACCAAGTCTTATAGTCCTTCTTTAATTGGGTTAGGAGGAGGCCCTATATTTAGTTAAACATAATCAGTAAGGATGGGGGAAATCTGTATGCCGTACTGAAAGGAGGACACCAAAGCAATTTGGTTGGCCACCCATCAGAAGTAGGGTCCCATCACAGGAGCACAGATTGGTTTCAATAGATGGTGAACCCTACGAACTGACCATATGTAGAAATCAGGGACATAACCGATGTTAAGGACCTTAATGTATCTCCTAAAAATAGTAATGCATCGCTTGCAGCATCCTTAAAGATCTTGACAAGAGCTGGTCTGAAGAGATTCTGTCTCTTAAATGCCTTGCTGTTCAAAAGTCCAGAACTTTAGCCACAACACCTTGCGCATATGCACCAACATGAAACACATGATAAATGAGAGGGAAGACATTCAGCACACAGTCACAGCTGAGGTTTTAGCGCTACAGCCATCTGCTCTATGCGTTCTATAGGCAAAGGATCAACCGCAGTAGTTGTTGGATCCCGGATAAGGGATTTTAACCAGTCAGACATGGTTTGATAAAGTTACGCGACACCAAACCTTGATTATGGACATTTATGAACGGGAGAAATCTGGGTGCTTTTTACAAACTGTCCATAAAATTATGGATGGTTGGCAACCTTGGAACAGAGCTCCAGAAAGGCTTCCAACCGCTTATCAGTTGGTTCCTTTAATAAAAAAATAAAAAAAAGGTGCTTCCTTTATTCCGAAATAGTAAGCGCCTTGGCAGGAGGGACACTGCTGGATCCACAGGAGAAATAGACTTCTGCACAAAATCTGCATCAAAAGGAAACAAGGCTAATAAGCGCTTAGACTAGAGAAGCAAACAACCTTACTAAAATGGAACAAGGATAACAAGTGCTTAGGAGGGAGCAAACAGATTAGCAGGATACTTTAAATCTCCATAGAGGGGTTTTAAATGGCAGCACTGCCAGAAATAATTGTCTGATCCTCTAGTTCAGATTGGTGCACACTGCATTGATAAAAGACAAAACCATCCCCTTTAGCTTTTGAGTAAGACTGCATCTCCTCATGTGGTAAGCTGATCAGTCAAAGACTGGAGCAACTCAGAATCAAGAGTCTTTGCGGCTGATGACCAGGTAGTCACAAAGCCTCAGGCAAACCAGATACAGAATCTGCAGGGAAGGGCGCAGGAGAGCACTTGTGGCCTCTGCGATCAAATTCATAAGTGGGTGATTTGGTTCATTAAAATTTTCATTATGAAAAACAGTATTGCAGACATCTGCACCGTCAGTAGGTGCCCTGAAAGCAGTTCTGGGACCATTAGTAGAATATGAGTTTGGTGCAGCTGGACAGTTCCACCCTGTGTCTAGAGTCCGATATGTTAAGACTGGGTGGTTCAGGGCAGTGCCGGGACAAGGTCATCCAGCTCCCAGAGTAAGGATGGCAAACTGTGCTCTCTCCACCCCATGCTGGATGGGACTAATAGCAGCACATGGAGCAAAATGTATGTAATGTTTGTGGTATGTGCAAAATCGTACCAATAGTCGTGGTACAGTGTAGCAAACTGAAAGAGTTTAAAATCAGTGCACAAATAAGGGGCTAACAGTGCGAAGAAAAACATTGTCCCTGTGTTGGCTGTATCACTGGAAGGAAAAATTGTCTGTGTCCGTGGTGATGCTAAGAGCAACAAGAGTGCTGTATCAGTGGGAAAACCGGTCACTGCATTGCTGGTGTCAGTCTGAGGAGGACTAAGGGGAGATGGGCTCTAAGGGGTTTATTGAACTAAAGGGATCTAGGGGGCTCTGAGGGACGAAAGAAGAGGGGAGTTTAAGAGGGCTCTAGCGGCTCGTTTAGATGTGCTGCCATCATTGCTGCCCCTCTGAAAAATGATTTGTAGCAGATCAATTTCAAAGGGTGTTCGATAGCCTACCTCCTTGCTGTCGGATTTAACTCCACTGGCCCACTGCCATTCCATTTTATTTTATTTTTGCTGTGGCTGTAAAGCAAAGCAAAGAATCAGGCCATGGCAGTGTACAACACTGAGCAGTTGCATTTCAGGGGGGTGGAACGAGCATGTGTGTTTTTGTGCGTTGCAGGAACACGTACAATTTTGTGCGCATTTCTGCAATGCACAAAATGTCAACCTAGGACAAGAGAAGGGAGGGGGCCTGAGGAGGAGAGGGGAGGTCTGGTACCTTTTTTTTTTTTTATTTAAACTTTATTGCTATTACTGAACTTTTACTGAATTATTGAGCAACATTACTTGTGATGGCATTGGTCGTGACAGGTCCTCTTTATGGAGTGATCTGCAGTCTTTTAGACGCCATAAAGCAGGTAAAAGAAGTATTGAACACGTCACCATTTTTCTAGGTAAATACATTTCTAAAGGTGCTATTGACATGAAATTTTCACCACATGTCGGTAACAACCCATGTAATCCATACATACAAAGAAACCCAAACAAATAAGTTCAGAAATGAAGTGATGTGTAATAAATTGGAATGACACAGGGAAAAAGTAAACACATGAAGAAAAGGAGGTGCAAAAAGGCATGGAAAGCCAAGACACCAGCTGAAATCTATCAGTAATTAGAAAGTAATTCTGTCACTTGTCAGTGAAAATTAATATTAGCTGGTTCAGTCTCAACTGATGGCCTATAAAAAGGTGTCTCATTACCAAGGTGTCACACAAGAAACATCTCATGATGATTAAAAACAAAGAGCTCTCTCAAGACCTTTAAAACCTTATTGCTGCAAAACATACTGATGGCACTGGTTACAGAAGGATTTCTAAACTGATGAACGGTCCAGTGAGCACTGTTGGGGCCATAATCTGGAAGTGGAAAGAACATAATTTCACCATAAACTGGCAGTGACCAGGTGCTCCTCACAAGATTTGACAGAGGAGTGAAAAGAATTATCAGAAGAGCTGTCCAAGAGCCAAGGACCACTTGAGGAGAGCTTCAGAAAGACCTGGAATTAGCGGGTACAATTGTTTAAAAATAAAGTAATGCAATCAACCACCATGGCATGGCCTCAATATGCAGCTCACAAGTCTCTGAAGAAAAAGTATGTTGAAGTGCATTTAAAGTTTGCTGCACAACATTTAGATAAGCCTGTGAAATACTGGGAAAATATAGTCTGGTCAGATGAGACCAAAATTTAACTCTTTGGATGCCATATAACACCATGTTTGGGGGTTAAATGGCACTGCACATCACCCCAAAAACCAACAGTGAAGTTTGGAGGTGGGAACATCATGGTGTGGGGGTTTTTCAGCATATGGTACTGGAAAACTTCATATTGTTGAAGGAAGGACGAATGGAAAATTGTACCAAGACATTCTTGATAAAAATCTGCTGCCATCTACCAGGATGAGAAAGATGAAATGAGGGTGGACATTTCAGCAAGACCATGATCCCAAACAAAAGATAAGGAAATAAAACTGCTAGAATGGACAAGCCAATCACCTGACTTGAATGCAATATAAATCTATGGAAAGAACTAAAGATCAGAGTTCAAAGAAGAGGCCCACAGAACCTTCAAGATTTCAAGACTGTGTGGAAGAATGGGCCAAAATCACACTTGAGCAATGCATGCGACTAGTTTCTCCATACAAAAGAGGCGCCTTGAAGCTGTCATTACCAACAAAGGATTTTGTACGAAGTATTAAATAGATTTCAGTTAGCGTGTTTAATAATTTTTCCCCTTGTCATTCCATTTTATTACGCATAACTTAATTTGCATGGGTTGTTACCAACATGTGGTTAAAATTTCATGTCAATAGCACTTTTAGAAATATATTTACCTAGAAAAATTGTGTTATGTTCAATACTTATTTAACTCGCTGTATCTCTCCTCTAGCCTTCAAAGCATGCAATCAAATGCTGTACAAGACGGTGTTCTGTCAGATTAGGAAACCCGTCAGATCAGGTAACGGAAGTAAAGTTCCGTCAGCTGACTTACCAAAAATACTTACTGTGTATGCATTCCACCGCTAATAGGTTTCCTAATCTGACAGAACACGAAGGCGGCAGGACATATTGTTACACCCAGCAAAATCTTCAATTTCAGTCAGAAGGTGTCGACGGCCATCTTGGTACACCCTGCACTGCTCAGCGCCAAACTTAGTCATAAGACGCCGACAGACATTTTTGAACACCCTCACTCGGTCACGGGGAAATGCTGTATTTTAGTATATAAGCTCAGTTTACTGCTAAAATAAGTGTGAAATTCAAGCCCTCGCTGGGTGTAACAAGATGTCAGCTGCCGCTTTCGTTTTCTGTCAGATTAGGAAACCTATTAGTGGTGGAACACATGTGCGGCAAGTATTTTTTGCCAGTCAGCTGACGGAATGTCACTTCTGTTACCTGCTCTGACGAGTTTACTAATCTGACAGAACACCGGTAATGGCTTGTAAACAACAAATTGAAACTGCAAGTGACAAAATCCTCACTTCAGGTTTCTGGCATCACAAAAGAGGGACAGTAACTTTCATTCCTTCCTCTTCACAGTGAATGCAATCTAACTGGCTGCATTTTTCCCAGGCTCACCAACGAGATGGTGGTGGGCAGCAAGGAGAGAGGGGGTCCACCACCTGTAACAGGGGTCCAGCGGCTGTTTAGCTGCTCTGGTCATTGTTACCTTGTAGAAAATCTCCGGTACTAAAAAAAAAATTTTTTATGTAATTTCTGCAGCAAGCAAGAGCAACTGACGAGAGATACTTCCCCAAACCTGTATAGTGGGAAAGAGGGCAAAGAGTTTTCAGAGAGGGAAAGGGCTGAGGCAATGCCAGTGGCTCTGGACCTGAAAAGAGGTCAGCAGCTAGCACTGAAAAATACTTCAGGGACCATACCAGAAAACCAAAAAAAAAAAAAAAAAAAAAAAACATCCAAAAAGGCAAAAAAATAAATAAAAAATAAAAATAAAAAAACACAAAACAAACATACAAATATGGTTAAAAATAAAGCAAGAGAAACATAACATCCTACTAGAGCAAGCTGCAACTGAGCTCTAACTTCCTGTGCAGAGGAGATATTATTTTTCATATTCGTCTACAGTTGTACAATGTTCACCAGTCCAATTAATTCATTCCCATGCATCTAGCTGTGTAATAAAACAGGTACATGACCTTTACAATGAGACCCTGGTTGATTTTTCTATTATTTTTCAGGAAAATGTAAATTCGACACTTACCAGAGTTAAGCCTCATACACATGATCGGATTTTCCGCGAACAAATTGTAGGACTTTTGTCCGAAGGGCGTTGGCCGTGAACTTGTTCTGCACACAGACGGCAAAACGTTGTCAGCCAACAAATACAAAACTACGTGGTTTTTCAGCTCTTTAGCGCCACCCTTTGGGCAACTTCTGCTAATGTTGTGCTATGGTCAGCATTGCTTCTGAGCATGCGTGTTTGTACTTTGGATTTTTTCCCGACGGACTTGTGTACACACGATCGGATAATCTGATGGCACACATTTGTTGGTCGGAAAATTAGAAAGCATGCTATCCAACATTTGTTGTCGGAAAATCCGACAACAATTGTCCAATGGAGCATACAAACGGTCCGATTTTCTGACAAAACCCTGCCATCACACATTTGTTGTCGGAAAATCCGATCGTGTGTACGGGCCTTTAGAAAAATACATGACTGAAGACAGATTGCACTCAGGTTTTACTAACAAAGAATGACCAAACCAGAACACTCACTTTTATTTGACCTGTCCTTTTCAGATTTCTTTTTGTCAGGTTTTGCAGTCACATTTGCTTCCTCTACCATACCCTTCTGAATCTTTTTTTCCTTCTTATCCTTCTTTGCCTTTTTGGCTGTTTTTTTATTCAGCTTTTCGAGGTCTTGGGAGATCTTGCGTTTCTTGCTGCTCTTCACCTTCTTATCCGACAGTGAAGGGAGCTTTGTAGTAGGCTGGACACTCTTGTCATCTCCTGAGGATGGACTCTCAGGGACCCATGTAGAAGACAGGAAGGGCTGAGGTAGAGGACTCTTCTTGGGTACATCATTATTCTGTACTAGAGGTGTGGCAAAATCAAAGACTGCGGTCTCAGCAGCTTTCTTAGATATTTTGTTCTTCTTTGCTTTCTTTGGACTCCTTCCTTCCAGTAGGGCTAAAACGGTTTCTTCTTCGGATTCCAGCAAGGCTAGAAGAAAAGGTACAGATGTGGAATGAATAGTGCAAACAGAGCAAAGACGGTTATTAGTAAATCTACTATATATACCAAACAATATATTTTTTTTAATCAACAAAAGTTTTTTATTGAAATAGATTCAATGTATACATACATAGCAAAATGATCCATAGATCAGGTCTACAAGTCCCATTGTCAGAGCTAACAATCGTGCAATATGCTGGAAATACAACAGTAGGCGTGGGTGTTCCCACCAGAAATGTTCAAGACACAGAGTACAAACCATTACAGTAATAGACAGGATACAAAAACAATCTATACGGCACGTGGGGGGTAATCATCTCACAATGATAGGCATGTATCAGCGTTCTGTAACCAGCGATCCCATACCTTTTCGTATTTGGTCAGACACACTCTGTTTATATAAATGCATTTTTTGTAAGGCAAAGTGACATTGACCTCAGCCTTCCACTCCCTCAGGGTGGGGGGTAACTGTCTCATCCACTTCCTAGCGATGATCTTTCTGACTGAACAAAGTCTCCTGAAGAAATATTTTCAAGAATTTGTCTAAACCCACTGGGAAAATCCCCAGGATGCACTGTTTCGGGTCTAAGGTGAGTGGTGAGCCCATCTCAAAATGCAGGAAATCCACCACCTGTTTCCACAGAGCCTGAATCCTGACACAGGACCACAGCAGATGAAAAAAGGTGCCCATCTCGGATCCACATAGTGGACAAAGAGTAGATTGCTCTCTTCTATACCTGACCACACGGAGTGGTGTCAGGTATGCTCTATGCAGAATATAAATTTGGGACAGTCTGTGATAGTTTGGGGGACACCACCCTGCATGTCTCAAGGGCCTTCTCCCATTCCTCATTATCCATTGGGCCCACATCCCTCTCCCAACGGGGCTTCAAATCGAATGCCAATTTACTGGAGGCAGGGGTAGAGAGCATGTTATAGAAGTATGATATTAGGCCTTTCGGATCTGTAACCCTAGCTACAGCCATTATCGGGTTAGGCGTGGGTAGAGGGGGAGTCTGTGGGAATTGGGCCTGAGTTGCATGACGAACCTGGAGGTAACGGAAAAACATGTGATTTTGGAGTATGAATTGCTCCTTTAGTACGTCAAAGTTTTTGAGATTGCCATCAGATAGTATATGGTGTAGGTAGTATACACCTCGAGAACTCCAGATCCCCGGATCTTGGAGTCCAAATTCTGGCATGGATTTGTTATGCCATAGTGGTGTGTAGTCATTATGAGGCGGTATTTTTATCTTGGTGGACGCCAGGCTCCACACGCGTTTATAGTGATATAGAAGGGATTTAGTATCCCCTTCCGGATCTGTACCACCCATCCCCAGGGTCAAAGGATAGAGAGGGTCATAGGTTTGTTGCGCCCATCTTGGACATAATAGGATTCGAAATCTCTCACTGTCCGTTTTATCAATATGATAGAAGTGGGACAGCTGGGCCGCCAGGTAATATAGGTTAAAATCAGGCAGGGCTGTGCCCCCCATGTCCGTCAGGTTCTTAAGTGATTGCCACGAAAGCTTATGTCGACTAGGTCCCCAGACAACGGTTTAAGGAGAGCTTCTAAAACCTTAAAGTGTTTCAGCTGGAGATATATAGGGGAGTGCCAAAGGATATATAAGGCTTTGGGTAAGAGGACCATTTTTATAAGGTTGATGCGACCCCACACCCCAAGGGGCAGCCGGGCCCATATACGTATCTTGGTTCTGACTAGAGCAAACAAGGGTTCAATATTAAGGGCAAGATAGTCTGATGGGGTCCTGGATATATGTATCCCCAGGTACTTTATGACCTCCACTCTCTGGAGCGGCAAACTAGCTTGGGACTCAGGGGGAGGAAATCTATCAAGTGGCAAGATCTGTGACTTATCCCAATTAATTTTAAGGCCGGAGAAGATTCCAAATTGCTCTATAATCTGTAGGACCTTGTGAAGGGAGGGGCCTGAATCTGCTAGGTATAGCAGCGTATCATCCGTGTATAAACGTATTTTTTTGGTGAGGGGGCCAAAACTCAATCCCACAATCTCTGAATCTGCTCGGATAACCATGGCCAGGGGTTCCGCCGCCAAGGCATAAAGCAGGGGAGAGAGTGGGCAGCCCTGCCGCGTGCCTCTGCTTATGCTAAACAGCGTAGAGGGCCACCCATTCGCTACCACCCTGGCAGACGGGTCCTGATAAAGGAGCCAAGTCCATTTTATAAAGTTCGGCCCGAATCCATATCCCTCTAGACACTTCCATAAATAACCCCACTCTACCGAGTCAAACGCTTCCGTGGTATCCAGTGACACCACTACTCGCATTCCGACAGTCTCATGTTTAGCTTGTAAATTAATGAAAAGTCTCCGTAGATTGAACAAGGTATTACGTCCTGGCATGAAGCCTGCTTGATCGGGGTGTTTGAGGGACAGGATAATTTGGTTGAGGCGTAGGGAAAGAACCTTGGCCAGAATTTTAATGTCCACCTGTAGCAGGGAGATGGGGCGGTAAGACTCGGGCAAACCCAGGTCTTTCCTGGACTTAGGAATGAGGACTATCGTGGCCTCCCGCATAGATGGTGGTAGGGCAAAGGAATTAAACAGATCATCATAAAGTGTCAGCAATTTGGGTATGAGAACCTTGCCAAATCTGGAGTAGAACTCTATGGGGAGGCCGTCTGAACCCGGAGACTTGGATCTGGCAAAACTTGCCATTGCAATGGCTATCTCAGTTTCCGTAAGGGGTGCCTCAAGGAGAGCTATCTGGTACTCCGACAACTTAGGGAAAGGCACATTCGCTAGGAAAAGAGTCATGGGGTCACTATTGGGAGGGGCCTTAGACTGGTACAGGTCAGAAAAAAAGTCTTTAAATTTGGAAGTAACCGTGGGTGGGTCTGTGATCTGAGTCCCCCCCTGAGCCATGCAGAGTGATAACCACCGGAGGCCTGTCCTCACTATGAATCAAATATGCTAGTAATTTGCCGGCCTTTTCCCCATGCTCAAACATTTTCTGCCTAGTAAAAAAGGATTTTTGTCTAGCTTTTTCAAAATGCAACTGGTTAACTATCCTAGTGTGAAGTTTAAGCATATTGGCATTGGAAGGTGATGGGTCAGTCTCATATGTGCGCTCCGAATCAGAGTGTGTCTCCAGCACCCTGTTAAAGGCCTTAGAGGAGTTTGTCTTGATCCTATTGATGTAGGAGATTAAGTGCTCCCGGGCGTGTAGCTTGAACGACTCCCAGACTATGGAGGGTGAGGCGGAGTGAGCATTCTCCGAGAAGAATCTTCTCCACTCCTCTGTGAGTTCGTCCTCCTCTGGTAGGAGGGAGAGCCAGAAAGGGTTCAAGCGCCACGTCCGCAACGGTTTGTCTAGAGGTACGCCTATGGTGATCATATAAGGGCTGTGGTCGGATTGTAGTCTGGGACCAAAGGCAGCCTCCTGTAAGCGCGGGACAAGTCCCTGGGAGAAAAAAATAAAGTCAATCCGCGACATAGAGCCGTGTGAGGCAGAGAAACAGAAATATGTCTTAGATTGGGGAAACTATGTCTCCAGGTGTCTATAAGGTGGAAGGAAGAGATCAGCCTAGACAATTTTGTGTCTCCAGTCGGGCCCACCAACCCCTGGGATACCTGCAGCCTGTCCATGCCCGTGTTCAGGACCATATTAAAATCCCCCAGCCAAATTGCCTGCGTATCAGGGCATCTAGCCATAAACGAGATGCCTTCAAGGAGTATGGATTCACTATATGGGGGAGGTACATAGAAGGCCAAAATTAGAAAGGGTTCCCCATACAGTTTGGCTGACAGAAAGACATAGCGACCTCCAGGGTCAGTAGTGACCTCTCCCAGCTCAAAATGCACAGATTTCGCCACCAGCACCAACACACCCCTAGAATGGGATGTGTGGGTCGAGTGGTACGTCCACCCCACCCAGGGACGGTGAAGGGCCATCTGAAGCCTCCCCTCTATATGTGTCTCCACCAGCACCACCACATCAGCCCTCTGCCTCTTCAGAAATGCGAGGGCAGCCGCGCGCTTAATCTTATCACGCAGTCCCCTCACATTCCAAACCAAGAATTTCAGAGATGCCATGACAGCTCCCCTCCAACATAACACCCCCACATTTCACCTTTATTTGGCACAGCCCTATAGAGTATCATCAAAGTGAATCTGTGATACACATAAAGAAACAGCAATAATGAGCAGAGTAAAACATATTAACACCAAGTTAACACTGTGCAACGTTGCATGTATCGTGCCCGACATATTGTATACACTGACATATAAATCAACAGTAACTCCCCCCCCCCTGCATCTTTTCAAACTGACGCAGGCATTATCCCAAAACAAAAAAACGGTCATCCAGAAAACAAAGGTTATGATACGCATCAGGAGTGAGAGCCCGTGTGGCCCCAGCATGTGTAACACATAGCAAGAAGTCAAAGCAGGGAAACATCTACTAGGAGCAAATAGTAATGGTCCAGAGCTCCCTCTGAACGTGCATGGGGCCATCCGGAGGTCACCAACATGGCGCCGGGCATGATGTCCACATATCCTGGATGAGAATGGGGAAGAGTCTCGCTGCACCGTACACTTGAGCAGCAGAACTCCCACTGTCCTGGGGCTCCCGCTGCCACCGCAGCTAAGGATATGTGAGAGCCTAAAACGGGGCTCAAGGAGTGTAGTCAGTAACGTAGTGAAACAGTATACTACAGGTTCTAAAGCATGTATGAGCACTGCCAGCCAAACAAAAGCGTATAGGCATGGTTGCTGAGCATCCGGCCCGGTGAGCTCCGCAAGCATAACTACATATGTGGCCCTGAGGAGAGAGGTTTGGGCGCAGGCATCATGGCAAACCATGCATCTTGGAAACAGAAAACAGTAAAGGGTATGGGCAGTCACAAGGGATCAAACAGCAAACTCACAAAGTACCTCATTTCTCAGCGCCTGGGGGAGCGCGGTGTTCCAGCCAGGTGATTGCTTCCTCCGGGTTATCAAAAAAGGAGACCCTGCCATCATGCATGGCGTATTTATAATTGTGGATCCGAAGCCTGCGTTTGGCCTCCATGAAATTTTGACGGCGGCGTTGGACCTCCGCTGAGAAGTCGGGAAACACAGCCACTTTAACATTTCCCAACGTAATATTCCCTTTTAATCTGGCCAGTCTGAGGGCAGCATCACGGTCTTTATAATTCAGCATTTTAGCAATGAAAGTGTGCGGTGGCGCTCCCTGCGGCGGCTTGGCCAGCATACGGTGGGCCCTTTCAACCGCCAGCATGGGGGATAAGGCCTCTCTGCCATAGGATGTGACGAGCAGCTGCTCCAAGAATGTGGTGGGGTCCTTACCCTCGGATCCCTCAGGCAGACCGATCAAGCGCAGGTTGCATCTTCTGAGCCTGTTCTCTATCTCGTCCTGCTTGGAGAACAGTTGCATGATCTGTTGCTGCATGTGGTCGGCTCCCGTCCGCAATGGCGAGAGTGCAGCCTCCATATCACTCAAGCGTGTCTCCGCGGTCTTCACCCTCTCACGCAGGTTTTGCATGTCCTGCCTGATGTGGGACACATCCACCTTCACCTCCTCGATCTGCGTCGCGAGGGATGTGCGGCATAGTGTTATTGCATCGAGGAGCTTAGCTGTATCCCCTGCAGGCCTCACACTGCCCTCCGACACCGCGTCGCCATCTTCCTCAGGATCCTCCGAATCTTGATGGCGGAATTGCGCTAGTTTCGCCGCCGCGGATTTGTTAGTTTTTGACGGCGACATGTCGTCCGAGGACCGAGGCACCCAGGCAGGTAAGTATGCTGTTAAAATTCTGTCTGTGGATTACAGGATGTGATGGATTGAAGGATCAGCAGCCGGAGCTCCTCAGCAAGCGTCCTACTCCATGCACCGTCAGGCCACGCCCCTTATACCAAACAATATTTAAAGAGACTTTCATTAAAGCTGAACTCTAGGAAGATATAAAAAATAATGGGGTGTCAGATTTGAGTTCATGGGTGTGCTGCTTTTTCCATCACTACTCTGTCAGAGGACAGGGAAGGGACAAAACTTGCAAGAGTCACTAAACTTCAACAGGGCTGTATAAACTGTTAGTGTAATAATTTTAAATTTATAGAGTAAGCGCTGTGTAAATGGACTTGATGGACAGAAAGACAACCCTTTGGCAGGTAATACAGTTAATTGTATCTCATCTGTCTATTTGTCCGTTTACCTGACAAAAAAATAAAAATAAATCTGCAGATACAAAATGCAAATCCCAAGAGCTGCTTGCATGTATACCTGCAGAAACCTACTAAAAGCTGCCGTTACAGCCAAATACCCAGGTTATTCTTGATGACCAGTGAGGAAAACCATCATAATTATGGACCACAGGAATGTGTGGGAATATACTGTAGACATAGCCTCCAATACTACCTAGAACAATAGCTTGATTTGGGCACCCAAGTCTGAATATCCATTCACCTGTTGTGGCACTTATAAAGTTACATTTAGGGCCCATTCACACCATCATACATGGCCACTTATGCGCGATGGAAGACACCGTGCAGATGCGATGATTCTGATGCATTGCACAGTTTACCTTTCATTTTTCAGAAAACTTTATAGAAATGTTGAAATTTTAATACAGTTCTATTCATAGCAGCAGTGTTGCAATGCAGTGGCTCATGCCGCAACCTGCTGCACTAAAAAGTAGTAAATGCATGCAGTTTTTTTTTCCAACACACATCACAGCAATGCTGTGGTGTGGTGTGAATGGACACCACTGGAAACGAGACATTTTGCCTTGTCTGTGTGTTGGAGCTGTGTTGAAAATTGACAGTATAGCCCCAAGGCATCTGGTGCCAACAGGCCAATAAAAATGCTGCGGCTATACAGTGCTTTAAAAAAATAAACAAAAAAAAGCAAGCAGAGCACAATAGAATTTATTGATCATTGTGTATAAACAAAAGCCAGAAGAGTCACATGACTGTCTCGCTTCCAATCATGGATCCGTGTTAAGCAGATCAACCTCCTTAGAGCATCAGAGGGTTAAACACACTTCAGCCCATATTTAAAAAAATAAAACTTCTTCTGCAGCCAATAAAGACCTTAGATGACTCTGGGTGAGTAGACTTGCTGTCCACTCTGAAATATCAGTTGTGTGGAGTATTAGTGTTACTATCTGAATTTCCACTATTTAAAAAAAAAAAAGAAAGAAAAAAATTCTCTACTTACCTACTGCTGATGGGGATTGTTTCGGAAAAGCCATTGGCAGAACTGGCAGCGTATCAGGCTGGACTTTGTTTTTAGCCTCCTTTTTCTTACTTTTTCCAGCAACCAAATCCAATATGTTTGTAGTTTTTGAGGCTCTTTTCCTTTTCTTCGGAGTGGTTATCACCGGAGAAATAACTTTGAGGAGAGGCTTGAAATGAAATAAAAAGCCCAGTTAAGCTACATGTACTCACTAAAGACTGCTTTGTGAACATACATGGCAGAATTGGGAAGGAAATACACATGTTCTCATCGAATTCAATGATACCTGAGAATCTTTTGGCTTGCTGCCACCTGATGGTGTTGAAGGAACTGCTGGCTTAATCTTTTTTACATCTATTACAAACAGAAAGAAATGTATGACATTGTATCAAATACTAAAACCACTTACATAAGTTACTTAGGGAAATGAACAAAATGAGTGCAAAATGTTTTTTTTCTTACCAGCGCTTGACATTTTGTTAACACTTCTTCCAACTGACTTCTGGCTAGATGTGAGATTTCCAGTGGCAGCACCTTTAGCCTGCAATACAAACATTTTAGTTCTCTCTCACTTCCATGGCCTGCTCTCCACACTTAATGAATCTTTGAGCTAACAGATTGAATATTTAGAAAAAATCAAAAATGGGCCTCGATTTTCTTAGGCATAGTAAAATCAGTTATAGTAAATTTGCGATTAAAACACATTTATTTGGACAGTAACAATGACGAAAGGTTCACCTCCTAAAAACAAAAAGAAAGCTGCGAGTATAAAAATGCAGGCACCTTGAGAATGTATCTGGAACATCCATCATTGCCCTCTACCAGGGCTGAATGCAAAGTGGTTCTGAATTGGCAAAGCCTAAGCACTTTCAGGTAGTGATGGAGCATACTTGTTCCCATCTGCCACACACATTCTTATTTGCATTGTAGTCGGTTCAGCATAGGACTATAACCCAACAGGAATGTATAGGGGCAGGTAAAACACTGACTCCAACACAATTGGTGGAGCTTTGACTGTTGAGAACCGCTTGGTATTCAAGCATAGTACAGAGAAGTTGCAGGGGTGCTTGCTATTGATACCTGCTAGAAGCTTAAGCCAGGTTTGAGAACCAGTGCCTGTGAAATGTGTATAGCCAATAGGGGTGGAGCAACTCTTAGAGTCCAACCTCTGCCTGCCAGGACCTACACATTAAAGTGGTTGTAAACCCTTCACAACCACTTTTTACTACAGGTAAGCCTATAATAAGGCTTACCTGTAGCTACCACGGTTTAGGAGATATCCCCTGTATCGGGGTGTGCCAACGTCATCGGCACATGCGCACTGAATCAATGGCACGTTCGTGCCGTTGCTTCAGCTAGTGTGCTACTGAAGAGCAGCAATATCACCAGCTTAGTCCCGATGACCAACCTGAACCATGCAGAACAGAGGAGGTGGATAACACTCATGTGACCTGAAAAAAAGTTAAAATGTAATTCTGCAATTAAGATTTATTAATAGATTGCTTAGTTTGTGTGCCCAACCTATATGCATAGAGAGTATAAAGAGTATCTAACAAAGTTAAAGCTGTATAAAATACACCACGTAAACAGGTAGGAAACATATAGAAACTTTGCAAATAGTCATCTGTGGGGCCCCTGAGCCCAAGACACCAACACAAGGTGCTAGCCCTCATCTCTGAGCAACTGAGTAAACGTTAAGGCACCTGAACAGGCCTGTCCTCACTGTCTGAAGAAATCGTGTCAGAGCTGTCATTAGGTTTAGTCACAACTGTGCTCTTAGCTGGTGATGAGGACGTCAGGTTTGCAAGACTGGCTGCTGGTTGAGGTTTCTTCTGTTTTCCAAAACTTGGTTAACATTTCATAAACCAACAAAACAATGTAAAAGTATGAGTTACTGCTAAAATGATGAACAATACACAACAACAAAACAAAGCAAAATATATAAGGATCCATTCAAGGGTCAGCAATGAGACCAAAGTAACTGCTGGATTCTCATTGAGCAAATTCTCAGCCCAAGCTCCAGCTCTATTTCACAACCATAGCCGTGAAGCTGCTTAAAGCCCAAGTTTAGTTCAAATCAAAAACATAAAAAAAATAAACAAAAAACACAGTACAAGGGACATAAAACATAGTTATTGCTTTGTGTCCCTTGTGCTCATATTTCCTCCGTCATACCCTCTCAACCCTGCTGCCATAGTCTTCCAGTGAGGTGGGGGATAACACAACTAAAGAGCCGTCAAGAACTCATCAAGATGGCTCAACTATGCCCACCCTTTT
This sequence comes from Rana muscosa, assembly GCA_029206835.1. NCBI lineage: Eukaryota > Metazoa > Chordata > Amphibia > Anura > Ranidae > Rana > Rana muscosa. The sequence continues at coordinate 93,736,632 of CM055118.1, read as the reverse complement.
TGCCAGATCTGCCAATCATAGAAGCTTTACTAGAGCTTAGGAACAAGAGGAAAAGAAGAATCAGCATAAGGGACACCCACTGACTAAGTTATGTTCCTTGAGCCGATTTTAGCTTCACTTCGGCTTTAAACTCCAATTCAATTCCAGTACTTTCTCAACTAATTATTACCCAATACCCCCATATGTAATGCCTTAAAAATGTAAGTTTGCCCCTTAGAAAGTCTGAAATATAAGCTGATGACTCCAAAGAGAAATGATAGACATGGAAGCCAAGTGGCTTTCCCTTAGGCCTTCATGAAGCACAAAAAAAAAAGAAAAAAAAGATTTGACGAATTGCAGCAGAAAACACAAATCACGTCAAAAGTGTAAAGAGACTCGTCCTCCATCATTTGCAGCGTAGGACAGAACAACGGCACCATGATGCCCTGGTTGAGATGGAAGAAAGAAACCACCTTAGGTAAAAATGACAGCAGAGTTTATAGAACCACCTTGTCATGGTGGAGGCACCAGGAACAATTCCTTACAGGAAAGAGTTGCCATTTCTAGAACGCTAAGTAATGGCAACCAGATTAATAACCTTTGGTGTCAGAAGGATTTAGGGAATATCCTGGAAGGGTTCAAATGAAGAGTCCTGCAATTTAAAAGTACCAAGTTGAGGTCCCACAGAATCAAAAGAAGCCTGAGCAGTGGAACAAAACACGTGACAACCTGCAGAAAGGCATACACCAAGGAATGTGAAGCAATCAGTTTCTGAAAAAAAAAAGGCAGCTAGGGTCAAATTTGACCCCTGATTGTACTCAAAGCCAGTCCCAAATTAACTTAGATTGAGAGGAAAGCCAGAATGCAATCCTCAACTTACTTACAAGGATGAAACTCCCTAGCCTCACAACCAGCAAAATAAGATATTATCAAAAAACTGAAGCCTTGCCTAACAGGGAGAGGTTATGCCTGAGAGGGGACTCCCTGTCTTGTTTAATCGTCAGTGTTCAGTCAACTGAAAGTGGCAGCATAAGCTTATTATAATGGATATGAAGATGCTCTTCTATGCCCCAGATGTACTCCTTTCCTCCTCAGTGAAAAAGCTGCCTCTTGCCCTCACAATTCAGAGTATTATGCCGGCAGAGCTGAGTATCAGCCACACCCCTTCATTACAACTGTCCTCCCACAGACTTGTACTGTATGGCGAAATAGAGTGGGTTTGTCTGACCAGGTCTGTTATTTCACTGTCCAGTCACATGATGGGTAAAGGAAAGCCTTCCCCGCCAGACAGGGCAGTGTGGTGTGGTGTGACAGAGGAGTTCAGCTTTAAGGCTCCATGTACACAGAAGCTCAAAAACTGTCGTTTTTTAAAGCAACAGAAAAAGCTAGCTTTTATTAGCGTTTTTCAGTGTAGCGTTTTTTAGCTTTTTTTTTTTCAATGAATCAAAAACCGCTAAAAAACGCTCGCAACCAGCGTTTTTGAGCGTTTATTAGCGCTTCAGCGTTTTGCGTTTTTTCCAGCCGAAAACCGGCACTATGAACGCAACTTTCTTGCGTTCAGAAAAAAGCCCATTAACTCCACTGCGCATTAACGCTAAAAAACATTATGTGTACATGAACACATAGGCTAACAGAGTGCAGTTAATGGGCTTTTTAAAAAAAAACGCCAAAACGCCAATAAACTGCAGTTTATCAGCTTCAGTGTACACGGAGCCCAAGTCTGTAAATTTTACAATATAAATACAGTAGCAAGAACTACCAACTTCCCATTGCTTGTCTTGAATAGCTGCAATGTGTCATAAGTGGAGAGACCTTACTGGTAGGCTCATGAGATATAAAAAAATCCTTGGTTATTTGTCAAAACATCACTATTTTTTTTTAGCATCTGTCTTATTCAAAAAGCTAAAGGGTCAATTTACTAATTTTCCCTACCTTTATCACAGGTTCCCCTTCAGAGTCGCTCTCCTCTAAACTGCTCTCTTGCTTCTTCTGTAGCACTGCAGGACTTTGTATTGTAGTCTTCCTAACAGTAGGCTGTGCTGCAGGTTTTGGAGTAGCTGCAGTAGGCTAGAGAGGAAAAAAACAAAGCCCTATGACTGCAGGAATAAACTTAAAGGGGTTGTAAACCCTCATCTTTTTCACCTTAATGCATCCTATGCATTAAGGTGAAAAAACTTGTCACTGACCAGCCCCCCCGTTTTACTCACCTGAGCCCTGTATTTCCCATGCCGGAGACGCGCTCTTCCCCTATGCCCATTGTCTTGGCTCTTAATTGGATAGATTGATAGCAGCGCAGCCATTGGCTCCCAATGCGGTCAATCCAATCCAATGACGCGGGTGCCAGGGGCGGGGCCGAGTCCGGCATTCTGCGTCTATGGACGCAAATGCTTGACTTGGGAGCGCGCCTGCAAGGTAACCCCCCAGGAGAGCGCTTCTCCTAGGGGGTTATACGATGCGAGGAGGAGCTACCAGCGCCACCGGGGGACCCCAGAAAACTCTGTGCAAAACTAACTGCACAGTGGAGGTAAGTATGACATGTTTGTCATTTAAAAAAAACAAGAAAAATAAGCCTTACAATCACTTTAGGAACTTGCAAACCTCAGGTTGTAGTACAATCACATGTCTCAGCCATCCATGCTATTTGGTATTAAAATAAATATTTCTTGTAAAATACACCAATTTGTATTTTTTACCTTCAAAAAGGAGACCAGGAGTGCCAGCTTCCCTTTCTGCATATATGTCCAGATGGCTCAGTACTTAAAGCAGACCTTCAGTCATTTTTTTCAACTTTCTATTAAAATTTTCTGCCCTTGTTGTTTTAACTTTGGATAGTAAAACATTTTTTTTCTGCCAATAAATACCTTATACAGACCACTTCCTGTTTGTCTGGTCATTAGCCTAGGCTTATGACATCATGCACAGCTATCTCTCCCACTCTCTTGAGAGTTTGCCATGAAGGGAGGGGGAATGAGTCATGGCCAATGAAAGCTGCAGAGCTGGAGGTGTGCCTCTGTAAATCCAGGAAGTGAACTGGCAGCAGCTTCAGCTGCCCACAGTTAAAATGGCTGCAGCCAGACTCAGCGGAGGGAGATCTCTTCAGAATATTTGGCAAGTACAGAATCAGGGTATATATAAAATATGCAAAGTGGTTGGAGGGAAGCTTCAGAATGGCAAAGATGTTTTCATAACAAATTATGTGAGCAGACTGCAGTTCCTCTTTAAGCAAGAGGCTGTGTGGTGTGACAGAGCTGTAAAAAATACCAAATACGCCTTGCAGGTAAAAACAACTCCCTTATATGTTTTTTATAATGTGTATTTAGGTGTTCAGCCTTAATTCTCTGTATATAAAGAGCACAGCAGCAAGAGGAACTGAAACACCATTGCTTGACTTGAATAGCTGCAGTGTGTCATGAGTGGGGAGAGTGGGGAGACCCTTACTAGCACACTCATGAGATAAAAAAAAAGAAAACCTGGCTTATTCTTAAGCAAACAGTTTTTTATAGGCAGTCTTATTAAAAAAGCTGAAAAGGATAAATTTACCCCCTATTCCTTACCTTTTTCACAGGTTCTTCTTCATCAGAGTCACACTCCTCTGAACTGCTCTCTTGCTTCTTCTGTAGCACTGCAGGACTCTGTGTTGTAGTCTTCCTAACACTAGGCTGTGCTGCAGGTTTTGGGGTAGCTGCAATAGGCTAGAGAGGATACAAGCACAGACCTATAACTACAGGCATAAACTTAAGATTTTGCATTCTCGGGCTGTAATGCAACCATGTCTTAGTCGTCCATGCTAGAATTTGGTATTGTATTAAAATACATCATTCTTGTGAAATACACCAAGTTTCTTTAAGTGACCATCGAAAATCTAGTTGCTTTGCTGTCCTTTGGATTCTCTAGCTCCAATATTTAGTAAGTCACTGACCAGGAGTTCCTGCTTCCTTTGCCTTGTACATGTCCAGGTGACTCAGAAATACTTAAAGCAATAGGATGAATAGAACAGACAACTAATATTTCAAAAGAAGGCCACCAATGACACCCTAAGCATTCCTTTAACTTAATGGTAGGCAACCTTAAAAAGAGGTGGAGATCTACCTGAACAATATTGGAGAAGTTATAGATTGACATAGTGTCACCTGTCTCTCCTCCTCAAACCTAGTTTAAACCTCCAATTGCCATACTACCTGTCTCGCAATTGCATGCATTTCACGGAAATCATGGTTTTAAATCAGGTGGTGAAGAGGCAACCTCACCACCTGTCAAACACACTCCGATCACATTTCAGAGGAGCAGCAGTGTCTTCTACACTTGTGAATGTGCCCTTAGTTGCATTCGGTAGCGACACCCTTAGGGCTCGTTCACACATAAACCCTGAGGTTGAGTTGCCTTTTTTATCGCCCCCCAATCCCTACCACTATTTAGCTGCTGAGGCAGCAGCCAAAGATGTACACATGCCGCAACCGGAATTCAAGGAGTTAAAGCAGGAGGTGAGAAAGCAACACAAGGCTGCCTGCTTAATCTCTTGTTTGCTGTACTGCACAAGGTTGCCGGGCACTTGCAGAGTGGCCACATTCACTTAAATGGGTCATACTTGGCAGGTGCTACACCCACCAATCATGATAGGGCGTATAACTCCTACACCCTTGGGCTACTGCAGCTAAAAGGGGTGCGGCTGGGACAGGGATGATAAGAATGTCTTAACTATGGGGTTTTTACCACCCCCCAAATGCAAATGAAGCCTTACTGTTGTGAGCCCCCTATAAGGCGGCTTTCACACTAGTGTGCTGCGGTTTACCTGTACCACAGGCGCAGTGCCGCACATCTGCTACTTTCCGGTGTTAGCTTTGCCACAGACTTCTATTATATCGTGCAGGTGTGATGCACTTTCTGAAGTCACACAAACTCCTGCATTCAGGAAGTGCACCAAATCCACAGAATAATTGAAATCTATTTTCTTGTTAAAAAAAATAATTGAAATCTATGGCTAAGCGCAGCAAACCCACAGGAAAGCTGCAGGTACATTGCACTGCATCCTCGTTGTGGTCAAACCACAGCACATCAGTGTGAAAGCAGCCCTATACTATAATGCCCGATGTATCGTTTCACATTGACCTGAAGATCTCTTCTTTCCTGCTGCTGACACTGTTCTGGAGACCGTTAGCCGGCATAAGAGGTGGAGTGCAGTTGGTATCACTCTGCATGGGACAGGAGCCAGGACTACAGAGGAGGCATTGGCTTATGCAGCTCCTGCTCCTCACTACAGATCCAACTTTACAAGTAGTACCTCTGAATTGCACTCTGTTTGATGCTCTGGGATGGCGAGTCAGCAAGCCCAGACCAGGATCTATCAGTCACCTGGCCGCAATCTACTGGCAGAGTGCGATGTACGGTTTTCTGACCCCCGCTTTAAGTCATGCTTAGATATTTATTTCCACCACAGCCTGCTATTTTTCTCCTAGTAAATGCTACCCTTAAAGTGGTATTCCAGGATTACCCCAACTACTCTTAAAACTGTTGCCTCCCCCAGGGGTGTTGCTAGGTCTACAAAAGATCTGGGGTTAGAGCCCATAGCAGCGAAGTAAAGAAAGTCATACGCTTGGGCGGGCATACACGCACGCGTGTGTATGAATATATATATAAATAAATAATCATTACATCAGGTTTCCCAGAGAGCTTGCCATGTCACCTACCACCAGATGCAGATTGTTACATACAGAGAGGCTGGTGTATATACAGAAGATAGGCTAGGGTAGCACAGAGTTCCCCCCTCCCGCCTCTATGGTCTGCACTCACCTGCTCAAGAGCTCTTTGTGAGAAAGTTCCTCCTGACTATGATATGTACGGAGCCAGGGAGGAAACTCACTCTCACACTGATCTCCCTTCTCTGGCTGTCACTGAAGCACGAGTGCAGACGGAGAGTGCCACGGCTGTGCGGGAAGCGCTGTGTCAGGCAGCCCGGGACACTCTCATGGTAGGACCAGCCCTGGACTCGGGGCTATGGGCCCCAGATTCGGGGCTCCAGCTTCAAAAGCCACCCCTTAACGACACCACTGCCCTCCCCCCTACTAAACACCTAAACTTACTAACCTGTGTACCATGAGGGAAAAAAGTATTTGTTCCCCTGCTGATTTTGTACATTTGCCCACTGACTAAGAAATGATCAGTCTATAATCTTAACGGTAGGTTTATTTTAACGGTGAGAGACAGAACAACAAAAATATCCAGATGGATGCATTTCAAAAAGGTATAAATTAATTTGCACTTTAAATCAGTGAAATAAGTATTTGACCACTTCGCAAAACACGACTTAGTACTTGGTGGCGAAACCCTTGTTCACAATCCCAGAGGTCAGACGTTTCTTGTAGTTGGCCACCAGGTTTGCACACATCTCAGGAGGAATTTTGTCCCACCCCTCTTTGCAGATCCTCTCCAAGTCATTAAGGTTTTGAGGCCAACGTTTGGTAACTCGAACCTTCAGCTCCCTCCACGTAATTTCTATGGGATTAGGGTCTGGAGACTGGCAAGGCCACTCCAAGGACCTTAATGTGCTTCTTTGTGAGCCACTCCTTTGACTTGGCCGTGTGTTTTTGGTCATTGTCATGCTGGAATACCCATCCACGACCCATTTTCAATGCCCTGGCTGAGGGAAGGAGGTCCTCACCCAAGATTTGACGGTACATGGCCCCGTCCATCGTCCCTTTGCTGCAGTGAAGTTGTCCTGTCCCCTTAGCAGAAAAACCACCCCCGAAGCATAATGTTTCCACCTCCGTGTTTGACGATGGGGATGTTGTTCTTGGGGTCATAGGCAGCATTCCTCCTCCTCCAAACACGGCGAGTTGAGTTGATGCCAAAGAGCTTGATTTTGGTCTCATCTGACCACAACACTTTCACCCAGTTCAGATGTTCATTAGCAATCTTGAGACGAGCCTGTACATGTGCTTACTTGAGAAGGGGGACCTTGCAGACGCTGCAGGATTTCAGTCCTTTAGTGTTACCAATTCTTTTCTAGATCATGGACTAGATTCTCCCGTGTAGTTCTGGGCTGATTCCTCACCGTTCTCATGATCATTGAAACTCCACAAGGCGAGATCCTGCATGAAGCTCCAGACCAAGGGGGAGTGACAGTTATTTCGTGTTTCTTCCATTTACGAATAATCGCACCAACTGTTGTCACCCTCTCACCAAGCTGCTTGGCGATGGTCTTGTAGCCCATTGCAGCCTTGTGTAGGTCTACAATCTTGTCCCCGACATTCTTGGACAGCTCTTTGGTCTTGGCCATGGTGGAGAGATTGGATCTGATTGATTGCTTCTGTGGACAGGTGTCTTCTATACAGGTAACAAGCTGAGATTAGGAGCACTCCCTTTAAGGGAGTGCTCCTAATCTCAGCTTGTTACCTGTATAGAAGACACCTGGGAGCCAGAAATCTTGCTGATTGATAGGGGATCAAATACTTATTTCACTCATTAAAATGCAAATCAATTTATACGTTTTTTTAAATGCATTTTTCTGGATATTTTTGTTATTATTCTGTATCTCACTGTTAAAATAAACCGACCATTAAAATGATAGACTGATCATTTGTCAGTGGGCAAATGTACAAAATTAGCAGGGGATAAAATACTTTTTCCCCCTCACTGTAAGTAAGCCGCATATACTTCAGGCTGCTTTGGTCCGGTAACATGATCTGTGTCAGCAAGTGGCAATTTCAGGGTGGAGGAAGAATGCTCCAACAGCTAGTAAAGCCGGGAGCAGCGACATTACCCATAGACTTCAATGGCCTATCTTTTGTCGGCACTCCCCCCTCTCCCCTGCAGCGGTGCTGGTTGACACAGGGGAGCTGGATTACGAGGCTGGACCAGAGCAGCCTGAAATAAGTATATACATATTTCTTACACAGGTTAGTAAGCATAGGTGTTAGGAGGAGGGAGGGGACAGTTTTAAAAGTAGTTATGGTTATCCCATAATTCCACTTTCCTGGTGCCTTCATGGCAGCATACATATGGTTGGTTACTCCGCCCCCAACCAACCCACAGGACCAATTTCAACTCTATAAAAAAAGAGTGAGTTAGCCCCCCCATACGCCATTCTTTATTCTGTCCTCAAACCTGCAGGATCGTGGATCACCTGGATTCAGCCCTTACTATGCCACTATGTCGGCACAACCATTACAGGTTCATGCTCTCCTGTATATGGAGTCCCATAACTTAGGCTGCTAAAGGCGCCAAAAAGTTTGGGAACCCATTTTTCTGTGGATCTTTTCTGGGTCTGGAGTTCAGGTATTTCCTTCATCTTTTGATAAACTGCTCCAAAGTAAAGACTGCCTCCCACAGCCGTCTACAACGCTGGGAATTTGCAACGGGCTAGCACAGGATTCTGGCTTTAAATGCAAAGAGGTGTTACTATGCCTGCTTACTTCCGGTTAATAGAGGTATGCTGCAGGGGTTTATGGTGTATTTATCAAGGAAAAAAAAAAAACGTATTACTGGGACTCACCATCTCTCTATCCCCTTGGTATTCACTGGGCTCCGCTCCCCACAATCAAGGTTGCTATGGTACAACCACGATACACAGCTCTCTCCCCCCTCGGGGTTGAGTCTGGTCCCGGCGACGTGGGGATGTGTCAGCTGCGTTGCGCCTCCCCATACTGGATGGCGTCTGCGGCGCTTCGCGCGTGCCCTCCGTGTCTGACTTATCCCCTCCGGAGGCGTGACGTCATCAAGCGCATGCACAGTAGCCCCGTGAAGCCGTTGGCGGCCATCTTGGTACACCCCAGAAAGCCCGTCTGTATAAATGAAGCTGAGTGCCTTCATTATGGTAGCAGCTCTAATCAGAGGAACATCTCCTACAGCTTACGGGAGACTCCTTCTGGTTAGATGATTTGCGCACTTCCCTTATGGAGCCAGCCCAAGGTAAAAAACATGCAGATTTTAAATAATTGAACAGAAAGAATGTGTTTAGAAGTTGGATATGACGAAACGCATCAGTGCGTGACCCACACGACACACCGAAAGTGACACGTGTGCTCCACCGCTGCTGGGTCCAGAACAAGGAAGTGATTGCCGTCGCTCCTTGGCTACACAGATCCACACGCCGGATGGCTTAAACGATGAAGTGCACATTCGATTACACTTTCAAAGCTTCATTGATTGTTATGTTTGTACGTATATATTTATGAGGGGATATTTGATGTGAGGGGATTTTTTTGTTAAAAACGGGATTAAGCTATGTGCGCTCTCTTTTGTTCTATGACCTTCATTGGAGCTCTTATCATTCATTGATCTCCTGGAACGGTGGTGACTGCAGTATGTGGTTCAGAGGAACACTTCCCTTAGAGGCTGTTTTATTATAGAACGCTCTGGTGAGTTTAACCCCCTGAGGGGAGTGTGTTTCACGTGGTGGAAATAGAGAGTTCGGTGGAAGGTACACACTGACTATCTTTTAGGATCACCTGCGGACACTTTTTTGAACTACTGCAACGTTCATCACTGTTTTCAAAGACTTTGCTGTGAAGTTGGCCACATGCCATTATTGCTCAACACTAGCACTGTTTTTAGTATCTGACTGATAGTTTTTCTTGAACTGTTTGTTTTTTATACTATTTTTATATTTTGCATTGTTTTAAACAGCTGCTTAGATAGGATCCAATCCCTTTTGTTTGCCAAAATAACTGGGAGACTTTAGTATCAGTAATTCTATTTTTGGGTTACCAGTTAGGCATTTTAGGAGCAGTATCCAATCTCTCTGGCGCTGAGTGGTATATTGTAGGCCGTTTAAGTATACACCTTTATTTCTTTTAATATGTATATGTATGTATATTTTTCTGTCATTCCGGTCAGTTTAAAAAACAAAACAAAAAAACACACTAGGTAAGTGGCTGCAACTGACAGGCAAGTTCAAATAAAAGAGCATTTGGGTATCTTTGTATGGGAAAAACAGAGTTTCTGTCTTTCCTTTCTTTACAGCCCACAGCATAAAAGCACAGAGAGGCGCAGGATAGGAGGTCCAAGGCTCACAGTGCCTCAAAGAGAGTGGACACTCTTCTTCAGCCCACGCACCTCATAGCCGCAAGTCTTCTCTGCATTCGGCTAGAAAACCTCCCTCTCTACATTGTTCCACCCTCCCCAAAAGGCAAAGCTTGCTGGGTCTGCGGAAATTAAGCACTTCCCAAAAAGTTGGTCTGCAGGTCTTGTTTTCTAGAGGCAGCCAGAGATGAGGAAAAGGAGAAGCAGGAGTCCCTAGACACTATTAAAAAACGAATAAAGGACTCAATCCATGAGTTAGCTTCTTCTCAGGATCTTGCTACCCTTTCATCAAGTGAAGTTTCCATGAAAACCCCAGCCCAGCAAACAAACGTGGGGGACATTTCGGATGAAACCAGAGACGCATCGGAAAAACGAGGCTCCTCCTTTGATTCTGGGATATATGATCCATTTTTAGCCACAGTAAAGCGGAAGGTGGAAGAAAGGCCGGTCGCCTATAACCGTCCTCGCAAGCTATATCCTCCAGCTGTCCCAAATGCACAGCCATTTGTTTCCTCACCATCGGTGGTCGCCTCTGCCAATAAATTAGCAAGAAATACGACACTCCCCTCAGAGGATGCAGCGTCTTTAGAAAATATACTGGATCGCAAGTTTGATGCTGGCCTCAAAAGTGTTTATCAGGCACGTAAACCAGCAGCTGTTTTGGCCTCAGCTTCCAAGACGGCAAGGGCATGGTCTAATGATTTTGAACTAGCCTTGAAACAGGGTGTCGAGCCAGATGAAATTGTCAAGGCTCTGGAGGAATTAAAGTTGGCTTCAGACTCTATGGCCGAGGCAGCCGCTGATACATTGAGATGTTCCGCTCGGGCCCTACTGTATACAGTAACAGCCAGGGAATATAGAAGAAGCCAAAGGGATCCCCAGGCTACCCTCTAAACATGGGAAAACGGGAGGATACATCCAACTCTACCGAAAATCAAAAGTCCTTCTGACTTCCCGCCCAAGCTGGGCCAGCGGGGGCCCGTCTCAGCGCGGTTGCTCTAGTTTGGGTGAAAGCTTCGCGCAGTCCAATAGGTCACTTCCACAATTCTCATCGGCCACTCTTAAAAATTCAAGCGCAACCGGCCCCCGTATCTCGTTTCTACTCACGAAGACCCTCAAATCCAGAGAAAAAAAATGGGAAATTCCGATCCAGCTTGTACAGAAGAAGTTGATATATCAGGAATATCGGTTCCAAAATCAGGAAGTTGTTTGGGGGTTTTATTGCCCAATCCTTTTGTTACCAAAAAAAATTAAAAATATAGGTAGCCAGCCCTGTCGAACACGAAATGATACAAATGTTGCTTCGGGCCAGAAAGTCTTCCTCCACTGGCACCTATGACAGGATTGGTAAGAAGTTTTTATATTCGCGAAAACTAGATGTTTCCGGCCTGTAAATCCTGGCTAACTTCAGATATAGGACTTAGCGCTCGGGGGGTTAAGGCTTGAGCTTTTTCAGCCCTGTCAAACATCAGATGGATCTTCATTCTGCTATTAGAACGTTCCTCAAGAGCATGTAATAAAAAAAAGGGATTTTTATAACAGCTTACCTGTAAAATCCTTTTCTTGGAGTACATCACGGGACACAGAGCGACTTAGTCATTACTAATGGGATTATATAGATTACCTTCAGGTGCTGGCACTGGCAACTGCCAAACCGGAAGTACCCTCCCCTATATAAGCCCCTCCCATCCGGGAGCGCCTCAGTTTTGTAGCAAAGCAATAAGTGTCCCCAAAAGAGGGGTGGGAGCTCTGTGTCCTGTGATGTACTCCAAGAAAAGGATTTTACAGGTAAGCTGTTATAAAAATCCCTTTTTCTTTTTCGTACATCACGGGACACAGAGCGACTTAGTCATTACTAATGGGACGTCCCAAAGCAATGCCAAATGAGGGGGGGGGGATACACTATACATAAGCTGGGCGCCATCAGGCATGAGGATCTTTTCCGGCCTGCAACACACTGCGCCCAAAGGCGACATCCTCCTGACTTCTAACGTCCACCTGGTAGAACCTAGTAAACGTGTGTACTGAAGACCATGTTGCGGCCTTACAGATTTGAGCCAGGGAGGCCTGGTGATGCACTGCCCATGAAGTTCCAACTGCTCTTGTGGAGTGCGCCCTAACTTTGAACGGAGGCGGTCTCCTTTTCAAGCCATAGGCTTGTATTATGACCTGTCGAATCCACTTGGCTAAAGTAGATTTTGATGCTGCCTGACCCTTTCTGGGGCCTCCCGGCAGAACAAACAAAGTATCCGTTCTACGAATCTGAGCAGTGGCTTTTAGATAAGCTTTAACTGCTCTTACTACATCCAAAGAATGCAATAACTTTTCCTCTACCGAGGTAGGTTTGGGAAAAAAAGAAGGAAGAACCACATCTTGGTTCAAATGAAACCTCGATACCACCTTAGGAAGAAAGGCTGGGTGAGGACGTAATACTACTCGGTCCTTATGGACAAACAGATATGGCTCCTTACAGGACATGGCGGCTAATTCCGATACTCTTTTAGCCGAACAAATGGCTACTAAAAAAATCAATTTCCTGGTGAGAAGAACCAAGGAAATGTGCTGCAATGGTTCAAATGGTTGTTTCTGTAGAACCGACAGAACCAGGTTTAAGTCCCATGGACATATGGGAATACTAACCGGAGGGCTAATACGCATCACTCCTTGTATGAAAGCTTTGACTAATGAATGCAAAGCCAAGGGCCTTTGAAAAAATATTGACAAGGCCGAAATCTGACCCTTGATAGTACTCAAGGCAAGCTTCCTATCCACAGCCCACTGTAGGAAGTCCAGAATCCTACCTATTACGTACTTACGCGGATGCCATTTCTTGGCCTCACACCACGCGATGTACGCCTTCCAGATCCTATAATAGATCTGCCTGGATACCGGCTTCCTGGCATTGATCATGGTAGATACCACCGGATTAGAGAGACCTCTCTTTTTTAGAATGTGGGCTTCAATAGCCAGGCCGTCAAACCTAGGGCTGGTAAGGAAGGGTGGTATATCGGTCCCTGCGAAAGCAGGTCCAGACGATGTGGGAGGGTCCAAGGACTCCCCACTGACATCTTTACGATCTCCGCGTACCATGCTCTTCGGGGCCACGCTGGAGCCACCAGAATCACCGGTTTCTTTTCTACCCGGATTCTGCGGATTAATCGTGGTAACAATTGTGGCGGTGGGAATGCATATATTAGCTTGAACTGATCCCAAGGGAACACTAGGGCATCCAAGCCGCAAGCTAGGGGATCCCTTGTGCGAGACACAAATCTGTCCACCTTTGCGTTGAATCTGGTGTGAGGGGGTTGGCTCGGCAGCGGGTGTGTGTGACCCCCGAGATGGGCTCCCCACACAAAAACAGGCCCAGCAAACGGAGGTTGTGGTTTTCAAAATCAAAAAGGTGCGGTTTATTTTCTATTTACAGTGACAAAACACAGCAAAGAAAAAGAAACATAAACAAAATAAATCCTGGTCAACTTGACCTCTGACTAAACATACAGGTTTCCTAACTAACAACTGGGATCAGCCTAGTGCTGTCCTAGTCCCTAAGTCCCTGGTTTTAAATGTCCAAGCAAATAGCCACACAGGCTTTGTCTCACCGCACAGGGGTTCACTCTCCCTAGACAGTCCACACAGGTCTGGGTCCAGGCATGAGCTAACATCTAATGAAGCTGGGAGTTCTTATAGAGGCCTAAATGAGCTGACAAGCTTCAGCTGGTCTCATCAACTCCCTGTCTGCACGACGCCCCACACTCTCCCTAGAGGTATGAGTCATCCATGAGCCCACTAGCCTTATACAACTCTCCACCTAGTTGTATAAGTCGGCGTAAAGCCTGAATCTGGGCGAAATATATCTACCCCCCTGGATGCAACCAGGTGACTTTACCTTCCTGCTGTCACACTGGATGCTAGCAGATCTACATCCGGTGTTCCCCACCGCTTGCATATTGCCTGGAAAACCTCGGGGTGAAGAGACCATTCCCCCGGGAATAATTGCTGGCGACTTAGAAAGTCCGCTCTCCAATTTTCCACTCCTGGGATGAAAACCGCGGATATGGCTGGGACATATCTTTCTGCCCATTTCAGGATGCAATTCACTTCTCTCTGGGCTGCACGACTCCTGGTGCCACCCTGGTGATTGATATATGCCACTGCTGTGGCATTGTCTGATTGAATTCTGACAGGGGACCCTTGGAGTTTGGATGTCCATGCTACTAGGGCATACCGGGCTGCTCGTATCTCTAAGAGATTGATGGGCAGGGCCTTCTCTGCTTCTGACCACTTGCCCTGTAGAGACCATTGCTCCAGTACTGCCCCCCAGCCTATGAGGCTGGCATCTGTAGTGACCACCTTCCAAGAAACCGGACTGAAGGGTTTCCCTTTTTCCAGATTCTGGGGCACCAACCACCAATGGAGGCTCTTGCGAACGGAAGGGGACAGGGACATTGGTAAGTCTAAAGCCTGAACTTTTTTGTTCCAGGCTGACAGTATGGTCCTCTGCAAGTTCCTTGAATGGAATTGACCGTAGGGTACTGCTTCGAATGAAGCCACCATTTTTCCCAGCAGCCTCATGCACAGGCGTATGGATGGTTTTCTTTTTGTACCCACTAAGTGGGTCAAATCTTTCAAAGACGACACCTTCTCTGGAGGTAAGAAAATCTTTCTCTGATTTGAATCCAGCCTTAGCCCCAAGTATTCCAGACTTTTGACTGGTCTTAGAGCTGACTTGTCTCGGTTGATAATCCAACCGTGATATTCCAGATACTTGATTGTCTCGTGAATAGCTACTTCCAGTTTTTCCACTGAGTGGTCTATTAGTAGCAGGTCGTCTAAATATGCCATTATCGTTACACCCCGTGTTCTTAGATTGGCCAATAGTGGGGCCAGAATTTTTGTGAACACTCGTGGTGCTGTGGCCAGACCGAAAGGTAAGGCTCTGAACTGAAAATGGCGCCCTTCTACTGCAAAGCGTATAAATTTCTGGTGGGCCGGAAAGATGGGAATATGCAGATAAGCATCCTTTATGTCGATCGAGGCTAACCATTCCTGCCCTTGTAGGGCGGTGGCCACCGATCGGATCGACTCCATCCGAAAAGTCCTGATATGTAGGAATTTGTTTAGCCCTTTTAGATTTAATATGGGCCTCACGTCCCCATTTGGTTTGGGGACTGTGAAGAGGTTTGAGTAAAACCCGAACCCGCATTCCTCCAAGGGAACCTTCATGATTACACCTTGGAGCAATAGTTGTTCTAGTGCCAGAAGAAGGGATCCTCTCTTCTGGGGATCGCTTGGCACGTTTGACCTCATAAAATGGGCAGGAGGAGTGTCTTTTAACTCCAGCTTGTATCCCAGACTTACTGCGGAGATCACCCATCTGTCTCTGATGGTGTCCTGCCAGGTCTCTGTGAACAACTGAAGTCTTCCCCCCACCCGATTGAGTGGGGGCAACCCTTCATGACTTGGGGGGAGGTTTCGTACCTCTCTTGACCCAGGGTTTCTTGTTACCATGTGATTGTCCCTGATTTCTGCCCCCAGGATTTGACCGCGGAGGCCGTCGGAACTGTTTCACAGCCGATGTGCCAGGGACTGGAGAAGTAGGCTTCTTAAAAGAAGGACTTCTACCCTTGTTCTTAACCGGCAAGAGTGTACTTTTACCGGCAGAAATTTTCTGGATATACTTGTCCAGATCTTCTCCAAATAAGCGTTCTCCATGAAATGGGAAGCTAATCAGCAATTTCTTACAGGGAGCCTCAGCAGACCAGTTTTTGAGCCATAGAAGCCTACGCATATGTACTACAGACAGCGTAAAGCGGGAGGCCTGTTGGATTGTATCCTTTATGGCGTCCACCGCAAAACACAAGGCTCTAGGTAGGTCAGCTAAGGCAAGAGCCTGCTGATCTGGTAAGTCCCTTAAGACTTGTTTTAACTGATCCTTCACTGCTTGGCAGACCCCAATAGCTGCTACTGCAGGTTGTGTCACCATGCTTGCTGTAGACAAAAGCAGATTTTAGTAAAGACTCCAATTTTTTATCTATTGGGTCTTTGAACATTGGAACATTATCTACTGGACATGTCAGTGATTTATTCACATAAGAGATGGCTGCGTCCACTGTGGGCACCTTCCATTTTTGTATGAACTTATCCTCCATGGGATAGATCACCGGAAATCTCTTGGGGGGAGTAAATATTTTATCAGGATGCTCCCAATCCTGGTAAATAAGCCCTTCCAATAAGGGGTGGATTGGGAAGGAACAGACAGTCTGGGGAGCTTTTAGCGACCCCAGCGAGGAGACAGTAGTGGTTGATGGCTCCGCAAGAGGCATTTTAAATGCTCATCGGACCATGTTAGTCAGAGACTGAACCCATAATCTTTCAGCCTGAGATGCTGAGAAAGGTTCTTCCACTGTTGATTCCTCTATAACCGAATCAACCTCATCCTGATCCTTCAGGTAGGTCGATCTCTGTGTGGGGCTGTTCCTCCACTAACAGGCACTCTGAAGGAGGAGACGGAGATCGGACGCGCTTTCCCTGTGACAGGGAAGCAGCGATCAATGCTGTTAATCTCTCTTCCAATCCTCCCAGAGTTGAGGAAAAAACCTCCTCTGTTATATATACAGGAGCAGGTGGACTG
Source organism: Rana muscosa (assembly GCA_029206835.1). Lineage (NCBI taxonomy): Eukaryota > Metazoa > Chordata > Amphibia > Anura > Ranidae > Rana > Rana muscosa. The sequence goes on along the minus strand of CM055118.1, from coordinate 93,720,005 downwards.
GGGGCAGCCACAGCACCAGGTACTCCTGCGGGGTTCCTATGGCTACTAACCTCTGAAATTTCAGGGGAGATTGGTGCAGTACAAGCATGCCCAAAAATCCTCAGAGCCCGATGGAGACCCCTTTCGCTTCTTGGAAGATTTATTTCCAGAGCATCTGGACGACATATCCTTTAAGCACAAAGCTGAGGTATTCCCGTCGTCATACACCACTTTTACTGGGAATAGTCTAACACAGTTGCTGCTATATACCAGTTGGTGTCCACTAAAGTGCCTTTCTATGGGGATGCCTGCATCAACCGCCTCTGTGTGCCACCGTTTTGTTGCTAGCTCTGTTTGCATCCAGCTGACACTTGTACTGTGTCTTTTATCCATGCTGGGACGCCTGCACATGCGCAGAAGCGCCGCGGCGCGCATCGAGCGTCATCCACCAGCCCCGCCCCTTTTTCGCTCATCTCTACATAGGAGGCGCGTGCACGCGCCCGTGCGCCTTCGGCGCTTTTTTTGAAAAAATAAGCAGGGACTAGGAGCCAGGGCCCTTTTTGCCGGAGGGCCTGTGCGGTGGATGAGTGCAGCAACAGGGCAGAGGAAGTGGATTCCCACAGAGAACTTACCAACTGCCTGGATCTTTTGACTTGAAAAGACAAAGATCCACATGACAAGAAAAAATGGACCACAGCGGCCTCTAGTGGTTTAACACAGGTACCGCGGTCTCCCTTTTTTTTTTTTCTTGACTACTATTAAAATTTTACATTTTCCAGTAGTTACAGGCATGCACAGATATTTAGCGGGAATACCGTTAGGTAACAGACAGAAAGACAAATTAGGCTTGGGGGTCCCCCAATAGAACCAAGTTCCTGGGGGCCCCCACTTACCTCTTCCCCGCCGCAGGACTCTGTTTGGTCCACAGAAGCCCAAACTTCACCTATCACGGCAGGCATTGTAATTAAACCTTCAGGGACCGGGTTCCCAAGGATTCCACTCCCCTGGACCTGTATAGCACCCTGCACAGAAAACGTCGTGGGTATGACCAGAGCTCTGGATCCCAGGGTCCAGCCCTCCTAAGAGAGGCATTACAGACAAAACCTTGCTCTTCTGTTGCAAGGCCCGGGTACCGACCGTTTAGCTATGAAGCTTTTTTGGTCGGATCCGGAACAGCTTACTGAGGCCCATAAAAGAACCTGTACGCAAGCCCAGTGAAAACACGTTACTCTTTGGCCAACACCTTAGACACTGGCAAAAAACTGAGGTGCTCCCGGATGGGAGGGGCTTATATAGGGGAGGGTACTTCCGGTTTGGAAGTTGCCAGTGCCAGCACCTGAAGGTAATCTATATAATCCCATTAGTAATGACTAAGTCGCTCTGTGTCCCGTGATGTACGAAAAAGAAATAGAAAAGCTGCACTCAAAAATATGTATGAAGGATGAACACACAATTTGAATGAAAAATTGATATACAACATAACCGTGACCCTTATACCATGTGAATGATATAAAAAATGTATGGATGGGTGCTCAAACATATATAAAATAGTCCTCTAAAGAAGAGATGTAAGAGCCACTTACACACTTGGGGGTGCCAGCAAGAAGGAAACAATCACCAGAGACAATGATGATATTGCAGATATCAGCCACGCTCCATCAATCAGGTGGGATATATGGAGACTGGATGCACTTCAAAAGGGGATGTGCCCAAAAATGCAAGAACACTCGATAGTGTAACACAGCATTGCACGATATTTATTAAAACACAGATGTGCACTTACAGTTAGCACAAATAAAAACAGCATCCATGGTAAAAAGGGCGTCCGTAATTGGAATAGAAGGCGCCCGTCCACATGAGATGACATCAGCGCAGCTTTTCTATTTTTTATTACAGTTTTGTGCGTGCTATCTCACGTTTTAGCTGCTGCTGGTTACTATTGTTTATTATCTTAATTGTTGTTCACTACACTTGTTAGCGTGGTATTACTGCATTTGTTCCTCAAGAACAATCCTTAGTTTAAGGTCTCCGAGAGGTTCAATACGTCCAAAGTGAGATCTGCCTTCGGTACTCAGTGCACTCGCAGCTCCTCCACTCGCATACACGCAAGAATCCTCTAAGATATTACTCTCAAAACTGTTTTTCCTTGTTCTTAAACACCGTCTCCTCTGAACAAAGGGTCTCGGAAATCCAAACCTTAGGGGCTGAGTACCCCTGTATTACGTTCTTTCTAGGCAGGATGGTCCTCCGACCGTTTCACCAGTTCGTGCCTAGAGTTCTTACTACAAACCAGGAATTGGTGCTTCCAGCTTTTGGGGAAGATTCAAGCAACCCCAAACTGCACGAGCTGGATAGGGCAAGGACTCTCAAACATTACAATGGTCTGACACAAACTTCTCATAATACTAAAGGCTTCTTTTTTGACCTTTAAAAAAAAAAAAAAAAAAACTGTCAGCATCGAAGACAACTTCGACAAGTTGGATTGTTCATCTCATTCAGAGAAGGTATCGGGCTAGCGGTCCTACGGTTCCAAAGTCAATAAATGCTTACTCTGCGCTGGGAATGGCATCTTCCGGGGCAGCGGTAGCGCGAATCTCTCCAGAAGCTCTCTGTCATACGGCAAACTGGTCATCTTTTACCACATTCATGACCCATTATAGTCTGCGCTTACTCCCCACGACTTAAAAAAAAAAAAGAAAAAAAAAAGAAAAGAAAGGCTTTTCAGCCGCCTTCTCTGTAATGGAGATTAAAATATTTCTGCAGCAACCCTCCCTGTGAGCGAGTTATTTACCATATGTATGCTGCCAAGAAGGCACCAGGAAAAACGGAAAATTGAATACTTACCTTTCTGTAATTTTCCTTTCCTGGTGCCTATCCATGGCAGCATACGCCCACCCTTTTTATGATCCTTAAATGTTTGAGTCTAGTTACAAGAATGGCGTATGGGGGGGCTAACTCACTCTTTTATAGAGTTGAAATTGGTCCTGTGGGTTGGTTGGGGGAGGAGTAACCAACCATATATGTATGCTGCCATGGATAGGCACCAGGAAAGGAAAATTACAGAAAGGAAAGTATTAAATCTTCAGTTTTAACAAGGTTTGCCATTTCATGTTTAGGTAGAACGCAACAAGCTGAATCACCAACTGGGGAAGTTCTGGGTTATACCATACAAATAGGAAGCCAAGCAAGATGACAAGCTCCTCCAGCTGCATTGCCCGATTCAACAAAAGGACACACACACACACACACACACACACGGGGGGAGGAGAAAGACCATTTAGAAGAACAAAGTGAATATCATGGATGGGTTCAAACAGAGTTCTGGAAGACAGGAGTACAAAGTTGAGTCCTGACCAGTATAACACCACATGTGACAATTTGCACAAAAGAATGTGAAGCAACTGGTCTCTTAAAGAGAAAGCTAGCCCCAGATTAACTCAGTTTGGAGGAAAGCCAGGATGTGACCGTAGCAAAATAGGACACTAGCAAAAAAACTGACGACTTGCCTAAAGGGGAGGTGTTATGTCTGGGAGAGGACTTCCTGTCTAGTTTTATTGCCAATGTTCAATCACCTAAAGCTAGGCAACATCCTTTTTCTCCTCAGTGTAGATGCTGCCTCTTAACCTCACAATTCTGAATACTATGCTGGCAGAGCTGGGTAACAGCTAAATCCCTCATCACAACTGTCGGGCGGTGCATCCTCCTATCAGAACACAATAGCACAGCAGGGGAGATTGCTGTACTAACATCGGATTGAACGAAAAAAAAACTAGTAGTGTGTACTAGGCGCAAGTCTCTGTATATTTTATTATAAAGAGCATAGCAGCAAGAGGAACTAACGCCCCATTGCTTGACTTGAATAGCTGCAGGATGTCATGAGTGGGGAGATCTTACTGGCACACTCATGAGATAAAAAATCCTTGGTTATTCATCAAACATCAGCTTTCTTATTGGTTTCTCTTCATCAGAGTCACTCTCCTCTGAACCGCTCTCTTTTGCTTCTGTGTATTTAGTATTTTGCCCGGTGTTTAGCTTTTATATAAACAGAACAGCAGCAAGAGGAACTGAAACACAATTGCTTGACCTGAAAAGCTACAGTGTGTCATGAGTGGGGATACCTTACTGGCACACTCATGAGATTGATGAATAACCCAGGATTTTTTTTTTCTAACATCAGTTTTTTATAGGCTGTCTTATTGAAAAAGCAAAAAGGGGGATTTACCCCCTATTCCTTACCTTTTTCACAGGTTCCTCTTCATCAGAGTCACTCTCCTCTGAACTGCTCTCTTGCTTCTTCTGTAGCACTGCAGGACTCTGTGTTGTAGTCTTCCTAACACTAGGCTGTGCTGCAGGTTTTGGAGTAGCTGCAGGAGGCTAGAGTGAAAAAACAAAACAAAAAATAAAAGCCCCATGACTGCAGGAATAAAACTTAAGAACTTGCAAACCTCAGGTTGTAGTGCAATCACATGTCTCAGCCATCCATGCTAGTATTTGGTAATAAAATACATCTTTCTTATGAAATACACCAATTTCTATTAGTGACCATCCAAAAAGGAGACCAGGAGTTCCCGCTTCCCTTTCTGCATATATGTCGAGATGGCTCAATACTTAAGCAAGAGGCTGTGTGTTGCGACAGAGCTGTGAAAAATCACAAATACACCTTGCAGGTAAAAAACATTTCCCTTATATGTATTTAATATGTGTATTTAGGGTTTTGCCCGGTATTCAGCTTTAAGTCTCTGTATATAAAAGGAGCATAGCAGCAAGAGGAACTGAAACACCATTGCTTGACTTAAATAGCTACAGTGTGTCATTAATGTGGGGACCTTACTTGCACACTTAAAAAAATCCTGTGTTAGTCAAAACATCATTTTTTTTATAGGCGGTCTTCGTGAAAAAGCTAAAAAAGGGGAATTTACCCCCTATTCCTTACCTTTTTCACAGGTTCCTCTTCATCAGAGTCGCTCTCTTCTGAACTGCTCTCTTGCTTCTTCTGTAGCACTGCAGGACTCTGTGTTGTAGTCTTCTCAACAATAGGCTGTGCTGCAGTAGGCTAGAGAGGAAAATATCAAAGATCTATGACTGCAGGAATAAACGTAAGAACTCGCAATCCTCAGGTTGCAATGCAATCATGTACTTGCCATCCATGCCAATTTGGTTACAAAATAGATCTTTCTTGTGAAATACACCAAGTTTCTCTTAGTGACCAACCAAAATGTAGTTGCCTTGCTGTCATTTGGATTCCCTAGCTCCAATATTTAGTAAGAGACTGACTAGGAGTTCCTGCTTGCCTTGACTTGTACATACAGTGGGTACGGAAAGTATTCAGACCCCTTAAGTTTTTCCTTCTTTGTTATATTGCAGCCATTTGCTAAAATCATTTAAGTTCATTTTTTCCTCATTAATGTACACACAGCACCCCATATTGACAGAAAAACACAGAATTGTTGACATTTTTGCAGATTTATTGAAAAAGAAAAAGTGAAATATCACATGGTCCCAAGTATTCAGACCCTTTGCTCAGTGTTTAGTAGAAGCATCATTTTGATCTAATACAGCCATGAGTCTTTTTGGGAAAGATGCAACAAGTTTTTCACACCTGGATTTGGGGATCCTCTGCCATTACTCCTTGCAGATCCTCTCCAGTTCTGTCAGGTTGGATGGTAAACGTTGGTGGACAGCCATTTTTAGGTCTCTCCAGAGATGCTCAATTGGGTTCATGTCAGGGCTCTGGCTGGGCCATTCAAGAACAGTCACGGTGTTGTTGTGAAGCCACTCCTTCGTTATTTTAGCTGTGTGTTTAGGGTCATTGTCTTGTTGGAAGGTAAACCTTCGGCCCAGTCTGAGGTCCTGAGCACTCTGGAGAAGGTGTTCGTCTAGGATATCCCTATACTTGGCCGCATTTATCTTTCCCTCGATTGCAACCAGTCCCGTCCCTGCAGCTGAAAAACACCCCCACAGCATGATGCTGCCACAACCATGCTTCACTGTTGGGACTGTATTGGACAGGTGATGAGCAGTGCCTGGTTTTCTCCACACATACCGCTTAGAATTAATACTAATAAGTTCTATCTTGGTCTCATCAGACCAGAGAATCTTCTCACCATCTTGGAGTCCTTCAGGTGTTTTTTTAGTAAACTCCATGCAGGCTTTCATGTGTCTTGCACTGAGGAGAGGCTTCCGTCGGGCCACTCTGCCATAAAGCCCTGACTGGTGGAGGGCTGCAGTGATGGTTGACTTTCTACAACTTTCTCCCATCTCCCGACTGCATCTCTGGAGCTCAGCCACAGTGATCTTTGGGTTCTTCTTTACCTCTCTCACCATGGCTCTTCTCCCCCGATAGCTCAGTTTGGCCGGACGGCCAGCTCTAGGAAGGGTTCTCGTCGTCCCAAACATCTTCCATTCAAGGATTATGGAGGCCACTGTGCTCTTAGGAACATTAAGTGCAGCAGAATTTTTTTTGTAACATTGGCCAGATCTGTGCCTTGCCACAATTCTGTCTCTGAGCTCTTCAGGCAGTTCCTTTGACCTCATGATTCTCATTTGCTCTGACAAGCACTGTGAGCTGTAAGGTCTTATCTAGACAGGTGTGTGGCTTTCCTAATCAAGTCCAATCAGTATAATCAAACACAGCTGGACTCAAATGAAGGTGTAGTACCATCTCAAGGATGATCAGAAGATATGGACAGCACCTGAGTTATATATATGAGTGTCACAGCAAAGGGTCTGAATACTTAGGACCATGTGATATTTCAGTTTTTCTTTTTTAATAAATCTGCAAAAATGTCAACAATTCTGTGTTTTTCTGTCAATATGGGGTGCTGTGTGTACATTAATGAGGAAAAAAATTAACTTAAATGATTTTAGCAAATGACTGCAATAGAACAGAGAGTGAAAAATTTAAGGGGGTCTGAATACTTTCCGTACCCACTGTATGTATAAGTGGTAATGGGAAGCGCTGGCAAGTCAATTAGCAATCGTCTGCTGCACCTGAAATTCCCTGAACACCGGGAATATGGAGTGATTAAATGTGTGAAGATGCGCCGACTATGTGTTAAGGATTAGAAATAATCCCACAGTGAACCCTACAAAAGGAAATAAACCTGTGTTAGGCCCCTTTCACACTTATACGACTTGTCCCACGATTTGTGATGGCAAAGTAGCATGACAAGTCGTTTCACATGATTTCCAATGACAACTATTCATATTAGTACGACTTCAAAGTAGTCCCTGCACTACTTTGGTCCGATCTTGATGCCACTTACAAAGGCATTCCCTGAAATCGCGGCCGCGGTAAAATCGAACGATTTTGAAGTCGCAGTAGTGTGAAAGGGGCCTTAGTGTAAAAAATGTGTATATATTCTGAACTGCCCAATTGAATATCAGTGCCAGATATAAAGGAACACAATTAATGAAACAAACTTATACAATTAGAAACAAAGTATGTGTGATCTTAACTGAACAACCAAGATGTAAATAGAGACACAAATTTTATAAATGTCTAAAAGTCAATTAGAACCAGATAAAATTCAGATGAATTGACTTAAAAGTGAACTGGAAAAAAACAATCGTATAAGTCCCAAATAGGTTAAATGCTGATCCCAAAATGTATAGACGCTTTTTAGACTAAGGCATGAAGACACCACCGTGCTCAAATGTATAGAATTGGCTGCTTACCAGACCTGCAAAAGGTCCAGAATATATACACATTTTATACACGAACACAGGTTTATTGCCTTGTACATATCCCGGTGACTCGGAAGTACATATAGCAAGAGGATAAATACATCAGGCAGACAACTACATATTTCAAAAGAAGGTGATCAATGACACCCCAAGCATTTCTCTTAAGACATGTCTCCTTTAAGTCAGGGGGGCTCAACCAGTGTCCCGCGACCTCCTTCTCTGGGATGGCGGGTCGGAAGCTTAAAAACGCTGCTTCCCGATCAGTCATCCCAGAGCATCAGTGTTGTGAATGAAGTTGGCAGTAGAGGAAGCAAGCGGCTGTCCTGACCACACTCCACAATGCACTGCAGGGCCTAAGCAGCTTAAAGTGGAACTTTAGGCAGAAAATAAGTCCTGCTAGATCACTTTGCAGCGATAGCCATGTAAAAAAATTTAAGTGGATGTAAATCAGATTCATTAAATTTGACCTAGGTACTTACATCCGTAGTGTTTTCTTATCTCTCTAAAAAAAAAAAACAAGTCCTGTGTGTTTCTGCCGTTTCGTTTCTCGGTTATCAGCATAACTTCTGACAAGTTCTCAGAGAAGGGAGATAAAAGCAGCTTCAAATATGTGTTGAGGGAGGTTGCTATAAATAGATTAGCAGAGAGCTTGACTTGTCACAGCACAGCTCTGAAAGTATCTTCCTTCTTCTGCCAATGTGGAGGGGAGGTGTGTGCCTTTCCTCCAGCCAGCTGTCTCCCAGTGCGAGACAGGAATACACTCCTACAGCTAAATGAGGAAGTGAAAATTCTAACCTGATGTAAGAATTCTAAAGAATATAGAAAGGTAGACAGCAGATATACATGTAAAAAACTTATGTAGGGAGATTTGTTTCATCACTGTGTATCTTTTGAGGCTGTTTACTTCACTGGGTGTATGGAGGGTTTACATCCACTTTAAAAATCAGTGCCTATACTGTTTAAAATCCAGTAATACAAATATTTTTAGGCACTGTGCCGAATTTGTAGAGGCCGATCTCCGGACAGCCTTAAGCGGAATTAAACTCACCTAAAGCTGCTCCTGTTTGATTTGTACCAGCCATTGTGCTGCACCAGCGATTTAATGGTTTGACAGTTTGGTTGAGGACACAAGCAAATCTGACAGTTCGCAATCCCAGCATTCCAGAAATGTAACTCTTTTAAAAACGGTTAAAATTGATGGGTTTAGTTCTGCTTTAGGATTTACTGCTGTTCACAGGCTCTGGGCTTCGGCAAAATGGCAGCCTCCAGCAAGAAGAAAAACAGGTGCAATTTAAAGCACACACTAAATTTTGGCAGCATAATTATTAATATGGAATGTATGTTCCTTGCTAAAGAACATTACCCATAACAACTTGATAAAAATAAAGTTCCACTTAATTGAGGTGCAAATATAGCACTGTTGAGTGATGAAATTCTCAAAAGTCACAATTCACCATGACACTACCTGCACAGAGTTTGCAAGTTCTCCCTGTGTCCGCATGGGTTTCCTCCCACACACCAAAGAAATGCTGATAGATGTTCCTTTCTAAAATGGCCCTAGTAGGTAGGCGTATGTATAAATGTGAGTTAGGGACTTTAGATTGTAAGCTCCTTGAGAGCAGGGACTGACGTGAACAATTTATGCATAAATTGTTGCGAAAATGAACAGCACTATACAAAGTACATGCATGAAATAAAATAAACACATTTTGCTAAAGTCAGACTAACACCAAATACTATATGACTGGTTGCTATGGGTAACTGCACTTGTTTAATATTCTACAAAAGTGAACCTAGAGGAAGTTAAAGCATTACATAACCAAGAGAGTAACACAATTCTTCAGTGTATAGTACCTTGTCAGCTGTATCCTCTTCACTGTCTGAAGACTCACTGGAACTTTCCTCATCTGCCTGCAAGGGTGTTTTAGCCACACTGGTACCAATAGGCTTGCCTGGTAGAGGTTTAGGAGCTAGTGGAGTCTTAACCACCTTGTCGGACTGGTTTTGTTGTTTTATCTTTATAGCAGTTGGACCTGGAGTAGTTACCTTCTGTACAGCAGTCTACAACACACAATTTACACAGAATCTGTCATCTCTCAGTAGCACAAAGCAGAGGGCGGGGATCTAAATTTCATACACTGCTCTCCTCCCCCACTTTTTTTCTCTTGGTGTACTGGAAAAGCTGTCAGAAGTGACAGCTGCATATATGTTACAGATAACAGAAGTAACAGGCAACAAGGAGAAAATTGCACTCAGTTTTGGAAAGAGGCGTGCACAGTAATGTGCTTTGTTCACATTTCATGTCTCATGTCTAACAACTTTAATCTCTCATTATTTATCAATCTGGTCAGCAATGATCCTACACAAGCTACAGCTGAAGAGCCAATGCCTGGCAAAAAAAGTATAGCAAATAGAGGAACAGTACTTTCCATAATTAAAGGATACAAGAATTCATCTTTCAACCACTACACTACCACTTTTTTCTGTGTTGATATCAACAGGTCCATGCAGTCAATTGGAAGCCTTGTCATGAATAATGCCTGAAAATGATTCTGTAAGGAAGTAGAGCATAAACGGATCCAGACTCTTCCTTTCACTATGAATGCACCACTGAACAAACTACTACAGGGTGAAGTTCATTGTGGGTTAAAACACCCCTCGACTTTTTGTCTCTCTTGTGAATGCCAGTGGCAAGACTTCCCCTGCTATTCCTGACTTTGTCATCTACAATAGCCTATCTGAAACCAAGCTACGGGAGCCTTGCGCCAAGATCATTTCTATAATTTTCAGGTTAAAAATCCAAAAAGGAACCATCTTGCAATAGTGAATGAAGGTGGAAAACATCTTAGACTCTCGTTCAAGTAATGCATTGATGATATTCTAATGTACCTTAACTACAAGTTCCTCTTCACTATCTGAAGACTCACTCGAGCTGTCGGTATCTACTTGTTTCGGCTTTTGTTGGCTACTGGCATTTGTTTTACCAGGCACCGGACTTGTCACATTGGGTGTCTTCAACTTTCCAGAGACTTTTGGTTGAGCTGCTTTCTCTGCAGTAGGTACTGGTGTGTTAACCTATTCAACCAAGATAATAATTAACAATTTAATGAACCTTAAAATCAAAACAAACTTAAAGCTGATTCCCAGGAATGTTTATGTACACTATTTCCAGATAGCATATGCTGGCCTAACATTCTGCTTTCAAAACCACACATCTTTAATATCTTACAAATCTCTCTTAAAGTAGAAATAAAGGCAAAACATTTTTTATTTAAAATGGGAGTAAGGTTGTGTTATAATCTTGTCAGTTTTTTTGCCATTTGTGTTCCAATGGAAAGATTTTTCTGTACTTCCTGTCCCATAGCTAAAACAGGAAATCCCTCCAAACTGAAAGAATTCTTGGTTGTCTCTAGGGTCACAAGAATGTAAATGGTAAACATGACAAAAAGAGTGTGGATCTCCTCAATGGGGGGCACAGACCGCAATAAAAACTCGACAGGTGTTTTAATCCCTCTATCTAAAACTCAAAAAAAAAAAAAAAAAAAAAAAAAGATAAAACTTTTGCCTTTGGTTATACTTAGAAAACAAATTTTGTAATCAGTATACCCCCTAATATTTCTCAGTTCTGGTTTTGGGGGGTGGGTATTGGGGCGCTACCCTGAAATTAAAATTCCATTTTATACATTATAGTGCTGTAATGTTGTGGGTGGAGTGTAGGCTTTTTTACGAGTGTGTACTCCGCCGAAGAATTATGACAGCATGCTCTATGGAGGATAGTGAAGGGCAGTCCATGACGGCTATTACCATTGTGTTTGGTACACATGGAATTTTCCATACTCACTAATAAAGCTCGGGCAAGTGCCGGGCCCGGACGTTTTTTCCGGACATTACCATTGTAGATACACCGAGATCCTTTTTAACGATCTGAGAAAGGGCTCTTCTCTACCACTGTATAAAAAAATGTCTTTATTCATGTCATACCCAAACCAGAGAAGGACCACGGCGATTGTGCAGACTACCACCCAATCTCACTCATTAATATAGATCTCTAAATAATGACCAAAAGTTTTGCCACTCGTATGCATACCATCTTGTCTAAATATATCCACCCTAAGCAAGTGGCTTTTGTCCCTAATAGACAGGTGCCAGACCAAACTACACTAGTAATCAAAGTTATATCAGCTTTACACTCAGATTGAGATGGTCGGGGGAAGAGGGGAACTACTGTGCTTCCCTGAAAATAAGACCAGGTCTTATATTAATTTTAGAAAAAAACAGACAGCGCAAAACCAATCCTAACACAATGCAGCTGAACACTGAAGGTCAAAATATAAATCCTTAAATGTAACGTGTATAAAAAGCAGTGCAGCGCTAAAATCATATGTAACACAATAAGTCCATAGGATGTATAGTTCAGAAACCAGAAGAATGTTATCTGAAACACCAACAGGGAGATAGAAGGATCCTCTAGCTGTGAAACAGAGTGCTTGTATATGAGATCACAAGTGCAACCACTTCCGTGTATTTCCACCACCAGATACACAGGCCGCTCACCTCAGAATGTGGACCTCTGTATTACCAGGTGGTCACATAAGCAGTCCCTTTAACAAGGGTAATGTAAAAGATGAGAGGGCTGTCTTCATACGGTACTTCAACTGAAATCCTCAATCACTCAATAATCCCAGAAAAAAACTCATAAATTGGCGTAGTTACATGAAAAATGTCAAAAAGAAATACATAGTGCTCTCCATAGATAAAAAAACACTTGATTTATTTGTATAAAAAGTTACTCACAAGCGGGGCACAGACACCCTGTGCTCGGATAACAATCATGTAACAGATGTAAAACCAGGTAGATGGCTGTCCTAACGTCGTGTAGTCCCGCGCACGCGTATCGTCCGTGGGCAAGGACTTCCTCAGCGAAAATTAAATGGGGCCAGCATGTCAGTTCATTTATATAAGCCATATTCCTGGTGTGTGCTGTATGTGAAAACGAAATCCCGCCCTCCCCATAATTAGGGGACCATGTAACAAGCGCCCTCATTGGTGGCTAAAAAATATGCCAAATTAACAAACCGGCAATCATTGGCTAGAGGGATCTAGTAATCAAAGAACTTCCGGGTGAGGACCCTCACATGGTGTACTGCGGCTCCAATCAACGGCAGAGTCACAGGGGATATCACCTCCCAGTCTATGACCTTCCGGGTCGGCGCTCCCCACGTGATCCGTCGTCAAAGCAACAGAAATAAACAGGCCTGCAGAGCGCTCCGCTCACCGCACCTACGTGAAGCCGAGGGTGGGGCGGAGCGGTCACATGACACCAGATGTCAAAGCACGTAGGATAACAAAACCCTCAACGTGCTTAATATGCAGAGCCTCCAAGTTTACACTGTCAGATCCACTCCTACTAAGAATAAACAACCCTCCTAGCTGCTACATGGCTGTCATAAGTAATGACATATGACAATGCTAGCAGGCAGTGTTAATAATGTTGTACAGCAAACGCTGTACCCCATAGTGTGCCACACAGTGGCAAAAGCCTGTAATGCATGTCATACAGGATCTCTAAAGAATAAAAAATAATAAAATAAAATAAAATCCGCACCAGTGGCCCCACTGTCTGAACGAAAGATATATAGAAGGGTACCGAGCAAATACAAAAATGCATATAAGCTCGCTGGGGTCGCATATACACAGATCAAAAGATCCGACCAGATAAAGGGCACAATGGTCAATATGTATATAGACACACTCCAGCACACCCCTTCTAGTTATTAATTTGAGGGCCCGTGGGTCCTCATAATGATGACAATCGTAACACTAAACAGGGGCCAGAGATGCATAAGGGTAATCAAACAGTCATAAATAGACCTGTAAAATTAATATAGACGTCAGCACAACCATCTAACCTGTTAGACAAATATCACATACTAAATACATAACATATTAAAACCTAAAACAGAAAAAGCACACAATGTTAACGGTCAGATATGAAACAATTGAGATCGAACTCAACGTTCAACCCCAACGGGACCCCCACCTTCAATTCATATACCCAGAACGACTCACGTCGGCTGAGGTGCCGAATGAAGTTGCCTCCTCTCCAATGGTTTGTCACCTTCTCTATCCCCCAGAACTGCAGCCCAGATGGGCTACGGTTATGGTGGAGTCGTCAGCGCTTCGAAACATTGTGTGTAACCAACCCCTTTTTGATATTATTGACATGCTCCCCTATCCTGATGTGAAGGGGCCTAGACGTCCTACCGACATATTGTAAACCACACTCACACTGTAGCATATACACGACCCCAGTAGTGTCACAAGTGATCAAATCCTTGATCTTATAGTTTTTTCCAGTTGCTGATGCCACAAACTCCTTCTGCTTTTTTAAAATTCTTTCTGGCCTGTCGACATGGTGGGCAACGACCACATTTGTGAAAGCCAGTCAGAAAATCAAAAATTCTGTTCTCAGAATGGGTAGGAGGGTCAATGACCCCAGGGGCTAATGTATCCCTTAAGGAAGGTGCTTTTTTGTAGATGAATTGCGGACGATCAGAAAGTAAGGGGCCTAAGATCCTATCATGCTTAAGGATTGGCCAGTGCTTCTGTACAATCCTCTCAAACTTCCTATATTGAATATTAAAGTCTAAGATCATTCGTGTCCTTGTAGGATCATTACGATTAACCTTAGGGACAGTTGTCACAAGTGCTTTTCTGTCCAAATTGCGGACATTTTCCATTTCTGTACCTAAGCTATTTTTATCATATCCTTTTTCAACTAATCTTGAGGCCAATACCTGTGACTGTGAAATAAAATCACCTACATTGGTGCAATTGCGCCTCAGGCGTATAAATTGCCCTCTCGGTATATTACACAACCACTTGGAATGGTGACAGCTTTCAATGGGGATAAAAGCATTATGATCTGTGGCCTTAAAATGAGTGGTCATATTAATCCTGTCCCCATTCTTGGTTAGATCAAGATCCAAAAAGACCAATCTATCCAAACTAATGTTCCATGTTAGAACAATGTTCATACTGTTAGCATTCAGTTTAGATGCAAACTCATCAAAGCTTGCTCGATCACCATCCCAGATCATAATAAGGTCGTCAATGTACCTCTGGTAGCATAATAACTGTGGGGGTTTGTTCTTGAACACGGCCTTTTCCTCCCAGTGTGCCATGAATAAGTTGGCAACACTGGGAGCAAACCGAGCCCCCATAGCTACCCCTCTGGTTTGAAGGAAAAATTGTCTACCAAACCAGAAATAATTATTTGATAAGCAAAAGGTAAGACTGTCAATCAAAAAGTTCCGATGTCTTCTAGACAAACCAGATGTTCCTAGTGCCCAACTAACCGAGGATAAAGCATCCTCATGACTGATGATCGTATATAACGAACTGACATCAGCCGTAATCAGAAGGCAAGAGGGCGTGATTGCCAGAGACTCCAGAATTTGTATGACATGTTTGGTGTCTTTAAGAAATGCGTCAGTTTTTGTCACTAACGGCTGGAGGAAGGAATCTATATATTGACCAAGTCGGGAAGTGACTGAATCGATCCCATTTACTATGGGTCTCCCAGGAGGGTTGGTGCTATCCTTATGGACCTTTGGTAGAAAATAAATAATGGGTGTGTGGCAAAACAGAGGATCTAAATATAGTGCCTCCTTCAGGCTCAACACTCTTATAGGTTTCCCCCTTTCTACCAAAAAGTGGAGTTCTCCCGTAAATTCAAGCATAGGATCTCTTGTCATAATGCTATAAGTGTTGGTATCACTAAGGAGATTGTCCATTTCGTTCTTATAGTAGGCCTTACTGAGTACCACCAGCCCTCCCCCCTTATCAGCAGGGCGTATGACCAGGTCCTTCCTCTCCGTCAGAGATTTTATACCGTTCTGGATATATACAGGATCATTCACCTTACGGATTTTCAATTTTTCCAAATCCCTCGCAACCATATTCCTAAACACCTCAAGATGCTTAGTGTCTGATGCGGGGGGATTGAAAACTGATTTATTCCGCAAAGTAGAATGGCGACTTGTCTGACTTATTGGTGCACTTAATGTCCTAGTGGATGGGGTATTCAAAAAATATTTTTTAATATTCAAACTACGAATGAACTTTTGCAAGTTAACATACGTTTGATTTCTTCTTCGCTAAAGGGTGTTCCACTCAAATTATAAATCCCTGCACCTATTGGGGCTTTACTCTTTTGAGTTCTCCTGCCTCCTCTCCTTCCTCTCTTGCTTTTCTTTTTCGCAGGGGCACCCCTTCCTGTGGTGGCTGCTAGGGTTGTGTTCCCCTCCAGCCTCCCGGATTGGGGGGGTGAAGGGTGCACCTCTCGGTGCTCCACGAAAATCCCCACATCCACGTGGGCCCTTATAGGCCAGGGGTGAAAAGCGGTTATGTATAGGTAATTGGTTTACGTGTTGTGGCGGAGCTGGATCTCCATAGGCAAAGGTATCATAATTATTGTGTGCATAGTTGTTCTGATAGTGGTTAGATCGATTACCTCTATCAGCATAAGGACCATTGTACTCACTATTGTGTGAGTAATTAGGCTGCTGTTGCTGGTAGCCACCATAAGAGCCATTCCCCCTCGGGGGTGCATTATATACCTGATGCCGATATGGGGAGTGATGGTAACCACCTCTCTTTCCCCGTCCTCTTTTATTTTTACCCTGTTTATTGGAGACTTCCTGATAGTGACCATCATTCAGAGGCGTTCCCATAACCGGATATTCCAAATTATCATAGACATGGACCTCGCCCCCCCAGGACAGCCATCTACCTGGTTTTACATCTATGTTACATGATTGTTATCCGAGCACAGGGTGTCTGTACCCCGCTTGTGAGTAACTTTTTATACAAATAAATCAAGTGGTTTTTTTATCTATGGAGAGCACTGTGTATTTCTTTTTGACATTTTTCATGTAACTACGCAAATTTATGAGTTTGTTTCTGGGATTATTGAGTGATTGAGGATTTCGGTTGAAGTACCGTATGAAGACAGCCCTCTCATCTTTTACATTACCCTTGTTAAAGGGACTGCTTATGTGACCTTCTGGTAATACAGAGGTCCACATTCTGAGGTGAGCGGCCTGTGTATCTGGTGGTGGAAATACACGGAAGTGGTTGCACTTGTGATCATATACAAGCACTCTGTTTTACAGCTAGAGGATCCTTCTATCTCCCTGTTGGTGTTTCAGATAACATTCTTCTGGTTTCTGAACTATACATCCTATGGACTTATTGTGTTACATATGATTTTAGCGCTGCACTGCTTTTTATACACCTTATATTAATTTTGGCTACAAAAAACACACTAGGGCTTATTTTCAGGGGATCTCTTATTATTTACTCCATGTACAATAATCTACATTTATTCACATAGTCATAGCCTGCACAGTGCTTGTGCTGTGTCATTTACCCCTCTCTATGTTCTAAAAAACCTGGAATTAAACAATAAAATGTTTAAAAAAAAAAAAAAAAGTCCCTGTGTCCCCTTGTCTTCTCTCCCCATCAGTTTAGGAGTCAGCATTATGACATTCTGTAATCCCAAAAATAAACCTTGGTTAAAATCATTCTAAAATTATGTTATCTGTTTTGTAAATATAATGTGCAGTGTGCTTCCTCTTGTAACTTTATTGTGGAAAATACCTTATTTACAGCACGTGACCCCCTGGAACTCATCTTCCCCTCTCCGAGCACTGCAGAGGAAGGGGCCACTGACGTCAGCCAGGAGAGGAGATCTCCGGCGGGTCACGTGAGCACCAAGTGGCGCTGTATATAAGGTATTTTCCACAATAAAGTTACAAAAGGAGACAAACTGCACATTATAAAAATCTTTTTATAAAAACGGATTACATCTTATTACAACGACTTTAACTAGGGCTTATTTTTAGGGTAGGGCTTATATTGCAGCCATCCCCAAAAAGTAACGCAATGTCTTATTTTTGGGGTAGGGCTTATTTTCGGGGAAACAGGGTATGCTGTTGTCTTTAGACCTTAAAGTGTTACTAAACCCACAACAGTAAAATCAGTCTGTATATGCAACATAGCATGCTTGTTATACTCACTGTGACAATTAACCACTTCCATACAGGGCACTTATACACCTTCCTGCCCAGACCAATTTTCAGCTTTCGGCGCGGTTGCACTTTGAATGACAATTGCGCGGTCATGCTACACTGTACCCAAACTAAATTTTTATCATCTTGTTCCCACAAATAGAGCTTTCTTTTGGTGGTATTTGATCACCTCTTTTTTTTTTTTTTTTAGCAGAAAATAAAAATCCCAAAGACCGAAAATAAAAAAAAATAAGTTTTTTTTTGTTTGTTACAAAACTTTGTAAATAAGTATGTTTTCTCCTTCACTGATGGGGCTGCACGGATGGGCACCGATGGGGCGGCACGGATGAGCGCCGATGGGGCGGCACGGATGGGCACTGATAGGTGGCACTGTACTGTAATGTGTTGTACTAATGGATGCCAATCAGTGCCAAACAATAATGCCTGCCAATCAGTGGTGCCCATTGTGGGCACTGATTGGCATCCATTAGGCATTTCTAATTGGCATCCCTGGTGGTCTAGGGTGGCATACCTTATGGTGGGCATCCCTGGTGGTTCAGTGTGGGCATCCTCGGGGGGGCTGCGCTGATAATCGATCAGCACAAACCCCCCGTCAGGAGCAGCCGATCAGCTCTTCTCTACTCGCGTCTGACAGACGCGAGTGAGGAAAAGCCGATCACCGGCTTTTCCTGTTTACACCGTGATTGGAAACGACTGATCACGTGGTAAAGAGTCTCCGTCAGAGACTCTTTACCTAGATCGGTGTTGCGGGGTGTCAGACTGACATCCCGCAACAACGATCGCCGCGATGCGCCCCCCCCCGGGGGCACGCAGCGGCTCAATATCCTGAAGACGTCATATGACGTCCAGTCAGGATATTGAAACCACTTTGCCGCCCTCTTTTTGCAATAGGGCGGGCGGCAAGTGGTTAAGGGGTTAGTCCTCTGCATTGTGTAAAAAGGCTGTTTTATCCTGTATGCAAATATCCTTTCCTCCTGCACTGTTTGTCTGTGTTAGCTCGCTTTCCCCAGATAGAGTAGCCAATGCATATGATCAGTTGTGTCTTTTATGCTGGAGAGAATAATTACTAATTCTCAGAAGCTAGCCAGGTCAAATGATACTGGCATCACACATGTGGGCGTGTATACAGGCTGAAGTGGAAATCTCCTTCTACCTGGACTCTCAGCAGTGGAGAAACTGTGCAGTTTATCATGTAACCGTGGTATACAGGTCATCCAAAAAGGTATATAGTGGCAATATTTTAAAAAGAAGATTTATAAGCTGTGGGCACTGGGGGGGGGGGGGGGGGGCAGATGAACTATTTTCATATTACTGGGTTTAGTAACACTTTAAGGCCTAAAGACAACAGCGTCAGATTCCCTCTCCTGGGAATGCTCCTTGTGTTCTGTGTTTTGAAACCTTAGTGCTGCATGCACAACACTTTGGGGAAAGCACTTTTGACCAGAAAGATAATACTATGGTGGTACATAATCCTTGAAAAATACATCTTTTGAAATAGTTGAAATGCATTGAATTTCTTCAGCTTTTTGATGCCTGGAATGCGTTGTCTATGGTGCAATACTTGTGTTTAGCTAGGAGATACCACTGTAAAAACTTTTTGTAAAAAAATCTTTGTTTTTTTCCATAAGTGGACATGTCATATGTTTAGACGGTGATATGAAGCAGGGCTTTTACATGTACTATTCATTTATAAACAATATTTTATAAAAAACTTGAGTAAAATTAACCACTTCCATACAGGGCACTTATACAGCTTCCTGCCCAGACCAATTTTCAGCTTTCGGCGCTGTTGCACTTTGAATGACAATTGCGCGGTTGTGCTACACTGTACCCAAACTAAATTTTTATCATTTTGTTCCCACACATAGAGCTTTCTTTTGGTGGTATTTGATCACCTCTGTGATTTTTATTTTCTGCTAAAATAATTAAAAAAAGACCAAAAATTTAGAAAAAAAACCATTTTTTTGTTTCAGTTACAAAACTTTGTAAATAAGTAAGTTTTCTCCTTCACTGATGGGGCTGCACTGATGGGCACCGATAGGCGGCGCGGATGGGCACCGATAGGCGACACGGATGGGCACCGGTAAGCGACACGGATGGGCACCGATAGATGGGTGGCATGGATGGGCACTGATAGGTGGCACTGTAATGTGTTAATGGATGCCAATCAGTGCCAAACAATAATGCCTGCCAATCAGTGATGCCCATTGTGGGCACTGATTGGCATCCATTAGGGGCACTGATTGGCATCCCTGGTGGTCTAGGGAGGCATACCTGGTAATGGACATCCCTGGTGGTCCAGTGGCATCCCTGGTGGTCCAGTGTGGGCATCTTCGGAAGGGCTGTGCTGATAATTGATCAGCACAACCCCCCCCCCTGTCAGAGGAGCAGCCAATTGGCTCTCCTCTACTCGCGTCTGACAGACGCGAGTGAGGAAAAGCCGATTACCGGCTTTTCCTGTTTACATGTGATCAGCCGTGATTGGACACGGCTGATCACGTGGTAAAGACTCTTTACCTAGATTGGTGTTGCGGGGTGTCAGACTGACACCCTGCAACAACGATCGCCGCGGCTTAAGATCCTGAGGACGTCATATGACGTCCAGTCAGGATTTTAAAACCACTTTGCCGCCGTCAATCCGCTATAGGGCGGGCGGCAAGTGGTTAACAATTTTTTAAACATATATGTTGTCTATACTTGAGTTGCCTATAAAATCCCATTATAAGAGGAACTTTTGTTATAGTTCGCAATACATTACTATACATAGAAGGTACCTCACAGGGTTGCACCCTGTCGCCTATCCTATTTATATTGGCCATGGAGTGTTTCGCAATTAAGCTTTAACGTAACCCAGATATACAACGCACATTGCTCACACATTACAAAATTCATTTTCTTTTAAATGGCAACAAGAGGCCCTTTCATACCCAAGTATTTCTTTAACCCCCTCCTCTTCATACATTATATCAGAAAAATTATCCTCCACTATTTAAAAAATTGTTGGAAGACAAATCCCCTATCTTGGTTCAGTTGAATGTACTCGTTAAAAATGAATATCTTGGCAGTATTATATTTGTTTAAGACTCTTCCTGTGTTGATCAATACGTTGAAGTTGCTGAAATTTATATTGGGGGGGGGGGGGATAAGAGACCCAGGGTGAACAAGCACACGCTGTACTACCCTAAACTAAGAGTGTGTGTGTGGGGGGGGCTGGCAGTGCCTGGCTAAATACTATCAAGCTGCACAGGTGGCCCAGTTGATCCGTTTCCGCACACGGCAATCCCAGCCGCACTTGGTGACATTGGAATCTTCTCTATATTCCAATAAGGCCATCAGTCACTTGATGTGGATGCGGACAAAGGATAAGCTGCCGGTTGTGCTGTGCCCAACCTTGTCATCCTCATTGAACTTATGGGATAGGTTGATGACTGCACACGGATTTAAACCCCTGCATGCCCCTTTGGCTCCACTGCTTGGCAATCTCGCCTTCACCCTGGGTCTCCACCGCCAAAATTTTGCTTGGTGGACCAATAAAGGTCTGATACGCATTGCAGATCTCTATGATCATAGAGGTGTCTTGTCGAAACAGTTTATTTATCCTACAGGAGAAATATCAGCTTCCTAATTCAGAACTGTATCGCTATACCCAAAAATCGCATTTGTTAGCTACAAGCTACACTAAATCAAACTTCAGATTTAACCTCCTCTACACCAATGGACTATTTATGCAGGAATTTAGACACACTGGTCACATATCTAAAATATATAATATATTGGCCTCTGCCTCCACCAAGCTGTTCTATATGACCAACTGGGAACAAAACACAGGTGAGGATTTAGAAGTGGAAGATTGCTGCAAGATGGCACAGTGTACATCTAAAACATATGTTAACGCTTCATTGATTGAAGCAAACTATAAAGTTTTCTTAAGGTGGTGCCAGTGAGTGGCATATTGTGTCCTGGGTGCCTCCCTGCTGTGTTTTAGAGGTTGTGGCCTGGACGCTACTATGATCCATACCTGGTGGACTTGCCAAAAAGTGGGGAGGTTCTGGATCTGTACACATAAACTTTATTTACTTGCCCAATTGAATCTCATTTAAATCACCATTACAGGTACTACTGGGGCGCCCCGTGGAGGGGACGCCGGGACATACGAGGAGGCTCATAGCGTTCATATTTGTAGCAGCCAGAATTTCCATTCCTAGGTTATGGAAATCCCTTATGATCCCATTCAATCTACAAAAGTCCAAGTTAACATGGATGGTTAAATGGACGCCTATCGGTGATCCTAAACGACAAGCTTGCCTCCTTTGATAAAATCTGGGATCCCTGGATTAAAAAGCTCCTGGATGCCTTCTGAGACGTGTTTGACTTTTTATCGCTCATCTAGACAGGGTGCACTTCTTACTTTCTCCATCTCCCTCCCTATAGTCTATTTTCTCCCCCTATATTTATTGGGTTTATTTGTTTTCGCCCTCCAGCTAATTTAAAGTGAACTAGGAGCTAAATTTTGACCTGCATTGTATATATGCATTGTACTGAACTTATAGGTCATCAAAGTGATATATGATGTATGACTGTTATGAAGAGGACAAAAAGTACCTTTACAGACATTTCCTCTGAAGATTCACTATCCGAAGACTCGCTTGAGCTTTCTGCAGCATCCTTCTTCAGTGTGGGAGCAACTTTAAATGGTGTTGTAGACATTGCCATTGCAGGATTTGAAGATGTGGATGTTTTAGCCAGCTTGTCTATAATCCTTCCACTCTTCGACTTTACAAAGCTTGGTGTGGGACTCACAACCTGTCATCATAAAACCAATCCCATGTTGAATTCGTTTTTAAACAACCATTACATCTAAACATAAAGCCCAAAGCACTTTCACAAAGTACCTGCTTTGTCTCCTCTTCATCACTCTCGGTATCACTACTCTCCGAGATGTCTGTCTCTTTTGCTACCGGATGAATTCTCGCTGGCACAGCACCTTTTCCCTTAGAGACAGTGGATTCATATGGAGTGGAAGTCAATAAGGGAGCAGACATTGGCTTCTTTTTCTGTTTTACCTCAACTGACAACTCAAGCTTCTGAAAGAAATCAATTGCTACATTTTTAATTCCCATGACTGACACTTGGTGATGGTTAATAATTCCTGTCTCCTGTGTATTGTACCTGTGCACCAGGCTGCTCTTCCTCACTATCTGAAGATTCACTGCTATCAGGCATTCCCTGGTAAACTGCTGCCAACTTTGTCCCTGGAACTGACTTGGTAGGAACACCTGCTTTGTGTTTGGCCACAGCAGCTGGCTGTACTGTGAATTTGGCTGCAGGTGGGGTAGCCTTCACTGATATTCTAGGTACCTGCAATAAAATTAATTTATGATATTAAAACGCCAAAAAAAAAGGATTTTTTACTCACCGTAAAATCCTTTTCTCTGAGTTCATGGACGAACACAGCTTCCTATTGACAAGTGGGTATTATCCTTCATTTAGGAGTGACTAGGCAGAAAACTTGTAGAAAGTGTTAACACACCACAGCCTCTACAGCACCGCCCAGGGGGGCGGACCCTCTGGGTATAATCCCTCTCTCTGCACCTCGCAGATCAGTTCGTCAAAAAGCAGTACAAACTTAAAACGAGGGGTGGGTGCTGTGTCCGTCCATGAACTCAGAGAAAAGGATTTTACGGTGAGTAAAAAATCCTCTTTACTCTTTCGTTCACGGACGGACACAGCTTCCTATTGACAAGTGGGACGTCCCAAAGCAGTGTCAAAAATGAGGGGTGGGAACAGCATTAAAACAACTTCACCCCAAAACAAAAACAGAGCTCCTCAACGGAGGAGTTGCAACTCTAAACAGCCGCCTGCAATACCTTGCGGCCGAAAGAGGCATCCGCAGATGCACAGACATCAACCTGTAAAGTTTAGTGAAAGTGTGAACGGACGAGCAGGTCGCCGCCTTACACACCTGGTAAAACAGACGCTTGATGCTCTCAGAGCTCGGACAGCGTCCAAAAAATACAACGTTGTCTCCTAGGATTCGACGGATGAGGACACAAGGATGGCAGTACAATGTCTTCCTTGAGATGGAAGGTCGAACGACCCTAGGAAGAAAAGAAGGCTGCGGACGCAACACCACCTATCCTTGTGGAAGATCAAATAAGGAGCCTTGCATGACAAGGCTGCCGGCTCAGAAAACCGTCTTAACTGACATAAGTCAAGAGGCACCTCTTGCCCTGGTCGAATGCGCCGGGAAAGGGAGGCGCCTGACCCTTCATGGCGTAAGCCTGATCACGATCTGTCGGATCCACCTAGAGATGGTGGCCGACGAGACCGTTGGGCCCTACTTGGGACCAGCCACCGAAACAAACAGAGTCTGGACTCTGGAAAGTAGCAGTACCAGACAAGCATTCTCTCAGAGTTGGACAACGTTCAAGGAATGCAATGTCGTCTCCTTAGGATTCGACGGATGCGAACACAAGGATGGCAGTACAATGTCTTCCTTGAGATGGAAGGTCGAAACACGACCTTAGGAAGAAAAGAAAGCTGCGGACCCAGCACCGCCTTATCCTTGTGGACGATCAGATAGGGAGGCTTGTATGACAAGGCTGCCCGCTTAGAAACCTTAACTGGCATAACAGCCACCAAAGGGACCACTTCCTGAAAAAGGATCAACAAGGGAATCTCCCTGATGTTCTCAAACGGTGGTTTCCGAGGCACTTGGAGGCCATACTGTTAAAGCCATTGACTGCAAGCAGGATGGCATAAGGGAACCTGCGCCAGCAGGTCCTCTCGTAGTGGTAGACACCAAAAGGACGTCTGCTACACAAGCCCCACGGAGGTAGTGGAGGCCGACTGCCGACCCCACTGTACAAACATTCTCACTAGAGAGTGAGCCACCAGGGGTCGTTGAAAAAGACAGCCAGGGCAGATACCTGCCCCCTAAATTGTACCTAAAGTAAAATCTTTGGCCCGTTCCCTGCTGAAGAACAGCAGGACACTGGAACCAATAAGTACGCGGATGCCACCTCATTTCCTCAAGGTCTTCCAAGTGCGATGGTAATCTTCCTAGGGGATGATTTCCGAGCACTCCTCATGGGAGAGATCACCGAGTCTGACAGGCCCTGGTCTCTTGGCACCTGGCTCTCAAGCCATGCCGTTAAGCCAGTGGCTGTAGAAAAAACAAGATGGCGTATGGGACCTTGCGACAGCAGGTCCCTCTTAGCGGTAGATGTCAAAAGGTGTCTGCTACCAGACGCACTAGATCGGCGTACCAAGGACGCCAAGGCCAATTCAGAGCAATTGGGACCATTGTAATCCTCTCTGCCTCCAGTCTGCGAAGCAGATGAGGAAGGAGCTTCCGAGGAGTAAAGGCATAGATTTAGCCGGTACTGACTCCACAGTGCCATCAACGCATCTGTCATAATTGCCCATGGGTCTCTAGACCTGGCCACAAACCTCAATACCTTCCGATTGAGTCGAGAAGCCAGAAGATATACGACTGGCATGCTTCCCCTCTGGTAAAGGAGCTGAAACGCCTCCGGGTGTAAAGACCATTCTCCTTGGTCCAGCATCTGGCAACTCGGGTAGTTTGCCTGCCAGTTGTCCACACCCGGAATGTATACGGCCGACAGGCCTGGTATGCTCCTTTCTGCCCCCCTTAGGAGGTGAGCGACCTCCGATGCTGCAGCAGAGCTGCTTGTTCCTCCTTGATG
This sequence comes from Rana muscosa, assembly GCA_029206835.1. NCBI lineage: Eukaryota > Metazoa > Chordata > Amphibia > Anura > Ranidae > Rana > Rana muscosa. The sequence continues at coordinate 93,694,537 of CM055118.1, read as the reverse complement.
ATTGACATACGCCATCACTGTGGTGTTTGTCCTAATGGATTCTGACTGGACGCCCTTGTAGCTTCTGAGACCATGTGGAGAGGCAAAGCCAGATCGCCCGGATTTCAGGTCAATGATCTACAAGTGGCATTCCTCCGGAGTCCAGCGACCCCGGTAGACTGAGCTCCTCAGACTCCTCTGCAACCGGGAAGACAGGCGTCCGCTGTGACCCCCATCCAGTAAAAAAGGAAGGAATGACTTCCCAGACAGAAAAGCCGGGTGATGTCGGCCACCAACTAGGGAGGTTCTGATTAGCTGGCTCACCCACATTTTGATAATCCAGGGATGAAGAAGGGCACTTGACCCTTCAGGACAGAGTTACCTTCTGTAACACGCGTGTGAAATAGTGCCTATGGTACCGCCTCGAAGGGGGCTACCATGAGGCCCAGAACTTGCCTGCAAAAGTGGCGTGACAACCATCTTTGGGATGTCAACTGCCGCACCGCAGCCCGAAGGGTCTGCAACTTTCCCATAGGGAGAAAAAAAAAAAAAAAAACTTTCGCCTCTGGAGGAGTCCAGAATCAACCCTAGATACACTAGGAGTTGGGGCGGTACCATACTGACTTCTGAGTGTTCAGCACCCAGCCAAGTATCGGCGGGTCTGACAGGTTATACACACGCTCACTTCTAATTTTGAGTTTGAAGTGACCCTCAGAAAAAGATGGTCCAAATTGCTCATGATAGCGATGCCGCGCTGTCTTAGTAGGGCCAGAATCGGGGCAAGCACCTTGGTGAACACCCTTGGTGCCGATATCAGGCCAAAGGGGAGAGCTACCATTGGTAGTGGTCTTCCCTGGCCGCCAACGCAGACATCTCTGATGCCTGGTGCATATGGAGACATGCAAGCATGCGTCCTTGCACTCCGAACAGATTTGAGTAGAACCCCTGAACCCGTTCCTGTACTAAGACAGGAAAGGCCCACCCTGCGTATCAGCAGGTCTTGGACCGCCCCATATATGGCTTCCCGACAAGTTGGCTGAAGCTGGCGGTTTAGAGGGAAAAAATCTGTTCGGTAAGCAAGGTTGGGCTTGCGAACCCAGGGATGCTTCTGTCACTCAGCAGGCGCTTTATCGGCCTGGGGTCGTTTACCTGCCGCACTAGGACCGCTTGTGCACGGTGAAGGAGGGCCCTTGCCTATGGCGTGGCTCCTTACCTTTTTTGGATTGCAGAAGCAACGTGCTCTTACCTCCTGGGGCATCCTTAATGATGTCATCCAGAGAGGCCCCAAAAAGTCTGTCGCCTTAAAAGGGCAGATCCAACAGGGCCTTCTTGGAAGATTGGTCCACAGACCAGCACCTTAGCCAGATCAGGCGGCATAACGCTATCGCCTAAACCGAGGCCCAAGACAGCAAGGGGATAGTATCCATGTCTGACTCGCAGACAGACTTAAGGCCCTGTATCAACTGGTCGGCCAGAGCTACCTAGTTCGGAGTCTCCCGTGCTTTTAACCCCTGGAGTAGCATCTTTGCCTACTCAGTAAGTGTCTGAGACATGAGAAAACCCCAGCCAATGCTGGACGAACTGCTGAGCCCCCCACTGTGTATAGGCAGTGAGTGTCCCTGAAGACAGGAGCCCCTTCCACTGAAATCGTGGTAACTTGTTAAGTCTGGACACAGGGGGGTGCACTATCGGGGGGAGAGGTCCATTTTTTCAGGAACTCTCCTCAAAGGGGTACCGCACCGCAAAATTCTTTGGGGCTGCAAAGACCTTCAGTGGGTTTTCCCACTCCTTGTACAAAAGCTTATCAAGATAAGACACACAAGGAAACACCTTAGCAGTGCGGGCCAGTTTACGGATCCCAAAGGGGACCGTCGTCTCTGCTGCTTCTGCAGCATTCTCCAATTTTAGCGTATCCCGCACTGCAGTGATAAGGTCAAAGCCTTTTCGCGTGTTGATCTGGAGTCAGTCTCACTGTCCGATCGGTCACGGTATGCAATCTCTGAAGCATCAGAATCCGGGCCATGAGCCACAGCTGGGCCTGGTTCTGCATCAGAATTATCCCCCAGAAGATGGCAGGGGATGGGGGCATTTACCACCCCCCGTTCCCATGCGCCGCTTCCACCTTGGCAACAAAAAACCTCTAGGATTGCCGACATAGCGTCCACAGATACATCAGGGGCACCAGTTGCCAACTCAGGTGTTTCAGGGAAGAAGACGTCTGCTTCTGACGTCATGCTGACCCACGCGCCTGACACCCACAGGGACTACAGGCAAGGTATCAATAGGTCACCCTCCTAGCTGCTACAGAGATGCAAAGGTCTCCCAGAGGACTCACCACAATTGCTGCCGTCTGCTCCCGCCTGAGATGCCATCCCACCGCTGGCCGTCAGTCTGATCCTTATCAGCGTCTCTCTGCATGAATTTGCGCCAGAGAATGCACCTTAGAGGCCGAAGACTTCTGCAAGATGGCCACCAAGCGGCCGTATTGAAAACAATGTGGGCCATAAGAAAATGGCCGCCGAGCCGTCCATAGAGGCAAAAGCGACCGTGGACCACAAAAAGATGGTCGCCGAGCGGCGGTATCTACATAAAGGCGAGAACCATAAGAGACATGGCCGCCGAGCAGTCGATAGAGGCCAAAAGAGGGTGCAAACCACAAGAAAATGGCCGCTGAACGGCGGTACATACATATAGGTGCGAACCACAAGAAAATGGCCGCCGGACAGTCACCAAAGGCCAAACAGGCGTGGACCACCCGAAAATGGCCGCCGACAGCATGGAAAAAGAAGGCACACACAGGTAAGCAAAAAATGTAATTTTTTTTAAACAACAGTACAGCCCCGCTCCAGATGGAGCCCCCCTAGGCGACCCCCAGCACCCAGCCTTAGCTCAGAGCCCAGGGAGGAGGGAAGGCAGGGAGAGAGGAAAGAAAGGGTAAAACCACTTACTTGATCTCTCCAGGAATGTCCAGCCAAGTCACCCTGCCGAAGCAGGGGAGCTACTTACCCTTCCTGCGTGGATCATGCTGGAAGACATTCCGGACAGATCATCATCCGCGCACGGAGGTGACTGTCGGCCAGGCATGCTGTGAATTAGCCCTAGGGAACGATCATCTGCATGCCCTGGAGCGTGAAGCTCACCGGCCAGGCTACTGCGACTCGGCCGAAAGGGTCAGCCGTAGCTGAGCGGTCCGATGCAAGCCCTGGAGCGTAAGCTCACCGGCCACCCGTAGAGCAACGGGCATGTAGTGGAAAACCCAGCGCGTAGCTAGGGTCGGCACACGCTCGATGGCCGAAACTGGGGGGACTACACGGATCGAGGATCCAGCCTGTCACCCAGTCGGCAGTTGATCGAAGATCGCAGGTAACAAAGAAACAAACGTAAAAACTTAGAAAAAAAAAACCCGGACCAGTGGGCCCGAAGGGAGCCATGTCCTTCTCCTTACTAGGCAGAAAAAAACTGATCTGCGAGGTGCAGAGAGAGGGATTATACCCAGAGGGTCCGCCCCCTGGGCGGTGCTGTAGAGGATGTGGTGTGTTAACACTTTCTACAAGTTTTCTGCCTAGTCACTCCTAAATGAAGGATAATACCCACTTGTCAATAGGAAGCTGTGTCCGTCCATGAACGAAAGAGTAACTTTTTTTTCTCTGTGGCACAGCAAAGAATCTTGGGTATACAGGTGAAAAAATAGGATTTTTGTACTCACCGTAAAATCCGTTCTCTGATGTCCATGGACTGACACAGCTCTCATACTGTTTACGTGTGGGTATATGTCCCTGCTCGCAGGAGAAGATCTAGGCAGAATGTTAGATACATACATTCTAGAACAAAACCAGAGCTGAACAGCCCCGCCCAGGGGGGCGGTCCCTCTGGACATAACCCTCCTACCTGCAGCTAGCAGCCTCAGTTCGTAACAAGCAGTACAAACCTTAAAAGAAGGGTGGGTGCTGTGTCAGTCCATGGATGTCAGAGAAACAAATTTTACGGTGAGTACAAAAATCCTATTTTCTCTTATCGTCCATGGACTGACACAGCTCTCATACTGTTTACGTGTGGGACGTCCCAAAGCAGTATAAGAAAAGGGTGGGAGCAAATAGTAAAAGGAACAACCAAAACTTCACTCCAAACCAGCAGAGCTCCTCAACGGAGGAGTTGCAACATTAAACAGCGGCCTGCAACACTTTGCGGCCAAAGGAAGCATCCGAAGATGCAGCCACATCAACCTTATAGAATTTTGAAAATGTATGAACGGACGAACAGGTCGCCGCCTTGAACACTTGTGCAACCGACGCGATGTCAGAAAGCCCAGGAATCACCAATTGCCCTGGTGGAATGTGCCGTAACCGGAAAGGGAGGCGCCCGCCCCTTAATGGCATAGGCCTGCATAACAGTCTGTCTGATCCACCTAGAAATGGTGGCAGACGACACCGCTAGGCCCTGTTTCGGACCAGAGACAGACACAACTAGTGAGTCATGCTTCCGAATAGAAGCAGTAGCAGACAGGAACACCCGCAAAGCATGTACCACATCCAATGTGTGAAGCGCAAACCCTCTGGGATGCGATGGGTGAGGACACAAGGACGGGAGGACAATGTCCACATTTAGGTGAAAGGCCAAGACCACCTTTGGCAAAAGGAAGGTCGCGGGCGCAACACCACCTTATCCTTATGGATGACCAAATAGGGCGACTTGCAGGACAAGGCCGCCAACTCAGACACCCGTCTGACAGAAGTAATGGCCACTAAGAAGGCCACCTTCGGAGACCAGGTCAAGAGGGGAATATCTCTGATATTTTCAAAGCGAGGTTCATGGAGAACCGAGAGCACCAAATTCAGATCCCGAGGAGGGAGAGGAGGTTTAAACAGGAGGGAGCACATGGCGAACCCCCTGCACAAAGGTGCTAACCAAGGAATGACCCGCTAGCGGTCCCTGAAAGAAGACGGCCAAGGCCGAAATCTGACCCCTAATGGTACTCAAAGCAAGCATTTGGGTCACGCCACACTGCAAGGACCGCGGGATACTGGGGACGGAATACGTCCGTGGACGCTAGTCCAGCTCTTGGCACATAGCGATGTAAGCTTCCCAGGTACAGTGATATATCTTTCTGGCGGAAGACTTCCGTGCCCTTAACATGGTCGAAATGACCAAATCCGAGAGACCTCAGTCTCTCAGCACCTGGCTTCCAATAGCTATGCCGTTAAGTCAGAGACTGTAAAACAGGATGAAAAATAGGACCTTGAAACAGAAGGTCCTCCCTTATTGGTAACCGCCAAAGAACGTCCGCGATGAGACGTACCAGATCGGCGTACCAAAGACATCGAGACCCACCCTGTGCAAGAGGATCACCGGAATCCCTTCGGCCACAGCCATGCGCAGCAGGCGAGGAAGCAGCTGCAGCGGAGGATAACAGATATCAGGTGATAATGACCCCATGTGGCCCACCAACAGATCCGAGGCATCCGCCCAAGGATCCCTGGACCTGGCCACAAACCTCGACACCTTACGATTGAGTCGAGAGGCCATCAGGTCCACATACGGCATGCCCCACCGCCGGCACAGATTTTGAAAAACCTCCGGGTGTAAGGACCACTCTCCCTGGTCCAGCGTCTGGCGACTCCGATAGTCTGCCTGCCAGGAGCAGGAATTTATAATCTAAGTGGGGTAACATTAAATGATGATGAAATCAAAGTCCTGGATAGAGGGCTTAAATTTGCCCCAACCAAAAACTTGAACAAATTCCAAACTTATGTAAGTTTGCAAAAATACATTAAAAGTTTGAACATGAAAAAATATTTTTTATCCAACACCAGTAGGGCTACACCACTTGTTAGGGGTGACCATTCTTCTTTACGAAATAAATCCATATTCAACCCCATTAATGTCGACAGCAAATATATGGAGGTCTTCAAGAATATGGTAGTAAAGGATTTGGAGTCATTGAAAATTAAAAAGGTATTAGACCCACAATATATTAAACGGGGTATGGGATCTTTGGAAAAAAGAAAAGAGATTGTAATTCGTCCAGCGGACAAAGGAGGCGGGTTAGTTATCCTGAGTAAAGAATACTATAAAATGGAAATGAGTAACCTATTGTCAGATGAGGATACATATAGAGTTCTCCATACAGACCCTATGTTGTCCTTTAAGGATGAGTTACACCATATCATTGAGGATGGTAAAGATCAGGGAATATTGACCAAAAAAGAGGCTCTTTACCTGGATCCATTGTTTTGTAGAACTCCGATCATTTATTTTCTACCGAAATTACATAAAGACAGTGTGAACCCTCCAGGGAGGCCCATAGTAAATGGGATTGACTCAGTGTCAGCCCGATTAGGGCAATACATTGACTCATTTCTACAACCCCTGGTAGTTAAAACGCCAGCATTCCTTAAAGACACTAAACATATTATCCAGATCCTCCAATCTCTGGGGTGTTCTGAAAAAAGTATATTGGTGACAGCAGACGTTGGGTCCCTGTATACCATTATAGGACACCAGGATGCACTGACTGCTGTGGAATGGGCTCTGTCCACTTCTACGCTGTCTGGTAGACATCAGGAGTTCCTTTTGAGTTGTTTGGATTTTTGTTTATCCCGGAATTATTTCTGGTACGATGGGGATTTTTTCTTACAAACTAGGGGAGTTGCGATGGGGGCCCGTTTTGCTCCCAGTGTGGCCAATATCTTTATGGCCCACTGGGAGGAACGGGCAGTGTTCGCATGTCGTCCCCCTGAATTAGTTTGTTATTGTCGTTATATTGACGATTTGATCCTGGTGTGGGAGGGTGATAGATCCGCTTTGGATTTTTTCATTAGTCATCTTAATGATAACAATAAAAATATTATCCTCACATGGACCATAGATAATGAGAAGGTTAACTATTTGGATCTTACCATCACCAAGGGAATTGATCATTTTAAGTTGACCAATCACTTTAAACCCACCGATCGCAATGCGTACATTCCCCTGGGGAGTTGTCACCACCGTTCTTGGTTGTGCAACATCCCCAGGGGACAGTATATTAGATTGCGTCGGAATTGCACAAAAGTATCTGATTTCGTAAACCAATCACGAGTGTTGACCACTAGATTTGTGCAAAAGGGTTATGATGAACAGGTTCTGCTCAGAGAGGTAGAACAAGTTAAGATGATTGATAGACAGACATTATTGACTGATCGAAGCAAAACTTCTGATGGGGATTCTCATAATTTTCGAATGATATTGGACTACAATGTCCAGTATAAAAAGTTCGAGAAAATTATTGCAAAAAATTGGTCCATCTTAAAACAAGATAAGATTCTTGGTCCCGTTTTACCGGAGAAACCCAAATTCATTTATAAGAAAGCCCCGTCCTTGTGAGACCGATTGGCACCTAGTGTCCTAAACCCCCCCGTACCGTCAGATAACAGCATGTTTAGATTCCTTGGTGGATTTTACGCATGTGGCCGTTGTGTCCCGTGCAGGACCTCTAAAGTTAATCTTAAGAAAAGGAAGTCTTTTTTGGCATCTGCCACCAATAAAGAATACAATATTAAACAATTGATTACGTGCGCCACGGTGGGGGTCGTCTATATGCTGGAGTGCGATTGCGGACTCCAATATATAGGCCGAACCTCGAGACCTCTACATGTTCGTGTGGCAGAACATGTTAATAATGTTAGAAAGGGGGTCAAAACTCATAATGTCTCTAGGCATTTTAAACAGTTTTACCAACAAAATCCCAAGGGTTTGAGATTCTGGGGCATAGAGAAAGTCACGAGACATTGGCGAGGTGGCAATTTTATCCGTCAGCTGAGCAAAAGAGAATCTCATTGGATTCATGAAACACGAGTTCTTTGCCCTGACGGGTTAAATGTCGAATTTGACATAAATTGTTTTATAACTGACCGCTAATTAGATCATAGATGTTTTCTTATTATATGTGATTTATTAATGTATTATTGTTACAGTATGTTTATTTTGGTTTGGTGAGATTGTTGTGGGCTGTGGTTGATGTCATGTTTATATTCAGGTCTGCAGTCCAGATTTGTTTATTTATTTTTTATCCAATGTATAAGCAGCTTTTTTCTCCATATCGGTAGTAACTGTAGGAGTTGATCGCTGCATTAATATACATATGTTTCTTATTAATCAACTGGGCTGGTTACTGGTTGAATTTTAGATATATATATTTATATTTTCTATTTTAAAGTTTTTATCGTTTGTTTTGTTTGCCTTTGGAGCCTTTGTGTGGATATCCGGCTCACGGGGACACTTCCTGGTTGGTGTCATGAGATTCAGACGTCCCTATCGGCGTCATGTGATGCCGCATCGTGTCTCCATAGTTACAGGCGCCTTGTTGTTATAAGAGCAGGTGTCTGGCGTTCTTCCCATATCCGCTGACGAAGTCCCGCCTACTGGGACGTAACGTGCGTACGGATGGGAAGTTCGTGACGTCACCCGCAGTTCATTCACAGTCTCACCAGACGCGCTGTTGTACCTCGGCACTGGTTTAGTGCCTTTTAAATGTAAGTGCACTACTTTTGTTTTTCATTAAATTGTTTTCTACTACGGAGAAACACTATGGTCTGCTTCTATATTTTCCACATGTAAACACTGCCTTATGAACTTAATACCTGGAAGTTTTTGAATGATCCTGATTTCATATGGAATTGATGACCCTAATCCTTTTGGGGAAGTTTACATCTTCATCTGCTTTGGATTAACCCGTAAGGGAAGGTTTTCAGTGACCCTCTATAATTAAAGGGTCCATGTTGGAAGGTGAGCGGCCAATTTATCTGTTGGTGGAGGTCTCTCACTGTGTGTGTGTCTGTTACCACCTGCATGCAATCAAGAGTCCATGTGTCATCTATGAAGATCACGGGGAATATATACTGATTTACTGTGCTGTTCTTCTATCTTTGATATATGGACATTTAAAGCGCTGCACTATTTATTTTTATGCCAATTGTCTACGCTCGAATGTAGATGGCCGACAGAGACGAGGAGAGGCACAGTCTGACTGCCCGTATTTCCAGAACATCGATCGGTAAAACGGGCTTCGTCCGGAGTCCAAAGCCCTTGGGCTGACAGGACTCCCCAGACTCCACTCCAGCCCGTCAGGCTGGCGTCCGTCATGATCACCGTCCATTGGATGGGGAGGAACGACTTCCCGGACCGAAGAGCCGGGGACCCCAACCACCACGCCAGGAACGCCCTGATTGGGTGACTCATCTGGATCTGAAGATCCAAGGACAACGGGGATTTGTCCCAAGTGGACAGGATCTCTTACTGTAATGCCCGTGTGTGTGATTGGGCATACGGAATGGCCTCGAATGAGACCCCCATGAGTCCCGGGACTCATGCAAAAACGGGTTGACGACCATTTTCGGGACATTCAGGACCTGCACTGCAGACTGAAATGTCAGTAACTTCTCCAGGGGGTAGGAATACTTACACCTCCAAGGAGTTCAGGATCAGACCGAGATACTCCGAATGCTGAGCCGGGACCAGGACCGACTGCTGAATGTTCAGGAGCCACCCGAAGCCCCTAAGGGTCTGACTGACGATAGTCACAATTGATTCTAATTCTGAGCCATTGTCTGTTCTTAGAAGAAGATCGTCCAGATAGCAATGCCTCACTGTCTCAGCAAAGCTAGAACCGGAGCAAGCACCTTTGTAAACGCCTTTGGTGCCAAGGCTAGGCCGAAGGGAAGAGCCACAAATTTATAGTGGACTTCGCCAATCGCAAGCGCAGAAACTACTGGAGATCGGAACATGCAAGTAGGCGTCCTTGATGTCCAAGGACGCTAGAAAATCCCTGTGATGGAGTGCAGCGAACACCGTGTGAATGGATTCCATGCGGAACTTTTGCACCATCACAAAAGGCATTCAGGCCTTGAGGCCCAGGATTGGCCGAACCCCGTCCCTTTTTTGGGACTACAAACAGATTCGAGTAGAAGCCCTGAAACCTCTCCTGTGACGGAACCGGCACAATCACTCCGGACCTGATCAATCCGTTACGGCCCCTAAGAGGGCCGCCCGACGGGCAGGAAGGAGAGGGAGAATTGAGGGAAAGAATCTGTCTGGGGGCCAGGAACGGAACTCTATCCTAAGGTGGCCACATCGCACACCCACCGGTCGGAGATCCGGGAGGTCCACCGAACCGTGAGCCTGCAAGGACGTCCCCCCCACCCCAGAGTTGGGCGGGGGCAAGACTTCATGCGGCGGGCTTGGGAGCTTGCTTGGTAGGCTTACGCACCTAGGGACGCTTATGTCCCCCAGCCGCACTTTTTCCAGTCTGGGCGGGCTTACCTGTGGATTCTGACTGACGAAAAAACTCCTTCTTGCCGGAAAGGAAGGACCCGGCCTACGGTGGGGCTCCTTTTCCCTTAACAGACTGAGGAAGGAAGGTGCTCTTAACCCCTGTGACATCCATAATAATGTCATCCAGGGTGGCCCCCAACAGTCTACCGCCCTTAAAGGGCAAGTCAGCCAGGAGCTAATTGGAAGCTAGGTTGGCCAACCAGCATTTCAGCCAGATAAGGCGACGCAGCACCACAGCAGAGATAGAGGCCCCAGATATTAAAGGGGCCGCATCCAAAGTGGCATCGCACACAGAGACTAAACCCTGCGCAAGTTGGTGAGCCACGGCAATGGTCTCAGGAGGGAGATTATTCTCCTGTACTGTCTGGTGCCAAATCTTTGCCCATCCTGTTAGTGTCTTGAGACACAAGTGTCGCCGCCATTATAGGGCGTAAGGCAGATCCCAATAAGGTAAACATAGTTCTACTCACCACTTCTGACCTCCTGTCAGTGGGATCCTTAAATGGAGTCCCTTCCATTAGGAGCGTGGTAGCCTTATTCAAACGGGCGACCGGGGGGTCGACCACTGGGGGGAGAGCACACTTCTTAACCAGGTCCTCCTCAAAAGGGGTACCTCATGGCTAGGCGCAGCGGGACCGTCAAAGTCTTCTGTGGCTTATCCCAGACTTGGTCAATGAATGCATCAAAAAATAGGATTTTTTTGTACTCACCGTAAAATCCTTTTCTCTGACATCCATGGACTGACACGGTGTCTCTTTACACTTTACACGTGGGTTATGTCCCTGCTTGCAGGAGAAGACCTAGGCAGAATGTGAGATGTTATACATACATTCTAAAAGCCAGAGCTGAACAGCCCCACCCAGGGGGCGGTCCCTCCGGGCATAACCCTCCCACTACAGTCAGCAGACTTCAGTTTGTAATAAAGCAGTACAAACTTAAAAGGAAGGGTGGGTGCCGTGTCAGTCCATGGATGTCAGAGAAAAGGATTTTACGGTGAGTACAAAAAATCCTATTTTCTCTTACCATCCATGGACTGACACGGTGTCTCTTTACACTTTACACGTGGGATGTCCCAAAGCAGTGTCAAGAGGGATGGGAGCAGTATAAATGGAAAAACCAAACTTTCACTCCAAGAAGGCAGATCTCCTCAACGGAGGAGTCGCAACTTTAAACAGCGGCCTGCAGCACCCTGCGGCCGAAGGAAGCATCCGAAGATGCAGCCACATCAACCTTATAAAAAACTTAAAAGGCATGAACAGACGACCAGGTCGCCGCCTTGCACACTTGTGCAACCGACGCTTGATGTCGGAAAACCCAGGAAGCACCAATTGCCCTGGTGGAATGCGCCGTAACCGGAAAGGGAGGCGCCCGCCCTTTGAGAGCATAGGCTTGAATGCCGGTTTGTCTGATTCCCCTAAAAATGATGGCAGACGAAACCGCTTGGCCCTGTTATGGACCAGGGACAGTCACAAACAGTGAGTCGGACTTCCGAATAGAAGCAGTAGCAGACAGGTACGCCTGTAAGGCTCGTACCACATCCAATATGTGCAGCGCAAACTCTCTGGGATGCGATGGGTGAGGACACAAGGACGGGAGGACAATGTCCTCATGTAGGTGAAAGGTAGACACCACCTTTGGCAAAAAGGAAGGTCGCGGATGCAACACCGCCTTATCCTTATGGATGACTAAATATGGCGACTTGCAGGACAAAGCCGCCAACTCAGACACTCGTCAAACAGAAGTGATTGCCAATAAAAGGCCACCTTCTGAGACAAGACAAGAGAGGAATATCCCGGATATTCCCAAAAAGGAGGTTCCTGGAGGACCGAGAGCACCAAATCCAGATCCCACGGTGGGAGAGAAGGCTTGACAGGAGGGAGCACATGGCGAACCCCCAACACAAGGTGCTAACCAAGAAATGACCGCTAGAGGTCGCTGAAAGAAGACGGCCAAGGCCGAAATCTGATCCTTGATGGTACTCAAAGCAAGCTTTTGGGTCACTCCACACTGCAGAGGATGCAGGATTCTGGGGACCGAATACGTCCGAGGACGCCAGTCCAGCGCTTTGCATATGGCGATATAAGCTTTCCAGGCACGGTGATAGATCTGCCTGGAGGAAGACTTCCGTGTCCTTAACATGGTCAAAATGACAGAGTCCGAGAGACCTCGGTCCCTCAACACCTGGCTTTTAACAGCTCTGCCGTTAAAGCCAGAGACTGTAAGCCGGATGAAACATAGGACCTTGAGACTGAAGGTCCTCCCTCATCGGCAACCGCCAGGGAACGTCCGCAACGAGACGTACCAGATCAGCGTACCAGTGACGCTGAGGCCAATCCGGAACAATTAGGATCACCGGAGTTTATATCAGGCGATAAGGACCCTATGGGGCCACCAACGCATCCGAGTCATCGCCCAAGGATCCCTGGATCTGGCCACAACCTCGACCCTTGCGACTGAGTCGAGAGGCCATCAGGTCCACATCCGACGTGCCCCCCCGTCGGCAAAGGAGTTGAAATATGCAAGGACCACTCTTCCTGGTCCGGCGTCTGGCGACTCAGATAGTCCGCCCCTACAGAGCCGGCACGTTTCTTCCGGCCCACTTCAGGATACGGATTACCTCGGAAGCCGCAGCTGAGCTCCGAGTCCCCCCGTGATGGTTTACATACGCCACCGCCGTGGCGTTGTCCGACTGGCTCCTGATGGAGCGACCCCGTACTCTCTCCGACCTGAGAAGAGACACAGTCTGATGGCCCGCATTTCCAGAACAGTGATTGGTAAACGGGCTCGTCCGGAGTCCAAGGCCTTGAGCCGACAGGACTCCGCAGACTCCACCCCAGCCCGTCAGGCTGGCGTCCGTCGTGAGTACCGTCCATTGGATGGGAGGGGAACGACTTTCCGGACCGAAGAGCCGAGGGTCCCAACCACCCTGTCAGGGACGCCCTGACCAGGTGAATCACCTGGATCCGAAGATCCAAGGACAACGGGGATTTGTCCCAGGTGGACAAGATCTCCTTCTGCAATGCCCTGGTGTGTGATTGGGCATACGGAATGGCCGCGAAGGAGGCCACCAGGAGTCCCGGGACTCTCATGCAAACAACGGATTGACAACCATGTTTGGGATGTCAGCACCCGCACCGCAGACTGAAGTGTCAGCAACTTCTCCAGAGGTAGGATACCTTTGCCTCCAAGGAGTCCAGAACCAGAACTAGAGACTCCAGACACTGAGTCGGGACCAGGACTGACTCCTGAATGTTCAGGAACCACCCGAAGTCCCTGAGGGTCTAATTGACGATAGTCACCTTTCCTCTAAGTCTGAGCCACTTTCTGCTCATAGCAGAAGACCGTCCAGATAGCCCACGACAGCAATACCTCGCTGTAACAGAAGGCTAGAACCGGAGCAAGCACCTTGATGAACACCCTTGGTGCCGAGGCAAGGCCGAAAGGAAGAGCCACAATCGATAGTGGACTTCGCTGATCGCAAGGCGCAGAAACTTCTGGTGACTTGCGCAGATCGGAACATGCAAGTAGGCGTCCTTGAAGTCCAAGGACGCCAGAAGAAAATCCCTTTGGTGGAGTGTAGCGATCACCGTGCGAATGGATTCCATGCGGAATTTCTGCACCTTCTCGAAGGCATTCAGGGCCTTGAGGTCCAGGATAGGTCGAACCACGTCCTATTTTTGGGACGACAAACAGATTCGAGTATAATCCCTGAAAACTCTCCTGTGACGGAACCGGCACAATCACTCCGGACCTGATCAAATCCTGTACAGCCCCCAAGAGGGCTGCCCGACAGGTAGGAAGGAGAGGAAGATTCAAGGGAAAGAATCTGTGTGGGGGCCAGGATCGGAATACTATCCTATATCCTGAGGTGACCACCTCGCACACCCACCAGTCGGAGATTCGGGAGGTCCACCGATCCGTGAACCTGCAAAGTCGTCCCCCCACCCCAGAGTCGGGCGGAGGCAAGACTTCACGCGGAGGCGGGCTTGGGAGCCGCTTGTTTGGCTTACGCACCCAGGGGCACTTGTGCCCACCAGCCGCACTGCCGTCAGTCTGAGAAGGGCCTACCTGTGGACTCTGACTGACGAAAAAACCCTGTTTTGCTGGAAAGGAAGGCCCCCGTTTGCGGTTGGACTCCTCACCCTTGCTAGTCTAAGGAAGAAGAGTGCGTTTACCTCCCGTGACATCCATGACGATGTCATCCAGAGCAGCACCGAAAGGTCTACCGCCTTTAAATAGTAGATCCGTCAGGAGCTTCCTAAGGCTAGGTCAGCAGACCAGCATTTCAACCAGATAAGACGACGCAATACCACCGCCGAGACAGAGGCCCTGGATATTAAAGGGGCCGCGTTCAGCGTGGCGTCGCACACAGAAACCAGGCCCTGAACCAGTTGGTGGGCCAGAGCAACTGTGTCTGGAGGAAGAATATGCTCCTGTACAGCTAGGTGCAACATTTTTGCCCAACCTGTAAGTGTTTAAGACACAAGGGTCGCCGCTACCACAGGTCGTAGGGCGGATCCCAACAAGGCAAACATGGTTCTGCTCACCACTTCTGACCTCCTGTCAGTGGGGTCCTCAAATGCAGGAGTCCCCTCCATCGGGAGAGTGATGGCCTTGTTCAACCGGGCGACTGGAGGGTCGACCACTGGGGGAGAAGCCCACTTTTTAAGTAGGGCATCTTCAAGGGGTATCTGATAGACAAACGCCGCGGGACCATAAAAAAATTCTTCTGCGGCTTTTCCCAGACCTTATCAATGAGCTGGTCAAAGAAAGTACATATGGAAAAACCTCTTTAGAAGGCCTGGCCTTAAAAGAACCAAAGGAGACTGTATCAGCCTGAGGTTCTGCATCCGCAGCATTTTAGCCTGAGAGTGTCCCTCACTGCAGTCATGAGTACACTAACAAGCGCCCTGTCATTTACTGACTCAGAACTGGAGTTTTCCACATAAGGAATGTCCTGTTCAAAACCATCCAATACATTCAGAACTAGGGTCCTGAGCGGTAGTGGCTAGGCCCATATCTGAATCAGCGCACTGCCCTCATGTAGTAAAGTGGGGAGAGGGCGCTTTTTGCTCCCTTGCACACAGCTCCCATCCTGGTCAGAAATGATTCCAGGACTGCCCACAACTGGTCCCTAGGGACCGCAGGTGCTGAAGCACTGCCTGTTGTCCACTGACATTTAGGGGAAGCTGGTGACCGAGACTCCACATTGCCCCCCTCTGTGACTCCTCAGATAAAAAGTCCACCCACAGGCTGTGCTGACTGAGGAGGGGGCGCCCAGGGGACTCACCAAACCGGACCAGGGACCGCTCAGTTCCGCTGTCTGTACCACGCAGTGTCAGCGCTGGTGAGCTGTGAGGAGATTGTGAGGAGATTGTGAGGAGATTTGCGCCGTTACAGCAGCGCTAGAGGCCAAAACTAGTGCTGAAGAGCGCGCAGGCTACAAGAAAATGGCCGCCGCACTTCACTGAGGCGATCCGCGGCAAGATGGCCGCCATGACGCAGCTAAAGTGAAACAACAGCACACACACAGCGCCACTCGGCGCTCAGGCCCCAAAACTCACAAAAAAAGGCCCCAAGCAGATCTGCAGACCAGCATGAGCCCCTAGAAGAACAGTGTGACCCCCAGGCACCCCACACAGCACAGCGCCAGCAATGGTGACAGAGAGTGACAATGAAATACAGGGGGAGACAGGGAAAATCCCCCACAGAGAAACACACAGCTTTTTGTACTCACCTGCAGGCAGGAGAGACTACTTACCCGTCCCCTGAGGGACCCACTGGTGTGTTTCTGACAGGACTATCACAGTGCAGTACTGAGTAGTTGTCGGCCCGGTCCACCGCGAAAGATACAGTCAGTCAGGAACTGTTCAGTCTTGAGAGGACCGTGGGAGCATGAAAGCAAACCCGGCCACCCCTGGAGTCATGGGGCCTGTCGTGAACTGAGTCTCACGCACACAAGGCGAGGATCAGCACGCTCGATGGTCGGACAGGGAAGACTACGAGGATATCTTGTACCCAACCTGTTGCCCAGCCGACAGTTGATAGAAGATTCTCAAATATAAAATAAAAAAGAGCCACGTCTTCTCCTTCTGCTAGGCAGAAAAAAACTGAAGTCTGCTGACTGTAATGGGAGGGTTATGCCCGGAGGGACCGCCCCCTGGGTGGGGCTGTTCAGCTCTGGCTTTTAGAATGTATGTATAACATCTCACATTCTGCCTAGGTCTTCTCCTGCAAGCAGGGACATAACCCACGTGTAAAGTATAAAGAGACACCGTGTCAGTCCATGGATGATAAGAGAAAAAGGCACATATGGAAAAACCTTTTTTGAAGAAACAGCTTTAAAGGAACCAAAAAGGAGACAGCTTCCACCTGAGGTTCCTCAGCCTCAACATTCAGCTTGAGAGTGTCCCTCACAGCATCAATGAGTTCACTTACAAGCACCCTGTCAGTTATTCAGAACTGGGGTCTTCCTCACAAGGAATATCCTGTTCAAAAACATGAAAATCCTCAGAGCTAGGGTCCTGAGCAGCAGTAGCTAGGCCCATATCTGAGACAGAGCACTCCCCTACAGGAGATGTGTGGGGAGGGGGCCCGATTTACAGCTCCCTTGCGCTCTCACACCGCTTCCATCCTGACAAGGCTGATTCCAGGACTGCCGACAGCTAGTCGCTAGGGACCGCAGGTGCAGGAGCACAGTTGCCTCAGACAAGTGTGGAGAAGCAGGTGAACTAGACTCCATACTGCCACCCACCCTGAGACCTTTAGACAATAATATAGTGAATAATACAGGCCACCCACTGGCTGCGCTGAGGCTGAGGAGGGGATACCCAGAGGACTCACCGACCCTTGTAAGGACCGCTCAGTTCCACTGTATGAAACCGCGCTGCAGCGCGAGTGAAGCCTGAGGAGTGTGAGGAGACTGAAATTTGCGCCGCAGCAGCGCCGATAGAGGCCGAAAGTGAAAGCGCCACGGCTTGAAGAAAATGGCCGCCGGCCGCATGCATTACTGCGCCATTGATCCACGGCAAGATGGTGGCCGAGCTCGTTTTTCAAAATCACCACACAGCGCTAATGGCGCACACAGTAAAGTTAAACACCCACACACCAGAACACTGCTCCTCTCCCAGAATCCACAAAAACAGACACGAGCGCCCCCAGCCAGGCCAAAGTGACCCCCAAGCACCCCCACACAGCACAGCACCAGTACAGGGTGCAGAGAGCAGCATAACAGGGGGGAGACAGGGAGAAACCCCCCATATAAAGAAACACAGCCAGCATGTACTCACCTGCAACAGGAGAGACTACTTACCCGTCCCAGAGGGACCCACTGGCTTGTTTCAGACAGACCTATCACAGAGTAGTACTGAGTAGCTGTCGGCCCGGTCCACTGCGGAAGATACAGCAGATACTGTTCAATCTTGAGAGGACTGCGGGAGCATAAAAGCAACCCGGCCACCCCTGGAGTCATGGGGCATGTCGTGAACTGAGTCTCACGCACACAAGGAGAGGATCAGTATGTTCGATGGTCGGACAGGGAAGACTACGAGGATACCAGTGTACCCAACCTGTTGCCCAGCCGACAGTTGATTGAAGGTCTCAAAAATAAAATAATAAAATTCCCAAAGGAATACAATTTAAAAGTAAAATCTTCCAGGAGACTGGCTCCTCAGAGAGCCACGTCTTCTCCTTCTGCTAGGCAGAAAAAAACTGAGGCTACTAGCTGCAGGTAGGAGGGTTATGTCCGGAGGGACCACCCCCCTGGGCGGGGCTGTTTAGCTCTGGTTTTGTTCTAGAATGTATGTTTCTAACATCTAACATTCTGCCTAGATCTTCTCATGCGAGCAGGGACATATACCCAGACGTAAACAGTATGAGAGCTGTGTCAGTCCATGGACGATAAGAGAAACAAAGTTTTGACACGGTTGCTGAAAATAAAGTTTGCAAACAACAAGTAATTACAGGAGTGTACAAGATATACCCATCCTAGAAATAATCATATCCTCACTGTTACACCGTGCTCAGGCCATGTAAAAGGCATGGATTGGGCAACCTGCATAGTGCCTGACTGGTTGAAGGTAAGCAGGGTGCTTATCCAGTAATGTAAACTGTAGCAATACTGTTGTGAAAGCCAGGAAGTAGGATCATATTTGACCAACAGTGCATTTACATGCAAGGCAAAGCAACAGGGTAATTTTAATTTGGACTTCTGTATCTGCTACTAATATTTGCTCCACCACTACTCAGGCGCTGGAAACAAAAAAATGTCCCTGTGTTGGCTCAAGGTCACAAAAATGGAGCTTACATAGGACTGAGGACTCTTTCTACCTGCTCATATTAAAGTACTGGGTGACATAGCTACCGATCACCAACCACCAGTTTTGTCACAATGATAAAAAAGCAAAGTGCTGGGCATATCGCCTTTCTTTGGGGGGAAAACAGTGTGGCAGGGGAGGGAATGGAATGGAATGTAAGTAAAAGGCGGCTCTAAAGGCTGGTGTTAAATTAAACTGTTCCATTTATGCTATGCTTTAACATGTATGTTCCATGATCTAGATTTATTCACTATGAACAAACTACCGAGTACCTGGGCTGGGAGAAGGTCTTCATTATCAGACTCTGTACTTTCAGAGCTGTCTGCCATTGCCTGAGAAACAGTGGTCACCTTGCTTGTCAAAAGGCTCTTCCCTTTTGATACAATAGCTGCTGGTGTTGCTGGCTGTGCAGTGGTCTTCGGTTGAGATGCAGATAGTTTTTCTTTCTGTGTTTCCAAAGTTTTGACTTCAGCCTGCCAATAAAACATACAAAAAGCAAGACAACAATAAATATGAAGTTCATTATTTCCCATGCTTTGCATAAGTATTCGACCCCCATGAATAGCTAGCTGCATGTTATGTAATGTTGCAACATTCATTATCTGCTCAGTTCATTGCAATATGTAAATACCGGTACATGTAGACATTTAAAGTAAACCCAGTGGTCAAAGCATAAACTTTTGTTTTAGAACATCAGCACTGTAATAGCAGCACAAACAGAAATTTATTTTGAGAATCCAGTATAAGCTTAAAAAGAGATATTGAAGGATCTTTTTTTTTTTTTTTTAAAACAAGCAGGTCATACTAACCTGCTCTGTGCAATGGTTTTACACACAGTAGCCCCAATCCTCTTCTCGCTTCCCCCGTCAGCACTCCTAGCTTCTCCCCCTCGATCAGTGCCCCCAATAGAAAGCTGCTTGCTATGGGGGCAAAGGTGAATGCTCACGCTATGCGACCATAAGACAGAGCTGCGGCTCAGCCCCGCCACCCGGCAGGGAGAGACACCGGGGGCAGCCGACGCTCCTGTGCACACTGCTGGATCAAGAGGGGGCTCAGGTGAGTATCAGGGGGGCTGTGGGGGGAGCAGACCATGGAAGATTTTTTTTTTTTACTTCATGCATAAAAGGTAAAAAACTTTTAGCCAACCACTTTAAAAATTACCTTTCATGTTGTGAGTTTTGCCTGTCTGCTGGTTATCTTTCACAACTTCCTGGATTCCCAGCATGCTTTTCAGCTTCTCCTTTGCTATTGACTTTCAATTTTTAATGTCTGCGTATCCCATGGTACCTTTCTGCCTGCAAGCAGTAATTCATGTACTGCCCCTGACTCCTGAAATTCTTTTTCTCAGTACCTCTATAGTTCAGAAGTCAGGCTCTCTGGAAATTATAGGATTTAAAATCTTGACCATAGAAACGCTTTAAAGAATTTGCACGTATAGATTTATATTTATGAGGCAGTAATCTTGAGGTACATAAATTACACACTATTATAGTTAGGGTACAGAGGTCTATGGTTTTAAGCTGATCTCCACGTTTTATTAACCTGTTGGAGCCCGGGCCATTGTCAAATGACGGCCGCAAGGTGGCTCTTCAGGGCCGGGAGGCCGTCTATTGACGGCCTCTGCTCCCCCGGCCACTGGGGGGCGCGCGAGCACCACCGGCGGCGCGCATGCCCGCCGCGTCACTTAGGGGCCGATGCGCGTGCCTGGCGGCCGCAATGTCCTCCAGGTACCCGCGATCGCCCGTTACACAGCCAAGGACGTGGATCTGTGTGTGTAAACACACAGATCCACGTCCTGTCAGGGAGAGGAGACCGACGCATAGGGACACAGATCGGTCACCTCCCCCAGTCAGTCCCCTCCCTCCACAGTAAGAATCACTAATAGGGAACACATTTAACCCCTTCCTCGCCCCCTAGTGTTAACCCCTTCCCTGCCAGTCACATTTATACAGTAATCAGTGCATATTTATAGCACTGTTCGCTGTATAAATGTGAATGGTCCCAAAAATTTGTCAAAAGTGTCAAATATGTCCGCCGTAATATTGTAGTCCTGCCAAAAATCGCAGATAACCGCCATTACTAGTAAAAAAAAAAAAAAATGTAATAATTCTATCCCCTATTTTGTAGGCGCTATAACTTTTGCGCAAACCAATCACTATACGCTTATTGCTATTTTTTTTTTACCAAAAATATGCAGAATATGTATTTTATTTTTTTTAAATTGGGATATTTATTATAGCAAAAAGTAAAAAATATTGTGTTTTTTTCAAAATTGTCGCCATTTTTTTGTTTATTGCGCAAAAAATAAAAACCGCAGAGGTGATCAAATACCACCAAAAGAAAGCTCTATTTGTGGGTAAAAAAGGACGTCAATTTTGTTTGGGAGCCACGTCGCACGACCGCGCAATTTTCATTCAAAGCGCGACAGTGCCGAAAGGTGAAATTTCGCCTGGGCAGGAAGGGGGTATATGTGCCCAGTAAGCAAGTGGTTAAAGTAGAACTATAGGCAAAACTTGTTTCTCTTATCGTCCATGGACTGACACAGCTGGATACTGTAAACATGTGGGTATATGTCCCTGCTTGCAGGAGAAGATCTAGGCAGAATGTTAGATGTTAGAAACATACATTCTATAACAAGCCAGAGCTGAACAGCCCCGCCCAGGGGGGGGCGGTCCCTCCGGACATTACCCTCCCACCTGCAGCTAGCAGACCTCAGTTTTTTTCTGCCTAGCAGAAGGAGAAGACGTGGCTCTCTCAGGAGCCAGTCTCCTGGAAGATTTTACTCCTTTGGGAATTTTATTATTTTATTTTTGAGACATTCAAACAACTGTCGGCTGGGCAACAGGTTGGGTACACTGGTATCCTCGTAGTCTTCCCTGTCCGACCATCGAGTGTGCTGATCCTCGCCTTGTGTGCGTGAGACTCAGTTCACGACATGCCCCATGACTCCAGGGGTGGCCGGGTTGCTTTTATGCTCCCGCGGTCCTCTCAAGATTGAACAGTACCTGACTGACTATCTTTCTTGGTGGACCGGGCCGACAGCTACACAGTACTGCTCTGTGATAGGTCTGTCTGAAACAAGCCAGTGGGTCCCTCTGGGACGGGTAAGTAGTCTCCCCTGCTGCAGGTGAGTACATGCTGGCTGTGTTTCTTTATATGGGGGGGGGGGGTTCTCCCTGTCTCCCCCTTTTATGCTGCTCTCTGCACCCTGTACTGGTGCTGTGCTGTGGGGGTGCTTGGGGGATCACTCTGGCCTGGCTGGGGGCGCTCATGTCTGTTAGTGGACTCTGGGAAGAGGAGCAGTGTTCTGGTGTGTGAGGTGGGGACTTATTGTGTGCGCCATTAGCGCTGGTTGTTTTTTAAATAATGCGCTCGGTGGCCATCTTGCCGTGGTTCAATGGCGCAGTTATATCTGCGGCCGGCGGTCATTTTCTTGTAGCCGCGCGCTTTACTTTCGGTTTCGGCCTCTAGCGGCGGCGCGAATCTCCTCACAATCTCCTCACAGATTCTTCACTCTCCTCAGGCTTCACAGCGCGGTTTCTTCAGCAGAACTGAGCGGTTCTTAAGGGTTGGAGAGTCCTCCGGGTATCCCCTCCTCAGCCTCAGCGTAGCCAGTGGGTGGACTGTATATTCACTGTAGTAGTGTATAAGGTCTCAGAGGGTGGCGATATGGAGTCTGATACACCTGCTTCTCCACACTTGTCAGAGGCAACAGGCAGTGCTCCTGCAACTGCGGTCCCTATGGACCAGTTGTCGGCAGTCCTGGAATCATTCCTTGTCAGAATGGAAGCGGTGTGCAAGCGCAAGGGAGCTATAAAGCCCCCTCTCCCCACAAAAATCTTTAGTGGAGGAGTGCTCTGATTCAGATATGGGCCTAGCTACTGCTGCTCAGGACCCTAGCTCTGAATATTTTAATGTTTATGAACAGGACATTCTCTTGTGAGGAAGACTCCAGTTCTGTGTCAGTGAATGACAGGGCACTTGTAAGTAAACTCATTGATGATGCGAGGAACACTCTCAAGCTGGATGCTGTGGCTGTGGTACCTCAGGTGAACGCTGTTTTCCTTGGTTCCTTTCCCACCTTTTCCTGGGGAACGCTCTGACAGGCCCACAGTCTGAGGATCAGAGTTTACCTGCATGCTGCTTCGGCAGCACAGTTAAGCAGGTTGGAATGATACAGAGAAGATTATGCGCCTCTGCGCCATAATTTAAACTCATCTTATACCTCTACACTGGATACATTCACAGTGTATGCATGTGTTATTGGTCTCTGTGTCTGCGTGGGTGTCCCCCCGCGTTCCAATGCGGTGTTTCAGTGCCATACACGATATAAACATACACAATATGTTTATGCACGACTCCAGATACATTCACAGTATATGTATGTATTATACTCTCTGGGTTGGCGTGGGTTTCCTCTGGGGGCTCCGGTGTCCTCCCGCACTCTCATGGTATGTGCGCTCCGGCTATCTGCACAGCATAGACATGTTCAATATGTTTATTGTACATACTATACATATTTACAGTATGGGTATACTGTCTGCGTGGGGTTCCTCCGGGTACTCCGGTTTCCTCCCACGCTCCAATGGAAATGCACAGCATAAACATGTGCAATATGTTTATTCACATGCTATCATTCCTACACGGCATCTGTGTGCTGTCTGCGTGTGTTTCTTCTGGGTGTTCCGGTTTCCTCCCACGCTCTGACGGCATGTGCACCTTTGGCCCTCTGCACAGTTAAACATGTTCATATGTTTATCACGCATGCTATAATACCTACACGGTATGTGTATGCAGTCTGTGTGGGTTTCCTCCGGGTACTCCGGTTCCCTCCCACACTCCAATGGCATGGGCGCTTTTGGCGCTATGCACAGCCTAAAATTGTGCGATTTGATATCCACATACTAACATACCTACTCGGTATGTCTGTGCAGTCTGCATGGGTTTCCTCCGGGTTTCCGCCCACGCTACATGACATGCGTGCCTTTGGTGCAATACACGGTATAAACATACACATTATGTTTATACACAACACTAAAAATACATTCACAGTAGTTGTATGTATTGTATTCTCTGGGTCTGCGTGGGGTCCTCCGGGTACTTCGGTTTCCTCCCACGCGTCAACGGTGTGCGCGCCTTCGGTGCTATGCACACATAGGCTTGTGCAAAATGTTTATCACACATACTATAGTGCCTACACAGTATGCGTATGCAGTCTGCGTGGGTTTCATCCGGGTGCTTCGGTTTCTCCCCCGCGCTCCAATGGTGTGCGCATTTTCAGCACTATACACAGTATAAACATGTGCAATTTGTTTATTCGCAGGCTAACATACCTACACGGTTGTGTACACAATCTGCGTAGCTGGTTTCCGTCCAAGCCCCGATGATGTGCGCGCCTTCGTCGCTGGCACAGTATAAACGTGTTTAATATGTTTATCCACACATACTAAACTACATACGCCGTATGTGGTTGTATTATGCCGTTTGTGGCTGGGTGGGTTTCCTCCCACACACTATTTGCGCGTTTTGACGCAATACACAGTATAAACTATGTGTTTGTACAATCAGCACTTATCAATGGGGTAGCTGCTGGATGGAGCATTGTCATAAGGATCCCTGGTATCAGGGGTACCACTTTCCACCTGCCTTCAGTGGCGATCAGAAGCGCTGGCTTGGACTGTGTTCGCCAGGCTGAGGTTAGCGTTACGCCCGTTAGTGGCTGCGTCTCTGAAGCTCAATGACTGGGAAAAAGCCTCTGCTTCATCTATCAGTCGACCAGCAGGTGCACTGCAACTGCTTTAGCCTTTAGGGTCTCTGTGCCCGGGGTGGGTTTGCGTCACCTGTGGAGGCTGAGTTACTGGTCCTCTGACCGAGTTTCTAGGGAAGCTCTGTCAAGTTGCCTTTCTTGGCCAACAGTTGAGGCACCCTGTAAGCCGGGGCCCTCTCTTCTCCGATACATTGCGGAGTCTCTTTGGGATTTTCATACATCTCGCTGCAGGACGGTCCCGTCGGCCGTGTGCACTGCAGGGGAATGGTCCTTACATCCGGAGGTGTTTCCAACTCCTTTACCGGAGGTGGGGCACCGGATGTGGACCTTATGGCCTCTCGACTCACTCGCAAGGTGTCAAGATTCGTGGCCAGGTCCAGGGACCCCTGGGCAGACGCATTGGTGGCCCGTGGGGGCAGTATCGCCTGATATATGCTTACCCTCCACTACTGTTGTTGCTTCGCAGAGTAGGGACCGAGGCCATTCCGGTGATCCTCATTGCTCCGGAACGGCGACATTGGTACGCCGATCTACTTTGGCTAGTCGCAGACGTTCCTTGGCGACTGCCTATTGGGGTGGACCTTCTGTCTCATGATCCCATACTTCATCCTGCTTTACAGTCCTTGGCTTTAATGGCATGGCTGTTTAAAGCCAGGTGCTGAGAGGTGCTGAGGGACCGAGGTCTCTCGGATTCGGTCATCTCAACTATGTTGTTGGCACGGAAATCTTCCTCCAGAAAGATATATTACCGTACCTGGAAGGCTTACATCGCTATGTGCGAGGAACTTGATTTGTGTCCTCAGACGTATTCCGTTCCCAGGATTTTGCTGTTCTTACAGCGTGGTGTGACCCAAAAGCTGGCCTTGCATACCATTGAGGGTCGGATTTCGGCCCGGGCTGTCTTTTTCAACGACCGCTACCGGGCCATTCCTTGATTAGCACCTTTTGTGCAGGTGGTTCACCATGTGATCCCCCCTGTCAGGCCTCCTCTCCCTACTTAGGATCTGAATTTGACGCATCTCGGTTCTCCAAGAACATCCCTTTGAGAATATCGGAGAGATTCCTCTCTTGACCTTGTCCCAGAAGGTGGCCTTCTTAGTGGCCATTACTTCGGTTAGACGGGTGTCTGAGTTGGCGGCCTTGTCCTGCAAGTCGCCTACTTGGTCCTCCATAAGGATATGGCGGTGTTGCTCGCACGACCGTCCTTTTCAAAAGGTGGTCTCGGCCTTTCACCTTGAGGACATTGTTCTTCGGTCCGTTGTGTCCTCACCCATCGCATCCCCGAGAGTTTGCGCTTCATACATTAAGATGTGTACGAGCCTTATGGGTGTACCTGTCTGCTACTGTTTCCATTCGGAAGTCTGACTCACTGTTTGTGTCCGTCTCTGGTCCAAAACAGGGCCGAGCGGTGTCGTCTGCCACCGTCTTTAGGTGGATCAGGCAGACCGTCATACAGGCCTATGCCCTTAAGGGGCGGGCGCCTCCCTTTCCGGTTGCGGCGCATTCCACCAAGGCAATTGGTGCTTACTGGGCTTTCCGACATCAAGCATCGGTTGCACAAGTGTGCAAGGCGGCGACCTGGTCGTCCGTTCATACCTTTTCAAAATTTTAATAAGTTGATGTGGCTGCATCTTCGGATGCTCCCTTCGGCCGCAAAGTGTTGCAGGCCGCTGTTTAATGTTGCAACTCCTCCGTTGAGGAGCGCTGCTTGTTTGGAGTGAAGTTTTGGTTGTTCCTTTACTACTGCTCCCACCCTTCTGATACTGCTTTGGGACGTCCCACACGTTTACAGTATCCAGCTGTGTCAGTCCATGGACGATGAGAGAAAAATAGGATTTTTGTACTCACCGTAAAATCCGTTTCTCTGACGTCCATGGACTGACACAGCTGTCATACTGATTACATGTGGGTATATGTTCCTGCTTGCAGGAGAAGACCTAGGCAGAATGTTAGATGTTAAAACATTCTAGAACAAACCAGAGCTGAACAGCCCCGCCCAGGAGGGCGGTCCCTCCGGACATTACGCTCCCACCTGCAGCTAGCAGACCTCAGTTCGTAACAAAGCAGTACAAACCTTAAAAAGGAAGGGTGGGTGCTGTGTCAGTCCATGGACGTCAGAGAAACAGATTTTACGGTGAGTACAAAAATCCTATTTTCTCTTATCGTCCATGGACTGACACAGCTGTCATACGGATTACGTGTGGGACGTCCCAAAGCAGTATAAGAAAAGGGTGGGAGCAAAATAGTAAAGGAACAACCAAAACTTCACTCCAAACCAGCAGAGCTCCTCAACGGAGGAGTTGCAACATTAAACAGCGGCCTGCAACACTTTGCGGCCGAAGGAAGCATCCTAAGATGCAGCCACATCAACCTTATAGAATTTTGAAAAGGCATGAACGGACGATCAGGTCGCCGCCTTACACACTTGTGCAACCAACGCTTGATGTCGGAAAGCCCAGGAAGCACCAATTGCCCTGGTGGCATGCGCCGTAACCGGAAAGGGAGGGGCCACCCCCTTAATGGCATAGGCCTGTATAACAGTCTGACTGATCCATCTAGAAAAGGTGGCAGACGACACCGCTCGGCCCTGCTCGGAGCAGAGACAAAAACAACTAGTGAGTCATATCACGTACCACATAAAATGTGTGAAGCGGAAACCCTCTGGAATGCGATGTGTGAGGACACAAGGACGAGAGGACAATGTCCACATGTAGGTGAAAAGCCGAGACCACCTTTGGCAAAAGGAAGGTCGCGGACGCAACACCGCCTTATCCTCATGGATGACCAAATAGGACAAGGCCGCCAACTCAGACACCCGTCTGACAGAAGTAATGGCCACTAAGAAGGCCACCTCCTGAGAAAAGGTCAAGAGGGGAATATCTCTGATATTTACAAAGTGAGGTTCCTGGAGAACCGAGAGCACCAAATTCAAATCCCGAGGAGGGAGAGGAGGTTTCAACAGGAGGGAGCACATGGCGAACCCTCTGCACAAAGGTGCTACCAAGGAATGACCCGCTAGCGGTTGCTGAAGGAAGACGGCCAAGGCCGAAAACTGACCCCTAATGGTACTCAAAGCAAGCATTTGGGTCACCCCACGCAGCAAGGACCGCAGGATACTGGGGACGGAATACGTCCGTAGACGCTAGTCCAGCTCATTGCATATAGCGATGTAAGCTTCCCAGGTACGGTGATAAATCTTTCAAGCAGAAGACTTCCGTGCCCTGAACATGGTCGAAATGACCGAATCCGAGAGACCTCGGACTCTCAGCACCTGGCTTCCAATAGCTATGCCGTTAAGTCAGAGACTGTAAAACAGGATGAAAAATAGGACCTTGAAACAGAAGGTCCTCCCTTATTGGTAACCGTCAAGGAACGTCCGCGATGAGACGTACCAGATCGGCGTACCAAAGACGCCGAGACCCACCCTGCGCAAGAGGATCACCGGAATCCCTTCGGCCACAGCCATGCGCAGCAGGCGAGGAAGCAGCTGCAGCGGAGGATAACAGATATCAGGTGATAATGACCCCATGGGGCCCACCAACGGATCTGAGGCATCCGCCCAAGGATCCCTGGACCTGGCCACAAACCTTGACACCTTACGATTGAGTCGAGAGGCCCTCAGATCCACAACCGGCATGTCCAGGTGTAAGGACCACTCTCCTGGTCCAGCATCTGGCGACTCCGATAGTCCGCCTGTCAATTGTCTACGCTTAAATGTAGACGGCCGATAGAGACCATGAAGGGAGGCATATTCTGATTGCCCGTATTTCTAGAACATTGATCGGTAAATGGCTTCATCCGGAGTCCAAGCCCTGGGGCTGACAGGACTCCCCAGACTCCACCCCAGCCCGTCAGGCTGGCGTCTGTCATGAACACCGTCCACTGGATGGGGAGGGACGAGTTCCCAGACCGAAGAGCCGGGGACCCCAACCACCACGCCAGGGACGCCCTGAGTGGGTGACTCATCTGGATCTGAAGATCCAAGGACAACAGAGATTTGTCCCAAGTGGACAGGATCTCTTACTGTAATGCCCGTGTGTGATTGGGCATATGGAACAGTCTCGAACGAGGCCCGCATGAGTCCCAGGACTCTCATGCAAAAAACGGATTGACGACCATTTCTGAGATGTCAGGATCCGCACTACAGACTGAAAAGTCAGTAACTTCTCCAGGGTTAGGAATACCTACGCCTCCATGGAGTCCAGGATCAGACCGAGATACTCCAAATGCTGAGCCGGGACCAGGACCGGCTTCTGAATGTTCGGGAGCCACACGAAGTCCCTAAGGGTCTGACTGACAATAGTCACACTTCTAATTCTGAGCCATTGTCTGCCCCTAGAAGAAGATCGTCCAGATAGCCCATAATAGCAATGCCTCGCTGTCTCAGCAAGGCTAGAACCGGAGCAAGCACCTTGGTAAAAAACCTTTGGTGCCGAGGCTAGGCCGAAGGGAAGAGCCACAATTGATAGTGGTCTTTGCCGATCGCAAGCGCAAAAACTACTGTTGATGTGCGCAGATCGGAACATGCAAGTAGGCGGCCTTGATGTCCAAGGATGCCAGAAAACCCTTCGAGTGTAGCGAACACCGCGCGAATGGATTCCATGCGGAACCTTTGCACTACTACTTTGGGACTACAGATTCGAGTAGAAACCCTGAACCACCTCACCTGTGACGGAACCGGCACAATTACTCCGGACCTGATCAATCCTGTACAGCCCTCAAGAGGGCCGCCCGATGGGCAGGAAGGAGAGGGAGAATTGAGGGAAAGAATCTGTCTGGGGGCCAGGAACGGAATTCTATCCTGTATCCTGAGGTGACCACCTCGCACACCGACCGGTCGGAGATCCGGGAGGTCCACTGAAATGTGAACCTGCAAGGACAACCCCCCCCCCCACCCCAGAGTCGGGCAGGGGCAAGACTCCATGCGGCGGTGGGCTTGGGAGCTTGCTTGGCAGGCTTACGCACCCAGGCACACTTATGTCCCCCAGCCACACTTTTCCCAGTCTGGGAGGGCTTACCCGTGGATTCTGACTGACGAGAAGAAACTCATTCTTCTTTGCCGGAAAGGGAGGGCCTGGCCTACGGTGGGGCTCCTTTTTCCGTACCAGACTGAGGAAAGAAGGTGCTCTAACCCCTTGTGACATCCATAATAATGGCATCCAGGGCGGCCCTAAACAGTCTACCGCCCTTAAAGGGCAAGTCAGCCAGGAGCTATGTGGAAGCTAGGTCGGCCGACCAGCATCTCAGCCAGATAAGGCGACGCAGCACCACAGCAGATAGAGGCCCCAGAAATTAAAGGGGCCACATCCAAAGTGGCATCGCACACAGAGACTAAACCCTCCTATTGAAAACGTCTACGTGATGACGAAACGCGTCTAGGAAGACGCTCAGTGACGTCACCACGCTCAAGGAGTGAGGCTCCTGATATGCCGGCCGGCATTTATTGTTCACATGCTGTTTTTACTGTTACCTCTGTAAGTATAACTTACGTTTTTTATTAAACCAATTTTCTACGGAATTACACTATTGGTCTGCCCTCTCTATTCCATGCTGGGGTGATCTGGATATTGTGACTCACGGTCCATCCGAACAGGACGCACTGGCTCACGAAGGGAGGATTACAGCACTAAAGGCCGCGGCTGGGTAACAGTCGGATGCCCTAAACCGCTTGCCTTCTGGTAAGCTGCTTCCCCTTCTGTTGGTGGTGGATACCTCACGGTTTATTGTGAATAGTCACTGTGGTGTGATATCTGTGGCTCCCCCGCCATAAGGATTTATGGACATTTGTGGAATATTACTGGACTAGTTGGTGAAAAGCCTGCTGGTTTATTATGTGCATTTAATATTCATATTAGACTTTGGTTAATTAATTTCCTATAAGTGGCGCAGTTTTTTCTCTTCCAAACCCTGCGCCAGTTGGTGAGCCAGGGTAATGGTCTCAGGAGGAAGATTATGCTCCTGAACCGTCTGGTGCAAAATCTTTGCCCATCCTGTGAGTGTCTTGAGACACAAGTGTCGCCGCCCCTATAGGGCGCAAGGCAGACCCCAATAAGGTAAACATAGTTCTACTCACCACTCTGACCTCCTGTCAGTGGGATCCTTAAATGCAGGAGTCCCTGCCATTGGGAGCGTGGTAGCCTTATTCAAACGGGCGACCGGGGGGTCGACCACTGGGGGGAGAGCCCCTTCTTAACCAGGTCCTCCTTAAAGGGGTACCTCATGGGTAGGCGCCGCGGGACCGCCAAAGTCCTCTGCGGCTTACCCCAGACTTAGTCAATGAATGTATCAAAAAATGCACATATGGAAAAAACCTTTTTGAATAAACGGCTTTAAAAGAACCAAAAGGAGACAGCTTTTACCTGAGGTTCTTCAGCCTCAACATTCAGCTTGAGAGTGTTTCTCACAGCATCAATGAGTTCACTTACAAGCACCCTGTCAGTTTTTCAGAACTGGGGTCTTTCTCACAGGGAACATGAAAATCCTCAGAGCTAGGGTCCTGAGCAGCAACAGCTAGGCCCATATCTGAGACAGAGCACTCCCCTACGGGAGGATGTTTGGGGAGGGGGCGCTTTACAGCGCCCTTGCGCTCGCACACCGCTTCCATCCTGACAAGGATGATTCCAGGACTGACGACAACTAGTCACTAGGGACCGCAGGTGCATGAGCACTGCCAGTTGCCTCAGACAAGTGTGGAGAAGCAGGTGAACAAGACTCCATACTGCCACCCTCTGACTGTTAAACACTATCATAGTGAGTAACACAGTCCACCCACTGGCTATGCTGAAGCTGAGGGGACACCCAGAGTACTCACCAACCCCTATAAGGACCAACTCATTCCGCTGTATGAAACCGTGCTGCCGCGCGGGTGAAGCCTGGGGAGAGTGAGGAGACCGGACTGTGAGGAGATTGGATATTCGCACTGCAGCAGCGACGGATAGAGGCCGAAACTGTAAGCAAAATCGCTGCGGCTTCAAGAAAATGGACGCCGGCCGCATACAATACTGTGCCATCGATCCATGGCAAAATGGTCGCCGATCGCGTTTTTTTTTCAAAATTACCTCACAGCGCTAATGGCGCACATGTTTTGCGGTTGTTCACTAACCACAAGGCAGAAGCTCCTGCCCTCAATGGCTGTGACACGGCAGGCGCTGGGGCGGCTGTTTGAACACAAACAGCCCACTCCGGAACTGAACTTGTGAAGCTTAGCTTTGCTAAGCATTCATGTAACCACTATTCCACCACAGTATGTCAACACTCACACACCAGAACACTGCCCCAGTGCCATTAAAACAGACATGAGCTCCCCCAGCCAGGCCAGAGTGACCCCCAACACAGCACCAGTACAGGGTGCAAAGAGCAGCATAACAGGGGGGAGACAGGGAGAACCCCCCACATAAAGAAACACAGCCAGTATGTACTCACCTGCAGCAGGAGAGACTACTTACCCGTCCCTGGAGGAGCCCACTGGCTTGTCTCAGACAGACCTATCACAGTGTAGTACTGCGTAGCTGTCGGCCCGGTTCACCGCGAAAGATACAGTCAGGTACTGTTCAATCTTGAGAGGACCGCGGGAGCATGAAAGCAACCCGGCCACCCCTGGAGCCATGGGGTATGTCGTGAACTGAGTCTCACGCACACAAGGCGAGGATCAGCACGCTCAATGATCGGACAGGGAAGACTACGAGGATACTAGTGTACCCAACCTGTTGCCCAGCCGACAGTTGATTGAAGGTCTCAAAAATAAAATAACAAAATTCCCAAAGGAATAAAATTTAAAAGTAAAATCTTTCAGGAGACTGGCTCCTGAGAGAGCCATGTCTTCTCCGTCTGCTAGGCAGAAAAAAAACTGAGGTCTGCTAGCTGCAGGTGGGAGGGTAATGTCCAGAGGGACCACCCCCCTGGGCGGGGCTGTTCAGCTCTGGTTTGTTCTAGAATGTTTTAACATCTAACATTCTGCCTAGGTCTTCTCCTGCAAGCAGGGACATATACCCACACGTAATCAGTATGAAAGTTGTGTCAGTCCATGGACGATAAGAGAAATAGGATTTTTGTACTCACCGTAAAATCAGTTTCTCTGACGTCCATGGACTGACAGCACCCACCCTTTTAAGGTTTGTACTGCTTTGTTACGAACTGAGGCTGCTAGCTGCAGGTGGGAGGGTAATGTCCGGAGGGACCGCCCCCCTGGGCGGGGTTGTTTAGCTCTGGCTTGTTCTAGAATGTATGTTTCTAACATCTAACATTCTGCCTAGATCTTCTCCTGCATACATGGACATATACCCACACGTTCACAGTATCCAGCTGTGTCAGTCCATGGACGTCAGAGAAACGGATTTTACGGTGAGTACAAAAATCCTATTTTTTTCCCCATCTTGGATAGCAGTCTTAGGACTGGACCATCACAAGACCACAGCTTTAGGCAGGTAAAAATGGCACTTTGTTTCATGCCAACGACCAGTGAGAGGGGTCGCACGCTAGAGAGTTCATTTTTGGCTCAGAGGTGAATTTAAGCAAGCATTGTGTACCATCTTCGTTGAGGTATACAGATTTTAGGCCAACTTAGAATAAAGTGCCAAAAAGGTACAAAATGGCAAAATTTGTTGTCACATACCGGTTTTACAGGCTCTTCATCACTTTCAGATTCACTTTCTTCTGAGCTTTCATCTGGTTTTAAAGCAGTGGAAATGCTTTGTTTTACCTTTACGCCTCTTGACACAGCTGGTTTAGGCTACAGAAAAACCAAAAGGTTTTTACATTATACAGTTCTGATATTCTTAACTAAGTAGGCTGCAGAGTCTGCAAAAAGTAGGCTATACCTGAGCTTTTTCTTCAGAGTCACTGCTGTCCGAGGCATCTGCTGCAGCGGGTTTGGTCACCATCTTACCAACTACCGCAGGTGTCTTTTCAGGAACTTTTACTGATGCAGTGCTTTTAGAACGCTGGATGCATTAATAAAACAAAGCAAAACAAAATAAAAAATGTAATGCAGAACAGCAGCCTACAACTATGGCAAATGTCCAAATGAAATAAACATATGCAAACGGAAAACTGCTTTATATTCATTATTATTTGTAAGACTTTGAAGCCAATACACTGTTCCCACACTGTATAGCCAAAAGGGATGACTTTGTATTTGTCCATGCATCACCCTGTAGGACTCCTCTCCTCAATCCCTTCAAGAGCTCCCACTGGCTAAAATATGCAAGACTGATAAAAATGTGCAAAGCAACAGAACCTGACTGGTTCAGTACATTGGTAATCACCCTCATTCTGATTTCTACTGTGTAGAAGATAGAGGACAGTTAAAAAAAAAAAAAATGCTAGTATTAATACCTGCTTATGCTCTGTATCAGACGATTCACTGCTCTCTGAATCAGCATCAGATTCTGGAACCTGAACAGTAAAAGTCTGTTTAACAGTCAGGACGGAAGAAGCGGGAGCGGACATCTTGACCTGAACTGCAGGACTGGTCTAAAAAACAAACAAAAACAAACACAGAATTCCTTTTATTAATACTGCTGGTATATAAAGACTGTGGTCTAATCTGTGAATATATAGAAACTGAGAAAGTAAGATTTAGGCCCCATGCACACGAGACGCTGTTATTTGCTGTTAAACGCGCGTTCAGAGGCAGTTGGACACTTTTTTCAACTGCTCCTGAACCCATTCAATGTTATCCTATGTGTCCATGCACACAGTCTCGTTTATTGCCGTTTTTAGGCAGTTGCGTTTAACCTCGTTTTTCCAGAAGCAAAAAAATGGGTTCAGACGCAAAAGTTTTCCACGTTTCAGATGCAAAACGCGGCTAAACGCCGCTAAACTCGGCAAAACGCGGTACCGGCGTTTTGCCGCGATTTCGTTTATTAGCGTTTTTAAAGGTGACCTATTTTTTTACATTAGAAATCTCAAAAATGATGGCAAATGATGAAAAACCATCAAAAAAATATGAAAAAAAACTGTAATTGCTTGCATTGTAGACAATCCACAACTTGTGGCAGGTGACGTGGCAAGTGGACAATCCACAACTTGTGGCAGGTGACGTTGCCAGGTGACGTGGCAGGTGGAAATCCACAAATTGTGGCAGGTGACGTGGCCAGGTGACGTGGCAAGTGGACAATCCACAACTTGTGGCAGGTAACGTGGCCAGGTGACATGGCAGGTGACGTGGCAGGTGGACAATCCACAAATTGTGGCAGGTGACGTGGCAAGTGGACAATCCAAAACTTGTGGCAGGTGACGTGGCCAGGTGACGTGGCAGATGGACAATCCACAAATTGTGGCAGGTGACATGGCAAGTGGACAATCCAAAACTTGTGGCAGGTGACGTGGCCAGGTGACGTGGCAGGTGGACAATCCACAAATTGTGGCAGGTGACGTGGCCAGGTGATGTGGCAAGTGGACAATCCACAACTTGTGGCCAGGTGACGTGGCAGGTGACGTGGCAAGTGGACAATTCACAACTTGTGGCAGGTGACGTGGCAGGTGACGTGGCAAGTGGACAATGCACAACTTGTGGCAGGTGACGTGGCCAGGTGACGTGACAGGTGACGTGGCAAGTGGACAATCCACAACTTGTGGCAGGTAACGTGGCCAGGTGACATGGCAGGTGACGTGGCAGGTGGACAATCCACAAATTGTGGCAGATGACGTGGCAAGTGGACAATCCAAAACTTGTGGCAGGTGACGTGGCCAGGTGACGTGGCAGATGGACAATCCACAAATTGTGGCAGGTGACATGGCAGGTGACGTGGCAAGTGGACAATCCAAAACTTATGGCAGGTGACGTGGCCAGGTGACGTGGCAGGTGGACAATCCACAAATTGTGGCAGGTGACGTGGCCAGGTGATGTGGCAAGTGGACAATCCACAACTTGTGGCCAGGTGATGTGGCAGGTGACGTGGCAAGTGGACAATTCACAACTTGTGGCAGGTGACGTGGCAGGTGACGTGGCAAGTGGACAATGCACAACTTGTGGCAGGTGACGTGGCCAGGTGACGTGACAGGTGACGTGGCAAGTGAACATACCACAACTTGTGGCAGGTGACGTGGCAGGTGACATGGCCAGGTGACGTGGCCAGGTGATGTGGCAAGTGGACAATCCACAACTTGTGGCCAGGTGACGTGGCAGGTGACGTGGCAAGTGGACAATTCACAACTTGTGGCAGGTGACGTGGCCAGGTGACGTATCAGGTGATGTGGCAAGTGGACAATCCACAGCTTGTGGCAGATGATGTGGCAAGTGATACGCTAAATACAAGTACACTGCTGCTCTCTCAGCTGCTGGTCTCCCAAAATGGCTGAAATGGTTAAATAATAATGTTTTTTGAGCTTAGGGAGGGTCTTATGATGTTTATTAACTAAACGCCTATAGACGCAAACGCGGTAAAACGCCGCTAAAATCGCGGCAAAACGGGTGTTTTTAAACGCCGGTTTTAGCCTTTAAAAACGTGTGTTCAGCAGAGTTTGCACCGGCGTCTCGTGTGCATGGGGCCTTAGGGCCAGTTCACACCACATGCAGTCCAGTGCGTTTTTTTTCTGCATCAAAAACGCAAGGAAAGTAGGTTATATGGTTTTAATGGCATAGTTCACACCAGTGCTTTCAGTTCCAGTGTGTTCCAGAAAAAAATTAGAACATGCTGCACTTTACCTGCACTGGACTGTACTGGAACGCTGTAAAACGCATCAAAAACCCACTGGAACGCACCTAAATGCGCCAAAAACGCACTGGAACACAATTGTCATTATTTAAAGGGGAGTTCCAGCCTTTTTTTAGGTTTATTAAAAGTCAGCAGCTACAAAGTGTAGCTGCTGGCTTTTAATAAACAGACACTTACCTGCTCCACTGTCCAGCGACGCGGCTGAACGGAGCTTCGCTCCTCTCCCCCCTTCTCCGCCGGCGCCTCTATTCCTACTGTGGGCACCCGGCCGTGACAGCTTTCGGCTTCGTGGCTGGGCACTCACTGCGCATGCGTGAGCGGTGCTACGCAATCTGAGCGGACAGGCAATCGCCTGGGACCTGTCACGTGTCCCAGGTGATTGCCTACAGGGAGGGGCCTTAGGCGATATGACGTGTCGCCTAAGTGGTTCCTGAGTGGAAGTAGGAAGTGAGACAGGAAGTCCCACTCCTAACGAAGCCCCCACTCCCGTTCCAAAAAAATGACATGCCAAATGTGGCAGGCATGTAAGGGGGCGAGGAGTGGTTTAAGCGGAAGTTCCAATTTTGGTTGGAACACTGCTTTAAGGTTAAGAAAAAAGTGGGGTGAAAAAAAAAGCACTGGACTGCATCAAAAACGCGCATGCAAAAAAGCACCTGGAACGCATCCGGATTGAGTTTCTATGGTGTGAACTGGCCCTTAAGCAAATCACTGTATAAAAAAAAACAGAAAAACAAAAATGCCCTTCAGTACCTTAGCAGCTGCTTCCTCATCACTGTCCGACTCCTCCGAGCTTTCACTGTTTGGCTGTGAGGTCTTTGATTTGGCTATCACAGCTATCTGTTTAGGGTCCCCACTAGGAGATTTTGGCTGTGTTGATTGAAGAGCTGTAGCAGGTTTCTGGTCAAGAGAGAGAAGCAGCAGCATATTCAAGACAGGAATTCTAATTAAGGCATGTAAAATACCAACCATTTCAGCGCCCAGCCAATTCTGCACACTTTTCACATATATGTGAAAATCGAAATTTTTTGCTAAAAAATTTACTTAGAACTCCAAACATACATTTTTTTTAAGCAGATGCCCTAGAGAATAAAATGTTGGTTTTTGCAATTTTTGGGTTAAAATGATTTAAAAAAAAAAAAAAAAAACACACTTTCATGAGATTTAGTGCACACAAACAATATAAAACCCAATTTTTTTGTATAATATAAAGACTGATGTAGTAGCCTACACAGAGCCCCTTTCCGTTTCACCTTACGTTAACCCAAAGGGACTGGCTACTTCACATTGTCTATTACATGTGCAGTTACTTGTTCTGATCTTTCACTGTGTACCTCCCTGTGCAAGACTTTGGGGAACCCAACCCCAAATTATTTTTTACAACCTCTTTATTGAATCATTATTTTGTTTGTTTAAAAACTCAATAAAATTCTTGGGAATAAAAAAGGCTGATGTTATGCTGAGTAAATAGATACCATGTCACACTTGAAAATTGTACACGCCCGTAAACGGCGACCAATTATGGCACATCAAATTATTCATAGGCAACGCTTTAAAAGTCACCACTTTATATTATTTATTTTGTTCTGAAGTTCACGGTGATACCGCACATCAGTGATGCGATCTGTTTACATATGCGTTTTGAACCGGTGGTGCTTTAAGAAAAAAAAATAAAAAATCATCATTTAATTAAACTTTTTATTTTTTTACAGTTTCTTGAAAAAAAACCAAAAAAAAAACAACATTTTTTCTTTTTTTTTTTAATCAACTTTATTGCCATCACGAGGGATGGATAACACCCCTTGTAATAGCATGTGCAGTGACATATACTCTTTACTGAGAGATCTGGGGGCTATTAGACCCTAGATCTCTCCTCTGCCCTTATAACATCAGATCAAACCAAGATCAATTTGATCAGAAACTTTCTGATATTGGTTTGCGCAAAAGTTATAGCGTCTACAAACCAGGGTACATTTTCTGGAATTTACACAGCTTTTAATTTATGACTGCCTATCTAATTTCTTGAGGTGTTAAAATGGCAGGGCAGTACAAAACCCCCCCCAAATGACCCCATTTTGGAAAGTAGACATCCCAA
Organism: Rana muscosa; assembly: GCA_029206835.1. Taxonomy (NCBI): domain Eukaryota; kingdom Metazoa; phylum Chordata; class Amphibia; order Anura; family Ranidae; genus Rana; species Rana muscosa. The sequence continues at coordinate 93,656,419 of CM055118.1, read as the reverse complement.
GGAAATTGATGAGAGGCATGTTGAGCCCATTGAATATTTTTATTTCTTTGTCTCAAGTGATTGAATAATGACAAAAAAAATTAAAATAAAAAAAATTACAAAAAGTTGTCACTAAATGATATATTGCTCACACATGCCATAATTATATGTGGAATTGCACCCCAAAATACATTTTGCTGCTTCTCCTGAGTACGGGGATACCACATGTGTGGGACTTTTTGGGAGCCTAGCCGCGTACGTGCCCCCGAAAACCAAGCACCGCCTTCAGGATTTCTAAGGGCGCAAATTTTTGATTTCACTCCTCACTACCTATCACAGTTTCGAAGGCCATAAAATGCCAAAATAGCACAAAACCCCCCCAAATGACCCCATTTTAGAAAGTAGACACCAAGGAAATTGCTGAGAGGCATGTTGAGCCCATTGAATATTTTTTTTTCTTGTCCCAAGTGATTGAATGATGACAAAAAAAAAATTACAAAAAGTTGTCACTAAATGATATATTGCTCACACATGCCATGGTTATATGTGGAATTGCACCCCAAAATACATTTTTTCTGCTTCTCCTGAGTACGGGGATACCACGTGTGGGACTTTTTAGGAGCCTAGCCGCGTACGGGGCCCCGAAAACCAAGCACTCACCATACCTCTCAGCAAATAGCTTGGTGTGTGTGTCTACTTTCTAAAATGGGGTCATTTGGGGGGGTTTTGTGCCATCTGGGCATTCCATGGCCTCCGAAACTGTGATAGGCAGTGAGAAGTGAAATCAAAAATTTACACCCTTAGAAAGCCTGAAGGCGGTGCTTGGTTTTTGGGGTCCCGTACGCAGCTAGGCTCCCAAAAAGTCTCACATGTGGTATCCCCGTACTCAGGAGAAGCAACAGAATGTATTTTGGGGTGTAATTCCACATATGCCCATGGCATGTTTGAGCAATATATCATTTAGTAACAACTTTGTGCAAAAAAATAAATAAATGAAAAATAAATTGTCTTTTTTCCGCAACTTGTGTCAACATATAAAATATTCAATGGACTCGACATGCCTCTCAGTATATAGCTTGGGGTGTCTACTTTCCAAAATGGGGTCATTTGGGGGGGTTTTGAACTGTTCTGGCATTTTATACACAACATTAGGAAGCTTACATCCACTCTTCTAACCACTTGAAGACAAAGCCCTTTCTGACACTTTTTGTTTACATGAAAACATTTTTTTTTGCAAGAAAATTATGTTGAACCCCCAAACATTATATATTTTTTTAAAGCAAAGGCCCTACAGATTAAAATGGTCGGTGTTTCATTTTTTTTTTCCACACAGTATTTGCGCAGCGATTTTTCAAACGCATTTTTTAGGGAAAAAATACACTTTTTTAAATTTTAATGCACTAAAACACACTATATTGCCTAAATGTTTGATGAAATAAAAAAGATGATCTTAGGCCAAGTACATAGATACCAAACACGACATGCTTTAAAATTTCGCACAAACGCGCATTGGCGACAAACTACATACATTTTTAAAAGCCTTTACAGGTTACCACGTTAGATTTACAGAGGAGGTCTACTGCTAAAATGACTGCCCTCGATCTGACCTTCGCGGTGATACCTCACATGCATGGTGCAATTGCTGTTTACATATGACGCCAGACCCACGCCATGTCGCAAGAGCAGGGCAGGGGTGGTTTTTTTTTTTTTTTTTATTAATTTTGCTTTTTTATTTTATTTTTAAACTGTTCCTTCCATATTTTATTTTTTTTTAATCATTTTTATTGTTATCTCAGGGAATGTAAATATCCCCTATGATAGCAATAGGTAGTGACAGGTACTCTTTTTTTTGAAAAAACTGGGGTCTAGACCCTAGATCTTTCCTCTGCCCTCAAAGCATCTGACCACACCAAGATCGGTGTGATAAAATGCTTTCCCAATTTCCCAATGGCGCTTTTTATATCCGGGGGGGGGGGGCATTCCCTCCCACTGCTTGTAAAAGCAGTCCAGAGGCTAATTAGCCACTAGGATTGCTTTTACATGAAAGCCGGCCGCTGGCTGAAAAGAATGATACCAAGGTGATACCTAAACCCGCAGGCATCAATCTGGTATAACCATTCAAAGTCCAGCAACATACCTGTACGTTGCTGGTCCTTGTTGGACATGTATTGTAATCTTTTTTTTCATGCAGCCTGTTGGCTGAACGAAAAAAAGAGATTGATCGGTGGGTATGCCCACCATTAGAATACCGCCCTTCATCCACCCACTTCTAATGATGGGCATACATGCACCATTTATATATGCCGAAGCATGGGGGCATCCTCCCGCAAAAAAGTTATGCTGCACACACATGGTCGGACTTTTCCACGGGCAAGCCTCCGTCGGAATTTCGACTGTATGTACGCGGCATTAGGAGCAAAATCACTCCTCCGCCCCTGCTGCCCCAATGCTTCGGCATATTTGCTTTTTTTTTAAACTGTGGTGGTGAAATCACCTCCTACAGCACTGGAGTCGCAGGGATCAGGCCTGTCTCTGTGAACGCTGCAGTTATGTGTGTTGTGTTTTGCAAGTGACAGTGATCGATCGATACTGCACTTGGGTGGCCTGGGCTGGACGGAGGGGCAAAACGCAGGTGCTAGCAGGTATCTGGGCTGATCCCGCTAACACTGCGTATTTGGGAACCCTAAACTGCTGGGGACGCTAGTATAGATCTGATCAGATATTGATCTGTTCAGATACTATACCACTAAGGGAGGTGTATGCTTCACGCGTGGGTGTTGGCGTTACTGGCACTAACCTGACGCTGCCTGGGGTGTGACGCAGGGTTAACTAGGGGCAATTAAGGGGTTAAAACCTTTATTCGATAATATATGGGGGTACCTGACGCTATAAAAACCTGCGGCGAACCTAAAAAAAATAACTGGCTATCTATCGGCACCAGCATAACTAATACAGCGATCAGAAAAACGATCGCTTAGTGACACTGGCAAAAGGGGATGAAAGGGTTACCAGGGGGGTGATGAAGGGGTTAAACCTTTATTAGGTAATATATGGGGGTACCCGACGCTATAAAAACCTGCGGCGAACCAAAAAAAAATAACTGGCTACCTATCGGCATCACCGACAATAAGACAGCGATCAGAAAAACGATCGCTTAGCGACAGTGGTGATAGGGGGTGAAAGGGTTACCTGGGGGGCGATCAAGGGGGTTAAACCTTTATTAGGTAATATATGGGGGTACCTGACGCTATAAAAAACTGATGGGACCCCCCAACTATACAAAGGCAGTCACGTACATGTACGTGACTTTGCCTGTCGGTGCCATTCTGCTGACGTATATTTACAGTGGGCGGTCGTTAAGTGGTTAATGACCAGGCCACTTTTTGCGATACGGCACTGCATTACTTTAACTGACAACTGCGCGGTCGTGCGACGATGTACCCAAATAAAATTGATGTTCTTTTTTTTCCCACAAAGATTTTTGGTGGTATTTGATCACCTTTTTATTTTTTGCGCTATAAACAAATAAAGGACGACAATTTAAAAAATAAAAATAAACACTAAAAACGCTAAAATTTCTTCATCAATTTAGGCCAATATGTATTCTGCTGCATATTATGTTTAAAAAAAAATCCCAATAGGCGTATATTGATTGGTTTGTACAAAAGTTATAGCCAAATTTTTATTCATTTATTTTTTTTACTTGTAATGGCGGTGATCAGCGATTTTTAGCGGGACTGCGACATTGCGTTGGACAGCACTGACGGCCTATCTAATTTCTTGAGGCCCTGAAATGTCAGGACTAGGGATGAGCTCGGTGTTCGAGTCGAACGCATGTTCGACTCGAACATCGCCTGTTCGGCGAAACCAGAACTTTGTGGACCGTTCGCGCCAAATTCGTGCAACGCAAAATGCCCACAATGCACTGCGCCATCGCACTGCATTGCCGGCGCTGTGATTGGCCAAGCATACACTGTGACCCCGCATGCTTGGCCAATCACAGCGCCGGCAGCAAGGAGAGCCATAATTGGCCACAGGCAGGATGCCTGTGGCCAATCATAGCTCAGGGGGGGGGGTTTAGTACAGGCCCCACACTATAAAAGGCCGCCAGCGCGGCGGCCTTGTGTAGTGTGTTCCGGCGTGCAGGGAAAGAGCTACATAGGCAGGGACAGTGTGTTCTTTTCTCAGGCATCTGCAGGAGTTAGTGGGTGTTGTGTGCCCCAGCACAGTATACACCTGTATCTACACTTTATTACTGTTCTGTAAGCTAGATAGGCAGGCAGGGACAGTGTGTTCTTTTCTCAGGCATCTGCAGGAGTTAGTGGGTGTTGTGTGCCCCAGCACAGTATACACCTGTATCTACACTTTGTTGCTGTTCTATAATACAGGCATCTGCAGGAGTTAGTGGGTGTTGTGTGCCCCAGCACAGTATACACCTGTATCTACCTTTTTTTGCTGGTGTTCTCTAATAAAGGCATCTGCAGGAGTTAGTGGGTGTTGTGTCCCTCCAGCACAGCACAGTATACACCTGTATCTACCCTTTATTGCTGGTGTTCTCTAATAAAGGCATCTGCAGGAGTTAGTGAGTGTTGTGTGCCTCCAGCACAATATACACTACTCCAATTCCTGGTTTTCCCATCTCCCTGCAGTCCATTACTATGTCTGGAAGGCCAACAAGAAGAGGCAGACAGTCAGGAGCCAATAAAAAAAGAGGGCAAGCAGGCTCTGTGTCTAGAGACAACAGTGCTGGTCGTGGACGCGGTGCATCGTCATCAGCACGTGGCCATGGGACACGCTTGTCCTTATTTTCGGCAGCTGGACGTGTTGAGCCGCATCATGCCGAAGACTTGGTAGAGTGGATGACCAAGCCCTCTTCATCCTCTCTCACCCAGGCTCAGGGTACTGGCAAAGCAGCTGCCAAAGTGTCCTCTTCCCTCGTATCAATGTCATCATCAGTCAACTCCTGCCCTAGACCCACCATGTCCTCCTGAGGAGTCCCCCGGACTGTTTGAGCACAGTGTTGGGTACATGCACCAGGAGGATGCCTAGTGTTTTGAAGGGACTGATGATGATACCCAGCTAGAGGAAGGCAGTAGCGTGAGCGTAGAGAGAGGGGATGCTCAAGAAGGACAGCAATCTGGAAGTCATTTTCCAGCAGCTGCAGCATACTGCCAGATTGACTCCAGTGATGAGGGAGGGAGGGGGTGATGAGGTCACTGACTCCACATGGGTGCCTGATAGGAGAGAGGAGGAGGATGAGGAGGAGGCACATCTCCAACGAGGCAGGATGCCCTCCGGGGGCCAGCGTAAGGGCAGCACACCGACGGAATCACACCGCAGAGCTCCGCCTGTGCAGGGCGCTGCCTCTGCTCGTTATTCCAAAAGTTCTTTGGTGTGGGCCTTTTTTTGAGACGAGTGCATCAGATCGCACCGCTGCTATTTGCAACATATGTCTCAAGCGTATCTCGTGTGGCCAAAACATCAGCCGCTTGGGCACCACATCCTTGACCAGGCATATGTTGACCTGCCATGCAGCTCGTTGGCAAGTGTACCTTAAAGACCCAGACCAAAGAACAAAGCGGACCTCTCCTTGCTCCTCATCAGCTGGGATCTCCAACCCCACTATACCTTCAGTCCTCTCTGAAACCTGCACTGAGAGGAATGAAGGTGTAGAATTAGGTGTGTCACAGCCAAGTACTTGCGGGCACTCTGCTAGCAGTACACCGACGTCAGATTGTAGCAGGCAAATTTCCCTGCCCCAGCTGCTGGACCGTCGAAAGAAGTTCACTCCCAGCCATCCACATGCCCAGCGGTTGAATGCTAGCTTGGCTAAATTGATAGCACTTCAACTGCTGCCTTTTCAGTTGGTAGACTCGGCCCCCTTCCGTGAGTTTGTGCAATGTGCGGTTCCTCAGTGGCAGGTTCCCAAACGCCACTTTTTCTCATGGAAGGCGATTCCGGCTCTCTACCGGAATGTGGAAGGCAATTGTCCATGCCTCGCTGGACAGGGCGGTCAGCGGTAAGGTGCATATTACCGCTGACTCATGGTCCAGCAGGCATGGACAGGGACGATACCTTTCTTTCACGGCCCATTGGGTCACTCTTTTGGCAGCTGGGAAGGATGCAGGACAAGGTGCAGTAGTGTTGGAGGTTGTTCCGCCGCCACGTCTCCAAAATACTACTACTGGTTGTGACACACCTCTCTCCTCACCCCCTCCTCTTCTTCTTCCTCCATGGCCTCTTTCTGTGCTTTGTCCTCTGAACCAGCGGTGCTCCGTAGGCGTTCAAGGGGCTACGCAAGTACGCAGGCAAAAAGATGCCATGCCGTGCTTGCGCTGGTGTGTTTGGGGGACAGGAGCCACACTGGGGCAGAGGTTCTGTCAGCTCTGCGGGGGCAGGCCGAGAGGTGGTTGACGCCACGCCAGCTTAAGCCAGGAATGGTGGTTTACGACAATGGCACCAACCTCCTCTCCGCCCTCCGACAGGGACAACTGACCCATGTGCCCTGTGTGGCTCACGTCCTTAACCTGGTGGTGCAGCGGTTCTTGGGCAGGTACCCGGGCTTACAGGATGTCCTGAGGCAGGCCAGGAAAGTCTGTGTGCATTTCCGCAGATCATATAATGCCAGTGCTCGGCTGGCTGAGCTGCAAAAGGAGTTGAACCTGCCCAAGAACCGCCTTATATGTGACATGCCCACCAGGTGGAACTCAACGCTGGCCCTGCTGCAGCGGCTGCACACGCAGCAGAGAGCCATCAATGAATACCTGTGCGACTACGGCACCAGGACAGGGTCAGGGGAGCTCGGGTTTTTTCACCACGCCAGTGGGGCATGATCAGGGATGCATGCACTGTCCTGGCACCATTTGAGGAAGCCACGAGGATGGTGAGCAGTGACAGTGCATGAATCAGTGACACTGTACCTCTTGTCCACCTGTTGGAGCATACACTGCATGGAATAATGGACAGGGCACTTGAGGCAGAACAGAGGCAGGAAGAGGAGGACTTCCTTGCCTCTCAAGGCCCCCTTTACCCAGACAGTGTTCCTTCTGTCCCACCCATCGCACAGGAAGATGACGAGGAGGAGGAGGATTCTGTCAGCATGGAGGTGGAGCCTGGCACTCAGCATCAACAGCAGCAGTCTTTTAGGGATGATTTACAGTCCCAAGAAACTGGTGGACTTGTACGTGGCTGGGAGGAGGTGGCTGCGGATCATGTCGTCCTTCGTGACCCAGAGGACTCCGGACCAAATGCCTCAGCTAACCTACGCTGCATGGCCTCCCTGATCCTGCAAAGTCTGCGGAAGGATCCTCGTATTCTTCGAATCCAGGAGAGGGACCATTACTGGCTGGCCACTCTCCTTGATCCACGGTACAAGGGTAAGGTTGCGGACCTTATCTTACCATAGCAGAGGATGAGACATCTCCGGGAGGCCTTGCAGAAAGGTCTGTGCAACGCATTCCCAGAGACTGGGAGGTTACAAACTCCTGGTCCTGGACAACGAGTTGCTGAGGCTTCGGTCAGTCAAAGAAGGAGCGGTGGGGAAGGTGGCCGTCTGACCGATGCGTTCAGACAATTTTTTAGTCCGCAGCCCCAAGGTATGATCGGTTCCAGCAACCATCGCCAGCGTCTGATATACATGGTGCAGGAATACCTAGGGGCAAGGACACCTTCCCCACCGAAAATCCTATGGCTTACTGGGTCTTGAGGATGGATCACTGGCCAGAGCTTGCACAGTATGCAATTGAGCTACTGTCCTGTCCTGCATCCAGCGTTCTTTCGGAACGCACAATCAGTGTTGCTGGAGGCTTTGTCACGGATCACAGGGTGCGCCTGTCCACCGACTCGGTTGATCGACTGACCTTCATAAAGATGAACCAGTCTTGGATCACCACCAGCTACCAAGCACCTGAAGCCGATATAACAGAATAATTTATTTTGAAATGTCACATCCCTTCAAGACTGCCTATGCTGAGTGACTGTCCTGTTATGTTGACTGACTATCCTCTTCCTCCTCAATGATCCGATTCCTGATGTTAGCTTGGAAGAACATTTTTGTTTCTGGGTGCCACCACCAGTGGCTAAGGCCCAATTTTTCAGCCCCTGTTTAACAGGGGCGTGTAATTACAATTTGTGATGCAATACTTTGCAACAGGGCTCATTGCTGTGCTCCAAGTACAGTATCTGTGAGGGGTTGCAGTGTTGTGGCACCAGTGCCTAAGGCCCAATTTTTCTGCCCCTGTTCAACAGGGGCACGTAATTACAATTCTTGATCTAATAATTCACAGCAGGGCCCATTCCTGCGCCCATCAAGAGTAACTGTGAGGACTTACAGTGTTGTGGCAACACCACCACCACCACCAAAGGCCCAATTTTTCTGCCCCTGTTCAACAGGGGCATGCAATTACAATTCTTGATCTAATAATTAACAGTAGGGCCCATTCATGCGCCCACCAAGAGTAACTGTGAGGGCTGACAGTGTTGTAGCACCAGCACCACCACCAAAGGCCCAATTTTTCCTACCACTGTTCAACAATGGCATGTAATTACAATTCCTGATATAATAGTTTACAGCAGGGCGTTCCAGCGCCCATCAAGAGTAACTGTGAGGGCTCACCGTGTTGTGGCAACACCAACATCTAAGGGGCAAATTTCAGCAGAGTATATACGGCAGGCCCCTACTTTCAAACATCCAACTTACAAAAGACTCCTACTTGCAAACGGAAGGAGACAACAGGAAGTGAGAGGAAATCTACCCAAAGGAAGGGAAATTCTCTCCTGTAAGTGTTAATATGGGAAAAAGGTGTCTTCCTCTCTACTGATGCTTTATCACCAATCCTTGTTTCAATAACATTTGTCATTGGGACGGAAAGTGAGGTGAAATCTTCTGAACAACAGGTGCACAGACAGCAAAACAAATGTTACAGGGGTGATAACCCTTCCCTATGTTTTCCAAAAAGCTTAAAAATATGATTTTTGGCTGGAGCTACACTTAAACAATGTACCTGTTCAAAATTACAAACAGACTCTACTTAAGAACAAACCTACAGTCCCGGTCTTGTTTTCACCGCCTGTATACTGCTGTTCAGAGTATATAGGGCCTTTTTTTATTTTGGGTGCGGGGTTCCCCTTAATATCCATACAAGACCCAAAAGGGGCTGGTAATGGGCTAGCCATGCCATTTTTCTCAAAGATTTTCATCCATATTGCCAGGACAAGACATGACATTAAAGTCGCAAGCAGTTTTAAAATGGCTTTTTTTCCTTTAGAAATGTCATTTTGTGCAGGGACAGTTCTAAACACGGGAAACACATGCCACTTCACAGGCATACTTTAGACACCCCCCAGGTACGATATTTAAAGGAATATTTCACTTTTTTTTTTCACTTTATGCATCATTAACCACTTAACTGTACATGTACTGTACTCACTGTACATATACGTCGGCACAATGGCACCGACATGCACAATCACGTACAGTGTACGTGATTGCCTTTGTACAGTTGGGGGGTCCAATCGGACCCCCCTTCTGTACAGTGAGCGGTCGGAATTTGTCTGGGAGCGTTCCGAGATGGGGGGCGGCCATTCGATTCCGGCCACCCCCCCGCGATCGCTCCCGGCGAATGCCCCCTCTGCCTGTGTAATGTAAACACAGGCAGAGGAACAGGAGGAAGTGATGTCATCTCTTGTGCGGCGCTCACATATACCGAGCGCCGTACAAGAGAACACATCAAGGTTAGTGCACAAACATTACACTAACACCAGCACACATAGGCACATAAATCGCCCCCCCCCCCCCAGGCCACCCCCCAGCCCCCAGTCACAGTGTCACTGATTGCAGTGACCATTTATTTACTGATCACTGCAATCAGTGACATTTGTGACTGTAAAAGTGTCACTACAGTTTAGTTTTAGGTCCAGTGTAGCCCCCTAACCCCCCCCCCTAATAAAGGTTTAACCCCTTGATCACCCCCCAGATAACCCTTTCACCCCCTAGCACCGCCGTCGCTAAGCGATCATTTTTCTGATCGCTGTCTTAGCGTCGGTGATGCAGATCGGTAGCCAGTAATTTTTTTTAGGTTCGCCGCAGGTTTTTATAGCGTCAGGTACCCCCATAAATTATCTAATAAAGGTTTAACCCCCTTGATCGCCCCCCAGGTAACCCTTTCACCCCCTATCACCAATGTTGCTAAGCGATCATTTTTCTGATCGCTGTCTTAGCGTTGGCGATGCAGATCGGTAGCCAGTATTTTTTTTTTAGGTTCGCCGCAGGTTTTTATAGCGTCAGGTACCCCCATAAATGATCTAATAAAGGTTTAACCCCCTTGATCGCCCCCCAGGTAACCCTTTCACCCCCTATCACCACTGTCGCTAAGCGATCATTTTTCTGATCGCTGTCTTAGCGTCGGTGATGCAGATCAGTAGCCAGTAATTTTTTTTAGGTTCGCCGCAGGTTTTTATAGCGTCAGGTACCCCCATATATTATCTAATAAAGGTTTTAACCCCCTAATTGCCCCTAGTTAACCCTTTCACCAGTGATCATCATATAAGTGTTACGGGTGACGCTGGTTAGTTTGCTTTTTATAGTGTCAGGGCACCCGCCGTATATAACCCAATAAAGGTTTAACCCCCTGATCGCCCGGCGGGTGATATCAATTAGGTTTTAGCGTCAGAGAGGGTCTGCGTCACACCCCAGGCAGCGTCAGGTTAGTGCCAGTAACGCTAACACCCACGCGTGAAGCATACACCCTCCTTAGTGGTATAGTATCTGAACAGATCAATATCTGATCTGATCAGATCTATACTAGCGTCCCCAGCAGTTTAGGGTTCCCAAAAACGCAGTGTTAGCGGGATCAGCCCAGATACCTGCTAGCACCTGCGTTTTGCCCCTCCGTCCAGCCCAGGCCACCCAAGTGCAGTATCGATCGATCACTGTCACTTGCAAAACACAACGCACATAACTGCAGCGTTCGCAGAGACAGGCCTAATCCCTGCGACTCCAGTGCTGTAGGAGGTGATTTCACTACCATAGTTTAAAAAAAAAGCAAATATGCCGAAGCATTGGGGCAGCAGAGCGATTTTGCTCTTAATGCCGCGTACATACGGTCGAAATTCCGACGGAGGCTTGCCCGTGGAAAAGTCCGACCATGTGTGTGCGGCATAACTTTTTTGCGGGAGGATGCCCCCATGCTTCGGCATATATAAATGGTGCATGTATGCCCATCATTAGAAGTGGGTGGATGAAGGGCGGAATTCTAATGGTGGGCATACCCACCCGATCAATCTTTTTCATTCAGCCAACTGGCTGCATGAAAAAAAAAAAGAAGATTAGAATACATGTCCAACAAGGACCAGCAACGTACTGGTATGTTGCTGGACTTTGAATGGTTATACCAGATTGATGCCTGCGGGTTTAGGTATCATCTTGGTATCATTCTTTTCAGCCAGCGGCCGGCTTTCATGTAAAAGCAATCCTAGTGGCCAATTAGCCTCTGGACTGCTTTTACAAGCAGTGGGAGGGAATGTCCCCCCCCGGATATAAAAAGCGCCATTGGGAAATTGGGAAAGCATTTTATCACACCGATCTTGGTGTGGTCAGATGCTTTGAGGGCAGAGGAAAGATCTAGGGTCTAGACCCCCGTTTTTTCAAAAAAAGAGTACCTGTCACTACCTATTGCTATCATACGGGATATTTACATTCCCTGAGATAACAATAAAAATGATAAAAAGAAAAAAAAATATGGAAGGAACAATTTGAAAATAAAATAAAAAAGCAAAAAAAAAAAAAAAAAAAGCACCCCTGTCCTGCCCTGCTCTTGCCCAATGGCGAACGCAAGTGTCGGTCTGGCGTCATATGTAAACAGCAATTGCACCATGCATGTGAGGTATCACCGCGAAGGTCAGATCGAGGGCAGTAATTTTAGCAGTAGACCTCCTCTGTAAATCTAACGGGGTAACCTGTAAAGGCTTTTAAAAATGTATGTAGTTTGTCGCCAATGCGCGTTTGTGCGAAATTTTAAAGCATGTCGTGTTTGGTATCTATGTACTCGGCCTAAGATCATCTTTTTTATTTCATCAAACATTTGGGCAATATAGTGTGTTTTAGTGCATTAGAATTAAAAAAAGTGTATTTTTTCCCCAAAAAATGCGTTCGAAAAATCGATTGCGCAAATACTGTGTAGAAAAAAAAAATGCAACACCCACCATTTTATTCTGTAGGGCCTTTGCTTTAAAAATATATAGAATGTTTGGGGGTTCAACATAATTTTCTTGCAAAAAAAAAATAGGATTTTTGTACTCACCGTAAAATCCGTTTCTCTGGCATCCATCTAAACAGCCAGAGCTGAACAGCCCCGCCCAGGGGGGCGGTCCCTCCGGACATAACCCTCCCACTGCAGCCAGCAGACCTCAGTTCGTAACAAAGCAGTACAAACTTAAAAAGAAGGGTGGGTGCTGTGTCAGTCCATGGATGCCAGAGAAACGGATTTTACGGTGAGTACAAAAATCCTATTTTCTCTTGTCATCCATGGACTGACACAGCGTGTCTTATACACCTTTACACGTGGGATGTCCCAAAGCAGTGTCAAGAGGGATGGGAGCAGTATAAATGGAAAACCAAAAACTTCACTCCAAACAAGGCAGAGCTCCTCAACGGAGGAGTTGCAACATCAAACAGCGGCCTGCAACACCTTGCGGCCGAAGGAAGCATCCGAAGATGCAGCCACATCAACCTTATAAAACTTAGAAAAGGTATGAACAGACGACCAGGTCGCCGCCTTGCACACTTGTGCAACCGACGCTTGATGTCGGAAAGCCCAGGAAGCACCAATTGCCCTGGTGGAATGTGCCGTAACCGGAAAGGGAGGCGCCCGCCCCTTGAGAGCATAAGCTTGAATGACGGTTTGTCTGATCCACCTAGAAATGGTGGCAGACGAAACCGCTTGGCCCTGTTTTGGACCAGAGACAGCCACAAATAGTGAGTCAGACTTCCGAATAGAAGCAGTAGCAGACAGGTACACCCGCAAGGCTCGTACCACATCCAAAGTGTGAAGAGCAAACTCTCTGGGGTGCGATGGGTGAGGACACAAGGACGGGAGGACAATGTCCTCGTTTAAGTGGAAGGCCGAGACCACCTTTGGCAGAAAGGAAGGTCGCGGACGTAACACCGCCTTATCCTTATGGATGATCAAAAAGGGCGACTTGCAGGACAAGGCCGCCAATTCAGACACTCGTCTGGAAGTAATGGCCACCAAGAAGGCCACCTTCTGAGACAAAGTCAAGAGGGGAATATCCCTAATATTTTCAAAGGGAGGTTCCTGGAGGACCGAGAGCACCAAATTCAGATCCCACGGGGGGAGAGGAGGCTTGACAGGGGGGAGCACATGGCGAACCCCCTGCACAAAGGTGCTAACCAAGGGATGACCCGCCAGCGGTCGCTGAAAGAAGATGGCCAAGGCCGAAATCTGACCCTTAATGGTACTCAAAGCGAGCTTTTGGGTCACGCCACGCTGCAGAAAATGCAGGATTCTGGGAACGGAATACGTTCGTGGGCGCCAGTCCAGCTCTTCGCACATGGCGATGTAAGCTCTCCAAGTACGGTGATAGATCCTTCTGGAGGAAGACTTCCGTGCCCTTAACATGGTCGAAATGACCGAATCCGAGAGACCTCGGTCTCTCAGCACCTGGCTTTCAATAACCATGCCGTTAAAACCAGAGACTGTAAAGCAGGATGAAATATAGGACCTTGAGACAGAAGGTCCCCCCGTATCGGTAACCGCCAGGGAACGTCTGCGACGAGACGTACCAGATCTGCGTACCAGTGACGCCGAGGCCAATCCGGAGCAATGAGGATCACCGGAATTCCCTCGGTCGCTACCCTGCGGAGCAGGCGAGGGAGCAACTGCAGCGGAGGATAAACGTATATCAGGCGATACTGACCCCATGGGGCCACCAACGCATCCGAGGCATCCGCCCAGGGATCCCTGGATCTGGCCACAAACCTCGACACCTTGCGATTGAGTCGAGAAGCCATCAGGTCCACATCCGGCGTGCCCCACCGTCTGCAAAGGAGTTGAAAGACCTCCGGGTGCAAGGACCACTCTCCCTGGTCCAGCGTCTGGCGACTTAGATAGTCCGCCTGCCAATTGTCTACGCCCGGAATGTAGACGGCCGACAGAGCCGGCACGCTTCTTTCGGCCCACCTCAGGATGCGGGCGACCTCGGAAGCCGCAGCTGAGCTCCGAGTCCCCCCTTGATGGTTGACATACGCCACTGCTGTGGCGTTGTCCGATTGTATCCTGATGGAGTGACCCTGTAGTTTCTCCGACCATGAGGAGAGGCACAGTCTGATTGCCCGTATCTCCAGCACATTGATCGGTAAGAGGGCTTCGTCCGGAGTCCAAAGCCCTTGGGCCGACAGGACTCCCCAGACTCCCCCCCAGCCCGTCAGGCTGGCGTCCGTCGTGATCACCGTCCATTGGATGGGGAGGAACGACTTTCCGGACGGAAGAGCCGGGGACCTCAACCACCACGTCAGGGACGCCCTGACCAGGTGACTCACCTGGATCTGAAGATCCAAGGACAACTGGGATTTGTCCCAAGTGGACAAGATCTCTTTCTGTAAAGCCCTGGTGTGCGCTTGGGCATAAGGAACGGCCTCGAAGGAGGCCACCATGAGTCCCAGGACTCTCATGCAAAAGCGGATTGACGACCATTTTCGGGACGTCAGCACCCGTACTGCAGACTGAAGTGTCAGTAGTTTGTCTGGAGGTAGGAAGACTCTTGCTTCCAAGGAGTCCAGAATCAGACCCAGATACTCCAGACGCTGAGTCGGGACTAGAACCGACTTCTGAACGTTCAGGAGCCACCCAAACTCCCTGAGGGTCTGACTGACGATAGTCACACTTTCTTCCAATTCTGAGCAACTGTCTGCTCTTAGAAGGAAATCGTCCAGATAGCCCACGATAGCAATGCCTCGCTGTCTCAGCAAAGCTAGGACCGGAGCAAGCACCTTGGTGAACACCCTCGGTGCCGAGGCCAGGCCGAAGGGAAGAGCCACAAATTGATAGTGGACTTCGCCGACCGCAAAGCGCAGAAACTTCTGGTGGCTTGCGCAGATCGGAACATGCAAGTAGGCGTCCTTGATGTCCAAGGATGCCAGAAAATCCCCTTGACGGAGTGTAGCGACCACCGTGCGAATGGATTCCATGCGGAATTTTTGCACCTTCACGAAGGCATTCAGGGCCTTGAGGTCCAGGATTGGCCGAACCCCGTCCTTTTTTGGAACAAACAAACAGATTCGAGTAGAACCCCTGAAACCTCTCCTGGGACGGAACCGGCACAATTACTCCGGACCCGATCAAATCCTGTACAGCCCCCAAGAGGGCTGCCCGACGGGCAGGAAGGAGAGGGAGATTTGAGGGAAAGAATCTGTCTGGGGGCCAGGAGCGGAACTCTATTCTGTATTCTGAGGTGACCACCTCGCACACCCACCGGTCGGAGATCCGGGAGGTCCACCGATCCGTGAACCTGCGAAGTCGTCCCCCCACCCCAGAGACGGGCGGGGGCAAGACTTCACGCGGAGGCGGGCTTGGGAGCCGGCTTGTTCGGCTTACGCACCCAGGGGCGCTTGTGCCCGCCAGCCGCACTGTTGTCAGTCTGGGATGGCTTACCCGTGGACTCTGACGGACGAAAAAAACCCTTTTTTGCTGGAAAGGAAGGACCCGGTTTACGTCGGGTCTCCTTACCCTTGATAGTTTGAGGAAGGAGAGTGCTTTTACCTCCCGTGACATCCTTGATGATGTCATCCAGAGCAGCACCAAAAAGTCTACCACCCTTAAAAGGTAGATCCGTCAGGAGCTTCTTAGAGGCTAGGTCAGCAGACCAGCATTTCAACCAGATGAGACGACGCAATACCACCGCCGAGACAGAGGCCCTGGATATTAAAGGGGCCGCGTCCAACGTGGCGTCGCACACATATATCAGACCCTGCACCATCTGGTGGGCCAGAGCAATAGTGTCTGGAGGAAGGTTATACTCCTGCACAGTTTGGTGCAAAATTTTTGCCCATTCCGTGAGTGTCTGAGACACAAGGGTCGCCGCTACTACGGGCCGTAGGGCGGATCCCAACAAGGCGAACATGGCTCTACTCACCACTTCTGACCTCCTGTCAGTGGGGTCCTTAAACGCAGGAGTCCCCTCCATCGGGAGAGTGGTGGCCTTGTTTAAACGGGCGACTGGAGGGTCGACCACCGGGGGAGAAGCCCACTTTTTAAGCAGGGCGTCTTCAAAGGGGTATCTAATAGACAAACGCCGCGGGACCATGAAAGTCTTCTGCGGCTTTTCCCAGACCTGGTCAATGAGCTGGTCAAAGAAAGGTACATATGGAAAAACCTTTTTAGAAGGCTTGGTCTTAAAAGAACCAAAGGAGACTGTATCCGCCTGAGGTTCTGCGGTCGCAGCATCTAGCTTGAGAGTGTCCCTCACAGCATCAATGAGTTCACTAACAAGCGCCCTGTCATTTACTGACTCAGAACTGGAGTCTTCCGATCAAGGAATGTCCTGTTCAAAACCATCCAAATACTCAGAGCTAGGGTCCTGAGCAGCAATAGCTAGGCCCATATCTGAAGCAGAGCACTCCCCTTGTGGAGATAAAGTGGGGAGAGGGCGCTTTTTTGCTCCCTTGTGCTCACACACAGCTTCCATCCTGGTCAGAAATGATTCCAGGACTGCCGACAACTGGTCCATAGGGACCGCAGGTGCTGGAGCACTGGCTGCTGCCTCTGGCATGCTAGGGGAAGCTGGCGACTCTGACTCCATAATGTCCCTCTCAGACCACCCACAGGCCGTGCTGACTGAAGTAGGGGAATGCCCAGGGAACCCACCAACCTGACCAGGACCGCCCGGTTCCGCCGCTCTGTCTCACTGCGCCGCGCTGCTCAGCGTGAGTGAGCTGAGAGGAGAGAGTGTGAGGAGATTCGCGCCGTTCCCAGCGGCGCTAGAGGCCGACTAGTGCCAGAAAAAACGTGCGGCTACAAGAAAATGGCCGCCGCAATGTGCTCCGGCGGGCCCCGGCAAGATGGCCGCCAATGTAAAATTCAGCACACACACAAAACATGGCGCCGAACGGCGCCCAGGCCCCCCACCTCCAAAACAAAACAGCCTCAGCGAATGCAGAGCAGCCTGAGCCCCCCCCCAGGACAGTATGGCCCCCAGGCACCCCCCACAGTACAGCGCCAGCACTAGTGAAAAGAGAGTGACATTAAAAAACACAGGGGGAGACAGGGAAATCCCCCCACACAAGAAACACACAGCATGTACTCACCTGCAGCCAGGAGAGACTACTTACCCGTCCCCTGAGGGACCCGCTGGTGTGTTTCTGACAGAACTATCACAGTGCGGTACTGAGTAGCTGTCGGCCCGGTCCACCGCGAAAGATACAGCCGGACTGTTCTATCTTGAGAGGACCGCGGAGCTGGAAGCCCACCGGCCACCCCTGGAGTCGTGGGGCATGTCGTGAACTGAGTCTCACGCACACAAGGCGAGGATCAGCACGCTCGATGGTCGGACAGGGAAGACTACGAGGATATCTTGTACCCAACCTGTTGCCCAGCCGACAGTTGATAGAAGATCTCAAAAAAATAAAATAGGAAAAAA
Source organism: Rana muscosa (assembly GCA_029206835.1). Lineage (NCBI taxonomy): Eukaryota > Metazoa > Chordata > Amphibia > Anura > Ranidae > Rana > Rana muscosa. The sequence continues at coordinate 93,638,788 of CM055118.1, read as the reverse complement.
ATTCCCAAAAGAATAAAAATAGGTCAGGAGACTGGCTCCTGAGAGAGCCACGTCTTCTCCTTCTGCTAGGCAGAAAAAAACTGAGGTCTGCTGGCTGCAGTGGGAGGGTTATGTCCGGAGGGACCGCCCCCCTGGGCGGGGCTGTTCAGCTCTGGCTGTTTAGAATGTATCTGCCTAGGTCTTCTCCTGCAAGCAGGGACATAACCCACGTGTAAAGGTGTATAAGACACGCTGTGTCAGTCCATGGATGACAAGAGAAAAAATGTTTTCATGTAAACAAAAAGTGTCAAAAAGGGCTTTGTCTTCAAGTGGTTAGAAGAGTGGATGTAAGCTTCCTAATGTTGTGTATAAAATGCCAGAACAGTTCAAAACCCCCCCAAATGACCCCATTTTGGAAAGTAGACACCCCAAGCTATATACTGAGAGGCATGTCGAGTCCATGGAATATTTTATATGTTGACACAAGTTGCGGAAAAAATATTTTTTTTTTTTTTTTGCACAAAGTTGTCACTAAATGATATATTGCTCAAACATGCCACGGGCATATGTGGAATTACACCCCAAAATACATTCTGTTGCTTCTCCTGAGTACGGGGATACCACATGTGAGACTTTTTGGGAGCCTAGCCACGTATGGGACCCCAAAAACCAATCACCGCCTTCAGGCTTTCTAAGGGTGTAAATTTTTGATTTCACTTCTCACTGCCTATCACAGTTTCGGAGGCCATGGAATGCCCAGATGGCACAAAACCCCCCAAATGACCCCATTTTGGAAAGTAGACACCCCAAGCTATTTGCTGAGAGGTATTGTGAGTATTTTGCAGATCTCGCTTTTTGTCACAAAGTTTTGAAAATTGAAAAAAAAAAAAAAATTTCTTTCTTCATTTTCAAAAACAAATGAGAGCTGTAAAATACTCACCATGCCTCTCAGCAAACAGCTTGGGGTGTCTACTTTCCAAAATGGGGTCATTTGGGGGGGTTTTGTGCTATTTTGGCATTTTATGGCCTTCGAAACTGTGATAGGTAGTGAGGAGTCAAATCAAAAATTTGTGCCTAGAAATCCTGAAGGCGGTGCTTGGTTTTCGGGGTCCCGTACGCGGCTAGGCTCCTAAAAAGTCCCACACATGTGGTATCCTCATACTCAGGAGAAGCAGCAAAAATAGGATTTTTTGTACTCACCGTAAAATCCTTTTCTCTGACATCCATGGACTGACACGGTGTCTCTTTACACTTTACACGTGGGTTATGTCCCTGCTTGCAGGAGAAGACCTAGGCAGAATGTGAGATGTTATACATACATTCTAAAAGCCAGAGCTGAACAGCCCCACCCAGGGGGCGGTCCCTCCGGGCATAACCCTCCCACTACAGTCAGCAGACTTCAGTTCGTAACAAAGCAGTACAAACTTAAAAAAGGGTGGGTGCCGTGTCAGTCCATGGATGTCAGAGAAAAGGATTTTACGGTGAGTACAAAAAATCCTATTTTCTCTTACCATCCATGGACTGACACGGTGTCTCTTTACACTTTACACGTGGGATGTCCCAAAGCAGTGTCAAGAGGGATGGGAGCAGTATAAATGGAAAAACCAAAACTTTCACTCCAAGAAGGCAGATCTCCTCAACGGAGGAGTCACAACTTTAAACAGCGGCCTGCAGCACCCTGCGGCCGAAGGAAGCATCCGAAGATGCAGCCACATCAACCTTATAAAAAACTTAAAAAGGTATGAACAGACGACCAGGTCGCCGCCTTGCACACTTGTGCAACCGACGCTTGATGTCGGAAAACCCAGGAAGCACCAATTGCCCTGGTGGAATGCGCCGTAACCGGAAAGGGAGGCGCCCGCCCTTTGAGAGCATAGGCTTGAATGACGGTTTGTCTGATTCCCCTAAAAATGATGGCAGACGAAACCGCTTGGCCCTGTTATGGACCAGGGGCAGTCACAAACAGTGAGTCGGACTTCCGAATAGAAGCAGTAGCAGACAGGTACACCCGTAAGGCTCGTACCACCTCCAATATGTGCAGCGCAAATTCTCTGGGATGCGATGGGTGAGGACACAAAGACGGGAGGACAATGTCCTCATGTAGGTGAAAGGTAGACACCACCTTTGGCAAAAGGGAAGGTCGCGGATGCAACACCGCCTTATCCTTATGGATGACTAAATATGGCGACTTGCAGGACAAAGTCGCCAACTCAGACACTCGTCAAACAGAAGTGATTGCCACTAAAAGGCCACCTTCTGAGACAAGACAAGAGAGGAATATCCCGGATATTCCCAAAAGGAGGTTCCTGGAGGACCTAGAGCACCAAATTCAGATCCCACGGTGGGAGAGAAGGCTTGACAGGAGGGAGCACATGGCGAACCCCCAACACAAGGTGCTAACCAAGAAATGACCCGCTAGAGGTCGCTGAAAGAAGACGGCCAAGGCCGAAAACTGATCCTTGATGGTACTCAAAAGCAAGCTTTTGGGTCACTCCACACTGTAGAGGACGCAGGATTCTGGGGACGGAATACGTCCGAGGACGCCAGTCCAGCGCTTTGCATATGGCGATATAAGCTTTCCAGGCACAGTGATAGATCTGCCTGGAGGAAGACTTCCGTGTCCTTAACATGGTCAAAATGACAGAGTCCGAGAGACCTCGGTCCCTCAACACCTGGCTTTTAACAGCTCTGCCGTTAAAGCCAGAGACTGTAAGCCGGATGAAACATAGGACCTTGAGACTGAAGGTCCTCCCTCATCGGCAACCGCCAGGGAACGTCCGCAACGAGACGTACCAGATCAGCGTACCAGTGACGCTGAGGCCAATCCGGAACAATTAGGATCACCGGAGTTTATATCAGGCGATAAGGACCCTATGGGGCCACCAACGCATCCGAGTCATCGCCCAAGGATCCCTGGATCTGGCCACAACCTCGACCCTTGCGACTGAGTCGAGGGGCCATCAGGTCCACATCCGACGTGCCCCCCCGTCGGCAAAGGAGTTGAAATATGCAAGGACCACTCTTCCTGGTCCGGCGTCTGGCGATTGGCGACTCAGATAGTCCGCCCCTACAGAGCCGGCACGTTTCTTCCGGCCCACTTCAGGATACGGATTACCTCGGAAGCCGCAGCTGAGCTCCGAGTCCCCCCGTGATGGTTTACATACGCCACCGCCGTGGCGTTGTCCGACTGGCTCCTGATGGAGCGACCCCGTACTCTCTCCGACCTGAGAAGAGACACAGTCTGATGGCCCGCATTTCCAGAACAGTGATTGGTAAACGGGCTCGTCCGGAGTCCAAGGCCTTGAGCCGACAGGACTCCGCAGACTCCACCCCAGCCCGTCAGGCTGGCGTCCGTCGTGAGTACCGTCCATTGGATGGGAGGGGAACGACTTTCCGGACCGAAGAGCCGAGGGTCCCAACCACCCTGTCAGGGACGCCCTGACCAGGTGAATCACCTGGATCCGAAGATCCAAGGACAACGGGGATTTGTCCCAGGTGGACAAGATCTCCTTCTGCAATGCCCTGGTGTGTGATTGGGCATACGGAATGGCCGCGAAGGAGGCCACCAGGAGTCCCGGGACTCTCATGCAAACAACGGATTGACAACCATGTTTGGGATTGTCAGCACCCGCACCGCAGACTGAAGTGTCAGCAACTTCTCCAGAGGTAGGATACCTTTGCCTCCAAGGAGTCCAGAACCAGAACTAGAGACTCCAGACACTGAGTCGGGACCAGGACTGACTCCTGAATGTTCAGGAACCACCCGAAGTCCCTGAGGGTCTAATTGACGATAGTCACCTTTCCTCTAAGTCTGAGCCACTTTCTGCTCATAGCAGAAGACCGTCCAGATAGCCCACGACAGCAATACCTCGCTGTAACAGAAGGCTAGAACCGGAGCAAGCACCTTGGTGAACACCCTTGGTGCCCAGGCAAGGCCGAAAGGAAGAGCCACAATCGAGAGTGGACTTCGCTGATTGCAAGGCGCAGAAACTTCTGGTGACTTGCGCAGATCGGAACATGCACGTAGGCGTCCTTGAAGTCCAAGGACGCCAGAAGAAAATCCCTTTGGTGGAGTGTAGCGATCACCGTGCGAATGGATCCCATGCGGAATTTCTGCACCTTCTCGAAGGCATTCAGGGCCTTGAGGTCCAGGATAGGTCGAACCACGTCCTATTTTTGGGACGACAAACAGATTCGAGCAGAATCCCTGAAAACTCTCCTGTGACGGAACCGGCACAATCACTCCGGACCTGATCAAATCCTGTACAGCCCCCAAGAGGGCTGCCCGACAGGTAGGAAGGAGAGGAATATTCAAGGGAAAGAATCTGTGTGGGGGCCAGGATCGGAATACTATCCTATAACCTGAGGTGACCACCTCGCACACCCACCAGTCGGAGATTCGGGAGGTCCACCGATCCGTGAACCTGCGAAGTCGTCCCCCCACCCCAGAGTCGGGCGGAGGCAAGACTTCACGCGGAGGCGGGCTTGGGAGCCGCTTGTTTGGCTTACGCACCCAGGGGCACTTGTGCCCACCAGCCGCACTGCCGTCAGTCTGAGAGGGTCTACCTGTGGACTCTGACTGACGAAAAAAAACCTGTTTTGCTGGAAAGGAAGGCCCCTGTCTGCGGCGGGCCTCCTCACCCTTGCTAGTCTAAGGAAGAAGAGTGCGTTTACCTCCCGTGACATCCATGACGATGTCATCCAGAGTAGCACCGAAAGGTCTACCGCCTTTAAAATAGTAGATCCGTCAGGAGCTTCCTAAGGCTAGGTCAGCAGACCAGCATTTCAACCAGATAAGACGACGCAATACCACCGCCGAGACAGAGGCCCTGGATATTAAAGGGGCCGCGTTCAGCGTGGCGTCGCACACAGAAACCAGGCCCTGAACCAGTTGGTGGGCCAGAGCAACTGTGTCTGGAGGAAGAATATGCTCCTGTACAGCTAGGTGCAACATTTTTGCCCAACCTGTAAGTGTTTTAGACACAAGGGTCGCCGCTACCACAGGTCGTAGGGCGGATCCCAACAAGGCAAACATGGTTCTGCTCACCACTTCTGACCTCCTGTCAGTGGGGTCCTCAAATGCAGGAGTCCCCTCCATCGGGAGAGTGATGGCCTTGTTCAACCGGGCGACTGGAGGGTCGACCACTGGGGGAGAAGCCCACTTTTTAAGTAGGGCATCTTCAAGGGGTACCTGATAGACAAACGCCGCGGGACCATAAAAAAATTCTTCTGCGGCTTTTCCCAGACCTTATCAATGAGCTGGTCAAAGAAAGTACAATGGAAAAAATCCCTTTAGAAGGCCTGGCCTTAAACGAACCAAAGGAGACAGTATCCGCCTGAGGTTCTGCATCCGCAGCATTTGAGCTTGAGAGTGTCCCTCACCGCAGTCATGAGTACACTAACAAGCGCCCTGTCATTTACTGACTCAGAACTGGAGTTTTCCTCATAAGGAATGTCCTGTTCAAAACCATCCATACATTCAGAACTAGGGTCCTGAGCGATAGTGGCTAGGCCCATATCTGAATCAGCGCACTGCCCTCGAGTAGATAAAGTGGGGAGAGGGCGCCTTTTTGCACCTTGCGCTTGCACACAGCTCCCATCATGGTCAGAAATTGACTCCAGGGCTGCCCACAACAGGTCCATAGGGACCGCAGTGCTGAAGCACTGCCTGTTGCCACTGACATTTTTAGGGGAAGCTGGTGACACAGACTCCATATTGTCCCTCTCTGAGACTCTCTCAGATAAAAAGTCCACCCACAGGCTGTGCTGACTGAGGAGGTGGCGCCCAGGGGACTAACCAAACCGGACCAGGGACCGCTTAGTTCCGCTGTCTGTACCGCGCTGTGTCAGCGCTGGTAAGCTGTGAGGAGACTGTGAGGAGATTTGCGCTGCTATAGCAGCGCTAGAGGCCAAACTAGTGCTGAAAAGCGCGCGGGCTACAAGAAAATGGCCGCCGCACTTCACTGAGGCGATCCGCGGCAAGATGGCCGCCATGACGCAGTTAAAATGAAACAGCACACACGCACAGCGCCACTCGGCGCTCAGGCCCCAAGAAAAAAAAAAAACACAAAAAAGCCCCAAGGCATACATTGCAGACCAGCATGAGCCCCCCAAGAACAGTGTGACCCCCAAGCACCCCACACAGTCAGCGCCAGTAATGGTGACAGAGAGCGACAATAAAATACAGGGGGAGACAGGGAAAATCCCCCACAGAGAAACACACAGCCCTTTGTACTCACCTGCAGGCAGGAGAGACTACTTACCCGTCCCCTGAGGGACACACTGGTGTTTCTGACAGGACTATCACAGTGCAGTACTGAGTAGCTGTCGGCCCGGTCCACCGCGAAAGATACAGTCAGTCAGGAGCTGTTCAGTCTTGAGAGGACCGTGGGAGCATGAAAGCAAACCCGGCCACCCCTGGAGTCATGGGGCCTGTCGTGAACTGAGTCTCACGCACACAAGGCGAGGATCAGCACGCTCGATGGTCGGACAGGGAAGACTACGAGGATATCTTGTACCCAACCTGTTGCCCAGCCGACAGTTGATAGAAGATTCTCAAAAATAAAATAAAAAAGAATTCCAAAAAGGAATAAAATAGGTCAGGAGACTGGCTCCTGAGAGAGCCACGTCTTCTCCTTCTGCTAGGCAGAAAAAAACTGAAGTCTGCTGACTGTAGTGGGAGGGTTATGCCCGGAGGGACCGCCCCCTGGGTGGGGCTGTTCAGCTCTGGCTTTTAGAATGTATGTATAACATCTCACATTCTGCCTAGGTCTTCTCCTGCAAGCAGGGACATAACCCACGTGTAAAGAGACACCGTGTCAGTCCATGGATGATAAGAGAAATGTATTTTGGGGTGCAATTCCACATATAACCATGGCATGTGTGAGCAATATATCATTTAGTGACAACTTTTTGTAATTTTTTTTTTTTTTTTGTCATTATTCAATCACTTGGGACAAAAAAAAAAAATATTCAATGGGCTCAACAGGCCTCTCAGCAATTTCCTTGGGGTGTCTTTCTAAAATGGGGTCATTTGGGGGGTTTTTGTGCTATTTTGGCATTTTATGGCCTTCAAAACTGTGATAGGTAGTGAGGAGTGAAATCAAAAATTTGCGCCCTTAGAAATCCTGAAGGCGGTGCTTGGTTTCCGGGGTCCCGTACGTGGCTAGGCTCCTAAAAAGTCCCACACATGTGGTATCCCCGTACTCAGGAGAAGCAGCAGAATGTATTTTGGGGTGCAATTCCACATATAACCATGGCATGTGTGAGCAATATATCATTTAGTGACAACTTTTTGTATTTTTTTTTTTGTCATTATTCAATCACTTGGGACAAAAAAAAAATATTCAATGGGCTCAACATGCCTCTCAGCAATTTCCTTGGGGTGTCTACTTTCCAAAATGGGGTCATTGGGGGGGGGGGGTTTGTACTGCCCTGCCATTTTAGCACCTCAAGAAATGAGATAGGCAGTCATAAATTTAAAGCTGTGTAAATTCCAGAAAATGTACCCTAGTTTGTAAACGCTATAACTTTTGCGCAAACCAATAAATATACGCTTATTGACATTTTTTTTACTAAAGACATGTGGCTGAATACATTTTGGCCTAAATGTATGACTAAAATTGAGTTTATTCGATTTTTCTTATAACAAAAAGTAGAAAATATCATTTTTTTTCAAAATTTTCGGTCTATTTCCGTTTATATCGCAAAAAAAAAAAAAATCGCAGAGGCAATCAAATACCATTAAAAGTAAGCTCTATTTCGTTTCGGTACAACATTGCATGTCCGCACAATTTACAGTTAAAGCAGCACAGTGCAAAATTCTGAAATCACCTTTGGTCCTTTAGCTACCAAATGGTCCGGGGCTTAAGTGGTTAAAATGACTGCTCCCAAAAAAAAGGCAGTTTTTAAAACTTCTTTTTGCATTGATACATGTCCCCTGGGGCAGAACCCGGGTCCCCAAACCCTTTTTAGGACAATAACATGCATATTAGGCGTTATAATTAGCACTTTAGATGTCAAACGTTTATTTTATTTAATAGGGTTCTAAAGTTCGCGCGAACTTTCGGTCTGTTCGCAGGTTCTGGTGCGAACCGAACCGGGGGGGGGTGTTCGGCTCATCCCTAGTCAGGACAGTAAAAATACCCCCCGAATAACCTCTTTTTGAAAAGTAGTTAGTCCAAGGCATTTAGTAAGAGGCATGCCGAGTTTTTTGAAGTAGGTAATTTTTTCCCACAATCCTTGGGAATATGAAGAATTATTTTTTTTTAACACAAAATTGTCATAAGTTATTTCTCACACACACAGCATATGCATACTTTCAATTACACCCCAAAACAGATTCTGTTACTCCTCCCGAGCATGGCAATACCACATGTGTGAGACTTTCACAGCCTGGCCACATACAGAGGCCGAACATGCAGGGAGCACCATCAGGTGTGGTGTTCTAAGAGCATCATTTACACATATAATTTCCTCACGAAATGACTAATCACACTTTTGAAGACCATGGAGCACCAGGACAGTGAAATTACCCACAAAATGACCCTATTTTGGAAAGAAAACACCCCAACGTATATTCTGAGGCATAATGAGTCTTTTGAACATGTAATTTTTTTTTTTACGTTTTTGGAAAATGTGGAAAGAAAATATATATATATTTTTTTTTTTTTACACAAAGTTGTCAATTCATAAAGATATTTCTTACACATAGCACGTACATAGCAAAAATTACACCCCAAAATACATTCTGCTACTCCTCAGTATGGCGATACCACGTGTGAGACTTTTCCACAGCCTGGCCACAGAGAGGCCCAACATGCAGGGAGCACCATCAGGCGTTCTAGGAGCATAAATTACACATGTAATTTTCAGACTGCCTATCACACTTTTGAAGGTCCTGGAGCACCAGGACAGTGGAATTACCCACTAAATGACCCCATTTTGAAAAAGCAAACACCAACGAATATTCTTTGATGCATGGGCTGCAGAAAGGTACTCTGATGGGTTGGAGACAGATACTCGGGTACTCCGATGGGCTGGTGACAGGTCCTCTGGGGGCAATCAGTGTGATTTGGTGTACACTGTGGGCGGTAACTAGCGGTTACCGCAATCTCCTCACACACGATCGGTGTAACAGCTAGTTACCGCGGTTTGTTTACATTCTGTGACCGGCTGTAATTGGACACAGCTGGTCACGTGGTAAAGAGCCAATTTCATTGGCTCTTTGCCCCAATCAGGGATGGGCTTTGTCAGAGTGACACACCTTGTCCCTTAACGCCGCTCTACGGGTGTGCACAAGGACAGTACTTGTGCCCGGCTGTGATAAAGCCAGTCACGTGGTAGAGCCATTTCTATTGGCTCTTTACACTGATGAGGGGATGTGTCCCGAGGAACACGCCTCACCTTCGATCGCAGTGCCCCCCCGGGGTGTGCGCAAGAGCGTTGAGGATGGGCGGACGTCGTATGACGTTCCTGCCAGCATCATTTTACATTGCCTGGTATGGAAGTGGTTAAAGCCCATCACCAGCTGAAAAAAAAAAAAACACACACGATGATGCCTGTGGCAGCAGGCATAATCCCCTCATTACACCTTCAACCTGACGATGTACGGTATGTCGCTGAGGTTGAAGTGGTTAAAGAAAACAATCACATACAATGAAGTATTAATACTACAGAAGTTTTGTGAAAAACTACCTTATTGCAAGCTTGTTTAAGACTTTCTTCTAATACAGTTTTGTTGGGAATGCATTTTTCTATACTTTATAGATCAAATGCACTCCCATTCAAAACAGAATTAAAGTCCCCAGATGAAAACACTTATGAGTTCCCTCTGCCCAAGTCCAGCCAGAGTTTACATCTTCCAGCATTAGCCATACTCAGAAATGGTGAATGCAAATTCCTTTAAAATACCTCAGCAACGGTCTCCTCATCTGTGTCAGTCTCCTCTGAGCTCTCACTTTCCAGTTGTGCTTTTTTTAATGGGGTCTTCAGTGTAGCCTTTAAAGTGCTCTCTTTGGCTTCACCTGAGGGTGTTTTTAGCTGAGATGAATGAACAGCTGTGGTTGGTTTCTAATCAAGTGCAAAAACAGAATATTGCCATTTAAAGAAATTAAATACTAGTGTAATTTTTTAAAGAAACACTATTGCATATTTGCAGTATAAAATACTAAAGCTTTAGTGCACAATTCAAATATAAAAAGTATGGAATTTTCTACTCGCCATAAAAACTCTTGCAGTTCATTAAAGAGACACAGGAATAGTTTCACCTTGAGGCTATCCTGAAGTCTACAGGAAGATTGGACACTAGCAAACAAAACTGTAGGCCAGCCCAGGCAAAAACCTTGTGCCACCAGCATGCCTCAGTTTTGAAGCAAATCATAAACCCAGGGGTGGGACCCGTTTTCATTTCTTTCACAAAAAGCATTTTACAATAAGTACAAAAATTCTAATTTTCTCTTTCTCATCCATTGAGAGACACAGAAAGCCCTTTACATTTGGGATGTCCAAAATCAGTCCAACTGAGGGGTGGGCAACACAACAAATACTAACAGGTCCAAGAAAACAGAGAACTGGTGACAACCTGCAGTTCAAAGATGCTAAAAGCTGACATTAGGAGAACTTAGAGAATGTGTTAACAGAAGAATAGATGGCATTACAGCAAGTCTTGGAAAATAGTCGCTTGATGCTGAAAAGCCCAAGAAGCACTCACAGATCTAGTACAGTGCACGCTGCCAGGTTAGAGTGGAACCTGGTCCTCGAGACCATATGCTTAGATGATGGTCTGTCTGGGCCATCTAGAGATGGTAGAACAAGAAAGCCAGTGCACGGATACAGGCACCAACCATTATTAAAAAGAGAGAATTGGTCTTTCTGAAAAAAAAAAAAAAAAAAAAAAAAGCAGTGGCCAAGCTACATTTAGACAACGGAAGAAAATTCTGTTGGTACACTGCAGCGAGACAGAGGGAGGGAAGAATGATGTTCTGGTTAAGGGCAGGAAACTACCTTAGGCAGGATAAAAGTTCTGGGCCACAACCATGTCCCTCTACAAACCCAAAATATTTCTTGCAAGCGAAGGCCACAATTTCAGGCAGGCAATCACCTTGCAGAAATTATGATTACAAGGAATAGAAAGTTTCTAATGGGTTCAAGTGGTGGTTTCTGTTGCACAGATTGAACCACATTCAGATCTAATGGAGTCATAGGGGGAATAAACATGGGAAACTTTTTTTGGGTAAAAACCCCAAGCCCACCCCCAATGCACATCACTCACCTGGGCAAATGATGTGAATTAGGCCCGCTGCAATTAGTAGGATATGCATGTCACATATCCCAGGAGGCATAGTCCTTCACCAAGAAAGGGGGGGGGGGCAGGTGAATCAGATATGCCAAAAGCCTCCAAAGTGTCACCACTGAGATGAAAATCTATAGTCTTGTTGCGCGCATTCTAAAGCAAGGGATCAACAGCAACAGCTGTAAACTGCTGACAGTTAGGGTTTTTATGATTGCAGAGTCTCGCCTGTCATAATTGCTTCTAACTGCCCATCAGCATTTGTGTACACTGAGCCATGCATGTGCAGCACAATACACCATCTCGGCACGGTAGTGTGCCCAAGACGAAGTAACTCCCATGTGCATACATAAGCATTACGTCATTTCAGCCCGGCCTCATGAGGTGGAAGACTACAAACATAGAAGACTGGGAGAAGACAGAAGCGCCGTTAATTGTTATGACGCACGTGCATACTAGCACATTATGGCAAACCACTCCCGTTATGGCAGGTTTACTTCTGCTTTAAGGGGTTTTGATCAGTCAGCCATGGTCTGGCAAAGTCAAGTCACAGCTAAAATGGGGCAAAGAGCAGGACCCAGCACAGAGAACAGTGCTCTACAAATGGCGTTAAACCACTTATTATTTGAGTCCTTAAAGACAGGTGCAATCTCTACTGGAAAGGTAGCTGCCTTGTTAAAGGCAGGACACTGTTGGGTCCACAGTGGGGATAGCTCACTTTTTGTACAAAATCCACTTCAAACCGATACAAATCTAATAAGCAGCTTGTCAGAGTGTTCCCAATCTCTGTAGAGGAGCTTGAACAATGGGTGCAACAGCAATCTTTGCAGCCTTAGGGGCTCTAAAAGACCTAATACTTGAAATGGCACTGGATGATCCTTTCCTTTCAGAAATTGTCCTTTAATTTAGGAGCAATTGCAGAAGACTCACTCCTCCAAGATAAGCCTGCCTGGCAAAGCTTGGAGCAACCCAGAATCATGTCTCTATGGATTCAGTAGGAGCCAGTGAGCTGGGGGCACCTGTTGCAGCAGGACTGCCTTTTTCTCTAATCAGGTATGTTGCAAAGGCTTCGTGTAATGGGCACCTTAGGGTGCGAGACAAGGTCTCAAGGTAATCACAAAACCAAACAGCTGGTAGTAGATAATTTTCGGATGGATGAAAGTGACTCAAAGCACTGCCAGTGGGCAGAAGGAACAGAGCTCCTTGTGGCTGTTTGAAAGCAGCAGCAGTGGGTAGATGCATGGTGGGGAAGTGCATAGACCATGTGCGACATTCCACACACTAAGCCCAGGTTCACACTGGGCTGCGGAAGTGAAGCCATGCGAGTTCACCTGAACTCCCACAATTTCACTGCCGTTTGTAAGTCCCAATTTCGGCCACGATTTCAAAAACATCTGTGCAGGTTTCTGCACAGATGTCAATGTAAATCCTGGCCAGAAATCGCAGAGAGTAGTACAGAAACTACTTTTTGAAACCCGGTGCAGCGCCGTAGATGCGAAGTCGCACCGATTAGGACGGTGCCATTGCCGGCAAATGCCGCTGATTTGACATGTCAAATCGCATGTCAAAAAACGCACCAGTGTGAACCTGGGCTGAATGCTGTCAGCGCTCAGTCCCAGTGTTAACCCCTTTCCATGATGGAAAGCAGCAGGGAATTTTAGAGTGTTAAGCGACCAATGTAAATGAGGTAGAACCCGATGCTTGACCTGACTGTCCTAATAACAGGGGAATCCTTTAGAGACAGTGTAAATGCCGGCTAAGACCTTGCCAGCGGCTCTGGACCTGGATAGTTCTCCATGGCAAACTAGTTACCAGATAGGAGTCTGGAAAGCACTTAGTAAAACTAAAGTCTATTTTTTTTTTTGTTAAAAAAAACAAACATGTTATACTCGCCTGCTCTGCTGTGATTTTGCAAAGAGCAGCCCTCCTCTTCTCGGGTCCCTCGCTGGCACTCCCTCCTGCCTCCACAGCCAGCAGCTGGCTATGGGGGCGCCCGAGCTCAGCCACTGCTCAGTAGGGGTGCGGAATTTAATCGCTGCATCGCGATTCGGGTGGCACCGATGCAGGGAAACCTAATAATCGATTATCCCCGATGTCTAGCCCCGCCCCTCCCCGGAGAGCTGTTACCTCATTTGTCAGTTTTTTTCTATGACGCGCTCATGTGACTGCCCGGCCCGCCTCTCTCCTCTCTGCTTTCACGTCTCACGTCTCTCCTGGAGTCAGGAGAGACGTGAAAGCAGAGAGGAGAGAGGGCAGTCACATGAGCGCGGCATATACACACTGTTCCCCCTGGGTCTCGGCTCCTATCGGAACTCCGCCCCCCCAGCCCTGTACATTGCCGCTCCCTCCTACTGTTCCTCACTAATGCAAATGCTCCTAATACCGCCCCGCCTCTCCAGCCCTCTGCTTTGCCGTTCACGCCTACTGTTTTTTCACGAATGCTAATGAGCAGAGGGCTGGAGAGGCGGGGCAGTATTAGGAGCATTTGCATTCGTCAGGAACAGTAGGAGGGAGCGGCAATGTACAGGGCTGGGGGGGTGGCGGAGTTCCGATAGAAACCGAGAGCCGGGGGAACAGAATCCGGCGGGGGGGGGGGAACAGAATCCGGCGGGGGGGGGGGAACAGAATCCGGCGGGGGGGGGGGAACAGAATCCGGCGGGGGGGGGGACAGAATCCGGCGGGGGGGGGGACAGAATCCGGCGGGGGGGACAGAATCCGGAGGGGGGGACAGAATCCGGCGGGGGGGAGACACAGAATCCGGCAGGGGGGGGGAGACACAGAATCCGGCAGGGGGGGGGGAAGACACAGAATCCGGGGGGGGGAAGACACAGAATCCGGGGGGGGGGGGGAAGACACAGAATCCGGGGGGGGGGGGGGGGAGACACAGAATCCGGGGGGGGGGGGGGAAGACACAGAATCCGGGGGGGGGGGGGGAAGACACAGAATCCGGGGGGGGGGGGGGGAAGACACAGAATCCGGGGGGGGGGGGGGGGAAGACACAGAATCCGGGGGGGGGGGGGAAGACACAGAATCCGGGGGGGGGGGGGAAGAACGATCGGGGGGGGGGAGACACAGAATCCGGCGGGGGGGGGGGAAGACACAGAATCCGGCGGGGGGGGGGGGAAGACACAGAATCCGGCGGGGGGGGGGGGGGGGAAGACAGCAGGATCGGGGAGACACAGAATCCGGGACGGGGGGGAGACACAGAATCCGGCGGGGGGGGAGACACAGAATCCGGCGGGGGGGGGGGGAGACACAGAATCCGGCGGGGGGGGGGGGAGACACAGAATCCGGCAGGGGGGGGGGACACAGAATCCGGCAGGGGGGGGGACACAGAATCCGGCAGGGGGGGGGACACAGAATCCGGCAGGGGGGGGGACACAGAATCCGGCAGGGGGGGGGGACACAGAATCCGGCAGGGGGGGGGGGACACAGAATCCGGCAGGGGGGGGGGGACACAGAATCCGGCAGGGGGGGGGGACACAGAATCCGGCAGGGGGGGGGACACAGAATCCGGCAGGGGGGGGGACACAGAATCCGGCAGGGGGGGGGACACAGAATCCGGCAGGGGGGGGGACACAGAATCCGGCAGGGGGGGGGACACAGAATCCGGCAGGGGGGGGGACACAGAATCCGGCAGGGGGGGGGACACAGAATCCGGCAGGGGGGGGGACACAGAATCCGGCAGGGGGGGGGACACAGAATCCGGCAGGGGGGGGGACACAGAATCCGGCAGGGGGGGGGACACAGAATCCGGCAGGGGGGGGGACACAGAATCCGGCAGGGGGGGGGACACAGAATCCGGCAGGGGGGGGGACACAGAATCCGGCAGGGGGGGGGACACAGAATCCGGCAGGGGGGGGGACACAGAATCCGGCAGGGGGGGGGGACACAGAATCCGGCAGGGGGGGGGACACAGAATCCGGCAGGGGGGGGGACACAGAATCCGGCAGGGGGGGGGACACAGAATCCGGCAGGGGGGGGGACACAGAATCCGGCAGGGGGGGGGACACAGAATCCGGCAGGGGGGGGGACACAGAATCCGGCAGGGGGGGGGACACAGAATCCGGCAGGGGGGGGGACACAGAATCCGGCAGGGGGGGGGACACAGAATCCGGCAGGGGGGGGGACACAGAATCCGGCAGGGGGGGGGACACAGAATCCGGCAGGGGGGGGGACACAGAATCCGGCAGGGGGGGGGACACAGAATCCGGCAGGGGGGGGGACACAGAATCCGGCAGGGGGGGGGACACAGAATCCGGCAGGGGGGGGGACACAGAATCCGGCAGGGGGGGGGACACAGAATCCGGCAGGGGGGGGGGACACAGAATCCGGCAGGGGGGGGGGACACAGAATCCGGCAGGGGGGGGGGACACAGGACACAGAATCCGGCAGGGGGGGGGGACACAGAATCCGGCAGGGGGGGGGGACACAGAATCCGGCAGGGGGGGGGGACACAGAATCCGGCAGGGGGGGGGGACACAGAATCCGGCAGGGGGGGGGGACACAGAATCCGGCAGGGGGGGGGGACACAGAATCCGGCAGGGGGGGGGGACACAGAATCCGGCAGGGGGGGGGGACACAGAATCCGGCAGGGGGGGGGACACAGAATCCGGCAGGGGGGGGGACACAGAATCCGGCAGGGGGGGGGACACAGAATCCGGCAGGGGGGGGGACACAGAATCCGGCAGGGGGGGGGACACAGAATCCGGCAGGGGGGGGGACACAGAATCCGGCAGGGGGGGGGACACAGAATCCGGCAGGGGGGGGGACACAGAATCCGGCAGGGGGGGGGACACAGAATCCGGCAGGGGGGGGGACACAGAATCCGGCAGGGGGGGGGACACAGAATCCGGCAGGGGGGGGGACACAGAATCCGGCAGGGGGGGGGACACAGAATCCGGCAGGGGGGGGGACACAGAATCCGGCAGGGGGGGGGACACAGAATCCGGCAGGGGGGGGGACACAGAATCCGGCAGGGGGGGGGACACAGAATCCGGCAGGGGGGGGGACACAGAATCCGGCAGGGGGGGGGGACACAGAATCCGGCAGGGGGGGGGACACAGAATCCGGCAGGGGGGGGGACACAGAATCCGGCAGGGGGGGGGACACAGAATCCGGCAGGGGGGGGGACACAGAATCCGGCAGGGGGGGGGACACAGAATCCGGCAGGGGGGGGGGACACAGAATCCGGCAGGGGGGGGGACACAGAATCCGGCAGGGGGGGGGACACAGAATCCGGCAGGGGGGGGGACACAGAATCCGGCAGGGGGGGGGACACAGAATCCGGCAGGGGGGGGGACACAGAATCCGGCAGGGGGGGGGACACAGAATCCGGCAGGGGGGGGGACACAGAATCCGGCAGGGGGGGGGGACACAGAATCCGGCAGGGGGGGGGGACACAGAATCCGGCAGGGGGGGGGGACACAGAATCCGGCAGGGGGGGGGGGACACAGAATCCGGCAGGGGGGGGGGACACAGAATCCGGCAGGGGGGGGGACACAGAATCCGGCAGGGGGGGGGGGACACAGAATCCGGCAGGGGGGGGGGACACAGAATCCGGCAGGGGGGGGGGACACAGAATCCGGCAGGGGGGGGGGACACAGAATCCGGCAGGGGGGGGGGACACAGAATCCGGCAGGGGGGGGGGACACAGAATCCGGCAGGGGGGGGGACACAGAATCCGGCAGGGGGGGGGACACAGAATCCGGCAGGGGGGGGGACACAGAATCCGGCAGGGGGGGGGACACAGAATCCGGCAGGGGGGGGGACACAGAATCCGGCAGGGGGGGGGGACACAGAATCCGGCAGGGGGGGGGGGACACAGAATCCGGCAGGGGGGGGGGACACAGAATCCGGCAGGGGGGGGGACACAGAATCCGGCAGGGGGGGGGACACAGAATCCGGCAGGGGGGGGGACACAGAATCCGGCAGGGGGGGGGACACAGAATCCGGCAGGGGGGGGGACACAGAATCCGGCAGGGGGGGGACACAGAATCCGGCAGGGGGGGGACACAGAATCCGGCAGGGGGGGGACACAGAATCCGGCAGGGGGGGGACACAGAATCCGGCAGGGGGGGGACACAGAATCCGGCAGGGGGGGGACACAGAATCCGGCAGGGGGGGGACACAGAATCCGGCAGGGGGGGGGGACACAGAATCCGGCAGGGGGGGGGACACAGAATCCGGCAGGGGGGGGGGGACACAGAATCCGGCAGGGGGGGGGGGGACACAGAATCCGGCAGGGGGGGGGGGGGACACAGAATCCGGCAGGGGGGGGGGGGACACAGAATCCGGCAGGGGGGGGGGGACACAGAATCCGGCAGGGGGGGGGGGACACAGAATCCGGCAGGGGGGGGGGGACACAGAATCCGGCAGGGGGGGGGGGGACACAGAATCCGGCAGGGGGGGGGGGGACACAGAATCCGGCAGGGGGGGGGGACACAGAATCCGGCAGGGGGGGGGGGACACAGAATCCGGCAGGGGGGGGGACACAGAATCCGGCAGGGGGGGGGACACAGAATCCGGCAGGGGGGGGGGGACACAGAATCCGGCGGGGGAGGGGACAGAATCCGGCGGGGGGGGACAGAATCCGGCGGGGGGGGACAGAATCCGGCGGGGGGGGACAGAATCCGGCGGGGGGGGACAGAATCCGGCGGGGGGGGGACAGAATCCGGCGGGGGGGGGGGACAGAATCCGGGGGGGGGGACAGAATCCGGGGGGGGGGGGACAGAATCCGGGGGGGGGGACAGAATCCGGGGGGGGTCCATTCTCGGCACAACAGGTATGTTTTTGCTTTAAAGTAAAACGGATATTATACTTACCTATACTACCTATACTCCTGTAGCATGTCCGCAGTCTCTCTGACCATCTCCTGTAGCATGTCCGCAGTCTCTCTGGCCATCTCCTGTAGCATGTCCGCAGTCTCTCTGGCCATCTCCTGTAGCATGTCCGCAGTCTCTCTGGCCATCTCCTGTAGCATGTCCGCAGTCTCTCTGGCCATCTCCTGTAGCATGTCCGCAGTCTCTCTGGCCATCTCCTGTAGCATGTCCGCAGTCTCTCTGGCCATCTCCTGTAGCATGTCCGCAGTCTCTCTGGCCATCTCCTGTAGCATGTCCGCAGTCTCTCTGGCCATCTCCTGTAGCATGTCCGCAGTCTCTCTGGCCATCTCCTGTAGCATGTCCGCAGTCTCTCTGGCCATCTCCTGTAGCATGTCCGCAGTCTCTCTGGCCATCTCCTGTAGCATGTCCGCAGTCTCTCTGGCCATCTCCTGTAGCATGTCCGCAGTCTCTCTGGCCATCTCCTGTAGCATGTCCGCAGTCTCTCTGGCCATCTCCTGTAGCATGTCCGCAGTCTCTCTGACCATCTCCTGTAGCATGTCCGCAGTCTCTCTGACCATCTCCTGTAGCATGTCCGCAGTCTCTCTGACCATCTCCTGTAGCATGTCCGCAGTCTCTCTGGCCATCTCCTGTAGCATGTCCGCAGTCTCACTGGCCATCTCCTGTAGCATGTCCGCAGTCTCACTGGCCATCTCCTGTAGCATGTCCGCAGTCACGGGCCATCTCCTGTAGCATGTCCGCAGTCACGGGCCATCTCCTGTAGCATGTCCGCAGTCACTGGCCATCTCCTGTAGCATGTCCGCAGTCACTGGCCATCTCCTGTAGCATGTCCGCAGTCACTGGCCATCTCCTGTAGCATGTCCGCAGTCACTGGCCATCTCCTGTAGCATGTCCGCAGTCACTGGCCATCTCCTGTAGCATGTCCGCAGTCACTGGCCATCTCCTGTAGCATGTCCGTAGTCACTGGCCATCTCCTGTAGCATGTCCGTAGTCACTGGCCATCTCCTGTAGCATGTCCGTAGTCACTGGCCATCTCCTGTAGCATGTCCGCAGTCACTGGCCATCTCCTGTAGCATGTCCGCAGTCTCTCTGGCCATCTCCTGTAGCATGTCCGCAGTCTCTCTGGCCATCTCCTGTAGCATGTCCGCAGTCTCTCTGGCCATCTCCTGTAGCATGTCCGCAGTCTCTCTGGCCATCTCCTGTAGCATGTCCGCAGTCTCTCTGGCCATCTCCTGTAGCATGTCCGCAGTCTCTCTGGCCATCTCCTGTAGCATGTCCGCAGTCTCTCTGGCCATCTCCTGTAGCATGTCCGCAGTCTCTCTGACCATCTCCTGTAGCATGTCCGCAGTCTCTCTGACCATCTCCTGTAGCATGTCCGCAGTCTCTCTGACCATCTCCTGTAGCATGTCCGCAGTCTCTCTGACCATCTCCTGTAGCATGTCCGCAGTCTCTCTGACCATCTCCTGTAGCATGTCCGCAGTCTCTCTGGCCATCTCCTGTAGCATGTCCGCAGTCTCACTGGCCATCTCCTGTAGCATGTCCGCAGTCTCACTGGCCATCTCCTGTAGCATGTCCGCAGTCTCACTGGCCATCTCCTGTAGCATGTCCGCAGTCTCACTGGCCATCTCCTGTAGCATGTCCGCAGTCACTGGCCATCTCCTGTAGCATGTCCGCAGTCACTGGCCATCTCCTGTAGCATGTCCGCAGTCACGGGCCATCTCCTGTAGCATGTCCGCAGTCACTGGCCATCTCC
This sequence comes from Rana muscosa, assembly GCA_029206835.1. NCBI lineage: Eukaryota > Metazoa > Chordata > Amphibia > Anura > Ranidae > Rana > Rana muscosa. The sequence continues at coordinate 93,618,927 of CM055118.1, read as the reverse complement.
TGTAGCATGTCCGCAGTCACTGGCCATCTCCTGTAGCATGTCCGCAGTCACTGGCCATCTCCTGTAGCATGTCCGCAGTCACTGGCCATCTCCTGTAGCATGTCCGCAGTCACTGGCCATCTCCTGTAGCATGTCCGCAGTCACTGGCCATCTCCTGTAGCATGTCCGCAGTCACTGGCCATCTCCTGTAGCATGTCCGCAGTCACTGGCCATCTCCTGTAGCATGTCCGCAGTCACTGGCCATCTCCTGTAGCATGTCCGCAGTCACTGGCCATCTCCTGTAGCATGTCCGCAGTCACTGGCCATCTCCTGTAGCATGTCCGCAGTCACTGGCCATCTCCTGTAGCATGTCCGCAGTCACTGGCCATCTCCTGTAGCATGTCCGCAGTCACTGGCCATCTCCTGTAGCATGTCCGCAGTCACTGGCCATCTCCTGTAGCATGTCCGCAGTCACTGGCCATCTCCTGTAGCATGTCCGCAGTCACTGGCCATCTCCTGTAGCATGTCCGCAGTCACTGGCCATCTCCTGTAGCATGTCCGCTGTCACTGGCCATCTCCTGTAGCATGTCCGCTGTCACTGGCCATCTCCTGTAGCATGTCCGCAGTCACTGGCCATCTCCTGTAGCATTTCCGCAGTCTCTGATCATCTCCTGTACTAGGGTCTGCATTCTCTGACCATTTTCTGTATTATGTACAAGTTGTTGTCTGCTTTGTTTAGACTTTGCTACATGCAGGGAGTGTTGTCTTTTTTTTAAAAGAACAGATATAATAAAAAAAAAAAATGGAGTTCTCCTGACTGCTTGAATTTTTTTGATGAAAACCATGCGCACTTGCGCTGTAATCGTGATGCATCGCGGAATCGAATCGTTGACCTGATAATCGTAATCGAATCGTGAGGCCAGTGAAGATGCGCACCTCTACTGCTCAGTCTGTTGATTCAGACAGAGCTGCAGCTCAGCGGCACCGCCTCTCTCTCCTCATTGGCTCACGGACTTTGACAGCCAATGGGCACCCACTGCTGTGTCTCAGACAATCAGGAGAGAGAGTCCCAGACAGCTGAGTCTCTTGTGCAACATCGCTGGATCGAGATGGGGCTCAGGTAAGTATTGGGGGGGGGGGGTTGCAGCACACAGAAGTTTTTTTATCTTAATGCATTAAAATAAAAAACCTTCTGCCTTTAGAACCCACTTTAAAGTGGTTGTAAACCCTTACAAATACCCAGTGAACTAACTGGCCTCAGGTGATACACAGATAGGAAACAAATCCTCCTACAAAAGTTGTACCTGTTTATCTGCAGTATTCTCTTCTCTACATCTTTTCAACGTCCAGAATTTATAAAGTTTGCCTGAGCTGCCAGAAAAATGGATGGAGACAAAGAGCTGAAGTTACACTCTGCAGAGCTCGGTGAGGAGAGCTCCGAGAGCCAATTGGAGGGAAGGGACACACGTCCTTCACACAGCACACAGGAACAAAGCTGAGGCTGTTAATCAGCTGGAGGTCCCTCCCCCGTCACCAGTTTTCTCTTGGTGTCAGGAAATCTTATGAGAAGAGATTCATGCTGATAGTAGAAGAACGAAGCATCAGCAGAAGAACAGAGGGATATGCTTTGTTCATATTTCATGTCTGAGGTTTACAACAACTTTAATGAAGAATCAAGTGCCGAAGGTCTTCTTGCAATGTCCAGTAGATTCTGAATGTGGTACTCAGAAAGCCAGACTGAGGGTGGCTATGCCAGGTAGCTCCAGTCAAAGAGACCAGCTCTAGCAGCAATGTCAGATGATTTCATCATAAAAGGAAAAAAAAAAATAGCGCTAGTAAAAAAAGGTCAGTCTTTTAGACAGCAGAGCTGAAAAAAATTACATGCATCCTCTTAGGACAGCAGCAAAAAATAAATAAAAGATGCATGCTGGTAAAAGGAGGGGGTTATCCTGGGCTGGTCTACAGAGAGAAAAGAGGATTTTTGCACTCATTTAAAAATACTTTACTTAGGAGCCCTTTGATGGGCACAGTCTGTTTCTGTTCAAGTACTTGATATGGCATGCAGGATGGAAAAGGCGTCATCATAGGTCAACCTACAAATTACTTTTTTTTGTCAGTGTTCAATCCTCCTGTAGGCAGCAGTATTACCTAACAGTAAAAAAGGGATTTTTATAACAGCTTACCTGTAAAATCCTTTTCTTGGAGTACATCACGGGACACAGAGCGACTTAGTCATTACTAATGGGTTATATAGTTTACCTTCAGGTGCTGGCACTGGCAACTTCCAAACCGGAAGTACCCTCCCCTATATAAGCCCCTCCCATCCGGGAGCAACTCAGGTTTTGTAGCAAAGCAATAAGTGTCCCAAAAAGAGGGGTGGGAGCTCTGTGTCCCGTGATGTACTCCAAGAAAAGGATTTTACAGGTAAGCTGTTATAAAAATCCCTTTTTCTTTTTCGTACATCACGGGACACAGAGCGACTTAGTCATTACTAATGGGACGTCCCAAAGCAATGCCAAATGAGGGGAGGGATACATAAGCTGGGTGCCATCAGGCATGAGGATCTTTTGCGGCCTGCAACACACTGCGCCCAAAGGCGACATCCTCCTGACTTCTAACGTCTACCTGGTAGAATCTAGTAAACGTGTGTACTGAAGACCATGTTGCGGCCTTACAGACTTGAGCCAAGGAGGCCTGGTGATGCACTGCCCATGAAGTTCCAACTGCTCTTGTGGAGTGCGCCCTAACTTTGAATGGAGGCGGTCTCTTTCTCAAGCCATAGGCTTGTATTATGACCTGTCGAATCCACTTGGCTAAAGTAGATTTTGATGCTGCCTGACCCTTTCTGGGGCCTTCCGGCAGAATAAACAAAGTATCCGTTCTGCGAATCTGAGCAGTGGCTTTTAGATAAGCCTTAACTGCTCTTACTACATCCAAAGAATGCAATAACTTTTCCTCTACCGAGCTAGGTTTGGGGAAAAAAGAAGGAAGAACCACATCTTGGTTCAAATGAAACCTCGATACCACCTTAGGAAGAAAGGCTGGATGAGGACGTAATACTACTCTGTCCTTATGGACAACCAGATATGGCTCCTTACAGGACAAGGCGGCTAATTCCGATACTCTTTTAGCCGAACAAATGGCTACTAAGAAAATCAATTTCCTGGTGAGAAGAACCAAGGAAATGTGTTGCAATGGTTCAAACGGTTGTTTCTGTAGAACCGACAGAACCAGGTTTAAGTCCCATGGACATATGGGAATACTAACCGGAGGGCTAATACGCATCACTCCTTGTATGAAAGCTTTGACTAGTGAATGCGAAGCCAAGGGCCTTTGAAAAAATATTGACAAGGCCGAAATCTGACCCTTGATAGTACTCAAGGCCAGCTTCCTATCTACCGCCCACTGTAGGAAGTCCAAAATCCTACCTATTACGTACTTACGTGGATGCCATTTCTTGGCCTCACACCATGTAATGTACGCCTTCCAGATCCTATAATAGATCTGCCTGGATACCGGCTTCCTGGCATTGATCATGGTAGATACCACAGGATTAGAGAGCCCTCTCTTTTTCAGAATGTGGGCTTCAATAGCCAGGCCGTCAAACCTAGGGCTGGTAAGGAAGGGTGGTATATCGGTCCTTGCGACAGCAGGTCCGGACGATGTGGGAGGGTCCAAGGACTCCTCACTGACATTTTTACAATCTCCGCGTATAATGCCCTTCGGGGCCACGCTGGAGCCACCAGAATCACTGGTTTCTTTTCTACCCTGATTCTGCGGATTAATCGCGGTAACAATTGTGGCGGTGGGAATGCATATATCAGCTTGAACTGATCCCAAGGGAACACTAGGGCATCCGAGCCGCAAGCTAGGGGATCCCTTGTGCGAGACACAAATCTGTCCACCTTTGCGTTGAATCTGGATGCTAGCAGATCTACATCCGGTGTTCCCCACCGCTGGCATATTGCCTGGAAAACCTCGGGGTGAAGAGACCATTCCCCCGGGCATAATTGCTGGCGACTTAAAAAGTCCGCTTTCCAATATTCCACTCCTGGGATGAAAACCGCGGATATGGCTGGGACATATCTTTCTGCCCATTCCAGGATGCAATTCGCTTCCCTCTGGGCTGCACGACTCCTGGTGCCACCCTGGTGATTGATATATGCCACTGCTGTGGCATTGTCTGATTGAATTCTGACAGGGGACCCTTGGAGTTTGGATGTCCATGCTACTAGGGCATACCGGGCTGCTCGTATCTCTAAGAGATTGATGGGCAGGGCCTTCTCTGCTTCTGACCACTTGCCCTGTAGAGACCATTGCTCCAGTACTGCCCCCCAGCCTATGAGGCTGGCATCTGTAGTGACCACCTTCCAAGAAACCGGACTGAAGGGTTTCCCTTTTTCCAGATTCTGGGGCACCAACCACCAATGGAGGCTCTTGCGAACGGAAGGGCACAGGGACATTGGTAAGTCTAAAGCCTGAACTTTTTTGTTCCAGGCTGACAGTATGGCCCTTTGCAAATTCCTTGAATGGAATTGACCGTAGGGTACTGCTTCGAATGAAGCCACCATTTTTCCCAGCAGCCTCATGCACAGGCGTATGGATGGTTTTCTTTTTGTACCCACTAAGTGGGTCAAATCTTTTAAAGACGACACCTTCTCTGGAGGTAAGAAAATCTTTCTCTGATTTGAATCCAGCCTTAGCCCTAAGTATTCCAGACTTTTGACTGGTCTTAGAGCTGACTTGTCCCAGTTGATAATCCAACCGTGATATTCCAGATACTTGATTGTCTTGTGAATAGCTACTTCCAGCTTTTCCACTGAGTGGTCTATTAGTAGCAGGTCGTCTAGATATGCCATTATCGTTACACCTTGTGTTCTTAGATTGGCCAATAGTGGGGCCAGAATTTTTGTGAACACTCGTGGTGCTGTGGCCAGACCGAAAGGTAAGGCTCTGAACTGAAAATGGCGCCCTTCTACTGCAAAGCGTAGAAATTTCTGGTGGGCCGGAAAGATGGGAATATGCAGATAAGCATCCCTTATGTCGATCGAGGCTAACCATTCCTGCCCTTGTAGGGCGGTGGCCACCGATCGGATCGACTCCATCCGAAAAGTCCTGATATTTAGGAACTTGTTTAGCCCTTTTAGATTTAATATGGGCCTCACGTCCCCATTTGGTTTGGGGACTGTGAAAAGGTTCGAGTAAAACCCGAATCCGCTTTCTTCCAGGGGAACCTTCATGATTACACCTTGGAGCAATAGTTGTTCTAGTGCCAGAAGGAGATATCCTCTCTTCTGGGGATCTCTTGGCACGTTTGACCTCATAAATTGGGCAGGAGGAGTGTCTTTTAACTCCAGCTTGTATCCCAGACTTACTGCGGAGAGCACCCATCTGTCTCTGATGGTGTCCCGCCAGGTCTCTGTGAACAACTGAAGTCTTCCCCCCACCCGATTGAGTGGGGGCAACCCTTCATGACTTGGGGGGAGGTTTTGTACCTCTCTTGACCCAGGGTTTCTTGTTACCCTGTGATTGTCCCTGATTTCTGCCCCCTGAATTTGACCGCGGAGGCCGTCGGAACTGTTTCACAGCCGATGTGCCAGGGACTGGAGAAGTAGGCCTCTTAAAAGAAGGACTTCTACTTTTGTTCTTAACCGGTAAGAGTGAACTTCTACCGGCAGAAATTTTCTGGATATATTTGTCCAGATCTTCTCCAAATAAGCGTTCTCCATGAAATGGGAAGCTAACCAGCAATTTCTTACAGGGAGCTTCAGCAGACCAGTTTTTGAGCCATAGAAGCCTACGCATATGTACTATAGACAGCGTAAAGCGGGAGACCTGTTGGATTGTATCCTTTATGGCGTCCACCGCAAAACACAAGGCTCTAGGCAGGTCAGCTAGGGCAAGAGCCTGCTGATCTGGTAAGTCCCTTAAGACTTGTTTCAACTGATCTTTCACCGCCTGGCAGACTCCAATCGCTGCTACCACAGGTTGTGTCACCATGCTTGCTGTAGAGAAAGCAGATTTTAGTAAAGACTCCAATTTTTTATCTATTGGGTCTTTGAACATTGGAACATTATCTACTGGACATGTCAGTGATTTGTTCACAGAAGAGATGGCTGCGTCCACTGTAGGGACCCTCCATTTTTTTATGAACTTATCCTCCATGGGATAGATCACCGGAAATCTCTTGGGGGGAGCAAATATTTTATCAGGATGCTCCCAATCCTGGTAAATAAGCCCTTCTAATAAAGGGTGGATTGGGAAGGAACAGACAGCCTGGGGAGCTTTTAGCGACCCCAGCGAGGAAACCGTAGTGGTTGATGGTTCCGCCAGAGGCATTTTAAATGCTGATCGGACCATGTTAGTCAGAGACTGAACCCATAATCTTTTCAGCCTGAGATGCTGAGAAAGGTTCTTCCACTGTTGATTCCTCCATAACTGAATCAACCTCATCCTGAGCCCCTTCAGGTAGGTCGATCTCTGTGTGGGGCTGTTCCTCCACTAACAGGCACTCTGAAGGAGGAGACGGAGATCGGACGCGCTTTCCCTGTGACAGGGAAGCAGCGATCAATGCTGTTAATCTCTCTTCCAATCCTCCCAGAGTTGAGGATAAAACCTCCTCTGTTATATATACAGGAGCAGGTGGACTGGGGACAGCCGCAGCACCAGGCACTCCTGCGGGGTTCCTACGGCTACTGACCTCTGAATTCTCAGGGGAGATTGGTGCAGTACAAGCATGCCCAATATCCTCAGAGCCCGATGGAGACCCCTTTGGCTTCCTGGAAGACTTATTTCCGGAGCGTCTGGACGACATATCCTTTAAGCACAAAGCTGAGGTATTCCCGTCGTCATACACCAATTTTGCTGGTAATAGTCTAACACAGTTGCTGCTATATACCAGCTGGTGTCCACTAAAGTGCCTTTCTATGGGGATGCCTGCATCAACCGCCTCTGTGTGCCACTGTTTGTTGCTAGCTCTGTTTGCATCCAGCTGACACTTGTACTGTGTCTTTTATACAAGCTGGGACGCCTGCACATGCGCAGAAGCGCATAGAGCGTCATCCACCCGCCCCGCCCCTTTTTTTCATAGGAGGCGCGTGCACGCACCCGCGCCCGTGCACCATTGGCGCCCTTTTCGAAAACCAAACAGGGACTAGGAGCCAGGGCCCTTTTTGCCGGAGGGCCTGTGCGGTGGATGAGCGCAGCAACAGGGCAGAGGAAGTGGACAGAGAACTTACCAACTGCCTGGATCTTTTGACTTGAGAAAACCAAAGATCCACATGACAAGAAAAAAATGGACCACAGCGGCCTCTAGTGGTTTAACACAGGTACCGCGGTCCTCTTTTTTTTTTTTTTTTTTTCCTTGACTACTATTAAAATTTTACATTTTTCAGTAGTTACAGGCATACACAGATATTAGCGGGAATACCGTTAGGTAACAGACAGAAAGACAAATTAGGCTTGGGGGTTCCCCAATAGAACCAAGTTCCTGGGGGCCCCCACTTACCTGTTCCCCGCCGCAGGACTCTGTTTGGTCCACAGAAGCCCAAACTTTACCTATCACGGCAGGCATTGTAATTAAACCTTCAGGGACCGGGTTCCCAAGGATTCCACTCCCCTGGACCTGTATAGCACCCTGCACAGAAAACGTCGTGGGTATGACCAGAGCTCTGGATCCCAGGGTCCAGCCCTCCTAAGAGAGGCATTACAGGCAAAACCTTGCTCTTCTGTTGCAAGGCCCGGGTACCGACCGTTTAGCTATGAAGCTTTTTTGGTGGGATCCGGAACAGCTTACTAAGGCCCGTAAAAGAACCTGTACGCAAGCCCAGGAAAACACATGTTACTCTTTGGCCAACACCTTAGACACTGGCAAAAAACTGAGGTGCTCCCGGATGGGAGGGGCTTATATAGGGGAGGGTACTTCCGGTTTGGAAGTTGCCAGTGCCAGCACCTGAAGGTAAACTATATAACCCATTAGTAATGACTAAGTCGCTCTGTGTCCCGTGATGTACGAAAAAGAAAGACTTCTTGTGTTCCTCAATGGATGAGAATGAAGAGCATTTTCTTTAAAGAGCTTGGAATATAACATATACAAATTCTATATGTCTATGGGTTACTGCTCAGCATAGGTCACGTGATGATTTCAAAGCCAGTGGACGTGGCATATTTTTTATGTTACTAACTATAGAGTGAACTGTTAGACTTTTCAGCTAATCCCCGTTTGATCCAATGTAAGGGCGTTGCCATTGTCTTTTCTTGTTAAACAACCCCCATAAGTATAAATGTTCAGAGAGTAAAAACACGTGTTTTAGAAAGGTCTTTCGGGAAGAAATATTGTTCTGAAGTTGGATTGCGTCATCTGTGGCAAGCTAAAGATCAGTAATTACCATATGTACACATAAAAGGAAAATCCCTTTAGATACCTTAGCAGCTGACTCATCACTGTCTGACGACTCCTCAGAGCTCTCATTTGCTTGCGGAGTTGTTTTTGCTGGGCTCTGAGTTTTAGCCAAAACAGATGCTTGTTTAGCTCCCCCAGAAGGAGTTTCTGGCCGAGATAAATGAACTGTGGCAGGTTTCTGACCAAGAGAAAAAAACAACAGTAGAGGTAATCAAGACAGCCATTTAAAAAAGGCAAGATTACTGTAATTGTTTAATAAGGTAACCTATAATCACAAAACATAAGTAAAAAAGGGATTTTTATAACAGCTTACCTGTAAAATCCTTTTCTTGGAGTACATCACGGGACACAGAGCGACTTAGTCATTACTAATGGGTTATATAGATTACCTTCAGGTGCTGGCACTGGCCACTTCCAAACCGGAAGTACCCTCCCCTATATAAGCCCCTCCCATCCGGGAGCACCTCAGTTTTGTAGCAAAGCAATAAGTGTCCCAAAAAGAGGGGTGGGAGCTCTGTGTCCCGTGATGTACTCCAAGAAAAGGATTTTACAGGTAAGCTGTTATAAAAATCCCTTTTTCTTTTTCGTACATCACGGGACACAGAGCGACTTAGTCATTACTAATGGGACGTCCCAAAGCAATGCCAAATGAGGGGAGGGATACATAAGCTGGGCGCCATCAGGCATGAGGCTCTTTTGCGGCCTGCAACATACTGCGCCCAAAGGCGACATCCTCCTGACTTCTGACGTCTACCTGGTAGAATCTAGTAAACGTGTGTACTAAGGACCATGTTGCGGCCTTACAGACTTGAGCCAGTGAGGCCTGGTGATGCACTGCCCATGAAGTTCCAACTGCTCTTGTGGAGTGCGCCCTAACTTTGAACGGAGGCGGTCTCCTTTTCAAGCCATAGGCTTGTATTATGACCTGTCGAATCCACTTGGCTAAAGTAGATTTTTGATGCTGCCTGACCCTTTCTGGGGCCTTCCGGCAGAACAAACAAAGTATCCGTTCTACGAATCTGAGCAGTGGCTTTAAGATAAGCTTTAACTGCTCTTACTACATCCAAAGAATGCAATAACTTTTCCTCTACCGAACTAGGTTTGGGGAAAAAGGAAGGAAGAACCACATCTCGGTTCAAATGGAACCTCGATACCACCTTAGGAAGAAGGCTGGATGAGGACGTAATACTACTCTGTCCTTATGGATAACCAGATATGGCTCCTTACAGGACAAGGCGGCTAATTCCGATACTCTTTTAGCCGAACAAATGGCTACTAAGAAAATCAATTTCCTGGTGAAAAGAACCAAGGAAATGTGCCGCAATGGTTCAAATGGTTGTTTCTGTAGAACCGACAGAACCAGGTTTAAGTCCCATGGACATATGGGAATACTAACCGGAGGGCTAATACGCATCACTCCTTGTATGAAAGCTTTGACTAATGAATGCAAAGCCAAGGGCCTTTGAAAAAAATATTGACAAGGCCGTCTGACCCTTGATAGTACTCAAGGCAAGCTTCCTATGTACAGCCCACTGTAGGAAGTCCAGAATCCTACCTATTACGTACTTACGTGGATGCCATTTCCTGGCCTCACACCACGTGATGTACGCCTTCTAGATCCTATAATAGATCTGCCTGGATACCGGCTTCCTGGCATTGATCATGGTAGATACCACAGGATTAGAGAGCCCTCTCTTTTTTAGAATGTGGGCTTCAAATAGCCAGGCCGTCAATCCTAGGGCTGGTAAGGAAGGGTAGTATATCGGTCCTTGCGAAAGCAGGTCCGGACGATGTGGGAGGGTACAAGGACTTCCCACTGACATTTTTACAATCTCCGCGTACCATGCCCTTCGGGACCACGCTGGAGCCACCAGAATCACTGGTTTCTTTTCTACCCTGATTCTGCGGATTAATCGCGGTGGGAATGCATATATCAGCTTGAACTGATCCCAAGGGAACACTAGGGCATCCGAACCGCAAGCTAGGGGATCCTTTGTGCGAGACACAAATCTGTCCACCTTTGCGTTGAATCTGGATGCTAGCAGATCTACATCCGGTGTTCCCCACCGCTGGCATATTGCCTGGAAAACCTCGGGGTGAAGAGACCATTCCCCGGGCATAATTGCTGGCGACTTAAAAAGTCCGCTCTCCAATTTTCCACTCCTGGGATGAAAACCGCGGATATGGCTGTGACATACCTTTCTGCCCATTCCAGGATGCAATTCGCTTCCCTCTGGGCTGCACGACTCCTGGTGCCACCCTGGTGATTGATATATGCCACTGCTGTGGCATTGTCTGATTGAATTCTGACAGGTGACCCTTGGAGTTTGGTTGTCCATGCTACTAGGGCATACCGGGCTGCTCGTATCTCTAAGAGATTGGTGGGCAGGGCCTTCTCTGCTTCTGACCACTTGCCCTGGAGAGACCATTGCTCCAGTACTGCCCCCCAGCCTATGAGGCTGGCATCTGTAGTGACCACCTTCCAAGAAACCGGACTGAAGGGGACAGGGACATTGGTAAGTCTCAAGCCTGAACTTTTTTGTTCCAGGCTGACAGTATGGCCCTCTGCAAGTTCCTTGAATGGAATTGACCGTAGGGTACTGCTTCGAATGCAGCCACCATTTTCCCCAGCAGCCTTATACACAGGCGTATGGATGGTTTTTCTTTTTTGTACCCACTAAGTGGGTCAAATCTTTCAAAGACGACACCTTCTCTGGAGGTAAGAAAATCTTTCTCTGATTTGAATCCAGTCTTAGCCCCCAAGTATTCCAGGCTTTTGACTGGTTTTAGGGCTGACTTGTCTCGGTTGATAATGCAACCGTGAGATTCCAGATACTTGATTATCTTGTGAACGACCACTTCTAGTTTTTTTCACTGAGTGGTCTATCAGCAACAAGTCGTCTAGATATGCCATTATCGTTACACCTTGTGTTCCTAGTTTGGCCAATCGTAGGGCCAGAATTTTTGTGAACACTCGTGGTGCTGTGGCCAGACCGAAAGGTAAGGCTCTGAACTGAAAATGGCGCCCTTCTACTGCAAGGCGTAGAAATTTCTGGTGGGCCGGACAGATGGGAATATGCAAATAAGCATCCCTTATGTCGATCGAGGCTAACCATTCCTGCCCTTGTAGGGCGGTGGCCACCGATCGGATCGACTCCATCCGAAAAAGTCCTGATATGTAGGAACTTGTTTAGCCCTTTTATATTTAATATGGGCCTCATGTCCCCATTTGGTTTGGGGACTGTGACAAGGTTCGAGTAAAACCCGAACCCGTTTTCTTCCAAGGGAACCTTCATGATTACCCTTGGGGCAATAGTTGCTCTAGTGCCAGAAGGAGGGATCCACTCTTCTGGGGATCGCTTGGCACGTTTGACCTTATAAAATGGGCAGGAGGAATGTCTTTTAACTCCAGCCTGTATCCCAGACTTACTGCGGAGATCAACCATCTCTGATGGTGTCCAGCCAGGTCTCTGTGAACAACTGAAGTCTTCCCCTCACCCGATTGAGTGGGGGCAACCCTTCATGACTTAGGGGGAGGTTTTGTACCTCTCTTGACCCAGGGTTTCTTGTTACCCTGTGATTGTCCCTGATTTCTGCCCCCTGGATTTGACCGCGGAGGCCGTCGGAACTGTTTCACAGCCGATGTGCCAGGGACTGGAGAAGTAGGCCTCTTAAAAGAAGGACTTCTACCCTTGTTCTTAACCGGCAAGAGTGTACTTTTACCGGCAGAAGTTTTCTGGATATATTTGTCCAGATCATCTCCAGATAAGCGTTCTCCATGAAATGGGAAGCTAATCAGCAATTTCTTACAGGGAGCTTCAGCAGACCAGTTTTTGAGCCATAGAAGCCTACGCATATGTCTACAGACAGCGTAAAGCGGGATGCCTGTTGGATTGTATCCTTTATGGCGTCCACCGCAACACAAGGCTCTAGGTAGGTCAGCTAGGGCAAGAGCCTGCTGATCTGGCAAGTCCCTTAAAGACTTGTTTCAACTGATCTTTCATTGCTTGGCAGACTCCAATCGCTGCTACTGCAGGTTGTGTCACCATGCTTGCTGTAGAGAAAGCAGATTTTAGTAAAGACTCCAATTTTTTATCTATTGGGTCCTTGAACATTGGAACATTATCTACTGGACATGTCAGTGATTTATTTACACAAGAGATGGCTGTGTCCACTGTAGGGACCCTCCATTTTTTTTTTTTTTTTTTTTAATGAACTTATCCTCCCTGGGATAGATCACTGGAAATCTCTTGGGGGGAGTAAATATTTTACAGGATGCTCCCAATCCTGGTAAATAAACCCTTCCAATAAAGGGTGGATTGGGAAGGAACAGACAGTCTGGGGAGCTTTCAGCGACCCCAGCGAGGAGACAGTAGTGGTTGATGGTTCCGCCAGAGGCATTTAAATGCTGCTCGGACCATGTTAGTCAGAGACTGAACCCATAATCTTTCAGCCTGAGATGCTGAGAAAGGTTCTTCCACTGTTGATTCCTCTATAACTTTATCAACCTCACCTGATCCCCTTCAGGTAGGTCGATCTCTGGGACTGTTCCTCCACTAACAGGCACTCTGCAGGAGGAGACGGAGATCGGACGCGCTTTCCTGTAACAGGGAAGCAGCGATCAATGCTGTTAATCTCTCTTCCAATCCTCCCAGAGTTGAGGATAAAACCTCCTCTGTTATATATACAGGAGCAGGTGGACTGGGGACAGCCGCAGTACCCGGTACTCCTGCGGGGTTCCTACGACTACTGACCTCTGAAATTTCAGGGGAGATTGGCGCAGTACAGCATGCCCAAAATCCTCAGAGCCCGACGGAGACCCCTTTCGCTTCTTGGAAGATCTATTTCCAGAGCGTCTGGACGACATATCCTATAAGCACAAAGCTGAGGTATTCCCGTCGTCATACACCAATTTTGCTGGTAATAGTCTAACACAGTTGCTGCTATATACCAGCTGGTGTCCACTAAAGTGCCTTTCTATGGGGATGCCTGCATCAACCGCCTCTGTGTGCCACTGTTTGTTGCTAGCTCTGTTTGCATCCAGCTGACACTTGTACTGTGTCTTTATACAAGCTGGGACGCCTGCACATGCGCAGAAGCGCCGTGGCGCGCATCGAGCGTCATCCACCCGCCCCGCCCCTTTTTTTCATAGGAGGCGCGTGCACGCGCCCGTGCGCCATTGGCGCCCTTTTCGAAAATCAAACAGGGACTAGGAGCCAGGGCCCTTTTTGCCGGAGGGCCTGTGCGGTGGATGAGCGCAGCAACAGGGCAGAGGAAGTGGATTCCCACAGAGAAACTTACCAACTGCCTGGATCTTTTGACTTGAGAAAACCAAAGATCCACACGACAAGAAAAATGGACCACAGCGGCCTCTAGTGGTTTAACACAGGTACCGCGGTCCTTTTTTTTTTTTTTTTCTTGACTACTATTAAAATTTTACATTTTCAGTAGTTACAGGCATACACAGATATTAGCGGGAATACCGTTAGGTAACAGACAGAAAGACAAATTAGGCTTGGGGGTCCCCCAATAGAACCAAGTTCCTGGGGGCCCCCACTTACCTGATCCCCGCCGCAGGACTTTGTTTGGTCCACAGAAGCCCAAACTTCACCTATCACGGCAGGCATTGTAATTAAACCTTCAGGGACCGGGTTCCCAAGGATTCCACTCCCCTGGACCTGTATAGCACCCTGCACAGACAACATCTTGGTCGTGGGTATGACCAGAGCTCTGGATCCCAGGGTCCAGCCCTCCTAAGAGAGGCATTACAGGCAAAACCTTGCTCTTCTGTTGCAAGGCCCGGGTACCGACCGTTTAGCTATGAAGCTTTTTTGGTGGGATCCGGAACAGCTTGCTAAGGCCCATAAAAGAACCTGTACGCAAGCCCAGTGAAAACACATGTTACTCTTTGGCCAACACCTTAGACACTGGCAAAAAACTGAGGTGCTCCCGGATGGGAGGGGCTTATATAGGGGAGGGTACTTCCGGTTTGGAAGTGGCCAGTGCCAGCACCTGAAGGTAATCTATATAACCCATTAGTAATGACTAAGTCGCTCTGTGTCCCGTGATGTACGAAAAAGAAATATAGTCTGTGCAATCTCGAGAGGGGACATTAGAGAGAAAAAATAAAATAAAAATCAGGAACAAGAGGGACCTGTCCAACAGCAGACCACAGGACCAGAAAAAGGAAAAATCAGCCCCGCAGATTCCTTCTACAACAGGCAGCCCAGAGAGGACTACAGTGCCCTCCAATGAGCAGCGAAAGAGTGCAATTTACTGTATGATCTCTATCTGATATATATAATCCAAAGCAAAGCAGGATCAAGAGCAGAGCTCAATAGTAGAAAATTTTAGTCAAAAAGTTCCCTTACATGACACAGTGAAAATAAAAAATATACGAACAGTTTGACATTAGAAATTGAGGAAGTGTGGGGAAGTCCAAAATGGTTGTTCCTAATTTTTCAGTTCACTGCGTCAGAATAAGAAAAAAATTTGATTAAAAATGTTCTAGTATCCACATCAATACTGGGCACTTTCGTCCCATTCCTTCCCAGACCAATTTTCAGCTTTCAGTGCTCTCGCACGTTCAATGAGAATTGCGCGGTCATGAAATGCTGTACCCAAATGACATTTTTATCATTTTGCTTGCACAAATAGAGCTTTCTTTTGGTGGTAGTTATTCACGACTGTTTTTTATTTTTTGCGATAAGCGAAAACAGAGTGTAAATTTGAAAAAAAAAAAACAATACTGTCTTTCTATTTTAAAAAATTCAATTAAAAAAATCGAATTTTGTCATAAATTTAAGCCAACATTTATTCTGCTACATGTCTTTGGTAAAAAAAAAAGTCCCATTAAGTGTATAATTGGTTTGTGTGATCACAGACAGATGTACGCAGATGATCATGTACAGATGTGCGCAGGTGATCACGGACATATGTGTGCAGATAATCATTGGGACATGTGATTTTACTGGGACATATGTGGAGGACAGGTGTTTTTACTGTGTGGGGATATGTGTTTTGGGGATATGTGTTTTGGGGACATTGTGTGTTTACATGTGTGGGGACACTAGGCTGGTGATCAGTGTGTAAAAAACAGCTCATACTCACTGATCACCAGCCGGCTGCAGCGATCCGCTCTCCTCACCGACAACTTCTGTGTGAGGAGAGCCGATCGCCTAGCAACCGACTATTTACATCACATGACGGCTGTGATTGTACACGGCCATCATGTGATCAGTAGGGCCAATCACAGAGCCCTCCTGCCGATCGGAGATGCGCCGTGTCTGGGTGACACGAGAGCGTCGGGGATGCGCGAGCACCGTGCGCGATCCCCCTCCTTCTGAGGGACGTTCCTGAACGTCCACTCTGAAGGAGAAAGCGCCCACCTGGCCATATATGTACAGTGGCCGGGTGGAAGTGGCTATTGTACTTTGCTCTCAGTCTTTATTTGATTTGGATTGCATGACAGAAGTCGGCTGGAATCTGCCAGATGGGTTGATGTTATTCCTACGCCACACAGCCTGCACTTATCTGATATATATAGTTGGTGTATAGAAAAAAAAAAAAACACAATGCTTTTTCATAATTCTTTTTAAACTGAGAATATACCTTGCATAGTGCTCCATCTGCAGGCTGCATGACAGAAACATTACAAATATTCATAAGCAATATTTAGATTTCCCAATTAAAAAGTTTGCCATTTTGTTTTCTCAAGCGTTGAACATAACACTACAGGCTTAAAGTATAACTAAAAGGCAAAAAACTTTGCCCTGCTAGATTATTTTTTTTCCCGCTATCTGTGTCCCATTGCAGAGATTTCCCTTCACTTCCTGTCCCATAGCCAAACAGGAAGTGAGAGGAAATCCCTTGGGGACCCCCAGGTCACCAGAACAAGTGTCCCCATTGGAAGATTTTTTCCCTCCATTACTTTTCTGGGGACAACCCAAAATTTGGGATTTTCTTTTACTTTCACTTTCAATGATAATGGTAAACGGTACAAATAGAGGGGGTGAATCTCCTTAACGGGGGCACAGCAATAAAAACTGAAAAGCATTTGAATCCCTCTCCACTCCATCCAAATAAAAAAAAAGTTTTGCCTTTAGATATACTTTAAACCTGTAGTGTTAAATCTGTTATGTTCAACGCCTGAGAAAACAAAATGGCAAACTTTTTAAATTGGGAAATCTAAATATTGCTTATGAATATTTAAATGTTTCTGGCATGCAGCCTGCAGATGGAGCACTATGCGAGGTATAATCTCAGTTTAAAAAAAAATTATGAAAAAATAGGATTTTTGTACTCACCGTAAAATCCTTTTCTCTGAAGTCCATGGACGGACACAGCTCCTTATAATTCTTGACTTGTGGGTTATGTTCCGTCTATTAGGAGACGACTAGGCAGACAGGTTAGACATTTAAAACATGTAACTTTAGCAAAGCTGAACAGCAACGCCCAGGGGGCGGTCCCTCTGGTCATAATCCCTCACATTGCCTCAGCAGCTCAGTTCGTCAAAAAGCAGTACAAACTTAAAAAGGAGGGGAGGGTGCTGTGTCCGTCCATGGACTAAAGAGAAAAGAAATCCTTTTCTCTGAGTTAATGGACCCATACAGCTTCTCTATTGACAAAGTGGGTATTATCCGTTAATTAGGAGTGACTAGGCAGAAAACTTGTAAAAAGTGTTGCATCACACCCTCTACAGTACCGCCCAGGGGGCGGACCCTCTGGGTATATCCCCTCAGTCTGCATCTCGCAGATCAGTTCGTCAAAAAGCAGTACAAACTTAAAAAGGAGGGGTGGGTGCTGTGTCGGTCCATGGACTCAGAGAAAGGGATTTTACGGTGAGTAAAAAATCCTATTTACTCTTTCGTCCATGGACCGACACAGCTTCTCTATTGACAAAGTGGGACGTCCCAAAGCAGTGTCAGAGAAAAAACGAGGGGTGGTAACAGCATATAAATAAACTTCACCCCAAACACAAAACAGCACTCCTCCAACGGAGGAGCTGCAACTCTGAACAGCCGCTTGCAAAACCTTGCGGCCGAAAGAGGCATCCGAAGATGCACCTACATCAACTTTGTAGAATTTTGTAAAAGTGTAAGCGGACGACCAAGTCCCCGCTTTACATAATTGGGAAAGAGACGCTTGATGTCGGAAAGCCCAAGAGGCACCTATTGCCCTGGTCGAATGCGCCGTGACCGGAAAGGGGGGCTTGACTCTTTAAGGCGTAAGCCTGGATTACTATCTGTCGGATCCACCTAGAGATGGTGGCTGACGAGACTGCTTGGCCCTTCTTGGGACCAGCCACCGAAACAAACAGTGAGTCTGACTTCCGGAACAGGGAAGTAGCATATAGGTATACTCTCAAAGCTCGGACAACGTCCAAGGAATGCAACGCCGACTCCTTAGGATTCGACGGATGAGGACACAAGGATGGAAGTACAATGTCTTTGTTGAGATGAAAAGCCGAAACGACCTTCGGAAGAAAGGAAGGCTGCGGCCGCAGCACCACCTTATCTTTGTGGAAAATCAAATAGGGAGCCTTGCAAGACAAGGCTGCCAGCTCAGAGTCTCGTCTAACTGACATAACCAGCCACCAAAAAGACCACCTTCTGAGAAAGTGTCAACAGGGGAATATCTCTAATATTCTCAAACGGTGCCTTCTGAAGCACCGAGAGGACCAGGTTCAAGTCCCACGGAGGTAGCGGGGGACGGACCGGAGGGGCCACATGTCGAACCCCCTGCACAAATGTACTCACGAGAGAGTGAGTCGCCAGGGGGTCACTGAAAAAAAGACAGCCAGGGCAGATATCTGTCCCTTAATCGTACTTAGGGTAAGCCTTTGGTCAATCCCATGCTGTAAAAACAGCAGGATTCTGGAAACCAAATAAGTACGCGGATGCTATTTCATTTCCTCACACATGGAGATGTAGGCCTTCCAAGTGCGGTGATAAACCTTCCTAGAGGACGGTTTCCGAGCACTTCTCATAGTAGAGATTACTGAATCTGACAGGCCCCGGTCTCTCAGTACCCGGTTCTCAACAGCCATGCCGTTAAGGCCAGTGACCGTAAAGCAGGATGGAGTATGGGACCTTGCGATAGCAGGTCCTTCCGTAGTGGTAGGCGCCAGGGGACGTCTGCTACCAGACGTACTAGATCGGTGTACCAAGGACGCTGAGGCCAATCTGGAGCGATTAGGATCATTGGAATTCCCTCTGCCTCTACTCTGCGGAGCAGAAGAGGAAGAAGCCTTAAGGGAGGGAAGGCATAGATTAGCCGATACTGACCCCACAATGCCACCAACGCGTCCGTTGCGTCTGCCCATGGGTCTCTTGACCGGGCCACAAATCTCAATACCTTCCGATTGAGTTGGGAAGCCAGAAGATCTTCATCTGGTGTGCCCAATCTTTGGCAGAGGAGTTGGAACACCTCCGGATGTAAGGACCATTCTCCCTGGTCCAGCATCTGGCGGCTCAGGTAGTCCCGCCTGCCAGTTTTCCTCACCCGGAATGTACACGGCCGGCACTGCCGGTACGCTCCTCTCTGCCCACTTCAGGATGCGAGCGACCTCCGATGTTGCAGCTGAGCTTCTTGTTCCTCCTTGATGATTGACATATGCCACTGCAGTGGCGTTGTCTGACTGGATCCTGACTGGACGCCCTTGCAGCCTCTGAGACCATTTGAAGAGGCACAGCCTGATCGCCGGATTTCCAGGACATTGATCGGCAGGAGGGCTTCCTCTGGGGTCCAGCGACCTTGCGCCGACTGAACGCCCCAGACTCCCCCCCCCAACCTGTAAGGCTGGCGTCCGTCGTGATCACTATCCAGTAAACCGGAAGAAATGACTTCCCGGCCATTAGAGCAGGTGCTGTCAGCCACCATACCAGGGATCTCCTGACTAGGTGGCTCACTCGGATTTGATAATCCAGAGATGATGGACATCTGTTCCATCTGGACAGAACTTCCTTCTGTAACACTCGAGTGGTATTGAGCATATGGGACCGCCTCAAAGGAGGCTACCATGAGGCCTAACACTCGCATGCAAAAACGGAGTGACGACCTATTCCTGGAAGTCAGCTGCCGTACTGCAGGCCCGAAGGGTCTGCAACTTCTCCACAGGGAGGAATACCTTTGCCTCTGAGGAATCCAGAATCAACCCCAGGTACACTAGGCGTTGAGTGGGCACCAATACTGACTTTTGCATGTTTAGTATCCAACCACAGTCTCGAAGAGTGACAGGTAATGGACACGCTTACCTCTTATTCTAAGCTTGAAGGGGCCTTCAGTAGAAGGTCGTCCAAGTAGCCCATGATAGCGATACCCGCTGTCTTAGAAGTGCCAGAATCGGAGCGAGCACCTTGGTGAATGTCCTGGGTGCTGAGGCAAGGCCAAACGGGAGGGCCACAAACTGGTAGTGGTTCTTCCCGATAGCAAATCGCAGAAACCTCTGGTGTCTGGAGTATATGGGGGCATGCAGGTATGCGTCCTTGATGTCCAAGGAGGCCAGAAAGTCCCCCGGATGGAGAGCCGTGAGATCGAACAGACTCCATCCGAAATCTTTGTACTTTCACAAAGCAATTGAGGGCTCTGAGATCCAAGATTGGATGAACCCCATCCTTCTTCGGCACAATGAACAGATCTGAGTAAAAACCCTGACCCCGTTCCTCTTCTGGAACTGGAATAACTACCCCGCGTTCCAGTAGACCCTGGACCGCCCCATACAGGGCCTCCCGACGGGTCGGTAGTAGCTGGAGATTGGAGGTGATGAATCTGTCCGGTGGACAAGAGAGAAATTCTATCTTGTAGCCTGAGGAGATTACTTCGCAAACCCACCTGTCGGAGACTAGAGCTGTCCACTGAGTCGCAAATTTTCGAAGACGTCCCCCCCACCCGAGAGCTGGGTGGGTGGACCTTCATGCGGACGCAGATTTGTCCGCAGGCTTGTTGGGTTTGCGGGACCAAGAATGCTTTTGTCCTTGGGCAGGCGCCTTGTCGGCCTGGGGTCTTTTCCCTGTCGCCCTAGGGGGACGAAAAAAACCGCTTGCGTGCAGTAAAGGAGGGCCCTTGGCGTGGCCCCTACCCTTGCTAGTTTGAGGAAGCAAAGTGCTTTTACCTCCTGTGGCATCCTTGATGATGTCATCCATAGAGGCCCCAAAAAGTCTGTTGCCCTTAAAAGGCAGATCCAACAGGGCTTTCTTGGAGGTCTGGTCCGCAGACCAGCCCTTTAGCCAGATCAGGCGGCGTATTGCTATTGCATAAACCAAAGCTTTTGACAGCAGGGGAATAGTATCCATGTCTGACTCGCAGACAAACCTAAGGCCCTGAACCAACTTGTCGGCCAATGTTATCTCATCAGGAGGAGCATCTCGCTCCTTAACCCCTGGAGTAGCAATCTTGCCCATTCAGTAAGTGTCTAAAACACTAGGGCCCCCGCCAATGCCGGGCATACTGCCTAGCCTACCACTGAGTATAGGTAGCGAGCGAGTGCTTCAGCCTTCTTATCCACAGGGTCCTTGAAAACAGGAGCCCCTTCTACTGGAATTGTGGTGGCTCTATTAAGTCTGGACACCGGAGGGTCCACTATAGGGGGAGAGGTCCATTTCTTCAGAAAACTTACCTCAAAGGGGTACCATACCGCAAACCTCTTTGGGGCTGTAAAGACCCTCAGTGGGTTCTCCCCTTCCTTGTATACGAGTTTATCAAAATAAGACACACAAGGGAACACCTTAGCAGTGCGGGCAGGTTTATGAAACCCAAAGTGGACCGGAGTATCTGCTGCTTCTGCAGTATTTTCCAACTTTAGCGTATCCCGCACTGCAGTAATAAGGTCAGATACCAAAGCCGTCTCACGTACTGACCTGGACTTGGAGTCATCCTCACTGTCCGGTCACGGTCTGCAGTCTCTGATGCGTCAGAATCTGGGCCCTGAGCTGTAGCTGGACCTGGTTCTGCATCAGAATTATCCCCAGAAGCTTGCAGGGGACGGGGGCGTTTACTACCCCCTGTATTCCCGTGTGCTGCTTCCACCCTGGCAGCAAACGCCTCTAGGATTGCCGACATAGCGTTCATAGACACATCAGGGGCACCAACTGCCAAATCTGGTGTTTCAGGGGAGAAAACATCTGGCTCAGATGCCATGCTGACCACGCGCTGACACCCACAGGGCTCCAGGCAAGATATCAATAGGCCACCCTCCTGTGCTGCAGAGATGCTGGGTCACCCAGAGGACTCACCACCCTTGGATCGGTACCGTTATGCTGCCGTGCTGCGCCTGTGATGCTGTCCCACCACTGCTGTGTCAGTCTGCTTCTCTTATCTGTGCTTCCTGTGTGAATTTCTTGCGCCAGTGTAATGCACCCTAGAGGCCGGAGACTCTCGTAAAATGGCCGCCAAACGTCTGTATGGAAGATAATGTGGGCTCTAAGAAAATGGCCGCCGAGCCGAAGATAGAGGCCAAAGCAGCCGTAGGCCACAAAAAGATGGCCGCAAAACGGCAATATATACCTACAGCGTGGATCATTACAACTACAGACATGCTACAGGAGATGGTCAGAGACTGCAGACATGCTACAGGAGATGGTCAGAGACTGCAGACATGCTACAGGAGATGGTCAGAGACTGCAGACATGCTACAGGAGAGTCAGCATAAAATATGATATATATATTTTTTTTAAAGGAAAAAATAATACATTTTAGTCTTTTGGCAGCAACTTGGATAGTAAACAGGTCAACATCAGTGCAAAAAAAAGAAAAAAGAAAAGGGAAGACATTCCAAATCAGCAATACATATACTAATTGCAGATCATTGGATGTTTCCAGAGGGGAGAGATAGGGAAATCTTTGGAAGAAATTAGACAGAAAAAGAGTGTGCACTGTGCAGCCCCCAAAGTGAGTTAGCGCTCAATGGGTTAAGACCAGAATGAAGTCAATCCGTCAGTGACAGTAATAAAGAAAAACAAAGTTTATTTGATAAAAAACCCATGAAGGGACTGGACCAGTACATGTTTATAGGTAATAGGAATGAAAAAGATCCTACGGTATCACAGGAGGTTTTTTTTTTGCATGTCACTTTTCCCAGCTGGTGTTCAGTTAACATCAATTCAATAGCACTGGTGAAACGTTTTTTTTTTTCCAGCCCCCAATGTGTTAGGCACACGTACACACTGGATAGGTGCAGCATGGGGGGGGGGGGGGGGGGGCGGGGGGTGGATGTGCCACTTCTATGCACTCACCCCTCACATACATCAAGCATGACAGACTCATCTCACCTCCGGAGCACTCCTACTATCCCCCCTCCTCTCCTCGCAGCTTGTTTTCTGAAGCAGACGCTATGCCTTATCCCACGGGTGATAAGACAGCTGCAGTGATCTGTCTCATAGCTCCGTGCAGTGATCTGCGCCCGCCCATCGGGGAGATGACCGGTGTCACTCCTCACAGGTACAAATCCTGAGGAGAGGGGAGAGCGTGGGTGAGGGCAAAATACTTAGACTACATCCTCTAATGTCGGGGAACGGCGCCAGGCGCAGCCAGCCGATCGCTGGTTTGTCATGACCGGAAAAGACACTGCTGTGCGGGCGAGGGGGAGGAGCCGGAATGACGTCATGCATAATCGATAAGGCTGCATACCCGCATCGATGCCGAATCGTGAAAGGCATAATCGTGATGCATCGATGTGGCGATAATTTTCAACACCCCTAAGAGACATACAGTATACACATAGACACACAGTATACACATAGATCTAGACCAGGGTTTCTCAACTCCAGTCCTCAAGGCGCCCCAACAGGTCATGTTTTCAGGCTTTCCATTATTTTGCACAGGTAATTTGATCAGTTTCACGGCCTTAGTAATTACCACAGCTATTTCATCTGAGGGAAATCCTGAAAACATGACCTGTTGGTGCGCCTTGAGGACTGGAGTTGAGAAACACTGACCTAGACACACACCAGCACTTTTCACCCAAAAATCAGCCTGATTTAACACACTGTTGCCCCCATCTCCTGGCATGCTGGGACTTGTAGTGCCCCAGCAGCTCACAGACACATTAGGTGGTAATTCAGGAGAGGAGGGGACTGGGACTGTGTACTGGTGGGCAGCTAATGAGTAGGCAGGGTAGCAGAGATTGGGGGAGAAGTTCAGAACATCCTTCCTCCATAAACATGGCACTTCTCACACAGAAAATCGATCTAACAGCTTCAGAGACAGGAGGAGCCATGCTAGAGGAAAAACACATCCTCCCTCTCCCCCCTGCTCACCAGGGTAAGCCACTGACAAAAATAAACTCAGTTCCGCTCAGCAAGCTTACCTTCCAGCAGGTTGCAGCCCTTCCCACACTTCAGGCTGTGTCCCCTTCCTTCCTCTTCTCTCCTCCAGCTGTCGGCAATCTCCTGCTCTTAAATCAAATAAGCCGCAGGAGGGGAAGGGGCGTGTACACTGTGTTCCCATTGGCCGAGGAAGCATTACAGAGGCGGGGCAGCTATAGCCTTTTCACAGCAAAATGATGTCGGCAAGGGACATTTCAGGGACAGATGTAAAAATACACAGATTTTTACATACTGTACCTGGTTTTACTGAGGCTGGCCACCCTGATGGGGCCCTCAGTCCGTGCCCGAGTGCCCGAATGGTCAGTCCGCCTCTGGCTCCTTATAATTCTTGACTTGAGGGACGTCCCTAAACAGTGCCAAAAATGAAGGGTGGGAACAGCAATTAAACAACTTCACCCCAAACCAGAGCTCCTCAACGGAGGAGATGTAGCCTCAAACCATCGCCTGCAAAACCTTGTGGCCGCAGCAAGCATCCGAAGATGCATACACATCAACCCTGTAAAACTTAGTGAAGGGATGAACGGGCGACCAGGTCGCCACCTTACACATCTGTGAAACAGACACATGATGTCGGAAAGCCCAGGAGACACCAAGTGCCCTCTTCGAAAGCGCCGAAACAGGAAAGGGAGGCGCCCGCCCTCTAAGGGCATAAGCCTGAATTACCGTCTGGCAGGTCCACCGAAAAATGGTGGCCGACGAGATCGCCAGGCCCTTCTTTGGTTCAGTAACCAACAGAAACAGCCAGTCTGACCTCCAAATAGGAGCTGTAGCAGACAGATACACCCGCAGAGCACGTACCACGTCTAAGGGATGTAACGCAACCTGCTAGATGCGACAGCCGAGGACACAAGGATGGAAGCGCAATGTCCTCAGTTAGATGAAAGGCCGAAGCCACCTTTGGAAGAAACAAAGGTTGTGGGCGTAGCACCGCAGAATCCTTACGAAGGATCAAGCATGGGGACTTACAAGACAAGGCCGCCACCTAGAAACCCTTCTGACAGATGTAATGGCCACCAGAAGGCAACTTTCTGAGAGAATGTCAAAAGAGAAATCTCTTTGATGTTCCCAAAGGGAGGTTTCCGGAGCACCAGGTTCAAATCCCACGGAAGAAGTGGTGGTCTAACCGGGGGGACCACACGTCGGACCCCCTGCACAAACGTACACACCAGTGAAAAGAGCCGCCAAGGGTCGTTGAAAGAAAACAGCTAAGGCTGAAATCTGCCCCTTAACCACTTAAGCCCCGGACCATTTGGTAGCTAAAGGACCAGAGGTGATTTCAGAATTTTGCACTGCGCTGCTTTAACTGTAAATTGTGCGGACATGCAATGTTGTACCCAAATGAAATTTGCGTCCTTTTCTTCCCACAAATAGAGCTTTCTTTTAATGGTAATTGATTGCCTCTGCGATTTTTATTTTTTCCGATATAAACGGAAAAAGACCGAAAATTTAGAAAAAAAATGATATTTTCTACTTTTTGTTATAAGAAAAATCGAATAAACTCAATTTTAGTCATACATTTAGGCCAAAATGTATTCAGCCACATGTCTTTAGTAAAAAAAATGTCAATAAGCGTATATTTATTGGTTAGCGCAAAAGTTATAGCGTCTACAAACTAGGGTACATTTTCTGGAATTTACACAGCTTTGAATTAATGACAGCCAATCTCATTTCTTGAGGTGCTAAAATATCAGGGCAGTACAAAACCCCCCCAAATGACCCCATTTTGGAAAGTAGACATCCCAAGGAAATTGCTGAGAGGCATGTTGAGCCCATTGAATATTATTTTTTTTGTCTCAAGTGATTGAATAATGACTAAAAAAAAAAAAATTACAAAAAGTTGTCACTAAATGATATATTGCTCACACATGCCATGGTTATATGTGGAATTGCACCCCAAAATACATTTTGCTGCTTCTCCTGAGTACGGGGATACCACGTGTGGGACTTTTTGGGAGCCTAGCCGCGTACGGGCCCCCGAAAACCAAGCACCGCCTTCAGGATTTCTAAGGGCGCAAATTTTTGATTTCACTCCTCACTACCTATCACAGTTTCGAAGGCCATAAAATGCCAAAATAGCACAAACCCCCCCCAAATGACCCCATTTTAGAAAGTAGACACCCCAAGGAAACTGCTGAGAGGCATGGTGAGTATTTTACAGCTCTCATTTGTTTTTGAAAATGAAGAAAGAAAATATTTTTTATTTTTATTTATTTTTTTCAAATTTCAAAACTTTGTGACAAAAAGCGAGATCTGCAAAATACTCACAATACCTCTCAGCAAATAGCTTGGGGTGTCTACTTTCCAAAATGGGGTCATTTGGGGGGGTTTTGTGCCATCTGGGCATTCCATGGCCTCCGAAACTGTAATAGGCAGTGAGAAGTGAAATCAAAAATTTACACCCTTAGAAAGCCTGAAGGCGGTGCTTGGTTTTTAGGGTCCCGTACGCGGCTAGGCTCCCAAAAAGTCTCACACATGTGGTATCCCCGTACTCAAGAGAAGCAACAGAATGTATTTTGGGGTGTAATTCCACACATGCCCATGGCATGTTTGAGCAATATATCATTTAGTGACAACTTTGTGCAAAAAAAATAAAAAATAAATTGTATATTTTCCGCAACTTGTGTCAACATATAAAATATTCCATGGACTCGACATGCCTCTCAGTATATAGCTTGGGGTGTCTACTTTCCAAAATGGGGTCATTTGGGGGGGTTTTGAACTGTTCTGGCATTTTATACACAACATTAGGAAGCTTACATCCACTCTTCTAACCACTTGAAGACAAAGCACTTTTTGACACTTTTTGTTTACATGAAAAAAATTTTTTTTTGCAAGAAAATTATGTTGAACCCCCAAACATTATATATATTTTTAAAGCAAAGGCCCTACAGATTAAAATGGTGGGTGTTGCATTTTTTTTTCTACACAGTATTTGCGCAGCGATTTTTCAAACGCATTTTTTAGGGAAAAAATACACTTTTTTTTATTTTAATGCGCTAAAACACACTATATTGCCCAAATGTTTGATGAAATAAAAAAGATGATCTTAGGCCGAGTACATAGATACCAAACACTACATGCTTTAAAATTTCGCACAAACGCGCACTGGCGACAAACTACATACATTTTTAAAAGCCTTTACAGGTTACCCCGTTAGATTTACAGAGGAGGTCTACTGCTAAAATTACTGCCATAGATCTGACCTTCGCGGTGATAGCTCACATGCATGGTGCAATTGCTGTTTACATATGACGCCAGACCGACGCTTGCGTTCGCCATTGGGCAAGAGCAGGGCAGGACAGGGGTGCTTTTTTTTAATTTTTTTTATTAATTTTGCTTTTTTTATTTTATTTTTAAATTGTTCATTCCATATTTTATTTTTTTTATCATTTTTATTGTTATCTCAGGGAATGTAAATATCCCCTATGATAGCAATAGATAGTGACAGGTACTCTTTTTTTGAAAAAACTGGGGACCCTAGATCTTTCCTCTGCCCTCAAAGCATCTGACCACACCAAGATCGGTGTGATAAAATGCTTTCCCAATTTCCCAATGGCGCTTTTTATATCCGGGGGGGGGGGGGGAACATTCCCTCCCACTGCTTGTAAAAGCAGTCCAGAGGCTAATTAGCCACTAGGATTGCTTTTACATGAAAGCAGGCCGCTGACTGAAAAGAATGATACCAAGATGATACCTAAACCCGCAGGCATCATTCTGGTATAAACATTCAAAGTCCAGCAACATACCAGTACGTTGCTGGTCCTTGTTGGACATGTATTGTAATCTTTTTTTTTCATGCAGCCAGTTGGCTGAACGAAAAAAGAGATTGATCGGTGGGTATGCCCACCATTAGAATTCCGCCCTTCATCCACCCACTTCTAATGATGGGCATACATGCACCATTTATATATGCCGAAGCATGGGGGCATCCTCCCGCAAAAAAGTTATGCCGCACACACATGGTCGGACTTTTCCACGGGCAAGCCTCCGTCGGAATTTCGACCGTATGTACGCGGCATTAGGAGCAAAATTGCTCCTCCGCCCCTGCTGCCCCAATGCTTCGGCATATATGCTTTTTTTTTTTTTTTTTTTAACTGTGGTGGTGAAATCACCTCCTACAGCACTGGAGTTGCAGGGATCAGGCCTGTCTCTGCGAACGCTGCAGTTATGTGTGTTGTGTTTTGTAAGTGACAGTGATCGATCGATACTGCACTTGGGTGGCCTGGGCTGGACGGAGGGGCAAAATGCAGGTGCTAGCAGGTATCTGGGCTGATCCCGCTAACACTGCGTTTTTGGGAACCCTAAACTGCTGGGGACGCTAGTATAGATCTGATCTGATCAGATATTGATCTGTTCAGATACTATACCACTAAGGGAGGTGTATGCTTCACGCGTGGGCGTTAGCGTTACTGGCACTAACCTGACGCTGCCTGGGGTGTGACGCAGACCCTCTCTGACGCTAAAACCTAATTGATATCACCCGCCGGGCGATCAGGGGGTTAAACCTTTATTGGGTTATATATACGGCGGGTGCCCTGAAACTATAAAAAGCAAACTAACTAACCAGCGTCACCCGTAACACTTATATGGTGATCACTGGTGAAAGGGTTAACTTGGGGCAATTAGGGGGTTAAAACCTCTATTAGATAATATATGGGGGTACCTGACCGCTATAAAAACCTGCTGCGAACCTAAAAAAAAATTACTGGCTACCGATCTGCATCACCGACGCTAAGACAGCGATCAGAAAAATGATCGCTTAGCGACGGCGGTGCTAGGGGGTGAAAGGGTTATCTGGGGGGCGATCAAGGGGGTTAAACCTTTATTAGGGGGGGTTAGGGGGCTACACTGGACCTAAAACTAACTTTAGTGACACTTTTACAGTCACAAATGTCACTGATTGCAGTGATCAGTAAATAAATGGTCACTGCAATCAGTGACACCGTGACTGGGGGGTGATCTGGGGGGGCGATTTGTGTGCCTATGTGTCCTGGTGTCAGTGTAGTGTTTTGTGCACTGACCTGATGTCTTCTCTTGTACGGCGCTCGGTATATGTGAGCGCCGCATGAGAGATGACATCACTTCCTCCTGCTTCCTCTGCCTGAGTTTACATTACACGGACAGAGGAAGCATTTTCATTCGCCGGGAGAGGGGGGTGGCCGGAATCGAACGGCCGTCCCCTCATCTCGGATCACTCCCCAACGAATACCGACCGCTCACTGTATAGGAGGGGGGTCCAATCGGACCCCCCAACTGTACAAAGGCAATCACGTACACTGTACGTGATTGTGCCTGTCGGTGCCATTCTGCCGACGTACATATACAGTGAGCGGTCGTTAAGTGGTTAATGTTACTTAAAGCAGAGCTCCATTCTAAAGTGGAACTTCCGCTCATTGGAACCCTCACCCCCTCCGGTGTCACATTTGGCACCTTTCAGGGGGGAGGGGGGTGCAGATACCTGTCTAAGACAGGTATTTGCACCCACTTCCGGGAGTCCTCTCTGCGGGTAGTGCATCACTTCCCACAGAATGCCCGTTGTGTTCTGGGAAACACACGGCTCCCAGAACACAACGGTGACCAGTGAGGACGGCGCTGCGCGACTCGCCCATGCGCCGTAGGGAGCTGGGCAGTGAAGCCGGAACGCTTCCCTTCCTGATTCCCTCACCGAGGATGGCGGTGGGGGCAGCAGATAGACGAGCGATTGCTCGTCTTCTGCTGCAGACGTCGCTGGACTCCAGGACAGGTAAGTGTCCATATATTAAAAGTCAGCAGCTGCAGTATGTGTAGCTGCTGGCTTTTAATATTTTTTTTTAATGGCGGAGCTTCGCTTTAAGGCAAGATCTTTATCCACTCCATGCTGTTAAACAGTAGGATCCTGGAAACTGAATATGCCCGTGGACACCACTCCATCTCCTCACATAGAGATGCAGGCCTTCCCCGTGCGATGGCAAATCCTCCAAGAAGATGACATCCGTGCTCTTAGCATGGTGGAAATTACCGAAACCGACAGGCCTCGGTCCCTCAGTACCTGTTTTTTAATAGCCATGCCGTTAAAGCCAGCGCCTGTAAGGCAGGATGAAGTATGGGACCTTGCGACAGAAGGTCCTCCTGCATCAGCAGTCGCCAAGGGACATCCGCCACCAGGCTCACTAGGTCAGCGTACCAGAGATGCCAAGGCCAGTCTGGGGCAAACAAAATCCCCGTAATCCCCTCGGCCTCTACTCCGATACTGACCTCACGGAGCCACTAACGCATCTGTCGCGTCTGCCGAGGGATCTCTGGACCTGGCCACAATCTCTCTCCCATTGGGACAGGATCTCCTACTACAAGACTCGAGTGTGGATTGAGCATATGTATGGTACCTGACTCAAAGGAGGCCACCCTGAGACCCAGGATTCGCATGCAAAGCGCAGTGACGATTACCTGCGGGATGCTAACAGCTTCACCGCCGCCTGAAGAGTCTGCAATTTCTTTACAGGGAGAAATAAACCTTCGCCTCCGAGGAGTCCAGATTAAGCCCAGGATTCCAGGCTCCGAGTCAGAACCAATACCGACTCCAGAAGGTTCAGTACCCAACTAAATCCTTGAAGGGTCTAACTGGCATTTGCCACATTCTCCTCCAATTCTGAGACTGAAGCAGCTCTCAGAAGGAGGTCGACCAGGTCGCCCACGATAGTGATTCCTTGTTGTCTCAGCAAGGCCAGAATCGGGACGAAACACCTTGGTAAAACCCCTTGGTGCCGATGCCGGGTCAAAAGGGAGAGCCACAATTGGTAGGGATAATCCCTGACTGCCAAAACGCAGAAAAACTGATGCATATGGGAACATGCAAGTGTGCGTCTTTGAGGTTCAAGGACGCAAAAAAATCCATCCTGAACCTTAGCAGTGGTAGAAAGGTGCTGAGGGCAGAAATGGACGGACCCCGTCCTTCTTTGGGACTACGAACAGAATGGAGTAAAATCCCTGAAACCTGTCCGGCCGCGGTACAGGTACTTTGACCCCATGCATCAGCAGGTCCTGCGCACTGCCCCAAACAGGGCATTCTGACGAGCTGGAGGAAGATGAAGGTTTGAGGAAAAAAAAAAACGTTTTTGGTGGACAAGAAAGAAATTCTATCTTGTACCCTAATGAAACCACCTCGCAAACCCACCGGTCGGAAAGCAGGGAGGACCACCGAGCTGCAAACTCGCAAAGTCGACCCCCCCACCAGAAAAAAAAAAAGAAGAGGCCCCCGCCCAACCCCTTGCTGCTCGTAACTAAGGGTTTACCCAGGGAACTCACCACCCAGGCGAAAGAACTGCTCAGCGCCGCGGTCCGCTCCCTCTCTGCACACAGAGTGTGTCTCTCGGGTGTTCTATGAGATGAACAGTGCTGACCGCGCCGTCCAGGAAGCCATCCAGCGCTAGAGGCCAAAACTGTACAGGAAACCTACATCAAAATGGCCGCCGCGCCCCTAAGATATAAAAAAGGCATGGGCCACAAGAAAATGGCCGCCCGCAATAGAGACCTATGCTACAGCGCGGCCACAAGAAAATAGCCGCCAATGGGAAATACAACCGCAGCAGGCCACAAGAAAATGGCGCCGGCGCTACCAAAAATGGCTCCCAAACACGCTGAGGTGGACGAGAAGGCTGCGGAGACACCGAGCGGAGGCTTCCTAAATGACAGACCACCCTCAGAGAGCGGACCCGGGCACCCCCACAGGGACCCAGAGTCCCCCTACAGGTACACCCCGGTCGCACACAGCAGGCCCCGCATGCATGGGGAGGAGGAAAAAAAAAAGGGGAACGGGCGGGAGAGGAAAGGGAGGACAGGAGACCCCCCCAGGAATGCCCAGCTGTTCCAGCCTGCCGAGGCAGGAGGAACCGTACTTACCCGTCCATGCAAGGACTTGCTGGCGCGTTCCTGACAGACCTACATCCGAGCAGTACGGAGTAGCTGTCGGCCCAGGTTAACTGTGACTGAGACAGCAAGCAGCCCAGTCATATGTGAACCCTGGAGCAAATAGCTCACCGGCCACCCCTGGAGCCATGGGGTATGTCGTGGCCAACCCAGCGCGTAGCTAAGGCCTGCTCATGCTCGATGGCTGGACTGGGGGGACTACAAGAATCTATATTATCCAGCCTGTCACCCAGCCGGCAGTCGATAGAAGATTTCTTAAAATAAAATCATAAAAAAATAAAATCATAAAAAAATTAAAAATTTCTTCAGGACCCTGGGCCCAAAGGGAGCCAGGTCCTTCTCCTCTACTAGGCAGAAAAAAAACTGAGTTGCTGAGGCAGTGTGAGGGGTTATGACCAGAGGGAACATAACCCACAAGTCAAGAATTATAAGGAGCTGTGTTTTTTTTAAATCCAGGCAAGGAGCTGCAGGCCGTGTGGCGTAGGAACATCAACCGGTCTGGCAGATTCCCTTGCTCCATCGAAAAAATAAAAAAATAGTTCTACTTTAAAGTGGCTGTAAAGGCAGAAGGTTTTTAAAAAACCTGTGTGCAGCAGCCCCCCTAATACTTACCTGAACCCAATCTCTATTCAGCGATGTGCATGAGTGCCTTGGCCCTCCAGACTCTCCCTCCTGATTGGCTAAGACACAGCAGCGGCGCCATTGGCGCCTGCTGCTGTTAAAGTCAGTTAGCCAATCGAGAGAGAGAGAGGCGGGCCAAAACCGCAGCTCTGTGTCTAATGGACACACACAGCTGTGGCTCGGCTCGGGTGCCCCCTTAGCAAGCTGCTTGCTGTGGGGGCACTAGACAGGAGGGAGGGGGCAAGGAGCACCAACAAT
The DNA here is from genome assembly GCA_029206835.1 of Rana muscosa. Classification (NCBI taxonomy): domain Eukaryota; kingdom Metazoa; phylum Chordata; class Amphibia; order Anura; family Ranidae; genus Rana; species Rana muscosa. The sequence goes on along the minus strand of CM055118.1, from coordinate 93,586,443 downwards.
GAACCTAAGAGGAGGATCTGGGCTGCTCTGTGCAAAACCACTGCACATAGCAGGTAAGTATGACATGTTTGTTCTTTTCAAAGAAAACAAAAAAAACCTTAGTATCACTTTAATGCACAGTAACTATATATTCGAAAATAACAAAAAACAAAACTTCTTTAAATACCTAATGCCGCGTACACACGATCGATTTTTTTCGACGGTGAAAACACCGTCGAAAAAAATCAACGTTAAAAACGAGGAACAGCTTGCTCCCCTCACACACGGCCGTTTTAAATGTCATTTTTTTTTTTGGTCGAAAAAAACGACCGTGTGTGGGCTCCGCGGCAGTGTTTCCCTATGGGAAACACTGCCGCGGAAAACATGTCGAAAAAAACGACGAGAAAAATTAGAGCATGTTCTAATTTTTCTCGTCGTTTTTCTCGTTGAAAAAAACGACAGAAAGCCCACAGACTATCGTTTTTCTCGTCTAATGAGAAAAATGTTTTTTTCGACGGGAAAAACGGCCGTGTGTACGCGGCATTAGAAACGGGCTCTCCATCACTGTCTCACTCCTCAGAGCTTTCACTTGCTGGCTGTGGGGCTTTTGAAGGGGACTTGGACTTTGCCACCTCTGATGTCTGTTTAGCTTCCACCACAGGAGTTTTTGATTGTGATGCCTGAAGAACTGTGCCTGGTTTCTGATCAAGTTAAAATGGAACACAGATCAGTGCTTGCATCTTCAACCTGTCAGGTTTACATCAGATCCCTAGTTGGTGAGGGTGGTAAAAAACTGTGCAAACACTTGTTTTGTTCATGGGGCTAAACAAGCTCACAGGTGCTACAGCCGTGAGTTTGGTATTTATTTCTCCAGCCGAGTTAGCTTTAAGGCTGGGTTCACACTTGTCCGACAAACGCTCCGACATTGGGAGCTCATGTCGCATGACGTGTGAAAATCAATGTTTCCCTATGGGAGCTGTCTTAACTTGTCCGACACATGTCGGTCCGACTTTGAAGATGCTCCCTGTACTACTTTGGTCCGACTTTGATCCTACTTCAGCCCATTGACTATCATTGAAGTCGGATCAAAGTCGGACCACTGTCTTGCATGATTTTTGGCATGCGACTTGTGCTCTGCTGATCTTGAGGGGGAACTCCATGCCAAATTTTAAAATAAAAAACCGGCATGGGTTCCCCCTCCAAGAGCATACCAGGCCCTTTGGTCTGGGTTTTAAGGGGACCCCCTACGCCGGAAAAACGGCGTGGGGTCCCCCCTAAAATCCATACCAGACCCTTATCTGAGCACGCAACCTGGCAGGCAGCAGGAAAAGAGGGGGAGGGACGAGAGAGCGCCCCCCCTCAACATGTGGGGTTTGGTGCTTTGGGGCAGGGGGGCGACCTGCGGCCCCCCACCCCAAAGCACCCTGCCCCCATGTTGATGGGGACAAGGGCATCTTCCCGACAACCCTGGCCGTTGGTTGTCGGGGTCTGCAGGTGGGGGGCTTATCGGAATCCGGGAGCCCCCTTTAATAAGGAGCCCCCCAGATCCCGGCCCCCCCACCCTATGTGAATGAGTATGGGGTACATCGTACCTCTAACCATTCATCTGGTGGAAAAAAATGTCAATAAAAAAAACACACACAGGTTTTTAAAGTAATTAGGCAGCTCAGAGGGTCTTCTTCCGCTCTCCGTTGCCTTTCCTTCTGCCGGGCTTTTCCGCTAATTTCTTCCAGCTCTTTTGCTAGCGGAGAGGCTCGGGTCTTCCCCGTCGTCTCCTCCCGCTCTCCGTTGTCCTTCTGCCGGGCTGCTCCACTATCTTCCCTTCAGCTCTTTTGCTAGTGGAGGGGCCCGGTCTTCCCGTCGCCGTCTTCTTCCCTCTTCTCCTCTTCGATGTTGACACGTCGCTTTCTCCCGCTGTAATGCCGGGTGTGCGGTGCGCAACAATTTATATAGGCCTCTCATGACGTCACAGTCGCATGCTCCGGGTGGCCCCGGAGCATGTGACCGTGAAGTCATGGAAGCATGTGGCCACCAGGAGCATGTGACTGTGACGTCATGAGAGGCCTATATAAATTGTTGCGGACCGCACACCCAGCATTACAGCGGGAGGAAGCGACGAGTGAACATCGAGGAGAAGAGGGAAGAAGGTGACGAAGAAGACCGGCCCCCGCTAGCAAAAGAGCTGGAAGAAGATAGCGAAGGCGCCCGGCAGAAAGAACCGGAGAGCATAAGAAGAGACCCCCAAAGTCGGAAGAAGACCCCCAGAGCTGTGTAATAAATTACTTTAAAAACCTGTGTAAATTTTTTTTTTTTTTTATTGATATTTTTTTCTACCAGGTGAATGAGTAGGGGTACGATGTACCCCATACTCATTCACATAGGGTGGGGGGCTGGGATCTGGGGGCCCCCTTATAAAAGGAGGGCTCCTGGATTCCGATAAGCCCCCTGCCCGCAGACCCCGACAACCAACGGCCAGGGTTGTCGGGAAGAGGCCCTTGTCCCCATCAACATGGAGGCAGGGTGCTTTGGGGTGGGGGGGCCGCAGGTCGCCCCCCTGCCCCAAACCCCCCCATGTTGAGTGCATGCGGCCTGGTACAGTTCAGGAGGGGGGGCCGCTCTCTCGTCCCCCCCCCTCTTTTCCTGCGGCCTGCCAGGTTGCGTGCTCGGATAAGGGTCTGGTTTGGATTTTAAGGGGGACCCCCACGCCGTTTTTTTCGGCCGTTTTTTCGGCTTAGGGGGTTCCTCTTAAAATCCATACCAGACCGAAGGACCTGGTATGCTCCTGGAGGGGAACCCATGCTGTTTTTTTATTTAAAATTTGGCGTGGAGTTCCCCCTCAAGATTCATACCAAACCCAGTGCCTGGTATTGGCGGGGATCCAAGTCGGATCCCCGTTCATTGAAAGTCGGACGTATGCCTGCTTCAAGTCGCAGGGCAAAGTCGGATCCAAAGTAGGACGCCTGTCGTGTCGCACAAGTGTGAACCCAGCCTAAATCAGGGACTAAAACTAAATCCAACCCTTCCAACCCCCTCCCCCACTGCAAGGGAAGACTTTGTTTTGCAAGAGTCAGGGCTTTGTAGGAGATGCAAGATTACAAAAAAATAAAAAAAACACAATAACAAAAAACACACAACCTTAGTGCAAAATATAGGCGATAAATCAAAATGTGCTCAAAATCCCCAAACATACAGTGGAAAGACAAGTGAAAAAAGCTCAGACTATCAGTGCAGCAATTCAATGTGCAAATTCTGTGCAATAGCCTCTTCAAATTAGTTCATAAAAACATCCAAAATACTGTATAAAGTTAATGGGCTTAGGTGAGAAAAAAAAAATTTCCTAAAACTCCCACAGGAGTAAAACATTTTCTCATACAGCAATTTAATTCAAAGTGCAGATCATGTTCAGCAAAAGCAGTAAGCACTTCAGATTGCCTCAAGGAGGGAAAAAGAAAGAAGTTACCTCCCGGACACACTTACCCTGTAGACTGAGATTTACCCATCCAAAATAAAAGAACTTCTTAAAAGAACTTTGTGCAAAATTTTTATTGTGCCCGCATTCCATGGATTAACTGCTATTTTTTGTCTAGGGGATTGCAGAGCGGAGATATTCTAACCTAATCCGCCGATCCTCCAAGCGCAAGACTGGTACTTGCTGCTCCTGAGAGCACCCACCGCATGCTAGCAGTCTTGTGAATGGACTGTCCTTGACAACACACCCAGCAGCAGCGTCATTGGCTCCAGCAGCTGTCAAAGTCAGTTAGCCAATCAGAAGAGGGGGGTGGGGCCGAAAGGCAGCTCCGTGTCTTAATGGACACGTGGAGCTTCAGCTCGGGTGCCCCCATAGCAAGCTGCTTGCAGTGGGGGCACTAAACAGGAGGGAGGGGCCAGGCACAGCAAAGAGGAACCAGAGAAGAGGAGGATCCAGGCTGCTCTCTGCAAATCCACTGCACAGAGCAGGTAAGTATAACATGTTCTTTTTTTTTAAAGCGACTTTGCAATCGCTTTAAAAGACAAAAGCCATATAAAAACAAACAAACACACACACGCTTGGGAACTAAGTTATGTCATCTCAATCTCTTCCAGTCTGACATTCCGCATTACTAACTGTGTGTGCAAACGCTTTCCCCAATGCATGATGGCATCACAGTGCTGTACAGGGAATGCATGAAGATAAAAATGGCTTTAATTTAAATGCCACGGTTGAAAGGTAGGCCTAACAGGGGGAACAACATACAGTGGGGAAAATTATAAATATGATCCCCTACAGATTTTGTAAGTTTGCCCATTTTCGCTAACAGGTATTTTTTAAATGATAGACAGATTATCAACCAAAAATCCAGAAAAAAAAACACACAATACAAATGTCATCAATTGAGTTGCAGTTCAGCAAATAAAATAAGAACCCCAAGCAAAACATGACTTAGTACTTGGTGGAGAAACCCTTGTTGGCAAGCACAGAGGTAAGACGTTTCTTGTAGTTAGTGACCAGGTGTGCACACATTTTTAGGAGGGATTTTGATCTCTTTTTTACAGAGCTTCCCTAAATCATTAAGGTTTCTTGGGAACTCGAAGTTTTAGCTCCCGCTATAAATTTTCTATACGGATTAAGGTCTGGAGACTAGCTAGGCCACTCCATTACCTTAAAGCGGAGCTCCACCCTAAAGTGGAACTTCCGCTCATCCGAACCCTCCTCCCCTCCGGTGCCACAATTGGCACCTTTCAGGGGGGGGTGCAGATACCTGTCTAAGACAGGTATTTGCACCCACTTCCGTGCATACAGTCTGCAGGTAGACTGCGGGTAGTGCGTCACTTCACGGTCCCCCCGTTGTGTTCTGGGAAACACGGCTCCCAGAACACAATGGTGACCAGTGAAAGACGCGCAGCGCTGCTCGTGCCTGTGCAGTAGGGAACCGGGAAGTGAAGCCGCAACGCTTCACTTCCTGATTCCTTCACCCATGATGGCGGTGGGGCAGCCGAGAGACGAGCAATCGCTCGTCTTCTGCTGCCGACGTCGCTGGACTCCATGACAGGTAAGTGTCCTAATATTAAAAGTCAGCAGCTGCAGTATTTGTAGCTGCTGGCTTTTAATATTTTTTTTTTACAGCGTAGCTCCGCTTTAATTTGCTTCTTCTTGAGCCACGCCTTTGTTGCCTTGGGTCATTGTCATGCTGGAAGACCCATCTTCAGGTGTTCCAGCTGAGGGAAGAAGGTTCTCATCCATGATTTTACACTACATGGCTGTATCCATTGGCCCCTCAATAAAGCAAAGTCGGTCTGTACCTTTAGCAGAGAAACAGCCCCAAAGCATCATGTTTCCACCTTCGTGCTCGACTGTAAGGACGGTGTGCTTAGGGTCATGTGGTCAAATTTCCAAAATCTGCAGGGATCAAATAATAATTTTCCCCACTGTATGTACCCCCTTGTATAAGTGTATACATCTGTGAGGGTGTGAAGGAATGTGATGAGAATAATGATAATCATAAAAATGTCCATTTTCTTATGTGTATACATGTTTCTATGCATCGTGTGTGTGTGTGTGTGTGTGTGTGTGTGTGTGTGTGTGTGTGTGTGTGTGTGTGTGTGTGTGTGTGTGTGTGTGTGTGTGTGTAATAAATAAATATATATATATATATATATATATATATATATATAAAAACTGCTTTGATAAAGTCCTTACTCAATATGGCCTCTAATAACACCCCCTCCCATCGAGATGGTTGTAGAAGACAGAAATGGCGGATACTCCCATGTCCCACACATCAGAAGAGTGCAGGAGGAAGAGGAGAGACCAGATGACAACAGGGTTAGAGATAAGAAAGGAGTTGAACTGAACGCATGTGTCAGTGCCTTACTTTCAATGTGCACGCATATTATCTACACATTACACTTCGGAACAGCAGCAGAAATCCACTTGAACCCCTTTGAGGTTCACAACCATTGCAACTAGCGCCCAGACGTGTGGCCCCCAGGTTTTTGACCAAAGGAAGACCGCAACCGAGAGATTGAGTGGCTGGACGGGGTAGACCAAGAGGGATTGCGCAACCCTGATAGTACGGTAAGTACTTTTACACTCACCACTGTACAAATTGTTCTGCCGTGTCTAGTCGTTCGCCTTTGTCGGCTTCCAGAGGTTGACTAAAGAGGCAGGTAATTTTTTATCTCTCGCCTGGGGCTGTTTTAACAAACCTGTTATTGGATTTCTACTGACTGTGTATTTGTTCAGTGTCTGTTGTCCTAAGGATTGCAACTCCTTAGCAGACTGAAAGTTGTTGCAATTGATTATCCTGACCCAGGTAGAGCTGTTGGCCTCAGGGAAGACAGAACGTGTCCTGAGGTGAGCTGTCTGCCCCTACAGGATGGTGTAGCTTTGCAACAAACGTCTGACGGGTTACTCAGGGTAACGGTGTACCGTGTTCTGGTTCAGGTGAGCTGTCGGCCCCTGCAGGACAAATGGTTAACCCCTTAGGGTGTAGCTCAGCTGCTAAGGCTTCGCGGTGCAAGGGGGAGCAGGAGTAATGTCCTGTTCTGAGCGCATTTGTGCTGTACTGTTTTTTATCATACTGTGTCCGTACAACCCCCCCCCCCCCCCAAAAAGTCATAAGCGGAGACTACGGCAGAGGAACAGAATAGAGGGAGGGGGAGGATGGGTCAGAATATCTCATGGAGAAATTCCTGTGTGAGAGACTGTGTAAAATGTTAACCAGAAAAATCTGAAAGGAACAGAGATTTCAGAATAGACTAAGAATGCGGATATGATGTGACTTAAGGAGTCAGCAAGGAAATTGTTAAAGAACCTGAAAGTGAAATGCACTAGAGGTGGACAGAATGTTAGTATTATTAATGAGGTTTGCTGGATGTTCTGATGAGAAAGATATATTTCTTCCAAAAGCTTTTTATAAGTATATGTGTACCCCCCCCACGGAATTTGGAACCAAGGAGGGGAGGGACAACTCTGCCCTCCACCCAACACAACCCAATGTGACAACTTCCTGTGGCAACCATTTTAGTGCACACATATCCTCATTTCCTGCCCAGCCCAGTGCACTTCCTGCATGCGGCCACCTTGGTACACCCAGAAGGCCCAACCAAGGCCTATACCCAGTTCTCCCCGTTTTAAACCAGTATGGTTCCTACCACACTCGTCTTCCCCAATACGGAAGTGCCACCTTCACAGGCCGGATATATTAATGATGAAGAAGTGTCTGAGTGGGAAGATCAACAGCAGGCGGCAAGGCCACCCGCTTATTTAACCCCCAATCCGGCTCCAGACTCACTGTTCTGAGTGAATCTCGAACGTATGCTAGCAACCGTAAAGAACAGTGCCCCTCGTCAGCCCCCGCACCAACAACAATCTCAGTTGCCAGAAGGGGCACCGGTGATGTATGTCGCTTTTACCCCATCACAAGCAGCGGCCTGTTGACCCGGAGAAACGGCTAATGCCCTTCTACCGCAGGATGGTGCAAATACAAGAAACTTACTTGGCTGCTTGGACACACACACGTTAACTGCTTTTGTCTCAGGGCTCAGAGAAGATATCAGAAAAGGCCTGATGGTGGCCTGCCCCGAGTACCGCTCTATGAAGATGTCTGATCTCCTGTTGGTGGCCAGAGGTATAGAAAACCAAAAAGGGGAAAAAAAAACACGGCACTCATGGTAGCCCATAACGAAGATCCCACCTACACTTGTCCACCACCACTGCCCAATATCAAGGAAAGGATCACCTGCTACAACTGTGGGACACGGGTTACTACAGAAGAGAATGTAGAGCCCCAAGACATCCCAGACAAGACAGGGACCCCCGTGAAGGGCAACGCGGACATCAACAATCACCACACCCCAACGCTTGATAGGAAATGGGCAAACCCGAGTCACCCCTTATGGCAGTGTCCTTGAAGGGGACCCCTTGCAAAGGTCACGTTACCTATACAGGGAAGACCTACAACTTTTCATTGTTGACTCGGTGCAGCCAGGAGTGTCTTGAGGGCCGAGGACCTGCCTGCTAATTCTTTCCTTTCCAATATTGATATTTCCTGCGTGGGTGTGGATGGGGTGCCCCGCTCCAGTCCACTTACTGAGCCACTCCAAGTGGGGACATTTCCTGATTTGCTTGCCAGATTTGTGGTGTCCTCTACATGTCCCATGAATTTGCTGGGAGCTGATGTGCTGTCCAGACTACAGTGAAGTGAAGCTACATACTCCCCTATCCTTAGAAGACTCATCTGCCTGTCATGATGATACTTCATGAAGCAATAACTCCAAGTTCAATACCACAGGAAGTACTTGACAGAATCCCTGCGTGCCTATGGTCCACGGGACCGGAAGTGCCACCAGTTTAAGAGGGAGCTCAAAGAGGGAGCATCATTGCCCCGGAAACCACATGGGAAGTCCTCTTCCTTCAGCCGTCAATTGGTAATAACACTCATCAGTACCAAGATTACATACTGTAGATGTTCCATTGTTGATAGGGCTCTTGTTATTTTTAACAACTTCACCTACACAGTGTTTTTTATTTCAGAGCATCTCTTCCTTTACCCCTGAAGATGACCTTCCGGATAAGGTCGAAATGCGTCGGGGATTAATTTATTATAGGATATCATTGCAAAGTTATGTTACATGTACCTATACGGCAAATCTTCTTCAAATAAATGTCAAATTTTTGATAACATTACTGCATTATTTTTTGCTGCAATACAAAGCCCCCTGGGGTAACTTTTCTTATCCAAAGCACATGGTAAACTGAATTCTCAAGAAGCCAGAGGGAGCCACCTAGCAGATATAGCTGCCAAAAAAGCAACCAAAGACCAACGAAAAACGGCTGAAGTGGCCGAAGAGGAGAGTGAATCTTCAGCACAGGTGCCTTTGACAGTGCATGTGCCATCTGACAGGCTATACCTAGCCTCTATGCAAAGGGAGGAGCCATCTGACAGGCTATACCTAGCATCTATTCAAAATGCAGCTCACACAGAAGAACATTTGGAATGGATCGATAAAAGGAGCAGAATACGATGGAGATCTATATCCGATGAGAGGGAAAACCTGTTTACCAAAATATATGTATCCAGCAGTCGTCCAATGGGCACATGGACCTGCACCTCTCGTTAAGAACTTAATGAATTCACTGATCAGCAAGTAATACTGGGCCCCAGGGATAACCACCCTAACCAGAAATGACTGCGCCTCATGTGCAGTATGTGCAAAATGCAACCCGGGAAGGACAGAAAAGACACCACAGAAGCATTTGGTGAAACACCTCTATCCATTCCAGAGGATACAGATTGATCACATACAGATGCCAAAAAAGTGTCCGATATGAATATGCCCTAGTGGTGGTGGACATGTTCTCCGGCTGGCCAGAAGCCTACGCTGTTACAAACATGACAGCCAAGACCACGGCTAAGAAACTACTGAGTGAGCTAGTATGAAGATTTGGGGTCCCAGAGGTGAAAGAGAGCGATCAGGGCCCAGCCTTCACAGCAACCCTTACAAAAGAGATTTGGGCGGCACTAGGAGTTCAGTTAGCTCTACACACCCCATACCACTCTCAAAGCAGCGGGAAGGTAGAAAGGATGAATGAGACTCTAAAAAACAGGATGTTAAAGATGGCCCAAGAGACTAACATGAGTTGGCCAGACAGTTTGCCCATTGCCTTGTTTAGTGTCAGACACCCACCCCCCCCGGGGGAAACATGCTCAGTCCCCTTATGAAATTTTGTTTGGTTCAGCCCCCAGACTTGGCTGTTTTTTTCCACAGCAGTTGCAGTTACAATCTGATGTGTTAACTAGCTATATCACACGTTTGTCTAGAGCATTAACTAATATCCGTTCTCAAGTGTTTTCTTCCATTCCAGATCCTAAATTAGATACAGGAACACACCAACTACTGCCTGGAGATTGGGTGCTAGTAAAGAAGTTTGTGAGGATCCCTTGAGTCAAGATATGATGGTCTAATCCAAGTTTTGCTGACCACAGCCACCTCAGTCAAATTGGCCGGGAAGAACACCTGGATACACGCTTCCCATTGCAAGAAAGCTCCAACCCCTGAGGACAAGATCCCGCCCACTTCATGATGACCATGCCGCATATCCTTTTTCTGTTTGGTCTGGGGGGGGGGGCATATTTTCTTATGTGTATACATGTTTATAGTATAGAAAAGATGCATAGAAAGTCTATATTACACACACACACACACACATACATACGTGTGTGTGTGTGTGTGTGTGTGTGTGTGTGTGTGTGTGTGTGTGTGTGAAAAACTGCTTTAATAAAGTCCTTACTCAATATGGCCTTGAATAACACCCCCTCCCATCGAGATGGTTGTAGAAGACACAAATTGCGGATACCCCCATCTCCCACGCATCAGAAGAACGCATGAGGAAGAGGAGAGACCAGATGACAACCAAGCTTAATCATCAAGTTTTTGTACTCTTCTCGTATTTCAGCCAATCAGATGTGCTTTTTAGATTCACATTAATAGTGACGTATCATGCTGTGTGTAAATAGAGCTTAGCACTGCCTGTAATAAAGGGTTAGAGATAAGAAAGGAGTTGAACTGAACACGTGTCAGTGCCTTACTTTCAGCGTACACGCATTTTATCTACACTTTACAATTTGGAACAGCAGCAGAAATCCACTTGAACCCCTTTGAGGTTCACAACCATTGCAAGGGAATAGCAAGAGGATGATGAAAAAGAACAGACAGCAAAAACACCTGAACTGTGACGTGCTAAGAAAACCATGTTTTAAAAAACCTCCAACTGATCAAAAGAAGTAAGAGTAGAGGCAACGGATCCAAGACGAACAAGGTCAGTGCACCACACTCTGAGGCTATTTCAGAGCGAGAATGACAAGAATGCAACTACCCTCAATCCCTCAAAGTAGGCCAGGTACAGTGCCTTGAAAAAAGTATTCATACCCCTTGAAATTTTCAACTTTTTTTCCCCATGTTACGACCAAAAACACAAATGTATACAAATAGCGGGCTACCAAGTTCAGAAGGTAACTCCCCCCCCCCCCCTCAGTTCTAGTTAAAAAACACATAACAGAGCACGCCTTGGTGGGGAACAAGACAAGACAGTTATCTGATGCACGAGGAGCGAGAGCATAAGGCATGTCTAGACTTAACATCCCAGCTGGAAGTCTACGGGACACGTACTTCAAATGGACATACATTCCCTTATAAGGATAAAGATGATGTATTGTTAAGTGATTGAAATATCCTAACTAGTAACATGCTTTACAGCCTACCCGATGTACGATTGTTCCTAACCCACGGAAAACTGTACGCTCTGTAATCACACTGTGGTAACCTTCGCATTATTCTGTCTTCATTATGTTTTTATTTGTTTCTCTTTTTGAAATCTCAATAAAACCCGATTGAAAGAAAAACACAAAATGTATTTTTACTGGAATTTTATGTAATAGACCAACACAAAGTGACACATAATTGCAAAGTGGAAGGAAAATTATAAATGGTTTTAAAAAGGTTAAAAACATTTTTTTACAAATAAATATCTGAAAAGTGTGGTGTGCATTTGTATTCAGCCCACTTTACTCCGATACCCCCCAACTAAAATCTAGTGCAGGGATCCTCAAACTATGGCCCTCCAGCTGTTGCGGAACTACAAATCCCATGAGGCATTGCAAAACTCTGACATTCACAGACATGACTATGCATGATGGAAATTGTAGTTCCTGAACACCTGGAGGGACGTAGTTTGAAGACCCCTGATCTAGTGTAACCAATTGCCTTCAGAAGTCACTAAATTCGTAAATAGAGTCCATCTGTGTGTAATTTAATCTCATTATAAATACAGCTGTTCTGTGAAGCTCTCAGAGGCGTGTTGGAGAGCCTTAGTGAACAAACGGCATCATAAAGGCAAAAAAACACACCAGACCAGTCAGGGATAAAGTTGTGGAGAAGTTTAAAGCAGGGTTAGGTTATAAAAAAAATATCCCAAGCTTTGAACATTTTACGGAGCACTGTTGAATCCATCATCTGAAAATGTTAAGAGTATGGCACAACTGCAAACCTACCTAGACATGGCTGTCCACCCAAACTGACAGCCCGGGCAAGGAGAGCATTCATCAGAGAAGCAGCCAAGAGGCCCATGGTAACCCTGGAGGAGCTGCTGAGATCCACAGCTAAGGTGGCAGAATCTGTCCACAGGACAATTACTAGTCGTGCTGAAACAGATCTACAGCGACTTTGTAGTGCAAAGTGGATTTGCCTTTCGTAAATACCCCCAATGTCCTGATTCAGGTGAAACGAAGAAACCACCTTAGGCAAGAAAAAAAAAAAAAAAAAAAAAAAAAGAGGATCGAGGCCTCAAAACCACCTTAGCTTGGTGAGGAACCAGGAAAGCGCAGCCAACTCAAAGACCTTGTGAGCTGCCACCACAGACAACTTGCCAGAGAGAAGTAGTAAGGGAATCTTTCAGAGAGGTACAAATGAAGAAGACTACAAATCAGACAAATACAAGATGAGGTCGCTTGGAGATAGAGGGGGTCACAAAAGTAGGAGTAATTTGAGTGAATCCCTAAAAATAAGCTTTGATGTGCAACAAGTCTCTGAAAAACTATTACCTAGGCCAAGATTTGTTCCTTGACGGTACTCAAAGCCAAGGATATCTCCAGACCAGAGTGGAGAAAAGCTAGAATCTGCTCCACAAAATACTGTCCAGGATGCAACTTAGGAATTTGACACCAAGTGAAATAAGCAGTACGCACGATATACCTTCCTGAAGGTTAACGTTCTAGCCCTGAGAAGTGAAGAAATCGGAGAGGAAAACTCCTGTGTCTCATAATGTGGGTCTCAGCAGCCACACTGTTAAAACCAGCGACCATAACGCAGAATGGAATATTAGACCATGAGGCAGCAGGTCTGGTCGATGTGGAAAAGCCCACAGCGAAGCTGCCAAGAGGTCTACGATATTTGCCTACCGGATTCTTCTCGGGCAGGTTGGTGCAATCAGGATCACAGAACACGCTCCACCTGTACCAGGGGAGGAAGGAGTTGAAGTAGACAGCATCTATCACCTTCAAATCCTAGCAGAAAACTTAAAGAGGTTTTAACCCCACTTGGTCATTTTCTCTTTCTTAATGCCAAGTGCCCAGTGTATCTGTTTTATTAAATGCTGTTCCATACTATATTTCACAGTTTTTTTATTTTTTAATAAAGGAATTGTCAAAAACTGTTATTACCCTTTGACACTTTTTTTGTGTATGGGTAGAGGTACTGTGTACCCCATACTCATCCACATGGGGGGGGGGGGCTTTCAGATTCCGATAAGCCCCCTGCCCACAGATCCCCACAACCATGGTGAGCTCACTCACCCCCCCTCCTAACCTGCCGGGCTGCATGCTCGGATAAGGGTCTTGCATGGATTTTGGGAGGGACCCCACATAGTTCTGTTCTTTTTAAAAAATTTAATTGTCGGGATATTTTTTCACATTCAGCTGTCAGCCGGGAATTGTTAAGGATGCTGTGGCCGGCTCGCTCCTTAGCAACTGGCCATTTGTCAAAAAACAGCATGGGAGTCCCCCAACTCCCACGCTATTTTTTGACAAATACAGAATGCGATACCACCCTCAAAAGCCTGGTGGTAAATGTTGCATTTTTTTATTTTTTTAAGTCTTTGGTCTGTTTGTGAATTGAACTCAGAGCTTTTTAAATATTTACCGGCATATTTTTTTATTTTTTTGGGGTAAATACCGCATAATTTTATTTTTTATTTTTATGAATTGGACTTAATTTACCTCATGCGATAATTTATGAAAATGGGTCACGTGACCATGTTATCTAATCCTACATCTCAGGACTATGGTCAATTCACCAACGTTTACCGCATGCGATAACATGGTCACGTGACCCATTTTCATAAATTATCGCATGCGGTAAACGTTAGTGAATTGACCATAGTCCTGAGATGTAGGATTAGAAAACTAGGATTTTAAGGCTTCCTCAGCAGCCACCCAGAGTTAGTATAAACAGAGACAACTTATATGAACCAAGCAAAAAAGTCAAAAGCTTTTTTTTCCCCCGGAGCTTTTAAATGTAATATAGAATCTATTTATGACACAGTTTTCAAAGACCATTGTACGTTCTTCAAAAAAAACACAAGAGGGGCTGTTGACTTTTAAATAAATTAAAAGCTGGCATGGCCCTATCTTACAAGGCAGGGAGAGAGGGAAAGAGCCACACCTTTGACTCATTAACTTGTATGTAAAATTGGGGAGAGGGGGAGAGAGATTTACACATACAATCCCATACATTGCCTTTGAATACCTTAACAGATGGCTCCTCATCACTGTCTGTAGACTCTTCCTCTGAGCTCTCATCCGCTGGTTGTGATTTTAATGGGGTCTTAGCAGCAACCACTGGGGTCTGTTTGATGCCCACGGAAAGAGTTTTTAGCTGAGGCGTTGATATAACAGTGGCAGGAGTCTGTAAAACAAACAATAGCTGTAGTGAATTACTTAGCTGTTCTAGGAAATACAGCAGAGTGCATATTTTAAAGATTAATTGTACATTTTCAAAAGTTTAATTCTGTATGTCCACGAATTGTAGATTTGGACACCTGTGAAAATGACATCAAGTTTACGTCTAGAGGAAAAAAAGATTTCATCTCCAAATACGGAAAGGTTTCTTCACAGTAAGAGCTGTGAAAAAGTGGAATAGACTCCCTCCAAAGGTGGCTTTTATGCTGAAGTGATCCCTATGTGACCCCCATGCTGTTTTGAGCGTTTACACTGCTGTAAATCGCAGCTACTCGCTTTGGTAAGTTTGCAATTCATACACTTTTAAGAAGAATCCCTTCATAAACTTTCGGTGCCGTTATTTTGCAATCTTCACATTATTGGACACTTTTCTGGGGTTATATCATTACATTTTGGACTTTACCTAATACAGTTGTGCTCATAAGTTTACATACCCTGGCAGAATTTATGATTCCTTGGCTATTTTTCAGAGCATATGAATGTCAACACAAAAACGTTGCTTTCACTCATGGTTAGTGTTTGGCTTATCAATCAACTGTGTTTACCCTTTTTAAATCATGACAACAGAAACTACCCAAAATGACCCTGATCAAAAAAGTTTACATACCCCAGTTCTTAATACCGTATTTTTCCCCCCTTTACCATCAATGACAGCTTGAAGTCTTTCGTATTGGTGGATGAGGCTCCTTATCTTCTCAGATGGTAAAGCTGCCCATTCCTCTTGGCAAAAAAGACTCCAGTTCCTGTAAATTCTTGGGCTTTTATGCATGAACTACACGTTTGAGATCTCCCCAGAGTGGCTCAATTATATTGAGGTCAGGATACTGAGATGGTCACTCCAGAACCTTCACTTTATTCTGCCGTAGCCAATGACAGGCCGAGTTGGCCTTGTGTTTTGGATCATTGTCATGTTGGAATGTTCAAGTACTTCCCATGCACAGCTTCCTGGCTGATGAATGCAAATGTTCCTCCAGTAATTTTTGACAATATACTGCATTCATATTGCCATCAATTTCGACCAAATTGCCTATGCCTTTGTAGCTCACAAATCAGCAATCCACCTCTGTGTTACACAGTAGGAATGGTGTACCTTTCATCATAGGACTTGTTGACTCCTCTCCAAATGTAGTGTTTATGGTTGTGGCCAAAAAGCCTAAATTTTGGTCTCATCACTCCAAACGACTTTGTGCCAGAAGGTTTGAGGCTTGTCTGTGCGGTTTGGCGTATTGTAAGCGGGATACTTTGTGGCATTTGCGTAGTAATGTCTTGCGACTCGACCATGCAGCCCCACCTTTCTTCAAGTGCCTCCTTATTGTGCATCTTGAACACACCACATGTTTTCAGAAAGTCCTGTATTTCACCTGAAGTTATTTGTGGGTTTTTCTTTGCATCCCAAACTATTTTCCTGGCAGTTGTGGGTGAAATCTTAGTTGGTCTACCTGAACGTGGTTTGGTTTCAACAGAACCCCTCATTTTTCACTTTTTGATTAGAGTTTGAACACTGCCGATTGGCATTCTCAATTCTTTGGATATCTTTTTATATCCCTTTCCTGTTTTATACAGTGCAATTACTTTTTCCCGCACATCCTTTGACAATTCTTTTGCTTTCCCCATGACTCAGAAACATCATAAACAGTTGATTGATTAGAAATGAGTGAAAGAAATGGTTTGTGTTATTCATATTTTCTGAGAATTGGCCAAGAAATCATAAATTCTGCCAGGGTATGTAAACTTATGAGCAGAGCTATATATGCATTACACGTTTGAGTTGTATGGTTTATATACACATTTCATTTGAGGTGCTGTACTTTTGTTTTACAGATTTTAGAAAGGAACAGATATACGGTTCTTTTGTGTGAGCATAAGTACACACACACACACACTCAAATTTTTGTTAATATTTTATTAGATCTATTCATGTGAGAACACTGACGAAATGACACTTTGCTACAATGTAAATTAATGAGTGTACAGTTTGTATAATATTGTAAATTTGCAGTCCCCTCAAAATAACTCAACACACAGCCATTAATGGCTAAACCACTGGCAACAAAAGTGAGTACACCCCTAAGTGAAAATGTCCAAATTGGGCCCAATTAGCCATTTTCCCTCCCAGTGTCATGTAACTCGTTAGTGTTACAAAGTCTCAGGTGTGAATGGGGAGCAGGTGTGTTAAATTTGGCGTTATCGCTCACTCTCTCATACTGGTCACTGGAAGTTCAACATGGCACCTCATGACAAAGAACTCAGAGGATCTGAAAAAAAGAATCGTTGCTCTACATAGAGATGACCGAGGCTATAAGATTGCCAAGACCCTGAAACTGAGCTGCAGCACGGTGGCCAAGACCATACAGCGGTTTAACAAGGCAGGTTCTACTCAGAACAGGCTTCTCCATGGTCAACCAAAGAAGTTGAATGCACGTGCCCAGCGTCATATCCAGAGGTTGTCTTTGGGAAATAGACATGAGTGCTGCCAGCATTGCTGCAGAGGTTGAAGGGGAGGCGGGTCAGCCTGTCAGTGCTCAGACCATACGCCACACAGTGCATAAAGTTGGTCTGCATGGCTGTCGTCCCAGAAGGAAACCTCTTCTAAAAGTGATGCACAAGAAAGCCTGCAAACAAATTTGCTGAAGACAAGCAGACTAAGGACATGGATTACTGGAACCATGTCCTGTGGTCTCATAAGACCAAGATAAACTTATTTGGTTCAGATGGTGTCAAGCGTGTGTGGTGGCAACCAGGAGAGGAATACAAATACAAGTGTGTCTTGCCTACAGTCAAGCATGGTGGTGGGAGTGTCATGGTCTGGGGCTGCATGAGTGCCGGCACTGGGGAGCTACAGTTCATTGAGAGAACCATGAATGCCAACATGTCCTGTGACACACTGAAGCAGAGCATGATCCCCCTTCCCTTCGGAGACTGGGCCGCAGGGCAGTATTCCAACATGATAACGACCCCAAACACACCTCCAAGACGACCATTGCCTTGCTAAAGAAGCTGAGGGTAAAGGTGATGGACTGGCCAAGCATGTCTCCAGACCTAAACCCTATTGAGCATCTGTTGGGCATCCTCAAAACTGAAGGTGGCGTAGCGCAAGGTCTCCAACATCCACCAGCTCCGTGATATCATCATGGAGGAGTGGAAACGGACTCCAGTGGCAACCTGCCTGTGAAGCTCTGGTGAACTCAAAAAGGGTTAAGGCAGTGCTGGAAAATAATAATGGCCACACAAAATATTGACACTTTGGGACCAATTTGGACATTTTCAGTTAGGGGTGTACTCACTTTTGTTGCCAGCGGTTTAGACATTAATGGCTGTATGTTGAGTTATTTTGAAGGGACAGCAAATTTACACTGTTACACAAGCTGTATACTATGGAGTACAGAACAAAAAAATTAAAAATAAATCTTAAATTTTCTCACTCATCCATTAAGGAGCACAGGAATTTACTGTCATACTGTCGGGATGTGCAAGAGCAGTCCAACTGAGAAGATGGGCAACACAAACAATTGTTAAACACACTCCAGAAAACCAGTTGGGACTGCCTTCAAACTATTCCCAGCCACCAGAAGAGGCTAAAGAATTACACCAGGGACTATAGAGACAGACCTGTCAGGCCGCGTACACGCGACTGTTTTTCCTCGGCAAAAAAACGACGAGAAAACTGCCGGGAGAGCTTTCTTGCCGAGAAAACCGGCTGTGTGTACGCAGGTTTCAGTTTTCTCGTCAAGATGACTGCACAGATTCCCCGACGAGAAAAAAGACGACCTGCTGTCTTTTTTCTTGTCGAGAATCTCGTCGGCCTGTTTTTCGACGAGAAACCCAAGCGTGTGTACACTTACCTGTCGCCGTGGAAACCTGCGCATGCTCGAAATGACTTTGGCGCATGCGCGGTAGCTTCCTAGGCATAGGGTTTGGCAAGATGTCGGCGACGGCATTGAATGTGACGAGCACACGCTCGTCGTAGTCGATGACGTCACTGCGTTCGTGCCATTCAAAAGAACGGCAGTAATAATAACGGCAACTGCAGAACGGCAGTTCTTTTGAATCGTACGTGTGTACACTCGGCCGGGACAAGTTTCTTGTCAAGATTCTCATCAGGAAAAACAACTTTTTTTTCCTGACGAGAATCTCGGCCGTGTGTACGAGGCTTCAGACCAGACTAGAGATGTGAAGGCTCGGAAAAAAAAAAAGAAGCTTTGTTCTGTTTTTTTCCTGAAGGCTTTTTTGTTTTTTTCCCAAAAATTGGAAAAATTGTGGAATATTTTATTTTAACATGATGAATAAAATATTTTAAAGCGGTTGTATACCCTCATAGCATACTTGCACCTACAGGTAAGCCTACATTAAGGCTTACCTGTAGGTGCTTGCAATATCTCCTTAACCTACATGGTTAAGGAGATATTTGCAGAAAAGTGGGCACCGATGTCTACGGCGGATGCGCGCTGTAGACAACGGCGCAGGCGCGCCGGCTCTTGAATGGGAGCCTGACGGAAATGTTCGCATGTGCGGGGATCGTGCCGCTCCAGCCAGGGAGAAACGAGGGTCGGTGCGGGTTCTTGGCTCTAAGGTAAGTAATTGATAATGAGCTAGTATGCTAGTCATACTAGCTCATTATGCCTTTGCCTTGCAGGTTTTTTTTTTTTTTTTTTTTTTTAGGGGTATACAACCGCTTTAAGACAGGGTGTTCAAATATTTTCCAAATCATTTCTAAAAAGAAATGTAGGATATCAGATTATTCTAATTTCTGTGCACTGAGGACAAGCAAGTCCTAGGTAACAAACTGAACCCTCCAATGCAAGAACAGTATGCATTTCTTCCTTTAGGAGGTGCTGTGCTGCTATTGTAACAAGAAAAAGGTTTCAGCTTTGCTTTTGCATGTTAGTGGGTGTGTTTGGTTTGTTCCGTCCTCTTCACTAGGCCCTCAAAAGCATTAGAAGAAAATACAGAGCAACAAAAAGGACCCGAAAGTATATACTTAAAGCAGAGTTCCACCCAAATTTGGAACTTCCGCTTATCCACTCCTCGCCCCCTTACATGCCACATTTGGCATGCAATTTTTTTTTGGGGGGGGGGGGGAGTGGGGGCTTCAGTAGGAGTGGGACTTCCTGTCCCACTTCCTCCTTCCACCCTGGGGCCGCCTAGGCGATTTGTCATATCGCCTTTTGGTGGCCCCTCTCTGTAGGCGATCACCTGGGACACGTGACAGGTCCCAGGCGATCGCCAGTCCACTCAGAGCGCTGCGCAGTGAGTGCCCGGCCGTGAAGCTGAAAGCTGTCACGGCCGGGTGCCCACACTATGAATGGAGGCGCCGGCGGAGAAGGGGGGAGAGGAGCGGAGCTCCGCTGGACAGTGGAACAGGCAAGTGTATGTTTATTAAAAGCCAGCAGCTACACTTTTTGTAGCTGCTGACTTTTAATAAACATAAAAAAAGGCTGGAACTCCCCTTTAAAAAAGATGAGAGTTTACATGTATCTGATTCTGAAACCAGAAAACTGAATCATTTAGCTACATTAGTTTATCTTTATAAACTTGTGTAAATAATAATTAAATTACCAGTAATCTGGTTCTTCCTCCACCCCCACAGATTAGTGTCTTCTTGCAAAGTAGTAATTTTTTTTTGTTTTTATTTCCTACTCCCCTCAGAAAAATGGTGAGACCAACATCTAGCATATGGAGGCATTTTCACATTAAAAGTTCTTCTGAAAAGAAAAATGTGATTTGCAAATATTGTCAGATGAAATATTAATTTCCAAATGCTACCAGGATGACAAAACACATTCTTGTATGTAACAAGTGTCCTGTAGATATTAAAAAATCCTTCATGGATCGAAGTGAAGAGGACAACAATGATGACAATGCACATAGTTTTTCTCAACGTTCTCGTAAAAGAATGACTTTCAATCTTAAAAAGACAAAAAAGTGCTAATGTAGCATTTTTTTAAATTTTTTCGAAAAAAAAAAAAAAAGGAAACAGCAATACGGTTGCCATTTTAAAAAGGATGCCTGCTACTTTCCTTCATCCACTTTATTTTTTAATGACTAAGCTATGCACACAAAATGAAGGGGGGGGGGGGGGGCACTATTGAGTGCTAATGTAAGGTTAGCCTGTAAGCAGGTTTCAGAACACTTGTTCATATTTAAGCAATCACTTAGAGGTTTCCTCTGGCCCCTTTAGCACACCTTAGTAGTTGGCTCCTCGTCACTGTCTGATGACTCTTCCTCCGAAGTCTCTTCTGATGGCAGCTCAGTTTTAATTGGCATTCCAACCTTGGTAGTAACCAATGGGGTCAATGAAGAAGCCGTGGCTATTTTTGAAGTGATTGCAGAGGGAGTTTTCTGCTGAAATGACAGAAAGCACATTTGTATTGAGAAAAAAAAAAAAGGCTTAAACACTATAAACAGAGAGGCCAAATTTGATGT
This sequence comes from Rana muscosa, assembly GCA_029206835.1. Classification (NCBI taxonomy): domain Eukaryota; kingdom Metazoa; phylum Chordata; class Amphibia; order Anura; family Ranidae; genus Rana; species Rana muscosa. Next base: position 93,565,546 of record CM055118.1, on the reverse strand, counting down.
GTCAATAATACCTGATTTACTATCTCTTTTCCAATTCCAGCAGCCAGTGCAAGCAAAATCACTGCAAGTCTAAGGATAATTAATTAGGTACCATGTCTTTAAGAACATTCCTAACCAATTTCCTGGCATGAAGCTGAACCCCCCCCCCCCCCCCAATCCCAAAAAAGTTCGAACACTGTAAAATCTACATGAAAACGGAATGCAATGATTTACAAATCTCATAAACCCATATTTCTTTTTCGTACATCACGGGACACAGAGCGACTTAGTCATTACTAATGGGTTATATAGTTTACCTTCAGGTGCTGGCACTGACAACTTCCAAACCGGAAGTACCCTCCCCTATATAAGCCCCTCCCATCCGGGAGCACCTCAGTTTTTTGCCAGTGTCTAAGGTGTTGGCCAAAGAGTAACATGTGTTTTCCTGGGCTTGCGTACAGGTTCTTTTACGGGCCTTAGTAAGCTGTTCCGGATCCCACCAAAAAAGCTTCATAGCTAAACGGTCGGTACCCGGGCCTTGCAACAGAAGAGCAAGGTTTTGCCTGTAATGCCTCTCTTAGGAGGGCTGGACCCTGGGATCCAGAGCTCTGGTCATACCCACGACCAAGATGTTTTCTGTGCAGGGTGCTATACAGGTCCAGGGGAGTGGAATCCTTGGGAACATGGTCCCTGAAGGTTTAATTACAATGCCTGCCATGATAGGTGAAGTTTGGGCTTCTGTGGACCAAACAGAGTCCTGCGGCGGGGAACAGGTAAGTGGGGGCCCCCAGGAACTTGGTTCTATTGGGGGACTCCAAGCCTAATTTGTCTTTCTGTCTGTTACCCAACGGTATTCCCGCTAATATCTGTGTATGCCTGTAACTACTGAAAAATGTAAAATTTTAATAGTAGTCAAGAAAAAAAAAAAAAAAAAAAGAGAGGACTGCGGTACCTGTGTTAAACCACTAGAGGCCGCTGTGGTCCATTTTTTCTTGTCATGTGGATCTTTGGTTTTCTCAAGTCAAAAGATCCAGGCAGTTGGTAAGTTCTCTGTGGGAATCCACTTCCTCTGCCCTGTTGCTGCGCTCATCCACCGCACAGGCCCTCCGGCAAAAAGGGCCCTGGCTCCTAGTCCCTGTTTGGTTTTCGAAAAGGGCGCCAATGGCGCACGGGCGCGTGCACGCGCCTCCTATGAAAAAAAAGGGGCGGGGCGGGTGGATGACGCTCTATGCGCTTCTGCGCATGTGCAGGCGTCCCAGCTTGTATAAAAGACACAGTACAAGTGTCAGCTGGATGCAAACAGAGCTAGCAACAAACAGTGGCACACAAAGGCGGTTGATGCAGGCATCCCCATAGAAAGGCACTTTAGTGGACACCAGCTGGTATATAGCAGCAACTGTGTTAGACTATTACCAGCAAAATTGGTGTATGACGACGGGAATACCTCAGCTTTGTGCTTAAAGGATATGTCGTCCAGACGCTCCGGAAATAAGTCTTCCAGGAAGCCAAAGGGGTCTCCATCGGGCTCTGAGGATATTGGGCATGCTTGTACTGCACCAATCTCCCCTGAGAATTCAGAGGTCAGTAGCCGTAGGAACCCCGCAGGAGTGCCTGGTGCTGCGGCTGTCCCCAGTCCACCTGCTCCTGTATATATAACAGAGGAGGTTTTATCCTCAACTCTGGGAGGATTGGAAGAGAGATTAACAGCATTGATCGCTGCTTCCCTGTCACAGGGAAAGCGCGTCCGATCTCCGTCTCCTCCTTCAGAGTGCCTGTTAGTGGAGGAACAGCCCCACACAGAGATCGACCTACCTGAAGGGGATCAGGATGAGGTTGATTCAGTTATGGAGGAATCAACAGTGGAAGAACCTTTCTCAGCATCTCAGGCTGAAAGATTATGGGTTCAGTCTCTGACTAACATGGTCCGATCAGCATTTAAAATGCCTCTGGCGGAACCATCAACCACTACGGTTTCCTCGCTGGGGTCGCTAAAAGCTCCCCAGGCTGTCTGTTCCTTCCCAATCCACCCTTTATTAGAAGGGCTTATTTACCAGGATTGGGAGCATCCTGATAAAATATTTGCTCCCCCCAAGAGATTTCCGGTGATCTATCCCATGGAGGATAAGTTCATAAAAAAATGGAGGGTCCCTACAGTGGACGCAGCCATCTCTTCTGTGAACAAATCACTGACATGTCCAGTAGATAATGTTCCAATGTTCAAAGACCCAATAGATAAAAAATTGGAGTCTTTACTAAAATCTGCTTTCTCTACAGCAAGCGTGGTGACACAACCTGCGGTAGCAGCGATTGGAGTCTGCCAAGCGGTGAAAGATCAGTTGAAACAAGTCTTAAGGGACTTACCAGATCAGCAGGCTCTTGCCCTAGCTGACCTGCCTAGAGCCTTGTGTTTTGCGGTGGACGCCATAAAGGATACAATCCAACAGGCCTCCCGCTTTACGCTGTCTGTAGTACATATGCGTAGGCTTCTATGGCTCAAAAACTGGTCTGCTGAAGCTCCCTGTAAGAAATTGCTGGTTAGCTTCCCATTTCATGGAGAACGCTTATTTGGAGAAGATCTGGCCAAATATATCCAGAAAATTTCTGCCGGTAAAAGTTCACTCTTACCGGTTAAGAACAAAAGTAGAAGTCCTTCTTTTAGAGAGGCCTACTTCTCCAGTCCCTGGCACATCGGCTGTGAAACAGTTCCGACGGCCTCCGCGGTCAAATTCAGGGGGCAGAAATCAGGGACAATCACAGGGTAACAAGAAACCCTGGATCAAGAGAGGTACAAAACCTCCCCCCAAGTCATGAAGCGTTGCCCCCACTCAATCGGGTGGGGGGAAGACTTCAGTTGTTCACAGAGACCTGGCGGGACACCATCAGAGACAGATGGGTGCTCTCCGCAGTAAGTCTGGGATACAAGCTGGAGTTAAAAGACACTCCTCCTGCCCAATTTATGAGGTCAAACGTGCCAAGAGATCCCCAGAAGAGAGGATCCCTCCTTCTGGCACTAGAACAACTATTGCTCCAAGGTGTAATCATGAAGGTTCCCCTGGAAGAAAGCGGATTCGGGTTTTACTCGAACCTTTTCACAGTCCCCAAACCAAATGGGGACGTGAGGCCCATATTAAATCTAAAAGGGCTAAACAAGTTCCTAAATATCAGGACTTTTCGGATGGAGTCGATCCGATCGGTGGCCACCGCCCTACAAGGGCAGGAATGGTTAGCCTCGATCAACATAAGGGATGCTTATCTGCATATTCCCATCTTTCCGGCCCACCAGAAATTTCTACGCTTTGCAGTAGAAGGGCGCCATTTTCAGTTCAGAGCCTTACCTTTCGGTCTGGCCACAGCACCACGAGTGTTCACAAAAATTCTGGCCCCACTATTGGCCAATCTAAGAACACAAGGTGTAACGATAATGGCATATCTAGACGACCTGCTACTAATAGACCACTCAGTGGAAAAACTGGAAGTAGCTATTCACAAGACAATCAAGTATCTGGAATATCACGGTTGGATTATCAACCGGGACAAGTCAGCTCTAAGACCAGTCAAAAGTCTGGAATACTTAGGGCTAAGGCTGGATTCAAATCAGAGAAAGATTTTCTTACCTCCAGAGAAGGTGTCGTCTTTAAAAGATTTGACCCACTTAGTGGGTACAAAAAGAAAACCATCCATACGCCTGTGCATGAGGCTGCTGGGAAAAATGGTGGCTTCATTCGAAGCAGTACCCTACGGTCAATTCCATTCAAGGAATTTGCAAAGGGCCATACTGTCAGCCTGGAACAAAAAAGTTCAGGCTTTAGACTTACCAATGTCCCTGTCCCCTTCCGTTCGCAAGAGCCTCCATTGGTGGTTGGTGCCCCAGAATCTGGAAAAAGGGAAACCCTTCAGTCTGGTTTCTTGGAAGGTGGTCACTACAGATGCCAGCCTCATAGGCTGGGGGGCAGTACTGGAGCAATGGTCTCTCCAGGGCAAGTGGTCAGAAGCAGAGAAGGCCCTGCCCATCAATCTCTTAGAGATACGAGCAGCCCGGTATGCCCTAGTAGCATGGACATCCAAACTCCAAGGGTCCCCTGTCAGAATTCAATCAGACAATGCCACAGCAGTGGCATATATCAATCACCAGGGTGGCACCAGGAGTCGTGCAGCCCAGAGGGAAGCGAATTGCATCCTGGAATGGGCAGAAAGATATGTCCCAGCCATATCCGCGGTTTTCATCCCAGGAGTGGAAAATTGGAAAGCGGACTTTTTAAGTCGCCAGCAATTATGCCCGGGGGAATGGTCTCTTCACCCCGAGGTTTTCCAGGCAATATGCCAGCGGTGGGGAACACCGGATGTAGATCTGCTAGCATCCAGATTCAACGCAAAGGTGGACAGATTTGTGTCTCGCACAAGGGATCCCCTAGCTTGCGGCTCGGATGCCCTAGTGTTCCCTTGGGATCAGTTCAAGCTGATATATGCATTCCCACCGCCACAATTGTTACCGCGATTAATCCGCAGAATCAGGGTAGAAAAGAAACCAGTGATTCTGGTGGCTCCAGCGTGGCCCCGAAGGACATGGTACGCGGAGATTGTAAAAATGTCAGTGAGGAGTCCTTGGACCCTCCCATATCGTCCGGACCTGCTGTCGCAAGGACCGATATACCACCCTTCCTTACCAGCCCTAGGTTTGACGGCCTGGCTATTGAAGCCCACATTCTGAAAAAGAGAGGGCTCTCTAATCCTGTGGTATCTACCATGATCAATGCCAGGAAGCCGGTATCCAGGCAGATCTATTATAGGATCTGGAAGGCGTACATTACATGGTGTGAGGCCAAGAAATGGCATCCACGTAAGTACGTAATAGGTAGGATTTTGGACTTCCTACAGTGGGCGGTAGATAGGAAGCTGGCCTTGAGTACTATCAAGGGTCAGATTTCGGCCTTGTCAATATTTTTTCAAAGGCCCTTGGCTTCGCATTCACTAGTCAAAGCTTTCATACAAGGAGTGATGCGTATTAGCCCTCCGGTTAGTATTCCCATATGTCCATGGGACTTAAACCTGGTTCTGTCGGTTCTACAGAAACAACCGTTTGAACCATTGCAACACATTTCCTTGGTTCTTCTCACCAGGAAATTGATTTTCTTAGTAGCCATTTGTTCGGCTAAAAGAGTATCGGAATTAGCCGCCTTGTCCTGTAAGGAGCCATATCTGGTTGTCCATAAGGACAGAGTAGTATTACGTCCTCATCCAGCCTTTCTTCCTAAGGTGGTATCGAGGTTTCATTTGAACCAAGATGTGGTTCTTCCTTCTTTTTTCCCCAAACCTAGCTCGGTAGAGGAAAAGTTATTGCATTCTTTGGATGTAGTAAGAGCAGTTAAGGCTTATCTAAAAGCCACTGCTCAGATTCGCAGAACGGATACTTTGTTTATTCTGCCGGAAGGCCCCAGAAAGGGTCAGGCAGCATCAAAATCTACTTTAGCCAAGTGGATTCGACAGGTCATAATACAAGCCTATGGCTTGAGAAAGAGACCGCCTCCATTCAAAGTTAGGGCGCACTCCACAAGAGCAGTTGGAACTTCATGGGCAGTGCATCACCAGGCCTCCTTGGCTCAAGTCTGTAAGGCCGCAACATGGTCTTCAGTACACGTTTACTAGATTCTACCAGGTAGACGTTAGAAGTCAGGAGGATGTCGCCTTTGGGCGCAGTGTGTTGCAGGCCGCAAAAGATCCTCATGCCTGATGGCGCCCAGCTTATGTATCCCTCCCCTCATTTGGCATTGCTTTGGGACGTCCCATTAGTAATGACTAAGTCGCTCTGTGTCCCGTGATGTACGAAAAAGAAAAAGGGATTTTTATAACAGCTTACCCACCCCTCTTTTTGGGACACTTATTGCTTTGCTACAAAACTGAGGTGCTCCCGGATGGGAGGGGCTTATATAGGGGAGGGTACTTCCGGTTTGGAAGTTGCCAGTGCCAGCACCTGAAGGTAAACTATATAACCCATTAGTAATGACTAAGTCGCTCTGTGTCCCGTGATGTACTCCAAGAAAAGGATTTTACAGGTAAGCTGTTATAAAAATCCCTTTTTTATTCACAATAGAAAAACATATCAAATGTTTAAATTGAGAGAATGTACCATTTTAATGAAAACAATTAACTAATTTTGATATTAATGGCAGCAACACCATGATAAACATGGGACAGGGCCATGTTTACCACGGTATAGCATTCCCTTTTCTTTTAACAGTCTGGGAGCGGAGACCACCAGTTGCTGGAGTTTTGGGAGAGGAATGTTGTCCCATTCTTGCTGGATATAGGATTCTAACTGCTCAAAAGCCCTGGGTCCTCTTTTTAATTTCAAGATGCGCCAATTGTTTTCAATTGGTGTAAGGTCTAGACTCCAGGCGGCCAAGCACCCGGACTGTTCTACAATGAAGCCATGTTGTCATAGATGCAGTTCAGCATTGCCCTGCTGATATATACAAGGTCTTCTCTGAAAAAGACGTTGTCTGGATGGGAGCATATGCTGCTTTACAACCTGGATATATCTTCTAACATTAATGGTGTCTTTCCAGATGTTGCCCATATCATACGCACCAATGCACCTCCATACTAATCACAGATGCAGGTTTTTGAACTTTGCGTTAATTACAATGAGTACTGATAATGAAGAATGTTAAATTTTCGATTTGTCTGACCACAGAACAGTTTTCCACTTTGAAACAGACCAATTTAAAATGAGCTTTGGCCCAGAGAATATAGCAGCGTTTCCGGATCATGTTCAGATATGGCTTTTTCTTTGCATGATAGAGCTTTACCTTGCATTTTTGGATGGCACAGAGAACTGTGTTCACAGATAGGGATTTTTGGAAGTTACTCCCGAGTCCATGCAGTGATCTCCATCACAGAATCCTGTCCGTTTTTAATGCAATGCCCTCGGCCTTGTGTTTTTAGCTTTGCCCCCCTTGAACACAGACATTTCTCCAAATTCTCAAAATCTTTTGATATTACGTACTGTAGATGATACATTTAAAGTTGATACCAATTTACATTGAGGAACATTTTTCTGAATTTGTTCGACAATTGTGGCTTTTCTCTTTTACTTCTGAGACAGCGACTCTTTTATACCCAATCATGGTACTAACCTGTTGTCAATTAACCAAATTGGTTGCAATACATTCTTGCAGCTCCCCCTTGTTACAACCACTTGCATTGCCAGCTTTTTGTTGTCCTGTCGCAACTTTGAGACATGCTGCTGCCATCGATTTCAAAACTACCGTATTTATTGGCGTATAACACGCACTTTTTCACCCTGAAAACAGAGTGAAAATAGCATGTGCGTGTTATACGCCGATATCATAAAAAAAAAAAACAATGGTACATATACTGCATAGCGTCTTAGGGGGTGCGATCTCAGCCGAGCAGACACCATCAGAGACAGCTGACAGCCCAGGCGACCTGGGAGTCCCGGGACACTCAGACCTGGCATTGCAGACCTCTGCGGCAGACATCCTCCTGTTGCACTGCACACAGAAGCCACAGTCTAACTCTCGCGGCCGTCAGAGCGTAACCATGGTAACGCTCTGCACTGCTCGCGAGAGTTGAGGTTGACAGGAATCTGGACGTGTGGATGACAGAGCTTGCCTTGGACCCGGCAGGTACAAAATTCTTTGAAAATGCCAGTGGGGGGGGGGGGGGGGGGGGACACACACACACACCACACACTGGCTGACAGACCCCCCTCCCTGCAGAGTTTGTGTCTTTTTGCCCTTCCTTTGTCAGGCATCAGTGTGTGCACTGGTCTTAACCACTTCAGCCCCAGAAGGATTTACCCACTTTCTTTGTTAAAACAGTTGCTTTTACTTTCAAATTATGTTATTTAAATATTTACCTTATAAGTGGTACAAATGTTAATATAAAAAAAGTTCTGAGCCACCCTTATTTTGCTTCAAAGTTCTCTATTTAAAATTTACATTTTTTCCTGAAATTTTCCTCTTAAAATTGGGATGCGTGTTATACGCCGATAAATACGGTACTTTATTTTTTTAAATCTTAAAATGGTAAATTTTCTTAGTTTAAACATTTGAAATGTTTTCTATTTTCCATTGTGAATAAAGTTAGGGTTTGAGATTTGTAAAATCACTGCATTCCGTTTTTATGTAGATTTTACACAGCATCCCATTTTTTATTTTTTTTGGTATATTCAAAAAAAATAAATAAATAAATAAATATAGCACACATTTATCTTGCGAATATTGTTTGAACTCCTCTGCAGCCAATCTTGTAAACTGAGCAACCACGGCCTAGACAATACAGCTAGAAGAGAGACTTCCACTGCAGCAGAAGCACAGATTGCCACAAACATGGTCAAACGTGCCTGGCATGCTAATTGGTTAATGAAGGAGAAGTAGTACACTGATGGTCATCTTTGTTCTTTCCGGTTGCCAGTCAAATTTAGTGTCTGTATATGTGCAATTATAATAGCCTGATTGATTCCTGGTGATGCCTCATCCCAGTGCTACTATACAGAAGAGGACAGGACACAAAGATCTAGACAATTCCAAGTATTTAAAAATACAGTGCTTTTATTTTATTGGATGACTGCACTTTAACTGCCTAAGTTCAACTTTAAAATACGTATTCAAGTATATGTATGCTAAATATTTCTGTTATCCAAATAAGAGACTAGACACAGTACACAAAGATACAAAGAATGAGAAACTGGAATCTTTCGAAACAGATAAGCATGCACAGCAAAATAGGTTAAAGGTAGATAATGTAAAAAGGATGAAGCTGTGCTTAGTTGAAAATTATACTGTTCAATGCTAGTCATTTACAGTACATTGTATTACCTGCTCTTCACTGTCTGAGGAGTCGCTCTCTGTCTCCGATACCAATATCTTTGAATCAAGCTGGACTTTTACTGCTGAAGCATTGGCTTGGGCAGGTGTAGTTGCTTTGCCTAGTCCCTTTGTAGGTTTGGTTGGTGATGCTTTTACAGCCTTTGCATGCGTTTTGTCCTGGAATAAAAATCAGTAGCTTCTTTTACCCTTGGTAGAGAGCAAGCAATTCTCAAAGGCTTAGCCCTCTTGCCTTGCAGATCTATGTTATATACAGCAAAAGACACTAGGGGACCCAGTTATAAAGCAGTGTTCTAGATAGCCTCACTGCAGCCACACAAAAGAAAAAGTAAAACAAACAAACACAAACACACACACACACACGTCTCTACTCCACTTCCATAGTTCTCTTTGCAGTTCTAAGCAGAGATAACTCAGTGTGACACTGCAGGCTCTACACCCAAGCCCGCATTTTGTGACGACAGGCTGTAATGTGCAGTAACTTTGCAGTGTTCAGTGGAAAGCTATAAAAGCCCTCCTCTATGAATGTTGCTCCAGTTATTAATTTAGCAAAAAATAATGATAGGTTGATGGACTCTTAAATTGCCCATGGTGTACGCAAGTACTGCAAAGATAATGATTTGATCCTCCGCTGGAGGCCAGGGGTCAATGTAAATGGTTTTATATGCTCTCTAAAGCCCTGACTAATATGTGAGCACTATATAAATAACCTATTATGTACAGTTGATTAATAAGTTTGTAAATGGCAATGAACAGTTGAAAGGAATGTACAAAATTTATTTAGGTCTCCCTCCCTTTGTGGTCCAGGCTAATAGGACAGTCAAAATTAGAAGCAGCTTGCGTTACACTCTAACAGTGTAGCACAAGCCAGCAGGGACTCTTTCCGTGCTGCCCCCCTGCAAAGTGCTGCCCTAGACCTGAGCCTTGTTGGCCTAGGCCAGGATACAGCATTGCCTCCAACGTTGGGTGTCCTACGTGTGGATATTGCTGCATTATGTAACACTATTAGAATATTTTTTTACATTTTAGAATGGGGTGCCTCGAGACTGTCCATAATTTTAAAGGGTTGAGATTGTCTATAATTTTAAAGGGTGCCTCAACTGAAAAAAAGGTTGAGAAACACTGAGATGGTTAAACATACATAAGCAGTTTTAATGCAGTAAATTGTTGAGCATGCCAGGCAATTACCTGCTTTACAGGCTCTTCTTCACTGCCAGACTTGCTGCTCTCTGCCTTAACAGACTGTAAAGCAGGGAGCAAGCTTTGTGCCTTCAACTTTGCTGCTGAGACAGCAGGCGGAGATGCAAGTTTAGGAGTTGGTGTAGCTACCTGTAAAACAAGCACAAGGAATTATTTAACACTGAAAAAACAAAACAAAAAAAAAGCACCCCAACATAAAACACCCACCCACTTAACATTGCTGAGCAAGATAAATCATTTATATTGTCCTGCCTCAATTCACTCCACCCAGAAGTTTTTTTTTTGTTCTTTTGTAGAACAAATAGTAGGATTTTTATAACAGCTTACCTGTAAAATCCTTTTCTTTGAGTACACCACGGGACACAGAGCTAGTCATTACATAATGGGTTAAGGGTCACCAGCGGTGATTGGACACTGGCACAACCAATGGAAGACAGTTCCCCTCCATATAACCCCTCCCATCAGGGAAGTACCTCAGTTTTGTAGCAAAGCAGTAAGGTTCCCATAAGAAGGGGGGGACCTCTGTGTCCCGTGGTGTACTCCAAGAAAAGGATTTTACAGGTAAGCTGTTATAAAAATCCTACTTTCTTTATCGTACACCACGGGACACAGAGCTAGTCATTACATAATGGGACGTCCCAGAGCAATGCTCATATGAAGGGGGGGAGACACAGATCAAACAGGCCGCTTGCGGACCAGAAGCCCTATACTGCTGCCTGCAGCACACTTTGCCCGAAGGCGGAATCCTCATGTCCTTTCACATCTATTTGATAGAATTTGGAAAATGTATGGACTGAAGACCAAGTTGCAGCTTTACAGATCTGAGCCATCGAAGCCTGGTGGTGCACTGCCCATGAAGCACTTATCGCCCTGGTAGAGTGCGCCTTAACAGGAAAAGGAGGAGTCCTGTTCTTTAAACCATAAGCTTGAACAATTACTTGTCTAATCCACCTGGAAATGGTGGATTTTGATACCGCTTGGCCCTTCTTGGGACCATCTGGTAAAATAAACAAAACATCTGTTTTACGTATCTGAGCGGTTGCTTGCAGATACACCCTTACCGCTCTCACTAGATCTAGAGAGTGTAATAATTTTTCCCCCGCCGTCCGCGGGTTTGGAAAAAAGGAAGGAAGAACAATGTCTTGATTCAAGTGAAAAGCCGACACCACCTTAGGCAGAAAAGCCGGATGGGGTCGTAGTACGATTTTGTCCTTGTGACAAATTAGATAAGGCTCTTTACAAGAAAGAGCTGCTAGCTCTGATACTCTCCTAGCAGAAGCTATAGCAATCAGAAAGGCCAACTTCCTACTAAATATAATTAAAGGAATATGGCGAATAGGTTCAAAAGGTTGCTTTTGCAACACTGACAATACCAAATTCAAATCCCATGGACACAAGGGAGACCTAACTGGAGGATGTATCCTCAGTACCCCCTGAATGAATGTCCGAACTAGGGAGTGAGATGCCAATGGTCTCTGAAAGAAGACTGATAGAGCCGATATTTGACCCTTGATGGTGCTAAGGGCTAATTTCATATCCACTCCTAGCTGGCAAAAAGCAAGAATCCTGCTTATTTCATATTTCTGAGGATTCCAACTTCTGGATTCACACCAGGAAACGTATGCTTTCCAGACTCTATGATAGATGAGTCTGGAGGCTGGCTTTCTAGCATTAATGAGCGTAGAAAGCGCCGGACCAGAGACCCCTCTCCTTTTCAAAATGTGGGTCTCAGCAGCCAGGCCGTCAAATTTTAGCCTTTGTAAGGAAGGCTGGAATACTGGACCCTGTGACAGCAGGTCGTGTCGAAGTGGAAGCTTCCAGGGCCTTCCTATCGCCATCTTTACGATCTCGGCGTACCAAGGCCTCCTGGGCCAGTTTGGGGCTACTAGAATTACTGGTATTCCCTCCTCCTTGATCCTGCGAAGCAGTCTTTGTAGAAGAGGGATCGGAGGGAATGCATAGATCAGTGAGAACTGATTCCATGGAGTTATTAGAGCATCTGTCCCGTAGGCTAGAGGATCTCTTGTTCTGGACACAAAGTTGTCCAATTTCTTGTTGAACCTGGAAGCTAGCAGGTCTACATCTGGGTTTCCCCATCTCAGACATATGGTCTGAAAGATCTCAGGGTGAAGAGACCACTCTCCTGGTAGCAGCTGCTGACGACTCAGGTAGTCTGCTTGCCAGTTTTCTATCCCTGGAATGAAGATTGCAGAGATGCAAGGTACATGCTCTTCTGCCCATGCCAAGATCCGGTTCACCTCTCTTTGGGCTGCCCGACTGCGGGTGCCTCCTTGGTGATTGATGTAAGCTACTACAGTAGCATTGTCGGATTGAACCCGAACTGGGTGGCCCTGTAACCTGTATGTCCAGGTTTTGAGGGCTAGATATACTGCCCGGATCTCTAGCACGTTGATGGGCAGGATCCCTTGAGTCTTGGCCCAGGTTCCCTGGGTAGAAGCCTCTTCGAATACTGCACCCCAGCCCGATAGGCTGGCATCCGTAGACACCACCTACCAGGCTGCTGGGAGGAAGCACTTTCCCTTCCGTAAATTCTTGGCTTCTAGCCACCAATTGAAGCTGTGGCGTACTTGTGAGGACAGGCGCATGGGTATATCCAGAGCTTGGCTCTTCCTGTTCCAGGAGGCTAAAATATTGCCTTGAAGTAGTCTCGAATGAAACTGGGCGTAAGGGACCGCCTCGAAGGAGGCTACCATCTTTCCCAATAGTCTCATGCAAAGGCGAATAGACGGCCTTTTGTTTACTTTGACCTTGTGGATCAGGTCTTTCAGAGACTGTATCTTTGGCTCTGGCAGGTTTACCCTGTTTTGGGCTGTATCTATGATCATGCCCAGGTACACTAACCTTCTTTGGGCCTCTAGAGAGGATTTTTGTAAGTTTATAATCCATCCTAAATGCTCCAGGTATCCTACTGTAGTGTCTACAGCGTGATCCAATCCCTCCTTTGACTGATCTATTACTAGTAGATCGTCTAGATAGGCTGTTACCGCAATGCCCCGTGTTCTCAGGTTTGCTAACAGAGGAGCTAGCACCTTTGTGAATACTCTGGGCGCGGTGGCTACACCAAATGGCAGGGCTACAAATTGAAAGTGGCGATCTTCTACCGCAAACCTTAGGAATCTTTGGTGAGCGGGGAGGATTGGTATGTGTAGATATGCGTCTTTGATATCTATGGACGCCATGAATTCTCCGCCTTTTAAAGTAGCGACCACGGATCGAATCGTTTCCATTCGAAAATGGCGAACGTTCAGAAACCGGTTTAGAGATTTTAGATCCAGGATGGGTCTGACTTCTCCGTTCGGTTTTGGAATCACAAAGAGGTTTGAGTAAAAACCTGAACCGCGCTCCCTTTGGGGTACCTCTGTAACCACACCTTGAGCTATTAAGTGATTCAAACCTTTGAAGAAGGATCCTCTTTTTTGTGGATCCTTGGAGAGTCTTGAACTTCGGAATTGAGAAGATGGGATCTCTCGAAATTCCAGTTTGTACCCTGAGGATATTGTGGATACCACCCATTTGTCCTGGGTTTCTGTCCACCAAGTCGCTGAGAACTGACGAAGCCTTCCCCCCACTCGGCCGAGCGGGGGCGCCCCTTCAATGAGAGGTTTTGGGGGTTTGCTTATTAGCTCTTGAACCCCACGGCTTCTTGTTCTTCTGAGCCTGTTCTTTGGCTTTTGTGGGCGGCTGAAAAGGCCGTCCTGGAGTCTGATTTCCCGGGAGCTGAGGAGAGAGTGCGTTTAAAACAAGGTCTCTTGTTTTTCTTTCTCTCAGGTAAAAGTGTCGTTTTACCACTTGATATCTTTTGGATATATCTTTTTAAATCTTCCCCAAATAGGCATTCGCCATGGAACGGGAAACTTGCCAACAACTTTTTGCATGGGGCTTCCGCTGACCAATGCTTAAGCCAAAGTCTCCCAATTTTTAGCCTGCTCTGAAGGCAGCTCCTTCAGTCCCTGCTTTACCTGTTGGCTGATGATCTGACACATACCGACTGCTGCTACTGCAGGTTGGATAATTGAGCCGGCCAAAAGGAAGGAGGATTTCAGTAGGGATTCCAACTTCTTCTCAGAAGGATCTTTAAACACTTGTACATTATCCACTGGACATGTCAGGTTTTTATTTACACAAGAAATAGCCGCATCTACCGCAGGCAGGCTTCATTTCTTTAAAAAAATTTCCTCCATAGGATAAAGAATGTTAAACTTTTTTGGAGGTAAAAAACGCTTATCTGGATGTTGCCAGTCTGCGTACAATAGATCCTCTAGTAACGGATGAACCAGGAAGGAGCATGCACCTTGCAGGGATCTTAATGATCCTAGGGAGGAGACAGGTGATTCTGTTACCTCCAAAGAGGGTAACTTAAATGCAGATCGCACGGCTCCTGCATAGCATTGTACCTGTGACTTTAAAATCTGGGATACCGAAAAAGGCTCATCCGATATCCCTGATCCGTCTGACTCCTCATCCTCTGCTGATGTAGCCTCCTCCTCATCCTCCTCCTCCTCAGGTACTTCTGAAGGGAGGTCCAATACTGGAGGAGATCTGCTTCGCTTATTGTCCTTTTTAGAGGATTTAGCGATTAAGGTAGCAATTTTCTCCTCCAGATTATTCAGGGCAGCTGATAAAGTGTCCTCAGTGACATATGCAGGCCCAGGCTTCACTGGGGAAGCCGCCATACCTGACAGAGGTAATGGCTCATCCTGTACAGGTGCATTTGGCAACACAGGAGAGGAAGGTACCGAGTCAGCACAGCTAGAGCCTATCTCAGGCAGCGGTGCTCTTTCTTTTTGTCCGCATTACTTCCCCTGGAAGGCTTACTGTTTAGACAAAATACAAGGTACCTAAATGCATATACTACCGTGTTTAGTTTAGCAAATACATTAAGTATGCAACTTTTAACACATAACTATGCATAAGATGGATGTCTTCTAGGAAGTACCCAATCCAACCACATGGAGTCTTACGTCCCTATATAGCTGCTGTGTTTCTCTGCCAGGAACAAGAGAACTAACGAGCTTGCTTGCTGCTGCAGTTCTTCTCACACTGACAGTCTTTTAAATTTGGCGCCGTTTCTGTGCCTGCGCGCGCCACGTGCCCGCGCACGCCTTCGGCCCCCCCCTCCGATAAAGCGCGCGGCCTTTAGCGCTATGGTGGTGGCCATAGTGAGAGAGGACTCTCATCAGCCCCTGTTCCCACTTACCTGCATCTGCAGGTGTCTGTGTCGGCCACCGAAAGGAGGAGCGGGGTGCCCAAGCAAGCTCAGCAGCGGAGGTGACGAGCAGTGTACTTCGCCGAAGCCGACACTGAACAGAGTGAGGTGAGTATATTCAGCTCTTTACTCCCCCCAGTGGTGGAAAAAAAGAAGACATCCACTTCTTGAAAAAAAGGTTCCAACATAGTTACGGACCTTCTAATCTTACCTTATCCACGCCGCAGGTTTTTTCTGCTGAAGTATTTCAGACAGATACCAAACTTCACCCTTCACCCTTCACGGTGGGCTATGTGTGCCAACCTTCAGGGATATGGGTTCCTATTTAAAGGATACCTCTCCCCTGGGCCTTGTACAAGACTCTTACCAGGACTTTATCGCGAAATAGCGAAAGTGCTGGATCTTAGAGCCCAGTCCTCCGAAGAGAGACATTACAGGCGACGCCTCATGGATGAGGCCCGGATCCCATCCAGATTCAGCTCACTTGTAGGCGTCTTGGATGGATCCGAAAGCATAGCTCTTTTACCCCCAGAGGGTCTCTTTGGTAGAGCTTTCCTTTAGCACCTCCTAACGCGTCCAACACCTTTTGACACTGGCGAAAAAACTGAGGTACTTCCCTGATGGGAGGGGTTATATGGAGGGGAACTGTCTTCCATTGGTTGTGCCAGTGTCCAATCACCGCTGGTGACCCTTAACCCACTATGTAATGACTAGCTCTGTGTCCCGTGGTGTACGATAAAGAAATTAGGATTTATACTAGGTACTAGATAAGCTAAAGCTCATTTAAGGTGTTTTTAAACACAACTGACAGCCTGTTTCCTACATGACTCAAATAACTCAGAATGTACTTCTCCCAGCTAAGTGGCTGCAATGTTTGCAGGTGCTCTATAAATAAGGCCCATATTGGGTGAAACATGTTAACCACTTCAGCCCTGGTCCATTTGGCTGGCCAAAGACCAGGCCACTTTTCGCGATTCGGCACTGCGTCGCTTTAACTGACAATTGCGCGGTCGTGCGACGTGGTGCCCAAACAAAATTGACGAGCTTTCTTTTGGTGGTATTTGATCACCTCTGCGGTTTTTTATTTTTTGCTGTATAAACAAAAATAGAGCGACAATTTTGAAAAATAAAATGCTATATTTTTTACTTTTTGCTATAATAAATAACACAAAAAAAATTATTATTTTCCTCAGTTTAGGCCGATACCTATTCTTCTACATATTATTGATGATAAAAAATATAAAAATCGTAATATGGATTTATTGATTGGTTTGCGCAAAAGTTATAGCGTCTACAAAATAGGGGGTAGATTTATGGCATATTTATTAATATTTTTTTACTAGTAATGGCGGCGATCAGCGATTTTTATCGTGACTGCGACATTATGGCGGACACATTGGACACTTTTGACACCATTGTAATTTTTACAGCGATCAGTGCCATAAAAATGCACGGATTACTGTAAAAATGACACTGGAAGTGGAGGGGTTAACCTGAAGGGGGTCAAGTGTGACCTAGGGAGTGCTTCTGTTAGGGGGTGTGGCTTGCCGTGACACGTCACTGATTGCTGTTCCCGATGACAGGGAACAGACGATCAGTGACATGTCACTAGGCAGAACGGGGAGATGTTGTGTTTACACTAACATCTCCCCGTTCTTCAGCTCTATTACCCGATCGCGGGAAACCGGTGGACATTGAGTCAGCGGGCCCCGCGGCCACGGAGCTCGCAAATTAAAGGGGACGTATATATACGCCCATTTGCGCAGCCGTGCCATTCTGTAGACGTATATCCTTGTGCGCCGGTCGGGAAGCGGTTAAGAGGGTTCTCCCATGGGTAGGAGACCAAGCGGAAACCACCAAGTCGACCTCACTATATGCCAAGGCAGTGAGCAGACGGGTGCCATTTTGTTGTAAATCAAAGAATTCAGGTTCTAGCTTTTTTTATACTTCTGTATAAAAATAAATATTTGTGCTTCCAAGACACAAAGTTCAAAGTCTGCCTGACTCCGTGAAACAGATAAAAAAGGGATTTTTATAACAGCTTACCTGTAAAATCCTTTTCTTGGAGTACATCACGGGACACAGAGCGACTTAGTCATTACTAATGGGTTATATAGATTACCTTCAGGTGTTGGCACTGGCCAATTCCAAACCGGAAGTACCCTCCCCTATATAAGCCCCTCCCACCCGGGAGCACCTCAGTTTTGTAGCCAAGCAATAAGTGTCCCAAAAAGAGGGGTGGGAGCTCTGTGTCCCGTGATGTACTCCAAGAAAAGGATTTTACAGGTAAGCTGTTATAAAAATCCCTTTTTCTTTTTCGTACATCACGGGACACAGAGCGACTTAGTCATTACTAATGGGACGTCCCAAAGCAATGCCAAATGAGGGGAGGGATACATAAGCTGGGCGCCATCAGGCATGAGGATCTTTTGCGGCCTGCAACACACTGCGCCCAAAGGCGACATCCTCCTGACTTCTAACGTCTACCTGGTAGAACCTAGTAAACGTGTGTACCGAAGACCATGTTGCGGCCTTACATACTTGAGCCAGGGAGGCCTGGTGATGCACTGCCCATGAAGTTCCAACTGCTCTTGTGGAGTGCGCCCTAACTTTGAACGGAGGCGGTCTCTTTCTCAAGCCATAGGCTTGTATTATGACCTGTCGAATCCACTTGGCTAAAGTAGATTTTGATGCTGCCTGACCCTTTCTGGGGCCTTCCGGCAGAACAAATAAAGAATCCGTTCTGCGAATCTGAGCAGTGGCTTTTAGATAACTTTTCCTCTACCGAGCTAGGTTTGGGGAAAAAAGAAGGAAGAACCACATCTTGGTTCAAATGAAACCTCGACACCACCTTAGGAAGAAAGGCTGGATGAGGACGTAATACTACTCTGTCCTTATGGACAACCAGATATGGCTCCTTACAGGACAAGGCGGCTAATTCCGATACTCTTTTAGCCGAACAAACGGCTACTAAGAAAATCAATTTCCTGGTGAGAAGAACCAAGGAAATGTTTTGTAATGGTTCAAACGGTTGTTTCTGTAGAACCGACAGAACCAGGTTTAAGTCCCAAGGACATATGGGAATACTAACCGGAGGGCTAATACGCATCACTGCTTGTATAAAGGCTTTGACTAGTGAATGCGAAGCCAAGGGCCTTTGAAAAAATATTGACAAGGCCGAAATCTGACCCTTGATAGTACTCAAGGCAAGCTTCCTATCTACAGCCCACTGTAGGAAGTCCAAAATCCTCCCTATCACGTACTTACGTGGATGCCATTTCCTGGCCTCACACCACGTAATGTACGCTTTCCAGATCCTATAATAGATCTGCCTGGATACCGGTTTCCTGGCATTGATCATGGTAGATACCACAGAATTAGAGAGCCCTCTCTTTTTCAGAATGTGGGCTTCAATAGCCAGGCCGTCAAACCTAGGGCTGGTAAGGAAGGGTGGTATATCGGTCCCTGCGACAGCAGGTCCGGACGATGTGGGAGGGTCCAAGGACTCCTCACTGACATTTTTACAATCTCCGCGTACCATGCCCTTCGGGGCCACGCTGGAGCCACCAGAATCACTGGTTTCTTTTCTACCCTGATTCTGCGGAGTAATCGCGGTAACAATTGTGGCGGTGGGAATGCATATATCAGCTCGAACTGATCCCAAGGGAACACTAGGGTATCCGAGCCGCAAGCTAGGGGATCCCTTGTGCGAGACACAAATCTGTCCACTTTTGCGTTGAATCTGGATGCTAGCAGATCTACATCCGGTGTTCCCCACCGCTGGCATATTGCCTGGAAAACCTCGGGGTGAAGAGACCATTCCCCCGGGCATAATTGTTGGCGACTTAGAAAGTCCGCTCTCCAATTTTCCACTCCTGGGATGAAAACCGCGGATATGGCTGGGACATATTTTTCTGCCCACTCCAGGATGCAATTTGCTTCCCTCTGGGCTGCACGACTCTTGGTGCCACCCTGGTGATTGATATATGCCACTGCCGTGGCATTGTCTGATTGAATTCTGACAGGGGACCCTTGGAGTTTGGATGTCCATGCTACTAGGGCATACCGGGCTGCTCGTATCTCTAAGAGATTGATGGGCAGGGCCTTTTCTGCTTCTGACCACTTGCCCTGGAGAGACCATTGCTCCAGTACTGCCCCCCAGCCTATGAGGCTGGCATCTGTAGTGACCACCTTCCAAGAAACCGGACTGAAGGGTTTCCCTCTTTCCAGATTCTGGGGCACCAACCACCAATGGAGGCTCTTGCGAACGGAAGGGGACAGGGACATTGGTAAGTCTAAAGCCTGAACTTTTTTGTTCCAGGCTGACAGTATGGCCCTTTGCAAATTCCTTGAATGGAATTGACCGTAGGGTACCGCTTCGAATGAAGCCACCATCTTTCCCAGCAGCCTCATGCAGAGGCGTATGGATGGTTTTCTTTTTGTACCCACTAAGTGGGTCAAATCTTTTAAAGACGACACCTTCTCTGGAGGTAAGAAAATCTTTCTCTGATTTGAATCCAGCCTTAGCCCTAAGTATTCCAGACTTTTGACTGGTCTTAGAGCTGACTTGTCCCGGTTGATAATCCAACCGTGATATTCCAGATACTCGATTGTCTTGTGAATAGCTACTTCCAGCTTTTCCACTGAGTGGTCTATTAGTAGCAGGTCGTCTAGATATGCCATTATCGTTACACCCTGTGTTCTTAGATTGGCCAATAATGGGGCCAGAATTTTTGTGAACACTCGTGGTGCTGTGGCCAGACCGAAAGGTAAGGCTCTGAACTGAAAATGGCGCCCTTCTACTGCAAAGCGTAGAAATTTCTGGTGGGCCGGAAAGATGGGAATATGCAGATAAGCATCCTTTATGTCGATCGAGGCTAGCCACTCCTGCCCTTGAAGGGCGGTGGCCACCGATCGGATCGACTCCATCCGAAAAGTCCTGATATTTAGGAACTTGTTTAGCCCTTTTAGATTTAATATGGGCCTCACGTCCCCATTTGGTTTGGGGACTGTGAAAAGGTTCGAGTAAAACCCGAATCCGCTTTCTTCCAGGGGAACCTTCATGATTACACCTTGGAGCAATAGTTGTTCTAGTGCCAGAAGGAGGGATCCTCTCTTTTGGGGATCTCTTGGCACGTTTGACCTCATAAATTGGGCAGGAGGAGTGCCTTTTAACTCCAGCTTGTATCCCCGACTTACTGCGGAGAGCACCCATCTGTCTCTGATGGTGTCCCGCCAGGTCTCTGTGAACAACTGAAGTCTTCCCCCCACCCGATTGAGTGGGGGCAACGCTTCATGCCTTGGGGGGAGGTTTTGTACCTCTCTTGATCCAGGGCTTCTTGTTACCCTGTGATTGTCCCTGATTTCTGCCCCCTGAATTTGACCGCGGAGGCCGTCGGAACTGCTTCACAGCCGATGTGCCCGGGACTGGAGAAGTAGGCCTCTTAAAAGAAGGACTTCTACCCTTGTTCTTAACTGGTAAGAGTGAACTTTTACCGGCAGAAATTTTCTGGATGTATTTGTCCAGATCTTCTCCAAATAAGCGTTCTCCATGAAATGGGAAGCTAACCAGCAGTTTTTTACAGGGAGCTTCAGCAGACCAGTTTTTGAGCCACAGAAGCCTACGCATATGTACTATAGACAGCGTAAAGCGGGAGGCCTGTTGGATTGTATCCTTTATGGCGTCCACCGCAAAACACAAGGCTCTAGGCAGGTCAGCTAGGGCAAGAGCCTGCTGATCTGGTAAGTCCCTTAAGACTTGTTTCAACTGATCTTTCACTGCTTGGCAGACTCCAATCGCTGCTACCGCAGGTTGTGTCACCATACTTGCTGTAGAGAAAGCAGATTTTAGTAAAGACTCCAATTTTTTATCTATTGGGTCTTTGAACATTGGAACATTATCTACTGGACATGTCAGTGATTTGTTAACAGAAGAGATGGCTGCGTCCACTGTAGGGACCCTCCATTTTCTTATGAACTTATCCTCCATGGGATAGATCACCGGAAATCTCTTGGGGGGAGCAAATATTTTATCAGGATGCTCCCAATCCTGGTAAATAAGCCCTTCTAATAAAGGGTGGATTGGGAAGGAACAGACAGCCTGGGGAGCTTTTAGCGACCCCAGCGAGGAAACCGTAGTGGATGGTGGTTCCGCCAGAGGCATTTTAAATGCTGATCGGACCATATTAGTCAGAGACTGAACCCATAATCTTTCAGCCTGAGAAGCTGAGAAAGGTTCTTCCACTGTTGATTCCTCCATAACTGAATCAACCTCATCCTGATCCCCTTCAGGTAGGTCGATCTCTGTGTGGGGCTGTTCCTCCACTAACAGGCACTCTGAAGGAGGAGACGGAGATCGGACGCGCTTTTCCTGAGACAGGGAAGCAGCGATCAATGCTGTTAATCTCTCTTCCAATCCTCCCAGAGTTGAGGATAAAACCTCCTCTGTTATATATACAGGAGCAGGTGGACTGGGGACAGCCGCAGCACCAGGCATTCCTGCGGGGTTTCTACGGCTACTGACCTCTGAATTCTCAGGGGAGATTGGTGCAGTACAAGCATGCCCAATATCCTCAGAGCCCGATGGAGACCCCTTTGGCTTCCTGGAAGATCTATTTCCGGAGCGTCTGGACGACATATCCTTTAAGCACAAAGCTGAGGTATTCCCGTCGTCATACACCAATTTTGCTGGTAATAGTCTAACACAGGTGCTGCTATATACCAGCTGGTGTCCACTAAAGTGCCTTTCTATGGGGATGCCTGCATCAACCGCCTCTGTGTGCCACTGTTTGTTGCTAGCTCTGTTTGCATGCAGCTGACACTTGTACTGTGTCTTTTAACCATGCTGGGACGCCCGCACATGCGCAGAAGCGCCGCGGATCGAGCGTCATCCACCCGCCCCGCCCCTTTTTTTCATAGGAGGCGCGTGCACGCGCCCGCGCCCCTGCGCCATTGGCGCCCTTTTCGAAATCAAACAGGGGACTAGGAGCCAGGGCCCTTTTTGCCGGAGGGCCTGTGCGGTGGATGAGCGCAGCAACAGGGCAGAGGAAGTGGATTCCCACAGAGAAACTTACCAGCTGCCAGGATCTTTTGACTTGAGAAAACCAAAGATCCACATGACAAGAAAAATGGACTACAGCGGCCTCTAGTGGTTTAACACAGGTACCGCGGTCCCTGTTTTTTTTTTTTTTTTCTTGACTACTATTAAAATTTTACATTTTCAGTAGTTATAGGCAAACACAGATATTTAGCGGGAATACCGTTAGGTAACAGACAGAAAGACAAATTAGGCTTGGGGGTCCCCCAATAGAACCAAGTTCCTGGGGGCCCCCACTTACCTGATCCCCGCCGCAGGACTTTGTTTGGTCCACAGAAGTCCAAACTTCACCTATCACGGCAGGCATTGTAATTAAACCTTCAGGGACCGGGTTCCCAAGGATTCCACTCCCCTGGACCTGTATAGCACCCTGCACAGACAACATCTTGGTCGTGGGTATGACCAGAGCTCTGGATCCCAGGGTCCAGCCCTCCTAAGAGAAGCATTACAGGCAAAACCTTGCTCTTCTGCTGCAAGGCCCGGGTACCGACCGTTTAGCTATGAAGCTTTTTTGGTGGGATCCGGAACAGCTTACTAAGGCCCAAAAGAACCTGTACGCAAGCCCAGTGAAAACACATGTTACTCTTTGGCCAACACCTTAGACACTGGCAAAAAACTGAGGTGCTCCCGGGTGGGAGGGGCTTATATAGGGGAGGGTACTTCCGGTTTGGAATTGGCCAGTGCCAACACCTGAAGGTAATCTATATAACCCATTAGTAATGACTAAGTCGCTCTGTGTCCCGTGATGTACGAAAAAGAAAAATGTGCCCTCTTTAAAAGAGGATATTTAATACTCCAGTCCTGCTGCCCGCACCGCCATTTGCCGCTGTATTACAAAAAAGCCAGCTCTGGAAGAATCGTTTGAATTAGACACTTCCAAGATTAATGGTTCTACCCTGAGTGCAATGGCTTTTCCTTCCGACTCCCACATCATACATGACAGAGTAAAAATGTAAGGTTCAGAAAAAACCACAGCACACGGCAGGGTGAACAGGAATAAGCCTGACATTTTTGTTCAGTCTTCCAAGGGGAAAAAAAAGGGATTTTTATAACAGCTTACCTGTAAAATCCTTTTCTTGGAGTACATCACGGGACACAGAGCGACTTAGTCATTACTAATGGGTTATATAGTTTACCTTCAGGTGCTGGCACTGGCAACTTCCAAACCGGAAGTACCCTCCCCTATATAAGCCCCTCCCATCCGGGAGCACCTCAGTTTTGTAGCAAAGCAATAAGTGTCCCAAAAAGAGGGGTGGGAGCTCTGTGTCCCGTGATGTACTCCAAGAAAAGGATTTTACAGGTAAGCTGTTATAAAAATCCCTTTTTCTTTTTCGTACATCACGGGACACAGAGCGACTTAGTCATTACTAATGGGACGTCCCAAAGCAATGCCAAATGAGGGGAGGGATACACTATACATAAGCTGGGCGCCATCAGGCATGAGGCTCTTTTGCGGCCTGCAACACACTGCGCCCAAAGGCGACATCCTCCTGACTTCTGACGTTTACCTGGTAGAATCTAGTAAACGTGTGTACTAAGGACCATGTTGTGGCCTTACAGACTTGAGCCAGGGAGGCCTGGTGATGCACTGCCCATGAAGTTCCAACTGCTCTTGTGGAGTGCGCCCTAACTTTGAACGGAGGCGGTCTCCTTCTCAAGCCATAGGCTTGCATTATGACCTGTCGAATCCACTTGGCTAAAGTAGATTTTTGATGCTGCCTGACCCTTTCTGGGGCCTTCCGGCAGAACAAACAAAGTATCCGTTCTACGAATCTGAGCAGTGGCTTTAAGATAAGCTTTAACTGCTCTTACTACATCCAAAGAATGCAATAACTTTTCCTCTACCGAACTAGGTTTGGGGAAAAAGGAAGGAAGAACCACATCTTGGTTCAAATGGAACCTCGATACCACCTTAGGAAGAAGGCTGGATGAGGACGTAATACTACTCTGTCCTTATGGACAACCAAATATGGCTCCTTACAGGACAAAGCGGCTAATTCCGATACTCTTTTAGCCGAACAAATGGCTACTAAGAAAATCAATTTCCTGGTGAAAAGAACCAAGGAAATGTGCCGCAATGGTTCAAATGGTTGTTTCTGTAGAACCGACAGAACCAGGTTTAAGTCCCATGGACATATGGGAATACTAACCGGAGGGCTAATACGCATCACTCCTTGTATGAAAGCTTTGACTAATGAATGCAAAGCCAAGGGCCTTTGAAAAAATATTGACAAGGCCGTCTGACCCTTGATAGTACTCAAGGCAAGCTTCCTATGTACAGCCCACTGTAGGAAGTCCAGAATCCTACCTATTACGTACTTACGTGGATGCCATTTCTTGGCCTCACACCACGTGATGTACGCCTTCTAGATCCTATAATAGATCTGCCTGGATACCGGCTTCCTGGCATTGATCATGGTAGATACCACAGGATTAGAGAGCCCTCTCTTTTTTAGAATGTGGGCTTCAATAGCCAGGCCGTCAAACCTAGGGCTGGTAAGGAAGGGTGGTATATCGGTCCTTGCGAAAGCAGGTCCGGACGATGTGGGAGGGTCCAAGGACTTCCCACTGACATTTTTACAATCTCCGTGTACCATGCCCTTCGGGGCCACGCTGGAGCCACCAGAATCACTGGTTTCTTTTCTACCCTGATTCTGCGGATTAATCACGGTAACAATTGTGGCGGTGGGAATGCATATATCAGCTTGAACTGATCCCAAGGGAACACTAGGGCATCCGAACCGCAAGCTAGGGGATCCTTTGTGCGAGACACAAATCTGTCCACCTTTGCGTTGAATCTGGATGCTAGCAGATCTACATCCGGTGTTCCCCACCGCTGGCATATTGCCTGGAAAACCTTGGGGTGAAGAGACCATTCCCCCGGGCATAATTGCTGGCGACTTAAAAAGTCCGCTCTCCAATTTTCCACTCCTGGGATGAAAACCGCGGATATGGCTGTGACATACCTTTCTGCCCATTCCAGGATGCAATTCGCTTCCCTCTGGGCTGCACGACTCCTGGTGCCACCCTGGTGATTGATATATGCCACTGCTGTGGCATTGTCTGATTGAATTCTGACAGGTGACCCTTGGAGTTTGGATGTCCATGCTACTAGGGCATACCGGGCTGCTCGTATCTCTAAGAGATTGATGGGCAGGGCCTTCTCTGCTTCTGACCACTTGCCCTGGAGAGACCATTGCTCCAGTACTGCCCCCCAGCCTATGAGGCTGGCATCTGTAGTCACCACCTTCCAAGAAACCGGACTGAAGGGTTTCCCTTTTTCCAGATTCTGGGGCACCAACCACCAATGGAGGCTCTTGCGAACGGAAGGGGACAGGGACATTGGTAAGTCTAAAGCCTGAACTTTTTTGTTCCAGGCTGACAGTATGGCCCTCTGCAAGTTCCTTGAATGGAATTGACCGTAGGGTACTGCTTCGAATGAAGCCACCATTTTCCCCAGCAGCCTTATACACAGGCGTATGGATGGTTTTTCTTTTTTGTACCCACTAAGTGGGTCAAATCTTTCAAAGACGACACCTTCTCTGGAGGTAAGAAAATCTTTCTCTGATTTGAATCCAGTCTTAGCCCCCAAGTATTCCAGGCTTTTGACTGGTTTTAGGGCTGACTTGTCTCGGTTGATAATGCAACCGTGAGATTCCAGATACATGATTATCTTGTGAACGACCACTTCTAGTTTTTTTTCACTGAGTGGTCTATCAGCAACAAGTCGTCTAGATATGCCATTATCGTTACACCTTGTGTTCCTAGTTTGGCCAATCGTAGGGCCAGAATTTTTGTGAACACTCGTGGTGCTGTGGCCAGACCGAAAGGTAAGGCTCTGAACTGAAAATGGCGCCCTTCTACTGCAAAGCGTAGAAATTTCTGGTGGGCCGGACAGATGGGAATATGCAAATAAGCATCCCTTATGTCGATCGAGGCTAACCATTCCTGCCCTTGTAGGGCGGTGGCCACCGATCGGATCGACTCCATCCGAAAAAGTCCTGATATGTAGGAACTTGTTTAGCCCTTTTATATTTAATATGGGCCTCATGTCCCCATTTGGTTTGGGGACTGTGACAAGGTTCGAGTAAAACCCGAACCCACTTTCTTCCAAGGGAACCTTCATGATTACCCTTGGAGCAATAGTTGCTCTAGTGCCAGAAGGAGGGATCCACTCTTCTGGGGATCGCTTGGCACGTTTGACCTTATAAAATGGGCAGGAGGAATGTCTTTTAACTCCAGCCTGTATCCCAGACTTACTGCGGAGATCACCCATCTGTCTCTGATGGTGTCCCGCCAGGTCTCTGTGAACAACTGAAGTCTTCCCCTCACCCGATTGAGTGGGGGCAACCCTTCATGACTTGGGGGGAGGTTTTGTACCTCTCTTGACCCAGGGTTTCTTGTTACCCTGTGATTGTCCCTGATTTCTGCCCCCTGGATTTGACCGCGGAGGCCGTCGGAACTGTTTCACAGCCGATGTGCCAGGGACTGGAGCAGTAGGCCTCTTAAAAGAAGGACTTCTACCCTTGTTCTTAACCGGCAAGAGTGTACTTTTACCGGCAGAAGTTTTCTGGATATATTTGTCCAGATCATCTCCAGATAAGCGTTCTCCATGAAATGGGAAGCTAATCAGCAATTTCTTACAGGGAGCTTCAGCAGACCAGTTTTTGAGCCATAGAAGTCTACGCATATGTCTACAGACAGCGTAAAGCGGGATGCCTGTTGGATTGTATCCTTTATGGCGTCCACCGCAACACAAGGCTCTAGGTAGGTCAGCTAGGGCAAGAGCCTGCTGATCTGGTAAGTCCCTTAAGACTTGTTTCAACTGATCTTTCATTGCTTGGCAGACTCCAATCGCTGCTACTGCAGGTTGTGTCACCATGCTTGCTGTAGAGAAAGCAGATTTTGGTAAAGACTCCAATTTTTTATCTATTGGGTCTTTGAACATTGGAACATTATCTACTGGACATGTCAGTGATTTATTTACACAAGAGATGGCTGTGTCCACTGTAGGGACCCTCCATTTTTTTTTTTTTTTTTTTTTATGAACTTATCCTCCATGGGATAGATCACTGGAAATCTCTTGGGGGGAGTAAATATTTTAAAGGATGCTCCCAATCCTGGTAAATAAGCCCTTCCAATAAAGGGTGTATTGGGAAGGAACAGACAGTCTGGGGAGCTTTCAGCGACCCCAGCGAGGAGACAGTAGTGGTTGATGGTTCCGCCAGAGGCATTTAAAATGCTGCTCGGACCATGTTAGTCAGAGACTGAACCCATAATCTTTCAGCCTGAGATGCTGAGAAAGGTTCTTCCACTGTTAATTCCTCTATAACTTTATCAACCTCACCTGATCCCCTTCAGGTAGGTCGATCTCTGGGACTGTTCCTCCACTAACAGGCACTCTGCAGGAGGAGACGGAGATCGGACGTGCTTTTCCTGTGACAGGGAAGCAGCGATCAATGCTGTTAATCTCTCTTCCAATCCTCCCAGAGTTGAGGATAAAACCTCCTCTGTTATATATACAGGAGCAGGTGGACTGGGGACAGCCGCAGTACCAGGTACTCCTGCGGGGTTCCTACGGCTACTGACCTCTGAAATTTCAGGGGAGATTGGCGCAGTACAGCATGCCCAAAATCCTCAGAGCCCGACGGAGACCCCTTTCGCTTCTTGGAAGATTTATTTCCAGAGCGTCTGGACGACATATCCTATAAGCACAAAGCTGAGGTATTCCCGTCGTCATACACCAATTTTGCTGGTAATAGTCTAACACAGTTGCTGCTATATACAAGCCGGTGTCCACTAAAGTGTCTTTCTATGGGGATGCCTGCATCAACCGCCTCTGTGTGCCACCGTTTTGTTGCTAGCTCTGCTTGCATCCAGCTGACACTTGTACTGTGTCTTTTACACATGCTGGGACGCCTGCACATGCGCAGAAGCGCCGCGGCGCGCATCGAGCGTCATCCACCCGCCCCGCCCCTTTTTTTCATAGGAGGCGCGTGCACGCGCCCGCGCCCGTGCGCCATTGGCGCCCTTTTCGAAGCCAAGCAGGGACTAGGAGCCAGGGCCCTTTTTGCCGGAGGGCCTGTGCGGTGGATGAGCGCAGCAACAGGGCAGAGGAAGTGGATTCCCACAGAGAACTTACCAACTGCCTGGATCTTTTGACTTGAGAAAACCAAAGATCCACATGACAAGAAAAAATGGACCACAGCGGCCTCTAGTGGTTTAACACAGGTACCGCGGTCCTCTTTTTTTTTTTTTTTTCTTGACTACTATTAAAATTTTACATTTTCCAGTAGTTACAGGCATACACAGATATTAGCGGGAATACCATTAGGTAACAGACAGAAAGACAAATTAGGCTTGGGGGTCCCCCAATAGAACCAAGTTCCTGGGGGCCCCCACTTACCTGTTCCCCGCCGCAGGACTCTGTTTGGTCCACAGAAGCCCAAACTTCACCTATCACGGCAGGCATTGTAATTAAACCTTCAGGGACCGGGTTCCCAAGGATTCCACTCCCCTGGACCTGTATAGCACCCTGCACAGAAAACATCTTGGTCGTGGGTATGACCAGAGCTCTGGATCCCAGGGTCCAGCCCTCCTAAGAGAGGCATTACAGGCAAAACCTTGCTCTTCTGTTGCAAGGCCCGGGTACCGACCGTTTAGCTATGAAGCTTTTTTGGTGGGATCCGGAACAGCTTACTAAGGCCTGTAAAAGAACCTGTACGCAAGCCCAGGAAAACACATGTTACTCTTTGGCCAACACCTTAGACACTGGCAAAAAACTGAGGTGCTCCCGGATGGGAGGGGCTTATATAGGGGAGGGTACTTCCGGTTTGGAAGTTGCCAGTGCCAGCACCTGAAGGTAAACTATATAACCCATTAGTAATGACTAAGTCGCTCTGTGTCCCGTGATGTACGAAAAAGAAATAGGATTTTTATAACAGCTTACCTGTAAAATCCTTTTCTTGGAGTACATCACGGGACACAGAGCGGCATAGTCATTACTATGTGGGTTATATAGATACCTTCAGGTGCTGGCACTGGCAACTTCCAAAACCGGAAGTACCCTCCCCTATATAAGCCCCTCCCATCCAGGAGTACCTCAGTTTTGTAGCAAAGCAATAAGTGTCCCCAAAAGAGGGGTGGGAGCTCTGTGTCCCGTGATGTACAGGTAAGCTGTTATAAAAATCCTATTTTCTTTCTCGTACATCACGGGACACAGAGCGGCATAGTCATTACTATGTGGGATGTCCTAAAGCAATGCCCAATGAGGGGGGGGGATACACCATACATAAGCTGAGCGCTATCAGACATGAGGATCTTTTGCGGCCTGCAACACACTGCGCCCAAAGGCGACATCCTCCTGACTTCTAACGTCCACCTGGTAGAACCTAGTAAACGTGTGTACTGAAGACCATGTTGCGGCCTTACAGATTTGAGCCAGGGAGGCCTGGTGATGCACTGCCCATGAAGTTCCAACTGCTCTCGTGGAGTGCGCCCTAACTTTGAACGGAGGCGGTCTCCTTCTCAAGCCATAGGCTTGCATTATGACCTGTCGAATCCACTTGGCTAAAGTAGATTTTGACGCTGCCTGACCCTTTCTGGGGCCTTCCGGCAGAATAAACAAAGTATCCGTTCTGCGAATCTGAGCAGTGGCTTTTAGATAAGCTTTAACTGCTCTTACTACATCCAAAGAATGCAATAACTTTTCCTCTACCGAACTAGGTTTGGGGAAAAAAGAAGGAAGAACCACATCTTGGTTCAAATGAAACCTCGATACCACCTTAGGAAGAAAGGCTGGATGAGGACGTAACACTACTCTGTCCTTATGGATAACCAGATATGGCTCTTTACAGGACATAGCTGCTAATTCCGACACTCTTTTAGCCGAACAAATGGCTACTAGAAAAATCAATTTCCTGGTGAGAAGAACCAAGGAAATATGCTGTAATGGTTCAAATGGTTGTTTCTGTAGAACCGACAGAACCAGGTTTAGATCCCATGGACATATGGGAATAGTAGGATTTTTATAACAGCTTACCTGTAAAATCCTTTTCTTGGAGTACACCACGGGACACAGAGCTAGTCATTACATAATGGGTTAAGGGTCACCAGCGGTGATTGGACACTGGCACAACCAATGGAAGACAGTTCCCCTCCATATAACCCCTCCCATCAGGGAAGTACCTCAGTTTTGTAGCAAAGCAGTAAGGTTCCCATAAGAAGGGGGGGACCTCTGTGTCCCGTGGTGTACTCCAAGAAAAGGATTTTACAGGTAAGCTGTTATAAAAATCCTACTTTCTTTATCGTACACCACGGGACACAGAGCTAGTCATTACATAATGGGACGTCCCAGAGCAATGCTCATATGAAGGGGGGGAGACACAGATCAAACAGGCCGCTTGCGGACCAGAAGCCCTATACTGCTGCCTGCAGCACACTTCGCCCGAAGGCGGAATCCTCATGTCCTTTCACATCTATTTGATAGAATTTGGAAAATGTATGGACTGAAGACCAAGTTGCAGCTTTACAGATCTGAGCCATCGAAGCCTGGTGGTGCACTGCCCATGAAGCACTTATCGCCCTGGTAGAGTGCGCCTTAACAGGAAAAGGAGGAGTCCTGTTCTTTAAACCATAAGCTTGAACAATTACTTGTCTAACCCACCTGGAAATGGTGGATTTTGATACCGCCTGGCCCTTCTTGGGCCCATCTGGTAAAATAAACAAAACATCTGTTTTACGTATCTGAGCGGTTGCTTGCAGATACACCCTTACCGCTCTCACTAGATCTAGAGAGTGTAATAATTTTTCCCCCGCCGTCCACGGGTTTGGAAAAAAGGAAGGCAGAACAATGTCTTGATTCAAGTGAAAAGCCGACACCACCTTAGGCAGAAAAGCCGGATGGGGTCGTAATACGATTTTGTCCTTGTGACAAATTAAATAAGGCTCTTTACAAGAAAGAGCTGCTAGCTCTGATACTCTCCTAGCAGAAGCTATAGAAATCAGAAAGGCCAACTTCCTACTCAATATAATTAAAGGAATATGGCGAATAGGTTCAAAAGGTTGCTTTTGCAACACTGACAATACCAAATTCAAATCCCATGGACACAAGGGAGACCTAACTGGAGGATTTATCCTCAGTACCCCCTGAATGAATGTCTGAACTAGGGAGTGAGATGCCAATGGTCTCTGAAAGAAGACTGATAGAGCCGATATTTGACCCTTGATGGTGCTAAGGGCTAATTTCATATCCACTCCTAGCTGGCAAAAAGCAAGAATCCTGCTTATTTCATATTTCTGAGGATTCCAACTTCTGGATTCACACCAGGAAACGTATGCTTTCCAGACTCTATGATAGATGAGTCTGGAGGCTGGCTTTCTAGCATTAATGAGCGTAGAAAGCGCCGGACCAGAGACCCCTCTCCTTTCCAAAATGTGGGTCTCAGCAGCCAGGCCGTCAAATTTAGCCTTTGTAAGGAAGGGTGGAATACTGGACCCTGTGACAGCAGGTCGTGTCGAAGTGGAAGCTTCCAGGGCCTTCCTATCGCCATCTTTACGATCTCGGCGTACCAAAGCCTCCTGGGCCAGTTTGGGGCTACTAGGATTACTGGTATTCCCTCCTCCTTGATCCTGCGAAGCAGTCTTTGTAGAAGAGGGATCGGAGGGAATGCATAGATCAGTGAGAACTGATTCCATGGAGTTATTAGAGCATCTGTCCCGTAGGCTAGAGGATCTCTTGTTCTGGACACAAAGTTGTCCAATTTCTTGTTGAACCTGGAAGCTAGCAGGTCTACCTCTGGGTTTCCCCATCTCAGACATATGGCCTGAAAGATCTCGGGGTGAAGAGACCACTCTCCTGGTAGCAGCTGCTGACGACTCAGGTAGTCTGCTTGCCAGTTTTCTATCCCTGGAATGAAGATTGCAGAGATGCAAGGTACATGCTCTTCTGCCCATGCCAAGATACGGTTCACCTCTCTTTGGGCTGCCCGACTGCGGGTGCCTCCTTGGTGATTGATGTAAGCTACTACAGTAGCATTGTCGGATTGAACCCGAACTGGGTGGCCCTGTAACCTGTATGTGCAGGTTTTGAGGGCTAGATATACTGCCCGGATCTCTAGCACGTTGATGGGCAGGATCCCCTGAGTCTTGGCCCAGGTTCCCTGGGTAGAAGCCTCTTCGAATATTGCACCCCAGCCCGATAGGTGGTGTCTACGGATGCCAGCCTACCAGGCTGCTGGGAGGAAGCACTTTCCCTTCCGTAAATTCTTGGCTTCTAGCCACCAATTGAAGCTGTGGCGTACTTGTGAGGACAGGCGCATGGGTATATCCAGAGCTTGGCTCTTCCTGTTCCAGGAGGCTAAAATATTGCCTTGAAGTAGTCTCGAATGAAACTGGGCGTAAGGGACCGCCTCGAAGGAGGCTACCATCTTTCCCAATAAGTCTCATGCAAAGGCGAATAGACGGCCTTTTGTTTGCTTTGACCTTGTGGATTAGGTCTTTCAGAGACTGTATCTTTGGCTCTGGCAGGTATACCCTGTTTTGGGCTGTATCTATGATCATGCCCAGGTACACTAACCTTCTTTGGGCCTCTAGAGAGGATTTTTGTAAGTTTATAATCCATCCTAAATGCTCCAGGTATCCTACTGTAGTGTCTACAGCGTGATCCAATCCCTCTTTTGACTGATCTATTAATAGTAGATCGTCTAGATAGGCTGTTACCGCAATGCCCCGTGTTCTCAGGTTTGCTAACAGAGGAGCTAGCACCTTTGTGAATACTCTGGGCGCGGTGGCTACACCAAATGGCAGGGCTACAAATTGAAAGTGGCGATCTTCTACCGCAAACCTTAGGAATCTTTGGTGAGCGGGGAGGATTGGTATGTGTAGATATGCGCCTTTGATATCTATGGACGCCATGAATTCTCCGCCTTTTAAAGTAGCGACCACGGATCGAATCGTTTCCATTCGAAAATGGCGAACGTTCAGAAACCGGTTTAGAGATTTTAGATCCAGGATGGGTCTGACTTCTCCGTTCGGTTTTGGAATCACAAAGAGGTTTGAGTAAAAACCTGAACCTCGCTTCTTTTGGGGTACCTCTGTAACCACACCTTGAGCTATTAAGTGATTCAAACCTTTGAAGAAGGATCCTCTTTTTTGTGGATCCTTGGAGAGTCTTGAACTTCGGAATTGAGAAGATGGGATCTCTCGAAATTCCAGTTTGTACCCTGAGGATATTGTGGATACCACCCATTTGTCCTGGGTTTCTGTCCGCCAAGTCGCTGAGAACTGACAAAGGCTTCCCCCCACTCGGCCGAGCGGGGGCGCCCCTTCAATGAGAGGTTTTGGGGGCTTGCTTATTAGCTCTTGAACCCCACGGCTTCTTGTTCTTCTGAGCCTGTTCTTTGGCTTTTGTGGGCGGCTGAAAAGGCCGTCGCCACTGTCTGGAGTCTGATTTCCCGGGAGCTGGGGAGAGAGTGCGTTTAAAACAAGGTCTCTTGTTTTTCTTTCTCTCAGGTAAAAGTGCCGTTTTACCACTTGATATCTTTTGGATATATCTTTCTAAATCTTCCCCAAAAAGGCGTTCGCCATGGAACGGGAAACTTGCCAACAACTTTTTGCATGGGGCTTCCGCTGACCAATGCTTAAGCCAAAGTACTCTGCGCATCTGTACCAGCTGGAGTGTAAGGCGTGATGCCTGTATGATAGAATCTCTCATGGCATCCACCCAATTTTTAGCCTGCTCTGAAGGCAGCTCCTTCAGCCCCTGCTTTACCTGTTGGCTGATGACCTGACACATACCGACTGCTGCTACTGCAGGTTGGATAATTGAGCCGGCCAAAAGGAAGGAGGATTTCAGTAGGGATTCCAACTTCTTCTCAGAAGGATCTTTAAACACTTGTACATTATCCACTGGACATGTCAGGTTTTTATTTACACAAGAAATAGCCGCATCTACCGCAGGCAGGCTCCATTTCTTTAAAAAAAATTCCTCCATAGGATAAAGAATGTTAAACTCTTTTGGAGGTAAAAAACGCTTATCTGGATGTTGCCAGTCTGCGTACAATAGATCCTCTAGTAACGGATGAACCGGGAAGGAGCATGCACCTTGCAGGGATCTTAATGACCCTAGGGAGGAGACAGGCGATTCCGTTACCTCCGAAGAGGGTAACTTAAATGCAGATCGCACAGATCCTGCATAGCATTGTACCTGTGACTTTAAAATCTGGGATACCGAAAAAGGCTCATCCGATATCCCTGATCCGTCTGACTCCTCATCCTCTGCTGATGTAGCCTCCTCCTCATCCTCATCCTCCTCCTCAGGTACTTCTGAAGGGAGGTCCAATACTGGAGGAGATCTGCTTCGCTTATTGTCCTTTTTAGAGGATTTAGCGATTAAGGTAGCAATTTTCTCCTCCAGATTATTCAGGGCAGCTGATAAAGTGTCCTCAGTGACATATGCAGGCCCAGGCTTCACTGGGGAAGCCGCCATACCTGACAGAGGTAATGGCTCATCCTGTACAGGTGCATTTGGCAACACAGGAGAGTAGGGCCGAAACAACTAATCGATTAATCGACAACTAATCGATTATGAAATTAATCGATTACAATTTTCATAATCGATTAATCGGCCAGTAACATAATGAGGTTAAAAATAAACTAAAATTAACCCTTTATAGTACAAAAAGAGCAAACCGCTACTGTAACTATTACTTTCACTGTCCCACAGTAAAAAATTAACCCCTTACAGTAGCGATTATTTGCTCTTTTTGTACTAATTTTAGTTTTTTTAACCCCATGTTACTAAACCTCTTAGGCCTGAGTCACTCCTCTGTGTTTTTTGGTGCTTTTTGCAGAAACACACTACAGGTCATTTACGTGGTTTCCTATGGGACACGTTCACATCCATGATTTTCTCAGCTGCTGCGTATTTGGAAAGGACAAGGACTTTTTTTAACGCAAAACGGTGCTATTTTGTTTTTTGGTTTAATATACTTCAATGGAGAAGCTGCAGAAAAGCATGTAATGTGTTTTTGCGGCAATTTGTGTTTTGTAATCTGCCCAACAACAAATTGGCCCAAAATTTTTTTAAAAATGCAAAAAAATTACCTTTTTTTTTTTTTTTTTACGGTTATTAACCGATTAATCGAAACAATAATCGGCCAACTAATCGATTATGAAAATAATCGTTAGTTGCAGCGCTACAGGAGAGGAAGGTACCGAGTCAGCACAGCTAGAGCCTCCTGTCTCAGGTGGCGGTGCTCTTTTATCTCTTTTTGTCCGCATTACTTCCCCTGGAAGACTTACTGTTTAGACAAAATACAAGGTACCTAAATGCATATACTACCGTGTTTAGTTTAGCAAATACATTAAGTATGCAACTTTTAACACATAACTATGCATAACATGGATGTCTTCTAGGAAGTACCCAATCCAACCACATGGAGTCTTACGTCCCTATACAGCTGCTGTGTTTCTCTGCCAGGAACAAGAGAACTTACGAGCTTGCTTGCTGCTGTAGTGCTTCTCACACTGACAGTCTTTTAAATTTGGCGCCGTTTCTGTGCCTGCGCGCGCCACGTGCCCGCGCACGCCTTCGGCCCCCCCTCCTCCGATAAAGCGCGCTCCCGCGCGCGCGGCCTTTAGCGCTATGGTGGTGGCCATAGTGAGAGAGGACTCTCATCAGCCCCTGTTCCCACTTACCTGCATCTGCAGGTGTCTGTGTCGGCCACCGAAAGGAGGAGCGGGGTGCCCAAGCAAGCTCAGCAGCGGAGGTGACGAGCAGTGTACTTCGCCGAAGCCGACGCTGAACAGAGTGAGGTGAGTATATTCAGCTCTTTACTCCCCCCAGTGGTGGAAAAAAAGAAGACATTCACTTTAGAAAAAAGGTCCCAACCTAGTTATGGACCTTCTAATCTTACCTTATCCACGCCGCAGGTTTTTCTGCTGAAGTATTTCAGACAGATACCAAACTTCACCCTTCACGGTGGGCTATGTGTGCCAACCTTCAGGGATATGGGTTCCTATTTAAAGGATACCTCTCCCCTGGGCCTTGTACAAGACTCTTACCAGGACTTTATAGCGAAATAGCGAAAGTGCTGGATCTTAGAGCCCAGTCCTCCGAAGAGAGACATTACAGGCGACGCCTCATGGATGAGGCCCGGATCCCATCCAGATTCGGCTTAACTTGTAGGCGTCTTGGATGGATCCGAAAGCATAGCTCTTTTACCCCCAGAGGGTCTCTTTGGTAGAGCTTTCCTTTAGCCCCTCCTAACGCGTCCAACACCTTTCGACCCTGGCGAAAAAACTGAGGTACTTCCCTGATGGGAGGGGTTATATGGAGGGGAACTGTCTTCCATTGGTTGTGCCAGTGTCCAATCACCGCTGGTGACCCTTAACCCATTATGTAATGACTAGCTCTGTGTCCCGTGGTGTACAATAAAGAAATTAACCGGAGGACTAATACTCATCACTCCTTGTATAAAGGCTTTGACTAGTGAATGCGAAGCCAAGGGCCTTTGAAAAAATATTGACAAGGCCGAAATCTGACCCTTGATAGTACTCAAGGCAAGCTTCCTATCTACAGCCCACTGTAGGAAGTCCAGACTCCTACCTATTACGTACTTACGTGGATGTCATTTCTTGGGCTCACACCACGCGATGTACGCCTTCCAGATTCTATAGTAGATCTGCCTGGATACCGGCTTCCTGGCATTGATCATGGTAGATACCACAGGATTAGAGAGCCCTCTCTTTTTTAGAATGTGGGCTTCAATAGCCAGGCCGTCAAACCTAGGGCTGGTAAGGAAGGGTGGTATATCGGTCCTTGCGAAAGCAGGTCTGGACGATGTGGGAGAGTCCAAGGACTCCCCACTGACATTTTTACAATCTCCGCGTACCATGCTCTTCGGGGCCACGCTGGAGCCACTAGAATCACTGGTTTCTTTTCTACCCTGATTCTGCGGAGTAATCGAGGTAACAATTGTGGCGGTGGGAATGCATATATCAGCTTGAACTGATCCCAAGGGAACACTAGGGCATCCGAGCCGCAAGCTAGGGGATCCCTTGTCCAAGAGACAAACCTGTCCACCTTTGCGTTGAATCTGGATGCTAGCAGATCTACATCCGGTGTTCCCCACCGCTGACATATTGTCCGAAAAACCTCGGGGTGAAGGGACCATTCCCCTGGGCATAATTGTTGGCGACTTAGAAAGTCCGCCTTCCAATTCTCCACTCCTGGAATGAATACCGCGGATATGGCTGGGACATATCTTTCTGCCCATTTCAGGATGCAATTTACTTCCCTCTGGGCTGCACGACTCCTGGTGCCACCCTGATGATTGATATATGCCACTGCCGTGGCATTGTCTGATTGAATTCTGACAGGGGACCCTTGGAGTTTGGATGTCCATGCTACTAGGGCATACCGGGCTGCTCGTATCTCTAAGAGA
This sequence comes from Rana muscosa, assembly GCA_029206835.1. Taxonomy (NCBI): domain Eukaryota; kingdom Metazoa; phylum Chordata; class Amphibia; order Anura; family Ranidae; genus Rana; species Rana muscosa. The sequence goes on along the minus strand of CM055118.1, from coordinate 93,527,749 downwards.
TTGATGGGCAGGGCCTTTTCCGCATCCGACCATCTGCCCTGGAGAGACCATTGCTCCAGTACTGCTCCCCAGCCTATAAGGCTGGCATCTGTAGTGACCACCTTCCAAGAAATCGGACTGAAGGATTTCCCTTTTTCCAGATTCTGGGGAACCAACCACCAACGGAGGCTCTTGCGAACGGAAGGGGACAAGGACATTGGTAATTCTAGGGCCTGAACTTTCTTGTTCCAGGCTGACAGTATGGCCCTTTGCAAATTCCTTGAATGGAATTGACCGTAGGGTACTGCTTCGAATGATTCCACCATTTTTCCCAGCAGCCTCATGCACAGGCGTATGGACGGCTGTCTTTTTGTACCCACTAAGTGGATCAAATCTCTCAAAGACAACACCTTTTTTCGAGGCAAGAATATTTTCTTCTGGCCTGAATCTAGCCTTAGCCCCAAGTATTCCAGACTTTTGACTGGTTTTAGGGCCGACTTGTCTCGGTTGATAATCCAACCGTGAGATTCCAGATACTTGATTGTCTTGTGAACGACCACTTCTAGTTTTTTCACTGAGTGGTCTATCAGCAACAAGTCGTCTAGATATGCCATTATCGTTACACCTTGCGTTCTTAGATTGGCCAATAATGGGGCCAGAATTTTTGTGAACACTCGTGGTGCTGTGGCCAGACCGAAGGGTAAGGCTCTGAACTGAAAATGGCGCCCTTCTACTGCAAAGCGTAGAAATTTTTGGTGGACTGGAAAGATGGGAATGTGCAAATAAGCATCTTTGATGTCGATCGAGGCTAACCATTCCTCCCCTTGTAGGGCAGTGGCCACCGATCGGATCGACTCCATCCGGAAAGTCCTGATATGTAGGAATTTGTTTAGCCCTTTTAGATTTAATATGGGCCTCACGTCCCCGTTTGGCTTCGGGACTGTAAAGAGGTTTGAGTAAAACCCGAACCCCCATTCTTCCAGGGGAACCTCCATAATTACTCCTTGGAACAATAGTTGTTCTAGTGCCAACAGGAGGGACTCTCTCTTCCGGGGATCCCTTGGCACGTTTGACCTCATAAAATGGGAAGGAGGAGAGTCTTTTAACTCCAATCTGTATCCCAGACTTACTGCGGAGAGCACCCATCTGTCTCTGATCGTGTCCCGCCAGGTCTCTGCGAACAACTGGAGTCTTCCCCCCACCCGATTGAGTGGGGGCAACCCTTCATGCATTTGACTTTGGGGGAGGTTTTGTACCTCTCCTGACCCAGGGTTTTTTATTACCCTGCGATTGTCCCTGATTTTTACCCCCGGGATTTGACCGAGGAGGCCGTCGGAACTGTTTCACAGCCGATGCCCCAGGGACTGGAGAAGCAGGCCTCTTAAAAGAGGGACCTCTAACTCTGTTTTTAACCGGCATGAGTGTACTTTTACCGTTGGAAATTTTCTGGATATATTTGTCCAGGTCTTCCCCGAATAAGCGTTCACCATGAAATGGGAAGCTAACCAGCAATTTTTTACAGGGAGCTTCAGCAGACCAGTTTTTGAGCCATAGAAGCCTGCGCATATGTACTACAGACAGCGTAAGGCGGGAGGCCTGATGGATTGAATCCTTTATGGCGTCAACCGCAAAGCATAAGGCTCTAGGTAGATCAGCTAGGGCAAGAGCCTGCTGATCTGGCAAGTCCCTTAAGACCTGTTTCAACTGATCCTTCACTGCTTGGCAGACCCCAATAGCTGCCACTGCTGGTTGTGTCACCAAGCCTGCTGTAGAAAAAGCAGATTTTAATAAGGACTCCAATTTTTTATCTATTGGGTCCTTGAACATTTGGACATTATCCACTGGACATGTCAGTGATTTATTCACACAAGAGATGGCTGCGTCCACTGTAGGGACCCTCCATTTTTTGATGAACTTATCCTCCATGGGATAGACCACCGGAAATCTCTTGGGGGGAGTAAATATTTTATCAGGATGTTCCCAATCCTGGTACATGAGCCCTTCCAATAAAGGGTGAAGTGGAAAGGAACAGACAGTCTGGGGAGCTTTTAGCGACCCCAGCGAGGAGACAGTAGTGGTTGATGGTTCCGCAAGGTGCATTTTAAATGCTGATCGGACCATGTTAGTCAAAGACTGAACCCATAATCTTTCAGCTTGAGATGCTGAGAAAGGTTCCTCCACAGTTGATTCCTCTATAAACAGAAACAACCTCCTCCTGATCCCCTTCAGGCAGGTCGATCCCTGTATGGGACTGTTGCTCCGCTAACAGGTACTCTGAAGGAGGAGACGGAGATCGGGCGTGCTTTCCCTGTGACAGGGAGGCAGCGATTAATGTTGACAATCTCTCTTCTAATCCTCCCAGAGCTGAGGAAAAAACCTCCTCTGTTACATACACAGGAGCAGGTGAACTGAGGACAGCCACAGTACCAGGTACTCCTGCGGGGTCTCTACGGTCACTAACCTCTGAATTTTCAGGGGAGACTGGTGCAGCAGAAGCATGCCCAAGATCCTCAGAGCCCGATGGAGACCCCTTTCGCTTCCTGGAAGATTTAGTTCCGGAGCTTCTGGACGGCATATTCCTAAGCCCAAAGCTGAGGTATTCCAGCCGTAATACACCCCTTTTACTGAGAATAGTCTAGCACAATTGCTGCTATATAACAGTTGGTGTCTACTAAAGTGCCTTTCTAGGGGATGCCTGCATCAACCGCCTCTGTGTGCCTTTTTACTGTTGCTAGCTCTGTCTGTGCACTTCAATAGCCAGCTTGATTGTCCTTAAACATGCTGGACGCCCGCACATGCGCAGTAGCGCCGCGGCGCACACCGAGCGTCATCCACCCGCTCCGCCCCTTTTTCCAGATCGCCTCTATATAGAGAGGCGCGTGCACGCGCGCGGGCACGTGCGCCTTTTTTGAAAAAATAAGGAGCTAGATGGGAGCCAGGGTCCCTGCCGCAGGGCCCGGGGATGGATGAGCGCAGCAACAGGGCAGAGGAGACAGCTTCCCAAAGAGAACTTACCAACTGCCTGGATTTGACTTCGGAAGAAAAAAATCCACATTACAAGAAAAAGAACCATAGCAGCCCCTAGTGTTTAACACAGGTACCGCGGTCTTACATTTTTATTTTTTTTTTCTTGCCTACTATTAACATTTTTACATTTTCTCAGTAGTAACAGGCATGCACAGAATATTAGCGGGAATACCTTAGGTAACAGGCAGAAAGACAAAATAGGCTTGGGGGTCCCCCAATAGAACCAAGTTCCTGAGGGCCCCCACTTACCTTTTCCTCGCCGCAGGACTCTGTTTGGTCCACAGAAGCCCAAACTTCACCTATCACGGCAGGCATTGTAATTAAACCTTCAGGGACCGGGTTCCCAAGGATTCCACTCCCCTGGACCTGTATAGCACCCTGCACAGAAAACATCTTGGTCGTGGGTATGACCAGAGCTCTGGATCCCAGGGTCCAGCCCTCCTAAGAGAGGCATTACAGGCAAAACCTTGCTCTTCTCTTGCAAGGCCCGGGTACCGACCGTTTAGCTATGAAGCTTTTTTGGTCGGATCTGGAATAGCTTACTGAGGCCCAAAAGAACCTGTACGCAAGCTCAGTGAAAAACACATGTTACTTCTTGGCCAACACCTTAGACACTGGCAAAAAACTGAGGTACTCCCGGATGGGAGGGGCTTATATAGGGGAGGGTACTTCCGGTTTTGGAAGTTGCCAGTGCCAGCACCTGAAGGTATCTATATAACCCACATAGTAATGACTATGCCGCTCGGTGTCCCGTGATGTACGAGAAAGAAAGGCAGGCTGCTTGCTCAGGGGACAATAGCTTCAACTTACCTTCACATATTCACAACAGGAAGAAAAAGTTAAAATCTCACATAAGGCTTCGATTTCACTTCAACTGCTGAAACCTAGCCTTTAAAGATTGCCCAGTAAGGATTTAAAAAGCTCCCACATCCAACCTACTGGTACTCCTTCACCACACTCACCCAGATGTGCAAACCCTACAGAAGCTTCATGCCAGAGTTTTCTCAGGGGTGGGTTGCTTAGGCCTGAGTACTGCACCCTGGCAAACGATCATATGCTCCCCAGTACTTAGAAATGCTGGGTTAACCCTGAGGGCTTAATGGAGCAGTGCACTGAACAAGCATATATAGGGTTTGAGGAGGAGCTTTTAGAAAACTTTGCACTTTATGGGCAAAGTGACAGTCTCTCTTTACATTCAATCCTGAAACACCACACTGATGCTAGCACAGACACAGAAATAAAATTGCAACCAATGAAATGAACACCACCGCTTCCACATAGAAAAGTGTCAGTGATGTGCTGACGGTCTTTTCTAACCCATGGAGCAGATAGTAGGAGGTAGCCAGACAGCACAAGGAAAGGAAAATCAAATTAGGTGTATTCTTCAACCAATTTTATGGCAACTAAAACAAGTACCCTATTGGCATTTCAACTGTACATTTAGCACTTTGGCTGCACCTTCTGAAACCAATAATGATACAGCACAATGTATACACAATGCCATGGTCTCCTCTTATTTCTCACCTGTTTGACAGGCTCATCCTCATCAGTCTCGCTGCTTTCTGTACTACTATCGGCCTGAACTTTCTGTTCTGGGGGAGCAGCTTGTCTTTTTCCCTCGGAAGCCTGTTGACTTAAGGTGACCGTGGGCTTGGAAGTTACAGGTGCTGGCTATAAAAATAGAACAAAAATGTCAGGTTCATGCAGTTATTAGAACTAGGAAATATTTTAAAGACACACACACACACACACACACACACTTTACAGAATTTCAACCTTGTATTTCCAACATATAATACAAAACTGGCCAAAATAACCACTTTGTAGAGCATATTTCCTTACATTAAAGCCATATTGTATTTTCTCCAAAGGACTATACAAATCAAGTTGTGTATCAAAAAAGTAAATGTTAATTGTCTTTTACTTTTCTAATACTTCCCCTACCCCAGCAGAAAGCTGCTGTTAAAAAGTAGGGCCCCTGCCTTTTAACAACTACAATAATAAATACATTGCAGTTGTGGAAAGACCAGGAGTGAGTCAGTCAGATGCTTTCCTGTCCCCTGTAAAAAAGATTTCACAGTTCGGGGGGGGGGATTTTAGAGGCTGCCCCACCCCATCTTTCACAGCTAAGATTTAAGCCACGCCAGCTCCTTAGTTGGGGAGATTTCAGCAGCCCCCCCTGATTCCTCAGTTTGGGAGCTACACACCCCCTCTCCCATATCCCTCAAACTTGAGGATTTTAGTCCCAGAAGACTGCAAGGGGAAGGGGGGGTCAGAACTTCTGGCTCAGATCGCTGCGGGCGGGAGCGGGTATCTGTCAAAACCAGGAGGGTGCAAACAAGCAGTACTTCCCCTTTTGGGTGGAGCTCGGCTTTACCAAAAGGTAGCCATGGTTTTAGATCTCTTTACAATGGTTATAGCATAAAACTGCCTAGTGCTCATACAAAACATAACACTAGCTTTTTTAAAAACTTTGAAACCATTTTATTTTATGCATTCCACTTGACAGAAGAACCAAACTCACCGGCTTATCAATGTAGGTCTCATCACCATCAGAGCTCTCACTCACCTCCGCTTTTCCATTAGATGGTTTGCTGAGGGATTTCTGCTCAGCAGCTGCAGGGCCTGGAATTTTTTTGCCACGTACGACCTTTGGAGGGAATTTTTTTTTTCTTTTATAAAAATGGCTAATAAAATACTAATAAAAGTAGTACACATCCACCAGCTGAACATTTCCCATTTTTGGACAATTCACTAAACAAGACAGACAGGAAAAGGCATGTTCACTTCATAAAGTAAAAACGGTGTTCACTTCAGTCATGCACTCATGTGAAAAGCAAATTCCTGTTTAATTCATCTGCATGATTTGGTATTCAGAGTGAATAAAGCTACAAAAATGGATTAAAAAGGCATATTCTTAAAGCAACCCCAGTGATCGTGATGCTCTAGGACAGAGCTTCTCAACTTCATGTACTCTTCTACTGAAGTACAGGTTTAAAAACCACCATCTGAGGGGGATTAGCCAGCATCTAGCACCCCTAGACACAAGCACATTTTTTACTACTACCTAATTATTTATAAACATTTTCAAAACAATGAGGTGCACTGGCAAGGTGTCCTAGGCTGACGTTTTAAATTACTGTAACTCACCGCACTGGGGAGTGGGCTTTGTAGGTGTGAAGCTGTAGCCTCTTTAGCTTAAAAGGATAAGTTCTCTTTTTGAAAAAAAAAACAAAAAAACAAAAAAAAAAAAAACAATAATGATACAACACAATGTATACACAATGCCATGGTCCCCTCTTATTTCTCACCTGTTTGACAGGCTCATCCTCATCAGTCTCACTGCTTTCTGTACTACTATCGGCCTGAACCTTCTGTTCTGGGGGAGCAGCCTGTCTTTTTCCCTTGGAAGCCTGTTGACTTAAGGTGACCGTGGGCTTGGAAGTTACAGGTGCTGGCTATAAAAATAGAAAAAAAATGTCAGGCTCATGCAGTTATTAGAACTAGGAAATATATTTTAAAGACACACACACACACACACACACACACACACACACACACACACACACACACACACTACAGAATTTCAACCTTGTATTTCCAACATACAATACAAAACTGGCAAATAAAAAATAACCACTTTGTATAGCATATTTCCTTACATTAAAGTGGTTGTAAACCCTTACAAACCACTTTTTTCTACAGGTAAGCCTATAATAAGGCTTACCCTGTAGCTAGCCTGGATATCTCCTAAACCTGCACAGTTTAGGAGATATCCCCCCTGGATCTACATGTGCCGAAGTCATCCGCACTGAAGCAATGGCACGTTGTGCCGTTGCTTCAGTTAGACTGTGCCGTTACTGGCGGCTCCCGCGCGCAAGCTCGGGAGTGACGTCATGCGGCTCCGGCCAAATCACAGAGCCGGAGTCAGCGGCCCCGGTAGGAAGAGGAGCGAGAAGATGGACGCAGCCTGCACAGGGGACAGCGCTGGATTCATATGCAGGTAATTGTCACATAAGCTAGTATGCAATGCATACTAGCCCATTATGCTTTTAATTTGCAGGGTTTGCAGTGAGCAAGTAAAACCCATCAGGGTTTACTTCCTCTTTAAAGCCCCATTGTATTTTCTCCAAAGACTATACAAATCAAGTTGTGTATCAAAAAAGTAAGCGTTAATTGTCTTTTACTTTTCTAATGCTTCCCCTACCCCAGCAGAAAGCTGCTGTTAAAAGTAGGGCCCCTGCCTTGTAACAACTACAACAATGTGTTGCAGTTGTGGCAAGACCAGCAGTGAGTCAGTCAGATGCTTTCCCGTCCCCTGTAAAAAAGATTTAGTCTGCCTCCCTTCTCAGTTGGGGAGATATCTGCCATACGTGCCCCTGCCCCGTCTCCGAGTTGGGGAGGGGAGATTGCAGCCACCTCTCCTCCCCACATTTGGGGAGATTGCACAACCCACCCCATACCACTCAGTCGAGGGAAAATTTCAGCCACACCCACCACCTCAGTTAGGGAAATTCCAGCTGCGCACCCCGCCCCAGCATATATCTTTTCAGTTGGGGAGATTTCAGCTTTTTAGCTGCTGTCCCCCCATCCTTCACGGTTGGGGAGATTTTAGCGGCTGCCCCCCCCCCCATACAGGTGGGAAGATTTAAGCCACTCCCATTACTCAGTTTGGGAGAGATACACACCCCCTCCCATATCCCTCACACTTGTGAAGATTTCAGTCCCAGAATACTGCAAGGGAAGGGGGGGTCAGAACTTCCTCAGATCGCTGCGGGCGGGAGCGGGTATCTGTCATAACCAGGAGGGTGCAAACAAGCAGGACTTCTCCTTTTGGGTGGAGCTCAGCTTTAACCAAAGGTAGCCATGGTTTTAGGTCTCTTTATAGCACAAAACTGCCTAGTGCTCATACAAAACATAACAGTAGCTTTTAAAAAAACTTTGAAACTATTTTATTTTATGCATTCCACTTGACAGAAGAACTAAACTCACCGGTTTATCAATGTCGGTCTCATCACCATCATCAGAGCTCTCGCTCACCTCCGATTTTCCATTAGATGGTTTGCCGAGGGATTTCTGCTCAGCAACTGCATAGCCTGGAATTTTTTTGCCACGTACGACCTTTGGAGGGAATTTTTTTTTTATAAAAATGGCTAATAAAATACTAATAAAAGTAGTACACATCCACCAGCTGAACATTTCCCATTTTTGGATAATTCACTAAACAAGACAGACAGGAAAAATAGGATTTTCATTACAGCTTACCTGTAAAATCCTTTTCTTGGAGTACATCATGGGACACAGAGCGTTAAGTATTTACTTAATGGGTTATAGGCCACCTTCAGGTGTTGACACTGGCAACCCTAATTAAAAGGAAGTTTACTCCCTATATAACCTCTCCTCCTTCCAGGAGCACATCAGTTTTTATAGCAAAGCAATATACCCAAGTCCCAAAAAAGAGGGGAGGGACCTCTGTGTCCCATAAGGTGCTCCAAGAAAAGGATTTTACAGGTAAGCTGTAATAAAAATCCTATTTTCTTTATCGTACATCATGGGACACAGAGCCTTAAGTATTTACTTAATTGGATGTCACATAGCAATGCCACTTGAAGGGTGGGAGAAACAACCCGCAGGGTACACCCAGACTTTGAGGATCTATACTGCTGCTTGCAGCACACTGTGCCCGAAGGCGATGTCCTCATACCTCCTTACATCCACCCGATAAAATTTTGTGAATGTATGCACTGAAGACCAAATTGCGGCCTTACAGATCTGAGCCATGGAGGCCTGATGATGCACTGCCCAAGAAGCACTAACCGCTCTGGTAGAACGAGCCTTAAGTCGAAATGGGGGAATTTTACCCCTTAAATCATAAGTTTGAATTATTACTTGCCGAATCCACTTAGGACAGGCAGCGACGAAATCCACTGTCTCCTTCTTAGGACCCTCCGGCAGAATAAATAAGACATCATGATGTCTTACGAATCTGAGCAGTTTTCTTTAAATAGATTTTCACTGCTCTCACTACATCAAGACAATGTAGTGACTTTTCTTCCCTGGAAAATGGTTTTGGAAAAAACGATGGCAGGACAATATCTTGGTTCAGGTGAAAACCTGAAAATTACTTTTGGCAAAAAGCCTGGATGAGGGCGTAACACCACTCTGTCCTCATGAAAAATCAAATATGGCTCTTTACAAGAAAGAGCAGCCAATTTTGAAACCCTCCTTGCTGAAGATATAGCAACCAAAAATTCCAACTTCCTTGTCAGAAGGACTAGGGGAATATATTGTATCGGTTCAAATGGCTGTTTTTGTAACACAGACAAAACTAAGTTTAAGTCCCAAGGGTTCAAGGGAGGTTTGACAGGCGCATTAAAGAATGAGTAGCAAGTGGTCTTTGAAATAAGACCGATAAAGTTGAAACTTGGCCTTTAATAGTACTTAAGGCCAATTTCATTTCTACCCCTAATTGTAGAAAGGCAAGAATTCTACCTATGATATATCTCCGAGGGTGCCAACCCTTGAATTCACACCAGGAAACATAAGCCTTCCAGACTCCAATATATAGTTCTGGAAGCTGGCTTCCTAGCATTAATCCGGGTAGAGATAATGGACCCGGAAAGCCCACGTTTTCTTAGAATGTGCGTTTCAATAGCCAAGCCATTAAATTTAGAGACAGTAAGAAAGGATGGAATATCGGTCCCTGAGAGAGCAAATCTGGCTGTAGTGGGAGGGGCCATGGGCCCTCCACTGCCATCTTTACTATTTCTGCGTACCATGAACTTCTGAGCCATGCTGGTGCCACCAGGATTATCGGCTCTCTTTCCAGTTTGATCCTGCAAAGATGTTGAGGCAGCAACTGAATAGGGGTGGAATGCATAGATCAGTGAGAACTGATCCCATGGGGTCACCAACGCATCCGTTCCGCATGCCAATGGATCCCCTTGTTCTGGTCACAAAGTTCACCTACTTCGTTGTGAACCTGGATGCTAGAAGATCCAAGTTTTGGGGTCCCCCATCTTTGGCAAACAGCCCGAAATATGTCGGGGTGAAGAGACCATTCCCCTGGGAATAACTGCTGGAGACTTAAGTAGTCCGCTAGTCAATTTTCTACTCCCGGGATGAAGATTGCAGATACGCATAGAACATTCCTTTCTGCCCAAGTTAGAATATGGCTCACCTCTCTCTGTGCTGAGAGACTTTTGGTGCCCCCTTGAATCCTGACAGGACAATCCCGTAACCTGAAAGTCCAGGCCTTTAGAGCCAGACGTACTGCCCGAATCTCTAAGATATTGATGGGCAAGATCTTTTCGGTTTTTGACCACTGTCCTTGGACAGTTGTCGTTTCTAGTACTGCTCCCCAGCCTGAGAGGCTGGCATCTGTCGTTACTACTTTCCAGAAGACTGGTCTGAAGGATTTTCCTTTCAGCAGATTCTGGGTAAATAACCACCAAGTGAGTCTTTGGGCCACTCTTGGGATAGCTGCATTGGCAAGTCTAAAGCTTGAACTGTCTTGTTCCAAACAGACAGGATACAGTTTTGCAACAGTCTTGAATGGAACTGGGCATAGGGAATTGCTTTGAATGAAGCCACCATGGTTCCTAGCAGCCTCATGCAAAGGCGAATGGAGGGATTGCCATTTGACTTGACCCTTCGCACCAGTTCTCTTATGAAGTTGATCTTTGCTTGAGGCAAGAACACCTTTTCCTGGGCTGTGTCTATGATCAGACCCAAGTACTCCAGCCTTTTTTGCGGTATTAAAGAAAGATTTCGCTAGGTTGAGAATCCAACCCAAACTTTTTAGATAGTTGGTTGTAGTGCGTACGCTTTGTTCCAAGCGAGCCACTGATTGACCTATAAGTAAGAGATCGTCTAGATAAGCTACGATTGTTATGCTTTATGCCCTTAACCTGGCTAGAGGTGGGGCCAGCACTTTGGTGAACACCCGGGGTGCTGTGGCTAGCCCGAAGGGCAGGGCTACAAACTGGAAATGCTGCTGTTCTAACTCGAACCGCAGGAATTTTTGATGCGCAGGAAATATAGGGACATGCAGGTATGCATCTCTGATGTCGATTGACGCCAGAAGTTCTCCTCCTAGAAGGATAGAAACTACGGACCCGATTGTCTCCATGAGAAAGGAGTGGATATTCAGGAAATTATTTCATTTTCTTAGATCTAGAATGGGTCTGACGTCTCCATTTGGTACCATAAAAAGATTTGAATAAAACCCCAGACCTTGCTCCTTTGTGGGGATCTTTATGATCAAGAGATATTAAATCGGTCTATTGCCTGAAACAGATTTTTCCAGACTTCTGAAAATTGCAGAAGCCTTCCCCCCTCTTCATGATGAAGCTTTAGGATTCTGTTTTGCAGATTTCCTAACCCAGGGCTTCTTTTGAGCCTGGGTCTGACCTTGAGGTTTCCCTCTAGAGTCTGACAGCGGAGGCCGTCGCCACTGCCTAGAGGCGGAAGCCCCTGGCACGGGGGAAAGAGCCCGTTTAAATGAAGGGCGTTTATATTTTCTTTTGACTGGTAAAAGCGTACTTTTCCCACTAGAAATTGTCTTGATATATTTATCCAAGTCTTCTCCAAATAGTCGCTCCCCATGAAAGGGGAACCCAGTTAGGAGGTTTTTACATGGTGCTTCAGCTGACCAATTTTTTAACCACAGGATTCTACGCATTTCTACAAGCATAAGCGTAAGGCGAGATGCCTGGTGAATAGAATCTTTAATGGCATCTATGGCAAAACAAAATGCCTTAGGTAGTTCAGCCAAATCCCGAGCTTGTTGTGTAGGGAGTTCTTTAAGGGCCAATTTAAATTGGAGTGACCGCACCTGCTATGGAAAAGGCAGACTTTAGCAGGGATTCCAACTTCTTATCTGTTGGATCATTAAGAATCTGTGCATTGTCTATAGGACAAGTTAAGTTATTATTCACATTGGAAATCGCAGCGTCAATTGCTGGTACTTTCCACTTTTTGGAGAATCTTTCCTCCAGAGGATCGCGAATTGCGAAACTTTTAGGAGGAAGAAAATGCTTATCCGGATGATCCCATTCAGGAAACATTAAGCTGTTCTAGCAATACATGTGCTGGAAACGCATGCAAAGCATGGGAAGGTTTTAAAGAACCTAAGGAAGAGGCTGGGTTTTCATGAGACTCTGTTAGAGGCAACATGAAGGTGGAGCGAACCATTTCTGTAAGAAATTGTATCAGCAATTTCTCAGTTTGGGAAGCTGAAAAAGGTTCATCTACCGTTGTCTCCTCTATGGAGGAATCATCGGTTTGTCTTTTTTCCTGATCGATTGAGGGTAACACCTCATCGTGAGTCCACTGTTCCCCTTGCAAAGCTGAAGTGGGGGAAGGGGACCTAGTACGATTCTTATCACTCTGAATAGAGGATGCGGGAGAGGAGGAGAGGGCATCTTCAGTCACATATCTAGGTGCTGAGATGTGAGAGGCAGTTGCACTATCAATTTGTTCCAATGGCTCACCCTGTGTTGCCATAATTGGCAATTCAGGTGAGAATGACAGCCTGGAATCTCAATACCTGGGGGTGAAATCTTTGCTTTTGTGGTAGGCATACTCCCAAGTACAAAAAACAGAGGCGCTATACAATTTGCACTAAATCGCTGAAAATAGTCATGACTTTAAAAGCCGCTATAAAATTTCAGCCTAGTGCTGGAAAAGAGCGTCTTTCCTGAATCAGGAATGCCAGTTTTGCAACCCATACGTGTCGCACAGCTCGTGTGTCCCTGTGTGCAGGCAGCTTTCTTGTTTCCTCTTCAATAGCAAAGGAGAGACTGACACAGCTGTATCTTATCTGTTTTTAGCCTGGCGTACGCCCTTAGCGTTTCACGGCACCTGTGTTAGGCCCCGCCCCTCTGGAAAAATTCCGCCCCCTTTTACATTTAAAATGTTTCCCGCGCCTGAGCGTGGCGTTTTTTGGGTCCCAGACCCAACACGAGAGGGGGGGGGGGGGGAGGCAGAGACTCCTGCAGTGAGGCACAGACATAAAAAAATAATACAGTCAGTAACAAGTTTTAGCGGTATAGCGGGACCTCCGCATCCCCCACGGCGGGGGGGGGGGGGGGGGTGTAGCGGTGCTGTCCACCTAACCCTCTGGTCCCACCAGGTGGAGATATTTTAGCAGATTTTACCTTGCAAAATTATTCCTCCACACGTTGTGTAGCCAGACACGGACTGAGCTATAGTGAAGGACAACAGTAAGGTAAGTGCATAGACTCCATCTAGTGGAGATTTTAAGGCATGACGACATTTTTTCCTTTTACTGGAAGAAAATACATAGGTATTACAAATATCTAAGTTTCTTCCTTACCTTATCCTCGCCGCAGGATTGAACTGATTTAACAGAAATCCAGCCTTCACCCATCACGGCGGGCTGGTTTAATAAACCTTCAAGGACTGGGTCCGTGAAAACGGAAATCCAACTGCCTTGGGCCTGTATAAGCACCCCATCAGGAAGCAAATAAGTAATGTAACAAGACCCAAGCACTGTATTCCTGGGGTCCAGCCCTACGAAGAGGCGTTACAGGCAAAAACCTTGTGCTTCGGATACAAGGTCCCAGGTACCATCCACTTAGGCCTCAGTGGCACTTTGGATGGATCTGGCTTCTTATTGTGGAGGAATTTAAATCCAGCGTGGATCCCTCCTGGAGCTCTTCAGAGCACCTCTTCACTCGTGACCAACACCTTAGACACTGGCGAAAAAACTGATGTGCTCCTGGAAGGAGGAGGGGTTATATAGGGAGTAAACTTCCTTTAATTAGGGTTGCCAGTGTCAACACCTGAAGGTGGCCTATAACCTATTAAGTTAAGGCTCTGTGTCCCATGATGTACGATAAAGAAAGGCATGTTCACCTAATAAAGTAAAACAGTGTTCACTTCAGTCATGCACTCATATGAAAAGCAAATTCCTGTTACGGTAAATTCATCTGAATGATTGGGTATTCAGAGTGAATAAAGCTACAAAAATGATTAAAAAGGCATATTCCTAAAGCCTTTACTAAATCAACCCCAGTGATCGTGATGCTCTAGGACAGAGCTTCCCAACTTCGTGATAGAACCATGTACTCTTCTACTGAAGTACAGCTTTAAAAACCACCATCTGACAGGGGATTAGCCAGCCTCTAGCACCCCTAGACACAAGCACATTTTTTACTACTACCTAATTATTTATAACCATTTTCAAAACAATGAGGTCCACTGGCAAGGTATCCTAGGCTGACGTTTTAAATTACTGCAACTCACCGCACTGGGGAGTGGGCTTTGTGAGTGTGAAGCTGTAGCCTCTTTAGCTTAAAAGGATAAGTTCTCTTTTGAAAAAATAAAAATAAAATAGAAACGTGCATTTATTATTTTTTGTTGCAGGAGCCTGTAAAGTATTGCACCAGTGATCAGCAGATTGCTGATGCCATGCAGGTCTCATTCAGACCTGTCAGTATATCTGCCTGCTTGTACCTTGTACGAGGAAGCCAAATATTCTGACAGGAAGAATCAATTAACTACCATAACGCCGTGGCAAGTAACTGAAAACTACAAGCCGACAGCCGCAAAGGATGTTGGGACTTGTAGTTCATTCATACACAGAGCTCTGTAAATGAATGATGTGGCCACATGAGCCGAGCCCTGCACGGCCACGCCGTTTTCAAAAAGTCACAGCCAGTACCAAGGAACTTCTCCCTGTACTGCTGCCACAAGGAGAGGGGGGGGGGGGCATCATTGGGAACATGTTACATGTTCCACCTGTTTTAAGGGTGGAACATGTAACATGTTCCCAAAGGTGAACTTATCCTTTAAAGTCTTTATTTATTTTGCATTCCCCAGACTTTCATTTGCAAAAATTTACAAATTTAAAATTGTATCAAATTTAGCAAGAATTTTGGATGTTGCATTTGTGTGCACCAACGACTTTAGTAAACTTTTATTAAAAATCTATATTTGGTAAACATTTGTGCAAGTATCACGGGAAGCAAAAATCAGGTGTACCATCTTTTACTTGTATAGGTCCTGCACTTTCAAAAAATGTGTGGTGAGGTGGGGGGGGGTCTTACATTCAAAGCTGTCGGTCCGGCCACCAGAGGTGTAAAATGGTAAGCAGGGTCAGTAGATGAGTGCCCCATATAGATGCCAATTTTTCTGAAAGTTCCTCTTTAGAAAGATTAAAGGCATGTCCCACCCCTTCCAATCTCTATTACCATCTCCCAGTACATGGGGTACGTGGAGAGATTGCTCCAACAGTTATAACTGGCATCTTCTGATGCCTACAATACATTTATTTGATTAGTGTTTTTAAAGGCCAAGTTCAGACTTCCAAAAAAAATAAAAATAATAATAACTGCACATCTTTTTGCAGAAAAATAAATAAATGTGCATTTATTTTTTTTGACAAGTGCTTGCAGAGCATTGCACCCACAATTAGTGGATCACATCTGCAATGTCAGGCTCCTGCACACTCTAGAGCTCTCTACCCATTCCTCTGTACAGACAGCTCTTGAGCAGTAGGCAGTATGAATGACCTACAAGTGTGCCCTCAATTCATTTAATCTACAAGCCTGTCTGCCACAGTGGTGGACAGGACTTGCAGTTTCATCATTCACAGATTCCAGTGAATGAATGATGCAGCTGTGTGGGCAAAGTGTGGGAGAAAAACCCCACCTGTCACATTGGGGGTGAGGGAGGTGT
This sequence comes from Rana muscosa, assembly GCA_029206835.1. NCBI lineage: Eukaryota > Metazoa > Chordata > Amphibia > Anura > Ranidae > Rana > Rana muscosa. The sequence continues at coordinate 93,512,038 of CM055118.1, read as the reverse complement.
TGTACCACACATATTTACAGGTTGACTTCAAGGCCAAATTTAAACGTGATCCAGATAAACTCCATCTACCCTACAATCTACAGTTGAGAAGGAAAAAAAAAACTAGACAGACAGACAGACAATGTCCCACCATGTACACTTACTTGCTTTGTAGTCTCTTCCTCAGTCTCTGAGCTAGAAGAATTCTCATTGCTCTTTTCAGCTCCTTTTTTGGACTTTGAACTGGCAGCTTTATGCACAAAGGGACAAGATGAAATTACAATTTTACATGAATACCTGTTTTGGTCAAGTGAGTATTTTTAAGCAACACAGACATTAACTCACAGCCAACTCTTATTTACCCTGTATGGGGGCTGTGTTTGCTGATGCAGTCTTTTCCTTACTAACAGAGGAGTAATTCCCATCTGGAAAAACATCCGCTTCTTGCGTGAGAGAAGATCCTGGATTGTCGTTCAATGAAGGACTTGCCTTTTTGTTTTGTTTTTTGGAGTTTACCTTAACATCTGCTGCAGCCAAATTCATTTTCTTAACTTGTTTGGCCTAATAATAATAATAATAATAATAATAATAATAATAATAAAAATAAATAAAAAAGTAGCCATAAATCATTTTGTCCTTTTACTTTACCAGTTTTAAAGAAAAAAACCTTGAATCTGTCAGGGTATAACATTACTTGTAAAACCTCAGCTCAACTTCTATTCCAGAGGTAGTGCACTTCTGTAAAACAAACCAAACATTTGAAATCTGTATCAAGACAAAAAGGTTTGCTACAGCCACACCAGAGGCACCAATACTTGAAGTTTGGAAGCCGTGATGTGTCACATTATGTGGTGCCGATCCTTGGCTTTTGGATGGTGCAGCAGAAGATCGTTATCCACTTGAGCTGGATTATAGCATTCAGGATTCTGAAGTTCTATGGAATCCAACAAACAAAAGCCATAGGTAACACTCCAGGATAAGAGTCTTTCCATGGAATCCCTTCTGATGTATGCAGAATGTGACTTTAAGTCTTTCCAGACGATCGGAACATTGAAGCTGCATATCAACCTTTGTGTCTCTCCAACGGTGAAACAGGGTGTGCTAACATGTTCAGTTATGAAGATTTCATTGAGTTACTTACCCTTCACCAAACTGTCTTGCAGGAATTCAGAACAGCACACGTGCATGGACCCACTCCCAGATCTGAAAGTCAAAATTCTAAGTCTCTTTCCTGTCTCATCTAGCAGACTGCAATTTCCTGCACCATTACAGAGATGCGTCTACATTGCTCAGTGCACTGAGCCCCAAGCAATAGGGATAAAGCCAGACACATTCTCTTCCATGTGTCTGCATTTTCATAATGTGAGCTGAATGATGAGAAAAGTCAGCAAATGGCCTGACTGGCTGTATATGAAGCTAAACTGGATCAGTCTGGATGGTACTAGCCACTAATTTTATATATATTAGATAGATAGATAGATATATAGATAGATAGATAGATAGATAGATAGAGATATCTATCTATCTATCTATCTATCTATCTATCTATCTATCACACACACAGTTGTGCTCATAAGTTTACATACCCTGGCAGAATTTATGATTTCTTGCCCATTTTTCAGAGAATATGAATGATAAACATTTTTCACTCAAGGTTAGTGTTTGGCTGAAGCCATTGTAAAAAGAGTAAACACAGTTGATATCATAATGGCAACAGAAACTACCCAAATGACCCTGATCAAAAAAAGTTTACATACCCTGGTGATTTTGGCCTGATAACATGCACACAAGTTGACAAAAAGGGGTTTGAATGGCTATTAAAAGTAACCATCCTCACCTATGATCTGTTTGCTTGTAATTAGTGTGTATGTGTATAAAAGGTCAATGAGTTTCTGGACTCCTGACAGACCCTTGCATCTTTCATCCAGTGCTGATGTTTCTGGATTCTGAGTCATGAGGAAAGCAAAAGAATTGTCAAAGGATCTGCGGAAAAAAGTAGTTGAACTGTATAAAACTGGAAAGGGATATAAAAAGATAGCCAAGGAATTGAGAATGCTAGTCAGCAGTGTTCAAACTCTAATCAAGAAGTGGAAAATGAGAGGTTCTGTTGAAACCAAACCACGGTCAGGTAGACCAACAATGATTTCACCCACAACTGCCGGGAAAATTGTTTGGGATGCAAAGAAAAACCCACAAATAACTTCAGGTGAAATACAGGTCTCTCTGAATACATGTGGTGTGGCTGTTTCAAGATGCACAATAAGTAGGCACTTGAAGAAAGATGGGCTGCATGGTCGAGTCGCCAGAAGAAAGCCATTACTACGCAAATGCCACAAAGTATCCCACTTACAATATGCCAAACAGCACAGAGACAAGCCTCAAACCTTCTGGCACAAAGACATTTGGAGTGATTAGACCAAAATTTAGCTTTTTGGCCACAACCATAAACGCTAAATTTGGAGGGGAGTCAACAAGGCCTACGATGAAAGGTACACCATTCCTACTGTGAAACACAGAGGTGAATCGCTGATGTTTTGGAGGGGATGTGCGAGCTACAAAAGGCATAGGCAATTTGGTCAAAATTGATTGCAAGATGAATGCAGTATGTTATCAAAAAATACTGGAGGAACATTTGCATTCATCAGCCAGGAAGCTGCGCATGGGACATACTTGGACATTCCAACATGACAATGATCCAAAACACAAAGGCCAAGTCGACCTGTCATTGGCTACAGCAGAATAAAGTGAAGGTTCTGCAGTGGCCATCTCAGTCTCCTGACCTTAATATCATTGAGCCACTCTGGGGAGATCTCAAATGTGCAGTTCATGCAAGAGAGCCCAAGAACTTACAGGAACTGTAGGCTTTTTGCCAAGCGGAATGGGCAGCTTTACCACCTGAGAAGATTAAGAGCCGCATCCAAAAATAACACAAAAGATTTCAAGCTGTCATTGATGTTAAAGGGGGCAATACATGGTATTAAGAACTGGGGTATGTAAACCAGTGATCAGGGTCATTTGGGTAGTTTCTGTTGCCATTAGGATTTAAAAAGAATAAACACGGGGGGCGTGGCCTGGAGAGCAATGGGATAGGACGCATGTAAGGAGAGCTCCACTTGCCCATACTCCTTACCTACAATCCTGCTTGCATCCTTGGTAGAAACTGCCATCCTTCACACCCGGAGACTTATCCTGCTCCTCCTGAGATTTTTGGAGATTTCCAGCTTGCTGTAACGCCGCCGCCGCCGCCATCACGGAGCATCCCGGCCGCATACTTCAGGAAAGACCGCGGCTTCGGCCTAGTCCCTGGTACGGTGGCCATCTTGGTACCCCCAGCGGCGCTCCTGGACACCCTCACGGATCCCTTTTTACCCACAGTGGCTCATAGCCTCCTCGATCGGCCTCTGGACTGCCTAATCCCCCTCCAGTGGTGCCTTATTACTCTGCACCTGCTGTGGGGAAGGATCACTGCCTCAGCCTGACTCCTGGAGCGGCGGCCATCTTGCTACACCCGGAGGCGGCCTGGGCAAGTATTATAGGCCCCCCTGATTCCCCTGAGCCTTGATTCCCTGGGATATAGCAAAAGGACAGTGCTATTGCCTGACCACTACCTGCGGGTCACGCTACATCACCCTTGGACGGCGGTGGGAAAGGAGCCGCAGAGGGCTCGGCCTATTTAGCTGCGGCCATCTTGGTACACCTGGGACTCCCCTGATCACCCCCGCAGCATGTCCCCACCAAAAAAAAACTCAGAGGCCGTTGACAAATTGGCCAAATACCGCAGGCTGGATGAGGACCAACAGGCCAAGGAAGGCGCTGACGCGTCCCTGGGCGCGGAACACTCTGTGGTGGCTACTAACAGGCTACTGGATGCCATCGCCCTATGCCAGAGCACGCTTACCACCAAAATCGAGGAGGTCAAAATTGACGTGTCCCTTATCCGCCAGGATCTCTCTACCCTCAGGGACCGCGTGACGGAGACGGAGAGCCGTATTAGCAGAGCGGAAGATATTTTACACCCTCTACAACATACCACGGATGAGGTGCGCCGCCAGCTGCAACAGATTAGCGCAAAACAAGACGACATGGAAAACCGCCTTCGGAGATGTAACCTCCGTTTCATCGGTCTTCCTGAATCTGCTGAGGGCAATGATCCGGCGAGCTTCCTTGAAAACCTCCTGACAACAACCTTTGGCAGAGACGCATTTTCGGTAATGTTCGCGGTGGAGAGAGCCCATCGAATCCCTGTCCGTCCTCCTCCTCAAGGAGCCCCGCCACGTACCCTGATAGCGAAGTTTCTCAACTTCAGGGACCGCGATAAGATCCTCCGCCTGACCAGAGAGAAAGGGAACATCCCCTATACCAACACACATGTGGCCGTCTTCCCGGACTTCTCCAATGAGGTGCAACGGCAGCGGTCCAGATTCCAGGATGTTAAACGGCGCCTCCGCGTCCTGCACCTCAAATACGCCATGCTGTACCCCGCAAAGCTTCGTGTGGAATGCGATGGTCGAACCCACTTCTTTGAGGACCCTGAGCTGGCATCCACTTGGATTGATCAGAGAGATCGGCGAGACTGAGCGCGCTGCACTGCCTACAAGCTGTGAGTACTTTTATTTCTCCCCCACTCCCCCCTGTACCGGTTATGCTCTTTGTCCTCATTCTGGTGTTTAGCCCCACAGCGGCTATATTGTTAGCAGGTACCCCTCACCGGGACAGGGGGAAGGATCTGAAACCCCCCCCCCCTTTTTTTTTTTGTCTCCTCATATTTCCTTGGATCTCGCAGCAAGCTCGCCGTCTCCGGGCGACCCAACTGACTTTTGATCCCCCGGCCTCCCCACATGTGGGAGATACTTGTGGAGAGCAGTCTACCGAACATGGATTGAACTTCCTCTAATACTATACCTAACACCCTGATGGCAGGTGGGGCCCCCTCCTGTAATGCTGAAATGGTGCTGCACGTCTGTGGCCCCTACACCCCATGCACTTCTCAGAGAAGAAGTCGCCCCCCTAGGATCCCTATGGACCTTTTTCATCCCCCCCATCTACCTGACTGTTTGGTCCTATTTTTTAGTTTTCTTTTTGTCACGGGTATCTATGTCCCATTGAAATTAAGTCCCTTGCCTCCAACGTTTTGTTCACGTTGGATGTCCCCTGTTGATACCTGGTTATGGGATACTATGTTCATGCCGAGTTGGGGTGGCAATGGACTGGGAGGGAAGGGAAATGTTGTGGTTATTCTTTATTTGCCACTATGTTTGCAATTGTTTATCTCTGCTAAAGGTACTATGTTATTGTCATACATGCACTATCGATATTGGTATTCTTTATGTTTTATGCCATCTGATGTGTCCTTCTCTGCTCTGCTGGTCCTGGTCTGGCTGCGGTTTATTATACGCGCCCTACGCCCACCATGAGTTCCCTGAAGTTCCTTACGTGGAATGTTAGGGGCCTACGCAACAAGATTAAACGCACAGCTGTCCTGACGTTTCTCAAATCTCAGAGGGCTGACATCATCACATTAGTCGAGACCCATGTCACGGGCCACCTGCAATCCTCCCTCAAAAAACCCTGGATAGGGTGGGCTTACCATGCTACCCACACCTCTTATTCCAGAGGAGTATCGATCCTGATCGCCAAACGGGTACCATTTGATCTAGTACTACTTTGCACGGACCAGCAGGGCAGATATGTGTTTGTGCACGCTACCATTAGCGGGTCTCCTATCCTGCTGCTCTCTTGCTATGTCCCCCCCCCCCCCGTATAACTCTGCTGTAATTAAGGAGGGCCTTGCCTTTATGACTCAATATCCCTCTGTACCGGTGGTGTGGATGGGGGACTTCAATATGACCCTAATCCCCGCTCTGGACCGCCTGGGCGCGCTGAACCCCCCCCTTGATCCACTGGCCCATACCAGACTGCACCGCATAATGACAGACTTCGCCCTTGTCGACACTTGGCGCCACAAACACCCACACACCAAGGTCTTCTCATGCTTCTCAGCTAGTCACAACACGATGTCGCAAATTGATTTTGTGTTTGTCTCAATGTCCCTGCTGCCTAAACTAGGGGATGTAGGCTTTGCTCCGAGGGTACTCTCGGATCACGCCCCCTACTGGATCACAATCCAGCTCCTGAAAGCTTCCCCTGCCCCTTCCTGGCGGTTAAACCCGTTCTGGCTGACTGCCCTGCGGGAACAGGAAGACATCCCCACGGAATTGCAATACTACTTTACGGCCAACGGGGGCTCTACCACATATGACGTGGTGTGGGAAATGTTTAAGCTCCACGCTCGTTCCCTGCTTTCTATGCGTATCAACAGGCTCAAACGGTCATCAACACTTATTGTCCAGCAGGCGGCAGACCACCTACAGGTGCTGGAGGAGGCGTTTCATCGAGACCCCTCTCCCAGCACGGCCAATAACCTCAGGATTCAGGCGCGACAGGTCTCCCAATTGCACATAGAGAAGGCTAAGCAACGAATCTTTTTCTGTAGACAAAGGGTGTTTGAGTACGGAGAAAGATCGGGCAAACTGCTCGCGTATCTTGCCCACTTGGATCTGCATACCCCTGTGGTGGTGTCCTTGACCGACCCACAGGGGAACGACATCACCGACCCACAACTGGTGGCGGAGGAATTTGGGAGATTCTACCGTACACTCTACACATCCAGAGTCACCCACACTCCCCAAGATACCAGGGACTACCTAGCGGGAGTTCAATTCCCTAGACTGACCAACGACCAGCTTGAAATCTTAGAAGCCCCTATTACCGAGGACATCACCGAGGCTATCTCCTGTTTGGCCTCATCTAAGGCACCAGGATCTGATGGTCTACCTCTAGAATTCTATGCCACCTATTCCGAAATTCTAATCCCTAAACTTAAAGACCTGTACAAATCCATATTTGATTCAGGAGTTCTACCCCCCTCCATGAGAGAGGCTCAAATTGTCGTAATTCCCAAACCCGGTAAGGACCCTAAATACCCGGAGTCGTATAGGCCTATTTCCTTATTACAGGTAGACATTAAAATATTAGCAAAGATCCTAGCCTCCCGCCTTAATCAGGTTATTCTGTCATTGATCCACCCTGACCAAACAGGCTTTATGCCAGGGAAAAACACTGCCATGAACATTCGTCGCCTATTCATGAATATTCAGGGGTCCCACGATGAAATTGGTTCGAGGGTTGTGGTGGCTCTGGATGCCGCCAAGGCCTTCGACTCCGTGGAGTGGAACTACCTGTGGGAGTGCCTCTCAAGATTTGGATTTGGCCCCAGCTTCATTCGCTGGGTCCAATTCCTCTATCAATCCCCGAGGGCCAGAGTATTTGTGAACGGTTGGCTTTCCGACCAGTTCCCGCTGGAAAGAGGGACCCGACAAGGCTGCCCCCTTTCCCCCATGCTGTACGCATTGGCTGTGGAACCGTTGGCCATTATGGTCCGCGCAGATGCCTGTATCCGAAGCCTCAGGATGGGGAACCTGGAAGAAAAGATCGGGATGTATGCCGATGATACACTCCTGTATCTGGCGGACTCGGGTCCCTCTCTTGTAGCAGCCCTCCAGTCCATAGAACGTATGGGTGGACACTCAGGTCTGAGTATTAATTGGTCCAAGTCCCAGATTCTCCCGATTGACCATTTCCCCCCCTCATTCACGTCTCCTCCTCTGGCTCTTCCAAGGGTCTCCCTGATCAAATACCTTGGGGTGCAGGTCACCAGATCGCTCTCGGACTACAAACTACTGAACATTGTACCCCTGTATGCCCTGATCAAGACCAAGACACAGACCTGGGCCAGACTACCCCTGGGTGTTATGGGTCGCATTAGTCTGGTTAAGATGATACTCCTTCCAAAAATACTGTATTTGGTCTGGCATGCTCCCCTCTATATACCGCAAAAATGTTTCAAAATAATTGAATCCATTCTGAATTCATTCATATGGGGTCATGGCAGACACAAATTATCTTGGAAAATTCTGAAGAACCTCGTGACATTGGGAGGAGCTGCTCTCCCAGACTTCCAGGACTATTATCTTGCCTCCCAACTGTCCCACTTCTATTACTTTGACAAACGTGAGCTACCAAGATACCAGACACTTCTCTGTGAGCATCCCGACGACCCAGCCCATACCCCACTTCAGTCAGTCCTTAGAACCCCATCGACGAGACGCCCCTCCCAACACAAAGCTGACATGTTGGCTCACCACCGGAGGGTATGGCGGATGGCACTACAAAAAATTGGAACCCCGCAAGTACACTCTCATACCCCTCTCTGGTTCAATACATGTTTGCCAGAATTATTGTCCATCCCAGACCCCGCGGTGTGGACACGCCATGGGATCTTATATTTACACCAGATCATGACCACCACAGGCCTTAAAACATTTCAAATGCTAAAAGATGAATTTTCCCTCCCCAATTGCCGTTTCTTCAGGTATCTGCAACTCCGCCACGCTATACAGGCCCAGTTCTCTGGCTCCAACCCGTCCTTGGCAGTCCCCTCTATAGTGGACACAGTCACGGGGAATGCGCCCGCCAAACTCATCTCCACTCTGTACTCCGCCATTCGTCTCCCTAGCGCCACAGCATTGGCCTACGTGGCCAAGACCAGATGGGAGGTGGATGTTGGACTAGTGGAGGATGAGGATTGGGATGAGATCTTGGAAGACGTGAAAAAAGTCTCCCCCAAGCTATCGGACCGCCTCACACAGTTGTACATTATACACAGAACGTACCTGACCCCTCAGAGAATAGCACGTTTCAAACCCACGTACAATCCAGGATGCCGCCTCTGCGACCACACCCCGGGCTCCTTTTACCACCTTATTTGGTCCTGCCCCATTATCCAGACATACTGGACACAGGTGATACGCTTCCTACACGACCAGATGGGCTCCCCTGCTACCCTTGACCCAAAGATGTGCCTACTTGGCCTGTTGCCAGAACTAGATGCTGACAAACCCCTGCGTACCTTCTTACATGAGACGCTATTCTTGGCGAGAAAAGTAGTGGCCCGAAACTGGATGCAGGCTCTGTCCCCCACAGTCCAGTGCTGGAAAAAGGCGGTTAACGATGCTCTCCCATATAAAAAACTGATTTATGTGCATAGAGGGTGTCCCCTAAAGTATGAGAGGGTATGGGATAGATGGTTGGCGGATGGGGAAACGTGTACTTGACATGTTGATTTCTCATCTTTGTTGTATGCCGGCTCCACTCTCATCGGTGTCTTCATCTTTTATGTCACACAGATGTTTCATTATGTTCATGTATGTACTATTGCTTTGGCCATACTGGATTTTACTGATGTATGTACCATGCATATACTTCTTAATAAAGTTGGTTTTTTTCAATTAAAAAAAAAGAATAAACACAGTCGATTGATAATAAATGGATTCAGCCAAACACTAACCATGAGTGAAAGAAAAGTTTGTGTTATTCATATTCTCTGAAAATTGGCCAAGAAATCGTAAATTCTGCCAGGGTAAACTTGTAAACCTCTGAGCACAAGAGACATACATACACTATATATTCCCCCCCATGGCTGCTGTGATGCTCTGTAAAAAAAAAAAAAAAGAAAAAAAAAAAAAAGGCTTCTGCCAGAAGCGATTGGCCAGGAAACTGTCAGGAGGAGAGCCAGCCAGATCACACAGTGGGGATCTCCCGCTGTGACACAGTTTAGCTATTAAAACGCTGTTCTGCCTCCTGGATTAGCCAATATGATAGACAGCTCACTGGTCCAATGCCAGTCCAGGAGGCAGGACTTTGTTTAAAAGTGGCCGGCATTTCAATTCTAAGCTGTGTCACAGCAGAAGATTCCATTTCTGTGTGATCCGGCCGGCAATCCTCCTGATTCCTCCCTGTGATCCCTGCTGCATTGATGGACACTATATTGTTAAAGTTGTTAATATTTATTTTTGTAACCCAATTGTGCATAAAAAAAAAAAACGTGTAATTTCAGGAGATAAATAATGAGTGTGTTTAGGGCTGGAATAAGGGCAGGGTAGGAGTTAGGTGGGGCAACTGGTGGGGAGTAACTCTTAAGGCCGGGCTAGTAGCTCAGGACTTGGATGGATGGACACACAAAAATTTTCACATTAAATGGTCCCTCAAAAAAACAAAAACAAAACACCGTAAAAAAGGTTAATACAACCACAGGATTCTAAAACCCAAGAAAAAAAAAACCTATAAACTACTATCGCGGTGGTACAGGTTGCCTACTACCCTGGCAAGAATTTACCCCACTGCTTCCAATAGGTGCTGGAGGGGGTGTGGAATGAAAGGCACATTCCTCCATATTTGGTGGGGGTGCCCTGTGCTACAGCCGATTTGGGGTATGGTTGGCAAACACATATCAGATAGCGGGTATATCTATGCCCAGGCTATGCCAAAACATTTTCTGCTCCACATCCCCCCCCATGCCCCTGTCTCGCTACAAACGAAGTGCTCTCTCTCACCTCCTCAATGCAGCAAAACGCCTCATACCAATACACTGGAAGAGCTTGCATATTCCAAGCGAGCAGGATTGGTTGGAGAAGGTGGGGGAGATCATGGAGGCAGAGAGTTGGCTCGCTACTTGTAGAGATACTCGTAAGCAATTTAACCTTACATGGGTAGCCAGGAAAGCCCACGTACATGACACAACCATGGCCTCCTCTAGCTTAGATGTTGCACTACTTGGTTTAGCGAATCCTTCCTTCGGGAGACTCGTCCAGGCGAATTATCCCTCAACTACTAAAGATTCCACTTGAACGTGGACATAACACATCAACGAATTCGGTGTAGAGGTCGACCGATATATTGGCTGGCCGATATATCGGCCGATATTTGGCCATTTTTGATAAATCGGCATCGGGCCGATTATTATCAAAATTAGGCCGATATTTTACACTGGCCGTCCCTCCTGTCCTTTCTTCTCCACACTCAGCAGCTCTGGCAGCATCAAGTGCCGCGCTGAGTGTGTGAACAGAGAGGAGGGAGAGAGAGGGAGAGAGAAGCTGTCAGCTTGATGTCGGGAGTAGGGGGGAGGGGGCGGGGCGGTGTAGCAGATCACTTCACTTCCTTGTTACTTTATGGTCAGTCCAGGCAGCTCCTCCCGTCTGCACTTATCTCTCTGCATGATCACACAGTAAGTCAGCACCAATTCTCCTCACTCCCTTGCCTAGTTAATTTTTCCCTGTATCTTATCTGCTGTCCTCTCCATAAATCTATCATGCTGTATCATGCTGCCTCCTGTCCTGTCTCAGCTTTGCATTCCACACACACAGATCTTACACCCTTTCCATCCCAGTTTGCTTTTAGCTCTCATAATTGTCCTGTCCCCACCATGCAGCCTAGCACATTCCCTGCATTCTGTCACTAATAAAGACATTAGCACTTACATTTACCACCCCAACCTCCTCACCATTCTCTCTTTTATAATATCTTAACCTCCCCCCCCCCCTCCTCCTTCACACTGTAGCAATTTGACAAGTCACATCCTATTGCCGGCAAGGCACTGTTCAAATCAATGCGACACTGACTTTGAGTTGCCGCATAAATTTGAAAAAGTAGTACATGCACTACTTTTGCGATTTAGGCTGTGACTTCAATAGCCACACAGATGTCTTCAAAGTCACAACCCAAAGTCGCACTGAGATGCAGCTCTGAAATTGTGCGATTTCAGGTTAAGTCGCACAATTTCAAAGCCACAGTCAATGTGAACGGGGGCTAATAGTAGGTTCACACTGGTGTGCTGTGGTCTTGCCACAGTGCGATTTGTATATTCAGTTTACCCAGAGTTTTAGGTGCGCTCCCATTCAATTCTATTAGACTGTCTGTTTTCACGAAAGCAAATTACAGTCTTGCGTGCTGCATCTTTGATGCGCAATCAGAAAACACAGTCCACTAGAATTCATCAGGAGCACACCTACAACTGCAAGTAAATCACACATACAATCGCACTGTGGTCAAACCAAAGCGCACCAGTGTGAAACCGCTATACGGCTAGGTTCACGCGCAGTCAGGATCACGCACAAAATTGTGGTTTTCTTGACAAACACAGAAGCGCACTGTCCTTTAGTAGATACACAGTAGTGCCATTGATTGTTAAAGGCACCCCCACTCATCACACATGTGGTTTGGTACAGGACATTTTTAGAAAAGGGTCTTGGACTTCCTTTCCACATTTCCAAATTGGCACCACTGACCACTACCCCATATGTGTGCACCCATTACTCTCAGGTTGCTGCAGTGCAACACTTTAAGTACTATTATAGTGCATGTCACAAACATTACTCAGTGGGGGATCGTTCCTCTGATCCCCGCTGAGCAGGCCCGTCTCCGCTCACTGTGCTGAGATGGACCTGTCAGAGACCCGCTCTCCTCTATGGGGAGATCGGATGAAAACGGATCGATAGTGAAATCCAGACAGATGGAAAGCCTGACAGGATCGGGTGTCAGCGGACATGTCACCGCTGACATCCGCTGCTCCATAGGAGTGAATGGAGGTTCCGATCAGGTCCGCCTGAAAAACTGACAGACAGACCTGATCAGAAAGCCTGTGTGAAAAGGGGCCCAAGTCCGAACCCGAGGGGGCGCACTTTGCCCTGGGCACTGGATGACCTTGTCCCAGCACTGGTTACAGTTACACTCGGCTTAGTGTGAAACCTGCCAGTGTCACCGCCAATCAGTGCCATCTCTCAGTGCCACCCACCACTGCCACCCGCCCCTGCCAGCCAGTGCCACCCGCCCCTGCCAGCCAGTGCCACCCGCCCCTGCCAGCCAGTGCCAATTGCCAGTGCCATCTGTCCCAAACTAGTGCCATCTGACAGTTCCAAACCAGTACCACCTGCTAGTGCCAATAGTGCCATCTGTCAGTTCCAAACCAGTGCCACCTGCCAATGCCAACCAGTGCCGTCTGTCAGTTCCAAACCAGTGCCATCTGACAGTTCCAAACCAGTGCCACCTGCCAGTGCCATCTGTCAGTTCCAAACCAGTGCCACCTGCCAGTGCCATCTGTCAGTTCCAAACCAGTGCCACCTGCCAGGTCCAACTAGTGCCATCTGTACTGAGGACATCAAGGGTGTGCTAGAGTGACAGGAGTAAGCAAGGAGTTGAGTGGGTGAGTTTTTTTTTTTAAATCGGCCTAAAATATCGGCCACAAAAATCGGCCATCAGCCGCCCCAATTTCTAAATATCGGCATCGGCATCGGCCAGAGAAAAACCCATATCGGTCGACCTCTAATTCGGTGATAACTATTCCACTTGCCTTCTTCTCCTTCCTCATCTCCTCCTTTTTTTCCCCCCCTGCTATTTTTATTCCCCCCCCCTTTTTTTTTGTCCTGCTCTCTCTTCTCCCCCTTTTTTTTAATGGTTATATATTTGTTTTGTTCTGCTGTGTTATATTTATGGGATACCTGAGTACCCTTTTTTTTCCTTTTTGAACTACCCGGACGGTCTTCAGGTTTCTGACCAATCTAGGTACTTCAAGTTTATAGTAAGGGAGCCACGCTTGCAACAACTTTAGTCCTCGAGCATATGGCCAACCTACACCCTTCCAGTTTGGAGGGGAGGCCTGTCCACATAGATCGAATATCCGGGACAGGAAGGGTGCCCCTTTGTTTGTTTATTACCAATAGATATATCTGCCGGTTGATAGGGTTGTCCATACTCGGACCATGCTACATGTAGCCCCCTTGTATTCCCCGCCCCCTTCCCCCTCTCTTTCCCCTTGTCCCCTCCCCTACTCCCAACCCCCCCTCCCCCCAATTAATGTGACTTTGTTGTGATGTCAAACTGTTTATACAACTTGAAAATGAAAAAAAAATATATATATAAAAAAAAAAAAAAAAAAAAACAAAACAACACAGCAAAGTATTCACAAGCTACCCTCAATACTACAGCATCAGTTTAGACCAAGGGTTCCTAAATGTTGACCCAAATAAGAAAAATGGTTATTGTACTGAGACCCAAAAAGAGAATCATTATCAAAAAGTCACACAAAACAAAGCCACGCAACGAATAATAGTGTGTGTATAGCATTTTGCGGGCACTCTTCATAAGCTTACACTCGCATCCTACAAAATGCTACAGGTTTGCACTCCGGTTCCACAAACCGGGCACTCTCATAGCTTAAAAGCATCAAAGTGTGATAACGACACTGGGAATCCACCCTACACATTTTAGCCTCTCCTGAATAGCTTCCCCTGAGGGGGCTTCCATGTCTGATATTAGACAATACAGGATGTAGTCTCTATCTGATGTCCTTGTTCCTCAGTACCTGGGCTTCAACAGCTATGCTTTAAACTAATGACAGATGTAGGATGCCAAAACTGTCCTTGAGGCACAGGAACCCAACAATCTGACAGAGTGTAATGTCAGCCAGGAGCCTTATCATGGAGGAGTACCACATGCACCCCGGACATTTTCAGAGCAATGATAACCACCAGAATGCCCTCTATATTGATTTTTCGATGTAGATGAACAACTTTCAGTGATGGAAAAACTAAGATCCCATGACGGCTTCAGAGTAGCTACTGCTTCTGCTAAAGGATCCCTGAACCAAGACAAACCTGTCCAGACAGAAGAGGCCATATGGCTCACAATCAGAGTCCTCCACCTGCAACAATGTTCCTGGAACACCTCCAAGTTTATGGACTTCTTCTTGTGAATCAGGTGTTGTCAGCTGAGGTAGTCTGCCTACTCACTACCAAAACGCCAAGGTGGAAAAGCAAGAACTTGTAGATTTTTCCAAACCAACAGCAGAGTTGAAGAAAACAGGTCTACTCTCCTGAGGACATTAGCAAAAGCTGGGGCAGTATAATGCAACAATCTAAGAATATTTAGAATTCCTGTGTCCCTCAATGGACAATAAAGGAAACGGTATTGTGAAATGTAATACTACTCTGTCCTTCATCCCACTCCCTTCTAGGGCCAAAACAACTAATCGATTAAATCGCCCAGCCGATTACCGTATATACTCGAGTATAAGCCGAGTTTTTCAGCACATTTGTGTGCTGAAAATGCCCCCCTCGGCTTATACTCGAGTCTGTGTACCTAATCAGACTGACATGCCAGTAAGACGGCGGGTGTCCAGTGTAAAAAAGCCACGTCTCCTCCTCATCCGTGATAGGCGGAACATTCAGTTTCCCAGCAGTGAGTCAGTGTTCAGTGTTCCGCCTATCACGGACATCCTCCCGTCTTCGTCCGTGGGATGAGAGGATGTCTGTGATAGGCAGAACAGTGAACACTGACTCACTGCTGGGAAACCGAGTGTTCCGCCTATCACGGACATGGACAAGGAGGAGGCACGGCTTTTTTACACTGGGCGCCCGCCGTCTGACTGCATGTCACGGGCTGATCAGGTATGCAGATCAGCACAGTGAGGCGTGCAATGGGCACAGCGAGGCGTGCAATGGGCACAGCGAGGCGTGCAATGGGCACAGCGAACCTGCAAATGGACACAGTTGACCCTCTTTTCCATTTACAGTAGCTGCTGTATTCTCACCCTAGGCTTATAATCAAGTCCATAAGTTTTCCCAGTTTTTTTGTGGTAAAATTAGGTGCCTCGGCTTATATTCGGGTCGGCTTATACTCGAGTATATATGGTAGTTGGCCTGCATATAGAATGCATTGTTTACATATCAGGAAATACAGTGAAGCACACATACAGCTCAGTACACCATCCATACATGTCAGTAAGTGCCTGAGAACTTGTGAACAGCAATGCTTCATGGGACATGTAGTCCTGGGCAGGAAGTGAGTGGATCTTAAGTCAGAAGTTTTTTTACTTTGCTATAGGGGCACTCTATACTATACTTTGCAGCTTGCTATTGGGGCACTCTGAAGGCAGGAGGAGCCAGAAGCGTCAGTGGGGGATTCCTTTGACTAAGATGTTTTCTATTCTAATCCTTCCAATTTTCCTGTCACTGTGGTCGAAAACGAACATCGATTTGACCCCACTAACAATCAGAAAATCAATTAACTTGTTTTTGTATGGCTAGCATAAGTTACAGCAAGCGCATGGCAGGAAGCTTTTATCAAGCTGCCTGCCTATGACAAGTGAGTCTGTCATACATAATAAATATTACAGTTCTGTCTGAAAATCTACAAAACAGACTTTAATTTATTTTTTCTTTAAATATTTTTTAATGAGATTTACCAGATTCAACCTCTAATAGTATATACAGTATATCTGTTCTGTCTGTTATTCTCAGAGTGGATTAGAGATTTTGCACCCGAACCATATACTTGGTTATTTACATTTATCACTGCATAGAGATATTTAAGAATAAATTGCCGTTTTTTTAAACTTTACATATTACAGGTAACTAAATTATACACCAAATTTTTTTTTTTTTTAGGTTATTATCCGATTAATCGAAACAATAAAATTGGCCAACGAATCAAATATGAAAATAATCGTTAGTTGCAGCCCTACTCCCTTCAATAAAGTGGTATTAGACCCATTTTTTTTTAAATCTTTTACCTATAATAGGGCTTACCTGTAGGTACTATGAATATCTCCTAAATGTGCACCGTTTAGGAGATATTCAAAGTGCATGCAGCCAGTGACGCCCCGGCGCATGCGCTATGAAGGCCTGACATACATGCCGGAACTTCAGGGCACCTTTCCATAAATTGCGGCAGTGACATCATTGCGCCCCCGGCCACTCATGTAGCCGGAGGCCGTGAACCCCGAAGGAAGACCGGGTGAAGATAGAAGCCCTGTCCTCTCAGGTGACAGCGCAATGCTGGAGGGATTCGTTTTAAGGCAAGTCTCTCATAGCACATTATGACAGGGGATTTTTTTCCTTTATGTCAGTATACTACCGCTTTAAAGAGTGGACATCTCCATCTATGTGCAAGTCACAAGAAGACCATTCACAATTACAGCAATAAGCCATAAATACAAAGCTCAACAATATATACCTTAAACAAAAACTAACCAAAATCATCAGTTATCTCTAAGAGTTTAAAATAGGATTTCTTATCTCAATTATATTTTAGAACATATATAAAAAAGTTACATTTTAGGGACAACATTTTTTATCTAGGGAGAATGGTTTTGGAGCACGAAGGGTTCGCTAAAAAGAGCACAGCACATGGCAGCTCTCTCACTGCAGCCTTAAGCCCCATACACATAATCAGAAAATCGTACGAAAAATACAGCTTTCAAAGCGATCACACGATAATCTGATTATTCGTAGAGAGCCGATCAGTTTAATCAGTACAGTTTTCGTCTAAAAAAAAAAAAAAATCAACTTCAAATTTTTATTCTGTTGTAAGAGAATTTTCGTAACCTTTTCATTTTCAATACGAGACTAGCATGAAGAGAAAAAAATAACTCAGACAATCATTCACCTGATAACGTGTACCAGGCATTAGAAAGGGCTGCCCAATGAGGCATTACTAGTCTGTCTTATTCACGTGTGTAAAAGGTGGTTTGAGCTATTAAGCACTGTAAACAACCAGCTTTTTACACAGGTGGTTAAAAGGGGGCAAATTGCAGAGGGGACTTGCCATCTGCCGTTAAATATGTAATTATTAAAAAGCAGTTTCTCCTATTTATACCATTTCATTTTTTAATCTTGACAAGGGTAAATGGAAGCCTACAAAACCATTACACACTCCCTTTAAAAATAAAACATGCACCTTTTTTGCCTTCATGCCTGAACTCTTTTTTACTTGCAGTGCGAGATCAAGGTGTTCAGCCTTTTTGGAATCTTGGAAAAAATAAAAAAATAAAATTTAAAAAAAGGAAAAACATGGTAAACAAATGGAAAAAAAGACAGATTCAGAACACTGAAATTCTTAGCATGCGATTGCAATTTATTTTATCTGAAGATGGCCGTCTTACCATGATCCTGTTTCTTACGCTTTGCTTCTTCCTTTTTTTTTGTTTTCTTTTTTTTCTTTGATTTCCTGGAGAATATAAAAGCCGCAGATTTACCACAAGAAAGTCTTGTATATCCCAATCTCATGCTAAACATTAGACGATCACTTTCCACATGCAAGGTGTTCACAGCTAAATGAGACACTTTTTCCTGAAATAAAGGACTTATTCTGATCGTCTCTAATGTTCCATCTAGTTCCTGTCCTACATTCTCAAACGATTACTGACATTTATTTTGTGTGCTCATGTGGAATATTCCCCCTGAGCTATGAAATGCTTCTTGCTGCTTTGCACAATAACCCAGCCTACATTAAAATGCTCAGTGAGATATGCCAAGGATATTTTTGCCATGTCAAAAGTAATCAAATGCTAAATGAATATTCAGCCAGATACTTTGCAGTATATATAAAACCTGGAACGGCAATATAATATACAGTATTGCAGCTTACCAGTGCTTGCTGCATTCATTTTCTTTATTCAGCCTTCCCCCCCCCCCAATGACCCCGCTGGTGACATTTCCGGTCCTAGAGGGATACCTTAGGACAAGGCTACAGAACACCCCCCTCTGGCCTCAAGGTGATATGCATAACATACACTATATTGTCAATAGTATTGGGACGCCTGCCTTTACACGCACATGAACTTTAATGGCATCCCAGTCTTAGTCCGTAGGGTTCAATATTGGGTTGGCCCACCCTTTGCAGCTATAACCACTTAAACTCTTCTGGGAAGGCCGTCCACAAGGTTTAGGAGTGTGTCTATACGGCAAAAGAGAAAGGGGCGCCCTTGGGACTTTAAGTAAGGTGATCACTATAAAGCCAGTAAAAATAGCAGAAATAAATACAGTATATATTCAATTCAAGTAAAAAATAGTACATACATTGATGTCATGAATATCAGCCAATTCATACAAAATACAGAAATTGGGTAAAAATTATTATTTTGCAAGTATCTGTCAATATTGGCACACAAGCATAAAGTATACCCAACGCGTTTCGCGAGGCTTAGCTCGCTCTTCAGGGGTGGATGCTTGTAGTGTACCTAAAAATGAAAGGATATGGTGTATAGTATGATATAAAAGGGTACAGGGTAAGGGGGGAACCCTTGACGTAGAAAACCCCATACAAAACCCCATACTCACCAATGGACATGGCCAAAAACCAGCGCATGTGAGGCCCCCAAACGGCTGCTGTGAATGTCTTGCCAGGGAGCAGAGGAGGCGGGGCCAAACAAAATCCCAACCCGGGTCAAACGGAAGGAGGGCACAGCATGGATAGAGTTTGTGTATCCCCAAAAGTCTCAATGGGTCCATAAGGAATATTGGCTCTAAAACTCAAATATGTATGTATGTTAGATAATTTAGGTAATAAGGTAGGTAAGCGTGAAAAAATGCATGCGTATCTGTATGTAGATGAAAGACCTGAGCCAAAGGTGGTGAAAGCATGTAACATTGCGGCTCCATCAAGATCTTTCTCCCATATCCTGTTATCACGGACTTGTGCATCTGTGTTTGTTTTTTATATATATATAAAATAGGATTTTTGTACTCACCGTAAAATCCATTTCTCTGACATCCATGGACCGACACGGCGTGTCTTACACTTTACACGTGGGTATATGTCCCTGCTTGCAGGAGAAGACCTAGGCAGAATGTTAAAACATTCCAGAACAAACCAGAGCTGAACAGCCCCGCCCAGGGGGGCGGTCCCTCCGGACATTACCCTCACACCTGCAGCTAGCAGGCCTCAGTTCGTAACAAAGCAGCACAAACTTAAAGGAAGGGTGGGTGCCGTGTCGGTCCATGGATGTCAGAGAAATGGATTTTACGGTAAGTACAAAAATCCTATTTTCTCTTATCCATGGACCGACACGGCGTGTCTTACACTTTACACGTGGGATGTCCCAAAGCAGTGTCAAGAGGGATGGGAGCAGTATAGATGGAAAAACCAAAAAACTTCACTCCAAACAAGGCAGAGCTCCTCAACGGAGGAGTTGCCACTTTAAACAGCGGCCTGCAACCCCTTGCGGCCGAAGGAAGCATCCGGAGATGCAGCCACATCAACCCTATAAAACTTAGAAAGGGTATGAACAGACGACCAGGTTGCCGCCTTGCACACTTGTGCAACCGACGCTTGATGTCGGAAAACCCAGGAAGCACCAATTGCCCTGGTGGAATGCGCCGTAACCGGGAAGGGAGGCGCCCGCCCCATGAGAGCATAGGCTTGAAAGCCGGTTTGTCCGATCCACCTAGAAAAAGGTGGCAGACGAAGCCGCTTGACCCTGTTTCTGACCAGAGACAGTCAACCAGAGAGTAGACTTCCGAATAGAAGCAGCAGACAGGCACACCTGCAAGGCTCGTACCACATTCAAAGTGAGCCGCGCACACTCTCTGGGATGCGATGGGCGAGGACTCTAGGACGGGAGGACAATGTCCTCATTTTAGGTGAAAGGTCGAGATCACCCTTGACAAAAGAAAAAGTCGCGGATGCAACACCGCCTTATCCTTATGGATGACTAAACATGGCGACTTGCAGTACAAGGTCGCCAATTCAGATACTCGTCTAACAGAAGTAATTGCCACTAAAAGGGCCACTCTCTGAGACAAAGTGAAGAGGGGAATATCCCTGATATTCTCAAAAAGAGGTTCCTGGAGAACCGAGAGTACCAATTCCGATCCCACGGGGGGAGAGGAGACTTGACAGGAGGGAGCCCACGGCGAACCCCCTGCACAAGGGTGCCAACCAAGGACTGACCCGCTAGTGGTCACCGAAAGAAGACGGCCAAGGCCGAAACTGACCCTTAATGATACTCAAAGCGAGCCTTTGGGCCACGCCATGCTGTAGGAAAAGCAGGATTCTAAGGACGGAATACGTCCGAGGATGTCAGTCCAGCTCTTCGCACATGGCGATGTAAGCTTTTCCAGGTACAGAGATAGTTCTGGAGGAAGACTTCCGTGTCCTTAATATGGACGAAATGACCAAGTCCGAGAGACCTCGGTCTCTCAACACCTGGCTTTGAAAAACCATGCCGTTAAGGCCAGAGACTGTAAAAGCAGGTGAAATATATGACTTTTGAGACAGAAAGTCCTCCCTTATTGACAACCATCAGGGAACGGCCGCGACGAGACGTACGAGATCGGCATACCAGTGAAGCCGAGGTCAATGCGGAGCAATGAGGATCACCGGAATTCCCTCGGTCGTCACCCTGCGCAGCAGGCGAGGAAGCAACTGCAGCGGAGGATAAAACGTGTATCAGGTGACCATGACCCCATGGGCCACTGACGCCTCTGAGGCATCCGCCAAAGGATCCCTGGATCTGGCCACAAATCTCGACAACTTTCAATTGAGTCGAGAGGCCATCGGGTCCACCTCCGGCGTGCCCCACCGTCTGTGTGGCAAAGGAGTTGAAATACCTCCGGGTGCAAGGACCACTCTCCCTGGTCCAACATCTGGCGACTCAATAGTCCGCCAGTTCTATGCCCGGAATGTAAGCGGCTGACAGAGCCGGCACGCTTCTTTTAGCCCCCTTCAGGGTACGGGGGACCTCGGAAGCCGCAGCTGAGCTCCGAGTCCCCCCATGATGGTCGACATACGCCATCACCGTGACTTGTCCGACAGGATCCTAATGGAACGATCCTGCAATCTCTCAGACCACGAGGATAGGCACGGTCTGATGGCCCGTATTTCCAGAACATTGATCGGCAAACGGGCTTCGTCCGGAGTCCAAGCCCTTGGGCCAACAGGACTCCACAGACTACACCCCAGCCCTTCAGGCTGGCGTCCGTAGTGAACACCGTCCATTGGACGGGGAGGAACGACTTCCCGGACCGAAGAGCCGGGGACCCAAACTCCATGTCAGGGGCGCCCTGACCAGGTGGCTCACCTGGATCGGAAAATCCAAAGACAACGCGGATTTGTCCCAAGGGAACAAGATCTCCTTCTGCAATGCCCTGTGGTGTGTGATTGGGCATACGGAATGGCCTTGAAAGAGATCACCATGAGTCCCAGGACTCCCATGCAAAAACTGATTGACGACCTTTCTTTGGGATGTCAGCATCCGCACTGCAGACTGAAGTCTCAGTAGCTTCCCCGGAGGTAGGAATACCTTTTGCCTCCAAGGAGTCCAGAATCAGACCAAGATTCCAGATAGCCCACGACAGCAATGCCTTGCTGTCTCAGCAAGCTATAACCGGCACAAGCACCTTGGTGAACACCCTCTGTGCCGGGGCTAGGCCGAAAGGAAGAGCCACAAATTGATAGTGGACTTCGCCGATCGCAAGCGCAGATCGGAACATACAAGTAGGCGTCCTTGATTTCCAAGGTCGCCAGAAAATCCCCTTGACGGAGTGCACTGACCACCGTGCGAATGGACTCCATGCGGAACTTTTGCACCTTCACAAAGGCATTCAGGACCTGGAGGTCCAAGATATGCCGAACCCCGTCCCTTTTTTGGGCCGACAAACAATTCGAGTAGAATCCCTGAAACCTCTCCTATAACGGAACCGGCACAATCACTCCGGACCTCAAACCTGAATAGGCCCCATAGGGCCACCCGACGGGCAGGAAGGAGAGAAAGATTCGAGGGAAGAATCTGTCTGGAATTAGGAACGGAACCTATCCTGTAACCTGAGGTGATCACCTCGCACACCCACCAGTAGGAGATCTGGGAGGTCCATTGATCCATGGACCTGAAAAGTCGTCCCCCCTACCCCAGAGCCGGGAGGGGGCAGGACTTCACGCGGAGGCGGGCTAGGGAGCCGGCTTGTTCGGCATACGCACCCAGGGGCGCTCGTATCCACCAGCCGTACCGCTGTCAGTCTGGGAGGGCCTCCCCGTTGATTGACGAAAAAAAAACCTTTTTTTCTGGAAAAGAATGACCCTGCTTATAGCGGCCTCCTTGCCAGCCTGAGGAAGAACAGTGCTTTTACCTCCCGTGACATCCTTGATGTCATCCAGCGCAGCACCGGAAAGCCTACCACCTTTCAATGGTAAACTCTTCGGAGGCTTTTTAGAAGCTAGGTCAGCAGACCAGCATTTCAACCAGATCAGACAATGCAATACCCTGAGTTATAAGGGGCCGCGTCAAACGTGGCGTCGCCACATAAACCAGGCCCTGCACCATTTGTGGGCCAGAGCAATAGTGTCTGGAGGAAGATCATGCTCCTGTATTAGTTGCCCATCCCGCAAGTGTTGGAGACACAAGGGTCGCCGCTACCACAAGCCGTAGGGCGGACCCCAACAAGGCAAACATAGCTCTACTCACCACTTCTGACCTCTTGTGAGTGGGGTCCTTTAATGCAGGAGTCCCCTCCACCGGGAGAATGGTGGCCTCGTGCAACCGGGCGACTGGAGGGTCGACCACTGGGGGAGAAGCCCACGTTTAAGTAGGGCATTTTTAAAGGGGTATCTATAGGCAAACGCTGCGGGACCATAAAAGTCTTCTGCGCCTTTTTCCCCAGACCTTGTCAGTGAGCTGGTCAAAGTAAGGTACATATTGAAAAAAAACACTTTTTAGAAGGCCCGGCCCTAAGGAACCAGAGGAGACCGTCCGCCTGAGGTTCTGCATCCGCAGCATTTAGCTTGCGAGTGTCCCTCACTGCATCAATGAGTTCACAAAACAAGCACCCTGTCATTAACTGACACAGAACTGGAGTTTTCCTTGCAAGGAATGTCCTGTTCAAAACCATCAAATATATATTCAGAGCTAGGGTCCTGAGCGGTAGTGGCTAGGCCCATATCTGAATCAGCGTACACCCCCCTTTTTTTTTTTTGTGGAAAAAAGTGGGGATAGGGGCTTTTTTGCTCCCTTGCGCTCACATACTGCTTCCTCCCGGTCAGATTAATGATACCAGGACTGCCGACAACTGGTCCCTAAGGACCGCAGGTGCAGGAGCACTGCCAGTTGTCTCTAAAAGTGTGAAGAAACAGGTGAACCAGACTCCAATATTGCCACGCTCGGAGACCTTATTCACCATTACAGTGAATAATACAGCCCACCCACAGGCCGTGCTGGGGCTGAGGAGGGGATACCTGGAGTACTCACCACCCCTAGGGACCGCTCGGTACCGCTGTATGAGCCGCGCTGTATGAGTCGCGCTGTAGCGCTGGTGCAGCCTGAGGTGAAAAATCTGTGTATTTCGCGCCGTACAGCAGCGCTGCTAGAGGCCGAAAACGAAAGTGAAAGTGACGCGGCTACAAGAAAATGGCCGCCGGGCACCAGTATAACTATGCATTAAGCCCCAGCCAAAATGGCCGCCAATGGCGCACTTTTTAAAAAAAATAAAACAGCGCAAATGGCGCACAGAAAACAACACAGCCAGTCCCCCAGAACACTTCCCAAACCAAATAACAGTCATGGAGCGGCCCCCCCAGGGCAGAGTGACCCCCCAAGCATCCCCACACAGCACAACAGGGTGCAGAGAGCAGCATAACAGGGGGGAGACAGGGAGAACCCCCCACACACAGAAACACAGCCAGCATGTACTCACCTTGCAGCAGGAGAGACTACTTACCCGTCCCGCAAGCACCTTGGAGAACACCCCCGGTGCCCATAGAGGGACTCACTGGCTTGTTTCAGACAGGCCTATCACAGAGTCGTACTGCGTAGCTGTCGGCCCGGTCCACCGCGAAAGATACAGTAGGTACTGTTCGATCTTGAGAGGACCGTGGGAGCATGAAAGCAACCCGGCCACCCCTGGAGCCATGGGGTATGTCGTGAACTGAGTCTCACGCACACAAGGCGAGGATTAGCACGCTCTATGGTCGGACAGGGAAGACTACGAGGATACTAGTGTACCCAACCTGTTGCCCAGCCGACAGTTGATTGAAGGTCTCAAAAATAAAATAATAAAATTCCCAAAGGAATAAAAATTAAAAGTAAAATCTTCCAGGAGACTGGCTCCTGAGAGAGCCACGTCTTCTCCTTCTGCTAGGCAGAAAATAACTGAGGCCTGCTAGCTGCAGGTGTGAGGGTAATGTCCGGAGGGACCGCCCCCCTGGGCGGGGCTGTTCAGCTCTGGTTTGTTCTGGAATGTTTTAACATTTAACATTCTGCCTAGGTCTTCTCCTGCAAGCAGGGACATATACCCACGTGTAAAGTGTAAGACACGCCGTGTCGGTCCATGGATGATAAGAAAAAACAAACAAACAAACATACACATATATATATATATATATATATATATATATATATATATATATATATATATATGCGCAGCGCTAATAAAGTGCAAGATAGAACCAGAAGAGTTAATTCCATTAATAAGTAAGGGAGTCCTTTAAAACAAACACAGATGCACAAGTCCGTGATAACAGGATATGGGAGAAAGATCTTGATGGAGCCACAATGTTACATGCTTTCACCACCTTTGGCTCAGGTCTTTCATCTACACACAGATACACATGCGTTTTTTCAAGCTTACCTACCTTATTACCTAAATTATCTAACATACATATTTGTGTTTAGAGCCAATATTCCTTATGGACCCATTGAGCCTTTTGGGGATACACAAACTCTATCCATGCTGTGCCCTCCTTCCGTTTGACCCGGGTTGGGATTTTGTTTGGCCCCGCCTCCTCTGCTCCCTGGCAAGACATTCACAGCAGCCGTTTGGGGGCCTCACATGCGCTGGTTTCCAGCCATATCCATTGGTGAGTATGGGGTTTTCTACATCAAGGGTCCCCCCCTTACCATGTACCCTTTTATATCATACTATACATAGGTACACTACAAGCATCCACCCCTGAAGAGCGAGCCAAGCGAAACGCATCGGGTATACTTTATGCTTGTGTGCCAATATTGACAGATACTTGCAAAATAATAATTTTTACCCAATTTCTGTATTTTGTATGAATTGTCTGATATTCATGACATCAATGTATGTACTATTTTTTACTTGAATTAAATATATACTGTATTTATTTCTGCTATTTTTACTGGCTTTATAGTGATCGCCTTACTTAAAGTCCCAAGGGCGCCCCTTTCTCTTTTGCCGTATATTGCAGGGATGGAGGCGTGTGTCACTGGTGACACCAGACCCTCTTATTTTTTCTAGGAGTGTGTCTATGGGAATATTTGACCATTCTTCCAGAAGCGCATTTGTGAGGTCAGGCATTGATGTGGACGAAAAGGCCTGGATCCCAGTCTCTGCTCTAATTTATCCCAAAGGTGTTCTATCGGGTTGAGGTCAGGACTCTGTGCCAGTCACCTTCCTCCACCCCAAACTCGCTCATCCATGTCTTTATGGACCTTGCTTTGTGCACAGTCATGTTGAAATAGGAAGGGGCCATCCTCAAACTGTTCCCACAAAGTAGGGAGCATGAAATTGTCCAAAATGTCTTGATATTTTCCCACAGTCTAGTGTGTGGTCATAAAATGTTCGAAAAACACGTTTGAACCCAAAAAGTGGGGACTTAACCACTTAAGCCCCAGACCATTACGCAGCTTAATGACCAGAGGTGATTTCACAATTTGACACTGCGCTGCTTTAACTGGAAATTGTGCGGACATGCAATGCTGTACTCAAACTAAATTTGCGTCCTTTTCTTCCCACAAATAGAGCTTTCTTTTAATGGTATTTGATTGCCTCTGCGATATAAAACAGAAAAAGACTGAAAATTTTGAAAAAAAAAAAATGATATTTTCTACTTTTTGTTATAAGAAAAATCGAATAAACTAAAATTTTAGTCATACATTTAGGCCAAAATGTATTCAGCCACGTCTTTAGTAAAAAAAGAAAAGAAAAAAAAAAGTCAATAAGCGTATATTTATTGGTTTGCGCAAAAGTTATAGCGTCTACAAACTAGGGTACATTTTCTGGAATTTACACAGCTTTTAAATTTATGACTGCCTATCTCATTTCTTGAGGTGCTAAAATGGCAGGGCAGTACAAAACCCCCCCAAATGACCCCATTTTGGAAAGTAGACACCCCAAGGAAATTGCAGAGAGGCATGTTAAGCCCATTGAATATTTTTTTTTTGTCCCAAGTGATTGAATAATGACAAAAAAAATAAAAAATTACAAAAAGTTGTCACTAAATAATATATTGCTCACACATGCCATGGTTATATGTGGAATTGCACCCCAAAATACATTTTGCTGCTTCTCCTGAGTACGGGGATACCACATGTGTGGGACTTTTTGGGAGCCTAGCCGCGTACGGGCCCCCGAAAACCAAGAACCGCCTTCAGGATTTCTAAGGGCGCAAATTTTTGATTTCACTCCTCACTACCCATCACAGTTTCGAAGGCCATAAAATGCAAAAATAGCACAAACCCCCCCCCAAATGACCCCATTTTGGAAAGTAGACACCCCAAGCTATTTGCTGAGAGGCATGGGGAGTATTTTACAGCTCTCATTTGTTTTTGAAAATGAAGAAATAAAATAATTTTTTTTTTTTTCAATTTTCAAAACTTTGTGACAAAAAGCGAGATCTGCAAAATACTCCCCATACCTCTCAGCAAATAGCTTGGGGTGTCTGCTTTCCAAAATGGGGTCATTTGGGGGGGGGGGGGTTTGTGCCATCTGGGCATTCCATGGCCTCCGAAAATGTGATAGGCAGTGAGGAGTGAAATCAAAAGATCATACCCATAGAAAGCCTGAAGGCGGTGCTTGTTTTTTGGGTCCCGTACGCGGCTAGGCTCCCAAAAAGTCTCACACATGTGGTATCCCCGTACTCAGGAGAAGCAACAGAATGTATTTTGGGGTGTAATTCCACATATGCCCATGGCATGTTTGAGCAATATATCATTTAGTAACAACTTTGTGCAAAAAATAAAACTAAAAAAAAAATATTGTCTTTTTTCCGCAACATGTGTCAACATATAAAATATTCCATGGACTCGACCTGCCTCTCAGTATATAGCTTGGGGTGTCTACTTTCCAAAATGGGGTCATTTGGGGGGGTTTTGAACTGTTCTGGCATTTTATACACAACATTAGGAAGCTTACATCCACTCTTCTAACCACTTGAAGACAAAGCCCTTTTTGACACTTTTTGTTTACATGAAAACATATTTATTTTTTTGCAAGAAAATTATGTTGAACCCCCAAACATTATATATTTTTTTAAAGCAAAGGCCCTACAGATTAAAATGGTGGGTGTTGCATTTTTTTTTTCCCCACACAGTATTTGCACAGCGATTTTTCAAACGCATTTCTTGGGGGAAAAAATACACTTTTTTTAATTTTAATGCACTAAAACACACTATATTGCCCAAATGTTTGATGAAATAAAAAAGGTGATCTTAGGCCGAGTTCATAGATACCAAACACGACATGCTTTAAAATTTCGCACAAACGCGCAGTGGCGACAAACTACATACATTTTTAAAAGTCTTTACAGGGTACCACGTTAGATTTACAGAGGAGGTCTACTGCTAACATGACTGCCCTCGATCTGACCTTCGCGGTGATACCTCACATGCATGATGCAATTGCTGTTTACATATGACGCCAGACTGCCGCTTGCGTTCGCCATTGCGCAAGAGCAGGGCGGGACAGAGGTGCTTTTTTTTTTTATTATTAATTTTGCTTTTTTATTTTTTTTATTTTTAAACTGTTCTTTTCATATTTTTTTTATTTTTATCATTTTTATTGTTATCTCAGGGAATGTAAATATCCCCTATGAGAGCAATAGGTAGTGACAGGTACTCTTTTTTTTTTAAAACTGGGGTCTATTGGACCCTAGATCTTTCCTCTGCCCTCAAAGCATCTGACCACACCAAGATCGGTGTGATAAAATGCTTTCCCAATGGCGCTTTTTATATCCGGTGGGGGGGGGGGGAACATTCCCTCCCACTGCTTGTAAAAGCAGTCCAGCGGCTAATTAGCCGCTAGGATTGCGTTTACATGAAAGTCGGCCACTGGCTGAAAAGAATGATACCAAGATGATACCTAAACCCGCAGGCATCAATCTGGTATAACCAAAGTCCAGCAACATACCAGTACGTTGCTGGTCCTTGTTGGACATGAATTGTAATCTTTTTTTTCATGCAGCCTGTTGGCTGAACGAAAAAAAGAGATTGATCGGTGGGTATGCCCACCATTAGAATACCGCCCTTCATCCACCCACTTCTAATGATGGGCATACATGCACCATTTATATATGCCGAAGCATGGGGGCATCCTCCCGCAAAAGTTATGCCACACACACACACACGGTCGGACTTTTCCACGTGCATGCCTCCGTCGGAATTTTGACCGTATGTACGCGGCATTAGGAGCAAAATCGCTCCTTCACCCCTGTTGCCCCCATGCTTCGGCACATATGCTCTCTTTTTTTTAAACTGTGGTGGTGAAATCACCTCCTACAGCACTGGAGTCGCAGGGATCAGGCCTGTCTCTGCGAACGCTGCAGTTATGTGTGTTGTGTTTTGTAAGTGACAGTGATCGATCGATACTGCACTTGGGTGGCCTGGGCTGGACGGAGGGGCAAAATGCAGGTGCTAGCAGGTATCTGGGCTGATCCCGCTAACACTGCGTTTTTGGGAACCCTAAACTGCTGGGGACGCTAGTATAGATCTGATCAGATATTGATCTGTTCAGATACTATACACCACTAAGGGAGTTGTATACTTCACGCGTGGGTGTTAGCGTTACTGGCACTAACCTGACGCTGCCTGGGGAGACGCAGACCCTCTCTGACATTAAAACCCAATTGATATCACCCGCCGGGCGATCAGGGGGTTAAACCTTTATTGGGTTATATACGGCGGGTGCCCTGACACTATAAAAAGCAAACTAACTAACCAGCGTCACCCGTAACACTTATATGGTGATCACTGGTGAAAGGGTTAACTAGGGGCAAACAGGGGGTTAAACCTTTATTAGGTAATATATGGGGGTACCTGACGCTATATAAAAACCTGACGGGGAACCTAAATAACGAAATAACTAACTGGCTAACCAGTGTCACCAGTAACACTTATATGGTGATCACTGGTGAAAGGGTTAACTAGGAGCAA
Source organism: Rana muscosa (assembly GCA_029206835.1). Classification (NCBI taxonomy): domain Eukaryota; kingdom Metazoa; phylum Chordata; class Amphibia; order Anura; family Ranidae; genus Rana; species Rana muscosa. Next base: position 93,482,226 of record CM055118.1, on the reverse strand, counting down.
TTAGGGGGTTAAAACCTTTATTAGATAATATATAGGGGTACCTGACGCTATAAAAACCTGCGGCGAACCTAAAAAAAAAATAACTGGCTACCTATCGGCACCAGCATAACTAATACAGCGATCAGAAAAACGATCGCTTAGTGACACTGGCAAAAGGGGGTGAAAGGGTTACCTGGGGGGCGATCAAGGGGTTAAACCTTTATTAGGTAATATATGGGGGTACCTGACGCTATAAAAACCTGCGGTGAACCTAAAAAAAATAACTGGCTACCTATCGGCATCACCGACACTAAGACAGCGATCAGAAAAACAAATCGCTTAGTGACAGCGGTGAAAGGGTTACCTGGGGGGCGATCAAGGGGTTAAACCTTCATTAGGGGGGGGGGGTTAGGGGGCTACACTGGACCTAAAACACTCTGCCCTGACACTTTTACAGTCACAAATGTCACTGATTGCAGTGATCAGTAAATAAATGGTCACTGCAATCAGTGACACTGTGACTGGGGGGTGCGATCGTGTGCCTATGTGTGTGGTGTCAGTGTGCTGTTATGTGCACTAACCTCTGTGTCTTCTCTCATGCGGCGCTCGGTATATGTGAGCGCCGCATGAGAGATGACATCACGTCCTCCTGCCTGTGTAAACACTACACAGGCAGAGGAAGCTTTCCATTCGCCGGGAGCGATCGCGATGGGGTGGCCAGAATCGAATGGCGGCCCCCTCATCACGGATCGCTCCCGAAGCGATCCCGGCCGCTCACTGTACCGGAGGGAGGTCCGATGGGACCCCCCACCCATACGAAGGCAGGCACGTACAGGTACGTGATTGTGCCTGTCCGTGCCATTCTGCCAAAGTATATATACAGTGAATGTTCGTTAAGTGGTTAAAGTGGTTCTAAAGGCAGAAGATTTTTTTTTTTATATCTTTAATGCAGCTTGGGTGCCCCCGTAAGCTTCTTGCTATGAGGGCACTCGGCAGAAAGGAGGAGCCAGGAGCACCTGCGAGGGACCCAAGAAGGAGGATCTGGGCTGCTCTGTGCAGAACCATTGCACAGAGCAGGTAAGTATAAAAAAAAATTCTTTCAAAATAACATACAACTTTAATATCACTTTAATGAGGAAAGAAGCAGGGCGAAAATCACGTGTGTAAGAGATGACCTTCCTGGGGGCATTCAATACACATACAGTATACAGAGCTCTCTCCTTTGTCATCGATACACCATTCACATTTTCGTTCGCACCAGAATTTCATAGGTAGCAGTAGGTGGCTCCCCCACTGCATTGGAGAGGCATCTATGACAGACACCAGTTCTGATCCTGTGCCTCTGCCCCGCCCCCACACCACCCCCCCCCCCCTTCTGTCTTTTGCCATTCAAAAAGCCCAGCCTGTGATGACATTGTGCCTAGCCATATATAAAAAGGCAAGGTGCCTGGAGTTGGGCTTTGAAATTGATAGGAACTACTTAGCAACCAGTAACATAACATGTTGGTAAGGAGAGTGTAATGTACAGCACAGCTTACAAAGTGCAGTACTGCTGTCAAGAGTATGTAATATACCACACAGCAAAAATATATCTACAGAGCAGTGATCAGGGCTATGCAACACGTCACATGGCATTTACAAAGGAAGGGTCGGGAATATTTAATGTACAACATGGGTAAGAAATATGCAACATGTTACGAGGAGTAAAAAATGCCCATAAAGTAGAGGAAAATGCCGAAATTTCCGACTTGACTTTGTCATAATGCAGTGCTAAGCACTGCAAATACGCAGCAACAGGGGTGTCACCTAAAAGCATCTCACGTCTTCCCCCATGACAGATTGGAACACTGGAGGGTTCTGTGAATGGTCTGCATATGTCTACTTCTGTCTCCATCCTTTCCTCATCCACAGCAGTATCCAGTGCATTGACCTGTTAATATAAACAGCAGGTAAAATGGGTATTTAACACATCACCATTTTGCTAGGTAAATATATTTCTAAAGGTCCCATTGACATTCAATTGTCACCACTTGTAGGTAACAACCCATACAATTCATACATACAAAAAAACAAAACAAAGTTCAGAAACTTAGGGTTATGTGTAATAAAATGGAATGACACAGGGAAAAAAGAATTGAACCAACTAACTGAAAATTTAAAGTGGAAGTCCATACTAAAACTAAAATCCCTGCATCTATAGCCACCAATTGCAATCTAACACTTATAAAATACAAAATAAAATCAAGTTTAAAAAACAAAAATCTTGGGGGGCGTGGCTAGCAGCCGGAGCGGATGGCAGCATACTGATTCGGCTCCTCATCATCCTGGGCTTGTAGGGGACTTAGAGCGACTATCAGCCTCGTTTCTCACCGCAAACCGGCCAGTGTCTACGCGGACACCCTCCTAGATGCCTTCCCGCAAACGGAAGGAATATCCTAAGCTGGGGAAGATGTCAGACTTCTTCGTGCAGCCGCGCCGACATGCCAGCCAAAATGGCGCCGGCTCCTCCACAGGGACAACACGAGGCCCGACACAGCAGCGCGGTCTCTATTCCGGCGGCACTTATAAGCAGGGTCACTCGCACTACTCTCCCCCTCCATCAGCTACCTCCAGCCCGGCCAAGAGCAAACAGAGAACATCGGTTACATCGCCATCAGCGGAGGAGGTAAGCGGCTTAAGCTCTTCCTTAGATGACACCAGGGAGTTGCAGGACTCCATTACTGACTTCCCCACACTGAACCAACCGATCATGGACACCACCATGAAGGATATGCTGGTGTCCCTACGCTCTACATTACATGCTGACATGATGAGTATCACCCAGCAGTTTAAATCAGAGGTGGCTGAGGTGTCTGGTAGAGTGTCCCACATAGAATCTAAAATGGGGGAGTTTGCGGCCACGTTTAATGATATGGTGGATGCTCACACTGACAGGGATGTCGAGCTGATGAAAATCAACACCAAATTAGCAAATCTGGAGGACAGATCCAGATGTAACAACGTCAAGATCCGTGGAATTCCCGAATCTGTCAAACCCCCAGACTTAAAAGCACACTTCCTAAACATCATGAAAATGGCGCTGCCTGACACACCGCTGGAAGATCTAGTAATTGATCGTATACACCGGCTGCCAAGACCAAAAAATATTCCAGCACATCTTCCCAGAGACACTATAGTCCGGATTCACTTTTACCATATAAAGGACCGGTTTATGATGTCTGTGAGGCGTCGAGATGAACTGCCACAAGACCTACAGGAGCTCTCCTTCTTTGCAGACCTCTCTGCGTTTACCATGCAGCAACGCAGACAACTTGCCACGATTACCAAACCGTTGAATAATCATCATATTCCATACAGGTGGCTATACCCTGCCAAGCTGATGATTACAAAAGATGGCGCAACTCACACTATAGCCAACATAAAGGAAGGCCTGAGGCTTTTGAGAGATTGGCAAATCCTAGCTCCTACTGCACATGAGGGAAGTGGCACTCACTCCCCTTCTTCCTCCCGAGCAAATTCAGATGAGGAAACGAGCTGAAATCTACCCAGATATTCTTAATTCATCACAATCCCCCTGGAAGCCCAGGAGAATGCCACAGAGTTTTTTTTTTCTTCTCAATACCCCCCATCTATAGCTGTACTTAATCCGCACAGATTCCTTGAGGAATCGCACGTTTTTTTACGGTTTTTGATAATTCTTTCCCCCTTGAGTACTGTTTTGTTCCCTTTGCGCTCCTTGTTTTCCTCTTTCTTCCCTCTCCCCGTAATTTTTATTTTACCGGTACAGGACTCCCAACGCAAGGACCCAATATCCACCAAGAGAGATCCCAAGGGAAATTACCATACCAACTCTACGTCCAAACCTGCTTGTAAACCATCTCCAACTGTCTTCGTGCAAGGTAACGCATAGTCCACACTGCTTGGCATCTACACATTTTAGGACTCCCTACTAATCCATCTGCTACGATGCCCTTTACAATATCTTCGTTTAATGTGAAAGGCCTGAACAGCCCACACAAACGTCAAATGGCTTGGAAAGAAGCGACACGACTAAAAAGTGACATTATTTGCTTTCAAGAGACCCATTTCAATACTCACAGGCCCCCATCATTTACTCACAGTAGGTTCCCGCATGTCTATATGGCAAATGGCCCGAAAAAAAAAAAGGTGGAGTAGCAATTGCAGTCAGAGACTCTACCCAGTTTGTACATCTGGATTCCCATCTAGATGTTTCTGGCAGATTTATCATACTTATTTGCGAAATCTCATCGATAAGATTAACGTTGGTAAACCTATATCTACCTAACACGAACCAACTTCGTTTTTTGAAAAAGATATGGAAAAAAGTTGATTACCTAAAACAGGGACATGTCATTATGTGCGGGGATTTCAATGCGATCCCAGCTAAGGATTTAGACTATTCGGGCGCTTCCCCCAACAGCATACGGAGGGCTACAATAGCCCAATTTATAACGTCCTCTGGGCTTTTTGATGTGTGGAGATGTCAACACTCCTCAGAGAGAGACTTTACTTTTTTTTCAAATGTCCACCATACCTACTCACGCATAGACTTGTTCCTTGTAGATAAATTTATGTTGCAAAAAATTGTTAAATCTGAAATACATGTGATAACATGGTCCGATCATGCACCAACTTCCATTGTGGTGGGGGATCGTGAAGCCGAAACCAGAGCTAACAGGTGGCGGAACGACATATATTCCTTGTCATGCCCCGAAAATTCAATACAGATTAGAAAGGCACTAAAAGAGTTCTTTAATATCAATGCTCCTTCGGTCAACAATCCCTTCACACTCTGGAATTCACATAAGGTATATATTCGTGGCCTACTTATACAACTTAGCTCTAGACTCAAGAGGCAACGGTCGAAACAACTAGATGATCTACTAACCAAAATACAGAACCTAGAATCCCTCAATAAACAACATACTACACAGGCTTTGCGGGATTCTCTGTTCTACGCCAGACAGGAATTAAGAGCGCTTTTGATTTCCCAGCAAAATAACCGCCTACGTACGTTAAGAGCAAATACCTACAGATGTGGCAATAAGGCGGGGAAATTGCTGGCAAACCAACTAAAAGATCGGGTGGTTAAACAAAGGATTCCGCACATCTTGAACCCTAAAACAGGACTGAAAGTCTCCAATCCCAAAGATATCGCAGATGCCTTCTGCGACTACTATGAATCACTCTATAATTTAAAAGATGACCTAAACACCCCCCAACCATCAGACACATTAATCAGAGAATTCCTGGCCTCGGTAAAAATTCCTACACTGTCCAACACAGACCTGGACTTACTGAACCAGCCCTTTACAATTCCTGAAATAGAAAAACAAATTAGAAAATTACCGCACAACAAAGCACCAGGTCCCGATGGTTATTCCTCTGAGTACTACCAATTGTTCAGTGCAGAACTTTCACCTTTTATGAATCAGATGTTTGATGCTGCAATACACCAGGCTTCATTCCCACAAGAAATGCTCACTGCTACTATCATCACCTTGCCCAAACCAGGTAAAGATCCAACTACCCCACAAAACTTTAGGCCCATTTCACTTTTAAATGTTGACATTAAAGTCTATGCCAAACTAATTGCAAACAGACTTTCAGGCCTACTTCCACATCTCATTGACCAAGACCAGGTGGGCTTTGTTCTGGGCCGCCAGGCCACAGAAGCGACCAGGAGGATGATTAATCTGATTCACCTGGCCGAAAAAAATAAAAGGCCTTCTCTGCTTCTCACTTTGGATGCAGAGAAGGCCTTTGACAGAGTGCACTGGGGCTATTTGACCAGTGTTTTGGAGAAATTCGGTCTGATTGGCCCAATCCAAAGAGCAATTCTGGCATTGTATTCAACCCCATCTGCCTTCGTCTATACGGAGGGAATGTTCTCCAGGAACTTTCGAATATCGAATGGGACTAGGCAGGGATGTCCCCTGTCCCCATTGATATTCGCCCTGGTGATGGAGCCACTAGCGGAAAAAATCAGGGCTCACCCGCTAATCCAGGGCATCACCTCACAAAACACCCACCACAAAATATCTCTTTTCGCAGATGATGTCATATTGACATTATCTGATCCTGGTGTATCCCTTCCGGCTGCACATGACATCCTTACCCTATTTAGTAAGGTAGCTTACTATAAAGTAAATGCCTCTAAGTCTAGCATACTGGGTATAGCACTTGACAGAGATCTTAAAAAAGCCCTCCGGAGGGATCTACCATACACATGGTCTTCAGATTCAATAACCTACCTGGGTACCAAGTTGACCTCCCCGGTCTCAAACCTTTATGAGCTTAACTTTGTACCCTTAATAACAGACTTACAAAAAGAAATGTCTAGACTCCAAAAACACTACATTTCGTGGTCAGGCCGCATAGCGGCATATAAGATGTTACTTTTACCAAAACGAACCTATCTCTTTAGAGCACTTCCGATTCCCATTCCAAGATCTTTCTTTACCATAGCACAAAAACAACTATCAACCTTCATTTGGGCGGGCAAAAAGGCGAGAGTTCCCCAAATTATGCAGAAGAAACACAAATCAGTTGGCGGCCTGGGTGTACCTATTTTGAAAGATTACTATATAGCGTCAATATTAGACCAGCTTAAAAGGTTGGTATGCGCAAGATAAGAGTACACCCTGGAGCCAATTAGAACAAGCATGGATATACCCCAGATCGCTGGTTTCCCTTATCCAGGCACAAACTCTGTCACCTCCCAAGATTTTAATAGCACATCCCACAATACAGGCAACATTGCACGCTTGGACTTACCTAGCGGAGGTATCACACTCAACCCTACCTAATACTGAGGTTCCTATTCTTATTGAAACCCTCAATTGGTTGATTCCCAATATCTCCCTGACTCAGTGGGTACAGAAAGGAATTAAAAATCTTGAGGATATTGTAGTAAATAGCAAATTGATCGCGTTCTCTGACATACAATCCAAATATGGAATACCATCATCTGAATTTCTGACTTACCAACAAATCTCTTCCTATTATCAAAAGTTCAACAACACAAACATCCTCGTCCCCAAACTAGTATGGACATACTTGAATTCATCCGACCCAAAGGCAAAAGGCATATCTCTTATGTATAGTACACTAAATTCCAAAAAGGTTTTCTGTAAATTCAACCCACTACTGAAGTGGGAAAAAGAGTTGCACAAGGTCTTTTCTGAACAACAGTGGCTCCTAGCGATTAAAAACACACATCAATTCTCACGTTGCTCAAATTATGAGGAATTGGCTCAAAAACTTTGGATAAGATGGCACTACACTCCATATATAATGGCCAAGTTCTCTGAGGCGCAGTCTAATCTATGTTGGAGGGGGTGTGGACAGGTGGGGACGTTGTCGCACATGGTGTGGGCATGCCTCCACCTCCGCAGCTTCTGGTCTGAAATGTTCAAACTCATATCGAAAATAACTGGAGTATTTGTACAACCTACCATTGAAAAAGCTATATTGAGCATTGACATGTCTGAATACCCACTATCAGTTAGGTCAATAGCCATGCACATTATGTTTGCAGCAAGGTCTCTGGTAATGAGTAAGTGGAAAACGAATGAAATTCCTAGTAAAGGAGAGGTGATCACAAAAGTCAACGCTATTGCAGAATACGAAAAAATATTAGCATACAGGGACGGTTGCATCTCCAGATATGAATCTCACTGGAGGATATGGAGGTCCAATTTCAAATCCCACGGGTTGTAATGCCCAGTACCATAATTCTATTCTATTTTCTATACCATTTCTTACCCTCTTTCATACTTAAACTTCTCACTGTACTCCTCTTCATCTATCTCCCCCAACCTGAGTTCAGTTATAACCAATGTCAAATCCTCCATAGCTGAAATGGAGGGCTTAAAGTCCGTATTAAACTACAAGATTCAGATTGTAAAGATGTGCCTAGATGTTACATCGTTCTACGTTTTCACTCAAAAAAATTTTGAAGTTGAATCTAGCATCAGATGTAGGAGTGTAATGCCACAGAGTTGTAGAAATTTATGTATAACCATCACATTTGTCAACATTATTTGTAATGTACAGCAATTTGCAGCTTGTCAAATTCCACTCCTTGTATCTATGACTTTATATTCTTAATAAAAAGTATTTGATTAAAAAACAAAAATCTTTAATCATAACATTAATAGGTACTGGCCTCTAGTGGCCGTTTAATATATTACTACTAAAGGATTAAAGAATGGGAGGCCACAAGTGGTCTATGAAGATATTACATTCTACTATACTAATTCAGAGTCAATAGAACAAACTCAGACTTTACAAAGTAAAGATCATAACATTAACAGGCACTGGTCTCTGGTGTCCATTTAGTATATTACCACTAAAGAATAAGGGTAGGGGAGACCTCAAGTGGTCATTGAAAGACAATACAAGTGGGATAGACAGAATCAAGAATTATTGGAGAGGTATGAATATGACTTGGGCTGTTTCCATGAACGAAACCAAAAGGATATTTCATCTTAACACTTTAAGTACCACTGGTTTCAATATAGATTTAAATGGTTTTATCTTGGATTTTTTATAGTTTTACTTTGTAAAGTCTGGGTTTGTTCCGATTCAGAATCATTATGTAATATTTTCAATGACCACTTGAGCGCTCCCCTACCCTTAATTGGTAATATACTAAGCGACCACCAGAGGCCATTGCCTATTAACGTTACGATCTTTACTTTGTAAAGTCTGGGTTTGGTTCTACGGACTCCAAATTCGTATAGTACAATGTAATATCTTCAATGACTACTTGAGGTCTCCCCTATTTTAATCCTTTAGTGGCAATATATAAACCAGCCACTAGAGACCAGTACCTATGTTATGAATAAAGATTTTTGTATTTTAAACTTGATTTTATATTATATTTTATAAGTGTTAGATGGCAATAAATAGATAAGCATCTTAGAACTAATATGTATGATTATGGCTGCATAATATCTAAGGATGGTTGTGGATTCAATAGGATTGGCCCAGGCTGGTTATGAGTTATATAAAAAGCAGTCAGACGTATCCAAGCACAACAACCCCTGAAGATGATGTCAGATGTAGGCTGGTGAAACGACATTAAGTCGTGTTTGAGATACATTATTTCCAGTCAGCTGGAACGCAGGTGGAGCGCTTACCAGGGTTTCCTATACAATATATGCTGATCCTTGTCTTTTTTGATGCAAGTGCAATACATTGTTCTTTTTAAATAAATATTTTGAATTACTGCACCATAAGAGCGTTGTTTCCTCTCCCTCTCTATATGGCAACACTGGAGCTTTGAATACTCCATCTATATAAAATATTGAAAGGAAGACAGCAGCGGTTTGGATTCATTCCTGTGACCTCATGTACAACATCTTAGATTTTCCCATATGCCCAATTTGATTCCCTGTAATAGGGGTCAATTAAGTCTGGTGAGTGCATTGTGTCTATGCATGCTGGTGGAGAGGAAGAAGTTAGCGGTCATTGGCTAACGAAACGCATCAGAACGCTCGTGACGACCGTGGGAATCGCAGCCCAAAGTACGAGCAGTATATTGAGGCAGTGGCGAAGTGACGGCTGAAAGTCTATCGGAGGCTGGGGACAATGCCTCACTCAGTGAATGGACAGATCCCCTGGTGACCAACAGAGCAGTGCTCAAATCGGAGGGATGGGTGGAGGTACGAGGAAGCAGGCGAGATGGTGAGAGAGTATTTTCTACCTACTACATTACATGGAACTTATTGATCAGCTGGGGACTGACAATCTTGACTCTCCCCCTGCTTTAACCACTTCCCTACCGTAGGACGTCATAATATGATGTCCTGGACTTTGGGGGGGGGGGGGTTATCTAAATGATGCCTGCAGCTACTGGCATCATTCAGATATCCTTCTTTTCTGCCGGCGATTCTGCGCACCATAAGAACGATCATAGCAGCGGTTCTGCCGCTTGATCATTCTTATAGGCGACGGGAGGGGATGCCCCCCCCTCCCGTCGCCATCCGATGCTTCTCCGGGCTCTCCCGTGCCATCGGGGGCCCGGAGAACGAATCGGCCAGATGAGTAATATAGAGATTTCCGGTGACCAGATGGTCGCTGGTCATCTCTATGACCGGCGGAGGCCCGGGCGCAACGTTATGACGTCACGCCTGGGTACCCGGAAGTAAACAAAGCCGCAATCGGGGCTGTCATCATGAGATTGTGAAAAAAAAATCCACGATCTCATGCTTTCCAGCCTGGAGGAGAGATGTGGGGTCTCCCCGCTAGTTCGGGCTCAGAAGCGAACACATACGTAAGTCCCGCCCACATATGTAAACGGAGTTCAAACCACACATGTGAGGTATCGCCGCCTGCAACAATTCTAGCACAAGACCTCCTCTGTAACTCTAAACTGGTAACCTGTAAAAAAAAAATTAAAGCGTCACCTATGGAGATTTTTAAGCACCGAAGTTTGCCGCCATTCCATGACGAGTTAGGTATTTATTTACTCCAGGGCTCGACAATCCCCGGGCGCCAGGTCGCAAATGCGACTAGAATTAGTGACCTGGCGCCTGGGGCAGCACAGCTGAGGTTACCTGTATCTCTTTGCGCCCCCCCACGATCGCGTGATCTCGTCGGGCCGCGCCGGCCGGTAATTTAGGCCGCGGCTTTGCGGCCTTCTGCAGGCCTAGGCTTCATTCTGTAATCTGGCGCCATCTTGTGGTGGCCGTTGGTATGACAAGACAACCAGCAATGCTTGCCTGTTTCACTGCCCACCCATCTCCTTCCCTTTACTTAGAAGTTAACCCCCAAACATTATATATATTTTTTATTCTAACACCCTAGAGAATAAAATGGCGGTCGTTGCAATACTTTCTGTCACACCGTATTTGCGCAGCGGTCTTACAAGCGCACTTTGAGGAAAAAAAAAACATTTTTAAATTAAAAAATAAGACAACAGCAAAGTTAGCCAAATTTTTATTTTTATTGTGAAAGATAATGTTACGCCAAGTAAATTTGATACCCAACATGTCACACTTCAAAATTGCGTCCGCTCGTGGAATGGCGACAAACTTTTACCCTTTAAAATCTCCATAGGCGACATTTAAAAAGTTCTACAGGTTGCATGTTTTGAGTTATTGCTCTCGCTCTACCGATCGCGGCGATACCTCACATGTGTGGTTTAAACACTGCTTTCATATGCGGGCGCTACTCACGTATGCGTTCGCTTCTGCACGCATTGGTAGGTAAAAAAAAAAAACCTGGCTCCTAACTATGATTTTTACATGAAGGAGAGAAGTGCCAGAATTGGCCCGGTATGGAAGTGGTTAATCCTCCCTCCCCATCCTCCACTACATGGATTAATGATCTTTTCAAGTTTATATCATTCAAGAATGTGTCCCCCCGCAGTTTTTTCTTCTGGACATTATAGCCACTTATGCCTCGTGTAGGTAAATGAGAGCTGAGCCCTTCGTTTCAAGGACTTTTAAAGCGGAGGTCCGCCGAAAATGTATTTTTTTTTTTAAAAGTCAGCAGCTACAAATACTGCAGCTGCTTATTTTTTAAATATGGACACTTACCTGTCCAGGACGCCCGCGATGTCGGCACCCAAAGCCAATCTATCGCTCGGCTCTTGGATGCTGCCGCCGCCATCTTCGGTAAGGGAATCAGGAAGTGATTACTTCCTGGTTCTCTACTGCGCTCGCGACGACTCTTGCTGCACGATTTCTCTGGTCCCTGCTGTCTTCTGGGACCTGTGTGTCTCCCAGAAGAAAGCGGGGGGGAGGGGGGGCGAAGGAAGTGGTGTAGATATCCGAGCCACCCGCAGGTATTTATGCCCGGAAGTGGGAGAAAATACAGGTATCTGCTCCCCCCTCCCCCCCTGAAAAGCCTACCTACCTGCCTAAAAACGCATTCACATCTCACCCAGTTAACAGCTATATATTCCCGTTTGGGTTAGTTACAATCCGCGATTACATTGGGGAATGGGATGGTAGTATGAGAAGTTCATTGTAGATTATACTTCAATCAATTCCCAACCCCTGGAGCTGTCTGTGTGAATGGATGTATGCGCAGCTGCGATCACTCTTAATGACAACGTTGTCTTTTTAAATTACTTTAGAAGGTATATACTTAGATTGTTATTAGGGTTGTCCCGATACCGATACTAGTACTACTTTTTTTTTGTGGCCGGAGAGGGCGGGAGGAGTCAGTGGCTGGGGAGGGCGGGCGGAGTCTGGCTGGAGAGGGCGGACAGAGTCTGTCGACAGAGCTAGTGCAGGCGGGGTTTGGCTGGAGAGGGGGCGGGCTGAGTCTCTGAAGGAAAGTGTGGGCGGAGTCTGGCTGGAGAGGGCGGGCACAGTCGATGGACGGAGTCCGCGGGCGGAGAGCGAGTCCCTCACCTGCAGTTGAACTTGGTAAGCTGGCAGGGGTGCAGGGCGCAGCCGCATCAGGATCGGTGACCGGTGCTGTCACATTCGGTCGCCGTCAGCGGCTGAACGTCCCCACGCCCATCTTGGTACACCCTGCACTTGGCTGCAGTAAGCAGCAGCAGACATCTTGTTACACCCAGCCCGAGCTATATGGGCTGGGTGTAACAAGATGTCTGCTGCTGCTTACTTCAGCCGAGTGCAGGGTGTACCAAGATGGGCGTTGCAGCAGTTTTTTTTTTTTTTAAATCCTGTGTCATTTTTTTTCCCCCACAGCATTTCAGTGCCAGCCACCTATCAGTACCCACAAGTGCTACCTATCAGTGCAATCAGTGCCATCTACCAGTGCCACCTATTAGGTGGCACTGGTAGATGGCACTGACAGCACTGATAGGTGTCACTTATGGGCACTGATTGGTGACACTTGTGGGCACTGATAGATGGCACTGATTGCACAGATAGTGCAATCAGTGCCATCTATCAGTGCCCACAAGTGCCACCTATCAATGCCATCAGTGCCCACAAGTGCCACCTATCAGTGCCCACAAGTGCCACCTATCACTGCCCACAAGTGCCACCTATCACTGCCCACAAGTGCCACCTATCACTGCCCACAAGTGCCACCTATCACTGCCCACAAGTGCCACCTATCAGTGCAATCAGTGCCATCTATCAGTGCAATCAGTGCCCACAAGTGCCACCTATCAGTGCCACCTATCACTGCCCACAAGTGCCACCTATCAGTGCCCATAAGTGCCCACAAGTGCCACCTTTCAGTGCCATCTATCAGGGCCCACAAGTGCCACCTATCAGTGCCACCTATCACTGCCCACAAGTGCCACCTGTCAGTGCCCATAAGAGCCATCTATCAGTGCCCATAAGTGCCACCTTTCAGTGCCATCTATCAGTGCCCACAAGTGCCACCTTTCAGTGCAATCAGTGCCATCTATCAGTGCAATCAGTGCCCACAAGTGCCATCAGTGCCCACAAGTGCCACCTATCAGTGCCACCTATCACTGCCCACAAGTGCCACCTATCAGTGCCCATAGGTGCCCACAAGTGCCACCTTTCAGTGCCATCTATCAGGGCCCACAAGTGCCACCTATCAGTGCCACCTATCACTGCCCACAAGTGCCACCTGTCAGTGCCCATAAGAGCCATCTATCAGTGCCCACAAGTGCCACCTTTCAGTGCCACCTATCACTGCCCACAAGTGCCACCTATCAGTGCCACCTATCACTGCCCACAAGTGCCACCTATCAGTGCCATCAGTGCCCATAAGTGCCACCTATCAGTGCCATCTATCATTGCCAGCCACCTATTAGTGCCCATCAGCGCCAGTCACCAGTCAGTGCCCATAAGTGCCACCTGTCAGTGCCACCTATCAGTCCCCATCTTTCAAACTGTCACATGACATTGAAAAAAAAGTATTGGTAATCGGTATCGGCGAGTACTTGGAAAAAAGTATCGGTACTTGTACTCGGTCTCAAAAAAGTGGTATCGGGACAACCCTAATTGTTATTGTTGCCATTTGATATCATGATGTTTTTTCTATAATAAAATTTCATGAAAGTAACCGCAGTGTCCAGCAATTGTGACCTTCTTGGAAGGCTTTATTTGCCTTCCCCTCCTTCATATGCTGGTGGAGAGGAACCTTTCCTAGAATCACTGAAGACATTTATTCACGTGTGGGATTTATATATGGACTTCATAATTTTCATGTATTTTTATAATTCAAATGAAGATTTTTTTTTGATTGTTTTTGTTTGTTTCGTCACTATGGTGATGATATGCAATTAATGATATAAGAGCGTGGTTTCTTCGTTATTTTTCAATGCCATCAGTATGTTTTGCAACAATAAGGTTGCAAAGGTCTTGAGAGCTCTTTGCTTTTACCCATCAGGAGATGTTTCTTGTGTGACACCTTGGTAATGAGATACCTTTTTATAGACCATCAGTTAAGACTGTAACATGCAGATATTAATTTGCACTGACAAGGGGCAGGATTGCTTTATAATTACGGATAGGATTTCAGCCAGGCCCTTGGCTCTCCATGCCTTTCTTTATGTCTTCAATGCTTTTTCCCCTGTGTCATTCCAATTTTTTTTTTACACATAACTTAAAGTGGTTGTAAACACACCAAAAAAAATAAAAACCCCTGCAAGACAAAGGCATAATGAGCTAGTATGCACAGCATACTAGCTCATTATGAAATACTCACCTTAGATTGAAGCCCCCGCAGCGGTCCCGGCACACTGCTCTGCCCGGCGACATGTCTCCCGGAGTTATTTGCGGGTATCACGGGCCCCAGGCGCTGTGATTAGCTACGACGTCACTCCCGCATGCGTGCGGGAGTCGCTGGTAACGGCGCGTCAGCTGAAGCAATGGCACGAAAGAGCCTTTGCTTCAGTGCGCCCCCCCAATGACGTCGGCACATGCTGATACAAGGGATATCTCCTAAACTGTGCAGGTTTAGGAGATATTATAGGCTTACCTGTAGTGAAAAGTGGTTGTCGGTTTTGGTTTCTTTCTATGTATGGATTAAATGGGTTGTTACCAACATGCAGTGGAAATTTCATGTCAATAGCATCTTTAGAAATATATTTAAACTAGAAAAATGGCGATGTGTTCAATACCTATTTTACCAGAAATGTATATATATATATATATATATATATATATATATATATATATATATTTTTTCTCTCTTCGTTCTCTGCCTGGCCCTCTAACCCTTACCCACCATTTGTGACTGACACCTGTGGGTGAGGTCTGCCTGACTTCTGCTTCAGACCAGGAAAAAGGACTCCAAGCCATTGGCGCACCCCACCACCCGAGCCCTTCTCCTGTACAAGTCTCTACCCATGCATCACTTTTAGCACAGTGCAGGGGTATTTTCTTGAGAGATTTCCAATCCTAATTGTTCTTGCCAGAAGGATCTTTACACATCACCCTTGCCTAGAAGCTAGAGCGAGGGAAGTCTGATGCAATAAGCAGATCCACCAAAGTGAATAAAAAAAATAAAATAAAAAAAAAAGAAATAAAAAAAAAAAAAAAAAGTGCGACAGAGCCAGCACAGCACCAGACTGCAAGGTAAATTACTGGTTTAGTGTGGAGGATAATGTGAACTCAGCCTTAAACAATGTAAAGAATTATAATCCTTGTCAGGTTTATTTAACCATTCCCCCACTGGGAAATTCATCCTCTCCATCTGTCATGGTGACCACTGCTGTTGGAAAAGAAAGTAAATTGGAAATACGTAAAACCTGACAAGTGTTCAAAACCATTCAATACTTCACCCAAAAGTTAAAAAAAAAAAAAAAAAAAAAACACAAAAATGTACTTTTACCTCTTCAGCCCTTTGTACGCGATCTGATACAACTACAATCTGAAAAGGTTAAACAAGCTCACAGCTGCGGTGACCTTCCTGCAAATCGTAGGTATTAAGCTCCACCTTGGTAGCTCCTGGGCTCCCAGGAGCACAACAAATTATATCAGGATGGTGAGCGAATCAGGATCTGCTCACTGAAAACATAAGAATACAGGGGGTATGGGAGACACTAGGGTTCTAATAGACCCCTGATGCCTCCATAAAGAGTATATATCAACTTTCCAATGCCATCACATAGGGGGCTTGTTAGTCAATTTGTGATGGCAATAAAGCTAAATATAAAATACATTTAAAAAAGTGTTAACAGATTAGAATAATAATAAAAAAAATATCCTAAAGCACCCCATCACCCCAAACACAAGTGCACCTGTAGGGTACGTATATGTATGTAATCAACAACTGAGCAACATATTTTGGGTATCGATGCACAAGCCGGACTGACAGAAATAATTCTAGGTCCCTTATTTACAGTGAACTCTAAATTGAATAGCTGTTATAGTGTCGCAATTTTTTTGCCATTCCGCAGGTGCACACAGTTGCGAGGTCTGACACATTTGCCATCTATTTCCTCAATACAACTTCATCTTTTAGTTTGTAAAAGTCGGTCCCTACGGACATAACCCCTCACCCTGCAGCTCAGTTTTTTTCTGCCTAGTAGAGAAGGACCTGGCTCCCTTTGGGCCCAGAAGAAGTTTTTACTTTTTCTTGTTTTTTTATTTTATTTTTTGATCCTGAGATCTACTATCAACTGCCGGCTAGGCGACAGGATGGATGATATAGATCCTTGTAGTCTCCCCAGTCCGGCCATCGAGCGTGAGCAGACCTTAGCTACGTGCGGGGTCGGCCATGGCTCCAGGGGTGGCCGGTGAGCTATTGCTCCGGGGTCCACATATGACCGGGCTGCTTGCTGTCTCAGTCACAGTGGACCGTGGCCCACAGCCACTCCGTACTGCTTGACTGTGGGTCTGTCTGGAACGCACCAGCAAGTCCTCGCATGGACGAGTAAGTTAAGTTTCTCCTGTTTCGACAGGATGGAACAACTGGGCATTCCCCCTGGGGGGGGGGGTCCTTTAGGGGGTCTCCTGTCCTCCCTTCCTCTCCCCCCCCTTTTTTACTCCTCGCCTTGCGGGGCCTGCTGCATCGGCCGGGGTTTACCTGAGGGATTCCGTATCCCGGTTTGGGGCTGTGGGGGCGTCCGGGTCCGCTCTCCGTGGGGGATGGTCTGCCTCTGGGAAGTCTCCATTCGGCATCTCTACGGCCTTCTCGTCCACCTCAGGTGCTTAGGTGCTATTTTTTGTAGCGCTGACGCCATTTTCTTGGGGCCTGTAGTTATCATTGAAATCTCCATTGGTGGCCATTTTGACTTGGCCGCGCTGTGACGCAGGTCTTCATTGCGGGCGGCCATTTTCTTGTAGCCCGCGCCCTGTTTCTTGGAGGCGTTCGGCGGCCATTTTGAGGGTGCTTTTTTCTTATTGATGTGGCCTCTAGTGCTGGACAGGCTTCCTGAACGGCGCGAATAGCGCTGTTCACATCACAGAACATCTCAGACACACGCTGTTTGCGGAGGGAGAGCGGACAGCAATGCTGAGCAACTTCTTACTTGGGTGGTGAGTTCCCTGGGTAACCCCCCCGTCAGAGCAGCAAGGAGGCAGGACATTTTTCAGTGCCATTACCTTGACTGTCAGTGGGTGGGCATGGAATCAGAAGCTGGGCACTTCTTCCCCAGACATTCCAGTGGCAGCAAGGGAAGTCCTGGAGTCATTTGTTGCCAATGGGGGGGGGTTGAAAAAGTGCCCCCTCCCCCCCCCCGCCATCTCCTGTGGAATGCTCTGTCTCAGACTCGGGCCTAGCTGCGGCACAGGACCCCTGTTCTGAAGTGTCAGAGGATGCGAAGACCGTCCGGGCAGTGAGGAAGACGCCTTGTCCGGGTCAGCGCAGGATAGAGCACTTGTGGTAGCACTTATCACAGCAGTGAGGGTCACTCTTAAGCTGGAGGATACAGCTGGGACATCCGCTGAGGTGTCAGTCCCGTTTGGGTCTCACAAACCGACCCGCTCAAGGTTTTTCCTTATGCATCTTACTTTGACAAGTTCATAGATAACGAAATGGAAACGTCCACAGAGGTCCTTTGGGGTTCCTCAGCGCATGGCGGTCTGTTACACATTTGAAGAGTGCCTTTTGGGAAAATGGGCTTCTTCCCCGGTCATTGACCCCCCCGGTATAGCGTATATATGGAGGGGTCCCCTGTTTGTAAGGACCCTACTGATAGGAGGTCCGAAGCGGTGAGCTGTTCCATGTTCACCATGCTGGGGTCAGTATTGCGACCAATAATGGCTGCAACTTTGGTGCCTCTGACCCTCACTGATGGGCCAAGATGTTGCACCAGGCGGTGGAGGAGCATCTGCTCCCCCCAGATTGCATGACACTGGCTGACCAGCTGGTGCAGGGCCTTGTGTACGTCTGTGATGCAACCCCTTTAATCTCCAGGGCCTCTGCATCTGCGGTGGTTGTGCGCCGCCTGATATGGCTAAAATGCTGGTCCACAGACCAAGCTTCCAAGTAAAGTTCCGATGGCTTTGCCTTTCAAAAGGTGGGAGACTCTTTGGTGCCTCCCTGGGCAACACATTAAGGATGTCACTGGAGGTAAAAGCACACTTCTCCCTCAGTCCACTAAAAGGTAAGGAGCCATGCCGTAAGCCGGGGCCCTCCTTTCCCGCATAAATGCGGTATTCTCGTCAGTCAGGGCCCACTGGCAGACCCTCCCAAGCCGAAAAAGGTCCAACTGGGGGACAGAAGCGTCCCTGGGAGGGAGAGGGTGTAGCTCAGTGGTAGAGAGCCTGCCCTGCATGCATTTGACCCTGGGTCCAAGCCCAGGTAGGTCTGCGTTGCGGATAGGGATGTGACCTTGGGCATCTCCGCACTTAATGCGCAAGCAAACAAAGCCCGCAAACAAGTCTGCTACCGCAGGATGTCGTTCCTTCCTTTCCACTGGAATGTGATCAGGCTGTGCTTCTCCATGGGTCACAGAGGCTACGAGGGCGTTCAGTCAGGATCCAGTCAGACAACGCCGCGGCGATGGCATATGTCAACCTTCAAGGAGGTACATGGAGCTCGGCTGCAGTGTTGGAGGTCGCTCACATCCTAGGTGGACCGAAAGGAGCGTGCCGGCTCTATCGGCTATTTCTGGGCATAGAAAACTGGCAGGCGGACCATCCAAGTCGCCAGATGCTGGACCAAGAGGAACGGTCGCTACACCCGGAGGTGTTTCAACTCCTTTCCCGGAGATGGGGCACGCCAGATGTGGATCTCCTGGCTTTGACGCAATCACACGGTGTCGAGGTTAGTGACAAGGTCCAGGGATTCCTGGGCAGATGCGTCGGAGGCTCCATGGGGTCAGTATCGACTAATTTATGCCTTTCCCCCCCACTGCAGTAGCTTCCACCTCTGTTCCGCAGAGTGGAGGCCAAGGGGTTTCCGGTGATCCTAATCACCCAAGACTGTCCCGGGTATACCTCACTTGTGCGGCTGGTGGCGGATGCTACCTGGCGTCTTCCAATGCGGGAGGACCTTCTGTCACTAAGGTCCCATACTTCATCCTGTTTTACAGTCGCTGGCTTTGATGGCATGGCTATTGAAAGCCAGGTTCTAAGGGACCAAGGTCCGTTGGATTCCGTAATCCACCATGTTGAGGGCAAGGAAGTCATCTTCCTGGAAGATCTATCATCGCACTTGGAAGGCCTACATCTCTGTGTGAAGAGATGGATTGGCGCCTGCGGGCATATTCGGTTTCTCGGATCCTGCTGTTCTTACAGCGTGGAGTGGATCGGAAACTTACCTTAAGCACTATTAAGGGACGGATTTCAGCCCTGGCTGTTTTCTTCCAACGACCCCAGGCGGCTCATTCACTGGCAAGTACGTTTGTGCAGAGGGTCCGACATGTGGTTCCCCTGATTAGACCACCACTTCCTCCGTGGGATTTGAATATGGTGCTCTCGGTATTTCAGGAACCCCCCTTTTGAGAACATCGGGGAGATTTTTTTTTTGACGCTCTCTCAAAAAGTTGCCCTTCTGGTTGCCATTACTTTGGTCAGAAGGGCTTCTGAATTGGCGGTCTTGTCTTGCAAGTCACCACACTTGGTCCTCCATAAGGATAAAGCGGTGCTACGCCCGCAGCCTTCCTTCCTTTCGCCTACATGAGGACATTGTACTTCCATCCTTGTGTTCTCGGCCGTCGCATCCCAGAGAGGCTGCGCTACATACTTTAGACATGGTACGTGCTCTGCGGGTGTACCTGTCTGCTACGGCTCCGTTTTGGAGGTCAGACTCTCTGTTCATGTCTGTGACTGGTTCACAGAAGGGCCTGGCGGTCTCGTCGTCCACCAATTCTCGGTGGATCAGGCAGAACGTCATCCAGGCCTATGCCCTTAAGGGGGGGGCGCCTCCCTTTCCTGTCACGGCACTTTTGACCAGGGCAATTGGTGCCTGCTGGGTTTTCAGACATCAAGCGTCTGTTTCACAGGTGTGTTAAGCGGCGACCGGGTCGTCCGTTCACTCTGTCTCAAAATTTTACGAGGTTGATGCGAGTTAGTTTTTGATTGATGTTCCCACCCCTCGTTTTTTTTCCACTGCTTGGGGACGTCCCACTTTGTCAAGATTTAAGGAAGCCGTGTCCGTCCATGGACGAAAAGAGAAAATAGAATTTTTTTGTACTCACCGTAAAATCCTTTTCTCTGTCGTCCATGGACGGACAGAGCACCCACCCCTCCTTTTTGACGAACTGAGCTGCTGGCTGCAGGGTGAGGGGTTAGTGCACACTAAAATTAATATTTTTACTTTCAGAAAATATAAATAATGTCCTTGGGGGGGTTCAATTCATTTTTTAGCGAAAAAATAAGATTTTTGTACTCACCGTAAAACATCCATTTCTCTGACGTCCATGGACTGACACAGCTGGATACTGTAAACGTGTGGGTATATGTCCCTGCTCGCAGGAGAAGATCTAGGCAGAATGTTAGATGTTAAAACATTCTAGAACAAACCAGAGCTGAACAGCCCCGCCCAGGGGGGCGGTCCCTCCGGACATTACCCTCCCACCTGCAGCTAGCAGACCTCAGTTCGTAACAAAGCAGTACAAACCTTAAAAGGAAGGGTGGGTGCTGTGTCAGTCCATGGACGTCAGAGAAATGGATTTTACGGTGAGTGCAAAAATCCTATTTTCTCTTATCGTCCATGGACTGACACAGCTGGATACTGTAAACGTGTGGGACGTCCCAAAGCAGTATCAGAAGGGGGGGAGCGGTAGCAAAAGGAACAACCAAAACTTCACTCCAAACAAGCAGAGCTCCTCAACGGAGGAGTTGCGAAATTAAACAGCGGCCTGCAATGCTTTGCGGCTGAAGGGAGCATCCGAA
Organism: Rana muscosa; assembly: GCA_029206835.1. NCBI lineage: Eukaryota > Metazoa > Chordata > Amphibia > Anura > Ranidae > Rana > Rana muscosa. The sequence continues at coordinate 93,461,026 of CM055118.1, read as the reverse complement.
GATGCAGCCACATCAACCTTATAAAATCTTGAAAAGGTATGAACGGACGACCAGGTCATCGCCTTGCACACTTGTGCAACCGACGCTTTATGTCGGAAGGCCCGGGAAGCACCAATTGCCTTGGTGGAATGCGCCGCAACCGGAAAGGGAGGCGCCCGCCCCTTAAGGGCATAGGCCTATATGACGGTCTGCCTGATCCACCTAAAGACGGTGGCAGACGACACCGCTCGGCCCTGTTTTGGACCAGACACAGATTTCCGAATGGAAACAGTAGCAGACAGGTACACTCGTAAGGCTTGAACCCATCTTAATGTATGAAGCGCAAACTCTCAGGGATGCGATGGGTGAGGACACAAGGACGGAAGAACAATGTCCTTCTTAAGGTGAAAGGCCAAGACCATCCTTAGAAAAGAAGGATGGTCGTGGGCGCAACACCAACATATCCTTATGGAGGACCAAGTAAGGCGACTTGCCGGACAAGGCCGCCAACTCAGACACCCGTCTAACCGAAGCAATGGCCCCTAAGGCCAACTTCCGGGACAAGGTCAAGAGAGGAATCTCTCTGATATGCTCAAAGGGATGTTCTTGGAGAACCGAGATGCATCAAAATCAGATCCCAAGTAGGGAGAGGAGGCTTGACAGGGGGGGATCACATGGCGAACCCCCTGCACAAAAGGTGCTAATCAAGGAATGGCCCGGTAGCGGTCGTTGAAAAAAAAAGACAGCCCGGGCCGAAATCCGACCCTCAAAAAAAAAAAAAAAAAAAAAAAGGTATGCAAGGCCAGCTTTTGGGTCACACCACACTGTAAGAACAGCAAAATCCTGGGAACGGAATACATCCGAGGATGCCACTCAAGTTCCTCGCACATAGCGATGTAAGCCTTCCAGGTACGGTGAGATATCTTTCTGGAGGAAGATTCCCGTGTCAACAACATAGAAGAGATGACCGAATACGAGAGAACTCGGTCCTTCAGCACCTGGCTTTAAACAGCCATGCCATTAAAGCCAAGGACTGTAAAGCAGGATGAAGTATGGGATCATGAGACAGAAGGTCCACCCCAATAGGCCGTCAGCAGGAATGTCTGCGACTAGCCGAAGTAGATCGGCGTACCAATGTCGCCGTTCCGGAGCACTGGAATGGCCTCAGCCCCTACTCTACGAAGCCGGCGAGGCAACAACAGTAGCGGAGGGTAAGCATATATCAGGTGATACTGCCCCCACGGGCTTCCAACGCATCTGACGCGTCCGCCCAGGGGTCCCTGGACCTGACCACGATCTTGCCACCTTGCGAGTGAGTCGAGAGGCCACAAGGTCCACTTCCGGTGCCCCACCTCCGGTAAAGAAGGTGGAAACACCTCCGGATGCAAGGACCCTTTGCCTGCAATGCACACGGCCGACAGGACCATCTTGCAGCGAGATGTATGAAAATCCCAAAGAGACTCCGCAATGTATCGGAGAAGGGAGGCCCCAGTGTACAGGGTGCCTCAAATGTTGGCCAATAAAGGCAACTTGACGGAACTTCCCTAGAAACTCGGTCAGAGGACTAGTACCTCAGCCTCCACAGGGGGCGCAAACCCACCCCGGGCACAGAGACCCTAAAGGCTAAAGCAGTTGTAGTGCACCTGCTAGACGACTGATGGATGAAGCACAGGTTTTTGCCCAGTCATTGAGCTATAAAAAATGCCAGAGACGCAGCCACTAACGGGCGTAACGCTAACCCCAACCTGGCGAACACAGTCCAAGCCAGCGCTTCTGATCACCACTGAAAGCAGGTGGAAAGTGATACCCCTGAAACCAGGGATCCTTGTCACAATGCTCCATCCAGCAGCTACCCATGGATAGGTGCCGATTGTGCAAACACATAGTTTATACTATGTATTGCGTCAAACGCACAAATGGAGAGTGTGGGAGGAAACCCACCCAGCCACAAAGAGCATAATACCACCACATACGGCGTATGTAGTTTAGTATTTGTGGATAAACCTATTAAACACGTATATACTGTGCCAGCGACGAAGGCGCGCACATCATCGGGGCCTGGACGTAAACCAGCCACGCAGATTGCGTACACAACCGTGTAGGTATGTTAGCCTGCGAATAAACAAATTGCACATGTTTATACTGTGCATAGCGCTGAGAATGCGCACACCATTGGAACGCAGGGGAGAAACCTGAGCACCCGGATGAAACCCATGCAGACTGCATGCGCATACCGTGTATGGTATTATAGTATGTGTGCTAAACATTTTGCACAAGCCCATGTGTGCATAACACCGAAGGCGCGCACACTGTTGGCGCGTGGGAGGAACCGAAGTACCCCACGCATACTCAGAGAATGCAATACCTACAGCTACTGTAAATGTATTTAGTGTAGTGTATAAACATAATGTGTATGTTTACATTGTGTATTGCACCAAAGGCATGCATGTCATGTAGCGTGGGCGGAAACCCACGCAGACTGCATACGCATACCGTGTAGGTATTATAGGGTGTGTGCTAAACATTTTGCACAAGCTCATGTGTGCATAGCACCGAAGGCGCGCACACCGTTGGCGTGTGGGAGGTACTGAAGTACCCCACGCATACTCAGAGAATGCAATACCTACAACTACTGTGAATGTATTTAGTGTAGTGTATAAACATAATGTGTATGTTTACATTGTGTATTGCACCAAAGGCATGCATGTCATGTAGCGTGGGCGGAAACCCACGCAGAGTGCAAAGACATACCGGATAGGTATGTTAGTATGTGGATATCCAATCGCACAAATTTAGACTGTGCATAGCGCCGAAGCGCCCATACCAATGGAGTGTGGGAGGAAACCGGAGTACCCGAAGGAAAACCACACAGACTGCCTACACATACTGTGTAGGTATTATAGCATGCGTGATAAACATTGAACATGTTTAACTGTGCAGAAGGCCAAAGGCGCACATACCGTCAGCGCGTGGGAGGAAACCGGAACACTCGGAAGAACTCCACGCAGACAGCACACAGATACCGTGTAGGAATGATAGCATGTGAATCAACATATTGCACACGTTTATGCTGTGCATTTCTATTGGAGCGTGGGGGGAAACCGGAGTACCCGGAGGAACCCCACGCAAACAGTATACCCATACTGTAAACATGTATAATATGTGCAATAAACATATTGAACATGTCTATACTGTGCAGAGAGCTGAAGCGCACATACCATGAGAGTGCGGGAGGACACCAGAGCCCCCGCCAACCCAGAGAGTATAATACATACATATACTGTGAATGTATCTGGAGTCGTGCATAAACATATTTTGTACGTTTATATCATGTATGGCACTGAAACACAGCATTGGAACGTGGGGACAGCCACAGAGATCAATAACACATACATACACTGTGAATGTATGCAGTGTAGAGGTATAGGATGAGTTAAATTATGGCGCAGAGGCGCATAATCTTCTCTGTATCATTCCAACCTGCTTGACTGTGCTGCCGAAGCAGCATGCAGGTAACAGGTAACCTCTGATCCTCAGACCGTGTGTCTGTCAGAGCTCAAATCATTCCCCAGGAAATGGCGGGAAATGTTACCTCAGGTATCACACATAAGGCTCACAGGGACTAGACATAAATAAATAATATCCTCCCTCATCCATGCTGCTCGAGGCAGTGTGAGGAAACTGTTTAAAAGAAAAGCTTGTCACAGCAATTCCAGCCTGAGAGTGTTTCTCACATCAATGAGATCACTTACAAGCGCCCTGTCATTCACTGACACAGAACTGGAGTTTTCCTCACAAGGGAATGTCCTGTTCATAAACATTAAATATTCAGAGTAGGGTCCTGAGCATAGTAGCTAGGCCCATATCAGACTCAGAGCACCCCTTCAGTAAAGATTTTTGTGGGGGGAGGGGGCTTATAGCTCCTTTTGCTCGCACACCGCTTCCATTCTGACAGGAATGATTCCAGGACTGCTGACAACTGGTCCATAAGGACCGCAGGTGCAGGAAACATATGAACATGTTTAACTGTGCAGCACTGCCAGTTGCCCCAGGCAATGTGGAGAGCAGGTGTATCAGACTCCATAACGCCACCCTCTGAGACCTTATACACTATACAGTGAATATACAGTCCACCCACTGGCTATGCTGAGGAGGGGATACCCGGGAAGACCCACCAACCCTTAAGGACCGCTCAGCCTGTGAGGAGATTGTGAGGGGATTCGCGCCGCCGCCAGAAATAAATGCGCGGCGGCCACAAGAAAATGGCCGCCGGCCCCAGCTATAACTGCGCCACTGAACGCCAAGATGGCCACCGAGCGCAAAATTCAAAGCTCTAATGCGCGCCAATGGCGCACGCAATAACCACCTCAAACAGCGCCAATGGCGCACGCAATAATCACCTCACACACCAGAAAAAACTGCAGACATGAGCGCCCAGCCAGGCCAGAGTGACCCCCAAGCACAGCACCAGTACAGGTTGCAGAGAGCAGCATAACAGGGGGGAGACAGGGAGAAACCCCCACACACAGAAACACAGCCAGCATGTACTCACCTGCAGTAGGAGAGACTACTTACCCGTCCCTTTCAGGGACCCACTGGCTTGTTTCAGACAGACCTATCAGAGTCGTAGTGCGTAGCTGTCGGCCCGGTCCACCGCGAGAGATACAGTCAGTCAAGTACTGTTCAATCTTGAGAGGACCGCGGGAGCATGAAAGCAAACCGGCCACCCTGGAGTCATGGGGTATGTCGTGAACTGAGTCTCACGCACACAAGGCGAGGATCAGCGCGCTCGATGGTCGGACAGGGAAGACTACGAGGATACCAGTGTACCCAACCTGTTGCCCAGCCGACAGTTGATTGAAGGTCTCAAAAATAAAATAAAATTCCCAAAGGAAAAAAATTTAAAATTAAAATCTTCCAGGAGACTGGCTCCTGAGAGAGCCACGTCTTCTCCTTCTGCTAGGCAGAAAAAAAAACTGAGGTCTGCTAGCTGCAGGTGGGAGGGTAATGTCCGGAGGGACCGCCCCCTGGGCGGGGCTGTTCAGCTCTGGTTTGTTCTAGAACAGCCTTTCTCAACCTTTTCAATACAGAGGAACCCTTGAAATAGTTCTCCGGTCTCGGGGAACCCCTGCTTAAAATGTGAAATCTACAACTCATGATACATTAGTGTGATGGTCAGTGGAAAAAAATGGTCCTTACATTTGTGATCATTGGGAAGAATTACCTCCTTACAGATGAATAAAAAGATCAATGGTGTAAGTGGGAACTTATCCGAGAGGCAAAAAATGTCCAAAGCTGAAGGAACCCCTAGCAACCTCTGGAGGAACCCTAGGGTTCCACGGAACCCTGGTTGAGAATCACTGTTCTAGAATGTTTTAACATGTAACATTCTGCCTAGATCTTCTCCTGCGAGCAGGGACATATACCCACACGTTTACAGTATCCAGCTGTGTCAGTCCATGGACGATAAGAGAAATGCAGATTTTAAAACGTGTGAAAAATGAAAAAAATTGCTCCAGAGGGGAAAAAGAACATCAATGGATATACTTACTTTGTCCAGAGTTTGTAGACACGTTGTAAAGTGATCTTCGAGGTAGCAAAATTCTAAATGGAAACATAAAATATGCATAAAATCATAATCTCACAACACAGTCGCCTCCTAAAAAATTAAAGAGGTCCCTGTAAAATAAGGTTAATAACACCTACTTATCCCACTGTCCATGCCTCCAATCTTTGCTCCCATGAAGAGTTATGTCTAAGGATTATTTTTTTGCATCCGACACGCATATCAGTATGTCACTTGCACGAGCCAAGTTGGAAGTGGGACCATCAGGAACCCAGTTCAATGTAAGTTTATATGGAGGATATTGGATTTCATGGTGTCTACATGGAGGTCACATCTGGCTTACAGCAATGATGTCAGGGTTCCAATCTCAGCAGAGACACCATCTGTATGGAATTTGAATAATTTCCTAGGTATAAGGGGGGGGGGGGGATTCCCTATCACTGTGGTATTGTATCAGAATACAATGATTAGTGTTGCCGGCTAGATCGTTCAGGAAAAACTCAACAGGCTGCTTGTGGGATAGATACCTGCTGGCTAGCTAAACTTACCTTTTCTTCAGTGGGCCACCCCTTGCAAGCATCTTCTACTGGGTGCTGGTCTTCGGCAGTCTTCATTGGCCGGAGCAGTATGGCGCATGAACTGTGCTTGGGCAGCTTAGTGTAAATTCCAAAGAAGACTGCGTGTCTCTTCTGCAATAAAGAGCGTGCCCGCTCGCAGTTTTTGACAGTGGGACATTAGTTCTGCTTCAAGGTACCCGGAAAACTGCTGCTAAAATATACGCATTTTCTACAGTACCTAAAAAACTAAATCTGCCTAGTTATAAAAGACAGGCTTCATTCAGACAGACAACCACAGACAGCAGCAAGAGACAACGTATTGCTGCAGCTGGGTTGACCGGTAGCTGTGAACAAATGCAGCGAAGAAGCCTGAACAAAGCAATGACGGGCTGACAGTAGCCACTGTTGTCTCAGGATCTTTGCATGTTGTACCTGTGGTTAGGAAGAAATGTCCAATCCCGGACACTACCAGGTATGGCCATCTCTCCCCAACCACAAGTAAGCACTCAATGTGCGGATACATCTGTCAACCTGTACCTGCTCTGTACAGGTTTCCTGACCACAGTTGCCGGTAACAACCTGTCAGCCCAGCTGCAGAACTATGCCATCTCTTACCACTGTCCATCTGTGTGAATGAGGCCTTTATCTGCCAGCTTCAGACCTGAAAACAACCACTGCTGAAGCTTAGATACCAGCCATCTTGAACCCACGCAGATACCATTTATCACCTCTGATTATCTTTTTCCAACTCCCGCAGGCACTGTTCATCGAGGGTTCTTTCTACCGAGGCAGGGTTGTACAGCACCCTGCCAGCCCCTCCCACCAGCTACAATCTGCCTGCATTGTATAGAGATGCACAGAGACCTAGGAGGTTGCTAGGTTTAGAATTAAATATGTAAACAAACTGAAATGTTTTATTTAAAAAGTTCAATAGTATGTTGATGAAAAGGATTAAACTTCAGATTAGACACAAACAAACAAAAAAAAATAAGACATCAACTATCATCTTTTTTATTGTACAAATCTTACTGCTTTTAGAAAATGTAGAATGCTTTGAGAATTTAAGGCCTCATGCCCACGGACGTTTTTACAGCTGCGTTTTTTACAGCTTAAAAACGCCTGTGCATGTTATTGTATATATTTTTTTTAAAATAAAAAATAAAATAAAAAATGCGGAGCTGAAAAACGCAATCGCGGCGTTTTTGCGCGTTAGCGCGCGTTTTTTGACGCTCGCGGTTTTTTCTGCCTAATTCTGACGCTGAGGAACGCACTGGTCCTGGGTTTTTTTTACAGCTTAAAAACGTCTATGCTATTTGCAGCTCAAAAACGTCTAGGTGGGCATGAAGCTATAGACTAACATGGACAGGCGTTTTTAAGCTGCAAAAAACGCTCAAAAACGCAGCTGTAAAAACGTCCGTGGGCATGAGGCCTAAAGGATTAGGCTCCATGTACACAGAAGCTGATAAACTGCAGTTTATTGGTGTTTTGGCGTTTTTTAAAAAGCCCATTAACTGCACTCTATGTTAGCCTATGTGTTCATGTACACATAACGTTTTTTAGCTTTAATGAGCAGTGGAGTTAATGGGCTTTTTTCTGAAAGCAAGAAATTTGCGTTCAAAGTGCCGTTTTTCAGCAGAAAAAAACGCAAAACGCCGAAAAACGCTCAAACGCTGGCCGCAAGCATTTTTTGGTCCATTGAAAAAAATTTTTTTTTTTTTTTTTTTTAAAAAAGCTACACTGAAAAACGCTAATAAAAGCTTTTAAAAAAACGCTGATAAAAGCTAGCTTTTTCTGCTGCTTTAAAAATGACAGTTTTTGAGCTTCTGTGTACATGGAGCCTTAGTTCACCTTTTAAACACAAAATAATAAATGCAAATTTTTTTGCAGGTAAAAAAAAAAAAAATGTGCATTTAAGATTTTTCGTTTTTCGGGCCTGGAAAGCATTGCACCAGTGATCAGCAGATCATTGATGCCATGCAGATCTCCTGCAGACTGTAAGCTGTCTGCCCATACATCGTACAAGCAGGCAGCTTTACACTGACAGGAAGAATCAATGAATTACCACAGCACTGTGGTAGTTCATTGAGAACTACAAGCCGACAGCTGGAAAGGCTGTTGGTAGTTGTAGTCCATGCATTCACAGAACACTTTAAAATGAATGATGCAGCAGGGCACGCAGAGCATTTTCTTTAGGTTATGGCAGTGAGCAAGAGGAGAACACCCAATCGCTGCCATAACGGAGGATCGGGGGACCGAACATTTGTAACATGTTACACCTTAAATATGGGTGTAACGCGTTACAAAAGGTGAACTTATCCTTTAACCACTTTGCTAACCATGCTACAGCCAAATGACAGCTACAGCGCAGTTACACAGTTTTGGGAGGGCGTCTTTTGACATCCTAGCAGAACCGTGACCGCCATTTCAGCATGCTCTGTGATCGCTTTGTCTTTCGGATCAGTGCCCATCAATGCTGCCTCATCAGCGCACATCAATGAAGGAGATAAATTACCTATTTATTCTAAATTCTTGGTCTTTCGTTTGTTTAGCAAAAAATAAAAAAGCCAGTGGTGATTAAATACCACCAAATAAAGCTCTATTTGTGTGAATAAAAATAAAATAAAAACATTCATATACAGTGGGTACGGAAAGTATTCAGAACCCCTTAAATGTTTCACTCTTTGTTATATTGCAGCCATTTGCTAAAATCATTTAAGTTCATTTTTTTCCTCATTAATGTACACACAGCACCCCATATTGACAAAAAAAACACAGAATTGTTGACATTTTTGCAGATTTATAAAAAAAAGAAAAACTGAAATATCACATGGTCCTAAGTATTCAGACCCTTTGCTGTGACACTCATATATTTAACTCATGTGCTGTCCATTTTTTCTGATCATCCTTGCGATGGTTCTACACCTTCATTTGAGTCCAGCTGTGTTTGATTATACTGATTGGACTTGATTAGACTATATAAGACCTTACAGCTCACAGTGCATGTCAGAGCAAATGAGAATCATGAGGTCAAAGGAACTGCCTGAAGAGCTCAGAGACAGAATTGTGGCAAAGCACAGATCTGGCCAAGGTTACAAAAAAATTTCTGCTGCACTTAAGGTTCCTAAGAGCACAGTGGCCTCCATAATCTTTAAATGGAAGACGTTTGGGACGACCAGAACACTTCCTAGAGCTGGCCGTCCGGCCAAACTGAGCTATCGGGGGAGAAGTAAAAAAGAACCCAATGATAACTGTGGCTGAGCTCCAGAGATGCAGTCGGGAGAAAGTTGTAGAAAGTCAACCATCACTGCAGCCCTCCACCAGTCGGGGCTTTATGGCAGAGTGGCCCGACAGAAGCCTCTCCTCAGTGCAAGACACATGAAAGCCTGCATGGAGTTTGCTAATAAAAACACCTGAAGGACTCCAAGATGGTGAGAAATAAGATTCTCTGGTCTGATGAGACCAAGATAGAACTTTTTGGCCTCAATTCTAAACGGTACAGGGACAGGACCTCAGACCGACCCTAAGCACACAGCTAAAATAACGAAGGAGTGGCTTCACAACAACTCAGTGACTGTTCTTGAATGGCCCAGCAAGAGCCCCGACTTAAACCCAATTGAGCATCTCTGGAGAGACCTAAAAATGCCTGTCCACCAACGTTTACCATCCTAACTGACAGAACTGGAGAGGATCTGCAAGGAGGAATGGCAGAGGATCCCCAAATCCAGGTGTGAAAAACTTGTTGCATCTTTCCCAAAAAGACTCATGGCTGTATTAGATCAAAAGGGTGCAAATACTAAATACTGAGCAAAGGGTCTGAATACTTAGGACCATGTCATATTTCAGTTTTTCTTTTTTAACCACCTCGCGCCGGCCGTACGGCTATATACGGCCGCGAGGTGGCTCTACAAATCCGGGAGGCCGTCTTTTTACGGCCTCCGCTTCTTTGGCCACTGGGGGGCGCGCGCGCCCGGCGCGTCACTGTAATGCCGATGCGCGTGCCTGGCGGCCGCGATGTCCGCCAGGCACCCGCGATCGGCGGTTACACAGACAAGGACATGGATCTGTATGTGTAAACACACAGATCCATGTCCCATCAGGGAGAGAGGAGACCGATGCTGTGTCCCTTGTACATAGGGACACAGATCGGTCTCCTCCCCCAGTCGGTCCCCTCCCCCCACAGTAAGAATCACCAATAGGTAATACATTTAACCCCTTCCTCGCCCCCTAGTGTTAACCCCTTCCCTGCCAGTCACATTTATACAGTAATCAGTGCATATTTATAGCACTGTTCGCTGTATAAATGTGAATGGTCCCAAAAATGTGTCAAAAGTGTCCGATGTGTCCGCCATAATGTCGCAGTCACGAAAAAAAAAATCACTGATCGCCGCCATTACTAATAAAAAATTATTTTTTTATAAAAATGCCATAAATCTATCCCCTATTTTGTAAACGCTATAACTTTTGCGCAAACCAAACGGCGATTGCGATTTTTTTTTTACGAAAAATATGTAGAAGAATACGTATCGGCCTAAATTGAGGAAAAAAATATATTTTTTTAAAAAAAATTGGGATATTTATTATAGCAAAAATCAAAAGATATTGTGTTTTTTTCAAAATTGTCGCTATTTCTTTGTTTGTAGCGCAAAAAATAAAAACCGCAGAGGTGATCAAATACCACCAAAAGAAAGCTCTATTTGTGGGAAAAAAAGGACGTCAATTTTTTTTGGGAGCCACGTCGCACGACCGCGCAATTGTCATTCAAAGCTTGACAGTGTCGAAAGCTGAAATTTCGCCTGGGCAGGAAGGGGGTTTATGTGCCCAGTAAGGAAGTGGTTAATAAATCTGCAAAAATGTAAACAATTCTGTGTTTTTCTGTCAATATGGGGTGCTGTGTGTACATTAATGAGGAAAAAAATGAACTTAAAATGATTTTCGCAAATGCCTGCAATATAACAAATAGTTTAAAACTTAAGGGGTCTGAATACTTTCCGTACCCACTGTATGTACAGGGTTATATGACCGCACAAATGTCATTTAACCACTTAAGCCCCGAACCATTTTGCTGGTCAAAGACCAGGCCACTTTTTGCGATTCGGCACTTGTCGCTTTAACTGACAATTGCGCGGTCGTGCGACGTGACTCCCAAACAAAATTTACGTCCTTTTTTCCCCACAAATAGAGCTTTCTTTTGGTGGTATATGATCACCTCTGCGGTTTTTATTTTTTGCGCTATAAACAAAAATAGAGCAACAATTTAAAAAAAATATATATATATATATATATATATATATATATATATATATATATATATATATATATTTTTTTACTTTTTGTTATAATAAATATTCCCAAAAAATATATAAAAATAGGATTTTTATAACAGCTTACCTGTAAAATCCTTTTCTTGGGAGTACATCACGGGACACAGAGCGACATAGTCATTACTAATGGGTTATATAGATACCGTCAGGTGCTGGCGCTGGCAACTTCCAAAACCGGAAGTACCCTCCCCTATATAAGCCCCTCCCATCCGGGAGCACCTCAGTTTTGTAGCAAAGCAATAAGTGTCCCCAAAGAGGGGCGGGAGCTCTGTGTCCCGTGATGTACTCCCAAGAAAAGGATTTTACAGGTAAGCTGTTATAAAAATCCTATTTTCTTTCTCGTACATCACGGGACACAGAGCGACATAGTCATTACTAATGGGATGTCCTAAAGCAATGCCCAATGAGGGGGGGGATACACCATATATAAGCTGAGCGCTATCAGACATGAGGATCTTTTGCGGCCTGCAACACACTGCGCCCAAAGGCGACATCCTCCTGACTTCTAACGTCCACCTGGTAGAACCTAGTAAACGTGTGTACTGAAGACCATGTTGCGGCCTTACAGATTTGAGCCAGGGAGGCCTGGTGATGCACTGCCCATGAAGTTCCAACTGCTCTCGTGGAGTGCGCCCTAACTTTGAACGGAGGCGGTCTACTTCTCAAGCCATAGGCTTGTATTATGACCTGTCGAATCCACTTGGCTAAAGTAGATTTTGACGCTGCCTGACCCTTTCTGGGGCCTTCCGGCAGAATAAACAAAGTATCCGTTCTGCGAATCTGAGCGGCGGCTTTTAGATAAGCTTTAACTGCTCTTACTACATCCAAAGAATGCAATAACTTTTCCTCTACCGAAGTAGGTTTGGGGAAAAAAGAAGGAAGAACCACATCTTGGTTCAAATGAAACCTCGATACCACCTTAGGAAGAAAGGCTGGATGAGGACGTAACACTACTCTGTCCTTATGGATAACCAGATATGGCTCCTTACAGGACATAGCTGCTAATTCCGATACTCTTTTAGCCGAACAAATGGCTACTAGAAAAATCAATTTCCTGGTGAGAAGCACCAAGGAAATATGCTGTAATGGTTCAAATGGTTGTTTCTGTAGAACCGACAGAACCAAGTTTAGATCCCATGGACATATGGGAATATTAACCGGAGTACTAATACGCATCACTCCTTGTATAAAGGCTTTGACTAGTGAATGCGAAGCCAAGGGCCCTTGAAAAAATATTGACAAGGCCGAAATCTGACCCTTGATAGTACTCAAGGCAAGCTTCCTATCTACAGCCCACTGTAGGAAGTCCAGAATCCTACCTATTACGTACTTATGTGGATGCCATTTCTTGGCCTCACACCACGCGATGTACGCCTTCCAGATTCTATAGTAGATCTGCCTGGATACCGGCTTCCTGGCATTGATCATGGTAGATACCACAGCATTAGAAGGCCCTCTCTTTTTTAGAATGTGGGCTTCAATAGCCAGGCCGTCAAACCTAGGGCTGGTAAGGAAGGGTGGTATATCGGTCCTTGCGAAAGCCGGACGACGTGGGAGAGTCCAAGGACTCCCCACTGAAATTTTACAATCTCCGCGTACCACGCTCTTCGGGGCCACGCTGGAGCCACCGGAATCACCGGTTTCTTTTCTACCCTGATTCTGCAGAGTAATCGAGGTAACCATTGTGGCGGTGTGAATGCATATATCAGCTTGAACTGATCCCAAGGGAACACTAGGGCATCCGAGCCGCAAGCTAGGGGATCCCTTGTCCGAGAGACAAACCTGTCCCCCTTTGCGTTGAATCTGGATGCTAGAAGATCTACATCCGATGTTCCCCACCGCTGACATATTGTCCAGAAAACCTTGGGGTGAAGGGACCCTTCCTCTGGGCCTAATTGCTGGCGACTTAGAAAGTCCGCCTTCCAATTCTCCACTCCTGGAATGAATACCGCAGATATGGCTGGGACATATTTTTCTGCCCATTTCAGGATGTAATTTACTTCCCTCTGGGCTGCACGACTCCTGGTGCCCCCCTGATGATTGATATATGCCACTGCTGTGGCATTGTCTGATTGCATTCTGACAGGGGACCCTTGGAGTTTGGATGTCCATGCTACTAGGGCATACCGGGCTGCTCGTATCTCTAAGAGATTGATGGGCAGGGCCTTTTCTGCATCCGACCATCTGCCCTGGAGAGACTATTGCTCCAGTACTGCTCCCCAGCCTATAAGGCTGGCATCTGTAGTGACCACCTTCCAAGAAATCGGACTGAAGGATTTCCTTTTTTCCAGATTCTGGGGAACCAACCACCAACGGAGGCTCTTGCGAACGGAAGGGGACAAGGACATTGTAAGTCTAGGGCCTGAACTTTTTTGTTCCAGGCTGACAGTATGGCCCCTTGCAAATTCCTTGAATGGAATTGACCGTAGGGTACTGCTTCGAATGATGCCACCATTTTTCCCAGCAGCCTCATATACAGGCGTATGGACGGCTGTCTTTTTTGTACCCACTAAGTGGATCAAATCTTTCAAAGACAACACCTTTCCTCGAGGCAAGAATATTTTTCTCTGGCCTGAATCCAACCTTAGCTCCAAGTATTCCAGACTTTTGACTGGTTTTTAGGGCTGACTTGTCTCGGCTGATAATCCAACCGTGAGATTCCAGATACTTGATCATCTTGTGAACGACCACGTCTAGTTTTTTCACTGAGTGGTCTATCAGCAACAAGTCATCCAGATATGCCATTATCATTACACCTTGTGTTCTTAGATTGGCCAATAAAGGGCCAGAATTTTTGTAAACACTTGTGGTGCTGTGGCCAAACCGAAGGGTAAGGCTCTGAACTGAAAATGGCGCCCTTCTACTGCAAAGCGTAGACATTTTTGGTGGACTGGAAAGATGGGAATGTGCAAATAAGCATCTTTGATGTCGATCGTGGCTAACCAATCCTCCCCTTGTAGGGCAGTGGCCACCGATCGGATCGACTCCATCGGAAAGTCCTGATATACAGGAATTTGTATAGCCCTTTTAGAATTAATATGGGCCTCCCGTCCACGTTTGCTTCGGGACTGTAAAGAGGTTTGAGTAAAACCTGAACCCTCATTCTTCCAGGGGAACCTCCATAATTACTCCTTGGAGCAATAGTTGTTCTAGTGCCAACAGGAGGGACTCTCTCTTCCGGGGATCCCTTGGCACGTTTGACCTCAAAAATGGGAAGGAGGAGAGTCTTTTAACTCCAAACTGTATCCCAAACCTACTGCGGAGAGCACCTATCTGTCTTGATCGTGTCCCGCCAGGTCTCTTGCGAACAACTGGAGTCCTCCCCCCACCCGACTGAGTGGGGGCTTCATGAATTTAACTTTGGGGGAGGTTTTGTACCTCCCCTGACCCAGGGTTTCTCATTACCCTGCTACTGTCCCTGTTTTTTACCCCCGGGATTTGACCAAGGAGGCCGTCGGAACTGTTACACAGCCGATGCCCCAGGGACTGGAGAAGCAGGCCTCTTAAAGAGGGACCTCTAACTCTGCTTTTAACCGGCAAGAGCGTATTTTTACCGCTGGAAATTTTCTGGATATATTTGTCCAGGTTTTCCCTGAATAAGCGTTCACCATGAAATGGGACGCTAACCAGCCATTCTTTACAGGGAGCTTCAGCAGACCAGTTTTTGAGCCATAGGAGCCTACGCATATGTACTATAGACAGCGTAAGGCGGGAGGCCTGATGGACTGAATCCTCTATGGCGTCAACCGCAAAGCCTAAGGCTCTAGGTAGATCAGCTAGGGCAAAGCCTGCTGATCTGTCAAGTCCCTCAAGACCTGTTTCAACTGATCCTTCACTGCTTAGCAGACCCCAATAGCTGCTACTGCTGGTTGTATCACCAAGCAGATTTTCATAAGGACTCCAATCTTTTATCTATTGGGTTCTTGAACATTTGGACATTATCCACTGGACATGTCAGTGATTTATACATACAAGAGATGGCTGCGTCCATTGTAGGGACCTTCCATTTTTTTTTTTTTTTGATGAACTTATCCTCCATGGGATAGACCACCGGAAATCTCTTGGGGGAATAAATATTTTCTCAGGACGTTCCCAATCCTGGTAAATGAGCCCTTTCAGTAAAGGGTGAAGTGGAAAAGAACAAACAGTCTGGGGGCTTCTAGCGACCCCAACGAGGATACAGTAGTGGTTGATGGTTCCGCAAGGTGCATTTTTAAATGCTGATCGGACCATGTTAGTCAGAGACTGAACCCATAATCTTTCAGCTTGAGATGCTGAGAAAAGGTTCCCCCACTGTTGATTCCTCTATAACAGAATCAACCTTATCCTGATCCCCTTCAGGCAGGTCGATCCCTGTATGGGACTGTTGCTCTGCTAACAGGCACTCTGAAGGAGGAGACGGAGATCGGGCGTGCTTTCCCTGACAGGGAGGCAGCGATAAATGTTGACAATCTCTCTCTAATTCTCCCAGAGCTGAGGAAAAAACCTCCTCTGTTACATACACAGGAGCAGGTGACTGAGGACAGCCACAGTACCAAGTACCCCTGCGGGGTCTCTACGGTCACTTACCTCTGAACTTCAGGGGAGACTGGTGCAGCAGGAGTATGCCCAAGATCCTCCGAGCCCGATGAGACCCCCTTCGCTTCCTGGAAGATTCAGTTCCGGAGCTTCTGGACGGCATATTCCTAAGCCTAAAGCTGAGGTATTCCAGCCGTAATACACCACTTTTACTGAGAATAGTCTAGCACAATTGCTGCTATATCACAGTTGGTGTCTACTAATGTGCCTTTCTAGGGGATGCCTGTATCAACCGCTTGCTGTATGCCTTTAAATGTTGCCAGCTCTGTCTCTGTACTTCATAGCCAGCTCACTACAATATTGTGTTTTTTTTTTTTTAAACTGCTGGGACGCCCGCACATGCGCAGAAGCGCTGCGGCGCGCACAGAGCGTCATCCCCCAGGCTCCGCCCCCTTTCCCGGCTCACCTCTATATATAGAGGCGCGTGCACGCGCGCGGGCACGTGCGCCTTCGGCGCTAATTTCAAATATGGTAACAAGGGACAGGAGCCAGGGCCCCTCTTTGCCGCAGGCCGGGGGATGGACGAGCACTGCAACATGGCAGAGGAAGCAGTTTCCTATAAGAGAACTCACCACCTGCCTGGACTTTGCTCTGCTGAGAAGAAGCTAGTCCACATGACAAGAAAACATTCCACAGCGGCCTCTAGTGGACAAACACAGGTACCGCAGTCTAATATATTATATATATAAAAAATTTTTTTTTTTTTTCTTGACCACCATTAAAAATTATTACATTTTTTTAGTAGTTACAGGCATGCACAGAATTTTGCGGGAATACCATTAGGTAACAGACAGAAAGACAAATTAGGCTTGGGGGTCCCCCAATAGAACCAAGTTCCTGGGGGCCCCCACTTACCTGTTCCCCGCCGCAGGACTTTGTTTGGTCCACAAAAGCCCAAACTTCACCTATCACGGCAGGCATTGTAATCAAACCTTCAGGGACCGGGTTCCCAAGGATTCCACTCCCCTGGACCTGTATAGCACCCTGCACAGAAAACATCTTGGTCGTGGGTATGACCAGAGCTCTGGATCCCAGGGTCCAGCTCTCCTAAGAGAAGCATTACAGGCAAAACCTTGCTCTTCTCTGCAAGGCCCGGGTACCGACCGTTTAGCTATGAAGCTTTTTTGGTCGGATCCGGAATAGCTTACTGAGGCCCAAAAGAACCTGTACGCAAGCTCAGTGAAAAACACATGTTTCTTCTTGGCCAACACCTTAGACACTGGCAAAAAACTGAGGTGCTCCCGGATGGGAGGGGCTTATATAGGGGAGGGTACTTCCGGTTTTGGAAGTTGCCAGTGCCAGCACCTGACGGTATCTATATAACCCATTAGTAATGACTATGTCGCTCTGTGTCCCGTGATGTACGAGAAAGAAAATCATTTTTTTCCACAGTTTAGGCCGATACGTATTCTTCTACATATTTTTGGTAAAAAAAAAAAAAAAAAGCGTTTGATTGGTTTGCGCTAAAGTTATAGCTTCTACAAAATAGGGGACTGTTTTATGGCATTTTTATTAATATTTTTTTTTTTTTTTACTAGTAGTTATGGTGGCGATCAGCGATTTTTATCATGACTGCGACATTATGGCGGACAGATCGGACACTTTTGACACATTTTTGTGACCATTGTCATTTTTACAGCGATCAGTGCTATAAAAATGCACTGATTACTGTGAAAATGACACTGGCAGTGAAGGGGTTAACCAGTAGGTGGCGCTGTAGGGGTTAAGTGTTTCCTAGGGAGTGCTTCTTACTGTAGGGGGGTGGCTGTGTGTGACATGACACTGATCTCCGCTCCGACTACACGGAGCGGAGATCAGTGTCACTAGGCAGAGAGGGGAGATACTTGTTTACACTAGCATCTCCCCGCTCTATCGCTCCGTGAGACGATCACGGGTATCCCCACGGCAATCGAGTCCGCGGGAGACACGGTCGGGCTCACAGAGAAAGCGTCAGGGTTGCGAGCGCGCCGCCGGAGAGCGACCACGCGGCGGCATCTTAAAGGGGAAGTACAGGTACGTGCCGGTCTGCCGACGTAAATGTACAGGTGGCGGTACTTAAGTGGTTAAAGTGCGACAGCGCTGAAAATTGGCCTGGGCAGGTAGTGGGTAAAAGTTCTCAGTAGGTAAGTGGTTAAGCTGATTTTTTTAAAGGTCAAAAAAAAAGTGCATTTTAACATGGGTGTCTTGCAGCACTGGTGTACTGAAATCCCGGACGCTACATGCATGCTCTCTCTATGTTTTGTTCAGGTTTCCTCCAGATTCCTCCTACACTGCATGCTAGTAGGTGAATTGGCTTCTATCTAAACTAGCCCCAGTATGTGTATGCCTGCAAGGTAGGGACCTTTAGGCCTCATTCACATGGGGTGTACATAACCATACCCCCATTTAGCATTTAGGTCCATGTTTATCCACACAGGGATACGCAAAATGTTCCAAGCATCCCGATGCAGGCAGTCCTGTTGATATCATGGACACAGCGGCTGTGTCTCAATATGACATCAATGTGGGTGCGGGTCCCTGAACACAGACAGTGAGTTCAGGGGCACACACCTGCACAGATGTTAAGCTGGACATAGCAGCTGTGTCCGTGCAGTTGCTGTCCCAACTGTCATAAATGGGACTGCCTGTATGGGGGATACACAGAACACCTGTTCATCTCAACGTGGGTAAACACAGCCCTGCATGGGGGTATGCTTATACACGCCCTGTGTGAATGACGCCTTATGCATAAGTACTAAGGATGAGCTCCAAGGTGTGTTCGCAAAGCCCACGTGCAGAGCCCGCCAGGAAATCTGCACTGCACAGCGCTAATCACGGGCAGTGAGACATTTCCCGATCTCTGCAGCCGTGCATCGGGACAACATCTTACTGCCTGTGATTAGCGCTGTGCAGTGCCGACTTCCAGGCGGGCTCTGCACGTGGGCTTTGCGAACACACCGGAGCTCATACTTAAAGTACAAATAATGTGAAATTTGGCAAAAAATACCGCTTTCGGTGCGATCATCTGATTGTTAGTACACAGCTTTCTGGGGACCGATCATGACAGTTAATTTGAAAATACCTGAAGGGACAAGCAAAAAAATATTTTTCTTGTATAACAGAACGAATGAGTTTCATGTAATTAGTATGGCATTTGTACGAATAAAAAAATAAATAAAAAAAAAAGTGTGTGTGACCAAGACCACGCATGCTGCTAAGAATACATCTTTTCTGAAGTTGTATTCTGTCGTATGAGAATTTTTGGAACCTATTGGCTTTCTATGAGACTAGCATGAAAAAATAAGGTGAAAAAACAAACAAACAAAAAAAAGGGACATTAAATGTGTCTGATATTCTTATGATGTGCACAAGGCATAAGACTGTAAGCTCCTGGAGGTCAGCTACTGAATGTACAGTAAGAAAAGCATTGCATATTCATAAGCTGCCTGAAAGGAATAATCTGCATGGCAGTGAAAGGGATATAGAAGTAGTGTTGAGAAAAAGGGACAACATGGGCATGTCTAGCAGGAAACCATGACAACACATCTAATTTAATCACCAGAAACGTGGAATGGGAAGGACAGTGCAGACAAACCTCTGGAAGCAGCACGTTGCTGAAACTCAGAGACATACATAGTATTCCCAATGTACACAGCTAGTAAACATAACACATGCGCACACAGCTGCAAACATGTGTGCCTTCCACTTCCGCCTCACCTCTCCGTTCTCTAGCTGCAGCTCTCTGGCAGCCTTTCCGTATCCATTCTTCAGGAGATACTGGTGAATGAGAGCCAACAGGGCGCTCCTAGACTTCACCATCGTGCAGACAATCCGCATATACTGTACACACACCTTCTCCTCTGTGCACCATGTGTTTCCTGTTACATGACTTCCGGTGTTGAACCACCACTGAGAGATCGGTGTAGCACGAAAGCCAGCCATCCCCTGGCATGTGCGCATGCGCCGGTTTCCGGTTTTTCTTTTTCTTAAAGGGCACGTGCGCTTCAGACTCTGCGGTGTTTGAGCCAGAGTTATATTAAAGCATTTAAATGTAAAGTTTTCCTCTTTTAAGCCTTCCTCTTTAATTGTACCTATAGGTACACCTATAATATAAGGTGACCAGATTTTAAAAATGAAATCCGGGGACATATTTTTTTTTTACCAGTAATGGATGGCAGCAATCAGCGACTCCCTGCCCGTCGCTGCCGTCGCCCACCTTACAGCCTGTCAAGTCTCACTCTCCGGGCTCCCGCAACTACTGGATGGGGAGCGGAGGAAGATCACTCCGCCAGGGAAGGCAAGGAGATAAGCAGGCAGGCGGCTGGCCGGGACTTGATCCAATGCAGAAGAACATGCGAGCGAAACTGAATGGGCACCCGAAACTGAAGAAATATTCCCTCCACTCCGACCAGCACATGAGCATCAGAAAGGGGCACAGATAATGGAAAAAAATGCACCCCCCTAAGCTGGGAGGAGCGGCAGAGCAGGGGGGGGGGGGTAATTCCGATTTTCTTTTTTTATTCTGCACTGACTGTCTTTGAAATTGCCCCAGCCCCTGTTCAAATCCAATCCAGGGACAAAACCGGGGACAGACTTGGTCCAGGGACAGTGTCCCCAATCCGGGGACTGTCCCCTGAAACCGGGGATGTCTGGTCACCCTACTATAATAAGGCTTACCTGTAGGTACTGTAAATATCCCCTAAACTTGCACTGTTTCGGAGATACTTACTACACGTGCTGGCGCCGATGTGATTGGCGCATGGGCACTGAAGGAACGGCCTGCTTGTGCCGTTTCTTCAGGGCTCGTGCTGTGACTGGCGGCTCTCGTGCGCATGCGGCGGAGTCATGTATATGTGATTTTTCTTTTTTTTTTTTTTTTATAATTTTGCAAAGATTTCAAACAAACTTCTTTTATGTTGTCTATATGGGGTATTGTTTGCAGAATTTTGAGGAAAATAATGAATTTAATCGATTTTGGAATAAGGCTGTAACATAAAATGTGGAAAAAAAGTGAAGTAATGTGAATACTTTCCGGATGCACTTTAAGGGGGGCACTGACCAGCACTGTATAGAGCCACACATCACAAATTATGCTTATTAAAGGGGAGTTCCAGCCTTTTAATGTTTATTAAAAGTCAGCAGCTACAAAAAGTGTAGCTGCTGACTTTCAATAAACAGACACTTACCTGCTCCACGGTCCAGCGATGCGGCCGCCCGGAGCGTCGCTCCTCTCCTCTGCGCCTCCATTGCCACTCTGGACACCCGGCCGTGACAGCTTTCGGCTTCACAGCCGACAACGCACTGCACATGCACGAGTCTCGCTGCGCTCCCAGAGTGGACAGGCAATCTCCTGGGACCTGTCATGTGTCCCAGGAGATCGCCTAAAGGGAGGAGCCGCCTAGGGGCAGAGGAGGATTTGCCTAGGCGGCCCGTAGGTGGAAGTAGGAAGTGGGACAGGAAGTCCCACTCCTAACGAAGCCCCCACTCACCCCCCCAAAAAAAATTACATGCCAAATGTGGCATGTAAGGGGGCGAGGAGTGCTTAAAGCGGAAGTTCCACTTTTGGGTGGAACTCCGCTCTGAATAAAATGAAAAGACCAACATCAGAAAAAAACATGAGCCTTTGATGACACATTTCTTGCCCTGGGATATGGTTTGTTCCCTATATGTTTTAAAAGGGAACCCCATGCAAAATAAAGAGAACAAAGCATGCCCCCCCATATCCATATCAGACCCTTATCTTAGCATGCAGGAAAGGAGAGGACAAGCATGCACCCCCCCTACTGAACTATACCACGTCACATGCCCTCAACCTTGATGGGTTTAATAGCACCTTGTCCCCTGGCCCAGTGGTTATGGGGGGCAAACATACACACACAGTTTTTCACAAATCCTTTAACTTCCCCTGCCCCTTCATGGCCAGGGCATTTCTTGCTATTCAGCACTGTGCTACTTTAACTGGCAATTTGCATGGTCATGCAACAATGTACGCAAATGGAATTTGGTGTCATTTATAGAAAATAAGCCCTGTTGTTGGTTTCAGTGGGAGTAAAATAAAAACATTGCTGGTGCTAGCGGAAGCAAGAATAAGCCCCATCATTAGTGTCAGCAGAAGTAAAATAAGCCCCATCATTCATGTCAGTAGAAGAAAAAATAAGGCCCATCAATGGTGTCAATTAAAGTAAGTAAATGAAAGCGTTTGTTAGCCCAAAAAAAAAAAAAAGATCCTGTTCCTTTAAAGCATTTTATACATCACAGTGCTTGTGCAGAGTCATTTGGCCCCCTGTACCATCTGTAATACCTGTCTGATCCTGCCTGGCTATACCCTCCCCTATGTAAACTGACTACAAGGCATCATGGCTGTTGTTTCCTGACACCGTGGTCAGTTTACGTGCCTTCATTATCTGCAGCCCTGCTCTCTGCTCTCCTCTGTGCTCTCCCCCCTCCCTCCCTGCCTGTCAGCTCCTGCCCGCCCCCCACAACTCCTGCTGCTTAAATAACTGCCACATCTTCATACCATCCCCTCTGAGTTCTAATCCTGTGTCCCCCTGTGTGAGTGATTTTATTTAAAAAAAGCCTGCTATATCTCATTTCACAGCTCTTCTCAGCGATCACATGATTGGCTGGCTTTCTCTCTCCTCTTCTCCTCCTCCTCCTCCTCTCCCAGGTGACGTCAGCAGGGGAATCTTGGCCCCGCCCACTGCACCTGTCAGACGGGGAGAGGAGAAAGTCAACTGATCATGTGATCGCTGAGAAGAGCTGTGAAATGAGATATAGCAGCCTTTTTTTTTATTTTTTATAAATCACTCACACAGGGGAACACAGGATTAGAACACAGAGGGGATGATATGAAGATGTGAAAGTGGCTTAGCAACCATTAACCACTTGACCTCCGGAAGGATTACCCCCCTTCATGACCAGGCCATTTTTTTTGCGATACAGCACTGCATTACTTTACCTGACAGTTGTACGGTTGTGCGACACTGTACCCAAATAAAATTTGTGTCATTTTTTTCCCACAAATAGAGCTTTCTTTTGGTGGTATTTGATGACCACTGCATTTTTTTTTTTTTTTTGCACTATAAACAAAGACCGACAATTTAAAAAACAAACAAACAATATTTTTAACTTTTTACTATAAAACATAAAAAAAAAAAATCCAATTAAAAAATGTAAAAAATCAAATTTCTTCATAAATTTAATCCGATCTCTATTCTGCTACATGTATTTGGTAAAAAAAATCCTAATAAGTGTATATTGATTGTGTGAGGGGGCTAGCTCGGCAGCGGGTATGTGTGACCCCCGGGATGGGCTCCCCACCCAAAAACAGGCCCAGCAGACGGAGGTTGTGGTTTTCAAAATCAAAAAAAGGTGCGGTTTATTTTCTATTTACAGTGACAAAAACACAGCAAGGCAAAAAAAAACAAACACAAAATAAATCCTGGTCAACTTGACCTCTGACTAAACTTACAGGTTTCCTAACTAACGACTGGGATCAGCCTAGTGCTGTCCTAGTCCCTGGTTTTAAATGTCCAAGCAAAATATAGCCACACAGGCTTTCTCTCACCGCACAGGGGTTCACTCTCCCTAGACAGTCCACACAGGTCTGCTTCCAGGCATGAGCTAACATCTAATGAATCTGGGCTTTCTTATAGAGGCCTAAATGAGCTGACAAGGTTCAGCTGGACTCATCAACTCCCTGTCTGCACGACGCCCAGCCCTCTCCCTAGAGGTATGAGTCATCAATGAGCCCACTAGTCTCAGCTGGGCTTATACAACTCTCCACCTAGCTGTATAAATCGGCGTAAAGCCTGAATCTGGGCGAAATATATCTACCCCCCTGGATGCAACCAGGTGACTTTACCTTCCTGCTGTCACATACCCCCCCCTCTTGTTTTAACCTCGGGGTTGGAACACCAGCAATCAGGCATTCATGTACTCGAGACAAAGCATCCACATTCCCCATTTGAACGCCAGGGCGATGCTTTACTGTGAAGTTGAATTCCTGGAGGGCCAGGAACCACCTATTCACTCTTCTATTTGTTTCCTTGTTTTGAGCCATCCACTTTAACGGAGCGTGATCCGTAACCATGTCAAAGTGCCTACCTAGCAGGTAGTACCGAAGGGAATCTAGAGCCCACTTCACCGCTAAACACTCCTTTTCAACGGTGGCGTAATTTACCTCATGGGACTTCAACTTCCTGCTGAGGTAAATGACTGGGTGCTCTTCCCCGTTCCAGACCTGGGACAATACTGCTCCTAACCCCACATCTGACGCATCACTTTGTACGACAAAGTCTTTAGAGAAGTCGGGTGAGTACAACACTGGCTGGCTACATAAGGCTTGTTTCAAGAATTGGAATGCTGCCTCAGCCTCGGGGGTCCATTTAATCATGACCGACCCTTTCCCCTTCGTCAGGTTGGTTAGGGGCACAGCCTTAGAAGCAAAGTGGGGAATGAATCGCCGATAATACCCAGCGATTCCCAGAAAGGCTCGTACCTGCTTCTTGCTGTTGGGACGTGGCCAACTCTGGATGGCCTCGACTTTGTTGAGTTGGGGTTTTATTACTCCCCTCCCAATGGTGTACCCAAGATATTTGGCCTCCTCCTGCCCAATGGTACACTTCTTGGGGTTAGCCGTAAACCCTGCTTCCCGAACAGAGTCCAGGACTGCTTGCACTTTTGGCAGATGTGAGGCCCAATCTGTGCTATGGACAATTACGTCATCCAGGTAAGCCGCAGCATACTTCCGATGGGGCCTCAGCATCTGGTCCATTTTCCGCTGGAATGTGGCCGGCGCATTCTGTAACCCGAACGGCATTCTTTTATATTGGAACGCCCCGTCTGGGGTTACAAATGCGGTTTTCTCTTTGGCTGACTTGGCCAGGGGGATTTGCCAATACCCTTTTGTGAGGTCAAGAGTCGTCATGTATCGGGCTGTTCCCAGCCGGTCGATCAACTCATCTATACGTGGCATGGGGTAGGTGTCAAATTTTGTAACTTTGTTCAACTGACGAAAATCGTTACAAAATCGCCAGCTCCCATCCGGTTTAGGCACCAACACAATGGGACTAGACCAATCACTTTGGGACTCCTCTATCACCCCTAAGTTCAGCATTTTCTGTACTTCCTCCCGTATTGCCTCCCGTCGGGCCTCTGGGATCCGATAGGGTTTTAACTTCACCCTTTCACCGGGCGGGGTAATAATGTCATGCTCTACCCCAGATGTTTGTCCCGGCAGCTCAGAGAATACCTCCTTGTTGCGAAGCACAAACTCCTTAACCTCCTGTTGTTGGGGTTGTGACAAGGTGGCTGCGATTCCAACCTCAGGAATCACGCAACCAGTTTGAGCTGGTGACCAAGTGTCTGCGACTAGGGACTCTCTATCCCTCCAGGCTTTCAACAGATTAACGTGATAGATCTGTTCGGGCTTTCGCCTTCCTGGTTGTCTGACCTTGTAATTCACTTCGCTCACTTTTTCCATTATCTCGTAGGGGCCTTGCCATTTGGCAAGGAATTTACTTTCAACCGTAGGGACAAGTACCAATATCCTATCCCCCGGGGAAAAGGTACGGGTCTTGGCTCCACGGTTGTACACTCTCTGCTGTGCCAACTGCGCTTGGGCCAAATGTTCCTTCACGATGGGCATTACCTGTGCAATTCGATCTTGCATCAGGGCGACATGCTCAATCACACTCCTGTGGGGAGAACTCTCACTTTCCCAAGTTTCCTTGGCAATATCCAACAGCCCTCTTGGGTGTCTCCCATACAGTAACTCAAAGGGGGAGAATCCCGTAGAGGATTGGGGCACCTCCCTAATAGCAAACATCAAATAAGGAAGTAGACAGTCCCAATCCTTTCCATCCCTATCCACCACTTTCTTCAACATTTGTTTTAGGGTTTTGTTGAATCTTTCAACCAGCCCATCGGTTTGGGGGTGATACACAGATGTACGTAATTGCGTCACTTTGAACAATTTACACAGCTCCTTCATAACCCGGGACATAAAGGGTGTACCTTGGTCCGTAAGCAGTTCTTTACAAATACCCACCCGGCTAAAAACAAGAGATAGCTCTTTGGCTATGGTTTTGGCCGAGGTATTTCTGAGAGGGATCGCTTCTGGATAACGGGTGGCATAGTCCATTATAACCAATATGTACTGGTGCCCCCTAGCGGACTTGATTATAGGACCTACCAAATCCATTGCGATTCTCTCAAACGGGACCTCAATGATGGGTAGAGGGACCAGCGGGCTACGGAAGTGTGGCATCGGGGCCGACCTCTGACACACAGGGCAGGAGGAACAATAATTTTCTATGTCCTTCATCACCCCAGGCCAATAGAATCTCTGTAATACCCTCTCTCGGGTTTTCTCTGTCCCCAGATGACCTCCAAGAATGTGCCCATGGGCCAACTCCAACACCAACTTCCTGTAAGGTTTGGGCACCACCAGCTGCTCAACGGTTTCTTCTGCCCTTTTTGCCACCCGATACAGTAGGTCCTTCTCTACGCTGAAGTATGGGTAAGTGCAGGTATTATCTGGGTTCACTAACTCGCCATCTATTTTCACTACGTTTTCCCGTGCCTTTATTAGGGCGGGGTCTTTCAACTGTTCTGTGGCAAAGTTTTCCCTGTGAACCTCAAGATCAGAAAACTCCACAGACGGTAGGTTTTCGTCTGAGGAGGTGGGCTCCTCTCCAGTTTCTTGAGTCTCCCCTGCCAATACTGACAAGGGAAATTCGGGAGAGTCCTCACCACTCTCAGAGGAGTTCTGGCTATCATATTCCTGGTACATAGGGGCACCAGTGGGGGGCTCATGATCATCCCACAGTTCCCAGAACTTCGGAAAATCCCTTCCCACAATGGCGTCATGCGGTAACTGAGACACTAAGCCCACTGGATGAGAAAGGGTACCTTTGGGGGTCTCGAAACACACTGTAGTCACTGGATACTCTCGGGTGTCCCCATGCACACAAATAACGGCTACCTTGCTATTCCCAGAGACCTCTGTTTTAACTAACTCAGCCTTTATCAGGGTCACAAGGCTACCTGAATCCAGCAATACCACAACATTTCTACCATTAATACACATTTTGCATAAATGTTTCTCAGTTCCCCGAATGGCAGTGCATGCGACTGTCGCACACAGCGACTGACGTCTGCCCGTCAGAAAGTCACACTGCATGGGTTCCTCCAAAACCGGGCAATTTGCTGCAATATGTCCCGCTTGCCGGCAGCGGTAGCAAATGATCCTTCTTGCCGCCTCTTGAGCCGCTGATTTCCCAGGCTGTTCTCGCCAAACTTGGGGTAGAGCTCCCACCCTCTCACTCTCTCCACCCTTACCCCTTGGAATCATCTTATCCGCCCCTGGGGATGGTCTGGTCTTAGGGTGGAAAGTCCGAGTGTCTCTGGAAGAGGCCGTCAGGTTCTCTGTAGCCAAGTATTTCTCCACACGATCCACAAGACCATCGGCCGTCTCTGGGTCTCCATGGCTTACCCACTTTTGGATGGCAGTAGGAAGAGCTCTCAAAAACCGATCCATTACAACACGTTCCACAATCTTTGGTGCGGACAAAGTCTCTGGCTGTAGCCACTTTCTGCTCAGGTGAATGAGATCATACATTTGAGACCTGGGGGGTTTTCCAAGCTGGAAAGTCCAGTTATGCACACGCTGAGCCCGGACAGCCAGGGTGACACCCAGCCTTGCCAATATTTCAGCTTTTAGCATCACATAGTCTTTTGCTTGGTCAGGCTCTAGGTCATAGTAAGCTTTCTGCGATTCACCCGTTAACAGAGGAGCCACCAGTCCAGCCCACTGCTCCTCAGGCCACTTTTCTCTTTCAGCGGTCCTTTCAAATGTGGTCAAAAATACCTCTGGATCATCCTCTCCAGTCATTTTTGTCAATAAACGACTCACCCCAAAGGACGCGGTATTAGTGGGACGGCTTTCCTCACCGGTCTGCGGACGTTGCTGCATTACTGCTTCCATCTGTTGTTGTAGTCTCTGCTCTTGCTTCTGCAACAGGTCTATGAAGCGGGCCTCAGATTGCTGTTGGGCTTGTTGCTGAGCCTCCAGACTCTGTTGTAAAGTTGCAAGGCTCTGTTGATGAGCTTGCTGCTGGGCTGCAAGGCTCCTTTGCAAACCTGCATTTGTCTGCTGTTGATTGGCATTTGCTAGAGCCAGCTGTTTCAGTATCTCCTCCATGCTGGCTTAAAAAAAACTGCCACTGGTTCTCCACCAACTGTGAGGGGGCTAGCTCGGCAGCGGGTATGTGTGACCCCCGGGATGGGCTCCCCACCCAAAAACAGGCCCAGCAGACGGAGGTTGTGGTTTTCAAAATCAAAAAAAGGTGCGGTTTATTTTCTATTTACAGTGACAAAAACACAGCAAGGCAAAAAAAAACAAACACAAAATAAATCCTGGTCAACTTGACCTCTGACTAAACTTACAGGTTTCCTAACTAACGACTGGGATCAGCCTAGTGCTGTCCTAGTCCCTGGTTTTAAATGTCCAAGCAAAATATAGCCACACAGGCTTTCTCTCACCGCACAGGGGTTCACTCTCCCTAGACAGTCCACACAGGTCTGCTTCCAGGCATGAGCTAACATCTAATGAATCTGGGCTTTCTTATAGAGGCCTAAATGAGCTGACAAGGTTCAGCTGGACTCATCAACTCCCTGTCTGCACGACGCCCAGCCCTCTCCCTAGAGGTATGAGTCATCAATGAGCCCACTAGTCTCAGCTGGGCTTATACAACTCTCCACCTAGCTGTATAAATCGGCGTAAAGCCTGAATCTGGGCGAAATATATCTACCCCCCTGGATGCAACCAGGTGACTTTACCTTCCTGCTGTCACAATTGGTTTATGCAAACGTTATAGCGTCTACAACTTGGATATATTTATGGAATTTTTATTTACCGGTATTTCTTTTGATATACTAGCAATGGTGGAGATTGGAGACTTATAGCAGGACAGCGATATTGCGCCGGACTATCGGACACTAACTGACACTTTGTGGGAACCAGTGGCACTAATACCGTGATCAGTGCTAAAAATATGCACTGTCACTGGACTAATGACACTGGCTGGGAAGGGGTTAAACATCTAGGGGGGGTGTTTTTGTGTACTGTGTGTGCTTCTTTCACTAGGGGAGGATATTGATTCTAGTCCCTGCTTTGCAGAGACACAGGATCAGTCCCTTCCCCCTGTCAGAACACAGATGCTGTTGTGACAGTGCTATAGGGCGTTCAGCAAGTGGTTAATGATGTCAGTGGGAGCAAGAATAAATCCAATGGCTGCATTGGTGTTCACTGGATATTTACTTGATGCAAAATCTACTCTCAGACTTCTGCTCTGCCTCTTTCCTTCAATCAGACTAAAGCTATGCTGTCACTGTTGGGCAGGAGATCACTTCACCCAACATTGCCAGTGTTCTGTCAAAATAGCCAATTCATCGAGATCTCTAATCATGTCACTTCCGGTTACTGTAAAGCATCAGTAATTGGATATTTATACGAGTTGCTGTTTTGACACAACACAGGCAAGTGTGTACACTCTGGTACACAAAGAGTTTGCTGTTTTCACAGAACAGCGGATAAGGAGGAAAAAGTTGTCGCTGCCTTGGAGGCGGCCATGTTGTTGGTTAGTATCAGGGGGACTAACAATGTCCGATCATAATATGATGTACCGGAGTGTGTCAAAACAGCAACTTATCTAAGTCTCCAATTACTGATGCTTTACAGTAACTGGAAGTGACGTGATTGGAAATCTTGATGAATTGGCTATTTTGACAGAACACCAGCATCTGTTTATGTTTACCTGTGTCAGGTGCTGAAGTGCAGAGCATTCGTTGCTGCCACTTTGCTGGCACACTGGGCACTTAATCTACAGGGCCACCGGTGCCCCTCACGAGGCAGTGGTGATGTCCGCTATGTAACTGTACAGGTTGAATAACCCAAATTTATTTTACCTAAAGTGTGTGTAAAGCCGTGTACACACGATCGGTTTTACAGATGAAAACAGTCCGATGGACTGTTCATCGGACGAACCGATCGTGTATGGGCCCCATCGGTCTTTTTTCCATCGGTGTGAAAAAATATAACATGTTTTAAATTTTTCTGATGGGAAAAAAACCGATAGCAAATCCGATCGTCTGTGTGGAAATCCATTGGATAAAAAACCCACGCATGCTCAGAAGCATTGAACTTCATTTTTCTCGGCTCGTCGGAGTGTTTTACGTCACAGCGTTTGGGACGGTCGGTTTTTTGACTGATGGTGTGTAGGCAAGAGTAATGGAAGTCAGCTTCATCCATTGGATTAGAATCCATAGGAAATCTGATTGTGTGTACACGGCTTTACCCCCAACAATTCATAACCCCAAGTGTGTGTTACCCCAACAATTCAACAATTCATGTGTTTTATAAACACATGCACAGGGAGGAGCAGAGGCAGGAAACAAAATAAATAATTGAAATACATGAAAAATAGCACACTTTTCTTTAGGTTGCCAAGCTACATTTTAACATTTATGGGCAAACCAAACAATTTTCAACTGTGGAAGATGTGAACACCATTTATTTAATTTTTTTTCTGCCAGTAATTCATAACCTTCAGAAATATACTGTAAACTTTTTTAATATCTAGCGTTAATGAATTTTTATGAAGTGACCTTTTTTTACAGAACATATCATTTACATAGCTGCTTTTACATAATGATAGCACTTAGAAATGTTTTTTGTTTTGCTTTTACAAGCCAGAAATGTTCCCAGTATGAGACTTTTACATAAAGTGTCTTGTCACAGTGTTCATTTTTTTACATTCTAGAATGCAAGAAAAAATGAAGGTATGCTGTGCTGATCTTGGTTGGGAGATCACATGGGGTTCTATTTATAAGACATGTGTTGCACATACTGTATGTCAGAAGCATTCGTGCTAAAAAGGCGAAATTAACCTTTTGAGGCAGAATTTTACTTTTCATATTGTCTAATGTCTATCTGCCCATGCCATTCTCTCACTTACCATGTCCATGATCAATCTGCACCCTCTCTGCTTGAAATTGTGACAGATCACCTGGCACCCACCTTGGTGCCTCTGCCAAGATACAGCTTCCTCTACTCTGGAACCAGGAACCAGGTATTATAGCTGAGAATTGCACCCGAGAACTAGACAACACTAGCTTAGGTGCAAACTGGAACTTACTTTGTTGTAAATTCACACAAAATATATACCACACAAAATCAGATAAGAGATTAATCACATTATCCTAAACAATGCAAACTTTAAACAGTAATATCAGTACATCTAATGAACAGCTAGCAGCTAACAGTAATTGAAATTAAACAGTGAACTAATTAACTAGTAAGCTAATTAACAGCTAGGCCCCTAGACAAGCCTTGATTAGTCAGGGGGTGACCACCCCAGACAGTCCGGCAGCAGATCTCTTTCTTTTCACATCCATCTTCTCACTGAGACTCAAGTTGGCAGAGACCATCATGGCTTCCTTGACTGTTAAATGTGGTCATAACATGTCATCTTGCATTATATAACAGGATATCTTCCTAAATGCTTGTAGCTCCCTCAAATGCTAGGGCCCGTAGTCAGTAGGCAAGAGGCTTCCCTGCAGTCCCCTTCAAAAAACCCTGTCCTGGTTGGGTCTATCACAGAAATGTAAAAAAAATGCTTTCTGATTCCAGCACTTCTTGTAGATCATGTGCCAATCCAGGAAGCTCTTCATATCCCACCATGTTGCCCTCATTACTATACAACCTCTTGTTTTATTTCCACCCACTTTCCTACTTCTTCAATTAAGATGACCATACACTATACAATGAAGTGAAATTACTAAAAGCCCTAATATGTAGTAAAAAATTGTGTATAACAAACAAAAGATAACTAAATAGTGACAGCTGCAATAATTTAAAAAGGATACTGTGTCCTCCAATGTGAAATGTAAAACAATATAATGATGCGCTTGCACCAACCTTCTGTGTTGACACAGTGAACTTACACCTCATGCATAAATAAATACAACAAATGCCAAAGTGCTGTGTGACAATGTGCAAATGAAAATAAATTGAAAGTGCTCAATGCTGATTTCACAGTGTTCATATATAAAGTGCTACTGAGCTCAAACCAAAATGAACAGCATACATGCAATACAATGTGGAATAAATGGCAGTCCCAACCACATAATCCTGCTTTCACTTAAATGCTTGGCTCCAGGTAAGCGTTTGATCAATATACACTATACAATCTGATTGTACAATCTCCTTTAGGTCTACCATCAGCAATGTAGTGCAAGGGCCTGTCTGATTTGATACAAATTGAAAAGATTGTT
Source organism: Rana muscosa (assembly GCA_029206835.1). Classification (NCBI taxonomy): domain Eukaryota; kingdom Metazoa; phylum Chordata; class Amphibia; order Anura; family Ranidae; genus Rana; species Rana muscosa. The sequence goes on along the minus strand of CM055118.1, from coordinate 93,428,708 downwards.
CCGGTGGGTACTCCCATAGGCGTGCGCACAGGGTGTGCCGGGTGTGCCTGGGCACACCCTAATCAACCCATGTGCATTAGCATTATCAAGGGGTGGGACCAGGTGGGTGGTTGGGGTCCCAGTGGCCAGTGTAAATGTCCCCATTATATTAAAGGCTAGGTTCAACTGTAGGAACACTACACCTATACTTCGGATGTAACAAAGTATGCTCCCAATCAACTGTCTCCCACCATCAGAGCCTCCTCCCTGTGACAGCAGGTGGCGTTCATGTGTGTTTGAGCTTTGGGGTGCACACCCTAGGCTGCGCACACCTATGGGTACTCCTATTCCATAATTTTGGTAAATCTAAAGGAAATTGTACAGAGATTGTACAATCAGATTGCATAGTCAGCTTAATACAAGTAGAAAGGAGGGAGTGGGCAGAGACACTCACCTGTTAAGCAACATTCACATTTAGGAAGTGTAGAAGAAAATGTTTGGGGTGTGAGAAATAACTTGTTAAATTGCAATTTTGTGAAAAAAAAAAGATAGAATTTTATTTACTCTTCATTTTACAAAAACAATTGTTGCAAAAAAAAAAAAAAAGCCCCTTCCTAAATACCTTGGATTATGTGTGTGGGCATCAATTGATATAGGCAGTCAGTACATCAGTGTTGATAAATTTCAAATATATACTGTATACCATGGTTTGTAGAATCTCTAACTTTCAAACAGTCTAAATAATATACACTTATTTTTTGTTTTTTTAATACCACCCAAATGTAGCAGAATACATTTTGACCTAAATTTATGAAGAAAGATGATTTATTTGCAATGTTTTATAACAGAAATAAGGAATCAGGTTGACTTTTTTCAAATTATTTGTTCATTTTTCCTTTTTATAGTAAAAATACAAAAACAAAAACAGTGGTGATTAAATACCACCAAAAGAAAGCTCTACCTGTCTGAAGAAAATGGTATAAGATGCATTCGGGTACAGTTTTGCATGACCAAGTAGTTGTTCGTCAAAATATTCTCAGTGTTGAAAACTGAAAAATGGCTTGGACAGGAAGTGAATTTAACATGCTGGTCTTAAAGTTGTTAATCAGAGCTATTTTTTTAATTGAGAGGCGTGACTAATGTACAAATAATGACTTTTTTCCAGTGGGATGAGTCTGTCGCATGTTGGACTTGTATCATTAGCATTTCAAAGGTTCAATATTTCCTTTTTCCTGAATCCAATTCACTTAAATAAATTTAAAATAATTTTACACGCAAATTATTTCAGGCTTTCAAAATACAGATATATTACTTAGGTGAATGTGCATAGCGCATTAATTTATTAATAATTAAACATGGAACTAAGACCTGAGTTATAAATATAACTTTTGATTAATTGAGTGTGAGGTAATAACCCTGAATCATATAGTTTATGGACTAAAAAAGAATCTGAATTAATGTTATTGCCATTACATAATTAGAAAATTGTGAAATGCAAAAGAAGTATCCAATAGAAAAGAAAAAACAATCTAGTAACAGCATAGGGTAAGATACTTGTTTCTTTATGCTTTGTTTCTGTGAGGAATAATAATTTTTGTAAGGCAATAACTATTGCCCTAATAGTGGAACTACTATCTTTGCAGCTGGTATAGGGTGCTTTCTTACTGTAATAGTGGTTAGCACTTCTAATTTTAGGAGTTTGCATGTTCTCCCTGTGCTTGCATGGTTCCATTTGTGTACTTTAGCTTCCTTCCATACTCCAAAGACATGCTGGTAGGTTAATTGTCTCCTTTCCAAATTGGACCCAGTATGTGTACAGTATGTATGCATATGAGACATGGACCCTATAGAGCAGGGATATGCAATTAGCGGACCTCCAGCTGTTGCAGAACTACAAGTCCCATGAGGCATAGCAATACTCTGACAGCCACAAGCATGACACCCAGAGACAGAGGCATGACGGGACTTGTAGTTTTGCAACAGCTGGAGGTCCGCTAATTGCATATCTCTGTTAAAGTGGATCTCCAGTCTCCCAAAAAGACCCATGATGTCAGGCGCCGACATTTCCTACTGCGCAAGTGCGAGCCACGCTGCACTTTGTGAATGGTCCCGCAGTCTTCTGGGACCTGTATGTGTATATATTAATCAACATTAGTAATATTTCAACTATAAAGGCATTTATTATAGAGTTGTTCAGATCTTGATGACCTGGACGTGCCTACCCCTAATGCTTAAAGTGGTTCTTAAGCCACTCTGTCATCTTTATACAGCTGCGGATGACGAAGGCACGTAAACTGACCACCGTGTCAGGGCTCAGCAGCCATGATAAACTGTGGTCAGTTTACATAGGAGAGGGAAGAACCAGGCAGGATCAGCCAGATATTTTAGGTGATACAGGGGGCCAAATTACACAGAACAAGCACTGTGCTGTATAACATGCTTTAACCCTTTTGCCGCCAGGTCCATACGTCGTACGATCCTGACAGCAGTGGGTATTACACACAATCCCGGTGGCTGTAGCCACCGGGATTGTGTGTGAATCTGACAGGCAGACTCTTGTCGGTCAGGTGAGAGCATTCATGCGGAGGTGCTGCTGCCCGATTACTGTCACACACCCGAGGTACTGGCGCCACCCCCCGCTGCCGCGCTCCGCCATGCTTATCGGGCTCCGCTTGCCCCTCGGCGGCCGGGGAGCTCCATGGCAGGTGCCAGTGGCTTGAGGGGAAGGAGAAGAGCGGACACATGCTCCCCTTCTTCTTGTGACTCGGAAAGCGCAGTCGCTGACGCCACTTCCGTGTCAAGTTCTCGGTGTCCCCGGCTAGCTCAGCCGGGAAATAATGTTTTGCAATGCGATTTGCATTGCAAAAAATTTAGTGGAGCACAGGGGAGACGTGCAGGGTATTTTAGACCCTGTATATCTCAATAAAGAGAATCTGTCACCAAAAAAAATCACATGTGATGAAATAAAAAAGTTAAGTAGAACAGAAAAATAAAGATACACCCAAGCACAAAAAATCCCCCCCCATCATTTTTTGAGGCCCCCACCCCCACACATACACGAACGTAAATGTAGGCGTTGGGGCGCCTACGTGCGAAAACATCAATTGCGATACACATGTTACATATCGCCACGCATGCCGGAATGAGAGCAATAATTGTAACACAAGACCTGCTCCATATACCTCCTGATACCTATAGGGGTTTTTGAAGTGTCGCCTATATAAAACATATTGTACTGAAGTTTGATGCCATTTCACGGGCGCACCAAAATTTTGGGTTTGGCATGCTGGGTATCTCTTTACTCAATACAACTTTGTTTATATTTTACCAAAAATTTGGGTAATTTATTGCGGTTGTTTGCCCTAAAATCAGTGTTGCCAACCCCCTGAAGTGAAATTTACTGGCAAGGATGCCAAAATTTCTGAACGGCACCAATTTTTTACTGGCAAAAATCATGACAATTACTGGCAGGGCCACATTTTTTACTGGCGCTGCAAAAAAGTACCTAAAATTACTGTTTTTACTGCTAAACAGTGCAAATATCAATATTTGAATTATAAACACACAGCTAATGCTATTATCAATGTGTTTAAGTTAAACAAAGGTAAAAAAGCATTTTTCTCAATTTACATGAAGGTCAGGTTACTCTAACCCAGCCAGCACAGTTCCCTCTTACATCAGAGTCTGCAGGGATGCCCCTTACAGTGCAAGGAAACTCTTATGTAAAGGGGAACGCTGCAGATCATGATGTAAGGGGGAACTCTGATGTGGAGGGGGGCTCTGGTGAATAGAGACCACCTTCCACAGAGTGAATACACTAAGGTAAGGGGGGGTTACTAATATAGGGGGGACCTTTTATATCAGTGCCCCCTTACATTATTGTATTTACTCCCCTCCTTAGATCAGTGCCCCCCCCCCTCAGACTGGCCTGGCGGCGCTGTCACTGACCTGCTCTCAGGTGCACAGTGTGGGGCTCAGTCAGACGGCTCCAGCTTGGCGGCTCTGACCTTCTCTCCACAGTCCACACGTCCGTTTCTTCCCGTAACCCCCATCACGGCGCTCCCACTCTTGACATCTTTCTAGGATCCCCTCAGAGACTGCAGACATAAAAGACAGGAGATGGTCAGAGGCTGCAGACACGATATAGGAGGTGGACAGAGGCTACAGAGTCATGACACAGGAGGGGGACAGAGGCTGCGGACATGACACAGGAGGGGGACAGAGGCTGCGGACATGACACAGGAGGGGGACAGAGGCTGCGGACATGACACAGGAGGGGGACAGAGGCTGCGGACATGACACAGGAGGGGGACAGAGGCTGCGGACATGACACAGGAGGGGGACAGAGGCTGCGGACATGACACAGGAGGGGGACAGAGGCTGCGGACATGACACAGGAGGGGGACAGAGGCTGCGGACATGACACAGGAGGGGGACAGAGGCTGCGGACATGACACAGGAGGGGGACAGAGGCTGCGGACATGACACAGGAGGGGGACAGAGGCTGCGGACATGACACAGGAGGGGGACAGAGGCTGCGGACATGACACAGGAGGGGGACAGAGGCTGCGGACATGACACAGGAGGGGGACAGAGGCTGCGGACATGACACAGGAGGGGGACAGAGGCTGCGGACATGACACAGGAGGGGGACAGAGGCTGCGGACATACTACAGGAGGGGGACAGAGGCTGCGGACATACTACAGGAGGGGGACAGAGGCTGCGGACATACTACAGGAGGGGGACAGAGGCTGCGGACATACTACAGGAGGGGGACAGAGGCTGCGGACATACTACAGGAGGGGGACAGAGGCTGCGGACATACTACAGGAGGGGGACAGAGGCTGCGGACATACTACAGGAGGGGGACAGAGGCTGCGGACATACTACAGGAGGGGGGACAGAGGCTGCGGACATACTACAGGAGGGGGGACAGAGGCTGCGGACATACTACAGGAGGGGGGACAGAGGCTGCGGACATACTACAGGAGGGGGGACAGAGGCTGCGGACATACTACAGGAGGGGGGACAGAGGCTGCGGACATACTACAGGAGGGGGGACAGAGGCTGCGGACATACTACAGGAGGGGGGACAGAGGCTGCGGACATACTACAGGAGGGGGGACAGAGGCTGCGGACATGACACAGGAGGGGGACAGAGGCTGCGGACATGATAGGGTCCTCCTTACTCCCTCAGTGGCCTCCTCCTCTGTCCACCATCATATAACTTCTCCTCCACATCATCAGTATGCTGTGTCCTCCTTCTGTGCCCCTTTCACCTCTCCACAGGTCAGGGCAGCTCTGACATGTGGAGAGGTGAAAAGGGCACAGAAGGAGGACAGCATACTGATGATGTGGAGGAGAAGTTATATGATGGTGGACAGAGAGAGAGCACATCAGTCTCTGTCCCTCCCCTGTATGCCATGGCCGCTTCACCCTCCGGGCTCCCGCTCCCAGCGCAGTCCTCCTCTTACTTTATATCCCCCCTCCTCCTCCTCACCCCTGCTCGGCCGAGTCCTCTCCTCCTACGGCGACTGCGAGTGCACTGTAGCCCGCCCTGCGAGCACTCCCAAGTCCCGTCCTGGCTGAAAGTCTATTCAAAAATGGCGCCGGGCGGCGCCATTACGTTACTGCGCATGCGCCGCTTGGCCGAACGCATACGAGCTTTCCCGAGCCCGGCCGGCTTCGGAACGGCGCATGCGCAGTTGCATGGTCGGCTTGTGGACATGTTTTTTATGGGCAGCCGATGCCCACAACAGACTTTACGTACACCCCAAAAAGGGGGTTAAATTTACGTGCTGTACGTAAATTAACGTACGGTTGGCAACACTGCCTAAAATTCACGTTAGTGTGTTTTTTACTGAAATTTAAAAATAGACTTTTGTGGAAATATCGTGTGACATAAAAAATCGGAAATACCACTATTTTATTCTCTAGGGTATCTGCTTTCAAAAAATATATAATATTTGTAGGTTTCGCGTAATCTTACTTTTTTTTAAACGTGTGCAAAAAACGCAAAAATGGCTCTGGCAGCAAAAGGGTTAAAGGAACAGGACCTATTTTTTTTTATGGTAACAAACACTTTAACAGAGGCTGTGATTGTTTACCAGAGTCTGCTCAGTGTGCTCTGGTGCTGCTCATGCTGTCTTGAACTTTCACCCTGGTCTAGTAGCTATGGGAGGTGCAGGCCCGGATTTACTCCCTTTGCCGCCCCAAGGCCGGGTCCATCAATGCCACCCCCCCACCCCCCCAGCAAGCAAGCAGATGCTTTTCTGAAAGGGGTGGATATGGGCAGATATGGTTATAAATAGCATGATGGCCAGTGCTTTATGATGGGCGGATACTTTTCTCAATACAGCAAGGGGCTCTTCTAACCATATCCGCCCCTATCAAACGCAGCCACTGTGCCCATCAAATGCAGCCACTGTGCCAATCAAACACAGCCACTGTGCCAATGAAACACAGCCACTGTGCCAATGAAACACAGCCACTGTGCCAATGAAACACAGCCACTGTGCCAATGAAACACAGCCACTGTGCCCATCAAGCGCAGCCACTGTACCAATCAACCGCAGCCACTGTGCATATCAAACGCAGCCACTGTGCCCATCAAACGCAGCCACTGTGCCACTGTGCCATCAATTTCCACCACTGTGCCCATCAAACATCGTGATCAGCCGTGATTGGACACGGCTGATCACGATGTAAACAGGAAAAGCCGGTGATCGGCTTTTCCTTACTCGCGTCTGTCAGACGCGAGTAGAGGAGAGCCGATCGGCTGCTCCTCTGACAGGGGGGGTTTGTGCTGATCGATTATCAGCGCAGCCCCCCCCCGAGGATGCCCACACTGGACCACCAGGGAAGCCACCAGACCACCAGGGATGCCCACCACCAGGTATGCCACCCTAGACCACCAGGGATGCCAATCAGTGCCCCTAATGGATGCCAATCAGTGCCCACAATGGATGCCAATCAGTGCCCACAATGGGCATCACTGATTGGCAGGCATTATTGTTTGGCACTGATTGGCATCCATTAGTACAACACATTGCAGTACAGTGCCACCTATCAGTGCCCATCCATGCCACCTATCAGTGCCCATCCATGCCCATCCGTGCCACCTATCAGTGCCCAGCCATGCCGCCTATCAGTGCCCAGCCGTGCCGCCTATCTGTGCCCATCCGTGCTGCCTATCTGTGCCCATCCGTGCCGCCTATCTGTGCCCATCCGTGCCGCCTATCTGTGCCCATCCGTGCCGCCTACCGGTGCCCATCCGTGCCGCCTATCGGTGCCCATCCGTGCCACCTCATCAGGGCCCATTAGTGCCGCCTCATTGGTGCCCATCAGTGCCGCCTTATCAGTGCCCGTCAGTGCTGCCCAATCAGTGCTGAAGGAGAAAACTTACCTATTTACAAAGTTTTGTAACTGAAACAAAAAAAAACGTTTTTTTCAAAATTTTCGGTCTTTTTTTATTTATTTTTAGCAGAAAATAAAAATCGCAGAGGTAATCAAATACCACCAAAAGAAAGCTCTATTTGTGGGAACAAAATGATAAAAATTTAGTTTGGGTACAGTGTAGCATGACCGCACAATTGTCATTCAAAGTGCAACAGCGCAGAAAGCTGAAAATTGGTCTGGGCAGGAAGGTGTATAAGTGCCCTGCATGGAAGTGGTTAATGAGCTTGTTGCACAAATCACATTATTACACTTTATTAATGATATCTATGGCTATGCATATTTATAATTTATTTAATCCATATTGAGCACTATATTTGATGCCTGGCACACACGCACAATCGCACATGATGATGACTTAAAAGTTTTAAGCCATCATCATGTGCGATTGTGCATGTGTGCCAGGCATCAAATATAGTGCTCAATATGGATTAAATAAATGATAAATATGCATAGCCATAGATATCATTATTAAAGTGTAATAAAGTGATTTGTGCAACAGCTGTTCACAAATCACTTTATTACAGTTTATTTATGCTATGGCTATGAATATTTATTTAATCCACTGAGCATTATATTTTGCTGCTTGCTTCTGGTTGGCACATATGAATATGATGACGAGGATCAAGAAGTAGTACTTGGCTGCTATTCTTGGTGCTGCAGCTGGGGGTTTCCCATCGGGCCGCGATACATTCCTTCTCCCATCCTCTCTTCTCCTCTTCACCTCACTTCACATTCCCCGCTCAGGGAGAAGATGATGGCGCACAGAGGAGGGTAGGCGGAGCATTAGGCTCCGCTTCCGCCTCTCTGGCCAGTCATCGGCCGTCATGGGGGTGCCTGTCACTCCCCTCCCCAGGCCATGTAGGAATATTAGCATTTGCTGTGCCGGCGCCACGCTCCAGCAGGCCGGTCGCGGCGTCGGGAGCTACATTAGTGCGGGAGGCGGCCCCGGGAGGACAGGCGGCGTTGCCCCGGCACCCAGAGCCGCCCGAGGCCTGGCCTCGGTGGCCTTGTGGGAAATCCGGCCCTGGGGAGGTGATAGACACTGGGTGGAAACCATGCAGATGAGAGCATGAATATTTTTACAGCCCAAGCCAATTAGAAGGGGAGATACCCTAATGCATGCTCGGTGTCTGTATTTATATTTGATGAGCACATGGGCTTTGGGTCTTCCTTTACAGAGAGAGGTCGAGGTGGGGAGGGGGCCTGCTGCCCCTCCTCAGCACAGGCTGCCATGCTGCTGGATGACCTGAGGGCCTGAAACATTGACAGCTTCCCTTCTACCTCCAACCAGGACAGGTTCTCCGGCCAGCAGAACCGTCACTTTTGGTTGGACTGCAAGCCGCAGTCCCAACTCTGCGCTACCCTCTTACTTCTGGATAGGCCCTCACGCAGCCTGGCAGCCAGATGCCCCCGGAATAGCCCCAAGCAGCCCGGGGCAGATGACACAAGTCCACCCAGACGGCAGTCCGGGTGGCATAGACCCATAACCTATATACCTGTAACCTGACCTTGGGTTGCCCTTCTCATATCTAGTACCACTAAGTTCCCGGCCACCTAGTGGTAGAAGAGAAAAGTGCAACAAGGCCAAACTTAGGGAAAAATCAATAGATCTCTATCAATTAACTGCAATAGCCACTCCTGACAAGGAATTTGGTGAGGAGCTCCCTGACTATACCCCAGGGCGCTACACAAGTTCTCCAAATAACACAAAAAACACATCCCCTAGACTGGTTATTGGAGACAAAGAGCGGCAGAGCGTTTGCACCTGGTTGTGTGTGAAAATACCCTGTGACTGGCTGTGAATTAATTAGTGGGAAACCCGGGCACAAAAATTCAAGTGGCGCCTGCAGGGGTAGCGTTACACCTGCCTTATACTGTAGGCTCCTTGAGGGCAAGGTCTGCTGTGAGTGTACTGTATGTAAAGCACTGAGCAAATTGTCAGTGCTATATAAATACATTAAATATACTGTATAAATGAATCATTACCACCATCTCAGCATCTCAGTGTTGTAACAGGAAAAGTAGAGGCCCTGGTGTCCCTTAAGCTATGAAAGGAAAGCACCTTAGCAAAAATAATAAAACTCCTATAGCTGGGGAAAGATGTGATTTAAAGTCCATATCCAGGTACATTTTCTTTTTTTTTTTTTCCTTGTCAAAGTATTTTATTGGACATATATATATTAGTCACATACAGATCATATGTAATACATGTTGTTGCTATTTGTCCAATTATTACAAATATAGAAAAATAACAAATATTAGGGTCTACAGAATATATCCTAATGAAAATTATAAGGACTTAAATGAGATAGAAAGTAAATAAATCCTTGTACTAATATATTCAAGACTGTAGTTGAAAGAAATATTTAACATAATAATTATAAAATTGATCTGTATCTTCGAAAAAAGTAATGTAGAGTAGTACTGTAGCTTCAATAAGGTGCGTTATGAAGTAAGAATAATAGAGAAAAGAAAAGAGAAAAAGAAGTAAAGATATCAAAATAAAATAGGGTAAAATAAAATTAGATAGATAATATAAAATAAAATAGATGGAATAGAATAGTAGGAAACCAGAGGGGGGGGGAGTGTAGGAGTCCACCTGAATGGCCTGAATGAATCGGTCCGCGGCTTGAGGGTTTAAGTAAAACACAGTGTTCACTATATTGAGCAGGGTAGCTCCCAAGCTTCAGAAATTTGGTTTAGTAGCTAGTTTAACCGATTGAGTCCTCCGGCTACCATGGCATGAGAATCGAGTTGTCACTAATAGAAGGTAGGTGAAATTTAATCCAAGGATCCCAGATCTTTTCAAAGATTGGAATTTGATTTCTTTCTATAGCTAACATTTTGTCGTGAGACATAAAGTCATTTACTCTATTTATGGTCTCAGATATCTCCAATTTAGGGGTCTTCCATGCCTTTGCTATTGTTTGCTTTGTTGCTGTAAGAAATTGAATGAGGAGTTTGAATTGTTTATGTGTAATGAGATCAGGTTTTAGATTGAGCAAGGCTGTGGCTGGGTCTGGTTGCACAGTGAAACCAAATATCTTGGAGGCAGTTTCAAATATCTGTTCCCAAAATAATTGCACCAACGGGCAGGACCACCAAATGTGTAAGTGGGTGCCCGGATCTGGGCAACCCCAAAAGCATAGGCCTGTTTGGTTTGGTGTGAATTTGGCCAATCTGGAGGGAACGAGGTACCAACGAGACAAAACTTTGTAATTGGTTTCAACCGCCAGGATATTTGGTGAAGAAGATTTTGTTACAGACCATATTTTGGACCAATCATTCATATCGAATGTTCTCTTCAGGTCCTCCTCCCATTTACGTGCATAAGGTGGTTTATCTAAACCGGGATAAGTGGAAATGTGGGAGTAGATAGAAGATATAATGCCTCTTAAGTGAGGATCTTTCATGCATGTAGATTCAAAAATCGTAAGTTGGGTTAAGGAGACATCTGTATTTAGTAAAGGTGCGTAAAAGTTTTTAATTTGGAGGTATCTGAAAAGTTCAGAGTTCGGTAGGTTGTAGGTGTCAGAGTATAGGAAATGTATGGAAGGATGAACGAGAAGTTAAGTTACTAAGCCGAGTAATATTTAATGAATTCCAGACCTTAAATGATTTAGGAGAGACCCATGCTGGGTAGAAAGCAGGGTTTTTCAGGAATGACAAGAGAGGATTGTGAGAAGATTGTAACTGATGTTTAACTCTAAGTTTGTCCCATATAGATAAAAAGTATTTAGTAATGGGGTTACGTAGGGTTTTCCGTTCCTTAGGTAGGAGCCATAATAGATTGGAAATAGATTCTGCCGCTTCTATCATTACCCATAGGGGTATTTCATATGTAGCATGATATTTAGTGAGGCTAGCAATGTGTGCGGCTCTATAATAGTTAGTGAAGTTCGGAAACCCAAAGCCTCCTTTGAGTTTTGGTAAGTGTAGTGTATGAAGCGATACACGGGTTTTTTTGGAGCCCCAGACAAATGTTGATGTTCGTCTTTGGAGAATTCTAAGATAATAAGGTGGGATAGGGATCGGTAAGACTCTAAATAAGTACAGTAGTTTTGGAAGGATTGTCATTTTGATTGCATTCATTTTACCTATCCATGAAATTGGGAGATGTGACCATTGTTGTAAAAGTGTTGTTATTTGTTTGAGGAGTGGGGGATAGTTTGCTGTAAAAAGATCTGAATATGAGGCCGTCAGGTGAATCCCTAAATAGGGGATTGACCTCTCAGTCCATATGAAAGGAAGTGCGTTTTTGTCCGAGTTGGATTCCACTTTGGAGAGGGATATTTCTTGTTCATACATCACGGGACACAGAGCGGCATAGTCATTACTATGTGGGTTATATAGAATTACCTTCAGGTGCTGGCACTGGCAACTTCCAAAACAGGAAGTACCCTCCCCTATATAAGCCCCTCCCATCCGGGAGCACCTCAGTTTTTTGCCAGTGTCTAAGGTGTTGGCCAAGGTTAACATGTATTCATCTGGGCTTGTGTACAGGTTCTCTGGGCCTTAGCAAGCTATTCCGGATCCGACCAAAAAAGCTTCATAGCTAAACGGTCGGTACCCGGGCCTTGCAGAGAAGAGCAGGGTTTTGCCTGTAATGCCTCTCTTAGGAGGGCTGGACCCTGGGATCCAGAGCTCTGGTCATACCCAAAACCAAGAGGCTATCTGTGCAGGGTGCTATACAGGTCCAGGGGAGTGGAATCCTTGGGAACCCAGTCCCTGAAGGTCTAGTACAATGCCTGCCGTGAGAGGTGAAGTTTGGGCTTCTGTGGACCAAACAAAGTCCTGCGGCGGGGAAAAGGTAAGTGGGGGCCCCTCAGGAACTTGGTTCTATTGAGGGGACCCCCAAGCCTAATATGTCTTTCTGCCTGTTACCTAAATGTATTCCCGCTAATAGCTGTATATGCCTAAGAAATCCTAGAAATGTCTTTTCATAAAGGAAGTTTTAAAAACTGTAAACCTAGAAATGTTTTTCATAAAGGAGGTTTAAAAAAAAAAAAGACAAAAGTGCGGTACCTGTGTTTGTCCACTAGAGGCCGCTGTGGAACGTCTCTTTTTCTTGGGACTATTCCTTCCATGGTGAAAGTCCAGGCAGATGAGTGAGCTCTCTATCAGGGAAGCTGCATTCCTCTGTCATGCTGCCAAGTAGTTTCCTTCCATCCCCGAGTCCTGGTGAAACAGGGACCCTGGCTCCTCTCCCTACATGGCGCCAAGAGCGCACACGTGCACGCGCGCGCGCGCACACACGCTTTCTTTTTATAGATTTAGCTTCTAAAAAGGGGGCGGAGCCTGGCGGATGACGCGCTCTGTGCGCCCAGCGCTTCTGCGCATGTGCGGGCGTCCCAGCAAGATAAAAGGACTCAGTCCACGCTGCTTGCTATGGACACAGAGCATGAAAAGGAGCTGGTAGCATGGTATAGGGGCTTACAGCGGGCGTTTGATACAGGCATCCCCAGAAAGACGCATTAGTAGACACCCACTGATGTACATAGCAGCAAATTGCATTAGACTATTTCAGTAAAGGGGTGTATTGCGGCTGGAATACCTCAGCTTTGAACTAAGGAATATGCCGCCTAAAAAACTCCGAGATATACCTCTCAGGAAGTGTAGGGGGTCTCCATCAGGCTCTGAGGATCTGGAGCAGTCATCTGCACCTTCCTCCCCTGAGAAATCAGAGGTTAATACCCATAAGGAACCCCCGGGAGTGCCAGGTACTGCGGCTGTCCTCAGTCCACCTGCTCCTGCATATATAACAGAGGAGGTTTTTGCCTCAACTCTGGAGGGATTGGAGCAGAGATTGGCAGCATTGATCGCTTCTTCTCTACAGGAAAGAAAGCGCGCCAGATCTCCATCCCCTCCATTAGAGTGCCTGTTGGCAGAGCAATAGTCCCAGGAAGGGAATGACCTACCTGAAGGGGATCAGGAGGAGGTTAACTCTGTTTTTGAGGAATCGACAGTAGATGAACCATTTTCAGCATCACAGACTGAAAGATTGTGGGTCCAGATCCTAACTGACATGGTTCGATCTGCATTTAAAATGCCTCTTGTTGAACCATCAACTACTGCTGTCTCCTCATTGGGGTCGCTAAAAGCTCCCCAGTTTAATTGCTCCTTTCCAATTCATCCATTATTGGAAGGACTTATATACCAGGACTGGAAACATCCTGATAAACTATTTGTTCCACCTAAGAAATTTCAGGTGATCTATCCCATGGAGGAAAAATTCACCCAGAGATGGAATGTTCCTACGGTGGACGCAGCCATTTCTTCTGTGAACAAATCACTGACATGTCCAGTAGATAATGTTCAAATGTTCAAAGATCCAGTAGATAAAAAATTGGAATCTTTATTTAAAATCTGCTTTTTCCACAGCAGGGGCTGTTACACAGCCAGCAGTGGCAGCTATTGGGGTCTGCCAAGCTTTAAAGGATCAAATGAAAAGGGTCCTGAGGGATTTGCCAGACCAGCAGGCCCAGGCTCTGGCTGATCTGCCTAGAGCATTATGCTTTGTGGTTGACGCCATCAAGGATTCTATCCATCAGGCCTCCCGCCTCACGCTGTCTTTGGTACATATGCGTAGGCTTCTGTGGCTCAAGAACTGGTCTGCTGAGGCTCCCTGTAAGAAGCTCTTAGTTAGCTTCCCATTTCATGGAGAACGCCTTTTTGGCGAAGACCTGGATAAATATATCCAGAAGATTTCCAGTGGTAAAAGTACTCTCTTACCAATTAAAAAGAGGTCTAGGGGTCCATCTTTTAAGAGGGCTACCTCTCCTATCCCTGGGACGTCTGCTACTAAGCAGTTCCGACGGCCTCCTCGGTCAAACTCAGGAGGTAAAAATCAGGGACAGTCACAGGGTAATAAAAAACCCTGGATCCGAAGAGGTACTAAACCAGCCTCCAAGTCAAGCCTATGAAGGGCTGCCCCCACTCAAACGGGTGGGGGGAAGACTTCAGTTGTTCACAGAGACCTGGCGGGAGACGATCAAAGACAGATGGGTGCTCTCCGCAGTAACTCGGGGATACAAGTTGGAGTTAAAAGAGTCTCCTCCTTCCCATTTTATGTGGTCAGGCATGCCAAAAGACCCTCTGAAAAGAAGGTGTCTCCTAGTGGCGTCAGAACAACTATTGCTCCAAGGAGTAATTATGGAGGTTCCTATGAAAGAGTGGGGGTTGAGTTTCTACTCAAACCTTTTCACAGTCCCGAAACCAAACGGGGACATAAGACCCATATTGGACCTAAAGAGTCTAAACAAATTTCTAAACGTCCGGTCCTTCCGGATGGAGTCGATCCGATCGGTCACCGCTGCCCTACAGGGGGAGGAATGGTTAGCCTCGATCGACATCAAAGATGCTTACTTGCATGTTCCCATCTTTCCAGGTCATCAAAAATGTCTACGCTTTGCAGTAGAAGGGCGCCATTTTCAGTTCAGAGCCTTACCATTCGGTCTGGCCACAGCACCACGAGTGTTCACAAAAATTCTGGCCCCACTGTTGGCCGATCTAAGAACACGAGGTGTAACGATAATGGCATACCTAGACGACCTGTTGTTGATGGACCACTCAGTTGCCAAGCTAGAAGTGGTAATTGTCGATACAATCAAGTATCTAGAATCTCACGGTTGGGTCATCAACCTGGACAAGTCAGCCCTACAGCCAGTTAAAAACCTGGTATATCTAGGGCTACGGCTGGATTCAGACCAGAGGAGGATTTTCCTACCTCAAGACAAAGTATCCTCTTTGAGGGACTTGGTCCGCCTACTTTGTGCAAAAAGACAGCCGTCCATACGCCTGTGCATGAGGCTGCTAGGAAAGATGGTAGCATCATTCGAAGCTATGCCATACGCCCAATTCCACTCAAGGAATTTACAGAGGGCCATATTGTCAGCCTGGAACGGAAAAGTCAGGCTCTAGACTTCCCGATGGCTTTGTCCCCTTCCGTTCGGAAGAGTCTCTGCTGGTGGTTGATCCCCCAGAATCTCCAGAAGGGAAAACCCTTCAGTCCGATATCCTGGAAGGTGGTCACTACAGATGCCAGCCTTATAGGCTGGGGGGCAGTACTGGAGCAATGGTCTCTCCAGGGCAGATGGTCAAATGTAGAAAAACCCTGCCCATCAATCTCTTAGAGATACGAGCAGCCCGGTATGCCCTAGTAGCCTGGGCATCCAGACTCCAAGGGTCCCCTGTCAGAATTCGATCAGACAAATGCCACAGTAGTGGCATATATCAATCATCAGGGAGGCACCAGGAGTTGTGCAGCCCAGAGGGAAGTAAGTCACATCCTGGAATGGGCAGAAAAGCATGTCCCATGTATGTCAGCTGTCTTCATTCCAGGGGTGGAGAATTGGAAGGCGGACTTTCTAAGTCGCCAACAGTTATGCCCAGGGGAATGGTCCCTTCATCCCGAGGTCTTCCGAGCGATATGTCAGCGGTGGGGAACACCGGATGTAGATCTGCTAGCATCCAGATTCAACGCAGAGGTGGACAGATTTGTCTCCCGGACAAGGGATCCCCTCGCTTGCGGCTCGGATGCTCTGGTGTTCCCTTGGGATCAGTTCAGACTGATATATGCATTCCCTCCGCTACAATTGTTGCCTCGACTCCTTCGTAGAGTCAGGTTGGAAAAGAAGCCGGTGATCTTGGTGGCTCCAGCGTGGCCCCGAAGGGCCTGGTACGCGGAGATCATCAAAATGTCTGTGGGGAGTCCTTGGACCCTTCCATGTCGTCCGGACCTGCTTTCGCAAGGGCCGATATACCACCCTTCCTTACTAACTCTAAGTTTAACGGCCTGGCTATTGAATCCCACATCCTAAAAGAAGAGAGGTCTCTCTAACTCTGTGGTATCAACTATAATCAATGCCAGGAAGCCTGTATCCAGGCAGATCTACTATAGAGTTTGGAAGGCGTACATCACTTGGTGCGAGGCCAGAAAATGGCATCCACGTAAGTACGTTATAGGCAGAATTCTGGACTTCCTACAGTGGGCTGTAGACAGGAAGTTTGCCTTAAGTACTATCAGGGGTCAGGTTTCGGCCTTATCAATACTATTTCAAAGGCCCCTGGCTATGCATTCACTTGTCAAATCCTTTATGCAAGGGGTGACTCGTATTATTCCACCGATTAAAGCTCCCATATGCCCATGGGATCTAAATTTGGTTCTGTCGGTTCTGCAGAAGCAGCCATTTGAACCTTTGCGGCACATTTCCTTGGTTCTACTCACCAGAAAATTGATATTTTTAGTAGCCATATGCTCGGCTAGAAGAGTGTCGGAATTAGCCGCCATGTCCTGTAAAGAGCCATATCTGGTTATTCATGAGGACAGAGTAGTATTACGTCCTCACCCAGCCTTTCTTCCTAAGGTGGTATCGAGGTTTCACTTGAACCAGGATGTGGTTCTTCCTTCTTTTTTCCCCAAACCAAGCTCGGTAGAGGAAAAGTTATTGCATTCTTTGGATGTAGTAAGAGCAGTTAAAGCTTATCTAAAAGCCACTGCTCAGATTCGTAGAACGGATTCTTTGTTTGTTCTGCCGGAAGGCCCCAGAAAGGGTCAGGCAGCATCAAAATCTACTTTAGCCAAGTGGATTCGACAGGTCATAATACAAGCCTATGGCTTGAGAAGTAGACCGCCTCCGTTCAAAGTTAGGGCGCACTCCACGAGAGCAGTTGAAACTTCATGGGCAGTGCATCACCAGGCCTCCCTGGCTCAAATTTGTAAGGCCGCAACATGGTCTTCAGTACACACGTTTACTAGGTTCTACCAGGTGGACGTTAGAAGTCAGGAGGATGTCGCCTTTGGGGCGCAGTGTGTTGCAGGCCGCAAAAGATCCTCATGCCTGATGGCGCCCAGCTTATGTATGGTGTATCCCCCCCTCATTTAGCATTGCTTTGGGACGTCCCACATAGTAATGACTATGCCGCTCTGTGTCCCGTGATGTATGAACAAGAAAGTAGGATTTTTAAAACAGCTTACCTGTAAAATCCTTTTCTTGGAGTACATCACGGGACACAGAGCTCCCACCCCTCTTTTGGGGACACGTATTGCTTTGCTACAAAACTGAGGTGCTCCCGGATGGGAGGGGCTTATATAGGGGAGGGTACTTCCTGTTTTGGAAGTTGCCAGTGCCAGCACCTGAAGGTAATTCTATATAACAAACATAGTAATGACTATGCCGCTCTGTGTCCCGTGATGTACTCCAAGAAAAGGATTTTACAGGTAAGCTGTTTTAAAAATCCTACTATCTAAGGCTTTGGATTTTTTGAGATTTATTGTAAGCCCCGAAATCATTGCAAATTTGTCTAAAATGAGCAGTAGGTTGGGACCAGAAACTTGTGGGGATGATAGAAATAGGAGTATGTCATCCGCAAATAGACATCATTTATGATGGTATCCAGCAGTTTCTATGCCCGTAATTGTTGGGTCTGTGCGGATTCTTTGGGCTAGGGGTTCAATTAGGAGGGCGAATAGAAGGGGGGAAAGTGGGCAGCCCTGGCGTGTTCCTCTTTCTATATTAAATGAATTAGATTTGTATCCTGCATATTTAATATATGCGATTGGTCTGTTGTAAAGCGCTGCGATCCATGTTAGGAAGTGAGGGCCAAAGCCCCATCTTTGCAATGTGTAGTGGAGGTAAGGCCACGATATGGAGTCGAAAGCTTTTTTTATATCAAGGGATAGAAAACAGGAGGGTATACGACGGTTTTTAGCTATGTGAGCTAGCAATACAGCCCGGCGGACATTGTCACTCGCCTGGCGCTTTGGCATGAATCCTACTTGATCCTTGTGGATAAGCTTACCTATTATGCTATTTAGTCTTTTGGCTAATATTTTGGCTAGAAGTTTAATGTCTAAGTTCAGAAGGGAAATAGGGCGAAAATTTGTACATAAGGTATCATCAGTAAGAGGTTTAGGAATCATGCAAATAATGGCAGTTAAAGTTTCTTGTCTAAAAGATTTCCCTTCTAATAATACATTGAAAGCTTCCGCTAAGATTGGTGATAGTATGTCTGCGTAGGTTCTGTAATATAAGGTTGAGAAGCCATCTGGGCCTGGCCTCTTATTAATTTTAAGATCTTTGATGGCTTCAATGACATCATTAGATGTAATATTATCTTCCAATAACTTCTTTTGGTCAAGGGAAGGTTCTGGTAGATTTATATCAGAGGAAAATGCATCTGCTGTTTCCGGGTTGAAGTTATTAGATGAAGTATATAATGAGGTCAGATGTGAATGAAATTTCTGAACTATTTTGTTGGGATTGCAAGTGTAGACATCTTTTGCCAGTTTTAGGCGAATTGGTTTGAAGGGTTTGTTCAGAGAATTGAGTGTACGTGCAAGGTAGGTACCCGATTTATTGGCTTTCATAAAATAGTTGTGTCTTGAACGTTTATAGGATTTTTCCACTGCTTCAGTAAGAAATAGATCATATGCAACTCGAGTCTTGTCTAATCGGGATTTTGTTAATGTTGATGGATTGTCTTGATGGGCTATAAAGGCTGTATTAAATTCCCTTTCCAGTTTACGAGCCAGTGTCTTCCGTTCGCGTTTAAATATGGCTGATTGTTTCTGAATTGTGCTACGTATAACTGGTTTATGGGCTTCCCAAAGAGTTAGTGTGCTAATTTCTGGGCTAGAATTGAGGGTTATATATTCTTTAATGGCTTGTTTAATGGTTTGGCGATGAGATGGGTGTTTGAGTAGGATATCTGGGAGATTCCAAGTAGGGTCGTGGCCTTTGGGTAATGTTGATTTAATGGAAGTAAGTACTGCATTATGGTCGGACCATGGGTTAGGGACTATATCTGCTGCTATGATTTCAGGGAGCATACCTATGGTCAGGAATATGTGGTCAATCCTTGAAAATGTTTTATGTGGGTGGGAGTAGTAGGTATATTTCCGTTTAGTTGGATTAACTTCTCTCCATGAATCAACCAAGTTATATTTGGATAGAATTTGTGAAAAAGATTTTTTAGATGTAATTTGGGATGGTGTGTATGGGGATTTGTCCAGAAATGGGAGGAGGACCTGGTTAGAGTCACCACACAGCATAACTGTTCCTATCTTATGATCATTCACAACTTGTAGTAAATGTGACATAAATGGATTAGGTTGTTTATTTGGTGCATAGTAGGAAACTACTGTTATTGCCTGGTCAACAATGTGGCCCGTAAGAATTAGATAACGTCCTTCAGGATCTTTTATTTGAGATTGAAGTGTAAATGGGGTAGAGCGATGAAAGGCTATGAGAGTACCCCGTTGCTTGGAGGCAGCCGAGGCCGTATATGTTTGCGGATAGAAATTGGAAATACATTTTGGTGTGGAGGTATTTGTGAAGTGGGTTTCTTGTAAGCAAACTATGTGAGCCTTTTTGGCATGAAATATACGGAATGCCTTGGTTCGTTTCTGGGGGATGTTTAGTCCCTGAACATTCAGGGACAGAATGTTTAATGGTGCCATGGCAGTCGGATGGACAAAGGGGACTTACCCGTTACCAGGTTATTCAGGTCATTCGATGCCATCCAAGTGAACTCGAAGAGGGGGAGAAAAGGAGGATTGAAGATGAGTACTATAATCGGGCTGCTCAAGTCAGTTGATACAATCCAGGTGGACTTGAAGAAAGAGGAGAGAAAAGGAATAGAGGCGAGTACTGAAGTGAGGAAAATAAATAAAACAGAAATGGTTAGAGAAAATAATAAGAAATTCAACAGAAAAACACATTCAAACATATCCCGTGAGTGGGGACAAAAATCACCCTCAGGGGAAAGGGTGCTTCCGTCAGACTTCCACATATTATGTGGCTGAATGAGGGAGGCAAAATAGGGCGCATGGATCTCCCGTTCGTGGGAGGAGAGCCTTCTAATGAAAGCTTCTTAATAATGTACCTAACTGTAAACCACACGACTTATAATGAAAACTATTAAAGTTAACTATAATTAGTTAAAAAGGGGGCAACAGGGGAAATGGGAAATAAGAGAATGGCATCTGACTACCCCAGGGTTTCCTGGTATGGAAGTAAGATGTGCTAAGGTAGTGATTAAGGGATTTGGGGGGTGAAAACTGGATCAGTTCACAATAAGGGTATAACAGAAGGATCTACCAGGAAAGGTAGAGTGAGGAATTCCTAAAATTACAGTGCCAAAACTACCTTAAAACTTCCTAATGATAGGCTAGCGGTCAGCAAAGTCATAAAAATTAAAACGAATGGGACCTTTGGTCATAATACATCTTATGAATGCCAATAGACCTTACAGTTGTGTCCATTACTTGGGACAAAAATTATCTAGGATATAATATATATATATATATATATATATATATATTGTGAGGGGGTTAGCTCGGCAGCGGGTGTGTGTGACCCCCGGGATGGGCTCCCCACACAAAAACAGGCCCAGCAAACGGAGGTTGTGGTTTTCAAAATCAAAAAGGTGCGGTTTATTTTCTATTTACAGTGACAAAACACAGCAAAGCAAAAGAAACATAAACAAAATAAATCCTGGTCAACTTGACCTCTGACTAAACATACAGGTTTCCTAACTAACAACTGGGATCAGCCTAGTGCTGTCCTAGTCCCTAAGTCCCTGGTTTTAAATGTCCAAGCAAATAGCCACACAGGCTTTGTCTCACCGCACAGGGGTTCACTCTCCCTAGACAGTCCACACAGGTCTGGGTCCAGGCATGAGCTAACATCTAATGAAGCTGGGAGTTCTTATAGAGGCCTAAATGAGCTGACAAGCTTCAGCTGGTCTCATCAACTCCCTGTCTGCACGACGCCCCACACTCTCCCTAGAGGTATGAGTCATCCATGAGCCCACTAGCCCCAGCTGGGCTTATACAACTCTCCACCTAGTTGTATAAGTCGGCGTAAAGCCTGAATCTGGGCGAAATATATCTACCCCCCTGGATGCAACCAGGTGACTTTACCTTCCTGCTGTCACATACCCCCCCCCTCTTGTTTTAACCTCGGGGTTGGAACACCAGCAATCAGGCATTCATGTACTCGAGACAAAGCATCCACATTCCCCATTTGAACGCCAGGGCGATGCTTTACTGTGAAGTTGAATTCCTGGAGGGCCAGGAACCACCTATTCACTCTTCTATTTGTTTCCTTGTTTTGAGCCATCCACTTTAACGGAGCGTGATCCGTAACCAAGTCAAAGTGCCTACCTAGCAGGTAGTACCGAAGGGAATCTAGAGCCCACTTCACCGCTAAACACTCCTTTTCAACGGTGGCGTAATTTACCTCATGGGACTTCAACTTCCTGCTGAGGTAAATGACTGGGTGCTCTTCCCCGTTCCAGACCTGGGACAATACTGCTCCTAACCCCACATCTGACGCATCACTTTGTACGACAAAGTCTTTAGAGAAGTCGGGTGAGTACAACACTGGCTGGCTACATAAGGCTTGTTTCAAGAATTGGAATGCTGCCTCAGCCTCGGGGGTCCATTTAATCATGACCGACCCTTTCCCCTTCGTCAGGTTGGTTAGGGGCACAGCCTTAGAAGCAAAGTGGGGAATGAATCGCCGATAATACCCAGCGATTCCCAGAAAGGCTCGTACCTGCTTCTTGCTGTTGGGACGTGGCCAACTCTGGATGGCCTCGACTTTGTTGAGTTGGGGTTTTATTACTCCCCTCCCAATGGTGTACCCAAGATATTTGGCCTCTTCCTGCCCAATGGTACACTTCTTGGGGTTAGCCGTAAACCCCGCTTCCCGAACAGAGTCCAGGACTGCTTGCACTTTTGGCAGATGTGAGGCCCAATCTGTGCTATGGACAATTACGTCATCCAGGTAAGCCGCAGCATACTTCCGATGGGGCCTCAGCATCTGGTCCATTTTCCGCTGGAATGTGGCCGGCGCATTCTGTAACCCGAACGGCATTCTTTTATATTGGAACGCCCCGTCTGGGGTTACAAATGCGGTTTTCTCTTTGGCCGACTTGGCCAGGGGGATTTGCCAATACCCTTTTGTGAGGTCAAGAGTCGTCATGTATCGGGCTGTTCCCAGCCGGTCGATCAACTCATCTATACGTGGCATGGGGTAGGTGTCAAATTTTGTAACTTTGTTCAACTGACGAAAATCGTTACAAAATCGCCAGCTCCCATCCGGTTTAGGCACCAACACAATGGGACTAGACCAATCACTTTGGGACTCCTCTATCACCCCTAAGTTCAGCATTTTCTGTACTTCCTCCCGTATTGCCTCCCGTCGGGCCTCTGGGATCCGATAGGGTTTTAACTTCACCCTTTCACCGGGCGGGGTAATGATGTCATGCTCTACCCCAGATGTTTGTCCCGGCAGCTCAGAGAATACCTCCTTGTTGCGAAGCACAAACTCCTTAACCTCCTGTTGTTGGGGTTGTGACAAGGTGGCTGCTATTCCAACCTCAGGAATCACGCAACCAGTTTGAGCTGGTGACCAAGTGTCTGCGACTAGGGACTCTCTATCCCTCCAGGCTTTCAACAGATTAACGTGATAGATCTGTTCGGGCTTTCGCCTTCCTGGTTGTCTGACCTTGTAATTCACTTCGCTCACTTTTTCCATTATCTCGTAGGGGCCTTGCCATTTGGCAAGGAATTTACTTTCAACCGTAGGGACAAGTACCAGTATCCTATCCCCCGGGGAAAAGGTACGGGTCTTGGCTCCACGGTTGTACACTCTCTGCTGTGCTAACTGCGCTTGGGCCAAATGTTCCTTCACGATGGGCATTACCTGTGCAATTCGGTCTTGCATCAGGGCGACATGCTCAATCACACTCCTGTGGGGAGAACTCTCACTTTCCCAAGTTTCCTTGGCAATATCCAACAGCCCTCTTGGGTGTCTCCCATACAGTAACTCAAAGGGGGAGAATCCCGTAGAGGATTGGGGCACCTCCCTAATAGCAAACATCAGATAAGGAAGTAGACAGTCCCAATCCTTTCCATCTCTATCCACCACTTTCTTCAACATTTGTTTTAGGGTTTTGTTGAATCTTTCAACCAGCCCATCGGTTTGGGGGTGATACACAGATGTACGTAATTGCGTCACTTTGAACAATTTACACAGCTCCTTCATAACCCGGGACATAAAGGGTGTACCTTGGTCCGTAAGCAGTTCTTTACAAATACCCACCCGGCTAAACACAAGAGATAGCTCTTTGGCTATGGTTTTGGCCGAGGTATTTCGGAGAGGGATCGCTTCTGGATAACGGGTGGCATAGTCCATTATAACTAATATGTACTGGTGCCCCCTAGCGGACTTGATTATAGGACCTACCAAATCCATGGCGATCCTCTCAAACGGGACCTCAATGATGGGTAGAGGGACCAGCGGGCTACGGAAATGTGGCATCGGGGCCGACCTCTGACACACAGGGCAGGAGGAACAATAATTTTCTATGTCCTTCATCACCCTCGGCCAATAGAATCTCTGTAATACCTATTATCTGGGTTCACTAACTCGCCATCTATTTTCACTACGTTTTCCCGTGCCTTTATTAGGGCGGGGTCTTTCAACTGTTCTGTGGCAAAGTTTTCCCTGTGAACCTCAAGATCAGAAAACTCCACAGACGGTAGGTTTTCGTCTGAGGAGGTGGGCTCCTCTCCAGTTTCTTGAGTCTCCCCTGCCAATACTGATAAGGGAAATTCCGGAGAGTCCTCACCACTCTCAGGGGAGTTCTGGCTATCACATTCCTGGTACATAGGGGCACCAGTGGGGGGCTCAGGATCATCCCACAGTTCCCAGAACTTCGGAAAATCCCTTCCCACAATGGCGTCATGCGGTAACTGAGATACTAAGCCCACTGGATGAAAGAGGGTACCTTTGGGGGTCTCGAAACACACTGTAGTCACTGGATACTCTCGGGTGTCCCCATGCACACAAATAACAGCTACCTTGCTATTCCCAGAGACCTCTGTTTTAACTAACTCAGCCTTTATCAGGGTCACAAGGCTACCTGAATCCAGCAATACCACAACATTTCTACCATTAACACACATTTTGCATAAATGTTTCTCAGTTCCTCGAATGGCAGTGCATGCGACTGTCGCACACAGCGACTGACGTCTGCCCGTCAGAAAGTCACACTGCATGGGTTCCTCCACAACCGGGCAATTGGCTGCAATATGTCCCGCTTGCCGGCAGCGGTAGCAAACGATCCTTCTTGCGGCCTCTTGAGCCGCTGATTTCCCAGGCTGTTCTCGCCAAACTTGGGGTAGAGCTCCCACCCTCTCACTCTCTCCACCCTCACCCCTTGGAATCCTCTTATCCGCCCCTGGGGATGGTCTGGTCTTAGGGTGGAAAGTCCGAGTGTCTCTGGAAGAGGCCGTCAGGTTCTCTGTAGCCAAGTATTTCTCCACACGATCCACAAGACCATCGGCCGTCTCTGGGTCTCCATGGCTTACCCACTTTTGGATGGCAGTAGGAAGAGCTCTCAAAAACCGATCCATTACAACACGTTCCACAATCTTTGGTGCGGACAAAGTCTCTGGCTGTAGCCACTTTCTGCTCAGGTGAATGAGATCATACATTTGAGACCTGGGGGGTTTTCCAAGCTGGAAAGTCCAGTTATGCACACGCTGAGCCCGGACAGCCTGGGTGACACCCAGCCTTGTCAATATTTCAGCTTTTAGCATCACATAGTCTTTTGCTTGGTTAGGCTCTAGGTCATAGTAAGCTTTCTGCGATTCACCAGTTAACAGAGGAGCCACCAGTCCAGCCCACTGCTCCTCAGGCCACTTTTCTCTTTCAGCGGTCCTTTCAAATGTGGTCAAAAATACCTCTGGATCATCCTCTCCAGTCATTTTTGTCAATAAACGACTCACCCCAAAGGACGCGGTATTAGTGGGACGGCTTTCCTCACTGGTCTGCGGACGTTGCTGCATTACTGCTTCCATCTGTTGTTGTAGTCTCTGCTCTTGCTTCTGCAACAGGTCTATGAAGCGGGCCTCAGATTGCTGCTGGGCTTGTTGCTGAGCCTCCAGACTCTGTTGCAAAGTTGCGTTTGTCTGCTGCTGGGCTGCAAGGCTCTGTTGATGAGCTTGCTGCTGGGCTGCAAGGCTCTGTTGATGAGCTTGCTGCTGGGCTGCGAAGTTCTGTTGTTGAGCTGCAAGGCTCTGTTGATGAGCTGCAAGGCTCTTTTGCAAACCTGCATTTGTCTGCTGTTGATTGGCATTTGCTAGAGCCAGCTGCTTCAGTATCTCCTCCATGCTGGCTTAAAAAAAACTGCCACTGGTTCTCCACCAACTGTGAGGGGGTTAGCTCGGCAGCGGGTGTGTGTGACCCCCGGGATGGGCTCCCCACACAAAAACAGGCCCAGCAAACGGAGGTTGTGGTTTTCAAAATAAAAAAAAAAGGTGCGGTTTATTTTCTATTTACAGTGACAAAACACAGCAAAGCCAAAAGAAACATAAACAAAATAAATCCTGGTCAACTTGACCTCTGACTAAACATACAGGTTTCCTAACTAACAACTGGGATCAGCCTAGTGCTGTCCTAGTCCCTAAGTCCCTGGTTTTAAATGTCCAAGCAAATAGCCACACAGGCTTTTTCTCACCGCACAGGGGTTCACTCTCCCTAGACAGTCCACACAGGTCTGGTTCCAGGCATGAGCTAACATCTAATGAAGTCTGGGAGTTCTTATAGAGGCCTAAATGAGCTGACAAGGTTCAGCTGGTCTCCTCATCTCCCTGTCTGTACGACGCCCCACACTCTCCCTAGAGGTATGAGTCATCCATGAGCCCACTAGCCTTATACAACTCTCCACCTAGTTGTATAAGTCGGCGTAAAGCCTGAATCTGGGCGAAATATATCTACCCCCCTGGATGCAACCAGGTGACTTTACCTTCCTGCTGTCACAATATACATATATATACACATACATATACATACATATACACATACATATACATACATATACATACATACACACATACACATACACACATATATACATACATATACATATAAAAGATAAATAATAATAAAAAACACACTATGCATGCAATGGGTTAAGCAAAGAACTTAAAACTATGATTATAATTTGTAAATGCAGTCTTGGTGAGTCAACTGAAACAGAGAAAATTGAAAGTAAAGGTTGAGCATGCAAATCTGGAGGACAAAAAGGGAAACAGGATGTAGCGTCTTGAATTAGAGAACTAAAAGGGATAAGATGAAGCCCTGAGATTCTTTAGAAAGACTAGAAAGGGTGAAAAAAGAGTCAATTTCACAGTTATAGGAGCATCCTTCAGTCCATAGAATCATTTCGTTCCTGAGGAGGTGATGTGTAGCGACCTCTCTTGTGAGTTGGATGGGTACCATTTTTCAGGTTGGGATGATAAGGGTTTCCTGTGGATGAAAGATGTTGATCTCCTGCGGGTTGGGGTATTTTGTGGGACTGGTTCCATGAGATTCAGGTCCAAGAGGGTTTGCTGGAGTTCATCAAAGGATCTACAGGTGTATTTCTTCTTCTTGTAGGCAAAGCGTAGGGAAAATGGGAACCCCCACTGATAGATGATGTTGTGGCGCTGTAATTCCAGGAGAAGGGGCTTCATTGCTCGCCTTTTTGCAATCGTTATCTGGGACAAGTCAGCAAATAATTGAAAGTCATTGCCATGGAAATTCAGCTGCTTTTTGTCCCTGGCAGACGCTAGGAGCTGTTCCTTTGTGCGATAAAAATGTAATTTCACTATTATATCGCGTGGGGGGCCATCAGGCTTTTTTGCAGCCAGGGCTCGGTGGATCCTGTCAAATTCTAACCTCTCAGTAGGAATGGCTGGTTGCCATTCCTGGAACAAAGCAGTTATGGTGTGTTGTAGGTCAGTGATAGTTTCAGGAAATCCCCTGATACGTAGGTTAGACCTTCTGGCCCTATTCTCATGGTCTTCAAGTTTGGTTTGAAGCAATAAGTTTTCCTCTTTGAGGTTCTCTATTTCCATAGAGTGTTCAAGAGAATTTTTTTCCAAATCATCTACTTTAAGTTCTAGTGTTGCTGTGCGCTTACCAAGTTCTCTTATTTCTCTGGTGAGAGTAGCTGTAATTTGATCTGATGTTTGTTTTAAGGCTTTGTTCAACATGTGTTCAAATTGCTTTAATACAGCTGGAGTTACATGAGAAATCTGTATGGGGTCTTGTGAGGTGAATAGTTCACTGTCAGAATCAGCTGGGGAGTCAGGTTGTGTCAGGCTTTGTCTGTGAGAGCGCATAGAGGCTGTGTATGAAGAGGGGGGAGGTGCCATTTTAGCTGCAGTTTTCCCCTTCATGAGGGGATTCTTTAACTTCGCACGGCCGCCTCCCAAAGCCATAGTTTCCCCCCACAAATTGACCAGAATAGTCCCGGGTACTAGCTTAACCCCGTGGGTATGTCCAAATACTTGCGGGTTATGTGGAAATATTGGCTCTCCTCCCGAACGGTGTGGAGCTCTAACTCTGCATGACTGCACTGCTAGACTCCACGCATGCACCCGGTACATTTTCAATTTATAAATAGTCCCCCAGCAGCATATAAAATAAAATAAAAGCAACTGTAGCTGAATTACTCACTTCCTCTCTGGTGCTGTCTTCTGTGGACTCACTCGCCCTGAAATCCAGCACTGGTTCTCTTCTGGGTTGAAAGATGCCCAGTGCATTCAACCTTTTTCATTTGAGTGCAAGGTGTCATGGTCCCTGCAATCACAATTAATCATAGAGTGATATTAATGTCATCACGTCCTCTGCATCAAGGACTGCCATCCCTGGAGGAAGAGAGAGTACCCTGCATGCCGTGCGATTGGCCTAAAGACATCTTACAACCTCTGGTTGGAGGGGGAAGGACTGGGGGAAAGGAGCAGGAGCTCTGTAATTAAAGGGATACTAAAGTCTCTTTTTTTTTTTGTTAAAAATAACAAACATGTTATACTTACCTGCTCTGTTGCAATGACTTTGCACAGAGCAGCCCAGATCCTTCTCTTCTTGGGTTCCTCTTTGGCGCTCCTGGGCCCTCCCTCCTGTCGAGTGCCCCCACAGCAAGCAGCTTGCTTTGATGTCTTTTTTTTCCCACAAATAGAGCTTTCTTTTGGTGTATTTGATCACCTCTGCGGTTTTTATTTTTTGCGCTATTAACAAAAATAGAACAACAATTTTGAAAAAAATGCAATATTTTTTACTTTTTGCTATAATGAATATCCCCAAAAAATATATAAAAAAAGTTTTTTTTTCACAGTTTAGTCTGATACGTATCCTTCTACATATTTTTGGTAAAAAAAAAATCGCAATAAGCGTTTATTGATTTGTTTGCGCAAAAGTTATAGGTTCTATAAAATAGGGGACTGTTTTATGACATTTTTATTAATATTTTATTTTTTACTAGTTATGGCGGCGATCAGCGATTTTTATTGTGACTGCGACATTGGCGGACACATTGAACACTTTTGATACCATTTTGGGACCATTGTCATTTTTACAGCGATCAGTGCTATAAAAATGCACTGATTACTGTAAAAATGACACTGGCAGTGAAGGGGTTAACCACTAGGTGGCGCTGCAGGGGTTAAGTGTTTCCTAGGGAGTGATTCTTACTGTTAGGGGGCGTGTCTACACGTGACACGTCACTGATGACCGTTCCCGATCACAGGGAACGGTCATCAGTGACAGTGTCACTAAGCAGAATTGGGGAATGTCTTGTTTACAAAGGCATTCCCCGGTTCTGCTCTTGCCGACCGCAATCGCGGGGCTCCCGGGAACATCGAGTTCCCGGGACCCACGGCCGCAATCGCGAGGCACGCGATGGGTGCGCGTGCGCCCGCTGAGTGGCAAATTTAAAGGGACGTACCTGTACGCCAATGTGCCTGCCAGTGCCATTCTGCCCACGTACATCGGCGTGCTTTGGTCGGCAAGTGGTTAATAAGCACAACAACACAGAAGGCTTTTTATCTTAATGCAAAGAATGCATTAAGATAAAAAAATCTTCTGCCTTTACAACCCCTTTAACCACTTGTCTACCGCCCACCGTCAAATACTGGCGGGTGGAAGACTCTCTCGTTCTGACCGGACGTCATATGACGTCGCGGCTTTTAAAAGTTTAAAAAAATGGATATTTATTATAGCAAAAAGTAAAAAATATTGCGTTTTTGTTCAAACTTGACGCTCTTCTTTTGTTTATAGCGCAAAAAATAAAAACCGCAGAGGTGATCAAATACCACCAAATGAAAAGCTCTATTTGTGGGAAAAAAGGACGCAAATTTTGTTTGGGTACAGCGTCGCACGACTGCGCAATTGTCATTCAAAGTGTGACAGCGCTGAAAGCTGAAAAATGGCTTGGGCAGGAAAGGGGTTTTAGTGCCTGGTAGGCAGGTGGTTAAAGGGATTGTAAAGTCTCGATTTTTTTTTCTATAAAAACAACAAACAGGTTATACTTACCTTCTCTGTGCAGTGGATTTGCAGTCCCTCCTCTTTTCTGGTCCCTCCTCTGTGCTCCTGGCCCCTCTCTCCTGTTAAGTGCCCCCACAGCAAGCAGCTTGCTATGGGGGCACCTGAGCAGAGTCAAAGCTTTGTGTGTCCATTCAGCCACAGAGTCCCGGCCTGGCCCTGCCCCCTCTCTCTCGTGAATGGCTAACTGACAGCAGCGGTAGCCAATGGCATCGTTGGTGTGTTTCAGCCAATCAGGAGGGAGCGTCTCGGTTGGCCGAGACACTCGTGGACATCACTGCACAGAGATGGGGCTCAGGTAAGTATTAGGGGGAATGAGGGGGGTTGCTGCACACATAAGAATTTTTATCTTAATGCATTTTATGCATTAAGATAAAAAAACTTCTGACTCTACAACCACTTTAACATTAAATGACAAAATGACTTGTGTAGCAATTTTTCTTTATTTTCATTCTTTAATAAAAATGTGTAATGTTCCCTGATTTTGAGCACAACTATCTGCGGTTCTCAAAGTAAGAGGTTGCATAGCAGTCCATTCATGATAATTTCGTACAGTGTGGGGCACTGAATACAGAATCTGCAGAGGCTACAATAACTTTTGCCATTTTCCCCCAAAAATATGTTCTACAAATCAAAATTGCCAGACAAAATTGCTACTTTGGCCAGTTGTATCATGCACGTAAAAAAACTATAACAAAATAAAACAGATATATTTAACCACTTCTCCACCGGGCCTATTCTGGCACTTCTCTCCTTCATGTAAAAATCATAATTTTTTGCTAGAAAATTAATCAGAACCCCCAAACATTATATATATTTTTTTAGCAGACACCCTAGGGAATAAAATGGCGGTCATTGCAACTTTTTATATAGCGCAGTATTTGCGCAATAATTTTTCAAACTGTGCAAAGGTTGGTGTCCGGGGGACCTATGGCCGGGGAGCACCGATTTTTCAAATCCGGGCACCCCTTCCATAGACTCCAATGTTAAACGGTAATTTCTCCGGTGAATTTGGGGACCTGGTACCGGCCGGCCCTAGGTCCCCTGGACCCCAAACTTGGCACACATGTAGCACACCCCTTCCATAGACTCCCATGTTAAAAGTCAGTCTAGTCACACAGCGCCGGAGATCAGGAAGGGAGATTGGGCACAGTGAGGCATGAACACAGTGAGGCATGGGCACAGTGACAGTGAGGCATGGGCACAGTGAGGCATGGACACGGTGAGGCATGGCCACAGTAAGGCACAGTGAGGCATGGACACAGTGAGGCATGCACATGGACACAGTGAGGCAAAGTGAGGCACAGTGGGGCATGCAGATGGACACCCTAGGCTTATACTCGAGTCAATACGTTTTCCCAGTTTTTTGTGGTAAAATTAGGTGCCTTGGCTTATATTCGGGTCAGCTTATACTCGAGTATATACGGTAATAATGAAACTGGCTAGGAAGGGGTTAACATCTAGGGGCAATCAATGAGTTAACTGTATGCCTAATGCCGCGTACACGCGATCGGATTTTCTGTCGGAAAAATCTTGGATGGTTTTTCCGACAGAATTCCACTCAAGCTTGGCTTGCATACACACGGCCACACAAAAGTTCTCTGAACTTTGGACTGCCAAGAACGTGGTGATGTACAACACAACGAGGAGCTGAGAAATTTAAGTTCTATGCCTCCGAGCATGCGTTGAATTGTTTCTGAGCATGCGTCGGAATTTTGCGCGTCGGAATTGCTACAGACGATCAGATTTTCCGATAGGAATTTTTGCCGGCGGAAAATTTGAGAACCAGCTCTCACTCTTTTAATGGCGGAAATTCCGACAGCAAAAGTCTGAAGGAGCATACACACGGTCGGAATTTCCGTTCAAAAGCTTACATTGGACTTCTGCTGTCGGAATTTCCAATCGTGTGTACGCGGCATAACAAGTGTAATGTGTGCTGCTTTTACTTTACTATCTGTCTGTTTTATAGTCAAATCACTGTTTACAGTACACAAAATTCTATGTTTTTGATTGGCCACAGCCGATCAACTGACTTCAGCCAAAATCATTGGCTGAAATCAGCTGCCAAACTCGTGCTGTGCCCAATCACAGCAGGAGTTAGCAAAAGGTGTGCGCGCCCCAAATCCAGAAGGAAGGCCATGGTGTAAAGGTACATCGCCCAGCTTGCAGCTGCAATAGAATAAAACAAGCATGATCCACACCTACTTGTATTTATATTTCAATTACTGTCAATGAGCATATGAAATGCATGACATGTACAGTAAATCTATCTTCAAAATTCTTTCTACTATGTTCAATATAACCCTTAAACCCAATCCCTCGGTAGCACTTCTGAACAGAAAACCACAGATCATAACACACCGCCAATTCAAATTACTTATTTTTATAATCACGGCAGATAAATAAACTGTAGCAATAGCGTGGAAATCGAACTCTCTCAGCATAGAGTCAGTCAAACAAAGAATCACACAATCTATGATACATGCTAAACCTGAAGCTATACTACTAAATAAAGTTTCTAAATTTGAATCCTTATGGAGACCTTGGATCAAACACTATTTACCCCCTGTTTTGGACTGTTCACTTATTTCTCCCAGAGAGATTATAATATCCACCCCGCTACTATGATTACCTTCACCTGATTCTCTAACCATTGGTCCCCCTGGACATTTCTTTCTCTCTCCCCTCTGTGCCATATCCCCTCTACTAGGTTTATTCTTAATTATCTGATATACCAACTGTAATAGAAGATACTTTGAATGGTTGGGATTTTTGACCTTCGCACCAGATAAAGCCAAGAGAAGGAACTTGGACCTGGTTTAGCCTAATTTATTCCTCCAGCTATTCCACAACACAGTAACTTTATATTTCTTAATAGGTTCATTCTATTCTCTTCATAGATGACATAATTATATTATATTATTTCAATCAACTTAATTTCTCAATTACTTGTCATCAAATAGCTGCAAGGAAGTTATGATTATGACACTTCATGTTACATAATCTTATCCTACAATCCACTAGGTTACCTGTTTTCATTTACATTTACAAGAGTTACTTTCCTTAATGATTACGCCTTTTTCTACTATACTATTGTACATGTTCTGTTAATGGAATATCTATTTCTATTATATTATTGTACATGCTCTGTTAATGGAATTTTGTTTATAATTATAAAATTCAATAAAATGTTTGAAACAGACATGTACAGTAAATCTATGTTCAGACGCATTGGAAATACCTTCACTAGTCTTTTTAAAAGTTATTTTACAATAAACAAAACACTATTTAAAGCCCAACTCAGGGTTTCAGGTTCTTCTCCACCCGATCCCCATGGCTGCCCCCTCAGTGTGTATTTTTGGTTTTTTTTTTCTTTACACTTACCTTTGCCAGATGTAGACTAGTCATGTGACATTCAGGGTCCTCTTTTTCTTCAAATCTTCATAAATTACGGAGGTACAGGAGGAGGTGATTATTGCTGCAAGAAGAGCCACAAGGAACCTTTAAAAGAGTAGCACAGCCAAAGCTTGTTTGGCTGGACTTCTCCTTTGGATCACAGGAGTGCAATTCGTTTTGCACTCCTGTTACCTGTTTTCAGTAGAGAGCGGGCTGAAGTCCACTCTCTGCTGACGCCACAGAAATCAGTTCAGGCACCAAGTCATCCTGACAATGAAGTCAGGATCCGCCAGGTGGCTGGACTGATAGGCATCTCAACCTCTCAGCGAGCCACTGAGAGACTGAGACGGCCACTCCGCCCCCTCCACAGCTCAGCGCTTTAATGAGTGAGGAGGGAGAAGAGCAGAGAGTGGTGGCTAACAGTCTACAACTCTCTGCTCACGGAGCTCTGAAAATCGAGTGATCGGCGATGTTCGATTGCTCGGTTCTCAGTGTAGAGGCGCCGGGGACAGATGCAGCATCAGACCGATGCTACATCCACCTAGGTAAGTATAAATGGGGGGTGGGGGAAAAACCCTTTACTTCTCTTTTAACCAAATAGCCTGAAGTTGAACTTTGAAATAGGTTTAACCAAAATGGATTCAATTATCCAGAGGCCCTACTTGCGTTAATAGACAGAAGTAAGGTTGTGTAGCGCTACCCCCAGAGGAGCCGCTAAAGTATGTTTGGTTTTGCTCCTTTCTGATGCTTTGCCAGTTGTTCTTTGTTTGTGGGTCTTTCTGCTTTAAGTTTTGCCTTTCACAACTGAAATGCATGCTCAATTATGTTGAGATCAGGTGATTGACTCGACCATTGCAGAATATTCCACTTATTTTCCTATCAATAAATACCAATGACTCAGTACCATTGAAAGCCATGCATGCCCATGCCATCACACTGCCTCCACCATGTTTTACAGATGACGTTGTGTGCTTTGGATCATGAGCTATTGCTATTCCAAGCCTTCTGCACACTTTTTTCTTCCTGTCATTCTGGTACAGATTATTCTTAGTTTCATCCGTCCAAAGAATGCTTTTCCAGAACTGGTTTGGCTTTTTTAGATGTTTTTTGGCAAAGTCTAATACGGCTTTTCTATTCTTCAGGCTTTGAATGGTTTGCACCTTGTAGTGAACCCTCTGTATTTACTCTCGTGAAGTCTTCTCTTGATTGTAGACTTTGACAATGATACGCCCACCTCCTGGAGAGTGTCCTTCACTTGTCTGGATGTTGTGAATGGGTTTTTCTTTACCATAGAGAGGATCCTGCAATCATCCACCACTGTTGTCTTCCGTGGACATCCAGGCCTTTTTATGTTGCCGAGCTCACCAGTGCGTTCTTCTTTCTTCAGAAAGTACCAAACAGTTGATTTGGCCACTCCTAATGTTGCTGCTATCTTTCTGATGGATCTGTTTAGTTTTTGAAGCCTTACAATGGCCTGTTTCACTTGCTTGGACAGCTCCTTTGAGCGTGCGATGTAGGTTCACAGCAATAGATTCCAAATGCAAATACCGAACTTAGAATCAACTCCAGACCTTTTAATTGCTTAATTGATGCAGAAATAACGAAGGAGCAGCCCACACTTGGCCATGAAATGGCTTTTTGATTCAATTGTCCAATTACTTTTGGCCCCTTGAAAAATCGGGGATGGCTAATCTTAAGAGCTGTAATTCCTAAACCCTTCCTCTGATTTGGATGTGCATACCCTCAAATTAAACCTGAGAGTGTGCACTTTCAGCCCATATCCATTAAATAACTAAAGCTTGAATATGTTTTGGTAAATACCTGAAAAATCAAAAGTTGGGCCTGTGTCCAAATATATATGGAACCGTATATACAGGTCCTTCTCAAAAAATTAGCATATTGTGATAAAGTTCATTATTTTCTGTAATGTACTGATAAACATTAGACTTTCATATATTTTAGATTTGTTAAACACAACTTGAAGTAGTTCAAGCCTTTTCTTGTTTTAATATTGATGATTTTGGCATACAGCTCATGACAACCCAAAATTCCTATCTCAAAAAATTAGCATATCATGAAAAGGTTCTCTAAACGAGCTATTAACCTAATCATCTGAATCAACTAATTAACTCTAAACACCTGCAAAAGATTCCTGAGGCTTTTAAAAACTCCCAGCCTGGTTCATTACTCAAAACCGCAATCATGGGTAAGACTGCCGACCTGACTGCTGTCCAGAAGGCCATCATTGACACCCTCAAGCAAGAGGGTAAGACACAGAAAGAAATTTCTGAACGAATAGGCTGTTCCCAGAGTGCTGTATCAAGGCACCTCAGTGGGAAGTCTGTGGGAAGGAAAAAGTGTGACAGAAAACGCTGCACAATGAGAAGAGGTGACCGGACCCTGAAGAAGATTGTGGAGAAGGACCGATTCCAGACCTTGGAGGACCTGCGGAAGCAGTGGACTGAGTCTGGAGTAGAAACATCCAGAGCCACTGTGAACAGGCGTGTGCAGGAAATGGGCTACAGGTGCCGCATTCCCCAGGTCAAGCCACTTTTGAACCAGAAACAGCGGCAGAAGCGCCTGACCTGGGCTACAGAGAAGCAGCACTGGACTGTTGCTCAGTGGTCCAAAGTACATTCAGAAATCAAGGTGCCAGAGTCTGGAGGAAGACTGGGGAGAGGGAAATGCCAAAATGCCTGAAGTCCAGTGTCAAGTACCCACAGTCAGTGATGGTCTGGGGTGCCATGTCAGCTGCTGGTGTTGGTCCACTGTGTTTTATCAAGGGCAGGGTCAATGCAGCTAGCTATCAGGAGATTTTGGAGCACTCCATGCTTCCATCTGCTGAAAAGCTTTATGGAGATGAAGATTTCATTTTTCAGCACGACCTGGCACCTGCTCACAGTGCCAAAACCACTGGTAAATGGTTTACTGACCATGGTATTACTGTGCTCAATTGGCCTGCCAACTCTCCTGACCTGAACCCCATAGAGAATCTGTGGGATATTGGGAAGAGAAAGTTGAGAGACGCAAGACCCAACACTCTGGATGAGCTTAAGGCCGCTATCGAAGCATCCTGGGCCTCCATAACACCTCAGCAGTGCCACAGGCTGGTTGCCTCCATGCCACGCCGCATTGAAGCAGTAATTTCTGCAAAAGGATTCCCGACCAAGTATTGAGTGCATAACTGAACATAATTATTTGAAGGTTGACTTTTTTTGTATTAAAAACACTTTTCTTTTATTGGTCGGATGAAATATGCTAATTTTTTGAGATAGGATTTTTGGGTTTTCATGAGCTGTATGCCAAAATCATCAATATTAAAACAAGAAAAGGCTTGAACTACTTCAGTTGTGTGTAATGAATCTAAAATATATGAAAGTCTAATGTTTATCAGTACATTACAGAAAATAATGAACTTTATCACAATATGCTAATTTTTTGAGAAGGACCTGTATTCAAGTAATCAACTGAATAGCAATAACTGAGATTAAGAGCAATATAGCTCAATACTATATTCAGGCTGCTTTCAGGGGATTCCAACCCTGAGAATAACGCCAAGGGCAGAGGCAACACTTCAGCAATGGCAACTCTACATCAGATTGGTTACCTCTGCATAAATTGGCTCAATGAGTCCAGGCAGGAGGAGAGCAGAGGAATGACCCTCTTGTATGTCAGACCTCTTTCTTCAGACTAATTAGAGAGATGCGGACAAAGCTAGATCAGCTATGAAAAGGTATTGTTACCACTTACCTGACCTGGAGTCCAGAGATGTTGGCACCGCAGCTGATGTTTACATCAGCTGGTCGGGTGCTGTGGCTGGCATTGCTAGTAAGAGAACCCGGCAGTGTAGTCTTTTGGCTTCACTACCCGTTCCCTGCTGCGCATGCGCAAAGCGCGCTGCGCTCTCTTACTGGCCCGGCAGAAGGTGAGGAAGTAGGGGGCGGAGCTGCTGACGCACTTCGCCGCGGCCCGGTCTCCCGGAAGTCTGGACAGGGTACCTGAAAAAACAGGTACCCACAAGGAATCAGATAAGCAGAATTTCCACTTTTGGGTGAAACTTTGTTTTTATGTCCATTCCTAAGTTTATGGTGATGTACTATGAGGTGCTCACAGGTCCTGTGACTCAAATTCTACAAAAATGTTCCTCCTGTCTTGCTATTTTAAATCAAAAAGGCTGTGTTGTTTTGGTATGCCTATTCCTCATTATCGTCACACCACCCAGGAACCATTCATGCAGAAAACAAAGCCAAACCCCCCCCAATAAACCATGATGCATACACCAGAAAACACATGGGCATGGTGTAAGGGTTAAAATTTAGGTTCTCTCATATAGCTTACTTGCTTGACAGGGACAGGGTTATATTTAAGTATCATGAAAGCTAGAGACAAGACTTTTATTTATATTAGTATAGGCCTGCTACTTCCCTGTTTGTTAGGCTGAAAAGTTTAAAAAAGGAAATAATTGTCCTGTCCTGTTCATGCACTATGCATCAGCTTGTATAACATATGGGGGGTTTCACTATTGGATGTATCGTTTTGGGAAGTACCCCTTATTGGTGGAAAGGAATATTACCACCCATATGTCTCTGTATACTTAAGATGATGTGACAAACTAAAAAAAAGGGTTCTGCTTTTCATGATGGCAAGCTGTTTAAGCCTAGATTCACACTGTAGCAATTCGGGAACCAGCGTGATTCCATCGCCAGTTCCCGCATCGCATCTCTCCCGCAGGCAGTTCACACTGCCCTCTGCGTACCACTGCGGGTGTCAAAACAATGTTAATGACACCCCCAGATCGGTTCACAGATCGCAGTGTGAACTGTGGATTCGGACAAGAATCGGATCGCATGGGTGAGAACACCCATGCGACCCAATTTCAGTGCGGGGAAAAAAAGTCCCTGCCCTTTTTTTTATGCAAATCCAATGCGAGTTCAGCCATACAACTGTATAGCTGAACTCGCACTGCACAGACATCGCATGCGATCAGCATCGCTGTGCGGGTGCAAATCACATGCGATGTCTAACATTGCACAAGTGTGAACCCGGGCTAAGTGCATCTTGTTGCTTTAGATGCTCAGTGCTGGTGCCAGATGCGTTGGGAAATCCAGAGCTGTGGGAGCTTGTGGAGAATTTATAGCCTAGGCAAGGTAAAGG
The DNA here is from genome assembly GCA_029206835.1 of Rana muscosa. Classification (NCBI taxonomy): domain Eukaryota; kingdom Metazoa; phylum Chordata; class Amphibia; order Anura; family Ranidae; genus Rana; species Rana muscosa. Next base: position 93,390,338 of record CM055118.1, on the reverse strand, counting down.
TAGCAGGATCCAGGAACCCAGAAGCCTCCCTCCCACCCCTTGACGAATATATTTATATATAGAATATAAGTGCTTATGTTCGCTTGCACATAGGAAATTGGTAAGTAGATGTATTAATGCGTCTCTTGACAACCGCCTTAAGGGGGAAGGCATGGTGGTGGTCTGAAAGAGTCAGAGTAGGGGTATTTTGGAATGTGCAACTTTAAGCCGTGATGCGCATGCGTAGTTGAAACGTTTTTTTTTTTTGACAGCGCTATTTTAGTGCCAGCTTTCCTGCGCATAGAATAGTTGCACTCTCAATGGTACATAGGTCTGCTCGCATAATTTTTTTATTTTTTTTTGTGCTTACTAAGTGTTGAAGGAACAAATGCACTTAAAGTGATTGTAAGTGGTTGTAAACCCTGTTACACCACTTGTACCTGTAGGTACTGTAAATATCTCCTAAACCTGCATGGTTTAGGAGATATTTACCATATATGCTTGCACCGACGCCATTGGCGCATGCGCACTGAAGAAATGGCTCGATCGTGCCGTTTCTACAGGGCCTGTGCCGTGACCCGCGGCTCCCGCGCTCATGCACGGGAGTGACGTCATCGTGGCTACAGCCAATCACAACGCCAGAGCCCGCAACCCTGGAATCAACACCAGGAGACATGTCGCCGGTCACATCGGTGTACGGGGACTGCTGCAACAGCTTCAATCTAAAGTAAGTATTTCATAATGAGCTAGTATGTGATGCTTACTAGCTCATTATGCCTTTGTCTTGCAGGTTGTTTTTTTTTGTTTTTTAAATTTTTTTTTTTTTAAAACCTCTTTAAAAGGAAAAAAAACTGAAAGATATAATATTGAATTAAATAAATTAAATAAAAGCTTAATATAACTATGCAGTATACCAGGGGTAGGCAACCTTAGAGAGATGGAGATCTACTTGCACAACAATGACGAGTTCAAAGATCACGGGCACATTGTCCTGTTGTTAGGGCCAGTTCACACCAGAACGTTATGCCAGAAAGGCATGTTCCATGCATGTTTCCTGCATAGTGTTCAAAACACACTACCTTTGTGATCTACTGCGGGTGATGACCCCAAAATAGATCCCAAATGCAGTGGACACCAAAAAAGTATTACAAGAGAGTGCAGTGTTTAGGGGTGTGTTTTACGCTCAGAGAGCAGGGTCCCTCCGTCCTGGGCTGTGCTGCCTCTCGCTTTCCGCTGTTTACAATGCCGGAGGAGGCTGGAGGGGAGGGAGAGAGAAGAACCAAAGGCGCGGCGGAGGAGGCTGGGGCGGAAAGAGAAGGACTGGCACTAGCAGTAGCGGGGTCGGCAGTGCAGAACCGTTCCTGGTCTACCTGTCACCTACCCGCGGTAAACAGTTAGCCTGCGATTGATAGGTTGTTGACCCCGGCAGTATACCCTGCGGAATTGTTTATTGGTAAATTCGAACTTCCCATCCAGCATACTTTAGACTTGCTTAATGAAGACAAACAAATATTGAAACATTAGAAAGCACAGAATCTAACCTTATAGCATTATACCTTTATATCCAGCAGGTGGCACTGCAGTGTTATAATGTGTATTTTATGGTAATGTAATAAGAGGCAGTGTTTGCTTTCCTCACGAAGAACTTGTATGCTCCTTGTTCCTGTTCCATGAAAATACATATTCTGATATTCCTCCTTGAAAGTAAAGTGTATTGCTGTATATAAGAAGCTTCTAGCGCATGATTTCAATACTCTGCACTGATGCCTGGGCATTTTTCTTCCCCATGATCATTGATACTGGGGCATTTTTCTTAACACTGAATTTGAGCATTTTCCTCACAGTTTCCATTTCTACTGGGGTATTTTTTCCCCCACTGAAATCAGGGCTTCTTTACCCCATTGAGACAAGGGCATCATTCTTCCCACTGAGAACAGGGAAGTTATACAGTGACTAACAATGTATCCTACGTACAGTATGCACTTTGTGTATTGTGACACTGTACACCTTTGCCCTGAATCTGTGCTCTGTAGTTTAGATTACATATTTCTGACAAAAGTGTTCATTATCTCAAAAGTTGGTGGTTGCTATGTAGCACCCGAGTACTGCATTGCTAAATATGCTAGCTGTCTGGCTGTCATTTGGACCCTTTAACTTTAGTACTAAATTAGATAAAAGAAACAAGTATTCAGATAAAGTCGTCTGACTCACACTTTAACGATTTGTGCATTTGTTCAGGGTCAGTGGCACAGAAATAAATTAAACCCAATAGGTCTCTACACAGCAAGCAAACAGCTGGAATTTGTAGAAGGAATTTAGTAAAGGTTGTTCCAGTATTTCTTTAATGACAGGCCTTCACACAGGTGTTTAGTTAATAGAGCATCTTGATTTGGTTCCAGGGAGCAGTTTTCTTCTATATCAAAGTCCCAATAGCATGTAGTTCCTTCCCCTAGCTAGTAAGAGGTCCACCAAGCCATAAGTAAAGCATAGGGACTCGGCAGCCAAATGAGGTGTGGGTGCTCCCTGGATATCTTTGGTCTACTTTAGCCTGTAAAGTGATAAGCAAATACCACTTGACAGCTAACATGGACACTTTGGTCCGCTCTGGTCTGCCCTGTAGCCAATATATCAGCCAGGCAAGCGTAAGACGTGGCAAAGGAATGGCAAGCAAGATCCCTTTCACCATCTAACATGCAAGAATTATGATGGGTTTTACAATTTCGATGGCCTAATCTAGTTGGGTCAAAGCTGCTTAAAATTAACAAATCACAGCGCCGGAGCCCGTGAACCCGGAATCAACTCCAGGAGACATGTCACCAGTCACAGCGATGTACGGGGACCACTGCAACAGCTTCAATCTAGGGTAAGTATTTCATAATGAGCTAGTATTATGAAATGAGCCTTTGCCTTGCAGGTGTTGTTTTTTTTTTTTTAGAGAGAGTTTACAACCACTTTAACACCTTATGCCACGTACACACGACCATTTTTCATGACGAGAAAAATGCCATTTTTTAAATTGGTCATTAAAAACGATCGTGTGTAGGCTCCAGAGCATTTTTCTCGATGAGAAAAATGGGCATTAAAAATTTAGAACATACTCTATTTTTTCTCGTAGTTTTTCACGTCGTCGTTTTTCTCATCGTGAAAAACGGGCATGTGTACGCTTTAATGACGGGAAAAAAACGTGCATGCTCAGAAGCAAGTTATGAGACTGGAGGGCTCGTTCTGGTAAAACTAGCGTTCAGAATGGAGATAGCACATTCGTCGCGCTGTAACGGACTGAAAAGCACGAGGCTGAAAAGCGCGAATCGTCTCTCACCAAACTTTACTAACACGAGGGTGGCGCCATCCGAATGGAACTTCCCTTTTATAGTGCCATCGTACGTGTTGTCGAACGTGTTGTACGTCACCGCGCTTTGCTCAAGCATTTTTTTTCACGATAGTGTGTAGGCAAGGCAGGCTTGAGAAGAATCACGTTTTTTTAGTTTTCTTATGTAAGCAAAAATTTGCATTTGTTTGAACACAAGCCCAAATTTCAAGATGCACACAGTGTGTCAACATGTGCTATCTGCCGTCACAGGATATCTATGTCCCTGTTTTGGGGGTGCAACCTTTTCCTCGCTACGCTACTCAAGTAGGTGAGAGGAAAGGGTTTGCACCCCCAAAACACGTCCATTGATCCCCCATGATGGCAGATAGCACATGTTGACTTTCGCCATGGGATCAGGAAGAAAAAAAACATTTTGCACATCAAAAACTGTGTGCATCTTCTAATTTTGGATGGTTCAGGGGTGACATCACCCCATCTCAGGTTTATATTTTTAAGGTTGAACTTTGTAAGTTCCTTTTTTTTTTGACCCATGCATGTTTCTGCAAACACAAAAAAATAAATAAAAATTCTCCAAAATTTGGAGGCCAAAATGGCAAGATTGTATTTTGAATCAAAAATTACTGCACATGTTGTGCACAGAGTAAAAAATATTTTGGAAATTTTTGGACATATTTTGGACATATTTTGGATATTGTGGCTTGTTCTTTCTATGCTCAATAGCAGTTATCTAAAATGGGAAAGTTCAGGTTTTTAAGTGTGACAATTGTGGCTATTTACTAAAGACAAATACACTTGGGCACTACTACAAAGTGTACTATGATAACCTGGGAGACACATAATAATAAAAAATGAACTATGACAAAACAAGGTTTTCCAAAAAAATAATATTTTTTTTATTTTTTTTCAAAAGGTTTCAAATATGGTCTGGCATTGCGATGGCCCCCCTACCCTAAGTACGTGATAAATACGTTGAGTACTTCACGGGCGCTTTGGGGGGTCAAGCCAGTACGGCCAGTGTCCAGGCCGGTAAGATTGTGCATGTCTGATACACCGGCAGTGAGCGAACTCCGTCTGCGCGAACACTCCGTCATCGGACATCCGGCCGTTCTTCCCCACGTCCACATACAGGAACTCATAGCGTGCCGACACCACCGCCATTAACACTATACTATTAAAACCTTTATAGTTATAATAGTAAGACCCCGAACGGGGGTGGCGGCACTATGTGGACGTGCTTCCCATCAATTGCCCCTCCGCAGTTGGGGAAGTCCCACCGCTGGGCAAATTGGGAGGCCACAGTCTGCCATTCCTGTGGCGATGAAGGGAACTGTGGAGTCAAACAAAAAGAAGAAATTAGTACTTTTGCACATTACATTGCAAGCAGATTACCCAAATACATTCTTGGCCAACGTCAGTCTAACATTTATTAGTAGTATTTAAACACAAAAATAGAAGGCCCACTTATCAGATGACTCACCCCCGCTGATGGGCCATTGGAACAAATTATAAGGGGGGGATGTTGTTTAAGCAGATTTTGTGCCCCACAACAAATGGCTCTACCACTCTGCTGACCTTGAATGTGCAAAAATCTTTATGACACATTTTAGGGGAGGAGGGGTTCAAAACTACAATGGCACAGACAAAAACAGCATTAAAGAACAGACTAGGCTAGGTGTATATGGGCCCAGGATAGCATGCAGGAGAGGTTAGTGAAAGGAAATAGGCATGTAGGCCAAAAAAACTAAAAATATAAAAGAAAAAACATGCATAGGGAGATTCCCAGAATCTTACAATCATGGCAATTTGGGAAGGATGAAAGAAATACAATACTTTAGCAAACAATCAAAACATATAATGTGATGTTAAAGGATAAAAATTACCTTAATATAGTCCTTCTGCATTACTTGTATGATGGCAGAACACGTTTCAGGGATAATGATCCCAAGAGCCTGGGGGGAGATGCCTGTTGAGAACTTGAGGTCCTGCAAGCTTCTCCCAGTCACCAGGTATCTCAACGTGGCAATAAGCCTCTGCTCGGCAGTGATCGCCTGTCGCATCACAGTGTCCTGCCTCGTGATATAGGGGGACAGCAAATCCAACAGACGGTGAAAAACGGGGTCCGTCATCCGGAGATAATTCCTGAAATCATCAGGATTATTCTCATGGATTTCCCGCAGCAGAGGCATATGAGAGAATTGGTCCCGCTGGAGCAACCAATTCTTGGTCCATGAACTCCTCCTCTCCCTGTTCATGGACTGAACTTGGGTTACAGTGTTAACCGCAACACCAAGTCCATAGCCAGCACGAACTCTACGACGAGAACGTACTTCAAACATGGCTTTAAACCGGTCGGCTGGTCAGAACGAACTCAAACACAACGCAACGAGGAACAGCAAGGCCTGAGAAGAACGACCTGAAAAACAGTAACGAACGGCCAAGAAGGCACTGCAAAACAGTAACGACCTGACTGCACGCACTGAATGACAAATGCGAACCCACAAGTACAAACTGAACACCCGAAAACTATCTGAAAAGCACGGAGACTGAAAAGCGTGAATCGGCTCTCATCAAACTTTTACTAATACGCGGGTGGCGCCATTAGATTTGAACTTCCCCTTTATAGTGCCGTCGTACGTGGTGTACGTCACGTCGTTTTGGTGTGGTCGGTTTTTTGACTGATGGTGTGTGGGCAAGACTGATGGAAGACAGTTTCATCGGATTTCCGATGGAAAAATCCATCGGATTAGAATCCATAGGATATCCGATCAAGTGTACAGGGCTTTAGTTTGCTCACTGTAGCCTACTAGAATGCATACCTCCCAACTTTCTGAGATGGTAATGAGGGACACCTATTAGCAAAAATATGTAAGCATAGGACACGCCCCCTTTAAAGGAGAATTATAAAAAAAAAATTGGTTAAACCCACAAGTGCTTTTTTACCACTACTATTCTTTTATATTGGCTTCTGGAATTTACAAATGCAGCAATTTGGACTATGGATTAAAGGTTTTGCTCTGTAAACAGCTTTTTAGAAGATAATTAGTGCATTTTATATACAACTATATATATCAGACCAAAATGAGGAACAAACAAGGAGGAAAGAGGGACAGAGGGACATTGCTCTAAATGAGGGACAGTTCCTCCAAATCAGGAACAGCACAAGAGGGGACCGGAGAACAGCACAGGGGGGGGGGGGACCGGAGAACAGCACAGGGGGGGGGACGATGACCGGAGAACAGCACAGGGTGGGGGACTGAAGAAGAGCACAGGTGGGACCAGAGGACAGCATGGGGTTGGAGAATGGGGGGTGGGGTGGGAGAGAGCAGAGAAGTTGCTGGGGAAGATCACAGAGGGGCCAGGAGAGCATTGAGGGACCTGTGGGCAGCAGAAGGAAACTGGATAGGAGGGGCGGCATATAGAGGAACTGATGCCCTCCATGTTCTTCTTGCAGCCACTGAATATCCGGTTTTCTTCCTTTACCTTCTGCAGGCATTGAGTGGCTGCAAGAAGAACATGGAGGGCATCAGTTCCTCTATATGCCTCCCCTCCTATCCAGGTTTAGAGGGAAGCTGCATGGGCCCCCTGGAGTATGAGGCTGGGTTGCAATGGCGACCCCTGTAGTTACACCGCTGCAGTGGAGAAAAAAAAAATGTCTGGCAGGTTGAAGGAGCAATGAATGGAATGCTGGCAAGATTCTGAGGCTGTGATAGTTGCAGATGAGCCACTACTGAGAGGATTGCTTAGCATACAGAGGGGTTAAGAAGCAGTGGCGGCTGGTGCTCAAATTTTTTGGGGGGGCGCAAACAAACTGAAAAAAAAAATCATCAATTGCCGCCACTGTGCCCAAACGCCACTAGTTTGTCCCCAAATGCAGCCAGTTTCCCCCCCCATATGCAGCCAGTTTCTCCCCCATAATACAGCCAGCTTCTCCCCCATTAATGCAGCCAGTTTCTCCCCCATAATGCAGCCAGTTTCTCCCCCATAATGCAGCCAGTTTCTCCCCCATAATGCAGCCAGTTTCTCCCCCATAATGCAGCCAGTTTCTCCCCCATATGCAGCCAGTTTCTCCCCTATATGCAGCCAGTTTCTCCCCTATATGCAGCCAGTTTCTCCCCTATATGCAGCCAGTTTCTCCCCTATATGCAGCCAGTTTCTCCCCTATATGCAGCCAGTTTCTCCCCCATAATGCAGCCAGTTTCTCCCCCATAATGCAGCCAGTTTCTCCCCCATAATGCAGCCAGTTTCTCCCCCATAATGCAGCCAGTTTCTCGCCTATAATGCAGCCAGTTTCTCCCCCATAATGCAGCCAGTTTCTCCCCCATAATGCAGCCAGTTTCTCCCCCATAATGCAGCCAGTTTCTCCCCCATAATGCAGCCAGTTTCTCCCCCATAATGCAGCCAGTTTCTCCCCCATAATGCAGCCAGTTTCTCCCCCATAATGCAGCCAGTTTCTCCCCCATATGCAGCCAGTTTCTCCCCCATATGCAGCCAGTTTCTCCCCCATATGCAGCCAGTTTCTCCCCCATATGCAGCCAGTTTCTCCCCCATATGCAGCCAGTTTCTCCCCCATATGCAGCCAGTTTCTCCCCCATATGCAGCCAGTTTCTCCCCCATAATGCAGCCAGTTTCTCCCCCATAATGCAGCCAGTTTCTCCCCCATATGCAGCCAGTTTCTCCCCCATATGCAGCCAGTTTCTCCCCCATATGCAGCCAGTTTCTCCCCCATATGCAGCCAGTTTCTCCCCCATATGCAGCCAGTTTCTCCCCCATAATGCAGCCAGTTTCTCCCCCATAATGCAGCCAGTTTCTCCCCCATAATGCAGCCAGTTTGTCCTCATAATACAGCCAGTTTCTCCCCCCCAGCCCTGCACTTACCTTCCTCGAGTCAGCGCCGTCCTTCTTCCATCCTCGATGTCTTCTCCCGCCCTTGATGTCACTTCAGCCAATCAGGTTACCGGTAACCAGACCCGGTAAACCTGATTGGCCAGGGAACGCACCCCTGTGCGTCCTCTCATTAGATATTTAGAAGCCGATTACAGCCCTCAGGCTGTAGTCGGGAAGCCTATCAGAGCCTGCTGGCTCTGATAGGCACTTCTAAAGGCCAATCAGACGCTGTGATTCAGATGGCCGGCGCTCAAGGGGCCGGCCATCTGAATAGTGGGCGGCAGCAATACATAGGTTCATGCATGAACCTATGTATTGTTGTGGTGAGTGACGGCCGGGCGCAGAAGCGAGCGGTAGCGGCGCTTCTGCGCCCACTATGGTCGCGCCGCCATGTGTAAAAAAAAGACATAAAAAAAAAAAACTCTTAAAGGGCCCGTTTTTTTTTTTTTTTTGGTGACCACAGGAGGGGGGGCGGCGCCCGGGAGCCCCCTATGGACGGGCCGCCACTGTTAAGAAGACTAGTAGGTGAAAATGTGGCAGAACATGAAAGGCTGAGGATGAAGGAGGAGGGGGGCTGCTGCAGTGAGAGGCAAACAAGTAGTGGGAGAGAAGAGACATTGAGCAGCTGGACAGGACTGGGTGTGAGGAGTTATGTGTGCAGGGAACATCTTTAGCTCTGAGGGGTTCATGCTGGGACCTGTAGCTCTTCACTTTTGGATGTGCCCTCCTTCCATCCAGAGTGTAATCTGTCAGCGTCCTCTCCTGCCGACCCCTTTTCTGCCGACCCTTATCTACTTACTCTGCACAGTAAACTCAGAATCTTTCTCGTTCCAGGCTGACGCACACACTCGAGTTTCTGAGAAGTGCTGAATTCTGGCTGCTGGGGGAGAGCTGACAGGATTTTAATGTTGGTCAGTCAGTGCTTTGCATGTTACTTGCCTTACTACCATCTATCTGTTTTGTCTGTGTACTGCAGTCTGTCTCAGAGGTTTCTTCTGCATGCCGCTGCCTGGCTGGACTCACGAACATACAGGGAGGAGGTGGGTGGGGCTAAACAGAAGGCGCGGAGGAGGAAATTAAATCTGCTCCACTGTGATAGGTCTCTGCCTCTCTCCTGCTCTGACGTCACTGGTTGCTACACACCAAGCGGGCGGCAGGTAGCAACCAGTTTGGGCACTGAGCCAGCGGCGGTGGTAAATAAAGTAAAAAGGGGTCTCTGCCAGCTAGGGTCCACCACAGGCTGAGACAAAGACAATGCAAAGGCTATTTTAGGGGCATTAGATCGGCCTAGGGCAATTCCGGGACACTGTATTGTCCCGGAATGAGGGTACCCGGGACGCGGGACAGAGCTGCCAATTGCGGGAAGGTCCCGCAAAATCCGGGACGATTGGGAGGTATATAGAATGCCCTCTATGGCTCTGTTCTCCAGCTTGGATCCTTTCTCACTTGGAGTATAGGCATATGCTTTACATCTAAACACTCTGAGGTACCCTATTCTAGGCTTTGATTCATGCCACATTTTGCCTTTTATTGGCTCTTTACGGTAGTCTGTTCTGTAGGTAGGTTGCAGTCATGACTACTTCTCCCCAGTACTTATGAGGTAGGTTGGAATCCGACAACATGCATCTAGCCATTTCTTTAAGAGTGTGATTTTTCCTTTCTGCTACACCGTTTTGTTCAGGAGTGTATGGTATGATTGTCTGGTGTACTATTCCTTGTCCCTTCAGGTATGAGGCCACTTCTTTGCTTATGTATTCTCCCCCATTGTCGGTGCGTATTATTCCTGGTTTCTTTTGGAATTTGTTGCTAGATATGACAACAAACTCTTCACGTTTCTCTGATGTTTTAATCTTGTGTTTCATCAGATAAATAGTTGTGTACCTGGAATAATCAACAATGAAAGTCAGTAGATATCTGTTTCCACCTGACTTGAGAGTTTTCATTGGACATCATAAGTCACTGTGTATGAGCTGCAGAAGATGGGTAGTTTTTCTTTGAGATGCCTGTGGAAGTGGAGCACATGTGGCTTTTGCTTCAATACAGCACTTTTGCAAGGCGCTATTGTCAAATCTTCTGTAAAGCCTCTCTTTATAATGTCCTGTATAGCTTCTGGACTTCTGTGGCCAAGCCGCCTGTGCCATAAGTGAATACATTTGCTGTGTATGTCATAAGAGAGAGGCTTGCTGATCTGTGGTGATGAGCCTGTATAGGTGATCATCCAGTTTTCCTTTTGCGAGGAATCACTTATTATTGTGACTTTTCACTGATAGAAGGCTGCCTTCTAGTTCTGGTACATACAGCACTTTCTTTACAAGGATACTCTGTTTGCCCTGTGGTGTAAAGCAGTTCAAGCCCTGGCCTTTACCTTCTGCAGTGATGCTTTTCCCGTTTGCTAGGAAAACTTAGTCTTTTGCACTGTAATCAATGCTTGTGAAGAAGGTCTCATCGCTAGTCATGTGGCTTTCTGCTTTTTGTCACTTTAAAGGTGCCACTCCATGATGTGTCTGCAGTTTCCTTTGTGGCTGCTTTAAATCTTTCTTTTGTGGATAGCTCTAGCTTTCGCTGCTCGGCTTTCCAGATAGAACAGTCCTTTTTTGAAGTGGCCGGTCCTTTTACAGCGAAAACAGGCTCTGCTTTCTTTGTTGTGCTTTGTGCCTTTGTACATCATGGTGCTTATTTTCTTTCCTTCTGTCATATTCATCAATTAATTTACCTTTGACATAGTCCAGTGTCAGTTCCTGCTCGGGTCTGGTTTCTAAAGCGTTAATAAGAGCAGTATATGTCTCTAGAAGATGGCAGAGGAGCAGGGCAATCGTATAGTTATCTTTGAAGTCCTCTCCGATGGCATGTAGCTTCTCTTTGATCTCTAGCATATCTTTGACATGGTCACACATTTGCTGGCCTTCTTCTAGTCTTATCTTATATAACTTTCTCAGTAGAAACAGCTTACTGTTGAGACTTGAACGCTCATGCAGTTTTTTTTAATGAAGTCCACATACCTTTTGCCATTTTCTCTGCTCTTATGTGGATAAGCTGGTCATCTTCCACTAGTAAGCTTATAGTCACTTTTTCCTGTCTATCCTTCCTGTCCCATTCCTCCGTCTCTCCGTTTGTTGGTCTGTCTGTATTCAGCACTTGCCACAAGTCATCCTTGCTGAGAAACATTTCTAGTTTAAACTTTCACAGCTGGTAATTGGCATTGTTCAGCTTTGCAATTGCAAACTTCACATCCGAACCACTTGCCATCTTTCAGCAGCTTGCATACAGTACTCACTGATTTGCAGTAACTTGTTTTGCAGAGTATTGAAACAATGCGCTGGAAGCTTCTTATATACAGCAACACGCTTTACTTTCATGGAGGAATATCAGAACATGTCTTTTCATGGAACAGGAACAAGGAGCATACAAGTACATAGTGAGGAAAGCAATCACTTCCTTTAATTACATTACCATAGAATACACATAACACTGCAGTGCCACCTGATGTATAAAAAGGTATAATGCATATACTGTGTATATATATATTGTCAGTTTATATAAGCAACTTTGCTGTTCTTTTTAACTAAAATGCCCCTATGTTAGTGGGACAAAATCCTCAAAAGAACAAAGGGTGGTTCTGCAGAAAATCCCAGGACAGTCTAGAAAATTTCAATCACTAAGCAGCATCACTATCACATGGGAGGAAGAGGAGTGAGTTATTTACCCCAAAACTCGAAAGGACTGGGTATTTTTCTTTACTCGCTGTTAAAGTCACCATTAAAGGGAACATGTTGCTTTCCTATAAAGCGCAGCCTTGCTTTAAAAGAAACCTTTGGAAAAAAAAAAAAAACTATATTGTATTAAAGCAGTTTTAAAGTCTAAAAGTTTGTGTTTGTTAAGATAAAAAACACCCTACTATCTTTCCTAGACCATTCCATCCCTAATCAGTTACCTGCTCCTGTCAACGCCTCAGTGTTGTCTCGGCTCCAACACCACTGCTCTTACTTCCTGCTTTTACAGATAATGAGTAGGGATGAGCTTCGTGTTCGAGTCGAACATACGTTCGACTCGAACATTGGCTGTTCGATCGTTCGACGAAGATCGAACGATTTGGGCCGTTCGCGCCAAATTCGAGTGACGCGAACGGCCCACAATGCACTACGCCATCGCAGTGTCATCCAGGCGCTGTGATTGGCCAAGCATGCACTGTGACCCCGCATGCTTGGCCAATCACAGCGCCGGCAGCGAGGAGAGCAATGATTGGCCACAGGCAGGATGCCTGTGGCCAATTATTGCTGAGGGTGTTTAGTACACGCCCCACACTATAAAAGGCCGCCAGCACGGCGGCCTAGTGTAGTGTGTTCCGGAGCAGGGATAGAGTAGCATAGGCAGGGACAGTGACTGTTATTTCTTTCTTGCTTAACCTGGATTCCTTTAGTTTAGGGAAAGAGAAGGATAGGTAGGGAGAGTGTCAGTGTGTTTTGTGCTTCTGCTATAGTGTGCTTAAAAAAAACATTTATTCTAGGGACAGAAAACTCTAGGTAGGGACAGTGTCAGTTTCTTTCACTCTGCAAGTCCTTGTTTCCAGGGACCTGTAAGGACAGTGAGTTAATTGTCCTTGTGCTATATTGTGCTTAAAAAAAACATTTATTCTAGGGACAGAAAACTCTAGGTAGGGACAGTGTCAGTTTCTTTCACTCTGCAAGTCCTTGTTTCCAGGGACCTGTAAGGACAGTGAGTTAATTGTCCTTGTGCTATATTGTGATTAAAAAAAACATTTATTCTAGGGACAGAAAACTCTAGGTAGGGACAGTGTCAGTTTCTTTCACTCTGCAAGTCCTTGTTTCCAGGGACCTGTAAGGACAGTGAGTTAATTTTCCTTGTGCTATATTGTGATTAAAAAAAACATTTTTTCTAGGGACAGAAAACTGTAGGTAGGGAGAGTGTTTTTTTTCTTTCACTCTGCAAGTCCTTGTTTCCAGGGACCTGTAAGGACAGTGAGTTAATTGTCCTTGTGCTATATTGTGCTTAAAAAAAACATTTATTCTAGGGACAGAAAACTCTAGGTAGGGACAGTGTCAGTTTCTTTCACTCTGCAAGTCCTTGTTTCCAGGGACCTGTAAGGACAGTGAGTTAATTTTCCTTGTGCTATATTGTGATTAAAAAAAACATTTATTCTAGGGACAGAAAACTCTAGGTAGGGACAGTGTCAGTTTCTTTCACTCTGCAAGTCCTTGTTTCCAGGGACCTGTAAGGACAGTGAGTTAATTTTCCTTGTGCTATATTGTGATTAAAAAAAACATTTATTCTAGGGACAGAAAACTCTAGGTAGGGACAGTGTCAGTTTCTTTCACTCTGCAAGTCCTTGTTTCCAGGGACCTGTAAGGACAGTGAGTTAATTTTCCTTGTGCTATATTGTGATTAAAAAAAACATTTTTTCTAGGGACAGAAAACTCTAGGTAGGGAGAGTGTTTTTTTTCTTTCACTCTGCAAGTCCTTGTTTCCAGGGACCTGTAAGGACAGTGAGTTAATTTTCCTTGTGCTATATTGTGATTAAAAAAAACATTTTTTCTAGGGACAGAAAACTGTAGGTAGGGAGAGTGTTTTTTTTCTTTCACTCTGCAAGTCCTTGTTTCCAGGGACCTGTAAGGACAGTGAGTTAATTGTCCTTGTGCTATATTGTGCTTAAAAAAAACATTTTTTCTAGGGACAGAAAACTCTAGGTAGGGAGAGTGTTTTTTTTTTTTCACTCTGCAAGTCCTTGTTTCCAGGGACCTGTAAGGACAGTGAGTTAATTGTCCTTGTGCTATATTGTGCTTAAAAAAAACATTTATTCTAGGGACAGAAAACTCTAGGTAGGGACAGTGTCAGTTTCTTTCACTCTGCAAGTCCTTGTTTCCAGGGACCTGTAAGGACAGTGAGTTAATTTTCCTTGTGCTATATTGTGCTTAAAAAAAACATTTATTCTAGGGACAGAAAACTCTAGGTAGGGACAGTGTCAGTTTCTTTCACTCTGCAAGTCCTTGTTTCCAGGGACCTGGAGAGACATTGAGTGAATTGTCCTTGTGCTATATTGTGATTAAAAAAAACATTTATTCTAGGGACAGAAAACTCTAGGTAGGGACAGTGTCAGTTTCTTTCACTGTGAAAGTCCTTGTTTCAAGGGACAGAGAAGGACACCTGAAGGTAGCCCTTATTGCTTTTTTCCCATCTCCCTGCAGGCCATCTATTAGAATGTCTGGAAGGCAAACAAGGAGAGGCAGACAGTCAGGAGGCAATAAAAGAGGGCAAGCAGGCTCTGTGTCTGGGGGCAACAGTACTGGTCGTGGACGCGGTGCATTGTCATCAGCACATGGCCATGGGACACGCTTGTCCTTCTTTTCGGCAGCTGGACATGTTGAGCCACATCATGCCGAAGACTTGGTAGAGTGGATGACCAAGCCCTCCTCCTCCTCCTCATCCTCTCTCACCCAGGCTCAGGGTACTGGAAAAGCAGCTGCCAAAGCGTCGTCTTCCCTGGTATCAATGTCAGACAAATCATCAGTCACTCCTTCCCTAGACCCACCATGTCCTCCTCCTGAGGAGTCCCCCGAACTGTTTCAGCACAGTGTTGGGTACATGCTCCAGGAGGATGCCCAGCGTTTCGAAGGGTCTGATGATGAAACCCAGCTAGAGGAAGGCAGTAGCGTGAGAGCAGACAGAGGGGATGCTCAAGAAGGACACCAATCTGGCAGTCATGTTCCAGCAGCTGCAGCATACTGCCAGATTGGCTCCAGTGATGAGGAGGGAGGGGATGATGAGGTCAATGACTCCACGTGGGTGCCTAATAGGAGAGAGGAGGAGGAGGAGGAAGAGGAGGAGGCACATCTCCAACGAGGCAGGATGCCCTTTGGTGGCCAGCGTAAGGGCAGTACACCGACGGAATCACACCGCAGAGCTCCGCCTGTGCAGGGCGCTGCCTCTGCCCGTCATTCAAAAAGTTCTTTGGTGTGGGCCTTTTTTGAGGCTAGTGCATCAGATCGCACAGCTGCTGTTTGCAACATATGTCTCAAGCGTATATCGCGTGGCCAAAACATCAGCCGCTTGGGTACCACATGCCTGACCAGACATATGTTGACCTGCCATGCAGCTCGTTGGCAAGCCTACCTCAAAGACCCACACCAAAGAACAAAGCGGACCTCTCCTTGCACCGCATCAGCTGGGATCTCCAACCCCACTATAACTTCAGTCCTCTCTGAAACATGCACTGAGAGGAATGAAGGTGTAGAATTAGGTGTGTCACAGCCAAGTACTTGCGCCCACTCTGCTAGCAGTACACCGACGTCCGATTCTAGCAGGCAAATTTCCCTGCCCCAGCTGCTGGACCGTCGAAAGAAGTTCACTCCCAGCCATCCACATGCCCAGCGGTTGAATGCTAGCTTGGCTAAATTGCTAGTGCTTCAACTGCTGCCTTTTCAGTTGGTAGACTCGGCCCCCTTCCGTGAGTTTGTGCAATGTGCGGTTCCTCAGTGGCAGGTTCCCAAACGCCACTTTTTCTCACGGAAGGCTATTCCGGCTCTCTACCGGCATGTGGAAGGCAATGTCTTGGCCTCGCTGGACAGGGCGGTCAGCGGTAAGGTGCATATTACCGCTGACTCATGGTCCAGCAGGCATGGACAGGGACGTTACCTTTCTTTCACGGCCCATTGGGTCACTCTTTTGGCAGCTGGGAAGGATTCAGGACAAGGTGCAGTAGTGTTGGAGGTTGTCCCACCGCCACGCCTCCAAAATGCTACTACTGGTTGTGACACACCTCTCTCCTCCACCCCCTCCTCTTCTTCTTCCTCCATGGCCTCTTCCTGTGGTTTGTCCTATGAACCAGCGGTGCTCCGTAGCCGTTCACGGGGCTACGCAAGTACGCAGGCAAAAAGATGCCATGCCGTGCTTGCGCTGGTGTGTTTGGGGGACAGAAGCCACACTGGGGCAGAGGTCCTGTCTGCTCTGCAGGGCCAGGCCGAGAGGTGGTTGACGCCACGCCAGCTTAAGCCAGGAATGGTGGTTTGCGACAATGGCACCAACCTCCTCTCCGCCCTCCGACAGGGACAACTGACCCATGTGCCCTGTGTGGCTCACGTCCTTAACCTGGTGGTGCAGCGCTTCTTGGGCAGGTACCCGGGCTTACAGGATGTCCTGAGGCAGGCCAGGAAAGTCTGTGTGCATTTCCGCAGATCTTATAATGCCAGTGCTCGCCTGGCTGAGCTGCAAAAGGAGTTGAACCTGCCCAAGAACCGCCTTATATGTGACATGCCCACCAGGTGGAACTCAACGTTGGCCATGCTGCAGCGGCTGCACACGCAGCAGAGGGCCATCAATGAGTACCTGTGCGACTACGGCACCAGGACAGGGTCAGGGGAGCTTGGTTTTTTTTCTCCACGCCAGTGGGGCATGATCAGGGATGCATGCACTGTCCTGGCACCATTTGAGGAGGCCACGAGGATGGTGAGCAGTGACAGTGCATGCATCAGTGACACTGTACCTCTTGTCCACCTGTTGGAGCACACGCTGCGTGGAATAATGGACAGGGCACTTGAGGCAGAACAGAGGCAGGAAGAGGAGGACTTCCTTGCCTCTCAAGGCCCCCTTTACCCAGACAGTGTTCCTTCTGTCCCACCCATCGCACAGGAAGAGGAGGAGGAGGAGAAGGAGGAGGAGGAGGAGGATTGTGTCAGCATGGAGGTGGAGGCTGGCACTCAGCATCATCAGCAGCAGTCTTTTAGGGATGATTTACAGTCCCAAGAAACCAGTGGACTTGTACGTGGCTGGGAGGAGGTGGCTGCGGATCATGTCGTCCTTAGTGACCCAGAGGACTCCGGAGCGAATGCCTCAGCAAACCTACGCTGCATGGCCTCCCTGATCCTGCAAAGTCTGTGGAAGGATCCTCGTATTCTTCGGATCAAGGAGAGGGACCATTACTGGCTGGCCACTCTCCTTGATCCACGGTACAAGGGTAAGGTTGCGGACCTTATGTTACCGTCGCAGAGGGAGCAGAGGATGAGACAACTCCGGGAGGCCTTGCAGAAAGGTCTGTGCAACGCGTTCCCAGAGACTGGGAGGTTGCAAACTCCTGGTCCTGGACAACGAGTTGCTGAGGCTTCGGCCAGTCAAAGAAGGAGCGGTGGGGAAGGTGGCCGTCTGACCGATGCGTTCAGACAATTCTTTAGTCCGCAGCCCCAAAGTATGATCGGTTCCAGCAACCATCGCCAGCGTCTGATAAACATGGTGCAGGAATATCTAGGGGCAAGGTCAGACTTGGACACCTTCCCCACCGAAAATCCTCTGGCTTACTGGGTCTTGAGGATGGATCACTGGCCAGAGCTTGCACAGTATGCAATTGAGCTACTGGCCTGTCCTGCATCCAGCGTTCTTTCGGAACGCACATTCAGTGCTGCTGGAGGATTTGTCACGGATCACAGGGTGCGCCTGTCCACCGACTCGGTTGATCGACTGACTTTCATCAAGATGAACCAGTCTTGGATCACCACCAGCTACCACACACCTGATGCTGATATAACAGACTAATTGATTTTAAAATGTCACATCCCTTCAAGACTGATGCTGATGCTGAGTGCCTGTGCTGTTATGTTGACTGGCTATCCTCCTCCTCCGAGTCCTCAATGATACGATTGATGATGATAGCTTGGAAGATCATTTTTGTTTATGGGTGCCGCCACCAGTGCCTAACGCCCAATTTTTCAGCCCCTGTTTAACAGGGGCGTGTAATTACAATTTTTGAAGCAATACTTTGCAACAGGGCTCATTGCTGTGCTCCAAGTACAGTATCTGTGAGGAGTTGCAGTGTTGTGCCACCAGTGCCTAAGGCCCAATTTTTCAGCCCCTGTTTAACAGGGGCGTGTCATTACAATTTTTGAAGCAATACTTTGCAACAGGGCTCATTGCTGTGCTCCAAGTACAGTATCTGTGAAGGGTTGCAGTGTTGTGCCACCAGTGCCTAAGGCCCAATTTTTCAGCCCCTGTTCAACAGGGGCATGTAATTACAATTCTTGATCTAATAATTCACAGCAGGGCCCATTGCTGCACCCACCAAGAGTAACTGTCAGGGCTTACAGTGTTGTGGCACCAGCACCACCATCAAAGGCCCAATTTTTACTACCACTGTTCAACAATTATATGTAATTAAAATTCCTGATATAATAGTTGACAGCAGGGCGTTCCAGCACCAACCAAGAGTAACTGTGAGTGCTTACAGTGTTGTGCCAACACCAACAACTAAGGGGCCTATTTCTGCAGAGTATATACGGCAGGTCCCTACTTTCAAACATCCAACTTACAAACGACTCCTACTTGCAAACGCAAGAAGACAACAGGAAGTGAGAGGAAATCTACCACTAGGAAGGAAAATTCTCTCCTGTAAGAATAAATATGGGAGAAAGGTGTCTCCTCTGTACTGATGCTTTATCAGCAATCCTTGTTTCAAGAAAAACACCACATTTCAAAAACAGTTGTCATTAGGACGGAAAGTGAGGTGAAATGTTCTGAACAGGGGCACAGACAGCAAAACAAATGTTACAGGGGTGATAACCCTTACCTATGTTTTCCAAAAAGTTTAAAAATAGATTTTTGGTCTGGAGCTACACTTCAACAATGTACCTGTTCAAAATTACAAACAGATTCTACATAAGAACAAACCTACAGTCCCTGTCTTGTATGCACCGCCTGTATACGGCTGTTCAGAGTATATAGGGCCTTTTTTATTTTATGTGCGGGGTTCCCCTTAATATCCATACAAGACCCAAAGGGGCTGGTAATGGGCTGGGGTAGGGGGGGGGGTCATGGGGTAGCTATGCCATTTTTCTTAAAGATTTTTATCCATATTACCGGGACCAGACATTACATTAAAGCCGCAAGCAGTTTTAAATGGCTTTTTTTTCCTTTAGAAGTGTCATTTTGTGCAGGGACAGTTCTAAACACGGGAAACACGTGGCACTTCACAGGCATACTTTAGACACCCCCCAGGTACGATATTTAAAGGAATATTTGACTTTTTTTTTTTCACTTTATGCATCATTAAAATGACTGCTCCCGGAAAACGACCGTTTTTAAAACTTATTTTTGCATTGATACATGTCCCCTGGTGCAGAACCCGGGTTCCCAAACCCTTTTTAGGACAATAACATGCATAATAGTTGTTATAATTAGCACTTTAGAATTCGAACGTTCGCATCCATTGTATTTAATAGGGTTCTAATGTTCGTTCGAACTTTCGGTCCGTTCGCGGGTTCGGGTGCGAACCGAACCCGGGGGTGTTCGGCTCATCACTAATAATGAGGGCAGCGGAGCTATAGGCTCCTGCTGCTGTCAGTCAAAGTCAAGTGAGGAGGAAGTGGCGGCGTGGCTTACAGGTGCTATGTGTGCCTATGGAAGAGCATAGCCCAGCTTGGGAGTGAACATGCACAGATACCACCTTAGCAACTGGCTTGCTAAGGAGACACCTGGAGCATGGAAAAATGAAAGCGCTGTCAGAAGAGTGGAAGACAGTGCTTTCTGTGCAATTTAGTAGCACAAAGCAGATAAGTTTGACATCTTTTTCATTTATCTTTTCTATAAATTAGACCTCACTATTACTTTAAAGGCTTCATCCAGTGCCTTTACTTATCTTTTATACTGTTGTCTGTCACTCAAATCTGCACTAGATCCATAGGGGTTGATTTACTCAGGGCAAATAGACTGTTTACTTTATCCAAAAAAGGTGCACTTTGCAGGGCCTACATAATGAGGTGAAATTCTGTTGATTTCCATCATCCAATAATGTGTAGGTAAAAAATGCTGTTTTCTTTGCACCTGACATTCACTAAACTCTGGAGAAAATACCCTCATGGTTTTTCACCTTAATGCATTCAATGCATTAAGGTGAAAAACCTTCTCTCATGCTGCAGCCCCCCAGACCCCCCGTTTTAATTATCTGAGCCCTGTCTTTCTCCCCCCGGGGACAAGCATGCCAGCTGCGGCTGGTGTCTCGTGTCCTGATTGGATAGATTGATAGCAGCACAGCCATTGGCTGCCACTGCTGTCAATCAAATCCAATGATGCGGGCACCGAAGGGGCAGGTCAGAGTCCTGCTTTCTGTGTCAATAGAAGCAGGACACGGGAGCGTGCCCGCAGGGGTGTCCCGAAGGAAATTGCTTATCCGATGGGGCACTCGAGAAAAGGAGGAGCACCAGTGCCGCTGAGGGACCCCAGAAGAGGAGGACTAGGGCCACTCTGTGCAAAACCAACTGCACAGTCGAGGTAAGTAGGACATGTTTGTTATTTATGTAGCACACAAACCTTTTTCTCGCCTGGCTCACTTGTGAGATAAGGCACACCATACTATATGCCCGTACCCTCTTGTTTGAAGAGGTTAAGCGGTGTTCACAATTGTTGGGTCCCGCAGCGAGATACCTCCCTTCAGCTGGTTCTCACCCCTAGTGTGTAGGGAAGAGTCTATTTTAGGTGCACCAATAAGGCCAATGTCCAGACAAGGTTAAACCTTAATGAAGGAAGGTTTATTTTCTTTATGCTGAAAACTGGATAGGAAAGTTGAAGTTGAAGAATAAAGGAGCAGGGAGGCATGTTCAGGCACACAGCACTTAATCTCGCCACTCAATCTCCGGTGGCTCTGCTCATCCGGATAGTCCCCTCTCATGGTCCTATCAACCGGAATGACACTCAGGCGTTCACTTAAGTTTCTTTGAAGATACAATCGGGAGATCCTCTGCCACAGAATCTCTGAGCCCCGAACTTCTCAGCGCTTGTAATTCAAGAACAGGTGCAAGTTGCTGCACATTACAAGTCCTTGGATGAATAGTGGAATCCCTCCAGAAGGTTACCGGGCCTCTCTTTCACTGTGAACTCTCACCGGTCCATCAGAAAGGTCCTCTCCTGGCCTCCTCTTCTTAGAGCGGGTCCCCTCTCAGGGGCACCCTGGGATTCGTCCTCTTAGATATGAGCCCCAGCTAAAGGTGCTGGGCCCAATGGCGAAGCTGCAGCCACAGGCTAAAGGTGCCTGGGACCGATGCACATGCACACCCCTGGCCTGGAGGGTCAGGTCACGCGACCCGAAATCCAGAACTCCCGTCTCCAGGCGGCGTCTGCCCTTATGTATCCTCTCCCGGCATGCACAGCAGGTTAACCAAACCCACTGTACTACTGCCGAGAGAAGACCCCCTAAGGCGCAGCACTGTCACCAGTGGTTCAACCCTGACCTGTCATGGCAGTGCCACCTACAGGCCACAGGGAACTGCACACTGGTACAACACCTGCAGAAACAAACTAACAGAACCTATCAATAAAAGCGGTCCGAGCCTGGCTACTAGCTCAGACCAACCCCTAAATTTAGGCACATAGCACCACTCAAAGTAGAGGGGCACTACACACACCCCCTCCTAAAGTAAACACTGTCCCCAGTGTCTGAAATAAACTCGAACATCTCAAGCCTGAGTAGGTAAGAATTTATTTCCAAACATATATACAATTTGAACATTGGTGCCTGAACCAAAATAAAAGGAAGGGACAGAAAAGAAAGGATAGGAGAACAAAGAGTACAAAAAAAAATCTTTGACATCCCATTCTCAATGCCACATTTATAAAATACACATTACACAATCCACCCCCTCCTAACTAACTACTCCACCCCATTCTCAGTAGAGTTGCTTGCAGTTTCACCTGTAGAGGGAGAGAAAACAATTCACACAATAAAACATCCTATCTTTATACTACCTACAAGAAGTGAACTGCCCCTCCGAAAAGGGACAACTCCCTTCAACAGAAGTTGCATATGCTAAGCCTAGCATATGTTATGAAACTTTCTTTCTCGTACATCACGGGACACAGAGCGACATAGTCATTACTATGTGGGTTATATAGATACCTTCAGGTACTGGCAACTTCCAAAACCGGAAGTACCCTCCCCTATATAAGCCCCTCCCATCCGGGAGTACCTCAGTTTTTTGCCAGTGTCTAAGGTGTTGGCCAAGAAGTAACATGTGTTTTTCACTGAGCTTGCGTACAGGTTCTTTTGGGCCTCAGTAAGCTATTCCGGATCCGACCAAAAAAGCTTCATAGCTAAACGGTCGGTACCCGGGCCTTGCAAGAGAAGAGCAAGGTTTTGCCTGTAATGCCTCTCTTAGGAGGGCTGGACCCTGGGATCCAGAGCTCTGGTCATACCCACGACCAAGATGTTTTCTGTGCAGGGTGCTATTCAGGTCCAGGGGAGTGGAATCCTTGGGAACCCGGTCCCTGAAGGTTTAATTACAATGCCTGCCGTGATAGGTGAAGTTTGGGCTTCTGTGGACCAAACAGAGTCCTGCGGCGAGGAAAAGGTAAGTGGGGGCCCTCAGGAACTTGGTTCTATTGGGGGACCCCCAAGCCTATTTTGTCTTTCTGCCTGTTACCTAAGGTATTCCCGCTAATATTCTGTGCATGCCTGTTACTACTGAGAAAATGTAAAAATTTTAATAGTAGGCAAGAAAAAAAAAAAAAAAATGTAAGACCGCGGTACCTGTGTTAAACACTAGAGGCCGCTATGGTTCTTTTTCTTGTAATGTGGATTTTTGTCTTCCGAAGTCAAATCCAGGCAGTTGGTAAGTTCTCTTTGGGAAACTGTCTCCTCTGCCCTGTTGCTGCGCTCATCCATCCCCGGGCCCTGCGGCAGGGACCCTGGCTCCCATCTAGCTCCTTATTTTTTCAAAAAAGGCGCCGAAGGCGCACGTGCCTGTGCGCGTGCACACGCCTCTCTATATAGAGGCGATCTGGAAAAAGAGGCGGAGCGGGTGGATGACGCTCGGTGTGCGCCGCGGCGCTACTGCGCATGTGCGGGCGTCCAGCATGGTTAAAGGCAATCACAGCTGGCTATTGAAGTGCACAGACAGAGCTAGCAACAGTAAAAAGGCACACAGAGGCGGTTGATGCAGGCATCCCCTAGAAAGGCACTTTAGTAGACACCAACTGTTATATAGCAGCAATTGTACTAGACTATTCTCAGTAAAAGTGGTGTATTACGGCTGGAATACCTCAGCTTTGGGCTTAGGAATATGCCGTCCAGAAGCTCCGGAACTAAATCTTCCAGGAAGCGAAAGGGGTCTCCATCGGGCTCTGAGGATCTTGGGCATGCTTCTGCTGCACCAGTCTCCCCTGAAAATTCAGAGGTTAGTGACCGTAGAGACCCCGCAGGAGTACCTGGTACTGTGGCTGTCCTCAGTTCACCTGCTCCTGTGTATGTAACAGAGGAGGTTTTTTCCTCAGCTCTGGGAGGATTAGAAGAGAGATTGTCAACATTAATCGCTGCCTCCCTGTCACAGGGAAAGCACGCCCGATCTCCGTCTCCTCCTTCAGAGTACCTGTTAGCGGAGCAACAGTCCCATACAGGGATCGACCTGCCTGAAGGGGATCAGGAGGAGGTTGATTCTGTTATAGAGGAATCAACTGTGGAGGAACCTTTCTCAGCTTCTCAAGCTGAAAGATTATGGGTTCAGTCTTTGACTAACATGGTCCGATCAGCATTTAAAATGCACCTTGCGGAACCATCAACCACTACTGTCTCCTCGCTGGGGTCGCTAAAAGCTCCCCAGACTGTCTGTTCCTTTCCACTTCACCCTTTATTGGAAGGGCTCATGTACCAGGATTGGGAACATCCTGATAAAATATTTACTCCACCCAAGAGATTTCCGGTGGTCTATCCCATGGAGGATAAGTTCATCAAAAAATGGAGGGTCCCTACAGTGGACGCAGCCATCTCTTGTGTGAATAAATCACTGACATGTCCAGTGGATAATGTCCAAATGTTCAAGGACCCAATAGATAAAAAATTGGAGTCCTTATTAAAATCTGCTTTTTCTACAGCAAGCTTGGTGACACAACCAGCAGTGGCAGCTATTGGGGTCTGCCAAGCAGTGAAGGATCAGTTGAAACAGGTCTTAAGGGACCTGCCAGATTAGCAGGCCCTTGCCCTAGCTGATCTACCTAGAGCCTTATGCTTTGCGGTTGACGCCATAAAGGATTCAATCCATCAGGCCTCCCGCCTTACGCTGTCTGTAGTACATATGCGCAGGCTTCTATGGCTCAAAAACTGGTCTGCTGAAGCTCCCTGTAAAAAATTGCTGGTTAGCTTCCCATTTCATGGTGAACGCTTATTCGGGGAAGACCTGGACAAATATATCCAGAAAATTTCCAACGCTAAAAGTACACTCATGCCGGTTAAAAACAGAGTTAGAGGTCCCTCTTTTAAGAGGCCTGCTTCTCCAGTCCCTGGGGCATCGGCTGTGAAACAGTTCCGACGGCCTCCTCGGTCAAATCCCGGGGGTAAAAATCAGGGACAATCGCAGGGTAATAAAAAACCCTGGGTCAGGAGAGGTACAAAACCTCCCCCAAAGTCAAATGCATGAAGGGTTGCCCCCACTCAATCGGGTGGGGGGAAGACTCCAGTTGTTCGCAGAGACCTGGCGGGACACGATCAGAGACAGATGGGTGCTCTCCGCAGTAAGTCTGGGATACAGATTGGAGTTAAAAGACTCTCCTCCTTCCCATTTTATGAGGTCAAACGTGCCAAGGGATCCCCGGAAGAGAGAGTCCCTCCTGTTGGCACTAGAACAACTATTGCTCCAAGGAGTAATTATGGAGGTTCCCCTGGAAGAATGGGGGTTCGGGTTTTACTCAAACCTCTTTACAGTCCCGAAGCCAAACGGGGATGTGAGGCCCATATTAAATCTAAAAGGGCTAAACAAATTCCTGCATATCAGGACTTTCCGGATGGAGTCGATCCGATCGGTGGCCACTGCCCTACAAGGGGAGGAATGGTTAGCCTCGATCGACATCAAAGATGCTTATTTGCACATTCCCATCTTTCCAGTCCACCAAAAATTTCTACGCTTTGCAGTAGAAGGGCGCCATTTTCAGTTCAGAGCCTTAACCTTCGGTCTGGCCACAGCACCACGAGTGTTCACAAAAATTCTGGCCCCATTATTGGCCAATCTAAGAACGCAAGGTGTAACGATAATGGCATATCTAGATGACTTGTTGCTGATAGACCACTCAGTGAAAAAACTAGAAGTGGTCGTTCACAAGACAATCAAGTATCTGGAATCTCACGGTTGGATTATCAACCGAGACAAGTCAGCCCTAAAACCAGTCAAAAGTCTGGAATACTTGGGGCTAAGGCTAGATTCAGGCCAGAGGAAAATATTCTTGCCTCGAAAAAAGGTGTTGTCTTTGAGAGATTTGATCCACTTAGTGGGTACAAAAAGACAGCCGTCCATACGCCTGTGCATGAGGCTGCTGGGAAAAATGGTGGCATCATTCGAAGCAGTACCCTACGGTCAATTCCATTCAAGGAATTTGCAAAGGGCCATACTGTCAGCCTGGAACAAGAAAGTTCAGGCCCTAGACTTACCAATGTCCTTGTCCCCTTCCGTTCGCAAGAGCCTCCGTTGGTGGTTGGTTCCCCAGAATCTGGAAAAAGGGAAATCCTTCAGTCCAATTTCTTGGAAGGTGGTCACTACAGATGCCAGCCTTATAGGCTGGGGAGCAGTACTGGAGCAATGGTCTCTCCAGGGCAGATGGTCGGATGCGGAAAAGGCCCTGCCCATCAATCTCTTAGAGATACGAGCAGCCCGGTATGCCCTAGTAGCATGGACATCCAAACTCCAAGGGTCCCCTGTCAGAATTCAATCAGACAATGCCACGGCAGTGGCATATATCAATCATCAGGGTGGCACCAGGAGTCGTGCAGCCCAGAGGGAAGTAAATTGCATCCTGAAATGGGCAGAAAGATATGTCCCAGCCATATCTGCGGTATTCATTCCAGGAGTGGAGAATTGGAAGGCGGACTTTCTAAGTCACCAACAATTATGCCCAGGGGAATGGTCCCTTCACCCCGAGGTTTTTCGGACAATATGTCAGCGGTGGGGAACACCGGATGTAGATCTGCTAGCATCCAGATTCAACGCAAAGGTGGACAGGTTTGTCTCTTGGACAAGGGATCCCCTAGCTTGCGGCTCGGATGCCCTAGTGTTCCCTTGGGATCAGTTCAAGCTGATATATGCATTCCCACCGCCACAATTGTTACCTCGATTACTCCGCAGAATCAGGGTAGAAAAGAAACCAGTGATTCTGGTGGCTCCAGCGTGGCCCCGAAGAGCATGGTACGCGGAGATTGTAAAAATGTCAGTGGGGAGTCCTTGGACTCTCCCACATCGTCCGGACCTGCTTTCGCAAGGACCGATATACCACCCTTCCTTACCAGCCCTAGGTTTGACGGCCTGGCTATTGAAGCCCACATTCTAAAAAAGAGAGGGCTCTCTAATCCTGTGGTATCTACCATGATCAATGCCAGGAAGCCGGTATCCAGGCAGATCTACTATAGAATCTGGAAGGCATACATCGCCTGGTGTGAGGCCAAGAAATGGCATCCACGTAAGTACGTAATAGGTAGGATTCTGGACTTCCTACAGTGGGCTGTAGATAGGAAGCTTGCCTTGAGTACTATCAAAGGTCAGATTTCGGCCTTGTCAATATTTTTTCAAAGGCCCTTGGCTTCGCATTCACTAGTCAAAGCCTTTATACAAGGAGTGATGCGTATTAGTCCTCCGGGTAATATTCCCATATGTCCATGGGATCTAAACCTGGTTCTGTCGGTTCTACAGAAACAACCATTTTGAACCATTGCAGCATATTTCCTTGGTTCTTCTCACCAGGAAATTGATTTTTCTAGTAGCCATTTGTTCGGCTAAAAGAGTGTCGGAATTAGCAGCTATGTCCTGTAAAGAGCCATATCTGGTTATCCATAAGGACAGAGTAGTGTTACGTCCTCATCCAGCCTTTCTTCCTAAGGTGGTATCGAGGTTTCATTTGAACCAAGATGTGGTTCTTCCTTCTTTTTTCCCCAAACCTAGTTCGGTAGAGGAAAAGTTATTGCATTTTTTGGATGTAGTAAGAGCAGTTAAAGCTTATCTAAAAGCCACTGCTCAGATTCGCAGAACGGATACTTTGTTTATTCTGCCGGAAGGCCCCAGAAAGGGTCAGGCAGCGTCAAAATCTACTTTAGCCAAGTGGATTCGACAGGTCATAATGCAAGCCTATGGCTTGAGAAGGAGACCGCCTCCGTTCAAAGTTAGGGCGCACTCCACGAGAGCAGTTGGAACTTCATGGGCAGTGCATCACCAGGTCTCCCTGGCTCAAATCTGTAAGGCCGCAACATGGTCTTCAGTACACACGTTTACTAGGTTCTACCAGGTGGACGTTAGAAGTCAGGAGGATGTCGCCTTTGGGCGCAGTGTGTTGCAGGCCGCAAAAGATCCTCATGTCTGATAGCGCTCAGCTTATGTATGGTGTATCCCCCCCCTCATTGGGCATTGCTTTAGGACATCCCACATAGTAATGACTATGTCGCTCTGTGTCCCGTGATGTACGAGAAAGAAAATAGGATTTTTATAACAGCTTACCTGTAAAATCCTTTTCTTGGAGTACATCACGGGACACAGAGCTCCCACCCCTCTTTGGGGACACTTATTGCTTTGCTACAAAACTGCAAAACTGAGGTACTCCCGGCTGGGAGGGGCTTATATAGGGGAGGGTACTTCCGGTACCCTGAAGGTATCTATATAACCCACATAGTAATGACTATGTCGCTCTGTGTCCCGTGATGTACTCCAAGAAAAGGATTTTACAGGTAAGCTGTTATAAAAATCCTATTTTTCTCAATGGAAGTGCATAAGAGTTCTGCAAATCACCCCCATCTGGTGGCAGTGCAAAGTCACTACAACCAACAGTTGTTCCGAAAAAAATGCAGACCAGAAATCAGGCATTCCCAATTTTGAACACGACGGGTTTCCAGCCTTTGCCCTAACTTATCTACCCCAAAGTTAAGTTCTTGGTGTTGCTGCAGATGGAGACAAACAGCAACAGCTCTCCTGATCCTCAGCAGAGTAGATTACCCCAAGTAGTGGAGGGCAAAGTTACCGTATTGAGTTCCAAAGGATTAAACTCCAGTGACAGGAAAAAAATACAGCAAACAAAGTCCTGTCTTTTAAGTATAGAACCGAGGATCCGGCAAAACAAGGAGTTTCCATTTTGTGTCAAAAGTCTCAATGGAGTACACAGCATCCTCTCGCTCCTTATTACAAATAACCACCAGATCCGCATGTATGTGCCGACCATAGTTCCATTCTTGCTTGCATCCTTTAACCACTTGCCGCCCGCCCTATAGCGGATTGACGTCGGCAAAGTGGTTCTAAAATCCTGACTCATATGACGTCCTCAGGATTTTAAGCCGCTGCGCGCCCCCAGGGGCGCGCATCGCGGCGATCGTTGTTGCAGGGTGTCAGTCTGACACCCCGCAACTCCGATCTAGGTAAAGAGTCTCCGTCGGAGACTCTTTACCACGTGATCAGCCGTGTCCAATCACGGCTGATCACAGTGTAAACAGGAAAAGCCGGTCATCGGCTTTTCCTCACTCGCGTCTGTCAGACGCGAGTAGAGGAGAGCCGATCGGCTGCTCCTCTGACAGGGGGGGGTTTGTGCTGATAGATTATCAGCACAGCTCCCCCGAGGATGCCCACTGGACCACCAGGGATGCCACTAGACCACCAGGGAAGCCACTAGACCACCAGGGAAGCCCACCATTAATGGTATGCCACCCTAGACCACCAGGGATAATGGATGCCAATCAGTGCCACAATGGATGCCAATCAGTGCCCACAATGGGCACCACTGATTGGCAGGCATTATTGTTTGGCACTGATTGGCATCCATTAGTACAGTACAGTGCCACCTATCAGTGCCCACCCATGCCACCTATCAGTGCCCATCCATGCCCATCCGTGCCACCTATCAGTGCCCATCCATGCCGCCTATCAGTGCCCATCCATGCCGCCTATCCGTGCCCATCAGTGCCCACCCGTGCTGCCTATCTGTGCCCACCCGTGCCGCCTATCTGTGCCCACCCGTGCCGCCGATCGTTGCCCACCCGTGCCGCCGATCGTTGCCCACCCGTGCCGCCGATCGTTGCCCATCCGTGCCACCTCATCAGTGCCCATCCGTGCCGCCTTATCCGTGCCCGTCAGTGCAGCCCCATCAGTGCCCATCAGTGAAGGAGAAAACTAACTTATTTACAAAGTTTTGTAACTGAAAAAAAAAAACTTTTTTTTTTTTTCAAAATCTTCGGTCTTATTTTTATTTTTTAGCAAAAAATAAAAATCCCAGAGGTGATCAAATACCACCAAAAGAAAGCTCTATTTGTGGGGAAAAAATGATAAAAATTTCGTTTGGGTACAGTGTAGCATGACCGTGCAATTGTCATTCAAAGTGCAACAGCGCAGAAAGCTGAAAATTGGTCTGGGCAGGAAGGTGTATAAGTGCCCTGTATGGAAGTGGTTAAACCGATCGGCCATAGCAGCTGAGCATACAAAGTATCTACGGGCATTAGGTACTTTCAGCTGGTCCCAAACAAAGTCCGCATACCACCTCTCACAATAGGCCTCGACTTCGAATAAAAGGTCTCTAGGAACATAGGGGTATTCCCAGCCGTATTCGGCGGCCACTTTCTTGTTGAGGAGCCGCTGCAACCTTGAAATGTGAGGAAGGGTTGCACGGTCTTCTCTCCCAGGTAAAACAATAGCGTCCGGGGATCTAGGCACTTTCACTGCCTCAAGTTTTTGCAATGGCGCCCGCAGTGGCATACGTCCAGCCTTAGTGGTAGGCGTTGGCGATGCAGGTACGGGCAATACAGGTGTGGGAACACTTCCTTCCTCACGTGTAGGGGCCTCCACCCGGGGTGTGGTTTCCCCAGAGTTCATGGGTGATCCCTCTATGACGCTTCGGGGTGAGGGTAGTGGAATTCTGTCCCAACCCTTTCTGGCAAATAGTTCATCCACCTCGAAATCACCCCCCACTTCGGAAGACGATTCCAAATCGGAAGTGTCACACTCCTCTGCTGGCATGTAGTCTCTAGTAGACACAGACTCACTGTCTTTTATACGTTTCTGCGGGTCAGGTATCCAAGCATCCCTAATGGTACGGACACTGAGCTTCTTCCCCTTCCCCGGCAAACTTTTCACCACAATGTCCCCAGCCTCCTTACCCTCCCCTGACGTGTATCTCCTGGAGCTCCCTCTGGTTCAGGCAGGCGCTGGGGTGGACCTCGACCGCGGCTGCCGGAGGCTGTTACGTAGCCCACCTTTCTCTTGGCAGGGGGGATGGACGTCTCAGTACTAGTAACGGAGGCAGCATCCGCTGTAACATCCATCGCTGGCTCTGCGGTGGCTGGGTCTTCATCCTCTACATCCGCTACAGCCGTAGTGATGTGCGTGGGCCACTGGGGCATATTTCTCTCCCTCGGAAGTAAGAAACCCTGTAACAAAATTGACCTGGTACACTCGGGGTGACTCGGTGGGCTGTTCTACGTCAAACAAAAACTCCTCACAGATCAGGCATCTTCCGAACGGTCGTATTTGCACGGCTAGTCCTCAGCAACTCGGACAGAGCACGCCCAGGGCCTCCGCATCCCGGCAGGTGTAAAGTGCGAAGCGGCCCTGGGGCTTGAGCCGAATCCCTGTATCCATCAGGGGGGCAGTGAGAGAAGCGATATCCATGGCTGAGGTAGTCAGGAACATTCTAGGTCCCGGTGGAAGAGGAATCCATGGAGTAGTAGCGGACATGTTGCTTCTTCTTCACTGGTTTGGCTCGTACTGTCCCTTTGGCACCTAAGACACCACGTGCGACACACACTTGGCGGGAGCTCCTCCCCTTTTTTTTCTTCCTGCACGCAGCTCGCAGGCTTTTCTTAGTTCTGGACACGCCCACGAACTACGCACCTAGAAAAAAAACCTCAAACACAGTCCTGTACCTCCATTTTCTTCAGTAAAATGTGGTGCAGTCCAACTTTCACAATGGGCGAAAAACAGTCCAGCCTCTGGGGGGTAGTTGTAGAATCCCGGACTCGAGCCCCTACGTGTAGCACACGGACCTTTTTCTCACCTGGCTCACTTGTGAGATAAGGCACACCATACTATATGATTATAAAAAGAAAAATTCGCGCTAGGTGCAAAATAATGTGAAGTAATAAATAAATGAATAAGTCCCTTAAGGAAACCTGCTGCTAACACCAAAAAAAACCTTGCTATAGGGTACAAACAAAAATGGGTATACAAAATAGTGTAGCGCTGGAAAAAAAAACTGTGTATGTCTATACAGTGAATTAAATAAGTGAAAAAGTATCAAAAACACAAGTAAACAGCACAAATAAACAAAGTTAATAAATGCACGTGAAGAGCGAATAATTGAATGTGTAGTGGGTCTTCCCTCTAATTGGATGATGAAAGTTCCACAGAGAAAATATCCAATAAAACTGGTAGATATTATTCCAACAATAAGTGAAGATCCCGCCACCAAAGTGAGAAATGAAGGCTTACCAAACAGCCTGTGACCGCCCTTCTCAAGGTTTTTTTTGGTGTTAGCAGCAGGTTTCCTTAAGGGACTTATTCATTTATTTATTACTTCACATTATTTTGCACCTAGCGCAAATTTTTCTTTTTATAGTCACTTTTTTTCCTTTTGATATACCTAATTTGCAGCTGGTGTATCCGTCATGGATATTTTTGATTACAGGTCACAGGTGGTAATTAACACTGCGGGTGTTTTTGATGGTAACGATGACCCCAGAGATGATCTAGCAGGTTGTTTTCTTTGACTAAAAAATCTCACCATTTCTGAAGTTCACACTAAGTGGGATGTAGCATATCTAGAGGAATATGTGAGAGCAGAAATGGTTCCTAGGAGCCTCAGGTGGGATGTAAATCCCCAAAAGGATGATAATGAGTTGGCCGAATGGTTCAAATATTTCAATGAGGCAGGGGTCAACTTTTTGCAGTTTCTCATAGCAAAAAAGAAGCGCAAGTTGGCAACTTTGGACAGTGAGATCAACATCATTAAAAACAAATTAATTCCTTTTAAAGCTGAACAGGACTACCTGCACAGGTCTGAGGCTCTTAAAGTAATATTAATTAAAGAAGAATCTGAACAAAAATCTAAGAAAAAGTATAATAGAGACGTAAAGGACTATAGAGATAACATAGTTTTTAAATGGCAGGTTATTCCATCTCCTGACCCAATGGTGGGCGATAACACAATGGGCTCACAACCAATTGGAGCTGTTCAAAGGAGTGGTGTATTGAGGAATGAACAAGGTGCATTTTATGGTGCATCTCAAATGCCCCGTCCCTCTCCAGATTTACGGGGTGGGCGTACTAACTCACAACAATATCATCAACAAGGTAGAGGCAGGGGCAGGAGAAGAAATCCTTCCCCTTATCCCAACCATCATTCTCCTCCACCCTGGTGCCATCCTGATGCACATCACAATCAACAGAATCATGGGAACCATCACTCCCCTCGTGTTGACAATAGAAGCAGCAATGTTGTAAGCACTAGAAATAGATTTGCTTCATTAGCTGGGAATGAGGGGGCATCCACTTTGGATGTTAACCATGGAGCCTCTTGTTCCTTCCAAAATCAACAGCCAGGGGGCAGCTCTGGTTGGGATTTTCGGCAGGCTGGCAGGAACAGGCACAAAAGAAATGGGGACGCAAGAGAGGGTGCAGAGGGGGGAGGAAACTTCACTCCAAAGAGAAGGAAGTTTTAGATTGTGCTGGGATTATTAATCTCAGCACAAAGGAGTTGTCGAAGGATGAACTAATTACCTTAAATAAAGGGTTAAAATTTGCCCCTCCACGGAATCTTAATAAGTTCCAAACTTTCATAGACATCCAAAAATACACTAGGAAGTTAAATATCAAACGGTATATTATGAGCAATCCCACCAGGCAATCAGGTAGGGAGGCCTCAGTTATATTGCATTCAGGGATGTCAAATGCATCCCTTTTTAATCCCCCTATCCACCAGGCGCCAAACCTGACTGTATTTCGTGATCTGGTGTTAAGGGATTTAAATAATTTAAACGTGAAACCGGCACGTACCCAATATAATTTCAGATTGGGCATGGAGTCCCTATGTAATAGGAGGGATGTGGTTGTGCGACTAGCCGATAAAGGGGGTGCCATCATAGTTCTTGACAAGGACTCTTACTTTGAGGAAATGTCGAGGATAGTGATGGACCCTCTGACTTATTTAAATTTACCCAGGGATCCCACTGTTGAATACAAGAAGGACCTCAGAGCCCTAATTGACAAGGGACACAATATGGGCATTTTAAATCTAAAGGAAAGGGAACATCTAGTGCCACTGGCACCTAGATTTCCAGTGATGTATATATTGCCCAAGATTCACAAAACCTTGATCAATCCCCCAGGAAGGCCCATCATCAGTGGTATAGATTCAATCACCTCACGTATTGGCAAATATATTGACTATTATTTGCAACCACTGGTGTTGGGCACCCCGTCTTTCCTCAAAGACACCAAGCACGTTATTAACCTGCTTGGTAAGATTGAGTGGAAGGCCTCCTACTTACTTATTATGGCTGATGTCGCATCCCTCTACACGGCCATCTCTCATGATTTGGGTCATGAGGCGGTGCGACATTTTCTTTATCGTGACTCCAGCATCTCCGTCACGCAGTGTAACTTCGTGATGGAGTTGCTGGACTTCGCGATGAAGCATAACTATTTCTGGCACAGTGGTAAACACTATCTCCAGATTAGGGGTGTGGCCATGGGGGCTAAATTTGCCCCCAGTATGGCGAACCTCTTTATGGCCAAGTGGGAAGAGGATGTAGTACTTTGTGAAAGTCCACCCAATTTAATCTTTTGGAAAAGATTTATTAATGACATCCTGTTTGTCTGGGATGGTGATGTTGAATCAGCTAATTCTTATCTGTCTTTCTTAAACAGTAACGACAGGGGCATCATTCTTAATCACGAGATCAGTCCCATTCAGATTCATTTTCTGGATCTCAATGTTTCAATAGTGGATAACAGGATTGTCACGTCTACCTTTTTCAAACCGACAGACAGGAACGGTTATATTCCTTTGGATTCATGTCACCATAGTTCCTGGCTGTCGGCGGTTCCGAAGGGCCAATTCTTGCGTTTAAAGCGCAATTGTACCGATCTGGAACAATATCGTAAAGAGGCAGAAATTCTTAAACAAAGATTCATAGCCAAGGGATATGATGTTGCCAGATTGGATTCTGTCATTACAGAGGTGGGCCTTAGAGATAGACAGACACTTCTGTGTGACAGACCTCCAGAAGTAGAAAATAGGGAGGACTTTGGCTTAGCTTTTCTGACTACATATTCGAGCCAACATTGGGCCATAAAAAGGAATATCAAAAGACATTGGTCGGTTTTAAAGAACGACCGAGTACTGGGTCCTCTATTGTCTAATACCCCGAGAGTACTCTTCAGGGGTGCTTCTAACCTAAGACACCTAATAGCACCCAATGTACCAGATCCTCCAACCCGTCCGTCCTTTTTTGGGGACCTAAAGGGATTTTACCCCTGTAGACGATGCAAAGTCTGTAAGGTTAATGCTCTCCAGGGTAGAAGAACTATTGAGTTCACTTCATCAGGAACAGGAGTCACATATCCCATCAGGTCCTTTATAACCTGCGCTACAAAATGTGTGGTGTACCTTCTGCGGTGCCCATGCGGTTTGGAATACGTTGGTCCGACCACTAGAAAACTGAGTATTAGATTGGGAGAACACATCACCAATATAAAAAATGGTTTTGACAAACATAGTGTGTCTAAGCATTATGATCTTGTACATAACAGAAATCCAAAAGGTACCATTTTCATTGGTTTAGAGAAATATGTGCCCCACTGGAGAGGTGGGAATGGCAAAAGAAGCATCTCTAGATCTGAAACCAGTTGGATACACAAATTAGGTTGTCACACACCGGGTGGCCTCAATGTGGAATGGGATATAAATTGCTTCATTAACAATGGGTGATGTATTTTCTATTCTACCTGAAGCAATTTATTCCTATTCTTTTACAATTATGATCTGAGTTTTAATCCATCAAAATGTTTTTTTGGGGCCCGATTAATTAACATATGAAATGAAAGTTTTTAAAAAAAAGATTTATATATATCAAGTGTTAACTTGTTTTAGAATAATCTCTGAACAAATGTTTTTTTTTTAAAACAGTTACACTATGATCCACAAGATGTCACTGTGGAGACTAGATTAAAATTGGTGCAATTTCCGGAGGCTCCATTAGGGGTCATAGTGTAACTATGTCTATGTTTAGACCTATGCATTGAGAGATCAATGTAGAGGCTAATATTTGCTCCGTCTGTCAATCTGACATGTAGCCAATGAGAGAACCCCTAGTGGGCCCTTTGGCTACAAATAGCGTGTGCGCGCCTGTATGGGCGTGCCCCTGATGATGTCAGATGTGACGAAACGGCGTAGGGCGACACGCACACGCACATGCACTGCGCACGCGCGAATGGTCTTTGACAGAAACTCGGAGCAATTTACTTCCTTGCAAGGATTTTCTCTTTTATTATTTTATGCATATAGGAGAACTGTACTTTCTCTTGTACATTTTTTTAAATCGAATTAAAACTTCCTTGATGAACTCTGCACTATGGAAAGTTCTTTTTTCTTTTTTGGATTTCGTTTCATCTGCTGAGGATTATTCACTCTGATTCATCAAGAGTGTTTCCCATTTCTGGATTGGATCAGCTGTGCAGACACGTCTCTGGAGACTCACCTACTGTGAATGGAGTGTTCCCACTGCAGTCTTCCTGCCTCCCATGGAGTGAACATCGCTCTGCTAAGCTTGTTTTGACCCCCCTGAGAAGGGCGGTCACAGGCTGTTTGGTAAGCCTTCATTTCTCACTTTGGTGGCGGGATCTTCACTTATTGTTGGAATAATATCTACCAGTTTTATTGGATATTTTCTCTGTGGAACTTTCATCATCCAATTAGAGGGAAGACCCACTACACATTCAATTATTCGCTCTTCATGTGCATTTATGAACTTTATTTGTGCTGTTTACTTGTGTTTTTGATACTTTTTTCACTTATTTAATTCACTGTATAGACATACACAGTTTTTTTTCCAGTGCTACACTATTTTGTATACCCACACCATACTATATGCCCGTACCCTCTTGTTTGAAGAGGTTAAGCGGTGTTCACAATTGTTGGGTCTCGCAGCGAGTTACCTCCCTTCAGCTGGTTCTCACCCCTAGTGTGTAGGGAAGAGTCTATTGTAGGTGCACCAATAAGGCCAATGTCCAGACAAGGTTAAACCTTAATGAAGGAAGGTTTATTTTCTTTATGCTGAAAACTGGATCGGAAAGTTGAAGTTGAAGAATAAAGGAGCAGGGAGGCAGGTTCAGGCACACGACACTTAATCTCGCCACTCAATCTCCGGTGGCTCTGCTCATCCGGATAGTCCCCTCTCACGGTCCTAGCAACCGGAATGACACTCAGGCGTTCACTTAAGTTTCTTTGAAGATACGATCGGGAGATCCTCTGCCCAGTGGCGTCACTAGGGTTGGTGTCACCCGGTGCGAAAAAAAATGGTGTCACCCCCCCAACAACTATAGTCCCCCCTCAGTACAGACACCCCCCTCAGTACAGACACCCCCTTGGTACCAGACCCCCCTCAGTACAGACACCCCCTCAGTTACAGCCCCCCTGGTGCAAACTCCCCCTAGTGCAGACCCCAGCAGTACAGACACCCCCTCCCCCCATCAGTAAAGATGCCCCCCTTACCTTACAGACCTCAGAACAGAGCGGCAGATACACACAGCGGTGTGTCTCTCGAGCGCGGGCTCCTCCTCCTCCTCTGTGGATGTAAACAGAGAGGAGGCAGAGGGGGCGGCGGCTTCCTTCCGCTCCGCTGAGGGACACAGCCGCAGCGTGAGCCTAAGGCACAGGGCAGCGGGCAATGTCAGTGTGGTGCCGCTGCGCTACCCACGGGTGTCACCCCTCTGGTGGGTGTCACCCGGGTGCGGCCCGCCCCCCCCGCACCTGGCTAGCAATGCTAGTGCGTGTCGTCACATCATCACAGTGCAGTGTGATGATGTGACAGGCTGAGTCGCTCGCTGGCTCTGTAGGGTAGGGAGGAGGATTGGAATTTAGGAATAGGAAGAATAAGGAGCCGGAGGACACACACCAGGCGCGGCCACGGCGCTGGAGGTGTTGTTCCAGGCTTCCAGCCCAGCGGGGTGAAATTAATCAATGAATGGGTCAGCTGTAAAAAAAAAAAAAAAAATTAAAAAAAAAAAAAAAAAAAGTGAGGGTGTCACCCCTCTAGCGGGTGTCACCCGGGGGCGGACCGCACCCCCCGCACCCCCCTAGCAACGCCTCTGCCTCTGCCACAGAATCTTCTTAGAGCGGGTCCCCTCTCAGGGGCACCCTGGGATTCCTCCTCTTAGATTTTAGCCCCAGCTAAAGGTGCTGGGCCCAATGGCGAAGCTGCAGCCCCAGGCTAAAGGTGCCTGGGACCGAATTCCAAAACTCCGGTCTCCAGGCGGCGTCTGCCCTTATGTATCCTCTCCCGGCATGCACAGCAGGTTAACCATGCCCACTGTACTACTGCCGAGAGAGGACACCCTAAGGCGCAGCACTTAGTGGTTCAACCCTGACCAGTCATGGCAGTGCCACCTACAGGCCACAGGAAACTGCACACCGGTACAACACCTGCAGAAACAAAGTAACAGAACCTATCAACAAAAGCGGTCCTGTTATGGATTGTTCAATACTCAAATTAAATGGGTATTTCTATTATGTGCCATATACATGCTAAAAATCTCCTTACTCAAAATGCTGACTAGACACCCCCTCCCATCAAGGAAAACAAGGATTGCTGAGAGGTCCGAAAGACTGGATAGATCTGAACAGAAGACCCCAGATAAGAGATGACCAATCCACGAATGACAACACAAAGCTACGGCTATGTTACTGCATTGTAAACAATGACTCATGCTTTACTATAAGAAGGGCTATATGTCCAGAGCAATAAACAGAGAAGATTCATTTAGCCAAACGAAGTGTCACTGTGTTTTCTTCTCCTATGTGCACATATATTCACACTTCCAATTAGGCCAGGTGCAGATACTCAGCACAGACATTTGTCTGGATCCATATCAGTCCGAGCCTGGCTACTAGCTCAGACCAACCCCTAAATTTAGGCACATAGCACCCCTCAAAGTAGAGGGGCGCTACATTTAAAAAAAAAGAAGAGGTTTTAGTAATCCTTTAAACTCCCCATAGTCGATTCATGAACAATAAGTCTTTAGTAAATCAACTCCACTGTATTTTAGTGGACTGTGTGTTGTCAGGCCTGCTCATTTTTCTCATGCCAAACTATTCAGACCCTCCCACTCCCCCATCTCTACAACATAAAGGTTTGTGGGCGGGGTCTACTGCATCCATGCACATGGTGTGACACTTTGCCTAAAGGTATGCTCGCCAATGCCCGGGACCAGGCCGAGGCTGCGGTCATGTAAAAAATCAAATATGAAGGCAGTCCCTGACTCAGAGATGAGCCACTTGTGTGTAGCAATAATATACAGAGCTCCTCTGTAAGACACTTTTTCCCATGTTACTACACACTTGTAACTGATGTATGTTGCATTTGGAGAGACATCCAGAACTTTTTCTCACTCCACCAGTCCAGCGTACCTCTGTTACCTCACTCCCAGTAACAGAATGGCGTCCTGCAGAGCACATAGCAGGCCCCATGCATGCTCGTTAACTCTTTCTTTCCTGTACTTCGTAATCAGGCCTTGAATCTGCATAACGCTAGACTGCTCCCGGTCACCAGAGGAGAGAGAGTCAGTGCATCAATCCCCTTGCTACCGGAGGATCTGTCACCTTCTCAGGTACCACGCCTAATGTCTGGTTGTTGTAGCTGTTCTTCCTTTCGGTTACCCATGACAACTACCTCCTCTCCTTTGCCCTGTGAGTTAACCATTTGTAGTGTTACACATAACCCCATAGTGTTTTTTTTACAGGCATAGGTTCTTAGGAATACGCATAGACCCAACATTCAACCCTTGAATAACTTCAGATCAGGCTCAAAGCAGTTGAAGCAACTATACTGTAAACTCAGCATGAGCAATTGAAACAGGGTAAAATGTATTTCTTTCTCGTACATCACGGGACACAGAGCGACATAGTCATTACTAATGGGTTGTATAGATACCGTCAGGTGCTGGCACTGGCAACTTCCAAAACCGGAAGTACCCTCCCCTATATAAGCCCCTCCCATCCGGGAGCACCTCAGTTTTTTGCCAGTGTCTAAGGTGTTGGCCAAGAAGAAACATGTGTTTTTCACTGAGCTTGCGTACAGGTTCTTTTGGGCCTCAGTAAGCTATTCCGGATCCGACCAAAAAAGCTTCATAGCTAAACGGTCGGTACCCGGGCCTTGCAGAGAAGAGCAAGGTTTTGCCTGTAATGCTTCTCTTAGGAGAGCTGGACCCTGGGATCCAGAGCTCTGGTCATACCCACGACCAAGATGTTTTCTGTGCAGGGTGCTATACAGGTCCAGGGGAGTGGAATCCTTGGGAACCCGGTCCCTGAAGGTTTGATTACAATGCCTGCCGTGATAGGTGAAGTTTGGGCTTTTGTGGACCAAACAAAGTCCTGCGGCGGGGAACAGGTAAGTGGGGGCCCCCAGGAACTTGGTTCTATTGGGGGACCCCCAAGCCTAATTTGTCTTTCTGTCTGTTACCTAATGGTATTCCCGCAAAATTCTGTGCATGCCTGTAACTACTAAAAAAATGTAATAATTTTTAATGGTGGTCAAGAAAAAAAAATAAATTTTTTTTTTTTTATATATATATTTAATATATTAGACTGCGGTACCTGTGTTTGTCCACTAGAGGCCGCTGTGGAATGTTTTCTTGTCATGTGGACTAGCTTCTTCT
Organism: Rana muscosa; assembly: GCA_029206835.1. Taxonomy (NCBI): domain Eukaryota; kingdom Metazoa; phylum Chordata; class Amphibia; order Anura; family Ranidae; genus Rana; species Rana muscosa. The sequence goes on along the minus strand of CM055118.1, from coordinate 93,350,285 downwards.
CAGCAGAGCAAAGTCCAGGCAGATGGTGAGTTCTCTTATAGGAAACTGCTTCCTCTGCCATGTTGCAGTGCTTGTCCATCCCCCGGCCTGCGGCAAAGAGGGGCCCTGGCTCCTGTCCCTTGTTACCATATTTGAAATTAGCGCCGAAGGCGCACGTGCCCGCGCGCGTGCGCGTGCACGCGCCTCTATATATAGAGGTGAGCCGGGAAGGGGGCGGAGCCTGGGGGATGACGCTCTGTGCGCGCCGCAGCGCTTCTGCGCATGTGCGGGCGTCCCAGCAGTTTTAAAAAAAACACAATATTGTAGTGAGCTGGCTATGAAGTACAGAGACAGAGCTGGCAACATTTAAAGGCATACAGCAAGCGGTTGATACAGGCATCCCCTAGAAAGGCACATTAGTAGACACCAACTGTGATATAGCAGCAATTGTGCTAGACTATTCTCAGTAAAAGTGGTGTATTACGGCTGGAATACCTCAGCTTTAGGCTTAGGAATATGCCGTCCAGAAGCTCCGGAACTGAATCTTCCAGGAAGCGAAGGGGGTCTCATCGGGCTCGGAGGATCTTGGGCATACTCCTACTGCACCAGTCTCCCCTGAAGTTCAGAGGTAAGTGACCGTAGAGACCCCGCAGGGGTACTTGGTACTGTGGCTGTCCTCAGTCACCTGCTCCTGTGTATGTAACAGAGGAGGTTTTTTCCTCAGCTCTGGGAGGATTAGAGAGAGATTGTCAACATTTATCGCTGCCTCCCTGTCAGGGAAAGCACGCCCGATCTCCGTCTCCTCCTTCAGAGTGCCTGTTAGCAGAGCAACAGTCCCATACAGGGATCGACCTGCCTGAAGGGGATCAGGATGAGGTTGATTCTGTTATAGAGGAATCAACAGTGCGGGAACCTTTTCTCAGCATCTCAAGCTGAAAGATTATGGGTTCAGTCTCTGACTAACATGGTCCGATCAGCATTTAAAAATGCACCTTGCGGAACCATCAACCACTACTGTATCCTCGTTGGGGTCGCTAGAAGCCCCCAGACTGTTTGTTCTTTTCCACTTCACCCTTTACTGAAAGGGCTCATTTACCAGGATTGGGAACGTCCTGAGAAAATATTTATTCCCCCAAGAGATTTCCGGTGGTCTATCCCATGGAGGATAAGTTCATCAAAAAAAAAAAAAATGGAAGGTCCCTACAGTGGACGCAGCCATCTCTTGTATGTATAAATCACTGACATGTCCAGTGGATAATGTCCAAATGTTCAAGAACCCAATAAATAAAAGATTGGAGTCCTTATGAAAATCTGCTTGGTGATACAACCAGCAGTAGCAGCTATTGGGGTCTGCTAAGCAGTGAAGGATCAGTTGAAACAGGTCTTGAGGGACTTGACAGATCAGCAGGCTTTGCCCTAGCTGATCTACCTAGAGCCTTAGGCTTTGCGGTTGACGCCATAGAGGATTCAGTCCATCAGGCCTCCCGCCTTACGCTGTCTATAGTACATATGCGTAGGCTCCTATGGCTCAAAAACTGGTCTGCTGAAGCTCCCTGTAAAGAATGGCTGGTTAGCGTCCCATTTCATGGTGAACGCTTATTCAGGGAAAACCTGGACAAATATATCCAGAAAATTTCCAGCGGTAAAAATACGCTCTTGCCGGTTAAAAGCAGAGTTAGAGGTCCCTCTTTAAGAGGCCTGCTTCTCCAGTCCCTGGGGCATCGGCTGTGTAACAGTTCCGACGGCCTCCTCGGTCAGATCCCGGGGGTAAAAAACAGGGACAGTAGCAGGGTAATGAGAAACCCTGGGTCAGGGGAGGTACAAAACCTCCCCCAAAGTTAAATTCATTGAAGCCCCACTCAGTCGGGTGGGGGGAGGACTCCAGTTGTTCGCAAGAGACCTGGCGGGACACGATCAAGACAGATAGGTGCTCTCCGCAGTAGGTTTGGGATACAGTTTGGAGTTAAAAGACTCTCCTCCTTCCCATTTTTGAGGTCAAACGTGCCAAGGGATCCCCGGAAGAGAGAGTCCCTCCTGTTGGCACTAGAACAACTATTGCTCCAAGGAGTAATTATGGAGGTTCCCCTGGAGAATGAGGGTTCGGGTTTTACTCAAACCTCTTTATAGTCCCGAAGAAGGGGAGGATTGGTTAGCCACGATCGACATCAAAGATGCTTATTTGCACATTCCCATCTTTCCAGTCCACCAAAAATTTCTACGCTTTGCAGTAGAAGGGCGCCATTTTCAGTTCAGAGCCTTACCCTTCGGTTTGGCCACAGCACCACGAGTGTTTACAAAAATTCTGGCCCTTTATTGGCCAATCTAAGAACACAAGGTGTAATGATAATGGCATATCTGGATGACTTGTTGCTGATAGACCACTCAGTGAAAAAACTAGACGTGGTCGTTCACAAGACGATCAAGTATCTGGAATCTCACGGTTGGATTATCAACCGAGACAAGTCAGCCCTAAAAACCAGTCAAAAATCTGGAATACTTGGGGCTAAGGTTGGATTCAGGCCAGAGAAAAATATTCTTGCCTCGAGGAAAGGTGTTATCTTTGAAAGATTTGATCCACTTAGTAGGTACAAAAAAGACAGCCGTCCATACGCCTGTATATGAGGCTGCTGGGAAAAATGGTGGCATCATTCGAAGCAGTACCCTACGGTCAATTCCATTCAAGGAATTTGCAAGGGGCCATACTGTCAGCCTGGAACAAAAAAATTCAGGCCCTAGACTTACAATGTCCTTGTCCCCTTCCGTTCGCAAGAGCCTCCGTTGGTGGTTGGTTCCCCAGAATCTGGAAAAAAAGGAAATCCTTCAGTCCGATTTCTTGGAAGGTGGTCACTACAGATGCCAGCCTTATAGGCTGGGGAGCAGTACTGGAGCAATAGTCTCTCCAGGGCAGATGGTCGGATGCAGAAAAGGCCCTGCCCATCAATCTCTTAGAGATACGAGCAGCCCGGTATGCCCTAGTAGCATGGACATCCAAACTCCAAGGGTCCCCTGTCAGAATTCAATCAGACAATGCCACAGCAGTGGCATATATCAATCATCAGGGGGGCACCAGGAGTCGTGCAGCCCAGAGGGAAGTAAATTACATCCTGAAATGGGCAGAAAAAATATGTCCCAGCCATATCTGCGGTGTTCATTCCAGGAGTGGAGAATTGGAAGGCGGACTTTCTAAGTCGCCAGCAATTAGGCCCAGAGGAAGGGTCCCTTCACCCCGAGGTTTTCTGGACAATATGTCAGCGGTGGGGAACATCGGATGTAGATCTTCTAGCATCCAGATTCAACGCAAAGGGGGACAGGTTTGTCTCTCGGACAAGGGATCCCCTAGCTTGCGGCTCGGATGCCCTAGTGTTCCCTTGGGATCAGTTCAAGCTGATATATGCATTCACACCGCCACAATGGTTACCTCGATTACTCCGCAGAATCAGGGTAGAAAAGAAACCAGTGATTCTGGTGGCTCCAGCGTGGCCCCGAAGAGCGTGGTACGTGGAGATTGTAAAATGTCAGTGGGGAGTCCTTGGACTCTCCCACATCGTCCGGACCTGCTTTCGCAAGGACCGATATACCACCCTTCCTTACCAGCCCTAGGTTTGACGGCCTGGCTATTGAAGCCCACATTCTAAAAAAGAGAGGGCTCTCTAATTCTGTGGTATCTACCATGATCAATGCCAGGAAGCCGGTATCCAGGCAGATCTACTATAGAATCTGGAAGGCGTACATCGCCTGGTGTGAAGCCAAGAAATGGCATCCACGTAAGTACGTAATAGGTAGGAGTCTGGACTCCCTACAATGGGCTGTAGATAGGAAGCTTGCCTTGAGTAGTATCAAGGGTCAGATTTCGGCCTTGTCAATATTTTTTCAAAGGCCCTTGGCTTCGCATTCACTAGTCAAAGCCTTTATACAAGGAGTGATGCGTATTAGTCCTCCGGTTAATATTCCCATATGTCCATGGGATCTAAACTTGGTTCTGTCGGTTCTACAGAAACAACCATTTGAACCATTACAGCATATTTCTTTGGTTCTTCTCACCAGGAAATAGATTTTTCTAGTAGCCATTTGTTCGGCTAAAAGAGTGTCGGAATTAGCAGCTATGTCCTGTAGGGAGCCATATCTGGTTATCCATAAGGACAGGAGTAGTGTTACGTCCTCATCCAGCCTTTCTTCCTAAGGTGGTATCGAGGTTTCATTTGAACCAAGATGTGGTTCTTCCTTCTTTTTTCCCCAAACCTACTTCGGTAGAGGAAAAGTTATTGCATTCTTTGGATGTAGTAAGAGCAGTTAAAGGTTATCTAAAAGCCACTGCTCAGATTCGCAGAACGGATACTTTGTTTATTCTGCCGGAAGGCCCCAGAAAGGGTCAGGCAGCGTCAAAATCTACTTTAGCCAAGTGGATTCGACAGGTCATTATGCAAGCTTATGGCTTGAGAAGGAGACCGCCTCCGTTCAAAGTTAGAGCGCACTCCACGAGAGCAGTTGGAACTTCATGGGCAGTGCATCACCAGGCCTCCCTGGCTCAAATCTGTAAGGCCGCAACATGGTCTTCGGTACACACGTTTACTAGGTCCTACCAGGTGGACGTTAGAAGTCAGGAGGATGTCGCCTTTGGGCGCAGTGTGTTGCAGGCCGCAAAAGATCCTCATGTCTGATAGCGCTCAGCTTATATATGGTGTATCCCCCCCCCTCATTTGGCATTGCTTTAGGACATCCCATTAGTAATGACTATGTCGCTCTGTGTCCCGTGATGTACGAGAAAGAAAATAGGATTTTTATAACAGCTTACCTGTAAAATCCTTTTCTTGGAGTACATCACGGGACACAGAGCTCCCACCCCTCTTTGGGGACACTTATTGCTTTGCTACAAAACTGAGGTGCTCCCGGATGGGAGGGGCTTATATAGGGGAGGGTACTTCCGGTTTTGGAAGTTGCCAGTGCCAGCACCTGACGGTATCTATATAACCCATTAGTAATGACTATGTCGCTCTGTGTCCCGTGATGTACTCCAAGAAAAGGATTTTACAGGTAAGCTGTTATAAAAATCCTATTTTTCCCTAACTAACAGTAATTGTGGCTGTCCCAGCATACCTGCACAGGTAAAATCCTTATGAGTAATGTCCATGATTGGAAAATTCCGAATGGAGGTGTCCATTATTACAGTGGCCCAATAAGTCGGCCTTTCGGGAGTAGACCACAGGTCCCAGCAACCTTCTTCGATAGTTCCTGTTCTCTTGCCTTTCCGGACCGGAACCTCTCCCCTTTTTTAATGCACAGGAAGAAGTCCAGACCCCAAAAAGCCTGGAAATTTTCCCAGAGAAGGCGGTAAAACATTAACCCCTTCCCCCTGGCCTGGGCAGCCAAACTGGCTAACTAAATACAGTAGGCAACCTGCCTACAGGCTAGTCATTCTGTAGTCTCCAGATGGGAACTAGGAGGGTTAATCACTCTCTTTGAGACAAAGTCCATATTAAATGACAACCCAGGTACCTCAAAATGTGCATGCTCTCCTTGAGCTCCCACAGCACAATGCTTGGTGCCTAAATGGACAATCACCAAAGGTGTGCTTAGCAGAATGAAAGTTCTAACAATGGTGTAAGGATTGGCTTAAACCTGGTACACACTTTAAGTTTGACAGATCGTTGTACTAACACAGGCAATGCTAGTACAGCAATCTCCCTTGCTGTGCTATTGTGTTCTGACAGGGGAGCCCACCTCCGGCAGGACGCGCTGATTTATTTTTTAGTTCTAGTTCATTTAAAATTGTCAAAATTTCAAAATGTTTGCTTGTTGTTACTGTACATGATTGCTGTTATTGAGCTGAATGACTGCTAATTTGTACTACACATCACTAGTTCATTATTATACAACAGGTGTTGTCAATGGTACTTGTCTTTCAAAGTCACATCATTCTATTATACAAGCTCTGCTAAGAGGTGCAAATCTCATTTCTAGAGTTATTTTCTGTTAACACTCAATCACTGGTAATAAATAGAACCAGAGGGATCAGTAATGTTTTGTTTTAATCTCTTCCAGCTTTTAAGTTAGCAGTCAGAATGCAACAAAGGATGCGTATCATAAAGCACTTTTTTTTTTATTTCCCAGGGAGAACATTTTAAAAGAATAAAACACATATTTGTATTCATCAGCATTCACTAAAGCTTTTTTCCTGCTTGCAATAATAAAAGCACACATTTTGCTGGTTCCCAAGGAAACCAGCACTTTACCCTAAAAATCAAGCCTTGGTGGCATTAAATAGGCGGGCGAGCATAGAACCATAAGCACCTAGGACAAAAAGCGAAATGCCAGTTTTCACGTGAAGTTCGATTAGCTACAAATTAAAGCTATTTATATGACTAAAAATAAAATACCTGCTTGACTTAAAATGAACAGATGTCCGGTCTACTTCCTGTGTACACCCTATGATTGTACTAGTAACTAGAAGAACTTTAAAATGGCATGAAAATTAAATTACAGGTCTGTCTTCCTATATTCTGGAGGTTGGAACCTGGTCTGTCAAGTTATGTTTGAAAAGGTGAACTCACAATGCATAAACATGCCTATGGCTCAGAAAAAAGTTTATCTGAAATACCCTGTAAAATTTGAAGGGTCAGGCCAATCAAAAGCTATATTTTAGTTATATGTGGTGAAGGGCCAGATTTAGACCATGGGGGCCCGGGGCACTTAGGGTTCAGACGGCCCCTCATACACAGAGTCGGTTTACATTCTCAATTAAAGTCGCACATTTTCAAAAAGGATGACATAAGGTCATTCTGATGTGACATGTGCACACATACAAGCAGTTATAGGCCGCCTTCTTAAGAGTGTAAGGCTTATCCTGATACCAATCCAGAGGGCTAGGGACCTTATGACTAAGCCCTGGTGGGCGTGGCGAAATGCATCAGGGTGTGTGGTGTGGTGGAGACATGTAGGCTGAGGCCCCTTCATATTGTTTGTTCACCTGGGCTGGTCGGGAGTAGTGGCGATCCTTTCCTCTTTACATTTACTAGTGTTCAATGTGTGGTTCACTTGAGCTGCCGAAATTCAGTTTTAAAAATGATACAACATACCAGTCCAGAGTAAAACCTTTAAGAGAGGATGGCAGGCAAAATATTACTTCCCAAGATACATTTAATAAAATAAAGGATTTTTTTATGATTATATATTTTATATTATTGTAGCGGCCTCACCCCATCTCTTTTGTCTAGGGGTATGTCACACGACAGGTTGAGATGCGCTACGGCCCATGTCCTCCCCATAGCTGTGGGTGAGGTGAAGGCCAGTACCAGATATTTCCTCGGGCCTGTGTGCTTTTGTCTAGAATCAAGTCCTGCTGTGCCAACACTTCCCTTTGCTCCCATTAACCAGAGTTCCACACACCGATCACAGTCCAACTCTTGTTTTATTGCATATCTCACAATAAACAGTGCTTCAGTAGCCAACTGGTTGCGACTTGATAACATTTTGATACGGGGAATGAGCAGGTCAAGGCACTATCCTGGTTGTCAGCTAAACCACTGCGATCTCGCCAGCGGTTACTATAGCCTTAGCTAGAAAGGACTTAGAACTTGAGAGTCTCTACCAGCGACTCAAGAGAACATAGATAGGAGTACCTTCGCTGCGCTGCGGCCCCTGACTCCCTGAATGGGTAACCTCCCCGGCCTCCTCACCTCAGACATGGGCCCCATCCACTTCAGGGACCCTCGGACTTCTCCACCCTCGCGGGACCCAGTCGGAGTCACTGGGCCCCAGGCCTCCTGGTTTAGTACCTCACCCCAGGCTGAAGGTGCCTGGAATGGACTCCAACTCCATTCCGGTCAGGCCTAGGGCGCCTGGGCCGGAATCCGGAACCGCCCGCACCCAGGCCTAAGGTGCCTGGGCGCGTGAAGAAGATCCTCCTGAAGGCCTCGTGGTTAGGGCGTCTCCCCCTTTTATCTCCTCCCATCGACACCACGTCAGGTTCCCCGCCCTCACCGTACCATCTCCGGAAAGGGACAAAAAGGGTAGCACTGTGACCGCCAATCTACCTTGAGCCTACGGGTACCCCGCCACTCAGAGGCCAAAGAGATTATTACACCGTCCAATCCTCCGCGAACACAAATGGTCCATTATTCCCATACTTACACACCTGAGTGTCCTACCTAAATTTAGAGACCCTGCTACATACTCCCCCCTGTGATTTGACGCTGGTCCTCAGCGTCTGGTGCAAACCCATATCTCCCATGGAGTGATGACATAAGCCTGGCCCCAGAGGCTATCCCTAAAATTTTGAACCTCAACCATACCAAGACCTGCTCAAAGGGGAAGGGAACATAAAACAATAAAACTTTTCCCTAAAACCATCTAACATGTACACATATACAATCCCTCCCTTCACTGTCTAAGAACCACCCCACACTCAGTAGTCTTGATAGACGAATCTCCTGCAGAAGGGAAACAAAAAGAAAACACAACATCCTAACATTTTGTGTTAATTTGGAATGAATGGGTCCATCAGCCAATAGACCCATTCGCTCCAATGAGTAAAGTGGTGCGCGTGTAAAAAAAACCAAACAGCCGTTGCACAACACTGCCACCTGGTGACAGTGCCGCGGTAATGACACTTGGTGCAATCTTCATTCTTCCTGCGTCCCTACACTGATTCTACCCCCAAAGTCTGTCTTTGAACTGTGAGGAAGAGAGAACAAACAAAAAAAAAAACTGCTCTCATTCCTCCAAAGAGTAGAAAACAAAAAAACCCAAATAAAAAAACTAGGGTACAGTTCAGATGCTCCGGCAAGAACACTTCTAGAAGGCTGTCACACAAAAAAAAAAAAAAATGAGTCTCCTCTCACAAATAAAACCTCGGGTCAGGCAAGAACAAAGGCTTCAGATGCTTATCGAAAACCTCAATCGAATAGTCAGCATCCTCTCCATCTTTTCTGCAGATGCGCACCTTGTCTGCGTGGATATGGCGGCCCCACATCCAGTCTGCTCTGCAATCTTTAAACTTTTTTCGACACAGGTGGCGAACAGGACAAATATCTTCGTGCATGGGGTACTTTGAGTTTTTCCCAAACAAATTTGTCATACCATCTCTGGCGTATGACCTCAACTTCAAAAAGTAAGTCCCGAGGCAAGTAGGGATATTCCCACCCATACTCACGGGCGACTCTCTGTGAGAAAAGTCGTTGCAATCTGGCCAAAGGAGGCATGGCATCCCGCTCACCTTCTCCGGGTTGAACGATGGCCTCCGGGTGCCAAGGTACTTTCACTACCTCTGATTGCTTTTCTCTCGGTGCTCGTAGTGATGCGTGTTGCATCCCCGCCACCAAGACGGGCGATGTTGTAGATTGTGGGAAGGTAATTTGAGGACTAGACTTCCTCATAGACTCCGGGGCTTGTACCCGGGGCGTGCTGTCTCCTATTGACATAGGGGAATCCTGCGGTGCACGTAACATAGGTAACGGGCGTTTGTCCCAGCCCTTCTGGTGAAACAGTTTATCGATCTCACCGTCATCTCCACAATCCGACAGTGACTCTAGGTCAGAAGTGTCATACATCTCGGCGGGAAGGTAGTCTCTGGTAGACGTGGTACTACCCTCCCTTGCGGGCTCCACCGACTGCGGACCCCCGACACCTCCAACCACCACCACAGTCCCAGCCCCTGGCTCACCTTGACCTTTTGTAGAACTGGGATGTCCAGGACTCTTCCAACCGGATCCATCCAGGCCAGGCAAGCGACGGGGTGAAGCTCTTCCACGACCATAGGAGGCCTGCACCAAGCCGACTTTCCTCTTCGGAGGTGGGAGCAGAGAATCTGTGGTGACCGAAGCAGCATCCTCGGATTTTTCTCTCTCAGTCTCTGATTGGGCAGTCACATCGCCCTGGTCAGTGCATACGGGAACCTCCACAAAGGCCTGGATCTCCCCTTCCGGAGTAGCGGTACCTGTGAGGCTGTTGAGGCGAAGGGCCCGGGGCCTTACTGTGGATGGCTCCACCTCGAACAAGAACTCTTTGCATGCTTCGCAACGCCCGAATGGCTTCAGGTGAACCACCAGTCCCGAGCATCCGGGACAGATCACACTGAGGGCCTCCGTGTCTCTGCAGGTGTACAGAGCCAACTGTCCTCGGGGCCTGAGTCTTATCCCCGTGTCTGTAAGGGGAGCAGCGAACGTAGTCATCTTCGTGGGGTAGGGAACCGGAATCCATGGGGAGCTTGAGGCCATCCCGACTGTCTGCTGCTCCATCACGCACTGACCACGCGCCGAAGTCTCCACGTGAGTTCCTCCACATGGCCAGACTCCTCCCACGACTTGCACGTTTTCGCGGGCTTCCATCACGCTCCGCCCACGAACTGCGCAGTCACGGGGTGCCTCGTGGCGCAGTGCAATAAAAGCCCCCACATGTAGTACTTCACACGGCTGGACTCTTCCCTCTTCTCGCTCCTCTGCATGGGCCTTTCCCGTCCTAGGGTCATTTCCACAACTTTGAGCAGGGATGCACTTTGGCCAATCACATGACCGACCTGCTCGGAACTCCTCCGGGCAGCAAAGTCCAGACACAGCCATTCTTACTTCCAAAGTCAAAACACACATCATCCCGGACTCACGAGCCCCCACGTGTAGCGGCCTCACCCCATCTCTTTTGTCTAGGGGTATGTCACACGACAGGGTGAGATGCGCTACGGCCCATGTCCTCCCCATAGCTGTGGGTGAGGTAAGGGCCAGTACCAGATATTTCCTCGGGCCTGTGTGCTTTTGTCTAGAATCAAGTCCTGCTGTGCCAACACTTCCCTTTGCTCCCATTAACCAGAGTTCCACACACCGATCACAGTCCAACTCTTGTTTTATTGCATATCTCACAATAAACAGTGCTTCAGTAGCCAACTGGTTGCGACTTGATAACATTTTGAGACGGGGAATGAGCAGGTCAAGGCACTATCCTGGTTATCAGCTAAACCACTGCGATCTCGCCAGCGGTTACTATAGCCTTAGCTAGAAAGGACTTAGAACTTGAGAGTCTCTACCAGCGACTCAAGAGAACATAGATAGGAGTACCTTCGCTGCGCTGCGGCCCCTGTCAGGGGAAGATGTCCCTCAAAGAGTTACCAGAGGCTCATCCGTCACTGCTCCAGACTCTCCGAATGGGTAACCTCCCTGGCCTCCTCACCTCAGACATGGGCCCCATCCACTTCAGGGACCCTCGGACTTCTCCACCCTCGCGGGACCCAGTCGAAGTCACTGGGCCCCAGGCCTCCTGGTTTAGTACCTCACCCCAGGCTGAAGGTGCCTGGGATGGACTCCAACTCCATTCTGGTCAAGCCTAGGGCGCCTGGGCCGGAATCCGGAACCGCCCGCATCCAGGCCTAAGGTGCCTGGGCGCGTGAAGAAGATCCTCCTGAAGACCTCGTGGTTAGGGCGTCTCCCCCTTTTATCTCCTCCCATCGACACCACGGCAGGTTCCCCGCCCTCGCCGTACCATCTGTACGGACAAAAAGGGTAGCACTGTGACCGCCAATCTACCTTGAGCCTACGGGTACCCCGCCACCCAGAGGCCAAAGAGATTATTACACCGTCCAATCCTCCACGAACACAAATGGTCCATTATTCCCATACTTACACACCTGAGTGTCCTACCTAAATTTAGAGACCCCGCTACATTATTTTTTATTTATTTTATTAAATTTTTCTGCTGTTTTATTATACTTTTGTATAGAGGGGGGCCCCTTCTGTCAAAGCCCCAGAGCACTTTCCCCCTTTTGCCCCCTTATAAATCCGGTAATGGGTGGAGCCTGGCTTCTTATACAGTGGGGTTGATTTACAAAAGATTAATTTAGCCTTGACCTTTTATATGACCAGGTGAACTTGTGAAAAGCTGATAACTAAAAAGCCATAATCAGCTTCTACCTTATGAAATCCAGGTAAGGCTGACCCTACAATGGATGCCAATACCTTCAGGATAGGATGAAGGGGCCGCTGTCTTTTTCTACCATGCCAACCATGAAACAACAGAAAGAGAAAAGAAGTGTTAATGTACTTTGTACATGCGCATGTGACGGAACCGCCCAGCACCAAGCTTGGGTACCTCTTGTCAAGATATACAGAATATATAGCACACAAGATCAGGTAGAGCCTGATCACATTACCCTAACAATGCAAACTGTAAACAGGAATCTAATTAACATAGCTAAGGAACAGCCAACATAAACAGGTGCCCAGACCATCCGGCAACAAGCCCACAACCCTGGATACACAATGTACATTACACATTATCATAAGCATAAACACATAAACATCCCACAATGGTTCGATAACTAGGTAAAGTGGACACAATATTAACCACTTCAGCCCCTGAAGAATTTACCCCCTTCCTGACCAGGCCATTTTTTGCGATACGGCACTGCGTCGTTTTAACTGACAATTGCGTGGTCGTGCGATACTGTACCCAAACAAAATTAACGTCCTTTTTTCCCACAAATAGAGCTTCCTTTTGGTGGGATTTGATCACCTCTGCGTTTTTTGCGCTATAAACAAAAGAAGAGTAATGCCACGTACACACAATCGTTTTTCATGACGTTAAAAATGCCATTTTTAAAAATGGGCATTAAAAACGATCGTGTGTAGGCTCCAGAGCATTTTTCATGACGTGAAAAATGGCCTAAAAAAATTAGAACCTGCTCTATTTTTTCATGTCGTTTTTCACGTTGTTTTTTTTAACGTCGTGAAAAACGGTAGTGTGTATGCTTTTACGAGGGGAAAAAAACACGCATGCTCAGAATCAAGTATGAGACGGGAGCGCTTGTTCTGGTAAAACTGGCTTTTGTAATGGAGATGGCACATTCGTAACGCTGTAAATTATTGCATCGTTTAATTTATTAACATTCATTTCTTCTTGATATAATGCTAAAATAATGAACTTCTTTTGCTAAATGATATTCAGAGTTCTGACAAACTTGTTTATTATTAATTGTTAGTGATCTCATGAATTTAAATATTTTTGGTAAGCCAGATCTCCGTAATAAATTATAAAACAATTTTAAATATCTTAAATCAAATAATTTTTTTTTTTACTTTGATATTTAGGAATGTTTTTTGTTTTTCTTTTGTTTGTCAAGTTACCACACCAACATTATAAATTTGTATTAATTCCCCTCAAGGAGGTTTGTGTCCCTTGTTAATTATAAAATTATTTTTTGAAATGTCCCTGCCTACTCACTAGCAAACTCTCTTTTTGAATTTAAAACACATAGTCAAGTATTTGCTGTAAATCAAAAAATCCTTTATTTTGGCAAATAAGAAATTAAAGGGGAAGGCAGCACTGGAGACCCTGCTTGAATTTGTGCATCCTTTGGACCCCACAGCAAACATCCATGAATAGAACACCAAACTATGTAATTCCAAAAATCAAAAAACAGGAGCACAATCTTGTCTTGGACTCAGTGGCGTCACTAGGGTTGGTGTCACCCGGTGCGAAAAAAAATGGTGTCACCCCCCAACAACTACAGACTCCACTCCCACAGTATAGATCCCCTCCCTCAGTACAAACCCGCTCCACTAAGTACAGACTCCCCGCCATCAATATAGACCCGCCTCCCTCAGTATGAACCTCCCCCTCAGTACAGACACCCCCACCTCAGTGCAGACCCCCCTCAGTGCAGACCCCCCTCAGTACAGACACCCCCCTCAGTTACAGACACCCCCTCAGTTACAGACACCCCCTCAGTTACAGATCCCCCCTCAGTTACAGACCCCCCCCTCAGTTACAGACCCCCCCCTCAGTTACAGACCCCTTCTCAGTTACAGACCCCCCCCTCAGTACCAGACACCCCCCTCAGTACAGACACCCCCCTCAGTACAGACACCCCCCTCAGTTACAGCCCCCCCCCCTGGTGCAAACCCCAGCAGTACAGACACCCCCTCCCCCCATCAGTAAAGATGCCCCCCTTACCTTACAGACCTCAGAACAGAGCGGCAGATACACACAGCGGTGTGTCCCTCGAGCGCGGGCTCCTCCTCCTCCTCTGTGGATGTAAACAGAGAGGAGGCAGAGGGGGCGGTGGCTTCCTTCCGCTCCACTGAGGGACACAGCCGCAGCGTGAGCCTAAGGCACAGGGCAGCAGGCGGGCGGGCGATGTCAGTGTGGTGCCGCTGCGCTACCCACGGGTGTCACCCTCTGGTGGGTGTCACCCGGGTGCGGCCCGCCCCCCCCGCACCTGGCTAGCAACGCTAGTGCTTGGACTCCCAGAGCTCAGGAACAGCAGCAGGTAAATCAGATATCTGTCCCCAGTCTGTGGTACTAGAACAGTCATTATTTTTTTCTCTTCCTTGTAGCCTTCTCTGCAGCCTTTGTTAAGCGCTTCCTCGGAGGCTGTGTCTCAGGAGGAGAGCTTGTGGCAGGAGGAGGAGGAGGAGGAGGTGGAGGAGGAGGGACGACCTCTGTTAGGTCAGTGAACTGGGTTAGTTCACCCAGCAACCCCCTGTTGATTACCTTCAACATTAAGTTTTCACTGTATAGCCGTTGCCTCATGTCCATTTGGCCTTGTTTATGTGCCAGTACTGCGGCATAGCCCTCTTCAACGGAGGGGGGCTCTCTGAGGGCCGCAGTAGCCTCTCGAATAAAGGCCCGGGTTTCCTCCTCCACCTGCCTAACCCTCCTGGGCATTCTTTTTTGGATTTTCAGGGGAGGCATTTGGGCTCTTGTGCTGGGCCTGGCCTCCTCCTGTGTGCCACTGGGCCCTGCCTCCTCCTGTGTGCCACTGGGCCCTGCCTCCTCCTGGTCCCCAACGTCACCCTCTTCCTGGCTCTGCTCTGGCTGTGTATAAAAAAGGGACATACTTATATTTTTTGCTTCATCAATCACACACATTTTTCACCTCAAGACATTTGAAAATTGAATGCCAAAAGAAATTAAAAATACAATGATGCTGACCCTGCATTATTTATTCTTGTCCCCATCAGTTTTGACCACTACTGTCTATTGCTATTTAAACCACTTTATTTTCAAGCATTAAATAGTTAGCAATAGTAACATCTATTTTACATCATTAATTTTGTTACATATAAATCTTGATATGAATACTACACCTGGCTCCATATGTCCAAATCTGGCTCCTCAAGGACCTCTGGTTGTTCCTCCGAAGAAGCCAGAGCTGGGTTGCAAGGAAGGCTGGAGGGTTGGCTGCAAGGAAGGCTGGAGGGTTGGCTGCAAGGAAGGCTGGAGGGTTGGCTGCAAGGAAGGCTGGAGGGTTGGCTTCAAGGAAGGCTGGAGGGTTGGCTGCAAGGAAGGCTAGAGAGATGTCTGGGGGGAAGGGTTGACAGAGATTCCCTGACTTCCAGATGGTCATCCAGAAATGATAATTTGTTGTAGTACCACAGACTGGGTTTATAAACTTTATCTGCTGCAGCTCCTGACCTCTGAGACTTCAGCACCATATTCCTCTGAGTCTTATGTGTCCCCTTAATGGTAGCTAGTTTGTTGTTCACCTCTTGGATGGTTGCTGTGGGGATCTTGGTCTTTACAAATTCGAGCAGGCTCTCCAGTGCTGCTGTCCTGGCTGTTTTTATTTTTATTTTTGGCTGTTTTAGTTTGCCACAGAACAGGAAGTTCCTTCCATCTGTCCAGGAACTCCCCCATAAACTCTAGACTCTGAGAAAGCCTGCATGTTTACTGAAAGTCAAAAACAACACAAAAATACTAGTGTTAGTCAAGACTCTTCAAATAATCTTTAGGACCATACAGGTCCTTCTCAAAAAATTAGCATATTGTGATAAAGTTCATTATTTTCTGTAATGTACTGATAAACATTAGACTTTCATATATTTTAGATTCATTACACACAACTGAAGTAGTTCAAGCCTTTTCTTGTTTTAATATTGATGATTTTGGCATACAGCTCATGAAAACCCAAAAATCCTATCTCAAAAAATTAGCATATCATGAAAAGGTTCTCTAAACGAGCTATTAACCTAATCATCTGAATCAACTAATTAACTCTAAACACCTGCAAAAGATTCCTGAGGCTTTTAAAAACTCCCAGCCTGGTTCATTACTCAAAACCGCAATCATGGGTAAGACTGCCGACCTGACTGCTGTCCAGAAGGCCATCATTGACACCCTCAAGCAAGAGGGTAAGACACAGAAAGAAATTTCTGAACGAATAGGCTGTTCCCAGAGTGCTGTATCAAGGCACCTCAGTGGGAAGTCTGTGGGAAGGAAAAAGTGTGGCAGAAAACGCTGCACAACGAGAAGAGGTGACCGGACCCTGAAGAAGATTGTGGAGAAGGACCGATTCCAGACCTTGGAGGACCTGCGGAAGCAGTGGACTGAGTCTGGAGTAGAAACATCCAGAGCCACCGTGAACAGGCGTGTGCAGGAAATGGGCTACAGGTGCCGCATTCCCCAGGTCAAGCCACCTTTGAACCAGAAACAGCGGCAGAAGCGCCTGACCTGGGCTACAGAGAAGCAGCACTGGACTGTTGCTCAGTGGTCCAAAGTACATTCGGAAATCAAGGTGCCAGAGTCTGGAGGAAGACTGGGGAGAGGGAAATGCCAAAATGCCTGAAGTCCAGTGTCAAGTACCCACAGTCAGTGATGGTCTGGGGTGCCATGTCAGCTGCTGGTGTTGGTCCACTGTGTTTTATCAAGGGCAGGGTCAATGCAGCTAGCTATCAGGAGATTTTGGAGCACTTCATGCTTCCATCTGCTGAAAAGCTTTATGGAGATGAAGATTTCATTTTTCAGCACGACCTGGCACCTGCTCACAGTGCCAAAACCACTGGTAAATGGTTTACTGACCATGGTATTACTGTGCTCAATTGGCCTGCCAACTCTCCTGACCTGAACCCCATAGAGAATCTGTGGGATATTGGGAAGAGAAAGTTGAGAGACGCAAGACCCAACACTCTGGATGAGCTTAAGGCCGCTATCGAAGCATCCTGGGCCTCCATAACACCTCAGCAGTGCCACAGGCTGGTTGCCTCCATGCCACGCCGCATTGAAGCAGTCATTTCTGCAAAAGGATTCCCGACCAAGTATTGAGTGCATAACTGAACATAATTATTTGAAGGTTGACTTTTTTTGTATTAAAAACACTTTTCTTTTATTGGTCGGATGAAATATGCTAATTTTTTGAGATAGGATTTTTGGGTTTTCATGAGCTGTATGCCAAAATCATCAATATTAAAACAAGAAAAGGCTTGAACTACTTCAGTTGTGTGTAATGAATATAAAATATATGAAAGTCTAATGTTTATCAGTACATTACAGAAAATAATAAACTTTATCACAATATGCTAATTTTTTGAGAAGGACCTGTATATAGGCCACAATCTCATCCACTGATGAAACCAACATCAGAAAAATGTTATGTACCTTCGTTATCACGTTCGTTGCTTACTCCTTCTTCCGCACAATGAACGTATTTACGACACATGCGTATTAGCTTTATATACACTGCGCATGCGTGAAACTCCGCACGTTATCACCGCCCCTGACGTTCGATATAGTACTTTCCCCGCCCCTTCTCGCTCGTCGTAGTGCTACACAACATGGCGGAGACTCAGGTGGCTGATATTACATCAACAGAGGATGAAATTCCGCAGCAACCAAAGACCCGATCCCAGAGATATAAGGCATCCAACATGACATTCGAGGAAATGGTGGAGATGGTTGCCATTTTGAGGAGGGAGGATTATGATGCCAAGCATGGCAGAACTAAGGACAGCTCAGAAAACGGTGGTCTGATCTCAAGTTGCGGGAGCCCGACCAATACAAAAGAATCAAGAAAGTTATAGGAAAAAGTAAGTAATTTTCATGTCTTTGAACTTCAAATTATTAATAATTGCATGTTGCTGTGTGTTTTTTTCTTTAATGTAGTACAGTTAAAGATACCAACTTTCATGTTCGTGGGCACAGTAAACGGTCGTAGTAAACCTCTTTCGTACGTACACTTAATAATACAATGTTTTTGGCTGATCCATCGTTGCAAAAAAAATTACCATGTATATTTTGGGGAGATGATTTTTGGGACATGATGTTTGAATAGATTTTTTGTGAAATATATTTTTAAAATATTAAGTGTATGCATTGTAATGTTAAGGAGAGAATGCTCAGCAGCTGTTTGAACATCTGGACTCAGTAGCACAAGTGTGGCCCAACAGAACAACCTTTTTAGGGTGTCACACACAGGTGAAACAGTGTATATACTTGGGTGTGTTTCCATGTGTGAAACTTTGTAAAACAAATTATATGTTCCTGTTTTGGGTATGGATCCAATCATGTGTTCAGCTTGTAACTTGGGCTAAAAAGACAATTGTACCACACTTCCAAAGAATGTTTCATATTCCTCTTTCAGGGCTTATTTTTTCAGATAATTGTTATTTATGAACTAAACTATACCTTTTTTTGCAATCTCAATAGGGCTTCAAAAAGGTTTGAGACATGAGCCCATAAATCCCACACCTCCAACAAGACCCCCAGAACCACATGATGTAGAGGAACGTGAAGTGGAGGAAGTGGAAAGTGGCACCCCAACAGGTCAGTGTCAAACACCACAGATTCAGGTTAATAGATGTAGGCCTACATATTTATAATAGGGCTGTTACTGATTAAAATTTTCGTGTTCGATTAAGATGGACACGGCAAGCCCAAAGAATTTTGATCGATCAAAAGTATTTTGATCGATCAAAAGTATTTTGATCGATCAAAACAATTAATCGATTAATCAAGGAATTAATAGTTAATTTCCACAGCCCTAATTTATACTACATGTTGTTTTTTAATTTTTTAGGTGCTGTTCTGCCTGAAGACCCCGACAATTTTACAAGTCACAGTGCACGGATTCTGATACAATACCTAATGGTCTGCTGTCGTGACCTTGAAAAAATCAAGGGAGACTTGATACAGATCAGGCAAAATACCAAGCGGGTGGAGCAAAGGCTCCAAAATATCATGGCTGTGCTTGGGCAGGTTTAATTTTTTACCACTAAAGAACTTTGAACTTGCTTTGTTTTGTTAGTTTTTTTTTTGGTTTAATGTTTAATTAATAATACATATAGAAATTTAGCTAAAAAAAATTTTGTACGTTTTTTAAGCACGCCTGTTAATGCGTTTTACCCCCCAAAAAAATGTATAACACAGAAAATTTAAAGCATACTTTTGTTTAATAAAAAAAAAAAAATATGTGCAAAGAATAAAAAGATTTTAAAACTAAAAAAGGTGTGGCTTATTATCTAAATGTTGCCCAAAGTAAGTAAAATTAGGATTTGTGTCTACACTGACAATGATGGGTATTTAATAATGGAAAATACACATGGCACTACAAGTGCACTAGGAGAACCGAGGAGAAACATAAAAGAAACACAACCAAAAAGACAATACAACACATTTTTGGCAGAAAGATTTTATTTTTCAACACAAGAAAATTAAGAATCCACAGGCATATCAATGGCCCCCCTACCCACAAAATAATTTAAATATTGCTGCCGAACATCACGGCTGGTTTGGGGGGCCAAGCCTGGACAGCCAGCTTCAAGGGCCACTAAATTAGTACCGTCCTGTAATGAGGCCTCAGGCCCACTCAAAGAAAGATCATTCGTGGAATGTACATGTAAAAAATTATGTAGGACACAACAGGTCATGACCACATAGTTTCATTTGTAGGGGGCAAGATGGATGGAGGTGAGGAACAAGCGGAATCGGCTGGCCATGATGCCAAAGGCATTTTCCACCACCCTTCTGGCTCTGGCCAGCCGATAGTTAAACACCCTCCTCTCAGGGGTGAGGGTTCTTTGAGGAAATGCCTCATTAAATGGGGACCCAGGCCAAACGCCTCATCCGCAACAAAGACGAACGGGAGTCCCTCCACATTCTGGTCCGCTGGTGGCAAGGCCAGCTCATCTGATAGGAGCCGTTGGCCAAACTCAGTCTGAGCAAAAACTCCTCCATCAGACATACTGTACGTCCATTTTTACCAACATCCACATAAAGAAATTCGTAGGTGGCCGACACCACTGCCATCATGACGATGCTGTGGAACCCCTTATAATTGAAGTAATAGGATCCCGAATGGGGTGGTGGTACGACCCGTACATGCTTGCCATTGATGGGCCCTCCACAGTTTGGAAAGTTCCATCGCTGGTCAAACTGAGATGCCACATTCTGCCATTCATGTGGCGTAGAAGGGAACTGGGGAAATACTTTCATACATAAACATTGCAACCAGATTTGACCAAATCATTCCTGGCCAACATCAGGATAAACTTAGATAGATTTTTAAATGATTTGTAACCTCCAAAAAATTGAAATAAAAAAACAACAAAAAAAAAAGTCACTTATCAAATTCAACAACCCCTCTGGTGAGCCATTTCAGAAATTTTATGGGGGGGGGGGGGTTTGAAGATTAGTTGGGGACCTCACAAATCAAGGCTGTAGCACTCTGTATGAATTGAAAGAAAATATAACATATATTAAGAAATCTTTAGGGGGCGTTTAGGGTAAAGCACTACAATGGAGCAGACAGCAAAAAAAAGTGACTAGGCTAGGTGGGTATGGTCCCAGCATAGCATGCTGGAGAGGTTAGTTAGGGGAAATATGCATGTAGGGCAAAAAAGGAGCATCAAAAACAAGAAAACATGCATGGGGAGAAAGGAGACATTCACAGCATATTACAATCATGGTAATTAGGGACTGATGAAAGAAATATTAAACATTATTAAGCAAGAAATACATAAAATGTGATGTTAAAGGAGAAAATTTACCTTAATATAGTCCTCCTGCAAAACTTGAAGGATGGCAGAACAAGTCTCTGGTATAATGATCCCCAGAGCCTGGGGGGAGATGCCTGTTGAGAACTTGAGGTCTTGCAGGCTTCTCCCAGTCGCCAGGTATCGCAACGTGGCGATGAGCCTCTGCTCAGCAGTGATGGCTTCCCGCATAACGGTGTCCTGCCTGGTAATATAGGGGGACACCAAAGCCAACAGATGCTGAAAAACGGGGTCAGACATCCTGAGAAAATTCCTGTAGTCCTCAGGATTATTCTCCCTGATCTCCCGCAACAAAGGCATGTGACAGAACTGGTGCCGCTGGAGCAACCAATTCTTGGTCCATGAACTCCTCCTCACCCTGTTCATGGACTAGAGTCGGGATACAGAAAGAACCCCTGCTCCAACTACAGCACGAACTCCACGATGAGTATGTAGCTGCAACATGGCTAGATAATGGTCGGCTGGTCAGAACGAACTAAAAGAACGCACGGAAGAACAGCAAGGCCTATGAAGAACGAGCTGAAAAACAGTAACGAGCTGAATAAACAGATACGAACTGACTACAAGCACTGAAAGACAGATACGAACCAACAAGCACAAACTGAACTCCACAACACGTTCTTAAAAGCACGAAGACTGAAAAGCGTGAATCGTCTCTCACCAAACTTTTACTAACACGCGGCAACACGAAATTAGCAAAAGCGTCCCAAAGGGTGGCGCCATTCGAACGGAACTTCCCCTTTATAGTGCCGTCGTACGTGTTGTACGTCACTGCGCTTTGCTCGAGCGTTTTTTTAATGAACGTGTGTATGCAAGATAGGCTTGAGAGGAAACGAGAAAAATCATGTCGAGAAAAACGTTGTTTTTTAAAATGACATTAAAAACGATCGTGTGTACGCGGCCTGACAATTTTGAAAAAAACACACAATATCTTTTACTTTTTGGTATAATAAATATTCCAAATTTAAAAAAACAAAAACACATTTTTTCCTCAGTTTAGGCCGATATGTATTCTTCTACATATTGTTGGTAAAAAAAATCACAAAAAGCGTATATTGATTGGTTTGCGCAAAGGTTATAGCGTTTACAAAATAGGAGATAGATTTATGGCATTTGTATTATTATTATTATTTTTTTAATGGTAGTGGCGGCGATCAGCGATTTTTATCGGGACTGCAATATTGGGGCGGACAAATCGGACACTTTTGACACATTTTTGGGACTAGTGACATTTATACAGCAATCAGTGCTATAAAAATGCACTACTTACTGTATAAATGTCATTGGCAGGGAAGGGGTTAACACTAGGGGGCGATCAAGGGGTTAAATGTGTTCCCTAGGTGGGTTCTAACTGTGGGGGGATGGGACTGACTAGGGGAGGAGAGAGATTGGTGTTCATACTTAGTATGAACACGTGATCTCTCTCCTCTCTCCTGAGAGAACAGGGATTTGTGTGTTTACACACACAGATTCCGATTCTCACTCTGTCACGAGTGATCGTGGGTGCCCGGCGGTCATCGCGCCCGCCGGAGGCGTCCTAAAGAGCCAACATACAGCTACGACGGCTCGCGCAGGGGAGCCAACCTGCCGCAGTATAACTGCGGCGGCTGGTCCAGAAGTGGTTAATCACATCTTCAAGAGATGAGCATACAGACAGAATCAATAGGTGACTCAATTAACAATGGGAATTCACACCTAGGGGAGACACAATGGGGAAAAGATACCATGAGAGACACCTTAGTAAACAGATTATAGCAGGAGACCCCAGAATCGGGTTGTTTTGAGCTGATTATATTAACACCTGCTCTGAGTTTCACAGTCTAAAGCTGTCATTGCTGGTTTGGACACAAAGGGCCCAAATCTGGATCCAGGTCCTAGATCCCAAATCCAGGAATAGAGCCCCCTCCAAAGCATGAAAAGTGCATCACCTCTGTTGTGTTCAGTGGGCAGTACAACCTGCCAAATGCTACCCATTCAAGTCCCTGCACAAAAAAAAAAAAGAAACATTTTAAGAGCCCACTGGCTTAGGTTAGGCTTCTCACAACAGGCAAGGCTACTCTACTGTGGGTACTCCAGAATAGGGATGAGCCGAACACCCCCCGGTTCGGTTCGCACCAAAACCTTCGAACGGACCGAAAGTTTGCGCAAAAGTTAGAACCCTATTAAATACAATGGACGCGAATGTTCGAAATCGAAAGTGCTAATTATAATGACTAATATGCATGTTATTTTCCTAAAAAGGGTTTGGGGACCCGGGTTCTGCCCCAGGGGACATGTATCAATGCAAAACGAAGTTTTAAAAACGGACGTTTTTCGGGAGCAGTCATTTTAATGATGCATAAAGTGAAAAAAAAAAAGTGAAATATTCCTTTAAATATCGTACATGGGGGGTGTCTAAAGTATGCCTGTGAAGTGGCATGTGTTTCCCGTGTTTAGAACTGTCCCTGCACAAAATGACATTTGTAAAGGAAAAAAAGCCATTTAAAACTGCTTGCAGCTTTAGTGTAATGTCTGGTCCCGGTAATATGGATAGAAATCTTTGAGAAAAATGGCATGGCTACCCCAGCCCATTACCAGCCCCTTTGGGTCTTGTATAGATATTAATGGGGACCCCGCACCCAAAATAAAAAAAGGCCCTATATACTCTGAACAGCAGTATACAGGCGGTGCAAACAAGACAGGGGCTGTAGGTTTGTTTTTAAGTAGAATCTGTTTGTAATTTTGAACAGGTACATTGTTTAAGTGTAGCTCCAGCCAAAAAATCTATTTTTAAGCTTTTTGGAAAACATAGGGAAGGGTTATCACCCCTGTAACATTTGTTTTGCTGTCTGTGCACCTGTTCAGAACATTTCACCTCGCTTTCCGTCCCAATGACAAATGTTTTTGAAAAGTGGGGTTTTTATTGAAACAAGGATTGGTGATAAAGCATCAGTAGAGAGCAGACACCTTTTTCCCATATTAACTCTTACAGGAGAGAATTTCCCTTCCTAGGGGTAGATTTCCTCTCACTTCCTGTTGTCTCCTTCCATTTGCAAGTAGGAGTCGTTTGTAAGTTGGATGTTTGAAAGTAGGGGCCTGCCGTATATACTCTGCTGAAATTGGCCCCTTACATGTTGGTGTTGCCACAACACTGTGAGCCCTCACAGTTACTCTTGGTGGGCGCTGGAAAGAAAAGCCCGGAGCAAGGAATGCAATGAATGGGTGGAGGGCGAACATGACTAGGGAAACAGGGACTTATGTGAAGGATTAGGGGATTGGTGGGGTAAGGCTGAGGAAGAGGGGATAAGATTGGTGGGTTAATTTGTGTGGGAGGGGGCATTGAGGGTATAAAGGAAGACTCCGCCCCCTCCCCGGATAACATGCGGCGCAGAGAAAGTTTGAGATGGCAGACTTAGAGCAGCTCCTGGCCCAATTGCGGGCAGAAACAGCAGCGCGAGGCCCACAGTGGGCCCAGGAACATTTAGGGCCTTTGCTCGGGCGTCCGGTGGAGGAAGAGGTTAATGGGGGGAGAGCGTCAGCGCGAGCTCGGCAGTCAAAACCGCCGGAGCGCTTCTCTCCTGACCTCTCCTCCGGAGCTCGCAGACACATTGGGAATCCCCATTCGCGGGCCCCTTCGGGTCCTCCCGCGAAGCGAGCTGCTGTAGCCGGGTTGGACGCCGGAAGGAATCCCCAGCAGAGTCGGAGCTCCGCGGGCGGCCGTTCCGGGAGTTCCGGAGCGGCCACCAGGCCCGCTCGGCGATGGGAGTCAGAGTCAGCGGGCCCCGCCCCAAGAGTGATGTCACCGGGGACGGCGCCTCGGCGGGGGAGATCCAGTGTGGCGGTGGCCGGGCCTTCCACTGCGGCGGCCGGGGACCTTGCGGCGGAGGAGCAGAGGGAAGATGCAGCAGACGTCGGCGACAGGGCTGGACGGAGCCCCCCCGGCCTGGGCAAGGCAACGAAAAAATCGGTGGGCGGGTCCAGAACACGAAGAAGGAGTCGGTGTGGAGCGGGACCCTCGGCATCCAGGGATCCTTCCCCTGGAGGGCTTGCATCGGGAGCGGAAGGGGAGGAGCAACGGTCGGACGGTGCAGGGTCGGAATCGGAGGTGGAACGCGAGCCTCTCGGAAGATCAGCATCGATGGAGGCGGGACGGTCGGCTGGTGGGTCGCTTCCTAGGCAGCCCGGTAAGTTTGTTTTTCCTTTATCTTCACTGGGTCAGTCACAGGTGTTGGGTGCTGGGGGCTGCAGTGGTAGGGGTGATGCTGGGACGTCTGGGTGGGGGTGCTCGGCTGGGGGGTGTGATTTGGCAGACCGGGGTCAGAGGTCGGTAGTAGGGATGGATACAAGTATGAGGGGGTTTTTAGCAGGGATCAAGGAATTGGTGGACAGGTTTGAAAATTCAGCAGGTGGGGCGCCATGCCTGGCAGAGGCATGGGTTTCCCCGGTGGGGGGGATGGCAGGAGCGGGGTGGCAGGGGCAGCGGTGGTGGTGCCACAGCAGGGGGGGACGGACAGTCCTCCGCTAAGGAAGGAGGGGGTTGATACGCCTGCAGCAGTGGGGGAGACGGGCAGGCAGGACCTGGTAAGGTTGGCTGACGCGGCGATGTGCGAGGTCTATATCTGTTTTGAGGGACCGTTGGGAGCGCATTTAAAGGTGGAGGTACGGGACAAGATTTGGAAAGGTGAGTATGTGGAGATATTTTCACTGCTGCCGTTGGGGAAATTCAACTTGGACAGAGTCAAGCCGGATGACTCTAAAAAGGAAGATGAGGAGAAGCGTAGGTATCGACTTATCCCTCGGACATTTACAAATTGGCTGCAGGCATTTGGCATTTTGGCAAGTGTGATAGGGGTAAAGAAGCCGGAGTTCTGCTCTGCTCTGTTTTGCTACCAGGATGCTATAGGGGAAGCATACAGAACCTTCGGGGGCACGGCTTGGTTGAGGTACGACGAGCAGTTTCGCCAGAGGATGGCGATGCGGCCGGAGTTGAGATGGGACCACAAAGACATTAGTTTGTGGATGCGATTGATGACTTTGGCGAGGGCCCCGAACCAGTTTTTTCAGGGGGGGGCCGGTGGATCGTCTTCCCCTGGACAACCGGCCGGTAAGGCAAAAGGGGTTTGTTGGCAGTTTAATTCGGGTACATGCAAGTTTGGAGGAACGTGCCGTTTCAAACATGAGTGTTCCGGATGCGGGGGTTCCCACCCCTCGTCTAGATGCTTTAAGCAAGGGAAGAACCGTTCCGGAGAACTTACGAATAAGAGGGAAGACGCCGGTGATGGTGGAAAGGATGCGGCCGTTTCTAGGTAGGTATCCGGACAGGGAGGCTGCGCGGTTGTTGGAAAGGGGGTTTGCGGAGGGTTTTCGTATTCCATGCTCGTTGAGGGAGGTTCCCCCCGTGCCGCGCAATTTGCGATCGGCGTTGCTACATTGCGACGTGGTTTCGGACAAGCTACGAAAGGAAGTGGCGTTGGGCCGCATGAGCGGCCCTTTTACAGTTCCCCCTTTACAGGATTTGGTGGTCTCTCCGCTGGGTGTGGTGCCAAAAAAGGAGCCGAATAAATTTCGGCTCATTCACCACCTTTCTTTTCCTAAAGGGGGGTCGGTTAATGACGCCATTGAGCCGGATGCTTGCACGGTGAGTTACACATCATTCGATGCAGCAGTGGTTTGGGTCCGGCATTATGGAAAGGGGGCTCTCATGGCAAAATCAGATGTGGAGGCGGCCTTTCGGCTTCTTCCGGTTCACCCGGATAGTTTTCGATTATTGGGGTGTCACTGGAACGGGGAGTTTTATGTGGACCAGTGCCTGCCTATGGGCTGTTCCATATCGTGTGCATTATTTGAGGAGTTTAGCTCCTTTCTGGAATGGGTGGTCAGGGACGTGGCAGGGGTAAATTCGGTCATACACTATCTGGATGTCTTCCTCTGCGTGGGCCCGGCTTCATCCAGGGATTGTGCGATTCTGTTGGCGACGCTGGAGCATATGGCGGATCGTTTTGGCGTCCCATTGGCGCCGGACAAGACGGAGGGGCCAAGAACGGTCATTACGTTTTTGGGGATAACGCTGGATTCTGAAGCCATGGAATGCCGTTTACCGGAAGATAAGCTTGCTGCTCTGAAAGAAGAAATTAAACTGATGTTGGGTTTGCATAAGGTACAGCTGCGAACGCTGCAATCTTTATTGGGGAAGCTGAATTTCGCCTGTCGCATTTTGCCGATGGGGAGAGCGTTTTGCCGACGGTTGTCGGCAAGCACGGCTGGGGTGCAGTCGCCGCGACATTTTGTTAGGCTGGTACGTTCCCACAGGTCTGATCTGCAGGTCTGGCATACATTCTTGGAGTCCTTCAATGGTAGGGCACTATGGATGTCGGGCCCGGTCAGCAACTTTGATATGGATCTGTTCACGGACGCTGCGGGCTCAGTAGGTTTTGGGGCTTTTTTCCAAGGCCGATGGAGTGCGGGTTCGTGGCCACAGAGTTGGGTGGAGGCAGGCTTCATAAAGAATATGTTGCTGCTGGAACTGTTTCCAGTAGTACTGGCAGTGGAACTATGGGGCGAGGCTTTCCGGGATCGGAAGGTGCGTTTCCACATCGACAACATGGGCGTGGTGCAGGTGATTAACAGAGCATCGGCGGCATCGCCGCCGGTGGTTCGCCTGCTACAACGGCTGGTGTTGAGATGCCTACAGTTAAACATCTTCATGTATGCGGTTCACCTTCCGGGAGTGGACAATGTGGTGGCTGACGCTTTATCTCACTTTCAGTGGGACAGGTTCCGAGAGTTGGCACCGGACGCGCAGCAACGAGGGGTACCTTGTCCAGACTGGCTGTGGAGGATTGCGTTAGATTAGTCGCCGGATGGATCAGCAAGTCGGTGAGTGAGACGACGTGGGCTGCATATCAGAAAGTTTGGTTGGAATGGGCGGATCTGGGTAGAATGACGGGAGTGGATATTGAGGGTCCGGAGGTGAGGTTGCTAGTCTTGTACTTTATCTCCAGGAGCATGGAAGCAGGGGTGTCGGTGTCCACGCTGGATAAAAAGGTTGCTGGATTGGCATTTTTGTTTAAATGGCAAGGTTTGCCTGATTTCACGAAAGACTTCTGGGTTCGACAAGCGCTCAAAGGTTATAGGCGGGTTAGGCCGTTAAAAGACACCAGACGCCCGGTGTCCTTTGGGGTTCTGACGGGGGTGTTGGCTAAGCTACCGGAGGTTTGCACCTCGGAATACGAAGCTGCCTTGTTCCGAGTGGCATTTTCCTTGGCATTTTTTGGGGCGTTCAGGATTGGCGAGCTGGTTAGCCCGTCTAAGAAAGTGCACGGGGGGATTGGGGCTAATGAAGTGCGTTGCCAGGAGGATAGAGTGTCCTTGTGGTTACGTAGATCAAAAACGGATCAAAAAGGGAGGGGCAAGAGTTCAGATCTTTTCGTTGCCGGGCTCACCGCTTTGTCCGGTTGGGGCCGTTCGGGGCTTTATGGCGGTACGCCCAGGGAACGTGGGGTCCTTTCTGATACATGCGGATGGGTGTCTGTTGTCCAGGTTTCAGTTCATATCGGTTTTCCGAACATGTTTGGGGTGCCTGGGTTTAGAGGCAAAAGAATTTTCGTCACATTCGTTCAGAATTGGGGCGGCTACGGAAGCGGCTCGAAGTGGGTTGGATAGTGAGTCGGTCAAGCGCATTGGGAGATGGGAATCAAGGAGATTTCGATCTTACATTCGCCCTCACTTAGTGGTAGGGGTGTGAGGAGAATAGGAGGAAGGGTATGAGGAGAGGAGTGGGGCTGATTGGAGTTTAAAAAAAAAAAAAAAAAAAAAAGGAAATAAAAATGATGAGGTTATGTTGACAGGCTTGGCTGTGGTTACGGTGGATACATGTTTTTCTCTCTTTCAGGTGTGGCGCCGGCGTTGGTCTGGATACTGGGGCACTCTTACGTGTACAGGGGGGGTAAGAGGGCTGAGGCAAGACCGGAAGGTCGGCAATTGGGGTTTCCAAGGCAGGAGGCCCGGATTCGCTGGCTGGGAATTCCGGGAATGTTATGGAGTAGGACGGTTCCAGAAGTACATCGTTATGCGCGACTGGACCGCCCACCTGACGTTTTAATTTTGCACGTAGGTGGGAATGACTTGGGTGTTAGATCTATGCTGGATGTGACGAAGGATATCAAATTTGATATTCTTCGTCTTCGTATGGCATTCCCGGAAATGGTGATAGTGTGGTCCGACATGGTGGCTCGTACTTCATGGCGGATGGCTAGATCCATAGAAGGCATCAATAGGGCGCGGAGGAAGGTTAATCGGGATGTGGCCAGGTTCATGGTTAGGAATGGGGGTTTGGTGATACGCCATTTTGAGCTGGAGTTGGAGACATGGCGCTACCTTCGGGGTGATGGGGTACACCTCAGTGATGTGGGTATAGACCTATGGGCGTTAGGGTTACAGGATGGTATACAGAGGGCTCTCAGGGTGTGGAGGGGCACCCAATTGTAAAGGTTTTTACATTTGGGTGCTGTGGCGGGTGTCTGTTCTTTGCAGGGGAAGGATGATACCTCGGAAAGAAGGGTTCAGGACCTGTCGTTGGTATGGGTCCTGACGGTGGGCTTACAGGTAACGGAGGTTTAGCTTGAAGCATTGGGATGGTGCACTGCGGTCATGGTTGTCTCTGAGCCAGCATGTCGGCTTGAGGCCTATTAGCGGATTTTGAGAAGTACCGCAGTGCAATAATAGACACAAAATGTTAATAGAGGTTCCTGCAGAGAGCGACACCAGTAATTTACTGAGGGTCCTTTAGGACAGAGTTTATGGTTACTGTTAAAAAAAGTTATACAGCGTTTTTTAATAAATAAGGCTGCTACGGCCTATATATATTTCTCCAACTCCTGGTGTGGTCTCGTTTACTTAGTCATAAGTAAGATAGTAAATAAGGGGTATATAATAAGGACATCTGTTATACGATAGTCATGCCCTGCTGTGAACTATTATATCAGGAATTGTAATTACATGCCATTGTTGAACAGTGGTAGGAAAAATTGGGCCTTTGGTGGTGGTGCTGGTGCTACAACACTGTCAGCCCTCACAGTTACTCTTGGTGGGTGCATGAATGGGCCCTACTGTAAATTATTAGATCAAGAATTGTAATTGCATGCCCCTGTTGAAGAGGGGCATACAAATTGGGCCTTTGGTGGTGGTGGTGGTGTTGCCACAACACTGTATGCCCTCACAGTTACTCTTGGTGGGCGCAGGAATGGGCCCTGCTGTGAATTATTAGATCAATAATTGTAATTACATGCCCCTGTTGAACAGGGGCAGAAAAATTGGGCCTTATGCCGCGTACACACGATCATTTTTCCCGTCGGGAAAAATTAAATTTTTTCACAAACGATCGTCTGTGGGCTTTTTTCAGTTTTTCCCGACGGGAGAAACGGCATTAATCACGACGAGAAAAATTAGAACATGCTCTAATTTTTCTCGTCGTGATTCCTGTCATTTTTTTCCGTGGCAGTTTTCCCATAGGGAAACACTGCTGCGGAGCCTACACACGGTCGTTTTTCTCGTCAAGAGAAAAAATGACGGGAAAAACAGCCGTGTGTGGGGGAACAAGCCGTTCCCTCGTTTTTCCTGTCGTGATTCACGGCGGTGTTTTCACCGCCGTGAATCACGATCGTGTGTACGCGGCATTAGGCACTGGTGCCACAACACTGCAACCCCTCACAGATACTGTACTTGGAGCACAGCAATGAGCCCTGTTGCGAAGTATTGCATCAAAAATTGTAATTACACGCCCCTGTTAAACAAGGGCTGAAAAATTGGGCCTTAGGCACTGGTGCTGGTGCCACGACACTGCAACCTCTCCCAGATACTCTAGTTGGAGTGCAGGAATGAGCCCTGCTGCAAAGCATTGCATAAAAATTTTTAATTACATGCCCCTGTTAAACAGGGGCTGAAAAATTGGGCCTTAGCCACTGGTGGCGGCACCCAGAAACAAAAATGTTCTTCCAAGCTATCATCATGAATCGGATCATTGAGGAGGATAGTCAGTCAACATAACAGGACAGTCACTCAGCATCAGCATAGGCAGTCTTGAAGGGATGTGACATTTCAAAATAAATTATTCTGTTATATCAGCTTCAGGTGCTTGGTAGCTGGTGGTGATCCAAGACTGGTTCATCTTTATGAAGGTCAGTCGATCAACCGAGTCGGTGGACAGGCGTACCCTGTGATCCGTGACAGCCTCCAGCAGCACTGAATGTGCGTTCCGAAAGAACGCTGGATGCAGGACAGGCCAGTAGCTCAATTGCATACTGTGCAAGCTCTGGCCAGTGATCCATCCTCAAGACCCAGTAAGCCAGAGGATTTTCGGTGGGAAAGGTATCCAAGTCTGACCTTGCCCCTAGGTATTCCTGCACCATGTATATCAAACGCTGGCGAAGGTTGCTGGAACCGATCATACCTTGGGGCTGCGGACTAAAAAATTGTCTGAATGCATCGGTCAGACGGCCACCTTCTCCACCGCTCCTTCTGCTACTGACCGAAGCCTCAGCAACTCGTTGTCCAGGACCAGGAGTTTGTAACCTCCCAGTCTCTGGGAACGCGTTGCACAGACCTTTCTGCAGTGCCTCCCGGAGTTGTCTCATCCTCTGCTCCCTCTGCGATGGCAAGATAAGGTCCGCAACCTTACCCTTGTACCATGGATCAAGGAGAGTGGCCAGCCAGTAATGGTCCCTCTCCTTGATCCGAAGAATACGAGGATCCTTCCACAGACTTTGCAGGATCAGGGAGGCCATGCAGCGTAGGTTAGCTGAGGCATTCGGTCCGAAATCCTCTGGGTCACTAAGGACGACATGATCCGCAGACAACCCCTCCCAGCCACGTACAAGTCCACAGGTTTGTTGGGACTGTAAATCATCCCTTAAAGACTGCTGCTGTTGATGCTGAGTGCCATGCTCCACCTCCATGCTGACACAATCCTCCTCCTCGTCCTCTTCCTGTGTGATGGGTGGGACAGAAGGAACACTGTCTGGGTAAAGGGGGCCTTGAGAGGCAAGGAAGTCCTCCTCTTCCTGCCTCTGTTCTGCCTCAAGTGCCCTGTCGATTATTCCACGCAGCGTATGCTCCAACAGGTGGACAAGAGGTACAGTGTCACTGATGCATGCACTGTCACTGCTCACCATCCTCGTGGCCTCCTCAAATGGTGCCAAGACAGTGCATGCATCCCTGATCATGCCCCACTGGCGTGGTGAAAAAAACCTGAGCTCCCCTGACCCTGTCCTGGTGCCGTAGTCACACAGGTACTCATTGATGGCCCTCTGCTGCGTGTGCAGCCGCTGCAGCATGGCCAACATTGAGTTCCACCTGGTGGGCATGTCACATATAAGGCGGTTCTTGGGCAGGTTCAACTCCTTTTGCAGCTCTGCCAGCTGAGCACTGGCATTATATGATCTGCGGAAATGCACACAGACTTTCCTGGCCTGCCTCAGGACATCTTGTAAGCCTGGGTACCTGCCCAAGAACCACTGCACCACCAGGTTAAGGACGTGAGCCACACAGGGCACATGGGTCAGTTGTCCCTGTCAGAGGGCGGAGAGGAGGTTGGTGCCATTGTCGCAAACCACCATTCCTGGTTTAAGCTGGCATGGCATCAACCACCTCCCGGCCTGCCCCTGCAGAGCTGACAGAACCTCTGCCCCAGTGTGGCTCCTGTCCCCCAAACACACCAGCGCAAGCACGGCATGGCATCTTTTTGCCTGCGTACTTTCGTAGCCCCTTGAACGCCTATGGAGCACCGCTGGTTCCGAGGACAAAGCACAGGAAGAGGCCATGGAGGAAGAAGAAGAGGAGGGGGTGGAGGAAAGGTGTGTCACAACCAGTAGTAGCATTTTGGAGGCGTGGTGGCGGAACAACCTCCAACACTACTGCACCGTGTCCTGCATCCTTCCTAGCTGCCAAAAGAGTGACCCAATGGGCCGTGAAAGAAAGGTAACGTCCCTGTCCATGCCTACTGGACCATGAGTCAGCGGTAATATGCACCTTACCGCTGACCGCCCTGTCCAGCGAGGCATGGACATTGCCTTCCACATGCCGGTAGAGAGCCGGAATCGCCTTCCGTGAGAAAAAGTGGCGTTTGGGAACCTGCCACTGAGGAACCGCACATTGCACAAACTCACGGAAGGTGGCCGAGTCTACCAACTGAAAAGGCAGCAGTTGAAGTGCTAGCAATTTAGCTAAGCTAGCATTCAACCGCTGGGCATGTGTATGGCTGGGAGTGAACTTCTTTCGACGGTCCAGCAGCTGGGGCAGGGAAATTTGCCTGCTATAATCGGACGTCGGTGTACTGCTAGCAGAGTGCCCGCAAGTACTTGGCTGTGACACACCTAATTCTACACCTTCATTCCTCTCAGTGCAGGTTTCAGAGAGGACTGAATGTACAGTGGGGTTGGAGATCCCAGCTGATGAGGAGCAAGGAGGGGTCCGCTTTGTTCTTTGGTGTGGGTCTTTAAGGTACGCTTGCCAACGAGCTGCATGGCAGGTCAACATACGTCTGGTCAAGCATGTGGTGCCCAAGCGGCTGATGTTTTGGCCACGCGAGATACGCTTGAGACATATGTTGCAAACAGCAGCGGTGCGATCTGATGCACTCAACTCAAAAAAGGCCCACACCAAAAAACTTTTGGAATAACGGGCAGAGGCAGCGCCCTGCACAGGCGGAGCTCTGCGGTGTGATTCAGTCGGTGTGCTGCCCTTACGCTGGCCCCCGGAGGGCATCCTGCCTCGTTGGAGAGCATCCTGCCTCCTCATCCTCCTCCTCCTCCTCCTCTCTCCTATCAGGCACCCACGTGGAGTCAGTGACCTCCCTCCTCATCACTGGAGCCAATCTGGCAGTATGCTGCAGCTGCTGGAACATCACTGCCAGATTGCTGTCCTTCTTGAGCATCCCCTCTCTCTGCTCTCACGCTACTGCCTTCCTCTAGCTGGGTAACATCTTCAGACCCTTCGAAACGCTGGGCGTCCTCCTGGAGCATGTACCCAACACTGTGCTCAAACAGTTAGGGGGACTCCCTTAGGAGGACACGGTGGGTCTAGGGAAGGAATGACTGATGATGACATTGATACGAGGGAAGAGGACGCTTTGGCAGCTGCTTTGCCAGTACCCTGAGCCTGGGTGAGAGAGGATGAGGAGGATGAGGAGGGCTTGGTCATCCACTCTACCAAGTCTTCGGCATGATGCGGCTCAACACGTCCAGCTGCCGAAAATAAGGACAAGCGTGTCCCATGGCCACGTGCTGATGACGATGCACCGCGTCCACGACCAGCACTGTTGTCTCTAGACACAGAGCCTGCTTGCCCTCTTTTATTGGCTCGTGACTGTCTGTCTCTCCTTGTTGGCCTTCCAGACATAGTAATGGCCTGCAGGGAGATGGGGAAACCAGCAATTGGGTAGTGTATATTGTGCTGGAGGCACACAACACCCACTAACTCCAGCAGATGCCTTTATTAGAGAACAGCAATGACGGGTATATACAGGTGTATACTGTACTAGGGCACACAACACCCACTAACTCCAGCAGATGCCTTTATTAGAGAACAGCAATGATGGGTATATACAGGTGTATGCTGTACTAGGGCACACAACACCAACTAACTCCTGCAGATGCCTGTATTAGAGAACAGCAATGACGGGTATATACAGGTGTATACTGTACTAGGGCACACAACACCCACTAACTCCAGCAGATGCCTTTATTAGAGAACAGCAATGACGGGTATATACAGGTGTATACTGTACTAGGGCACACAACACCCACTAACTCCTGCAGATGCCTGTATTAGAGAACAGCAATGACGGGTATATACAGGTGTATACTGTGCTGGGGCACACAACACCCACTAACTGCTGAAAATGCCTGAGAAAAGAACACACTGTCCCTGCCTGCCTATCTAGCTTAGAGAACAGCAATGACGGGTATATACAGGTGTATACTGTGCTGGGGCACACAACACCCACTAACTGCTGCAGATGCCTGAGAAAAGAACACACTGTCCCTGCCTGCCTATCTAGCTTAGAGAACAGCAATGAACAGCAACTCCTGCAGATGCCTGAGAAAAGAACAGAACATAGAACACACTGTCACTGCCTATGTATCTCTTTCCCTGCACGCTCTGGCGGCCTTTTATAGTGTGGGGCATGTACTAAACCCCCCTGAGCTATGATTGGCCACAGGCATCCTGCCTGTGGCCAATTATGGCTCTCCTCGCTGCCGGCGCTGTGATTGGCCAAGCATGCAGGGTCACAGTGCATGCTTGGCCAATCACAGCGTCGGGATTGCACTGCGATGGCGCAGTGTATTGTGGGCCGTTCGCGTCACTCGAATTTGGCGCGAGCGGCCCATAAAATTTGATCTTCATCGAACGATCGAACAGCCGATGTTCGAATCGAACGTGTGTTCGACTCGAACACGAAGCTCATCCCTACTCCAAAAGGTTACCAGGAAAAGATGTGCATACATGGAAGGAGCGCCAGACCAAAAAATAAAAGTCCAAATTCATTTATTGATGTTGTGTTAAAAGACAGCCAACCTGTTTCGGGGTCAAAGGGACTCCCCATTCATCAAGGCTTCAGTTAAAAATTAGAACCTTAAGTGGACTCAAAATAAGGCTTTCCTGTTGTAAACTGTGCAGGGAAGCTGATTGCTGGATTAGGATTCTTGGCAAGCAGTATCTGCATCAGTAGTCAAAACTAGAATCTGAAAGTATCTGCAGCAGCACTCAGAGTCTAGTTGCAGAGAACAGAACTTGTATGGATGAATATCCCAGTAATTCACAACAAAACCTGGCGGGAATGCACCTGAGCAGGAACACACACAGTATATAACAGCAATGTGTAGCGCAGCAGGTCTCAGATGCCAACAGCATCTGTCTTGAGGGGCATAATACGGCCTGGCCAGTCTGTACCCAAATTCAGAGGTTTCCAGGAAAGATAGCTTGTCCCTATCCTTTCCTTGCTTGTCT
Organism: Rana muscosa; assembly: GCA_029206835.1. Lineage (NCBI taxonomy): Eukaryota > Metazoa > Chordata > Amphibia > Anura > Ranidae > Rana > Rana muscosa. Next base: position 93,314,577 of record CM055118.1, on the reverse strand, counting down.
GGAACCTCTCCCTGTCACTAATTACTCTCCCTGTCATATGATGGGCACAGTGGCTGCATATGATGGGCACAGTGGCTGCATATGATGGGCACAGTGGCTGCATATAATGGGCACAGTGGCTGCATTTGATGAGGCATAGTGGCTGCATTTGATGAGGCATAGTGGCTGCATTTGATGGGCACAGTGGCTGCATTTGATGGGCACAGTGGCTGCAATTGATGGGCACAGTGGCTGCATTTGATGGGGCACAGTGGCTGCATTTGATGGGGCACAGTGGCTGCATTTGATGGGGCACAGTGGCTGCATTTGATAGGGCACAGTGGCTGCATTTGATGGGCACAGTGGATGCATTTGTCGGCACGGTGGCTGCAATTAATGGCCAAGTGGCTGCATTTGATGGGGCACAGTGGCTGCATTTGATGGGGCACAGTGGCTGCATTTGATGGGCACAGTGGCTGCATTTGATAGCACTGTGGCTGCATATTTTTTAGCACAAGCTAATACTGGTTACCTGTATTTATCCATGAGGAAAAATGCAAGTAACTGCACATAGAGTGAATGGGTCCTAAATGAGACTCTTTAATTAGAATGTTGTTAGCAATGACAGTCTACATATTTCTCTCAGAATGGATATCTTGATAGTTTGTATAAGTTACTGCTTGAGCTTTCTCTGCTATCTGTTCCCAGATAAACAGTGTTGCGGCGTGACCATGCTACAGATCATACCTGACCTCAAAGTATAACTAAAGGCAAAACTTTTTCATTAGTTTTGGATAGATTGGAGAGGGATTTAAAAAGCTGTCAGTTTTTATTGCTGTCTGTGCCCTCATTAGAGAGTTTCACCCTCTTTATTTGTCCTGTTTACCGTTATTATCAAAAGTAAAAAAAATCCCAAAGTTTGGTTTGTCCCCAGAGAATAAATGAAGGGGAAATCTTCCAATGGGGACATGGGGGGCCCCAATGGCTTCCCTTAATTTGCAGGGCTTTCTTCTCACTTTCTGTTTGAACTATGGGACAGGAAGTGATGGTAAATCTCCCCAATGGGACACAAAAGTTTAGCCTAGAGTTCTAATGTAATCAATCTGGCTCATTCAGCATAAGTGCAGCCGAATTTTAAAAAAAAGAGTAAAATGTTTTAAATTTCCTTGCACGAGATTGGGTACTCTGCACAAAGTGATTATTTTTTTTTTTTTACCTAACCTCATTCACTTAGCAAAGTTTAAATTTTGTTTGCAAAGTGAATACACTTTACTCTTTTATTAAATTAGCCTGATCACCAGGGGCATTGCTAGGATTGTGAAAGACCTCAAGCATCTTTGGGCACTCAAAACAGATGAAGTAAACGGCACAAGTGGGAGGGGCTTAAGAGGGCATGGCTAAATTAATGTGAGCATACTCAATGTGTATGTAATGCAGTGAGTCTAAGAGATAGAAGTAAAAATGTACAACATAGCGTATATCTTACAGGGTTCAGGAGTTTATAGCACACAGAGTGCAATGGTCAGGAGCAAGTAACACAAAGAGTGCAGGAGTCAGGACTAGGTAACACAAAGAGTGCAGGGGGATAGGAGTAGGTAATGCACAGAGTACAGGAGTCAGGGGTTTGTAACACTCAAAGTCTAGGATTCAGGAGTATGTAATGCAGAGAGTGCAGGTCTCCCCCTTCCAACCCCGCCACCGCATTGCACATCTCTCCCCCCTCCAATCCACTCCATTTCACATCTCTCCCCCCTCCAACCACCCCAACACACATCTTTCCACCTCCAGTACACATCTCTCCCCCTCCAACCCCCACAATACACAACCTTTCCCTTCCAGTACACATCTCTGTCCTCCAACCACCCAGTGCACATCTGTTTTCTCTACCCACCACCCCCAAGAAAATACCTCTGCCCCATCCAACCCCCCCTACCCCATAGTAAGCATCTCTCCCCTTCATCCAACCCCAGTACAAATTTCTCTCCCCTCCATCCCACTCTAGTACACATCTTTGCCCCCTCCCCCAGTACACATCTCTCCCCTCTATTCATTTCCAGTGCACATCTCTTCTCTCCAACCCACTCCAGTATACATCTCCTCTTCCTTTAACCCTCCTAGTGCACATCTCTCCCACCGACTGCAACCCACTCCATTACACATTTCTACTCCCTGAAACTGTCTGGTGCACACCTCTCCCAGTGCACATCTCTCCCCCCTCCAATACACATCTCTGCCCTCCATCCATCCCCAGTGCACATCTCCCCTCCCAGTGCACATCTCTCTCCTCCAACCTCCCAGTGAACATCCTTCCTGATCCAGTACACATCTCTGCCCCCTCCAGTACGCATCTCTTCCCTTCCAATATCTCTTTCCCCTCCAATACTCATCTCTCCTTACTCCAAACCCCCTACATATCTTGGCCCCCTCCAATACACATCTCTCCCCTGCAAATTCCTTCCCCCTTCCCCCAGTACATGACATTTTACAATAAATGAAAGTGGTTCTGATGGCTCAAGGTTTTTGCAAAACCATTGAACAGAGCAGGTAAGTATAACATGTTGTTTTTTTTTTTTTTTTTTATCTTTCCTTTTGGAACCACTTTAATGCATACGTATACCATACCATAGTCTCAGTTTTCCAGACCTCAAATACAATGGCAGATTAGAGTGAGGAGAAGTCCTTTTCTCAGGTGTATCACGCATCAGAGCCAAGGAGGAGTCTTCCTAAGCTATGATCTTCCAAGCTTGCAACAGTATTTGAGGTCTGTTGGTGGCTCTGTGTAATAGGTACTATAGCACCAGAAGTGTAAGACATTGCTGGTGTTCACAGTGTTGGGGACCTAGGGTTACCCCCAGGAGGTGTGGGGCATGTGCCCTGAGTACTTGGCACTAGCAACACCACTGTCCATCACATTTCATAGAATTCACGCTGGGGAGGAATTTACTAAAACTTGAACTGAAATAATCTGGAGCAGCTGTTCATAATAACCAATCAGCTTCGACCTTCAGCTTGTTCAGTTAAACTTTGAAAATGAAAGCTAGAACATGATTGGCTGCCCCGGCAATGCTGCTCCAGATTCTGGTTGCTCCAGTCTGAATCAATTCCCCCCCCACCTTTTCTCCTCAGTTTATTTCCAAAGCATCAGTGCCACCACAACCAGTAGCAATCATCTAGTCCAAAAATTTTTTTCCACTGTACAGATGAGTCTGACTACACAAAGGTAGGTAATATATTCCTATTACATTGGCTCCTACAGTTATCTGCAGCTCTCTGGTTCACCTGTTTCTACATGTTCACATGTCTCAGGACCTTCAGCTCTACATCTTCTCACTCATATTGCCAGTTGATTTCCTCAAAGCACTCTTGGTGGGAGAAAGAAGGATTTAAATGGACCTTCTTCGTGCAGTATTTCTTGCAAGTATATTGATATCAAACTTTAAAGCCATAAAATGACAAAAAGCCTGTCTGCTCTTCTTTACTCTTTACACTTTACTGTGTTTTTCCTCTTACTGACTTTCTCAGGGGTCCTGGCTTGCAATCGGCATTCCAATTCATACCAAAATTTTAAAGGCATTGTACACATTCAAATGTTTCCATTGTTTAAACTAGGTATTATTGTAGTTATATTTCTGGTGCTGTTTGTTTGCTCTACCTTGCAATGATAGTCTCATATGTTGTAGCTGAAGTTTGTAGTGTCCTGGCTGATCGATTCCCCTGTGCCCATGTATTCATTCCCCTAGCTTGTCTGCATTAGGGACAGGCAACGTCTGTTATTCTAAATCACACAGCATCCAATCCATGCCTTGCCATTTTCTTTGCGTCACATCACAAATGTGTGAGTGCTAACTTGATGAACACATGCCACCCCTTCATTGTTCTGCCTACTTGTGGCTGTTTGAGATCTAATTACTGCTAAGCTCTCACCTGCAGAGCACTAGACTGAGAGACCCAGGGATTGTTGGATATGTAGTCTCTACACAGTAAGCGTCAGTTCTTAGAATGTAGGCACAGGTCTTGCATTAACCTGTGCAGTGTTGATTAGCCCTGTGCCAATCACATGCACCCCCCCCCCCAAGAAAAGAAACTCTCTAGCAATACACACCCAACTGAGCATGTGCTGAGTGCATCCAAGGCTCTGTTCTATCAGCAGATGGACTGGGGACTGTGGAAGAAGGGGAGGATCAGAGAAGACAGAACCAAACAGCCTTTTTACACAATGCAGAGGATTAAACCCTTAGGTTCCACAGTGAGTATAACAAACATGCTTTATTGCATATACCGACTTATTTTACTGTTGTGGTTGTGTACTGTTGTACACTTTAAAGTGGAGTTCCACCCAGAAATGGAACTTCCGCTGATCGGATTCCTCCCCCCCTCCGGTGTCACATTTGGCACCTTTCAGGGAGGAGGGGGGAGCAGATACCTGTCAAATCCAGGTATTTGCTCCAACTTCCGGCAAAAGAGCGCTGCACATTGTGCGGCGAACTACGCTATATCCGGCCCCTCCTCTTCGCCCCCTCACCGCTGTCTTCTGGGAGACACACAGGTCCCAGAAGACAGCAGAGACCATTCAGAACATGCAGCGCGACTCGCGCATGCGCAGTAGGTGACCAGTAGTGAAGCCGAAAGTGGTTCCCTTACCAGGAATGGCGATAGCAGCACCCATGAGTCGATCCGAAGATCAGCTTCAGGTGCCGACATCGCGGGCTCCCTGGACAGGTAAGTGTCCATATATTAAAAGTCAGCAGCTACATTATTTGTAGCTGCTGACTTTTAAAAAAAATTCCCAGGCGGAACTTGGCTTTAAGTTCCTTTACAGCAGACTTATCAAACCATTTTTTTTTTTTATGGATCTGGCTTTGTCCACCTAAACTCATTGATATGGAGGGCTGTCCAGTTATGTTTAGCCATATACTGTATAACTGTTGTTATGGCTTTGTAAGCCATGTAGTGGCCACTGCTATATAACACCTACACAAGGTAAACAAGCTTATGCCCATGCTATTTAGGCTGCAGCTGAGGCACTCTTGAGCCCCATTCTGGCCGTGAAGCAATGTCCCTGGGACCAAAGCATTGTTACTGGATCCCATTTAGAATTTGGAGTCCAGGAATAGCAGTGTCCTTTAGTTTTCTGCCTTGTTTTTTAATGTGCTTTGCCAAGTATGTATGACTGCGCTTTAATTTGTCCAACAGATTTACTGTCCAGTAATAAACATTCATCATTACCCAGTCATTTTTTTCTTATTTACTTAAGCCTGACCTCATTCTGGCCCAATCCTGCATTTATAAACAGTTTATGAGTTGGCCGCACTTACTCAATGTCCTGTAGTTATCATCTATTTATATATGGCAATGACTGTGCACAACTCCAGTGGACACTAAGTTATAGAAATCTGAACCACATATCACGTACTGCTGGCTGCTATATTGGGCCACACATTCCTGCAGCAGTCCAACTTTTTATTTTTCTCTTGCACTCAGTATTACTAAATTAGATACATGTATATTTAGATATATTAACCCATTCATGCACAGATAGTTTCTTCAGGCAAGATATATGAAAAAACGGTTAAATGTATTCAAGGTAGATGTAAACCATAATGGAACAGCACTTTGCTAAAGCACAGTGTACTATAAACAACTGTCATTTTTATCAAATAAAATACTGTTTGGAACTTCTAGTTCATCCTTTGGCCTCAATTACTTGGGACTACTTAAGCATAGACCCATGCAAGGGCCGTGTTTGCCTGCACGGGATGCAGGATTGTTCTGTGCATTTGCGTGCAGGCAGTCCAGTTAATTTAAATTGGTACGCAGTGGCTGCCTAGACACAGCCACTGCTCCCAAAATTACATCTGTGTGGGTGCGGGCAGGTTCCTGAATGTCCTGCAAGTTCGGGACACACATCCACACCACATGTATGTCAAATTGGCAGCAGAGGCTGTGTTCATGCAGCTGCTGCACTCCAATTGACATGAATGAGGTTGCCTGCATGTGGATGCATGAAACACCTGTGACTCCTCTGAGGTCAAACGCAGCCATCGCATTGGAATACACGTAAGGGCGCCTGTACAAATGAGGCCTTTATTGCATTTCACTGCTTCTGATTTTTTTGCAGTCTCTTGGCAGAAACAAAAGTAAAGTAATGGAAATCTCCTATTAGACAGTTGACACTGGAACAAGATTCCTCGCTGGATGAGATCTATTTCTCTTCTGATGACAACTCAAATTGTTGGGTTTGCTTCACTTTTAGTCCCAGCGGCAGTAGTCATTGAGGACAAATAGAGAGATAGATCTCCCTAGTGATCCAGACAGTTAAAAAAAACTCACAGGGATTCTAATCCTTCATCACTCTATCCAAATCACTAGAAATATCTAGAAAAAAACGAATTTGGAATGTTAAAGCAAACCTTTACTTTGGCCATTTAACTTTGTTTTTAAAGGATATCTAAGGATATCTACACCTAAAACCAAAATTGAAATATATTGCAGCTTACTAGTCCTCAGATATAGTGGTTTAATTCGTTTTTATTTTTCAGGTTCAGAACATTTTCAGAAGAATCAGAAAATTCCCATTGATCTTCCTAGAAATGCAGTGTCCTTGTCATATTCTGAGAATTGAGCAGAAAGCACAATCAACCGTATCTTCCCTCCACGTATTTTCTCTAAACTACCAATGCACCATCCATGTATTGAAGATGAAGAAAGGAAGACATTTTTGTAGTCCAAATCAGTAGAGAAGGCTACTGACACCCATGGCTTCCTCCATAGATACAGTGGAGTTGGTGAGCATAGCCACCCTTGAACAGAAAGTTTGTTACTTGCCAGATCACCCAGTCGGAAAAAAAACCCCCATAAAAGCCTAAAAAAGAAAACAAATGCAACTCCACATCTAAGGACTGGTAAGCCGCAATATATAACTTTTTATTTTTCCTCGGTTTAGATACGCTTTATTTAATTTTGGGGAAAAAAAAAAACAATTAAAAGTCATAGGTTTATTTTCCAGTGTTGTAAAAACTTAAGAGTCATTAAGTAATAATAGTTGTTAGAAATTATTATTTCTATATAAATTTTGTTTGTGCTTTGACATATTCTGCTGTAGTTTCTAAGCAAATCAAGAGACAATTTTGTTAACATTGCACATAAATAACAAAATTATTCACAATATCCATCCCTTACTAAATATCTAGGCTTTGGATCAGTTTTTGTGAAACCCATTTGCTTCAGAGGAACCTTTAAAATAATTTTCAGGTCTCAGACAACCCTGGTAAAAGTATAATTATCAACATCTTACAGTGCATCAATGTGATCAGTAAGTTGTAGATATTACAAATGAAAGTATAAAGTATGTGGTATATCTGTCATATTTGAGACCCAGGGCATATGACAAAGTATTTTTAGTAATAATCATAATAATAATAAAATGAAACAAAGAATAAAAATGGCAAAAAACAAAACAGTGAACATTGTAGCCTCCTTGCATTGGTATTGGTAGTCAGTGAGAAGAATGTCCTGATCAACTGGAGTGTGTGAAACAAATGCCTCTTACATTGGGGGTCATTGGGAAGACTACATTTGGAATTCAGTAGAGAAATTGCCCAGTTACATTTTGGAAGAAGAAAGTCCTGATACATTGTTTGTTTGTTTTTTACAGTTTTTTTTTGTGGGAAGACCGATTAGATACATTGAGGGTCAGAGTAAAAATAGAGCTAAAAAGTTCACTAATGTCAGTGATTATTTATTTGAGAGAAAGAAATGGGCTCCACTGGTACCAGACTGATGGTTTAGCCAAGTGATGTTGACTCTGGATCTATGCAGGCACCATAAGTCAAGAGGTCAAGCTCCTATTGCTCACTGCTTAACCCTTTCAATACAGGGCTTTTTAGACCACTTCCATACCGGGCCTATTCTGGCACTTCTCTCCTACATGTAAAAATCATCATTCTTTTGCTAGAAATATACTCAAAACCCCCAAACATTATAAATATTTTTTTATCAGACAGCCTAGGGAATAAAATGGCGGTCGTTGCAACTTTTTATCTTGCACGGTATTTGTGCAATAATTTTTCAAACGCCTTTTTTTTGGAAAAAAAAAATGGTTTCATGAATTAAAAAATAACAAAACAGTAATGTTAGCCCAATTTTTGTAAAATATGAAAGCTTATGTTACGCCGAGTAAATAGATACCTAACATGTCACGCTTTAAAATTGCGCACACTCATGGAATGGTGCCAAACTTTGGTACTTAAAAATCTCCATAGGCGACACTTTGACATTTTTTACAGGTTACCAGGTTAGAGTTACAGAGGAGGCCTAGTGCTAGAATTGTTACACGCGCTCTAACGCACGCGGCGATACCTCACCTATGTGGTTTGAATGGCGTTTACATATGTGGGCGGGACTTACGTGTGCATTCGCTTCTGAGCGCGAGCTATTGGGGACAGGGGCGTTTTAAATGTTTTTTTTTTTTTTTTTTATTTTACTTATTTTTTTTTATTTTTACACTTTTTTTTTTTACACTTTTTTTTTTTATCACTTTTATTCCTATTACAAGGAATGTAAACATCCCTTGTTATAGGAATGGTGTGTGACAGGCCCTCTTTATGGAGAGATGCGGGGTCAATAAGACCCCACATCTCTTCTCCAGGCTGGAAAGCATGAGATCGGGAAAAATAAATCACTGATCTCATCCTTTCAGCCTCAATCGCGGCTTTGTTTACCTTTGGGAACCCAGGCGTGACGTTATCACATCGCGCCCGGGCCTCCGACGGTCATAGAGATGACTGGTGACCATCTGGTCACCAGTCATCTCTATGCTCGTCATGTGACCACTGGCGCTGGACGATTCTTTCTCCGGGCCCCCGATGGCACGGGAGAGCCCGGAGAAGCATCGGATGGCGGCGGGAGGGGGGGAATGTCCCCTCCCGCCGCCTATAAGAACGATCAAGCGGTGGAACCGCGGCTATGATCATTCTTATGGTGTGCAGAATCGCCGGCTGAAGAGAAGGATATCTGAATGATGCCTCTAGCTGCAGGCATCATTCGGATATCCCCCCACAAACCCAGGACATCATATGACGTCCACCCGGAGGGAGAGAGGGTTCCTGCGGCATAATTTTACAATGACCCGGTATGGAAGTGGTTAAGGAACCCTTAGCAACCTCTAATTCCACCTTGGTTGGGAAGGAATGATACAATCAAAAATGGGAATTTCAAATAGAATTTTCAAAGATATCAGAATAAATTGAACAAACGGTACAGTAACCATGTACTGGATTGTCTATAATGTTTGTTGTACAAGGGTTGTTTGGGCAGTGAGGCTAAAATTTATTGTGGCATTACAGAAATTTCATACTGGAGCTCTAGGGTTTAGCCAACAGTCAAAGCTTAGGTTTAGCAGATCTCCATTTAAGTATAGTGTGATAAAAAGGGAGAAAAAGTACGAGGAGTTTAAACAGTAGTAGATATATTTGGGTTTGCAGGTTTACCTTGAGGAGGTGGCAAATCCAGCAGCCCCAGTCCATGGTAAATTTGTCTGCAGGGTCCTTATTATTTATTTTTACAAAGGGTTTTATTAATATTCATTCCAACATTACTGCTCGACATTTTGATGGTTAAATCGCAAATAAACATGTAACAATACATAAAAAAATAAATAGAAAAAAATAGAAATGCTCAAGTCCTAGAAATTCCAGGATTGGTAATACGTAACATCTGGAAGTTAAATATCACAGTCCGGCACTTCGGTATTCTAGGAAACGCTGCATAAAGTATAGCGCTAAGACATCCATGCATAAAGTTGAGTGCAGCCCGTTACAAAATCATATATTCAAAAATTTATATTAACAAGAATATACCATAGAACAATGCTAGAAAGCTAGTCATGTAACCATTCCACCCAGGCATAGGCCTGGTGGCCTGATGAACCGAGAGAAATAATAGGAAATGAGACTGAAGAAAACAGCTGAAGGGGGTTGCCTTGAAAGGAAAGATCTTGCTGTTCACTTGCAGACTGCAGGAGTCTCTCTTTAGTGCGATAGTAATGTAATTTAATAGATATATCCCTCGGCGGGATCTGTGGATATGGTCAAATTCCAATCGCTAGAGAGAAATCTCAGGACCCAGTTCTTGAAAAAAGCAGTTGCTGTACCCTGCAGGTCAGTCATAGCTTCAGGGACTCTATGGGTGCGAAGGTTATCCCTGCGGGCCCTGTTTTCAGTATCCTCTAACTTATCTTGCATGGCCTCTAATTCTGCAGACATTTTATCAACTTCTTCCTCATGGCCTTCAAGTACAGTGGTTGTTAAATCCATACATTTCTCCAGCTAGTTTGTGTGGTGGCCTATCTCTTTAAGACCTTTTACAAGATCAGAGGAAAGTTTGCGAGAGGCCATGGTGATCTCATCCCGCACAATCGAACAAAATTTAGCCAACATAGCATCATAGTCTACTGGCAGTGAACTTAGCAAGTCTGTGGGAAATTGATGCAGGCTGTCTGCTGGGGAGGCCGGATCCACGCTGTGTGGAGTCGTCAGGCTCTGGAGGCTCGGGCGCCATCTTGCCTTTACTCTTTCCTGTGACCTCGGACTGCAGGCGGTTTCTTTGGACGAGCAGTACATAACCACCAGAAGCCAGGAGTGATTCGGAGCAGCAGGGAGTGGGTGAGTGGTGCCGGAGTGCGGGCTGTGCTTTATAGGCCAAGATTCAGTGGTCCGACGGCGCAGAGCAAGGGGATCAAGCGGCCACCTTCCTTGTTCGCACGCATGTGCCCCCCAGGTCTTTATTATTTAGGCAGTATGAGGAAAGGTAGATGGCCACTTTCCTGGTTAAGAAAAGAAGTGTTATAGGTAAAACGAGTTGTTGAGTCTATTTATATTATTATTATATCATAATAATTACAGTATCTCACAAAAGTTAGTACACCCCTCACATTTTTGTTAATATTTTTTTCTATCTTTTAATGTGACAACACTGAAGAAATGACACTTTGCTACAATGTAAAGTAGTGAGTGTACAGCTTGTATAACAGTGTAAATTTGCTGTCCCCTCAAAATAACTCAACACAACCATTAATGTCGAAACCGCTGGCAACAAAAGTGAGTACACCCCTAAGTGAAAATGTCCGAATTGGGACCAAATATTTTGTGTGGCCACCATTATTTTCCAGCACTGGCTTAACCCTCTTGGGCATGGAGTTCACCAGAGCTTCACAGGTTGCCACTGTGTGATGGAGTTGATAAAATGATTATTTTATGTCTAAGATTAATCTCTCTATTATCCACTCAAATATTGATATTTTCTTTTATTCTTTATTATTTTTATTATTTCTTTCTTTCATTATGCTTTGGTGTATTGGTTCTACGATTTAGTGCTCATGTCAGCTGCTCACATGGTTCACAGCCCCATCCTTAGGAATTTTAGAGTAAATAGCCCCCCTTCTGGGGATATATTTGCAAGGAACAATAGGGACACACACTAAGATATATTTATGCAATAAGAAGCTTATTGATGTTCATATTGGGAACCAGAAAGTTTATGTATGCTAGCTAAGAATATAATCAAGAGTATTATCATGTGTGTGTGTGTGTTATAGTAATCTTATAACCAGCCAGCAGTGAGTTTCCTTAAATGAGGAACAGATATCTCTTCTACTTCCCCACTCCTTGATTTACTCCTTCAACTCCCTCCTTCCGGCCCAACCCACCGTGCAAAGGAAAATGGCCCCCATGTCCTGCTAAGCTCCTCTGGAATGCAGACAGGTGGAAGAACAGACTCAAGAGGAAGACGACCATATATGGAATGAGAGAATCATATGTACACATTTGTGATGACGATTGCTTATGTCACTTTGTCTATAAAGCTGTAACTGAATAAAGAGCTTCCTGTTGAGCCAGAGATGAGGAAGAACCCATACTTACAAGTCTGTGTTCAGTGTGCAATTCTTAAAGCATGCATGCCCTCACATCATTATAAGATTTGGACCAGCGGCAGAATAGCGAATAGTATTCTGGTATTGGACCAGAGGCAATCTATTACAATTGGCATTCAACTTGGGTTTCTGGGCTCCGTTCTCAGGCCTAGCCAACCTAGCTATGGATGTCAGCGAATCGAGGCGTGTCTGCCGGGACGAGGCCTGATCATCTTCGTTTCACGGTAAGTGAATACTGTTCTAATTCTTACCTGCGTTATTCCGGTTCAGTCACCCTCCCTTTCGCTCACATTCAGTCGGCTCTTCCGAGATCGGCAAAGACGGGTAACTTCTTGTCCAGAACCGATTTAATAAGAACCTGTCTACCTATTCTGCCGGCTGATATTTATGTTGTGTTTTGTTCTGTGTTGACTTGAATGTGGCTATTTCAGCGGAATGTCTGTATGTGCAGGGGGAGACACAATAATTCCTCGTCAGGGCTCCGGAGGTATTGACACAATAATTCCTTGCCAGGTTGGGCCTTGATTTACAGAGAGAGGTGTTTAGCCGAGCCTTGATTTGCAGAGAGGGGTGTCTGGATATGGGTTTAGACACAGTATTTCCTTGTCCGTTTTCTTTAGAAAGATTCAGATTAATAGAGAGGTGTCTGGTGTTTTCTGGTTGGCAGAGAAAGGTGTCCGGTGCACAATAATTCCTCGCCAGAATACTCATATATATGTGTGTATGAAGTCACTGGATTCCTTGCTAAGTATCCATAATTTTTGGGATTCTAGTTGAAGAGAGGCTGGCTGCTTACATTTATATATATATATAATACAAATCAGGTAGGTTCGGGGTTGCATTTTACCTTCATACAGAAAGCAGGGCTGAAATAGCGTGTCATATTCTTACCTGTGAATGTGGATTCATGTTTGTGCGTGAAGGTGGTTGGGGTTTTAGTTAAGCTGATCCAGGTATATGATATACGGGAGGTATATTGGGCCTTAATACGCCTGTTAAACTAGCTTGGCAGATATTGCAGTGTTCCCAGTCCACGTGCAGTATAGTCTGTCTTTTACATGTAGCGGGGGTCCCAAAGTTAGGGATTGCTATACTAAATTTGCGATGATGCGAGTCAGAGTTGGCTCGAATCTTTCAATTTACCGGACTCTGCCTTGCTGCTGTTTCACCTGGTGTGCAGTTCCTATAAGTAGTATGGGTGGCGCTGTCACTTGTACTCGGGGTTGAACCACAGGTGATGGAGTGGCGATTGAGTGTCCTCTCTCAGCAGCCGTGCAGTGGGCGTGGTCTACCCACTGTGCATGCCAGGAGAGGGTACAAAAGGGGTGGACGCCATTAGAGAGGGAGCAATTCCCGGGGCCCATGCCCGGAGAGAGAGAGCAATTCCCAGGGCCCATGCCCGGAGAGAGGAAGCAATTTCCGGGGCTCATGCCCGGGGGGAGAACCTACGGTCCAAGTTCAAGTGCATGGCCCTCCAGGCTATGGGGCCACATGCGCTTCAGTCCCAGGCACCTTTAGTCCTGGGACTGCAACTTCAGCCCTGGGCCCAGCACCTTTAGCTGGAGCCCACTTCGGGAGGAGGAATCCTAGGGTGCCGCCTTGCGAGGGGACCCGTTTCTGGAAGAGGAGGCTGGGGGAGGACCGTTCCGAAGGACTGGTGAGAGATCACAGTGAAGGAAGGGGCCCAGTAACTCTCCGGAGGGATGTCATCCATCCAAAAAAGGGATCTAAACAACGGGACCATTACGAGGTTCGGGACACTATCGATTCTGTGGCAGAGGATCTCCTGAACGCATCCATTAGGGAATCTGATAGACTGTTCGAGCTACATGCCGGCTGCTAGTGCCCTTGGGTGACTATCCGGGTGAGCTATACCCACTCGGGATCGAGTGGCGAAGAAGCCAGGAGTGCCTGAATTGATCTGTCTTCCTTTCTCTCTTCTCAACTTTGTGGATGTTCATGCATAAGAAAAATAAACTCTACGTTGGAGTTGATACTGGTGTGGATCTTGGAGTTACTTGGGGTATAGAGACTTTGTCCTTACATTCTAGGGACAGTGTCACGTACCTGGTGGTGAGCCTGGAATGCAGGGAGCGGCCTCTTTTGCACCTCTTACTCCGGAACCCCTGATGGTGGGAACAGGAAGCTCGGGAGTGCAGAGTCGCACAAGTGCCTGTCAGGAACACTGGTGCAGAGATGGAGCTGGACTTCAGGAAGCTCTGTGCAGGTGTCAGCGACAGCAGGAAAGCTGGAACAGCAGGCAGGCTTGGCACACAGGAACTGAGGAGTGAGGCAGCAGGCAGCGGGGGAGGTGTCCTATAGTACAGGGCACAGACAAGTCCAAACAGGCCGGGTCATCCACTGGCTGGCAGGTCAGGTTCAATTCCAAAGGCAGAGGCAGAGTCGTTATTAAGGCCGGGTCGGCAACGGGCAGGTGGCACAAGGAGCAGGCAGAAGCAAGGTCAACAAGCCGGGAGTCAGAGGGCAGGCGGAAGGCAGGAAGCGTCAGGAACAAGCCGGGTCACAGGAACAGATCGGTTAGAGTATTAGTATAGAGTATTAGTCTGAAAAAGCCCGCAAAGTAAGTGCAGCGAAGGAAAAAGAAAGGGGAGGAGCCCTGCCAAGTGCGTGCTCCTCGTGGTACGTTTGGCGCGAAAAGGGACATTATCTGTTGGACTATTGACGAAGCGACATGTCTGCTCCTTCATGGAAACTAGGGGTGCGGAATTTAATCGTTGCATCGGTGCATCGCGATTCGGGCGTCCCTGATGCGGCACCGATGCAGGGAAACCTAATAATCGATTATCCCCGATGTCTAGCCCCGCCCCTTCATTCCCGGGAGAGCCGTTTCCTCATTTGTTATTTTTTTCCTATGACGCGCTCATGTGACTGCCCGGCCCGCCTCTCTGCTTTCACGTCTCACGTACGCCAGGAGAGACGTGAAAGCAGAGAGGAGAGAGGGCAGTCACATGAGCGCGTCATATACACACACTGTTCCCCCGCCGGATTCTGTTCCCCTGGCTCTCGGCTACTATCGGAACTCCGCCCCCCCAGCCCTGTACATTGCCGCTCCCTCCTCCTACGAATGCTAATGCTCCTAATACCGCCCGCCCCGCCTCTCCAGCCCTCTGCTTACGCCTACTGTTTAACGAATGCTAATGAGCAGAGGGCTGGAGAGGCGGGGCGGGGCGGTATTAGGAGCATTAGCATTCGTAGGAGGAGGGAGCGGCAATGTACAGGGCTGGGGGGGCGGAGTTCCGATAGTAGCCGAGAGCCAGGGGAACAGAATCCGGCGGGGGGGACCATTCTCGGCACAACAGGAAAGTTCTCACTACTGCAGAAAAGGTTAGTTTGGAATTAGGAATTAGGTTAGGGATTAGAATAGGGTAAAGAAGTGTGCAAAAAGTTCATTAAAGTGCCAGTATTATTTTTTCTTTAAAGTAAAACGGATATTATACTTACCTACTGATCTTCTGTAGCATGTCCGCAGTCACCGACCATCTCCTGTAGCATGTCCGCAGTCACCGACCATCTCCTGTAGCATGTCCGCAGTCACCGACCATCTCCTGTAGCATGTCCGCAGTCACTGACCATCTCCTGTAGCATGTCCGCAGTCACTGACCATCTCCTGTAGCATGTCCGTAGTCACCGACCATCTCCTGTAGCATGTCCGCAGTCACCGACCATCTCCTGTAGCATGTCCGCAGTCTCTCTGACCATCTCCTGTAGCATGTCCCCAGTCTCTCTGACCATCTCCTGTAGCATGTCCGCAGTCTCTCTGACCATCTCCTGTACTATGTACAAGTTGTTGTCTGCTTTGTTTAGACTTTGCTACATGCAGGGAGTGTTGTCGTTTTTTAAAAAGAACAGATATAATAAAAAAATTTTTTAGTTCTCCTGACTGCTTGAATTTTTTTGACGAAAACCATGCGCACTTGCGCTGTAATCGTGATGCATCGTGATGCATCGCGGAATCGAATCGAATCGTTGACCTGATAATCGTAATCGAATCGAATTGTGAGGCCAGTGAAGATGCGCACCTCTAATGGAAACCTGCTTCACCGGGATCTTGTACTCTTTTGCTCGGTCCAACCATGGATGTGACCCCTATTGCTGCCTCTTTGACTGACACAGGAATCCGTCTGAAGCCCAGAGGCTGCTTTGTCCTTTATGTATGCAGAGATGCGGAGGCCTTGGGCATGATCTGTGTAAAGTGTCAGGGACTGATTGTGCACCTTCGGCTTTCGTGAGATGCACCCGCCATGCGGAATTCCTGTTCAAGGTAGAACAGCCAACAGAGAAGCCAAAGGTTTACCGAGTGAATTGGATCTCAGGTGCTGTTACTCCTGAGGAGGAGGTGTGTGCTATCACCGCAATTCCCAAGCGCAGTCCCGCGGAGGTGGTGGATGTAAAGACTGAAGCTCCGGCCATTGAGGAATTCGAGGCGGAGAACCCAGTGGATGCTGCCTCAGTCGCAATGGAGTCCTCCCTTCCGCCTGCCAAATGGAAGGTAGGACTTGTAAAGACTTCCCGCAGCCGCGGTGGAGGCCCACCCCAGCGCCCGCCTGACTCGGATCGTCCAGCCGGAGGAGTTTCCGAACGATCCACGATGGGTGAAGGTTGAGGTCGGCCGGGGAAAGGAACAAAGGTCAGTGTCCGTTCTATTAGGGATGCTTGGGTGCCTGACCCAAAGGGACTTTTGAAAGCTGATACTGTGTCCACGAGAGCTTGCCTGCCAGCGGAGATGTGGGAGTCTTCGGACATAGACCCTTCCTCCTGATTTGGGAGATGATGGAGAGAGTGATGAACTGTTTGTCAGTAAGGGATGGGACAAGATTTCGCTAACTTCTCCCCGTAGTGTAAAGGGATCGCCCATGGACTCTGGGGATACTACACCCCGGGTGGAAGCCCCTGTTAATGCTGGAGAAGTTGTTCCCGTGCCCACTTTGCGAGCTCCGGTGTCTCCCGTGCCTGCTGTTTTGGAGGCCCATTCACCAATAAGGCCTCCTATGCCACAGATGGAGCCTGTGTGCCCAAGGAGATCTCCGGACGCCATTGTCCTGCCAGGAGCTGGAGATCGGGCGACCATGCCGCCTTTAGCCCGACTGCAACAGCTCTTGAACCAAAAGGTTGCTACGGACTATGGATGGGAGTACCCATACGTCCCAAAGAACTTGCTGTTTGAAATCGAAGCCTCTCGAGAATGATGGTACAGTGACTTTATCTGGGATCGATTGGAGGTAAAGAAAGGCCACAGGTACTTTTCATGTTCGGCCGTAATGACTGGGAGATACAAGGGCTGCTGAAAAGATTGGACTCTTGGTCGCCACATACATGCGGATCGGGTCGTGATCTGCAGTAAGGACAAAGATGATGCAATCTATTCAATTGAGACTTTGGATAAGGACTGGAAGTCTCTGACCCTCCCTGATCCATGCTTTTACCTCTGAAGTGGGACTTGTTTTTTTTTTTTTTGTTACAGCTTTGGGGATAATGCCTTGAACTGCTGTACTGACTCTATTTCCGGGGATTTTTACTTTTTGAAGGATTGTTTTTTTTTTGTTCCCTTCCTTTTTTTTTTAAAAAGAAAAAAACTTTGAGGTAGAGCTAGTCAGGGCCAAGCTGGAAGCCGCCGATATCAACAAGGGGATCCTTGTAGTGTAGTGCGTTAGTGCGCACTTAGGCTAAAGAGAATTATATGTGTGCTGCCACTAGGTGGTAGTGGTCTGCAAAACTTTTTAAAGCACTTACACAGTACTGCTATTTGAAAATACACTAGGCTTAGTGTGTGCCGTTTTTAGATGAAACAAATTATCTTTTCTAGGAGAGATGGTTTGATTCATGTACATACAGTAGTGATAGAATGTTATTTTGTTTGTGATATATGTGTTTCTTTCCCATACAGGAGACCATCAAGCAACTCACCGGAGATTGGGTGGGATCTAGTTGCGATAGGATGGTGGGAGGGAATGCCATTGTTGTGAAAATGTTTCTGTCTTTCTCCTCTTTGCTGAAATTTACTTCTTTGATTCAGGCACTCTGGTAGTTTTTTTTTGTTTTGTCTTTTTGTACATAGTTCTGAAGCTAAGTTTGCGCCTGCTCAGGATTGAGTGTGCAAATTTGTCTCCAGACACTGGGGACAGTGTCTCTTTAAGAAAGGGGAGTGTGTAGCGGGGGTCCCAAAGTTAGGGATTGCTATACTAAATTTAGGGGTGATTCGAGTGGTAGTTGGCTTGAATCTTTCAATTTACTGGACTCTGCCTTGCTGCTGTTTCACCTGGTGTGCAGTTCCCCTAAGTAGTATGGGTGGCGCTGTCACTTGTACTCGGGGTTGAACCACAGGTGATGGAGTGGCGATTGAGTGTCCTCTCTCGGCAGCCATGCAGTGGGCATGGTCTACCCACTGTGCATGCCAGGAGAGGGTACAAAAGGGGCGGACGCCATTAGAGAGGGAGCAATTCCCGGGGCCCATGCCTGGAGAGAGAGAGCAATTCCCAGGGCCCATGCCCGGAGAGAGGAAGCAATTTCCAGGGCCCATGCCCAGAGGGAGAACCTATGGTCCAAGTTCAAGTGCATGGCCCTCCAGGCTATGGGGCCACATGCGCTTCAGTCCCAGGCACCTTTAGTCCTGGGACTGCAACTTCAGCCTTGGGCCCAGCACCTTTAGCTGGAGCCCACTTCGGGAGGAGGAATACCAGGGTGCCGCCTTGCAAGGGGACCCGTTTCTAGAAGAGGAGGCTGGGGAGGACTGTTCTGAAGGACTGGTGAGAGATCACAGTGAATGAAGGGGCTCAGTAACTCTCCGGAGGGATGTCATCCATCCGAAAAAGGGATCTAAACAACGGGACCATTAGGAGGTTCGGGACACTATAGATTCTGTGGCAGAGGATCTCCTGAACGCATCCAATAGGGAATCTGATAGACTGTTCGAGCTACATGCCGGCTGCTAGTACCCTTGGGTGACTATCCGGGTGAGCTATACCCACTCGGGATCGAGTGGCGAAGAAGCCAGGAGTGCCTGAATTGATCTGTCTTCCTAACACCTTTCTCTCTTCTCAACTTTGTGGATGTTCATGCATAAGAAAAATAAACTCTATGTTGGAGTTGATACTGGTGTGGACCTTGGAGTTACTTGGGGTATAGAGACTTTGTCCTTACATTCTAGGGACAGAAACCAGCTTTGAGGACGACCTTGCTGCAAGACCCGTAAGTTAAAACAAGTGTGCTTAACCTCTGCAAACCAGAGGGTAAGGGCATGGTGGGCATGGTGGGCATTTTTCTCCTGTGAGCGAGCCAAGGACAGTGGAGAGAAAGGGTGCCGTGTGCTACATACAGTTCATTTTGGGAGAGAAGCACAGACGCAGCTGGGTAATCCCTCCTAAACCCCCCCTTTTGTGTTGCACAGCCATAAATTCCACAAACCTATCTTGGGAGGGCTGTGTAGAGGGGGTCAAATTTCCCTCCCTCCTTTTTCTCTCCTGGTGGGGGCTGGTGTGCTTCTAACTTAAAGATGGCAGATTGACCCTGTGTATGCTAAATGAACTAATTCCTAAGTCTTGCTTGTTAGCTTGCCTGTCTGAAAAGACAAATCAATCTCCTCCCACTTTTGTTAAGGGGGGTTGCTGCTTCTTCTGTGAGGGAAGGGGGAAAAAAAAAAAGAGGAATGTTTTTTAAACTTGCTGTTCTATTTTGTTCAGTCGTATAACTGTTTCACGTCCCTTCTAGCCTATGGCTGATTTTAACCCTGAGTGTGCCTTTAATTATGAGGTCTGGAGTTTTTAGATTTGATGTTTATTTTTAGGTTGAGCCTTTGCTACATAGCTATTTAAAACTCTTTGCAGGTTTACGTTGCGTGGTGTGAAGGGTGGATTCTGCCCCATAGCAGAGACTGAACAGAAATAAGGGTTGGCAGACCTCATTGAAGTGTGGTTGAACATATGCTTGACTAATCCAATCTACATATGCTTTGGAGTGACATTAGTGCTAACTGCAGTATGTATTGGTCTCACTTCTAAAGCAAGGGTGAGATATCTTTTGTCATATCTCCTGACATTGAATTTAAGTCTTGGAATTGGATTGATTATAGGATATGTTGAACCATTGATTCATTCCAAATTTAACATAAGTGTTGTTTGATTCATCACACTGTGTGCATAATGTAACGTTTTTGTTTATGCATTATAAGAGGGTAAAGAGTTCTGTTTGTCTTGAGAAAGATAACATAGTGTCAAATTAATCAAGAGTACTTACCTCCTGTGCAGTAACGGAAAGACGTTTCGCAAGGGTTACCAAGTTTTAAATGTTCTAGTATCATTTAAGTATTGAACTGTGCATATGTCTTGTGCCATAGGGATTGCATAGGAATGTATGTACATATTATCTGAACGAGGACAAAGCCTCCCTCCACCCTATCATGGTAGCCATAACTGGGCGTGTGTGGAATGTGGGAGGTCCGGACCCCCACACCCTGACCGCTCCAGGCTCTGCCCCTAATGCTGTTGTAAGTTGGAGGACCTCCTATGGAAGTCCCTCCCCTTGCAAGCAGGCCTTCCTCCACCATCATCCCTACCATCTCAAATCCTTTATCCCCTGTGCCCAGTATTGAATGCAGATGGCTACTTTTATTGCCCACCGGTCATTGCCCCAGTGATGCCTCCATTACCAGGTTACATAGCAAAGGAGCATTATCGCATGGGAGAAAGAGATACCGCTCCAGGTGGGTACAATCCGGCAATCTATGTCCTCTCGGAAACCAAGGGTGCAGGCAATGCTTGTAGCAGAAAATGGGATGGATGTATGGACAGCCACACTCCAAAAAATCGTTCAGGTAGCCTTTTATTTAAAAATTGCAAAGCACTACAGATCACAGCAGACAAAATGGGGGTACAACTGACATGTTTCGCACTGGGAACTAGTGCTTAGTCATAGCTTATCATGCTATCAAGTGCTTTCGTAGCGGGTTTGAGAGAACCGATACAGATAGGGCTGACAGTGCCCCGACCAGTATAGTACAGGACCTTGTAGCAGTGAACGAGGCCACCCTCCACACACTTTTCTGTCTGGGGTGCCCCTGTCTGCAAAGTTTTTCCCTGTCATAGATTTAGCGTGTGCTGAAGCCATACGGCCCATTCCGCCCCCCGGTAATACTGAGGCCCTACATGCATTTTTGGGACTGATCTCTTACTGCAGAGCCTGTTTACATGTGGCTTCCCTTCTCATGCAACCCCTGTATGACAACCTGCCGTGTGACCCCTTTGCGCTGTCCGAAGAAGCACTCATTAACTTTTACCTTTTGAAAAAGACGATCAACGCTGATCCTGCTCTCAGTCTCCGTGATTATGGAAAGCCCTTTTGCCTGTTCATATCTGAGATGCAGGGCCACGCCTCAGGGGTGTTGACACAACGGCATGGACTCCTTAACCGCCCTATTGGTTACTATTCAACCCACCTAAACCCAGTTGCCAGAGGAGGCCCATCTTGTCTCCAAGCTGTTTTTGCTGCCCAGGCCCTGCTGGACAAAACTTCAGATATTGTTCTGGGCAATCCCCTTATGCTGCTAGCCCCTCACGATATCTCTGCCATTCTGAATCAGACGCAACCCAAGCATTTATCCTCTGCCCACCACCTCCGGTTGTAATGCAATTTACTCATGCAATGCCAACTACTCAACCCTGCTACTCTCCCTCCTCTTGTCCAAGGGGGGTATCATGACATGTCTCTGGATGAACAGGAAGAAGAGAACGCAGACCTACCTGCTCCTACCCCAGATGCAGTACGAGTGGATGATCTTTGGACTGTAGGAACCCGCCCATGTCTCCCCAGAGCTTTGTACCCAGCTGTGGTGCAATGGGCCCATGGAGCAGCCCATCTCTCAAAGACTTTGATGAACTCAATTATAAACAAACATTATGTAGCTCCAGGTATAACTACTTTAACTAATCAATACTGCAAGTCCTGCCACACTTGCCTTGCATGCAACCCCGGAAGGCTAGAGAAACCACCCCCGAAACACTCAGCTAGACCGCTCTACCCCTTCCAGAGGATACAGTTTGATCACATACAAATGCCAAAGAGTGGTAGATTTGAGTATGCCCTGGTGGTGGTAGACATGTTCTCAGGATGGCCCGAGGCTTATCCAGTCGCAGGTCAGACAGCGAAAACCACAGCTAAGAAATGTACCACTAAGAAACAACCACTGTATGGTCTTGGCTAGTGATGAGCCGAACACCCCCGGGTTCGGTTCGCACCAGAACCCGCGAACGGACCGAAAGTTCGTACGAACATTAGAACCCTATTAAATACAATGGATGCGAACGTTCGAATTCTAAAGTGCTAATTATAACGACTATTATGCATGTTATTGTCCTAAAAAGGGTTTGGGAACCCGGGTTCTGCACCAGGGGACATGTATCAATGCAAAAAGAAGTTTTAAAAACGGTCGTTTTTCGGGAGCAGTCATTTTAATGATGCATAAAGTGAAAAAAAAAAAGTCAAATATTCCTTTAAATATCGTACCTGGGGGGTGTCTAAAGTATGCCTGTGAAGTGCCACGTGTTTCCCGTGTTTAGAACTGTCCCTGCACAAAATGACACTTCTAAAGGAAAAAAAAGCCATTTAAAACTGCTTGCGGCTTTAATGTAATGTCTGGTCCCGGTAATATGGATGAAAATCTTTAAGAAAAATGGCATAGCTACCCCATGACCCCCCCCCCCCTACCCCAGCCCATTACCAGCCCCTTTGGGTCTTGTATGGATATTAAGGGGAACCCCGCACATAAAATAAAAAAGGCCCTATATACTCTGAACAGCCGTATACAGGCGGTGCATACAAGACAGGGACTGTAGGTTTGTTCTTATGTAGAATCTGTTTGTAATTTTGAACAGGTACATTGTTTAAGTGTAGCTCCAGCCCAAAAATCTATTATTAAACTTTTTGGAAAACATAGGTAAGGGTTATCACCCCTGTAACATTTGTTTTGCTGTCTGTGCCCCTGTTCAGAACATTTCACCTCACTTTCCGTCCCAATGACAACTGTTTTTGAAATGTGGTGTTTTTCTTGAAACAAGGATTGCTGATAAAGCATCAGTACAGAGGAGACACCTTTCTCCCATATTAATTCTTACAGGAGAGAATTTTCCTTCCTAGGGGTAGATTTCCTCTCACTTCCTGTTGTCTTCTTGCGTTTGCAAGTAGGAGTCGTTTGTAAGTTGGATGTTTGAAAGTAGGGACCTGCCGTATATACTCTGCAGAAATAGGCCCCTTAGTTGTTGGTGTTGGCACAACACTGTAAGCACTCACAGTTACTCTTGGTTGGTGCTGGAACGCCCTGCTGTCAACTATTATATCAGGAATTGTAATTACATATAATTGTTGAACAGTGGTAGTAAAAATTGGGCCTTTGATGGTGGTGCTGGTGCCACAACACTGTAAGCCCTGACAGTTACTCTTGGTGGGTGCAGCAATGGGCCCTGCTGTGAATTATTAGATCAAGAATTGTAATTGCATGCCCCTGTTGAACAGGGGCTGAAAAATTTGGCCTTTCGTGGTGGTGGTGGTGGTGTTGCCACAACACTGTAAGCCCTCAGAGTTACTCTTGGTGGGTGCAGGAATGGGCCCTGCTGTGAATTATTAGATCAAGAATTGTAATTACATGCCCCTTTTGAACAGGGGCTGAAAAATTGGGCCTTTCGTGGTGGTGGTGGTGGTGGCGTTGCCACAACACTGTAAGCCCTCAGAGTTACTCTTGGTGGGTGCAGCAATGGGCCCTGCTGTGAATTATTAGATCAAGAATTGTAATTACATGCCCCTGTTGAACAGGGGCTGAAAAATTGGGCCTTAGGCACTGGTGGCACAACACTGCAACCCCTCACAGATACTGTACTTGGAGCACAGCAATGAGCCCTGTTGCAAAGTATTGCTTCAAAAATTGTAATTACACGCCCCTGTTAAACAGGGGCTGAAAAATTGGGCCTTAGCCACTGGTGGCGGCACCCATAAACAAAAATGATCTTCCAAGCTATCATCATCAATCGTATCATTGAGGACTCGGAGGAGGAGGATAGCCAGTCAACATAACAGCACAGGCACTCAGCATCAGCATCAGTCTTGAAGGGATATGACATGTTAAAATCAATTAGTCTGTTATATCAGCATCAGGTGTGTGGTAGCTGGTGGTGATCCAAGACTGGTTCATCTTGATGAAAGTCAGTCGATCAACCGAGTCGGTGGACAGGCGCACCCTGTGATCCGTGACAAATCCTCCAGCAGCACTGAATGTGCGTTCCGAAAGAACGCTGGATGCAGGACAGGCCAGTAGCTCAATTGCATACTGTGCAAGCTCTGGCCAGTGATCCATCCTCAAGACCCAGTAAGCCAGAGGATTTTCGGTGGGGAAGGTGTCCAAGTCTGACCTTGCCCCTAGATATTCCTGCACCATGTTTATCAGACGCTGGCGATGGTTGCTGGAACCGATCATACTTTGGGGCTGCGGACTAAAGAATTGTCTGAACGCATCGGTCAGACGGCCACCTTCCCCACCGCTCCTTCTTTGACTGGCCGAAGCCTCAGCAACTCGTTGTCCAGGACCAGGAGTTTGTAACCTCCCAGTCTCTGGGAACGCGTTGCACAGACCTTTCTGCAAGGCCTCCCGGAGTTGTCTCATCCTCTGCTCCCTCTGCGACGGTAACATAAGGTCCGCAACCTTACCCTTGTACCGTGGATCAAGGAGAGTGGCCAGCCAGTAATGGTCCCTCTCCTTGATCCGAAGAATACGAGGATCCTTCCGCAGACTTTGCAGGATCAGGGAGGCCATGCAGCGTAGGTTAGCTGAGGCATTCGGTCCGGAGTCCTCTGGGTCACTAAGGACGACATGATCCGCAGCCACCTCCTCCCAGCCACGTACAAGTCCACTGGTTTCTTGGGACTGTAAATCATCCCTAAAAGACTGCTGCTGATGATGCTGAGTGCCAGCCTCCACCTCCATGCTGACACAATCCTCCTCCTCCTCCTCCTCTTCCTGTGCGATGGGTGGGACAGAAGGAACACTGTCTGGGTAAAGGGGGCCTTGAGAGGCAAGGAAGTCCTCCTCTTCCTGCCTCTGTTCTGCCTCAAGTGCCCTGTCCATTATTCCACGCAGCGTGTGCTCCAACAGGTGGACAAGAGGTACAATGTCACTGATGCATGCACTGTCACTGCTCACCATCCTCGTGGCCTCCTCAAATGGTGCCAGGACAGTGCATGCATCCCTGATCATGCCCCACTGGCGTGGAGAAAAAAAACCAAGCTCCCCTGACCCTGTCCTGGTGCCGTAGTCGCACAGGTACTCATTGATGGCCCTCTGCTGCGTGTGCAGCCGCTGCAGCATGGCCAACGTTGAGTTCCACCTGGTGGGCATGTCACATATAAGGCGGTTCTTGGGCAGGTTCAACTCCTTTTGCAGCTCAGCCAGGCGAGCACTGGCATTATAAGATCTGCGGAAATGCACACAGACTTTCCTGGCCTGCCTCAGGACATCCTGTAAGCCCGGGTACCTGCCCAAGAACCGCTGCACCACCAGGTTAAGGACGTGAGCCACACAGGGCACATGGGTCAGTTGTCCCTGTCGGAGGGCGGAGAGGAGGTTGGTGCCATTGTCGCAAACCACCATTCCTGGCTTAAGCTGGCGTGGCGTCAACCACCTCTCGGCCTGGCCCTGCAGAGCAGACAGGACCTCTGCCCCAGTGTGGCTTCTGTCCCCCAAACACACCAGCGCAAGCACGGCATGGCATCTTTTTGCCTGCGTACTTGCGTAGCCCCTTGAACGGCTACGGAGCACCGCTGGTTCAGAGGACAAAGCACAGGAAGAGGCCATGGAGGAAGAAGAAGAGGAGGGGGTGGAGGAGAGAGGTGTGTCACAACCAGTAGTAGCATTTTGGAGGCGTGGCGGTGGAACAACCTCCAACACTACTGCACCTTGTCCTGCATCCTTCCCAGCTGCCAAAAGAGTGACCCAATGGGCCGTGAAAGAAAGGTAACGTCCCTGTCCATGCCTGCTGGACCATGAGTCAGCGGTAATATGCACCTTACCGCTGACCGCCCTGTCCAGCGAGGCCAAGACATTGCCTTCCACATGCCGGTAGAGAGCCGGAATAGCCTTCCGTGAGAAAAAGTGGCGTTTGGGAACCTGCCACTGAGGAACCGCACATTGCACAAACTCACGGAAGGGGGCCGAGTCTACCAACTGAAAAGGCAGCAGTTGAAGCGCTAGCAATTTAGCCAAGCTAGCATTCAACCGCTGGGCATGTGGATGGCTGGGAGTGAACTTCTTTCGACGGTCCAGCAGCTGGGGCAGGGAAATTTGCCTGCTAGAATCGGGCGTCGGTGTACTGCTAGCAGAGTGGCCGCAAGTACTTGGCTGTGACACACCTAATTCTACACCTTCATTCCTCTCAGTGCATGTTTCAGAGAGGACTGAAGTTATAGTGGGGTTGGAGATCCCAGCTGATGCGGTGCAAGGAGAGGTCCGCTTTGTTCTTTGGTGTGGGTCTTTGAGGTAGGCTTGCCAACGAGCTGCATGGCAGGTCAACATATGTCTGGTCAGGCATGTGGTACCCAAGCGGCTGATGTTTTGGCCACGCGATATACGCTTGAGACATATGTTGCAAACAGCAGCTGTGCGATCTGATGCACTAGCCTCAAAAAAGGCCCACACCAAAGAACTTTTTGAATGACGGGCAGAGGCAGCGCCCTGCACAGGCGGAGCTCTGCGGTGTGATTCCGTCGGTGTACTGCCCTTACGCTGGCCACCAAAGGGCATCCTGCCTCGTTGGAGATGTGCCTCCTCCTCATCCTCCTCCTCTCTCCTATTAGGCACCCACGTGGAGTCAGTGACCTCATCATCCCCTCCCTCCTCATCACTGGAGCCAATCTGGCAGTATGCTGCAGCTGCTGGAACATGACTGCCAGATTGGTGTCCTTCTTGAGCATCCCCTCTGTCTGCTCTCATGCTACTGCCTTCCTCTAGCTGGGTTTCATCATCAGACCCTTCGAAACGCTGGGCATCCTCCTGGAGCATGTACCCAACACTGTGCTCAAACAGTTCGGGGGACTCCTCAGGAGGAGGACATGGTGGGTCTAGGGAAGGAGTGACTGATGATGAGTCTGACATTGATACCAGGGAAGAGGACGCTTTGGCAGCTGCTTTGCCAGTACCCTGAGCCTGGGTGAGAGAGGATGAGGAGGAGGAGGAGGGCTTGGTCATCCACTCTACCAAGTCTTCGGCATGATGTGGCTCAACATGTCCAGCTGCCGAAAAGAAGGACAAGCGTGTCCCATGGCCATGTGCTGATGACAATGCACCGCGTCCACGACCAGCACTGTTGCCCCCAGACACAGAGCCTGCTTGCCCTCTTTTCTTGCCTCCTGACTGTCTGCCTCTCCTTGTTTGCCTTCCAGACATTCTAATGGATGGCCTGCAGGGAGATGGGAAAAAAGCAATAAGGGCTACCTTCAGGTGTCCTTCTCTGTCCCTTTACTTAAGGATTTCTAAATATGGTTGAGGATGATTGCTTTCGCACAGAATAGCACAATGACAATTTCCCTGACTGTCCAAAAAACAAGGATTTCAAAGATGGTTGATGAGGAATGCTTTAGCACAGTATAGCACAATGAGAATTTCCCTCACTGGCCTTCCCTGTCCCTACAAACAAGGTTTAGCACAGTAAAACACACTGACACTCTCCCTACCTATAGTTTTCTGTCCCTATAAAAAATGTTTTTTTAAAGATGGTTGATGATGAATGCTTTAGCACAGTATAGCACAATGAGAATTTCCCTCACTGTCCTTCCCTGTCCCTACAAACAAGGATTAGCACAGTAAAACACACTGACACTCTCCCTACCTATAGTTTTCTGTCCCTATAAAAAATGTTTTTTTAAAGATGGTTGATGATGAATGCTTTAGCACAGTGGTCATCAACCCTGTCCTCAGGGCCCACTAACAGGCCAGGTTTGCAAGATACCAGAAATACATCACAGGGGATATCAATTGCTGCTTAGTGATTGCAGTATTCTAGTCTGCATCTCCCCAAGGTAATACATAAAACCTGGCCCGTTAGTGGGCCCTGAGGACAGGGTTGATGATCACTGCTTTAGCACAGTATAGCACAATGAGAATTTCCCTCACTGTCCTTCCCTGTCCCTACAAACAAGGATTAGCACAGTAAAACACACTGACACTCTCCCTACCTATAGTTTTCTGTCCCTATAAAAAATGTTTTTTTAAAGATGGTTGATGATGAATGCTTTAGCACAGTATAGCACAATGAGAATTTCCCTCACTGTCCTTCCCTGTCCCTACAAACAAGGATTAGCACAGTAAAACACACTGACACTCTCCCTACCTATAGTTTTCTGTCCCTATAAAAAATGTTTTTTTAAAGATGGTTGATGATGAATGCTTTAGCACAGTATAGCACAATGAGAATTTCCCTCACTGTCCTTCCCTGTCCCTACAAACAAGGATTAGCACAGTAAAACACACTGACACTCTCCCTACCTATAGTTTTCTGTCCCTATAAAAAATGTTTTTTTAAAGATGGTTGATGATGAATGCTTTAGCACAGTATAGCACAATGAGAATTTCCCTCACTGTCCTTCCCTGTCCCTACAAACAAGGATTAGCACAGTAAAACACACTGACACTCTCCCTACCTATAGTTTTCTGTCCCTATAAAAAATGTTTTTTTAAAGATGGTTGATGATGAATGCTTTAGCACAGTATAGCACAATGAGAATTTCCCTCACTGTCCTTCCCTGTCCCTACAAACAAGGATTAGCACAGTAAAACACACTGACACTCTCCCTACCTATAGTTTTCTGTCCCTATAAAAAATGTTTTTTTAAAGATGGTTGATGATGAATGCTTTAGCACAGTATAGCACAATGAGAATTTCCCTCACTGTCCTTTTCTGTCCCTACAAACAAGGATTAGCACAGTAAAACACACTGACACTCTCCCTACCTATAGTTTTCTGTCCCTATAAAAAATGTTTTTTTAAAGATGGTTGATGATGAATGCTTTAGCACAGTATAGCACAATGAGAATTTCCCTCACTGTCCTTCCCTGTCCCTACAAACAAGGATTAGCACAGTAAAACACACTGACACTCTCCCTACCTATAGTTTTCTGTCCCTATAAAAAATGTTTTTTTAAAGATGGTTGATGATGAATGCTTTAGCACAGTATAGCACAATGAGAATTTCCCTCACTGTCCTTCCCTGTCCCTACAAACAAGGATTAGCACAGTAAAACACACTGACACTCTCCCTACCTATAGTTTTCTGTCCCTATAAAAAATGTTTTTTTAAAGATGGTTGATGATGAATGCTTTAGCACAGTATAGCACAATGAGAATTTCCCTCACTGTCCTTCCCTGTCCCTACAAACAAGGTTTAGCACAGTAAAACAGACTGACACTCTCCCTACCTATCCTTCTCTTTCCCTAAACTAAAGGAATCCAGGTTAAGCAAGAAAAAAAAATGTCACTGTCCCTGCCTATGCTTCTCTTTCCCTGCTCCGGAACACACTACACTAGGCCTTTTATAGTGTGGGGCGTGTACTAAACACCCTCAGCAATAATTGGCCACAGGCATCTTGCCTGTGGCCAATCATTGCTCTCCTCGCTGCCGGCGCTGTGATTGGCCAAGCATGCGGGGTCACAGTGCATGCTTGGCCAATCACAGCGCCTGGATGACACTGCGATGGCGTAGTGCATTGTGGGCCACTCGAATTTGGCGCGAACGGCCCAAATCGTTCGATCTTCGTCGAACGATCGAACAGCCGATGTTCGAGTCGAATGTATGTTCGACTCGAACACGAAGCTCATCCCTAGTCTTGGCCACTGTGCTGTAGCTCAGTTTTAGGCTTTTGGTAATCTTCTTATAGCCTAGGCCATCTTTATGTAGAGCAACAATTCTTTTTTTAAGATCCTCAGAGAGTTCTTTGCTATGAGGTGTCATGTTAAAATTCCAGTGACCAGTATGAGAGATTGAAAGCAATAACACCAAATTTAACACACCTGCTCCCTATTCACACCTGAGACCTTGTAACACTAACGAGTCACATGACACGGAGAGGGAAAATGGCTAATTGGGCCCAATTTGAACACTTTCACTTAGGGGTTTACTCACTTTTGTTGCCAGTGGCTTAGACATTAATGGCTGTGTGTTGAGTTATTTTGAGGGGACAGCAAATGTACACTGTTATACAAGCTGTACACTCACTACTGTACATTGTAGCAAAGTGTAATTTCTTCAGTGTTGTCAAGCGAAAAGATATAATAAAATATTTACAAAAAAGTGAGGGGTGTACTCACTTTTGATCTGAGATACTGTATATAGTGCCAACAGTTTGCCCATTGCTTTACAACATGAGGGCAGACAGTACAGTTAGAATACAATTCAATACAGAAGGAATCCGAGGGCCCTGCTCATTAGAGCATCAAATCTAAAAGGCAGGGTCAAGTGATACAAAAGATAATAATTGTGGGGGAGGAGCTGATGAAAAAAATAAACAATTGTTAAGTGGAGGCAGGATAGGCTTCTCTGAAGAGAAGAGTTTTCAGGGATTGCCTAAAGCACAGGTGTCAAACACAAGGCCCGCGGGCCGAATCCGGCCCTCCAGGCAACTGCAAGAGAGCTCCAGACCTCCTCTGGTCCTACTCCAGACCCTTACTTTCTGCTTTCAAGCAATGCATCCAGCTTCTTCCTAGCAGCAGCATAAGGAAAGGGGGGTGCACTGTGATGTAAGGGAGAGTGGGGGACTCAACTTCTGATGGTGGGGTGGTTCTTGACATCTAATGTAAAGGGGAGGGGATGCGCTGGACATCTAATCTTACAGATACAACCGGCCCTTTTGAGGGCAATCATAATGCTAATGTGGCCCACAATGAAATTGAGTTTGACACCCCTGGCCTAAAGGTTGACAGAGTATGAGATAGTTGGACAGATTTGGGTAGAGAGTTCCAGAGGATGGAAGAGGTTTGGGAGAAGTCCTGGAGGTGAGCATGGGAGGAGATGACAAAGGGAGCTAGAGAGCAGGAAGTCTTGGGAGGAATAAAGAACAATTTGGTTGGTATATTGACACTAGGTTAATGATGTAGGTGGGGGCAGAGTTGTGGATGGCTTTGTAAATTGTTGTTAATATTTTGAATTTAATTTGGTGGGTGAGCACAAGCTAGTGGAGGGATTTGCAGAGAGGGGCAGCAGACACTGAACGGTTAGTAAGTTGGATGAGCCTGGCAGCTGCATTCATGATGGACTGAAAGGCAGCCTATTGAAAGGTAATCCAATGAGGAGAAAGTTGCAGTAGTCGAGGCGAGAGATGACCAGAGAGTGAATTAGAAGCTTTGTGGTGTCATTGGTTAGTAAGGGGCGTATTTTGGAGATGTTGTGGAAGTTGAGGTGGCAGGCTTTGGACAGGGATTTGATTAGGAAGCGGAAAGGAGAGTTCAAACTCCAGAATTACTCCTAGAACCCTGTCATGTGGAGATGAGTTGATAGCTGCACCATCGATCTTGACTGAGAAGTCAGGGGAAATAGCATGTGGGTGAGAAAATACTATGAGCTAGTTTTGTGATATATTGAGTTTGTGGAAGTGGTATGACATTCAGACTTATAGGTCCGTTATTAAATTTGTGATGCGTGAGGAGAATGAAGGAGTCGAGGAGTAGAGATATATTTGGGTGTCATCAGTGTTGAGATGGTATTGAAAACCATGGGAAGCTATCAGCTGACCCAGGGAGGAGGTATAGATTGAGAATAGGAGGCATCCAAGAACAGAACCTTGGGGAACCCCCACAGCAGTGGCGGTGTATCCATAAAGGGCGCAGGAGCGCCGCCCCCCCTCTCCTGTCACTCTCTCTCTCACCATAGATAGATTCATGCATTGCATGACTCTATCTATGGTGGCCGCTGCTGCCCCCTATTCATGTGCCCGACCTCTTGTCGGTGCGACGGGCATATGAATTACAGCGGCGGGTGTGTTTTGGAAGCGCCTGATTAGAGACATAGGCTCTAATAGGCTTCCTGATTAGAGCCTGTGGGCTCTATCAGGCTTCCAAAAGGGTAACAGGGGGTGCACTGCTGTGCGTTCGCTGATTACTCAGTGGTGTGTTAGGGAACCGAATACATTGCTTCCCTAACACTGACCCGCTTCTCAGCCAATGAGGATGCTCAGGTCTAGTTACCTGTCACCTGATTGGCTGAAACAACAGGCGCTGCTATTGTACGCCTGACGAGAGGAGAGGACGGGAGAAGAAGTGCAGGAGACATGAAGGACCCCGCTCGTCGCCGTCACCCGCTGCCCCACAAGACAGGGTAAGTGCCGGAGAGAAGGCGAGCGGGCGGGGGGCACACTCACACTGGCACACTGGCAGAATTTGGCACAGTGGCAGCATTTGATGAGCACACTGGCAGCGTTTGATGGGCACAGTCATGATGGCACAGCCGCAGCATTTGATGGCACAGTGGCTGCAACTGATGGCATAGTTGCAGCATTTGATGGCACAGTCGCAGCATTTGATGACACAGTCGCAGCATTTGATGGCGCAGTGTCAGCTTTTGATGGCACAGTGGCTGCAATTGATGGCACAGTGGCTGCAATTGATGGCACAGTGGCTGTGTTTGATGGGCACAGTGGCTGCGTTTGATGGGCACAGTGGCAGCATTTGATGGCACAGTGGCAGCGTTTAATGGGCACAGTCGCAGCATTTAGATGGCACAGTCGCAGCGTTTGGCACAGTGGCAGCGTTTGATGGCACAGTGGCTGCAATTGATGGCACAGTGGCTGCAATTGATGGCACAGTGGCAGCGTTTGATGACACAGTGGCTGCATTTGATGGCACAGTAGCTGCATTTAATGGTACAGTCATTTGATGGCACAGTGGCTGCAATTGATGTTTTTCTTTTCTTTTAGTTTGTTAGCGCCCCCCCAAATTTTTTTAGCACCAGCCGCCACTGCCCCACAGAAAAAGGAAGAGGAGAGGAGTAGGTAAAATTGTAAGTGACATTGAAGGCGCAGTGGGATAGGTAGCATGTGAACCAACGAAAAGTACAGTCATGGAGACCAAAGGAGTGGAGTTTATTGAGGAGGAAGGGGTGGTCAATCATATCATAGGCAGCAGAGAGGTCCAGAAGTAGGAGTACAGAGTAGTGATCATTGGTTTTACCCATTAGTAAATTGTTTGTTTTTTTAGGAGAGCAGTTTCTGTGGAATGTTGAGGGTGAAATCCAAACTGAAGGGGAATCGAGAAGGTTATTCTCAGTGAGGTGGTAGTTCATTTGGTTGTAGACCAGGCATTCAAGGAGTTTAGAGGAAAAGGGATGTAAGTAAATAGGACAGGTTGTTAAAATTGGTGGGATCCAATGAGGGCTTTTTAACCACTTAACGACCGCTCACTGTATATATACGTCGGCAGAATGGCACCGACAGGCACAATCACGTAGAGTGTACGTGATTGCCTTTGTATAGTTGGGGGGTCCAATCGGACCCCCCTCCTATACAGTGAGCGGTGGCTAAGTGTCCGGGAGCGTTCCGGGATGAGGGGGCAGCCATTCGTTTCTGGCCACCCCCTCGCGATCGCTCCCGGCGAATGGAAATGCCCCCTCTGTCTGTGTCAGACAGAGGGAGCAGGAGGAAGTGATGTCATCTCTGGTGCGGCGCTCACATATACCGAGCGCCGTACAAGAGAAGACATCAGGTCAGTGCACACAACACTACACTGACACCAGGACACATAGGGACATAAATCGCCCCCCCAGGCCCCCCCAGACACCCCAGATCACCCCCCAGATCACCCCCCAGTCACAGTGTCACTGATTGCAGTGACCATTTATTTAGCGATCACTGCAATCAGTGACATTTGTGACTGTAAAAGTGTCACCAAAGTTTAGTCTTAGGTCCAGTGTAGCCCCCTAACCCCCCCTAATAAAGGTTTAACCCCCTGATCACCCCCCAGATAACCCTTTCACCGCCTATCACCACTGTCGCTAAGCGATCATTTTTCTGATCGCTGTCTTAGCGTCAGTGATGCCGATCGGCAGCCAGTAATTTTTTTTAGGTTCGCCGCATGTTTTTATAGCGTCAGGTACCCCAATATATTATCTAATAAAGGTTTAACCCCCTTGATCGCCCCCCAGGTAACCCTTTCACCCCCTATCACCACTGTCGCTAAGCAATTGTTTTTCTAAACGCTGTCTTAGTGTCGGTGATGCAGATCGGTAGCCAGTAATTTTTTTTAGGTTCGCCGCATGTTTTTATAGCGTCAGGTACCCCAATATATTATCTAATAAAGGTTTAACCCCCTTGATCGCCCCCCAGGTAACCCTTTCACCCCCTATCACCACTGTCGCTAAGCAATTGTTTTTCTAAACGCTGTCTTAGTGTCGGTGATGCAGATGGGTAGCCAGTAATTTTTTTTAGGTTCGCCGCATGTTTTTATAGCGTCAGGTACCCCAATATATTATCTAATAAAGGTTTAACCCCCTTGATCGCCCCCCAGGTAACCCTTTCACCCCCATCACCACTGTTGCTAAGCGATCGTTTTTCTAAACGCTGTCTTAGTGTCGGTGATGCAGATCGGTAGCTGGTAATTTTTTTTAGGTTCGCCGCAGGTTTTTATAGCGTCAGGTACCCCCATATATTATCTAATAAAGGTTTTAACCCCCTGATTGCCCCTAGTTAACCCTTTCACCAGTGATCACCATATAAGTGTTACGGGTGACGCTGGTTAGTTAGTTTGCTTTTTATAGTGTCAGGGCACCCGCCGTGTATATAACCCAATAAAGTGTTAACCCCCTGATCGCCCGGCGGGTGATATCAATTAGGTTTTAGCGTCAGAGAGGGTCTGCGTCACACCCCAGGCAGCGTCAGGTTAGTGCCAGTAACGCTAACACCCACGCGTGAAGCATACACCCCCCTTAGTGGTATAGTATCTGAACAGATCAATATCTGATCTGATCAGATCTATACTAGCGTCCCCAGCAGTTTAGGGTTCCCAAAAACGCAGTGTTAGCGGGATCAGCCCAGATACCTGCTGGCACCTGCGTTTTGCCCCTCCGTCCAGCCCAGGCCACCCAAGTGCAGTATCGATCGTTCACTGTCACTTACAAAACAAAAACACACATAACTGCAGCGTTCGCAGAGACAGGCCTGATCCCTGCGACTCCAGTGCTGTAGGAGGTGATTTCACCACCACAGTTAAAAAAAAAAAGCAAATATGCCGAAGCATTGGGGCAGCAGGGGCAGAGGAGCGATTTTGCTCCTAATGCCGCGTACATTCGGTCGAAATTCCGACGGAGGCTTGCCCGTGGAAAAGTCCGAGCATGTGTGTGCGGCATAACTTTTTTGCGGGAGGATGCCCCCATGCTTCGGCATATATAAATGGTGCGTGTATGCCCATCATTGGAAGTGGGTGGATGAAGGGCGGTATTCTAATGGTGGGCATACCCACCGATCAATCTCTTTTTTCGTTCAGCCAACTGGCTGCATGAAAAAAAAAGATTACAATACATGTCCAACAAGGACCAGCAACGTACTGGTATGTTGCTGGACTTTGAATGTTTATACCAGAATGATGCCTGCGGGTTTAGGTATCATCTTGGTATCATTCTTTTCAGCCTGCGGCCGGCTTTCATGTAAAAGCAATCCTAGCGGCTAATTAGCCTCTGGACTGCTTTTACAAGCAGTGGGAGGGAATGCCCCCCCGGATATAAAAAGCGCCATTGGGAAATTGGGAAAGCATTTTATCACACCGATCTTGGTGTGGTCAGATGCTTTGAGGGCAGAGGAAAAATCTAGGGTCTAGAAGACCCCAGTTTTTTCAAAAAAAGAGTACCTGTCACTACCTATTGCTATCATAGGGGATATTTACATTCCCTGAGATAACAATAAAAATGATAAAAAAAAAAAAATACTTGGAAGGAACAATTTAAAAATAAAATAAAAAAGCAAAATTAATAATAAAAAAAAAAAGAAAAAAAAAAAAAGCACCCCTGTCCTGCCCTGCTCTTGCCCAATGGCGAACGCAAGCGTCGGTCTGGCGTCATATGTAAACAGCAATTGCACCATGCATGTGAGGTATCACCGCGAAGGTCAGATCGAGAGCAATCATTTTAACAGTAGACCTCCTCTGTAAATCTACTGGGGTAACCTGTAAAGGCTTTTAAAGGCTTTTAAAAATGTATGTAGTTTGTCGCCAATGCGCGTTTGTGCGAAATTTTAAAGCATGTCGTGTTTGGTATCTATGTACTCGGCCTAAGATCATCTTTTTTATTTCATCAAACATTTGGGCAATATAGTGTGTTTTAGTGCATTAAAATTAAAAAAAGTGTATTTTTTAACCCAAAAAATGCGTTTGAAAATCGCTGCGCAAATACTGTGTAGAAAAAAAAAATGCAACACACACCATTTTAATCTGTAGGGCCTTTGCTTTAAAAATATATATAATGTTTGGGGGTTCAACATAATTTTCTTGCAAAAAAAAGATGTTTTCATGTAAACAAAAAGTGTCAAAAAGGGCTTTGTCTTCAAGTGGTTAGAAGAGTGGATGTAAGCTTCCTAATGTTGTGTATAAAATGCCAGAACAGTTCAAAACCCCCCCAAATGACCCCATTTTGGAAAGTAGACACCCCAAGCTATATACTGAGAGGCATGTCGAGTCCATGGAATCTTTTATATGTTGACACAAGTTGCGGAAAAACAACAATTTTTTTTTTTTTTTTTGCACAAAGTTGTCACTAAATGATATATTGCTCAAACATGCCATGGGCATATGTGGAATTACACCCCAAAATACATTCTGTTGCTTCTCCTGAGTACGGGGATACCACATGTGTGAGACTTTTTGGGAGCCTAGCCACGTACGGGACCCCAAAAACCAAGCACCGCCTTCAGGCTTTCTAAGGGTGTAAATTTTTGATTTCACTTCTCACTGCCTATCACAGTTTCGGAGGCCATGGAATGCCCAGATAGCACAAAACCCCCCCAAATGACCCCATTTTGGAAAGTAGACACCCCAAGCTATTTGCTGAGAGGTATTGTGAGTATTTTGCAGATCTCGCTTTTTGTCACAAAGTTTTGAAAATTGAAAAAATATATATATATATATATATATATATATATTTTCTTTCTTCATTTTCAAAAACAAATGAGAGCTGTAAAATACTCGCCATTCCTCTCAGCAAATAGCTTGGGGTGTCTATATTCCAAAATGGGGTCATTTGGGGGGGTTTTGTGCGATTTTGGCATTTTATGGCCTTCGAAACTGTGATAGGTAGTGAGGAGTGAAATCAAAAATTTGTGCCTAGAAATCCTGAAGGTGGTGCTTGGTTTTCGGGGTCCCGTACGCGGCTAGGCTCCTAAAAAGTCCCACACATGTGGTATCCCCGTACTCAGGAGAAGCAGAAAAATAGGATTTTTTACTCACCGTAAAATCCTTTTCTCTGAGTCCATGGACCGACACAGCTTCTCTATTGACAAAGTGGGTATTATCCGTTAATTAGGAGTGACTAGGCAGAAAAACTTGTAAAAAGTGTTGCATCACACCTTCTACAGTACCGCCCAGGGGGCGGACCCTCTGGGTATACCCTCTCAGTCTGCACATCGCAGATCAGTTCGTCAAAAAGCAGTACAAACTTAAAAGGAGGGGTGGGTGCTGTGTCGGTCCATGGACTCAGAGAAAAGGATTTTACGGTGAGTAAAAAATCCTATTTACTCTTTCGTCCATGGACCGACACAGCTTCTCTATTGACAAAGTGGGACGTCCCAAAGCAGTGTCAGAGAAAAAAACGAGGGGTGGTAACAGCATAAAAACAAACTTCACCCCAAAACACAAAACAGCACTCCTCCAACGGAGGAGTTGCAACTCTAAACAGCCGCCTGCAAAACCTTGCGGCCGAAAGAGGCATCCGAAGATGCACCTACATCAACTTTGTAGAATTTTGTGAAAGTGTGAGCGGACGACCAAGTCGCCGCTTTACATAGTTGGGAAACAGACGCTTGATGTCGGAAAGCCCAAGAGGCACCTATTGCCCTGGTCGAATGCGCCGTGACAGGAAAGGGGGGCGCCTGACCCTTTAAGGCGTAAGCCTGGATTACTATCTGTCGGATCCACCTAGAGATGGTGGCCGATGAGACTGCTTGGCCCTTCTTGGGACCGGCCACCGAAACAAACAGTGAGTCTGACTTCCGGAACAGGGAAGTAGCAGATATGTATACTCTCAAAGCTCGGACAACGTCCAAGGAATGCAACGCCGACTCCTTAGGATTCGACGGCTGAGGACACAAGGATGGAAGTACAATGTCTTCGTTGAGATGAAAAGCCGAAACGACCTTCGGAAGAAAGGAAGGCTGCGGCCGCAGCACCACCTTATCCTTGTGGAAAATCAAATAGGGAGCCTAGCAGGACAAGGCTGCCAGCTCAGAGACTCGTCTAACTGACGTAACAGCCACCAAAAAGACCACCTTCTGAGAAAGTGTCAACAGGGGAATATCTCTAATATTCTCAAACGGTGCCTTCTGAAGCACCGAGAGGACCAGGTTCAAGTCCCACGGAGGTAACGGGGGGCGGACCGGAGGGGCCACATGTCGAACCCCCTGCACAAATGTACTCACGAGAGAGTGAGTCGCCAGGGGTCGCTGAAAAAAGACAGCCAGGGCAGATATCTGTCCCTTAATCGTACTTAGGGCAAGCCTTTGGTCTACCCCATGCTGTAAAAACAGCAGGATTCTGGAAACCAAATAGGTACGCGGATGCCATTTCATTTCCTCACACATGGAGATGTAGGCCCTCCAAGTGCGGTGATAGACCTTCCTAGAGGACGGTTTCCGAGCACTTCTCATAGTAGAAATTACTGAGTCTGACAGGCCCCGGTCTCTCAGTACCTGGTTCTCAACAGCCATGCCGTTAAAGCCAATGACTGTAAAGCAGGATGGAATATGGGACCTTGCGACAGCAGGTCCTTCCGTAGTGGTAGGCGCCAGGGGACGTCTGCTACCAGACGTACTAGATCGGCGTACCAAGGACGCTGAGGCCAATCTGGAGCGATTAGGATCATTGGAATTCCCTCTGCCTCCACTCTGCGGAGCAGAAGAGGAAGAAGCCTTAAGGGAGGGAAGGCATAGATTAGCCGATACTGGCCCCACGATGCTACCAACGCGTCCGTTGCGTCTGCCCATGGGTCTCTTGACCGGGCCACAAACCTCAATACCTTCCGATTGAGTCGGGAAGCCAGAAGATCTACGTCTGGTGTGCCCCATCTTTGGCAGAGGAGTTGGAACACCTCCGGGTGTAAGGACCATTCTCCCTGGTCCAGCATCTGGCGGCTCAGGTAGTCCGCCTGCCAGTTTTCCACACCCGGAATGTACACGGCCGACAGTGCCGGTACGCTCCTCTCTGCCCACTTCAGGATGCGAGCGATCTCCGATGCTGCAGCTGAGCTTCTTGTTCCTCCTTGATGATTGACATATGCCACTGCTGTGGCGTTGTCTGACTGGATCCTGACTGGACGCCCTTGCAGTCTCTGAGACCATTTGAAGAGGCACAGCTTGATCGCCCGGATCTCCAGGACATTGATCGGCAGGAGGGCTTCCTCTGGGGTCCAGCGACCTTGCGCCGACTGGACACCCCAGACTCCCCCCCAACCTGTAAGGCTGGCGTCCGTCGTGATCACTATCCAGTAAACCGGAAGAAATGACTTCCCGGCCATTAGAGCCGGTGCTGTCAGCCACCATACCAGGGATCTCCTGACTAGGTGGCTCACTCGGATTTGATAATCCAGAGATGAAGGGCATCTGTTCCATCTGGACAGAACTTCCCTCTGTAACACTCGAGTGTGGTATTGAGCATATGGGACCGCCTCGAAGGAGGCTACCATGAGGCCCAACACTCGCATGCAAAAACGGAGTGACGACCAATTCCTGGAAGTCAGCTGCCGTACTGCAGCCTGGAGGGTCTGCAACTTCTCCACAGGGAGGAATACCTTTGCCTCTGAGGAATCCAGAATCAACCCCAGGTACACTAGGCGTTGAGTGGGCACCAATACTGACTTTTGCGTGTTTAGTATCCAACCACAGTCTCGAAGAGTCTGACAGGTAATGGACACGCTTACCTCTAATTCTGAGCTTGAAGGGCCCTTCAGCAGAAGGTCGTCCAAGTAACCTGTGATAGCGATACCCCGCTGTCTTAGAAGTGCCAGAATCGGAGCGAGCACCTTGGTGAACGTCCTGGGTGCTGAGGCAAGGCCAAACGGGAGGGCCACAAACTGGTAGTGGTTCTTCCCGATAGCAAATCGCAGAAAACTCTGGTGTCTGGAGTATATGGGGACATGCAGGTATGCGTCCTTGATGTCCAAGGAGGCCAGAAAGTCCCCCGGATGGAGAGCCGTGACTACAGATCGAACCGACTCCATCCGAAAACTTTGTACCTTCACAAGGCAATTGAGGGCTCTGAGATCCAAGCTTGGACGAACCCCCTCCTTCTTCGGCACAATGAACAGATTTGAGTAAAAACCCCGTTCCAGTTCTGGAACTGGAATAACTACCCCGCGTTCCAGTAGACCCTGGACCGCCCCATACAGGGCCTCCCGACGGGTCGGTAGTAGCTGGAGATTGGAGGTGTTGAATCTGTCCGGTGGACAAGAGAGAAACTATCTTGTAGCCTGAGGAGATTACTTCGCAAACACACCTGTCGGAGATTAGTGCTGTCCACTGAGTCGCGAATTTGCGAAGACGTCTCCCCACCCGAGAGCTGGGTGGGGGTGGACCTTCATGCGGACGCAAATTTGTCCGCAGGCTTATTGGGTATGCGGGACCAGGGACGCTTTTGTCCTTGGGCAGGCGCTTTATCGGCCTGGGGTCTTTTCCCTGTCGCCCTAGGGGGACGAAAAAACCACTTGTGTGCAGTAAGGGAGGGCCCTTGCCCTTGGCGTGGCCCCTTACCCTTGCTAATTTGGGGAAGCAAAGTGCTTTTACTTCCTGTGGCATCCTTGATGATGTCATCCAGAGAAGCCCCAAAAAGTCTGTCGCCCTTAAAAGGCAGATCCAACAGGGCTTTCTTGGAAGTCTGGTCCGCAGACCAGCCTTTTAGCCAGATCAGGTGGCGTATTGCTACTGCATAAACCAAAGTTTTAGACAGCAGGGGAATAGTATTCATGTCTGACTCGCAGACAAACCTAAGGCCCTGGACCAACAGGTCGGCCAATGTTATCTCATCAGGAGGAGCATCTCGCTCCTTAACCCCTGGAGTAGCAATCTTGCCCATTCAGTAAGTGTGTGAGACACTAGGGCCCCCGCCAATGCCGGGCGTACTGCCGAGCCTACCACTGAGTATAGGTAGCAAGCGAGTGCTTCAGCCTTCTTATCCACAGGGTCCTAGAAAAACAGGAGCCCCTTCTACAGGAATTGTGGTGGCTCTATTAAGTCTGGACACCGGAGGGTCCACTATAGGGGGGAGAGGTCCATTTCTTCAGAAAACTCTCCTCAAAAGGGGTACCGTACCGCAAACCTCTTTGGGGCTGTAAAGACCCTCAGTGGGTTCTCCCATTCCTTGTATAAGAGTTTATCAAAAGACACACAAGGGAACACCTTAGCAGTGCGGGCAGGTCTATGAAACCCAAGTGGACCGGAGTCTCTGCTGCTTCTGCAGTATTTTCCAATTTTAGCATATCCCGCACTGCAGTAATAAGGTCAGATACCAAAGCCGTCTCGCGTACTGACCTGGACTTTGAGTCATTCTCACTGTCCGGTCACGGTCTGCAGTCTCTGGTGCGTCAGAATCTGGGCCCCGAGCCATAGCTGGACCTGGTTCTGCACCAGAATTATCCCCAGAAGCTTGCAGGGGATGGGGCGTTTACTACCCCCTGTATTCCCGTGTGCTGCTTCCACCCTGGCAGCAAACGCCTCTAGGATTGCCGACATAGCGTCCATAGACACCTCGGGGACACCAGCTGCTAAATCTGGTGTTTCAGGGGAGAAGACATCTGGCTCAGATGCCATGCTGACCACACGCTGACACTCACAGGGCTCCAGGCAAGATATCAATAGGCCACCCTCCTGCGCTGCAGAGATGCTGGGTCACCCAGAGGACTCACCACCCTGGATAGGTACTGCTATGCTGCGCCTATGATGCTGTCCCCTTGCTGCTGTGTCAGTCTGCTTCTTTTATCAGCACTTCCTGTGTGAATTTTCGCGCCAGTGTAATGCACCCTAGAGGCCGGAGGCTCTCGCAAAATGGTTGCCAAAACCGTCTGTATGGAAGATAATGTGGGCTCTAAGAAAATGGCCGCCGACAGAAGATAGAGGTCAGGCAGCCATAG
The DNA here is from genome assembly GCA_029206835.1 of Rana muscosa. Taxonomy (NCBI): domain Eukaryota; kingdom Metazoa; phylum Chordata; class Amphibia; order Anura; family Ranidae; genus Rana; species Rana muscosa. The sequence goes on along the minus strand of CM055118.1, from coordinate 93,272,318 downwards.
CCCACAAAAAAGATGGCCGCCGAACGGCAATATCTGCATACAGGGTGGACAAACATGGCCGCCGATCACCTGATAGGGGCCAGTGGGTGTGTCCGAACTACAGGAAGATGGCCGCCAGGCAGTTACAAGAGGCCAAACTTGGCATGGACCACCTCAAAATGGCCGCCGACAGCATGGAGACACAGAAACACAGGTAAGCAAAAATGACATTTCTTTTAAATGTTAGTTACAGCCAGCCCCGCTCCAGTGGGACCCCCTAGGTGACCCCCAGCACCCAGCAACCTTTAGCTAGAAGCCCAGGGAGGAGGGAAAGGCAGGGAGAGAGGGAAGAAAGGGGCCACAACCACTTACTTGATCTCTCCAGGAATGTCCAGCTAAATCACCCAGCCGAGGCAGGGGAGTTTTACTTACCTATCCTGCATGTATTCTGCTGGAAGACATTCCAAACAGATCATCGTCCGCGCACGGAAGGTGACTGTTGGCCAGGCATGCTGTGATTGGACCCAGAAGGGACGATCATATGTATGCCCTGGAGCATGACGCTCACCGGACAGGCTGCTGCGACTCGGCCGTAAGGTCAGCCGAAGCTGAGCGGTCCGATGCAAGCCTTGGAGCGTAAGCTCACCGGCCAGGCTGCTGCGACTCGGCCGTAAGGTCAGCCGAAGCTGAGCGGTCCGATGCAGGCCCTGGAGCGTAGGCTCACCGGCCACCCGTGGAGCGACGGGCATGTCGTGGAAAACCCAGCGCGTAGCTAGGGTCGGCACACGCTCGATGGCCGAAACTGGGGAGACTACAAGGATCGAGGATCCAGCCTGTCACCCAGTCGGCAGTTGATCGAAGATCGCAGGAAACAACAAATGTAGCAAAAAAATAAAAATATATATATCTTTTTTCCCCGGACCAATGAGCCCGAAGGGAGCCATGTCCTACTCCTTGCTAGACAGAAAAAAACTGATCTGCGATGTGCAGACTGAGAGGGTATACCCAGAGGGTCCGCCCCCTGGGCGGTACTGTAGAAGGTGTGATGCAACACTTTTTACAAGTTTTTCTGCCTAGTCACTCCTAATTAACGGATAATACCCACTTTGTCAATAGAGAAGCTGTGTCGGTCCATGGACGAAAGAGTAAATGTATTTTGGGGTGTAATTCCACATATAACCATGGCATGTGTGAGCAATATATCATTTAGTGACAACTTTTTGTAATTTTTTATTTTTTTTTGTCATTATTCAATCACTTGGGACAAAAAAATATATATTCAATGGGCTCAACAGGTCTCTCAGCAATTTCCTTGGGGTGTCTACTTTCTAAAATGGGGTCATTTGGGGGGGTTTTGTGCTATTTTGGCATTTTATGGCCTTCGAAACTGTGATAGGTAGTGAGGAGTGAAATCAAAAATTTGCGCCCTTAGAAGTCCTGAAGGCGGTGCTTGGTTTCCGGGGTCCCGTACGCGGCTAGGCTCCCAAAAAGTCCCACACATGTGGTATCCCCGTACTCAGGAGAAGCAGCAAAATGTATTTTGGGGTGAAATTCCACATATAACCATGGCATGTGTGAGCAATATATCATTTAGTGACAACTTTTTGTAATTTTTTTTTTTTTTTTTTTTAGTCATTATTCAATCACTTGGGACAAAAAAAAAAAATTCAATGGGCTCAACATGCCTCTCAGCAATTTCCTTGGGGTGTCTACTTTCCAAAATGGGTTCATTTGGGGGGGGGGGTTTGTACTGCCCTGTCATTTTAGCACCTCAAGAAATGAGATAGGCAGTCATAAATTTAAAGCTGTGTAAATTTCAGAAAATGTACCCTAGTTTGTAAACTCTATAACTTTTGTGCAAACCAATAAATATACGCTTATTGACATTTTTTTTACTAAAAACATGTGGCTGAATACATTTTGGCCTAAATGTATGACTACAATTGAGTTTATTCGATTTTTCTTATAACAAAAAGTAGAAAATATCATTTTTTTTTCAAAATTTTCGGTCTTTTTCCGTTTATATCGCAAAAAATAAAAATCGCAGAGGCAATCAAATACCATTAAAAGAAAGCTCTATTTGTGGGAAGAAAAGGACGCAAATTTCGTTTGGGTACAACATTGCATGTCCGCACAATTTACAGTTAAAGCAGCGCAGTGCAAAATTCTAAATTCACCTCTGGTCCTTTAGCTACCAAATGGTCCGGGGCTTAAGTGGTTAAGTATGAGGTTTATTAGTACATTTTTTATCGAATTGGGGAAGATGCCAGAATTAAGGGAGAGATTAAAGACGTTAGTTAGAGAGTGTAGGATAGAGCCAGAGCGTGATTATATTTTTCGAGGGCAGATATATATGAGTTGAAATATTTCTGATACTTAGCCTTATGCCACAGACGCTTATAAGCGTGGTTATGTTTTTTTGAGACTTCTGTTTGTCATGGTTGTAGGGGTCAGGGTCTGATTCTGTGTGTAGTGAGTGGGGCAAGTGTGTCCAGGGAGGATGACAGTCAAATGTTGTAGACAGAAGTGTCTAGGTTGAGGCAGGACAGGGGTGAGATTTTGTCATACAGTAAAGATGGTCAGTAGCAGACTAGAGAAGAGAAGGTGGCAAAGGTTTCTACGGGTAACTGCAATTGGAGGGACAGGAGGTGGTCAAAAGAGGGGATTACACTGAGAAGTTTAGAAGTAACAGGAGTGTTAGCATTAACAGTAATGTTGAAGTCACCGAGAATGATTGTGGGAGTTTCAGAAAAAAATAAGTAGGGTAGCCAGGCAGAGAAGTCATCAGGAGGCTGGTAGATCACATCAGTTCTCAAAGAAACTGAAGAAAATAGACTAATAAAATTTACCTCAAATGAGGAGAGGGACAGAAAGGGAAGTAAGTGAAGAACTTGAATATTACAAACACAGGAGTGTTTATCTGAAAAAGGACAACCCAAATAATAATGACTACACCTAGTGATTTATATTCCAAAATCTTTTAGAGGAAGCTGGTGCTGAAGATGTTTGGAGTCTAATTAGGAATTAAATGTGATCTTTGAAGAATGCAGGTGTAGCACCCTCTAGTAGTGTGCTAGAGAGTATAGGTAATTTTAAGCAAGCCTGGCTGGTTGCTAGGCCTGTTTTGTTTCATTCTGGGCTAGGAGTGGCTCAGGGTAGGGCTGAGTGACTCCCAGGTGGTGTCATCAGGACCTTCCATTTCTTTCCAGAAGCTTCTGGTGCTTTCTGGAGAAAGAGAGATGGGGAGGGGAGGGGAGGGGAGGTGGAGCCACCTGGGTTATTTGAGGAGCCCTGACCAATCCCCAATCTGGATGGTAGGGGGCAGGCCTCCTTAAATGCCCAGGGTCAGACTAGTTGTGGGGTTGTCGGGTGGAAGAGCTGGAGTGAGAGGGTGTGGTTGGTGTCGGGGGGCTTTTGACCTTGAGCCTGGGCTCAGGTGCAATCGGGACCACTTTCAGGAACACATGAAGAGGTCCTGGACCGGAGGCACAAGAGATTCCAGGGAGGACAACTGGTTGCATCCAGGAAGGCTGGTGAGTGAGGCACAGTCAGGAGGACGGGGGAGGCACGCCTGAGGGGACTCGAAGCTTGCAGTCCGAGATGGGTGCAGAACCAGAAGTGTGGACTGTGGTGGAAGAAGCAGTGGACAAAGGCAGCTACAGCCAAGAGGGCTGGCAGGGCCTGAAGAGGGCTAACTGGGATCAGTAGCCATAGTAGGGCAGCTAGCACAAGGACTTTTCTGCTACACCATTGGGGCCCGTCCCAGCCTGCAAAGGGCATTTGCTGAGGCCTGGCTGAGTCAGTGTTGGGCCTAACCAACAAATAGTGATAACTGTTCCTGGGGAATCAAGTAAAGTGCTGGAGGTGACTAGGAATAACAGTCTGCAGCAAGTGATGTGCTGGTGGAGTGAGCAGCAAGTTTGTGCAGGAGGAAACTGAAGGAGTATGTACAGGAAGTGTACATACATAGTTGTCCCAAAACCTATTGCTGTTATATTAAAGTGGAAGTAAACCCTCCTATCAGTTTCAGGCAAGGAAGCTGCCATCTTGGCCTCTGTTTAATCTTCAACTGCCATGATGCTGCACATGTGATCAGTTATGACACCAGCCATTGGATGGTTTGACAGTTTGGTTGAGAGCACAACCAATGTGACAGTTGGCATTCCCGGCATGCCGGGAATGTAACTGCTTTTTGAAACTGTTAAATCGATGGGTTTACTTCCGCTTTAATCTGTGCTGGGCATCCCATAGCTCCCATCCCCATCCAAGTTATACCCCTCAATAAACAAAAAAAAACAAAGTTCACTGACTGCTTTATGTCTTGGAGTGCCAGAGAGTGAATGTAGGGCTGGGCAGGGTGACAGACATACCACAATTCTCAGCAGCCCCTACGGGGGTACCACTACATAGGTGTGAGTAAGACTCTCACTTATGCATTGGAAAACGTTCCTGGGGATCTTTCGGCTTTTCTCTCATTACTTGGCATCAAGGTTGTATATGTCCCAGCTTCAGGTTTCAGTAGAGTTTGTCAACTTTATGTTTAATGCCTAGGGTTAAAAAGTATAAAGGCTTTTTAGTATGCCCTCACAAAGAATATGGATAACCCCGAAAAGTATTGCAAATAAAGTTTCAGTTTACGAGCATCTAATCAATAAAAGATTAAATATGACTGTCATACATGATTGCATTTTGCATGTTTGCCTTTTAATAAAGCAACTCTGATGTGTGTAAAGCACCACCAGCAAAAGAAGAGGTTTATACTAACCTGCCCCACCTCTCCTTTGTCTGATCTTTGCTGTCTTGCAGACTCTTCACATCTCCTTAAGACATACAGCAACAAAAACCCTTACCGGGGTTCTAAAATCTTACCATTCTATCCAAAAAATAAAGAAAATATAAAGTTACCGACTTTTTAAAAATTCAGTGAAGTACTCAAATCAGTCACAAGATGGCGCCTCATCTTTAACAAAGAATATATTTTCCTAGCTGTGGACTAACATGAATAAAATCCACTTATATTTATTTTTTAATGCTAATAATCCGTTTAAATAAATATAATTTTTTTAATATTTTGAATTTGTGTCACATAAACAATCACCCTATTTACGATATGATCTCTAATTAGAAACACCTGAGCGATTACCAATAGATATGGCAGTAGTAATATATTGATCTGCTGAAAGCTGCTAAAACACCCCTGTGCAATTACTAAAACCACAGAATTAAATCAATATACAGTAAAACCTTGGTTTGAGAGTAACTTGGTTTGAGAGTGTTTTTCAAGACAAGCAAAATTTTTAAATACATTTTGACTTGATATACAAGTGATGTCTTGATATAAGAGTAGCGTTATATCACAACTGAGTATAAAAGAGAAGAGAGACCCCTACATTTAATGAAGGTACAACATTTAGCAACTTACATGGTTGATGATTAAAACAGGCACATCGAAGTATGCAGGCATCCGGAGTAAAGCTGTCTACATAGACCGTCCTCTGCACCGCCATTGACGTTGTCCCTTCCACGCTGCGCTCCACGAGCAGGTCAAGCCTCGCTTTCAGATCGCTCTACTGCAGGGTAGTCTTCCCGGTCACGATTGCAGACAGCTTTACCCCGGACACCTGCCTCTTTTAATCATCAACCATGTGAGTTGCGAAATGTTGTACCTTCATTAAATGTAACCATATTGCTACAGGCGCCTCTCTTCTCTTTTATACTCTGTAGCTCCTGCTGGATTTTGCTTCAAACTCTCTTGTGGAGGCTGCCATTTGTGGATGGACATTTTATGGTTACACAACCTATACCATTGCTATAATCTTTTTATATGGACTATAAACTAAAGGATTTATGAATAAATGGCTGTGGAACGAATCATTTGAGTTTCCATTATTTCTTATGGGGAAATTTGCTTTGATATACAAGTGCTTTGGATTACAAGCATGCTTCAGGAACAAATTATATTCGCAATCCAAGGTTTTACTGTATAAAATATAGTGTAGCACTTCCCATAAAAAACACTTATTCAATCTTTTAAAAAACACATACCTTAAAATATTTTTTTCTTGCACATTATAAGTGTAGCGCACCCCCTTAGGAGCCGCAAGTAGATTGGGATTCCCCGCCCTGCACAAGCCAGGCACATACAATTTTCACAGTCACTTCAGAGTCATAAAACAGTCTAGTACTTTGTTTTTGTTATTTTATTGAGGGATTAGAACTTGGATTGGGAGTTATGGGATGCCAACTTGACTTCAGAACAACCTTTGCTATATGCAGTCTATATATACGCCTCTGCTTCCTCCAGCATTCGCTTGCTTGCGGAACACCGCTGGCATACTGATAATGGATCTGACACAGCACTTAGTCAGATTACAGCAAAAGCCTGTTATAGGCTAGAGCCTGAGGCCCCTTGGTTGTGTAGCAAAGTTCAGTGTCCAGCATTAATCACTGTGGCTACTGGTCCCAGCACTACCTCTTCAGGCACTACCAACCCGCCTGGCTGCAGATGCCCCTTTTACTAGCCCTCCTGGCCAACTTCTCCACAGTCCCCCCAGACTGAACACTCACCAGCCGACTTCTCAGGAGATCTCCCAGACGTGCTGACCTGCTCCTGCTGTCCTCTCTCCTTGCTCCCATGCATCCAGGAAAGGAATCCTCCTTGTGTTGTGGGGGATCCTTCCAGTACCCAAGCCCCAGGCCCTAAATCACCCCTACCAGACCAGGGGGCGCCCTGCTAGGGCCTCCGTCAGCTTCCTCAGCACTCAAATCCCATGTTCCACCTGACTGCCCCTGCTGGCATGACTCATGGCTATTTATGAGGTAAACAGGCCCCCTTACAGCCCCTTTCTGCTGGGAATTTGTCAAGGACCTAAAAAATATGCCAAGCAGCTTCTCCTAGCTCCCACCCACTACATCTACAAGCTTCTCAAAGGTTCCAGAAAACAGGGGGAGGCACCAGAAGAGCTGTCAAATGAGTCATTCAGCCTCCCTGAGTCTCTCAAACCTGACCTAGATTTAGCCCAGGTCTGAGCCAAACCAATTTACCTACACTAACAGCCAACTATATACAACTAGCATATTAGCTAGAGAGTGCTGCATAAGCACAAAGTCACTTTCAATAATGATAAAGGTAGAAGGTTTTTTTTTACCTTATGATATTCTATGCTATAAGGTAAAAAACGTCCTGCATATAGCTCCTTCCACAGCCCCCCCAAATATATACCTGAGCCTGATCTCGATCCGCTAATGTGCAGGAGAGTCGAGGCTGTCTCGCTTCTCATTGGTTCAGCTACAGCAGTAGGAGCCATTGGCTCCCATTACTGTCAATCAGGACCAATGACGAGGGAGCAGGGGCCTGGTCTGAGTCCCAATCTTTGTGTCTCAGGATCAAGCACCCACAATTGTCCTCATAGCAAGCGGCTTGCTAATAGTGGTATTCAGCACGGTTTATTATTACAATGAATTAATAGCACAGAGTCACTTTATTTTTTGTAATAATAATAACAGCATAAGATTTTATTTTTTTAATGTATGCAATTTTTAAAGGTTGCAAACGTGCAAAAGTGGTTTATTTACAAATCGCTACTCTATATTTTATATATCAGTTTACAATATGACAAAATAAACAATGGTCAGCACCAGTTGCTTTGAAACATTCAAGGTTTTTAAGTAACAAATCATTGATTTCTTATATGATTCTTCATTAGATTTGACAGGCTCTATCTCACCAGCTCATATTTGTCCAGCTTTGCTCTCTACCTGCTGTGGGATCATGTTTTAATTAAGATGAATCAAGAGGACAAGCACTGGTAAATGCTAGATGTGTGAATTTGCATTGATTTGCCTGCTTTTGATAAAAATACCCTGTGGAGTGTAATGAAACCATGGCATGGTGAGCTGGCATCAGTCGTGGTCTGGCTTAGTGGTGACATACTATGTGTCAGTGTTTTGGTGGTGCAGAAGTGAGCATTGGTGCAGTGGCAGTGAGTGGGGCAGTACATATCAGTGCAGCAATAGCAAATGGCGCAGTGAGAGTTATGCCCTGTACACACGATCGGATTTCCGATGGACTAAAATCCGATGGAATTTTCCGTAGGAATTCCGATGAAGCTGACTTCCATCAGTCTTGCATACACACTGTCACACCAAATTCCGACCGTCCAAAACGCAGTGACGTAAAACACTACAACGAGCCGAGAAAAATGAAGTTCAATGCTTCCAAGCAAACATCGACTTGATTCTGAGCATGCGTGGATTTTTCCACACAGAGGATCAGAATTTCCCATAGTTTTTTTTTCCATCGGAAAAATTTAAAACATGTTCTATTTTTTTACACCGATGGAAAATAGTCTGATGGGGCCCACACACGATTGTTTTTTCCGATGAAAAAAGTCCATCGGACTTTCTTCATCAGAAAAAACGATTGTGTGTACAGGGCATTAGTCCATTGTCAGTGTTAGGAAAAGTGTGCCTTTCATGCTGTTGCGGCGGGTGGGGTAGTGCATGTCAGTGTAGTGGCAGCAAAAAAGTGTGTGTTAAGCCGTGTACACACGATAGGTTTTACCGATGAAAACAGTCCGATGGACTCTTTTCATCGGACAAACTGATCGTGTATGGGCCCCATCGGTCTTTTTTCCATCGGTGTTTAAAAATAGAACATGTTTTAAATTTATCCGATGGTTAAAAAACCGATAGCAAATTACTATCGTCTGTGGGGAACTCCATCAGATAAAAAACCCACGCATGCTCAGAATCAAGTCGACGCATGCTCAGAAGCATTGAACTTAATTTTTCTCGGCTCATCTGAGTGTTTTACGTTACCGCGTTTGACTGATGGTGTGTGGGCAAGACTGATGGAAGACAGTTTCATCGGATTTCCGATAAAAAAAAACAATCGGATTAGAAATCCATAGGATATCCGATCGTGTGTACAGGGCTTTAGTGCAGTTGTGGAGAGTGCAGAAATGAACGTCAGTGCAAATGTGCAGAGTCTGGATGGAATACTATGGGCAACAGTGAAAAAGACTATTTATTAATGTGCACAAGGACTTTGGTTTCCCTCTAAGCTCTTCCTGAACATTTAAAAAAAATGGTTTAGGACCCCAATTTAATCTTGACTTTCCTAAAACATAGGCTGGTCATGCAACACCAGTTTTCCTGCTAAATAAAGTAGAAGTAGGCCTCATCCAAATGATTGGACAAACAGTAATGTGCATCTTGAAGTTACTGTATCAATGCAAAACAAATTGACAACGCCAATAAAATGATAAAGGGATGTGTAACTTGCATAGGACAAAGTATAACAGGCAGTGAAGCTATTGCAGTACTGGGCTGCCAAAGGGGTAGTTCCCACATAACAATAGTTCCTTACAAAACAATATCTAAGCGAACAGAGAATAAGAATAAATCACTAGTAATAAACAGAATAGTTCAGTTCAGTTTAGTGCAGACACAGTTATTTGTAGTTCCCATGGGTAGGGAGGCCAACACCTCTCACACAAAAAGGCTGGCTGTAGCCGGTAGCCCAGGTGTTCAACCACAGGGATCTCTGGACAGGCTCCATAGAGGAAAGGCAGGGGGAGTCTCTGTTCCATGGATGGGTATAAAAGGAGGAGACTGAAGTTACAGGGCCATCTCTCTGGAAAGGCAGTATTCTGGGACCAGATTGCATAGTGCCTCCCACAGTAACTGGCACTTAAAGTGTTACTAAACCCACAACAGTAAAATCAGTCTATATATGCAGTAAAGCATGCTTGTTATACTCACTGTGGAAACTAAGGGGTTAAAGTGGTTGTAAACCCACTTTATAAACAAACACCTACAGGTAAGCCTAGATTAAGGCTTACCTGTAGATGCATGAAATATCTCCTTAACCTACACGGTTAAGGAGATATTTGCATTTAAATGCGGCGACGCTGACGTCACGCGCATGCGCATGGGGTTAACCCCATTCACAAATTCGGCTAGGTCGCAACATTCGACGACGTAGCCGAATTTGACGGGTCACGCGCGCATGCGCGGAGTCACGTCTTCGCCGCTCCGGCCAATCACAGCGCCGGAGCGGCGCTGTGATTGGCTGCAGCGGCGATACCCGGAAGTAACATTCCGGCTATCGCCGCAGCGATGGATGCGGCTAGAGGAGGGACACGGACGACTTCGGGGGCCCCCGATCTAAGGTAAGTGGTACATAATGAGCTAGTATGCTAGTCATACTAGCTCATTATAGCTTTGTCTTGCAGGTTAGATAAAGAAAAAATAAATAAATAACGACAGGGTTTACAACCACTTTAATCCTCTGCATTGTGCAAAAAGGCTGCCTGTTCTTGTATGCACAGATCCTCCTCTTTTTCTACTGACTCCAAAACATGTTCGGATAAGACAGATCCTTTGGAGTTAAGCTGCACATGCTCAGTTTGGTGTGTATTGCTAGAGAGGTTTTTTTTCCTTGGAGGGTGCATGTGATCAGCACAGGACCAATCAGCACTGTTCGGACATGTCCAGACAGAGGGTCAGGAGCCCTGCAGCCTCTTATAAAAGCTCAGTGTAGTATGAAAACTTCAAGCTTCACCGGGAACTGATAGAAGTCATAAGACTGTTATAAACTGCTGATGGGAAAAGGTATTTAGCAATTTATATTTACTAGAATAATTGCATTTCCATGTTCTGTGTACTTTGAGAGACCAGATATAGTAAATGCAGGGTCCTGGGTTTAGTAACACTAAGATTAATCTGGGTGCCTTGAGCTCTCATTTGACAAAATAGGACCCACACCTAGTGATGATATCATGTCCAGTCACTTCTATCCTGCTAGAAGTGGCCTCTCTGTGCAACTGAGCGTAGGAAACAATAGAACTTACACCACTCAGCAATAACATTATAACCACTAACAGGTAAAGTACATAACATTGATTATCTTGTTAGAATGTCATCTGAAAGTAAGCGAGATATACTTAGGCAGTGTTTGAGTGAACATGTTGTCCCTGAAGTTGATGTGTTTAAAGCAAAATGTAAGCAAGTGTAAGGATTTGAGCGACTTTGACAAGGGGCAAATTGTAATTGCTAGATGACTGGATCAGAGCAACTCCAAAACTGCTGCTCTTGTGGGATGTTCCCTGTCTGCAGTGGTCAGGACTAGGGATGAGCTTCGTGTTTGAGTCGAACATACGTTCGACTCGAACATCGGCTGTTCGATCGTTCGACGAAGATCGAACGATTTGGGCCGTTCGCGCCAAATTCGAGTGACGCGAACGGCCCACAATGCACTACGCCATCGCAGTGTCATCCAGGCGCTGTGATTGGCCAAGCATGCACTGTGACCCCGCATGCTTGGCCAATCACAGCGCCGGCAGCGAGGAGAGCAATGATTGGCCACAGGCAGGATGCCTGTGGCCAATTATTGCTGAGGGTGTTTAGTACACGCCCCACACTATAAAAGGCCACCAGCACGGCGGCCTAGTGTAGTGTGTTCCGGAGCAGGGATAGAGCAGCATAGGCAGGGACAGTGACTTTTATTTCTTTCTTGCTTAACCTGGATTCCTTTAGTTTAGGGAAAGAGAAGGATAGGTAGGGAGAGTGTCAGTGTGTTTTGTGCTTGTGCTATATTGTGCTTAAAAAAAACATTTTTTCTAGGGACAGAAAACTGTAGGTAGGGAGAGTGTCAGTTTCTTTCACTGTCAAAGTCCTTGTTTCCAGGGACCTGGAAGGACAGTGAGTGAATTCTCCTTGTGCTAAATTGTGCTTAAAAAAAACATTTTTTCTAGGGACAGAAAACTGTAGGTAGGGAGAGTGTCAGTTTCTTTCACTGTCAAAGTCCTTGTTTCCAGGGACCTGGAAGGACAGTGAGTGAATTCTCCTTGTGCTAAATTGTGCTTAAAAAAAACATTTTTTCTAGGGACAGAAAACTGTAGGTAGGGAGAGTGTAAGTTTCTTTCACTGTCAAAGTCCTTGTTTCCAGGGACCTGGAAGGACAGTGAGTGAATTCTCCTTGTGCTAAATTGTGCTTAAAAAAAACATTTTTTCTAGGGACAGAAAACTGTAGGTAGGGAGAGTGTCAGTTTCTTTCACTGTCAAAGTCCTTGTTTCCAGGGACCTGGAAGGACAGTGAGTGAATTCTCCTTGTGCTAAATTGTGCTTAAAAAAAACATTTTTTCTAGGGACAGAAAACTGTAGGTAGGGAGAGTGTCAGTTTCTTTCACTGTCAAAGTCCTTGTTTCCAGGGACCTGGAAGGACAGTGAGTGAATTCTCCTTGTGCTAAATTGTGCTTAAAAAAAACATTTTTTCTAGGGACAGAAAACTGTAGGTAGGGAGAGTGTCAGTTTCTTTCACTGTGAAAGTCCTTGTTTCCAGGGACCTGGAAGGACAGTGAGTGAATTCTCCTTGTGCTAAATTGTGCTTAAAAAAACATTTTTTCTAGGGACAGAAAACTGTAGGTAGGGAGAGTGTCAGTTTCTTTCACTGTCAAAGTCCTTGTTTCCAGGGACCTGGAAGGACAGTGAGTGAATTCTCCTTGTGCTAAATTGTGCTTAAAAAAAACATTTTTTCTAGGGACAGAAAACTGTAGGTAGGGAGAGTGTCAGTTTCTTTCACTGTCAAAGTCCTTGTTTCCAGGGACCTGGAAGGACAGTGAGTGAATTCTCCTTGTGCTAAATTGTGCTTAAAAAAAACATTTTTTCTAGGGACAGAAAACTGTAGGTAGGGAGAGTGTCAGTTTCTTTCACTGTGAAAGTCCTTGTTTCCAGGGACCTGGAAGGACAGTGAGTGAATTCTCCTTGTGCTAAATTGTGCTTAAAAAAAACATTTTTTCTAGGGACAGAAAACTGTAGGTAGGGAGAGTGTCAGTTTCTTTCACTGTCAAAGTCCTTGTTTCCAGGGACCTGGAAGGACAGTGAGTGAATTCTCCTTGTGCTAAATTGTGCTTAAAAAAAACATTTTTTCTAGGGACAGAAAACTGTAGGTAGGGAGAGTGTCAGTTTCTTTCACTGTCAAAGTCCTTGTTTCCAGGGACCTGGAAGGACAGTGAGTGAATTCTCCTTGTGCTAAATTGTGCTTAAAAAAAACATTTTTTCTAGGGACAGAAAACTGTAGGTAGGGAGAGTGTCAGTTTCTTTCACTGTCAAAGTCCTTGTTTCCAGGGACCTGGAAGGACAGTGAGTGAATTCTCCTTGTGCTAAATTGTGCTTAAAAAAAACATTTTTTCTAGGGACAGAAAACTGTAGGTAGGGAGAGTGTCAGTTTCTTTCACTGTGAAAGTCCTTGTTTCCAGGGACCTGGAAGGACAGTGAGTGAATTCTCCTTGTGCTAAATTGTGCTTAAAAAAAACATTTTTTCTAGGGACAGAAAACTGTAGGTAGGGAGAGTGTCAGTTTCTTTCACTGTCAAAGTCCTTGTTTCCAGGGACCTGGAAGGACAGTGAGTGAATTCTCCTTGTGCTAAATTGTGCTTAAAAAAAACATTTTTTCTAGGGACAGAAAACTGTAGGTAGGGAGAGTGTCAGTTTCTTTCACTGTCAAAGTCCTTGTTTCCAGGGACCTGGAAGGACAGTGAGTGAATTCTCCTTGTGCTAAATTGTGCTTAAAAAAAAACATTTTTTCTAGGGACAGAAAACTGTAGGTAGGGAGAGTGTCAGTTTCTTTCACTGTCAAAGTCCTTGTTTCCAGGGACCTGGAAGGACAGTGAGTGAATTCTCCTTGTGCTAAATTGTGCTTAAAAAAAACATTTTTTCTAGGGACAGAAAACTGTAGGTAGGGAGAGTGTCAGTTTCTTTCACTGTCAAAGTCCTTGTTTCCAGGGACCTGGAAGGACAGTGAGTGAATTCTCCTTGTGCTAAATTGTGCTTAAAAAAAACATTTTTTCTAGGGACAGAAAACTGTAGGTAGGGAGAGTGTCAGTTTCTTTCACTGTGAAAGTCCTTGTTTCCAGGGACCTGGAAGGACAGTGAGTGAATTCTCCTTGTGCTAAATTGTGCTTAAAAAAAAACATTTTTTCTAGGGACAGAAAACTGTAGGTAGGGAGAGTGTCAGTTTCTTTCACTGTCAAAGTCCTTGTTTCCAGGGACCTGGAAGGACAGTGAGTGAATTCTCCTTGTGCTAAATTGTGCTTAAAAAAAACATTTTTTCTAGGGACAGAAAACTGTAGGTAGGGAGAGTGTCAGTTTCTTTCACTGTCAAAGTCCTTGTTTCCAGGGACCTGGAAGGACAGTGAGTGAATTCTCCTTGTGCTAAATTGTGCTTAAAAAAAACATTTTTTCTAGGGACAGAAAACTGTAGGTAGGGAGAGTGTCAGTTTCTTTCACTGTCAAAGTCCTTGTTTCAAGGGACAGAGAAGGACACCTGAAGGTAGCCCTTATTGCTTTTTTCCCATCTCCCTGCAGGCCATCTATTAGAATGTCTGGAAGGCAAACAAGGAGAGGCAGACAGTCAGGAGGCAATAAAAGAGGGCAAGCAGGCTCTGTGTCTGGGGGCAACAGTGCTGGTCGTGGACGCGGTGCATTGTCATCAGCACATGGCCATGGGACACGCTTGTCCTTCTTTTCGGCAGCTGGACATGTTGAGCCACATCATGCCGAAGACTTGGTAGAGTGGATGACCAAGCCCTCCTCCTCCTCCTCATCCTCTCTCACCCAGGCTCAGGGTACTGGAAAAGCAGCTGCCAAAGCGTCCTCTTCCCTGGTATCAATGTCACACTCATCATCAGTCACTCCTTCCCTAGACCCACCATGTCCTCCTCCTGAGGAGTCCCCCGAACTGTTTCAGCACAGTGTTGGGTACATGCTCCAGGAGGATGCCCAGCGTTTCGAAGGGTCTGATGATGAAACCCAGCTAGAGGAAGGCAGTAGCGTGAGAGCAGACAGAGGGGATGCTCAAGAAGGACACCAATCTGGCAGTCATGTTCCAGCAGCTGCAGCATACTGCCAGATTGGCTCCAGTGATGAGGAGGGAGGTGATGATGAGGTCACTGACTCCACGTGGGTGCCTAATAGGAGAGAGGAGGAGGAGGAGGATGAGGAGGAGGCACATCTCCAACGAGGCAGGATGCCCTTTGGTGGCCAGCGTAAGGGCAGTACACCGACGGAATCACACCGCAGAGCTCCGCCTGTGCAGGGCGCTGCCTCTGCCCGTCATTCAAAAAGTTCTTTGGTGTGGGCCTTTTTTGAGGCTAGTGCATCAGATCGCACAGCTGCTGTTTGCAACATATGTCTCAAGCGTATATCGCGTGGCCAAAACATCAGCCGCTTGGGTACCACATGCCTGACCAGACATATGTTGACCTGCCATGCAGCTCGTTGGCAAGCCTACCTCAAAGACCCACACCAAAGAACAAAGCGGACCTCTCCTTGCACCGCATCAGCTGGGATCTCCAACCCCACTATAACTTCAGTCCTCTCTGAAACATGCACTGAGAGGAATGAAGGTGTAGAATTAGGTGTGTCACAGCCAAGTACTTGCGGCCACTCTGCTAGCAGTACACCGACGTCCGATTCTAGCAGGCAAATTTCCCTGCCCCAGCTGCTGGACCGTCGAAAGAAGTTCACTCCCAGCCATCCACATGCCCAGCGGTTGAATGCTAGCTTGGCTAAATTGCTAGCGCTTCAACTGCTGCCTTTTCAGTTGGTAGACTCGGCCCCCTTCCGTGAGTTTGTGCAATGTGCGGTTCCTCAGTGGCAGGTTCCCAAACGCCACTTTTTCTCACGGAAGGCTATTCCGGCTCTCTACCGGCATGTGGAAGGCAATGTCTTGGCCTCGCTGGACAGGGCGGTCAGCGGTAAGGTGCATATTACCGCTGACTCATGGTCCAGCAGGCATGGACAGGGACGTTACCTTTCTTTCACGGCCCATTGGGTCACTCTTTTGGCAGCTGGGAAGGATGCAGGACAAGGTGCAGTAGTGTTGGAGGTTGTCCCACCGCCACGCCTCCAAAATGCTACTACTGGTTGTGACACACCTCTCTCCTCCACCCCCTCCTCTTCTTCTTCCTCCATGGCCTCTTCCTGTGGTTTGTCCTATGAACCAGCGGTGCTCCGTAGCCGTTCACGGGGCTACGCAAGTACGCAGGCAAAAAGATGCCATGCCGTGCTTGCGCTGGTGTGTTTGGGGGACAGAAGCCACACTGGGGCAGAGGTCCTGTCTGCTCTGCAGGGCCAGGCCGAGAGGTGGTTGACGCCACGCCAGCTTAAGCCAGGAATGGTGGTTTGCGACAATGGCACCAACCTCCTCTCCGCCCTCCGACAGGGACAACTGACCCATGTGCCCTGTGTGGCTCACGTCCTTAACCTGGTGGTGCAGCGGTTCTTGGGCAGGTACCCGGGCTTACAGGATGTCCTGAGGCAGGCCAGGAAAGTCTGTGTGCATTTCCGCAGATCTTATAATGCCAGTGCTCGCCTGGCTGAGCTGCAAAAGGAGTTGAACCTGCCCAAGAACCGCCTTATATGTGACATGCCCACCAGGTGGAACTCAACGTTGGCCATGCTGCAGCGGCTGCACACGCAGCAGAGGGCCATCAATGAGTACCTGTGCGACTACGGCACCAGGACAGGGTCAGGGGAGCTTGGTTTTTTTTCTCCACGCCAGTGGGGCATGATCAGGGATGCATGCACTGTCCTGGCACCATTTGAGGAGGCCACGAGGATGGTGAGCAGTGACAGTGCATGCATCAGTGACACTGTACCTCTTGTCCACCTGTTGGAGCACACGCTGCGTGGAATAATGGACAGGGCACTTGAGGCAGAACAGAGGCAGGAAGAGGAGGACTTCCTTGCCTCTCAAGGCCCCCTTTACCCAGACAGTGTTCCTTCTGTCCCACCCATCGCACAGGAAGAGGAGGAGGAGGAGGAGGAGGAGGAGGATTGTGTCAGCATGGAGGTGGAGGCTGGCACTCAGCATCATCAGCAGCAGTCTTTTAGGGATGATTTACAGTCCCAAGAAACCAGTGGACTTGTACGTGGCTGGGAGGAGGTGGCTGCGGATCATGTCGTCCTTAGTGACCCAGAGGACTCCGGAGCGAATGCCTCAGCAAACCTACGCTGCATGGCCTCCCTGATCCTGCAAAGTCTGCGGAAGGATCCTCGTATTCTTCGGATCAAGGAGAGGGACCATTACTGGCTGGCCACTCTCCTTGATCCACGGTACAAGGGTAAGGTTGCGGACCTTATGTTACCGTCGCAGAGGGAGCAGAGGATGAGACAACTCCGGGAGGCCTTGCAGAAAGGTCTGTGCAACGCGTTCCCAGAGACTGGGAGGTTACAAACTCCTGGTCCTGGACAACGAGTTGCTGAGGCTTCGGCCAGTCAAAGAAGGAGCGGTGGGGAAGGTGGCCGTCTGACCGATGCGTTCAGACAATTCTTTAGTCCGCAGCCCCAAAGTATGATCGGTTCCAGCAACCATCGCCAGCGTCTGATAAACATGGTGCAGGTCAGACTTGGACACCTTCCCCACCGAAAATCCTCTGGCTTACTGGGTCTTGAGGATGGATCACTGGCCAGAGCTTGCACAGTATGCAATTGAGCTACTGGCCTGTCCTGCATCCAGCGTTCTTTCGGAACGCACATTCAGTGCTGCTGGAGGATTTGTCACGGATCACAGGGTGCGCCTGTCCACCGACTCGGTTGATCGACTGACTTTCATCAAGATGAACCAGTCTTGGATCACCACCAGCTACCACACACCTGATGCTGATATAACAGACTAATTGATTTTAACATGTCACATCCCTTCAAGACTGATGCTGATGCTGAGTGCCTGTGCTGTTATGTTGACTGGCTATCCTCCTCCTCCGAGTCCTCAATGATACGATTGATGATGATAGCTTGGAAGATCATTTTTGTTTATGGGTGCCGCCACCAGTGGCTAAGGCCCAATTTTTCAGCCCCTGTTTTACAGGGGCGTGTAATTACAATTTTTTTAGCAATAATTTGCCATAGGGCTCATTGCTGTGCTCCAAGTACAGTATCTGTGAGGGGTTGGAGTGTTGTGGCACCAGTGCCTAAGGCCCAATTTTTCAGCCCCTGTTTAACAGGGGCGTGTCATTACAATTTTTGAAGCAATACTTTGCAACAGGGCTCATTGCTGTGCTCCAAGTACAGTATCTGTGAGGGGTTGTAGTGTTGTGCCACCAGTGCCTAAGGCCCAATTTTTCAGCCCCTGTTCAACAGGGGCATGCAATTACAATTCTTGATCTAATAATTCACAGCAGGGTCCATTGCTGCACCCACCAAGAGTAACTCTGAGGGCTTACAGTCTTGTGGCAACGCCACCACCACCACCACCACCACCACGAAAGGCCCAATTTTTCAGCCCCTGTTCAAAAGGGGCATGTAATTACAATTCTTGATCTAATAATTCACAGCAGGGCCCATTGCTGCACCCACCAAGAGTAACTGTCAGGGCTTACAGTGTTGTGGCACCAGCACCACCATCAAAGCCCCAATTTTTACTACCACTGTTCAACAATTATATGTAATTAAAATTCCTGATATAATAGTTGACAGCAGGGCGTTCCAGCACCAACCAAGAGTAACTGAGTGCTTACAGTGTTGTGCCAACACCAACAACTAAGGGGCCTATTTCTGCAGAGTATATACGGCAGGTCCCTACTTTCAAACATCCAACTTACAAACGACTCCTACTTGCAAACGAAAGAAGACAACAGGAAGTGAGAGGAAATCTACCCCTAGAAAGGAAAATTCTCTCCTGTAAGAATAAATATGGGAGAAAGGGGTCTCATCTGTACTGATGCTTTATCAGCAATCCTTGTTTCAAGAAAAACACCACATTTCAAAAACAGTTGTCATTGGGACGGAAAGTGAGGTGAAATGTTCTGAACAGGGGCACAGACAGCAAAACAAATGTTACAGGGGTGATAACCCTTACCTATGTTTTCCAAAAAGTTTAAAAATAGATTTTTGGGCTGGAGCTACACTTAAACAATGTACCTGTTCAAAATTACAAACAGATTCTACATAAGAACAAACCTACAGTCCCTGTCTTGTATGCACCGCCTGTATACGGCTGTTCAGAGTATATAGGGCCTTTTTTATTTTATGTGCGGGGTTCCCCTTAATATCCATACAAGACCCAAAGGGGCTGGTAATGGGCTGGGGTAGGGGGGGGGGGGTCATGGGGTAGCTATGCCATTTTTCTTAAATATTTTCATCCATATTACCGGGACCAGACATTACATTAAAGCCGCAAGCAGTTTTAAATGGCTTTTTTTTCCTTTAGAAGTGTCATTTTGTGCAGGGACAGTTCTAAACACGGGAAACACGTGGCACTTCACAGGCATACTTTAGACACCCCCCAGGTACGATATTTAAAGGAATATTTGACTTTTTTTTTTCACTTTATGCATCAATAAAATGACTGCTCCCGAAAAACGACCGTTTTAAAAACTTCTTTTTGCATTGATACATGTCCCCTGGTGCACAACCCGGGTTCCCAAACCCTTTTTAGGACAATAACATGCATAATAGTTGTTATAATTAGCACTTTAGAATTCGAACGTTCGCATCCATTGTATTTAATAGGGTTCTAATGTTCGTTCGAACTTTCGGTCCGTTCGCGGGTTCTGGTGCGAACCGAACCCGGGGGTGTTCGGCTCATCACTAGTCAGGACCTACCAAAAATGGTCCAGGGGAGGAAAACTAGTGAACCAGCAAAGTCATGGATGGCCAAGCCTCATTGATGCACGTGGAGATATAGCTGGCCTATGTAGTCCAATCCAAGAGAGGAACTACTGTAGCTCAAATTACTGAAAAAATGAATGCTGGTTCTGACAGAAAGGTGTCAGAAAACAGACTGAATTACAGTGCAGCGGGGTTCATAGCCGTAGACCAGTCAGGGTATCCATGCTAACCCTGTCCACAGCCAAAAGTACCTACAATGGGCATGTGACAATCAGAACTGGACCACAGAGCAATGGAAGAAGGTTGCCTGGTCTGATGAATCACATCTTCTTTTACATCATGCGGATGCCTGGGTGCATGTGCTTTAGTTCATCTGGGGAAGAGATAGCACCAGGATGCACTATTGGAAAAAGGCAAAACAGCAGAGTCATGCTTTTGGCAATGTTCTGCTGGGAAAGCATGGGTCCTGCCATTCATGTGGATGTTACTTTGGAGCCTATGACTTGACAATTCAGGGCTGTTTTGGCTCAAAAGGGGACTCACTCAATATTAGGTGGGTAGTCATAATGCTATGATGGGTGGTCATAATGTTATGGCTGATCAGTGCATATCCCCTTGGCATATCCAAGAGTACTGGGGATTGTGGAAAAAGGAACTAATGGAGCCTGCAACCACTTCTGAACAAGGTGGGTGAAGAGAGTTTCCACTACAGAAAAGCCCTTGCTGTGTCCCTTTCTCCTGTTCTCCAACCCCATCAGGAGTCTAAGCAGTGTTTCCCAGCCTTGCCCCTTCATGTGCCGAAGGAAGGTGAGTTAGTGGTCAGCCAGCCCCAGAGACTCTGGATTGAATGATAGCTTGTGACATGTTGCCCTATATTGTAAATAAAATGGCTCCACAGGGCTGGCAGTGGACAGAGCAGCCTGGTGGTGGGTTTCAGTCTCAGTTAGGGTGGTGGAGAGTGTGCGAGGAGTGATGGTGATGCTAGAGCATTCTGGCACCAAGGAAAATGCCTAGGGCAGACTCAATGTATGCAGTCATTTTCATTGAACATATATGAATATATTGTCTATAATTGTAGAAGAAAAGTGCTCCGTACAAAAAATAAATAAAAACAGGAATTTACTCCATTCATGTTCCTCTCCTTGCAATAGGTCACAGTATCACACTCCTCTCATGAGGTTGCTGCCAAACTTCTGCTTCCTTCTCCTGCACATACTTCCCCTTGTCCAGCTGTCTACTCCACTCTTATGCACATACTGCCAACAGATATATTCTCCTAATTTCTCAGCGGAACCTAACCTAACAAAAAAATCAGTCATGAGGATTCAGTGATGAACATTATTTTCAGACAACGCTACTCGTAATAATACTCTCAACATAATGCACGCTATCATACACTGCCCCCTTCCTGCTGCCTGCTGGTATAAGCTGCAATTTAATCCAATTAACCGTTTTTACGCACCATGAGTAGCACAGTCGATTGAAGCACTGTGCAAGGGGAGTGTCAAACTGCTGGAGACCCAAACGACTACATTTTGTGTTGAGCAGTGCTCTGAATCTTCAGCATGCTGCCAACATGGGGCATTTTAACCCTAGCTGCAGCACAATATTGTAATAAATAAGTGCAACATTTCAGTAACATGTGCATAAATTGGTATATGAGTGATAAACAATCAGTCCAAACAAACATAAACAGATGATGTGAAAGTTCGTTACACCAACAGCATGATCCTTCAGTGAATCAAAGAATACAAATCTCCAGTTGGATTAAGATTGCTGTGATAACACCATGTGTCCGCCACCACAAATCACTCTGAAGCCCTGTACACACGGGCGGGAATCTTGTCGGGGAAAAAAAACTTTGCTTTTCTCGACGGGATTCCTGGCAAGCTTTTCTTGCCAAGCCCTGTGTACACACGCACATTCAAAAGAACCCCAGTTCTTTTGAATGTCAAGAACGTGGTGATGTCATTGACTATGACGAGCATGCGCTCGTCACATTCGATGCCGTCGCCGCATGCGCGGGCTTACCTGGGAACAGGTCAGCATGTAGCCTCGTACACACGCATGGTTTTCTCGTAGGGAAACAGGCCTACGAGAATGTCGACGAGAAAATAGAGAGCGGTTTTCTTGGTAAAAAGCTCTCCCAGCAGTTTTCTTGCCGAGAAAACCGGTCGTGTGTCCGAGGCTTTAGGCTTACCAGAGTGCCTGTGATCCTCCTAAGAGAAGTCAAACACAGCACTTGTTGGAATGATCTCTTCCCTCAGAGCGGTTCCTCCTTACAACACTCTCCAACTCCAGGCATTAATCATGTAAACAATACCAAATAACACTTCCAATAGTGTAAATCCGGTTAAGTTTTTTTTTTAAGATAGGTTAAAAACACTTACAAAACATCGCAATTAAAATCGGCATTGGAAAACGACATTACTCAGAATTCTCTGCCTTGCGCACACATATGCATAGTGACGTCATGACTTCTTGCTTCGCCTAACGAGTTTGGTAAAAAAAATGACGTCATCAGAGGCATGAGCCTTCACTGAAGGATCATGCTCTTGATTAAATGGACTTTCACATCACCTGTTTATGTTTGTTTGGACTAATTGTTTATCACAGTTTTAACTGTATAAAGCAGGGGTCTCCAAACTTTCTAAAGAAAAGGGCAGTTAACTGTCCTTCAGACTTTAGGGGGGCCAGACTGTGCCCAGTGGTAGTAAACACTGCCCGATTTTTGGAATTAGGGGGAGAAATAGTTGGTGTCAGTGAGAGGAATAGTGCCCCATTGTTGGTGTCAGTGGAAGGAATTATGCACCACTGTTTGTGTCAGTTGAAGGAATTATTCCCCATTGTTGGTGTCAATGGCAGAAATATAGCCACAAGGCCAGGATAAAGGCAACCAAAGGGCTGCATCCTGCCCCAGGCCTGCAGTTTGGAGACCACTGGTATAGAGTAATCTGTACTGTGTGCTGGCTGCTATACTTTTGTTTTTTGTTTTTTTTGCGCAGCGCATGTCACAATTTTTCTGCAGCACAATATTACTGTAAAATTTAAATAAAAAATATGCCCTCTTTGGCTACCGTTGCGGCCTTAAAAAATCATTGTAATACAAAATAAAGCTTACTTACACTTAAAGAAAATCATTAAAATATCACTCTAAAACTGGTCCACATCATAAATCTGATACCATATCCTTTTCCCGTTTTATTGAATACTTTCAGCACAGTTGGTAAAGTACACAAAGTCCCCAGCCTTGTTTTTTTATTTTTTATTTAACTGAATATTTGTTTAGTGGGTGGTCTTTTAATTAGAAATGCTTCAAGCCTGCATTTTTGGGGAACTTACAAAAACAGAGAGTACCTGATCTCAAATATTTTTGTAGTCTTGAATGTCTTTAGCTAACAGGATATGCACTTTCATGAACTCATGATGCACATGTGGACTTCACAGATGTTTGTGACCGGCACTTTTCAAAGAGTCCCTCAAGAAACAGCTATCAAGACTAATTTGGTTTGTTTATTTTCTTTTACAAGCTCTTTTTTCATCTGCCTAGCATGTCTTGACAGCTGAATATATCAGGTAAAACATGAATTAATTTCCAAAGAAAAAAGTGAAGCTTTTGCCAAGAACACAAAAATGAAAGCATTTCCCTATAAAAACACTTGGTTGTGCTGTCCGATCCTTGCAGCAAACAGAGACGGTAGAGAGTGATAGATTCCTCGACATTGGTTTTTTGCAGACACAGATTTATGAAGTTTTGTGATCTAAACTTGTATCCTCCCGGCAGTCAAAAACTTGTTATGAATCATGAAGCAAGAAGGACAGAAATAAATAAAAGCAAAATTTGTAAAGGAAAATAAGAATTGTAGCTGAAAGCAACATGTCACGTTGTTTTGTGATTTTTCCGGGAAATAAAAGTGTATGGTTTGTGTAAAATTTGGAGTATTGAAAGTAGCTGTGCTATGTGAGGCTCCACTACCAGTGTCCATAAGGGCCTAAGCTTTGGGCTTGTGCTGATGACATCAGTTTCAGATGTTTCTGAGATCATTCACAATTCATTGACAGGTGACCTACAGTTTCTCTCCTTTGACCTACTTCTACTGGGGATTTGCATTTGCATAGCCTTGTAAAAACCCATATAAATGGTTGTTTTGCTAAAAGAATTGCATCTTATATTTCAATTTCACTAAACAAACTGCATATCATCAACTGGATTAACTCTGGGCATAGGGTTCTGTAAATAAAGGTTTTCTATTAAGTTATTCTTTTTTTTTTCTATCCATTGAACCAGGTGGACTTCTGTCTTTTTTTAAACTAACTACCGTATGTAACTACGTATTCATTGAGATAGTATGATCCATCCAGGGTGAAAGTCCAAATAAGTCTGACTAATTCCATATTTTCATTGTTATGTCAAAATTTTTAAAGCAAATTATTATTTTCATACAATCAGATCTATGATCAGTTCTTTATTTATTGTTTTATCTATGGCCAGCACAACCACTTCAAGGCCAACATTCTTGGCAGCCTTTCCCAGGCTCTCATTTAAGAACATCTGTCCTTTTTAGTTAAAAACAAGCCGCAAGGTTGCTCCTTAAAGGTGAAATGGTGACATGGGGTTCCACTTTTTAAGGTGGGATTAACTTAAGTCAGAAAATAAGTGCCAGGTGCCACAGAAAAGAGAGGACCATACATACATATCTGGTGGACTTGCCCTGTTGTGCAACACTTGGAAGTCCCCTACCCTTTGCACGATTGAAACCAAGCACAGGGTCACCCAGGCTATGATACATAGTAAAATTGAAGCAACTATTCAAGATAAAATTCCTAAAATTTGGCAACCTTGGGTGGACCATTTTCTTCCACCTGGCTTTGAAGAGTCTCTCCTGGAACCATGAGTCTTTGAATCCTCTGACTGTAAGCTCTTCTGAGCAGGGCTCTCTTAGTCCTCTTGTATTTTATTGTATTATAACTATATTGCCTCCCTTTTATATTGTAAAGCGCTGCGTAAACTGTTGGCGCTATATAAATCCTGTATAATAATACTATGGTTTGAGTCCTGGACCCACCCGAAGTGGTCAACCTCCCCCCTCTTTTCTCCTTTTTGCCTTCTTTCCTTTCTCTCTTTCTTTTCTACTTTCCTTTACATTCTCTTACCTTAAACCACTGGAATGTGATTTTTTTAGGTTTCTCTCTGCATACCTCTTGTCCACCAGTGTTGGATACTTCTGTCTTTGTTCCAATGTTGGTTCTACTGTTTGACTTTATATGTTTTGAAGGCCTTCTGCCTCCTTCTTCCTTTTGTATGCTACATATCTATTGTGACTCTGAACTGACTGACATCTCTTCAAACATCTGCGATTGTATGTACACATTATGTTCCCTTTTGATTAGAATATGATCTGCATTCATTTCTATAGCAATAAAAAACGATGAAAAGAAAGAGAGGGCCATAAAGGTAAGAAAACAATGGCCAGATGAATTCCCTGTGGAGGTAGGCAAAAGGTGCACTAGCTAATGATGTCTTACTAGCACTGAAGCACAGTGTGAAAATATAGCGGCTTATGCGTTTGTGCAATGAGCTTTAATCATTGCTATGATTAGGACTTATTGCCGAAACGCGTAAGGCGCTGTATTTTGTACACTCCACCTGTTACAATAAGGTCATATATTCAGAAGAACAAGTTGCCAGCTTTCCACTTTACCTTTTCATTAAAATAGAGGACAGTCGATGGGCACTTGGTGTGCTCTCCTCTTTGGGGAAGGGGCTGTGGAGAACTTTATCCTCAGTTTATAGGAACATAGGCCATGGACTTAAGTCTGGTTGTGAGTTTCACTGTTTTAAAGGTACAGTGATGTGACTGACTGACATGTTTTGCCTTACCATTATCTGGAATGTTGTGTTACCAAAGATATGGACTGTTCCACTAATTTCTTTGATAAGTAAAGAAGTTGTTTGTGCAATAAGATGCCTCTGTGTGATGTTCTACTGGAAGTAATATATTAAGTACAGCCAATAACTAGGGTGGAGAGTTGTGTGCATTTACTGGTGTGAACCTGGTTGGCACTGCAGTGGTAGGTATAAAAAGGTAAGGAGCCCCCCACCTGACAGTGAGAAAACCACCTCATGTATCATATGTCATGTGGCCCAGGCCCCTGTATTTCTTGCGCCCCCTCGTGGTTGGTTGGGCTTCTAGAGCTTCCATCTAGACCAGGGATATGTAATTAGCTGACCTCCAGCTGTTGTAAAACTACAAGTCCCATCATGCCTCTGGGTGTCATACTTGTGGCTGTCAGAGTCTTGCTATGCCTCATGGGACTTGTAGTTCTGCAACAGCTGGAGGTCCGCTAATTGCATATCCCTGATCTAGACCATGAGTAAAACATAGGCCTATGGGACAGTACTCCAGGCGTGAAAGGGTTAATGTGTACAATGACCAGAAGGATAAGGAGGAAAGGTCTAGGACCGGCATCTGTGCACGTGAACATTACATGGGTTTGGGAGGAACACAAGTGTGATGACCTGCAACCCTGTATGTATATGCAGAGCCCAGCTGCGAGTGTTGGCCCCATGGAAATAAGCTGGGCCTCCCCTTACAAGCAGAATACACATTTACTGCATTTTACATATTCAAACATATCATGAGTACATGAGGGCTGAGTCAGGTCTCCGATGAGAGAGAGAGAGTAATCATTGATAATTTGTACATCTTGCAGGGTGAGAGTGGGAAAAAACAGGGTGGCTGCATTCATTTTAGGGTAAGTTGATATGGCTGTGTTTAGTGAGTTTAAAAACACAGACAGCTCAGGGTGACCATCCCCAGTATGGATTATATATATATCATTGAATGCTGAACTCCAGCCTTACCTTCAGTCTTATTGTACAGCCTTCTCGCATGTAATGAAATAACTTCAGAACACACTGTCAGCTTATCAATAGCATTATTAAAATAAGAATGCTCTATACCAGGGATATGCAATTAGCGGACCTCCAGCTGTTGCCAAACTACAAGTCCCATCATGCCTCTGCCTCTGGGTGTTATGCTTGATGCTGTCAGTCTCGCTATGCCTCATGGGACTTGTAGTTTGGCAACAGCTGGAGGTCCGCTAATTGCATATCCCTGCTCTATACTGGTCTAGTGGTTTCTTTGTAAAGGTGGGGCAGATCCACAGTGGGTACTGGTCACTGTTTGACAGATTTCTTTCAAACAGACCCAGTAAGCATTCAGGGGAAGTCCAGGAGCGCTCAATTGCTTCCAATCATCATAGTGGAATACCATGTGCAATGGGAAGGTCTTTGCAGCTGCAGGTCTGACCTGCCACTGGAGACCACAATCCTCCAGATGCAGAGTAGCAGGTACTTCATCAATAAGGGCCGAGATAGGCTCTTGGTAATGGCAGAGGACTTGTTTGGTCAGCGCCAGTGGGGAACTGGGTGAATTTGGTCCTTTTCTGACTGCAGTAGAGGCAGTCACAAAAGGTCACAATAAAGCATGAGAATTCAGCCTTACCCAGCAGAGTTAAAGAAGACTTTAAGGAGGTAGTCGCGCTAACCACAGCAAAACAAAATTCCAGACTGGAGACATCATTGTCTTTAGATGGCGCTAAGTAAATATCCCAGGAACTGTTAGGGGAGTGTGGGATTGAGTCACCTGTTACAGTGAGACAGTCCCCTCTGTGTCTAGATACATGCGATCATGTGCTGGTGATGTAGGTCAGTCAAGGGTATAAGGCAAGGCCTTGGGTACTCACAAAACCCAGGCAGCTGGCATTCATAGGTGAATAACAACATTACTGTAGACAGGCAGTAGGAATGATGCAAAGATCGTAGTTCCGTGTGGCTTGTAAGGGGGTGGGGTAGGCGAGAGTGCAGGGTGGTGGTTTTCATGTCCTCCATGTTTTCCCATTAACTCGTTGGGCACCAAGTACTGGGTTACATGTGTAGCCGACAGTGCACTACAGTTACCTTGTGCCACAGACCACCCCCGTCATTCTCCATCTATTCCAATGTCCCTCTAGTGCTGGGCTCCAGTAACTGACATCATATCTTTGAGCCAAGCAGGGAGGTTTGTGGCATTTGTAGTCTCTTGATCAGCCAATCAGATATTGTGATATTACCCCTGGACTACACATCCCAGAGGTCCCTCTGCAACATGAACAGACCTCTGGGAGGGACTAGGAAAGGACCAGTATATCCGCCCGCACTCTCTTCTTCCTGGGCCTCACCGAGTGAACAAATCTCTGCTACTTGGGGAGAGGGCTGCGGCCTACCATGCGGTGATTGAGTGACTACAGCCCGGCCTCTGAGGGCCCAACTCTGCATGCTGTTCGCAAGACATCACCGTGGCACCTCCTCATCAGACGGATTCAACGACCGCCCTTGTCCAGCAGCTGGTGGGTCATCGCCGCTCGTCTCCCTGAAGGACATCTCTTCTCGGATCGCTGTTCTGGAGGCTCCTATCAGGCGCTGCAGTTGGTGAGAGGGCAGTCGCCCATCGTTCACAACCCATACCTGGTTATCTTGCTTGAACACTGTGTACAGACACCTTGCCCCTGGAAACACTTTATTGCATTACATGAGACACTGTACATAGACATCTATATCCAGAGCTACTCTAAGGAATATCACTAGCCAGTTTAAGCTGTCCTGCTTGCAATCACATCACTGTGCCATATTGTGGATATAATTAAATCAACTCCAACTGCTGGTGAGGCCTTCACTCTGGACATTTGCTGTTGCTATTGGTTAAAGGGCCCTTATCCTATTCCTATTCTATCTAGTCTCTCATTAGGATATAAAGGTTGAATAGGCCGGCCTACGGTTCCCCTTTAGTGTGGTATCTTATTGCAATAACTAGTGGATTCTTTACAACCTCCCCAGTCTATTCTCTAGTTGGTATTTTTACTGTGTATATATATATATATATATATATATATATATATATAGTGCCTTTATGCTGTTGAACTGTAATTAAGCTGTTTCTTGGAGACTCCTCACCTGAGTCTTGGTGGTTATCCAGAACTCAGTTTATCAATACCCCCTTTGTACACATATCCTTGCTCCAGTAAATCCTAAAGATAATATCTATTTGACTTGTGTTGAAGTGTCATTTAAAGGTGCCAGCAAGAATATGTCTGAACCCAGAGTGTCAGGTGGGTTGGAGTGTTCACAGGGTCAGGGCGGTGCAGTTGAACAGGTAAATCAAAGCAGCCCTCAAGGGAACAGTGCTACACATGGAAGGCCTTCCCTGCGTGGGTTCTTTTGGGCTATGTTAGGCACTTTGTACAGGGTAACTTTACACACACACTTGGGGTACCTTTACTTTGTGCCGTTTTCATCAAGAGCAGCGCAGTGATTTTTAATATTCACAAAAGCATTTTTGTCCTGGAATATGAAGCAAAACAGATGTTCAGCTTGTATTAATATGTCCTCATAATTTGACAGTTTTCAGCAGCTGTACCTTATGTCAAGGCACTGTAAGGCTGGGTTTACACTAGCGGCAGAGCTTGCTTCTCTTCTGGAAAGCGATCCACGATGGATTGCTTTTCAGAGGCATTTGACAGGCGGTGAGGAGGTTCTGTTGGTTTGCTTCACCTGTTTTAACCCTCAAAATGTCGACTCACCATAGTTTCAGCACAGCACCATTTGTGCTAGGAGCAGTAGTCAGGCTTGTTCTGAGATATTTGCTTAGCTTTCCCATCAATGTAAACGGGTATGTGTGAGTGGGGTCAGGCCGTGGGACCCACGAACTACAAGCAACATTGACCTAAAGCTGAACTCTAAGGAAACTTCAAAACTGCTCTTGAAGTGGGGCTCCCCCGAGTTTTTGTCCAGGGTACCATTAAAAACAAATTTTCTAACCTTACCCCTCTTATTTCTGTTATTTTGTATTAGGTATTTGCAAGAAGGAAGGAAATGGTGGCAGAGGAAGCAGCAGTGAAAGGGGATACAAAGATTTAGTGTGGGAATTAACTCAAAAAGTGAAAATTCGCTATGCGATTGGGAACATCTAGAAATGTTAATTGTACTTATGCAGTACCCTGAAAAAATGTATTTTTGGCTGCCTCCACATAGAGGTACAATGCAGAACAAGGCATGTTAAAGTGCATGTAAACCTGATTTTTTTTTTAAAATAAAGACTTCTGCCTTGTACAGTAGAGGATGTCAAGTCATCTGTGCCCAGTCTTGCCACGAAGAGTTAAACCAGCTCTTTTCTTTTTTTAATAAGATAAAAAATGACACACAGATAAGTTTGCATCGCCACTTCCCCCACTGCTGTGACTGACATCTGATTTCTTTATCTCATGAACTGCTTCACATCCCCCCTCCTTTCTTCTACAGCTCTCCCAGGATTGGCTGCTCCACACCTCAGCATGATTGGGCATTCTAAAATCATGTGGTGCCTTTCCTGAGTTTTGACTGGATGTTACTCAAAACTCAGAAATAGGAGAGTAGGAGAGTGTAGAGGTGGGCGGGGAGTCTTGTGACATCACGACTCCACCAACGAGCTCTGGCAAAGAGACCCACCCACCGATACCAGAATTTTGCGGGGCTCTTACTGCTGAAGGGGTAGACATTTGCAAGGTAGGGATACATGCAGGAGACTTGCATGTATATATACATTAATACTGTGCCATTAGTTTATACTGGGTGAGTGGTGGGTTTACATCCACTTTAAGTCAATAATTAAGATGATCAGCTGCAGGTAGAACCCATATAATACTGGTGACTGGTCATTTGTCATCTGCTTGCCTTTTTTCTAGTCACAGCTACCTGAATTCAGTTCCTGATATGTTTCAGAGGGGAGCGCACTGTTCCTCTTTCCTGGATACCCAGGCTGCCTGGGTGTGCACACTAAAGGGGACCCAATGCAAAAAATGCGTGGGATCCCATTTAAAAATGTTACCAATTAACCTTATCTTAGATAGGGGCCTGGTATGAATTTTTAAGGGGGACCCCATGCAGAAAAAAATTGTTTGGGCCCCCAGAATCCATATAAGACCCTTATCACAGCATGCATATTAATAGGTTGAAATACCCAGTTAGGCACTGTCTCAAGTGGAAGGATAGGAGTTAATGCCTTTTACGGTTCTTTGTTTTTTTTGGCGGTTTCTTATGTGGGTCTGGCCCACTAATCCTGTGATCTATAAATATGGGACAGTGGTCCAGTATGAG
This sequence comes from Rana muscosa, assembly GCA_029206835.1. NCBI lineage: Eukaryota > Metazoa > Chordata > Amphibia > Anura > Ranidae > Rana > Rana muscosa. The sequence goes on along the minus strand of CM055118.1, from coordinate 93,241,550 downwards.
AATGCCCCCAGAGAGTCTCATAAGAATTCGGGCCCTGAGGGTGCCCTGGAGTTGGCTCCTGAGTGTTGGCTCCCGAGAGAGATGCAGTAGAGAGCCACGGGTCCGATGCCTGTAAGAAAATGAGACGGAGAAAAATACCCACAAGGAGTAGAAGGATGTTGCTCATCATTGCCTGGATGTACAGTGCCTTGAAAAAGTATTCATACCCCTTGAAATTTTCCACATTATGTCACGTTACAACCAAAAACGGAAATGTATTTCATTGGGATTTTATGTGCTAGACCAACACAAAGTGGCACATAATTGTGAAGTGGAAGGAAAATGATAAATGGTTTTCACTTTTTTTTCCAAATAAATATCTGAAAAGTGTGGCATGCATTCCTCTGTTAGAGTTTGTACTGCATGAATACTACCTTTGCAGGTATGTCGGGGCAGCGTACAGCCTGTAGTTGGAGTTAGGGAATTAGGGAAGAATATGCCTTTGAATGTTACTCTGTAATTGCCTTTGCACTTTTTTATTTAAAGCATTTGAAAAGTTGTCCCTGCCTGGTTTGAAGTTACTAAAAGGGGTATAATGCACGTAACCGGCACACATATTTCACCAAGTAGGTCCTAAACACATTGGGGTGTGAAGACACAAGTTGTAACCTAGGATAACAGAAGTTTTACAGCAGCCTGTCTATAGCGTGTACCTGTTATAGGTGTAACGGCCTTCAGCAGCAAAGGAGATGTTGTTGACATTCCTTCCGCCAGCAGCCTGTCTCATATAGCTTCAGTTAATGGTGAATTGCTGTTGAAAGGGAAAACTGTATCATGCCAACATCCCTAATACAGATTAAGGACAAAAAAGATCCTCAGGTGGGATTTTTAGGGCCAAGATACAGATAGTGAGTTTAAAAATATAATGGTATTTTATTCACATATAAATTACATGAATCGAACGTATAAACATTATAAAAACACAGCGGTTGGATATCACAGTTGGAAAGACAACAACAAGGATAACCATATATCTACTGTCTAAAAAGGTAGATTACAGGAGAGGTACCAATGCGTTTCAAAATTATGGTCGTCTTCTACTAGAGGGGTGGATGGTTATATTGGAAGACTTTTTCTACAGATGTGTTTTTATGATGTTTATACTTTCGATTCATGTTATTTATATGTGAATAAAATACCATTATATTTTTAAACTTACTATCTGTATCTTTGCCCTAAAAAATCCCACCTGAGGATCTTTTTTGACCAAATCCTATTGCTTCAGGAGCAGATTCACACCACAGAGGTTCCCATCCTGTACAGAGATACAGAAGTTTGACGGTTAAGTGCATGTGTGCAGCCCACACAGAGTGCACTGCAGGGCCCACTCCACTACAGGGGGATTGTAATGGAAAATGCTGGATAGGTGGATATGGACAGTGCTCAGCATGTCCCACCTAACTCAGACTGTAGAGAAGGTGTACATTGTCACTGGGATACAGAGAGTTAACTGCAGAACAGTTGCAGTGCAAGTGTACATAGTAAACACTCATCTCTAAGAGTAGAGGCCCGCGTTAAGATCAAGTATTCCCCCCATGGCAGCCTCAGTCTTGTCCCAGGGCATTGATAGAAGCAGCACAAAGCAAAGGTACCAATGTGTAGTGAAGTGACCCTGTTCTATAGTGTAGCCCACAAGAACCCACACTGGGGTAGGCCTCATATGTGAGCCACACCTGGCACCCAACAAAGGGGGTAAGATGGAGGAGGTAACACAGACCTGCCCTTACACGCAGCCTGGCTGGCCAGCAAAGGATTGGGCATCTGAACCATACTGTATCATTTTTTTGTACAGTACATCCTACAGGCACACCATTTAATGCACATGTTTAAAGCATTTTACAAGTATGTTATTTAAATGAAATGTGTACTTTTAATGTAGCACCTCCCTGACCCCTGGAAATATGGTGGTAACCCTCAAAAACAGGGTGGGCTAACATTTCACTTCAGGGGTTGATCAATTAGGCATAGTGGGACATGCAGACAGATAGACGCCAGTCACTTTTAAATAAAAACACAAAAGTAGTTTTATTACTCGCAAAAATTTGTTTAGTTTCGTTTTAGTTAAAAAAAAATTTTTTTTTTTCATTTATTGGATCATTCGTTATAATCGGTATTCGTTACTTTGGATCATTTGTAACTTCGGATGCATTCGTATTTGTTCCATTCCATTCATTTAGCTACGCCATTTGTTACTTTGGATCATTTGTAACTTCGGATGCATTCGTATTTGTTCCATTCCATTCATTTAGATACGCCATTTGTTACTTTGGATAATTTGTAACTTCGGATGCATTCGTTCCGTTCCATTTCTTTTAGATGCAGCATTCGTTACTTTGGATAATTTGTAACTTTGGATGCATTCATATTCGTTACGTTCACTAACAGTTACTTTAGCCAAATTTGAAAGGACATTTCAATAAAAAAATGTATCGAATCTATCCCAAATTAGCTGCTATGGCGCAGAGACCTGAATAGAAGTATTACTGACTTCAACTATTTTACCTATAATTTCCTTTAAATCATTTTCCAAATTTGACTCTATTCTTTTTAATGAATAGATTCTTAATGTTTTAACATATAAGTAGCACACTATTTATTACTGGTCATAGAAAACATTTATTATTTATATCCAAAGGAAATAAGAATACGAATGCATTCATCAATTATTTCCTTATATAAATACAAAAGCAATGCGCTTTAGAATGCACAAATACCCAATAATAGTGCTGCTACTTAAATAACAAACATAACAAGAGATGAAAAACCTAAATATATAACAGTGTATATATAATATAATCCACAGTATCGCTCTTAAATGTGTCCAAAAAAGACAAAATATTTCCTTAATAATGAAAAATGTATATATATATATAAACATACTGTGAAAAAAATGTTTCATATATATATATATATATATATATATATATATATATATATATATTGTGACAGCAGGAAGGTAAAGTCACCTGGTTGCATCCAGGGGGGTAGATATATTTCGCCCAGATTCAGGCTTTACGCCGACTTATACAACTAGGTGGAGAGTTGTATAAGGCTAGTGGGCTCATGGATGACTCATACCTCTAGGGAGAGGGCTGGGCGTCGTGCAGACAGGGAGTTGATGAGACCAGCTGAAGCTTGTCAGCTCATTTAGGCCTCTATAAGAACTCCCAGCTTCATTAGATGTTAGCTCATGCCTGGACCCAGACCTGTGTGGACTGTCTAGGGAGAGTGAACCCCTGTGCGGTGAGAAAAAGCCTGTGTGGCTATTTGCTTGGACATTTAAAACCAGGGACTTAGGGACTAGGACAGCACTAGGCTGATCCCAGTTGTTAGTTAGGAAACCTGTATGTTTAGTCAGAGGTCAACTTGACCAGGATTTATTTTGGTTATGTTTCTTTTGCTTTGCTGTGTTTTGTCACTGTAAATAGAAAATAAACCGCACCTTTTTGATTTTGAAAACCACAACCTCCGTTTGCTGGGCCTGTTTTGTGTGGGGAGCCCAACCAGGGGGTCACACACACCCGCTGCCGAGCTAACCCCCTCACAGTTGGTGGAGAACCAGTGGCAGTTTTTTTTAAGCCAGCATGGAGGAGATACTGAAACAGCTGGCTCTAGCAAATGCCAATCAACAGCAGACAAATGCAGGTTTGCAAAGGATCCTTGCAGCCCAGCAGCAAGCTCATCAACAAGCCCAGCAGCAATCTGAGGCCCACTTCATAGACCTGTTACAGAAGCAAGAGCAGAGACTACAACAAATGGAAGCAGTAATGCAGCAACGTCCGCAGACCAGTGAGGAAAGCCGTCCCACTAATACCGCGTCCTTTGGGGTGAGTCGTTTATTGACAAAAATGACTGGAGAGGATGATCCAGAGGTATTTTTGACCACATTTGAAAGGACTGCTGAAAGAGAAAAGTGGCCTGAGGAGCAGTGGGCTGGACTGGTGGCTCCTCTGTTAACTGGTGAATCGCAGAAGGCTTACTATGACCTAGAGCCTGACCAAGCAAAAGACTATGTGATGCTAAAAGCTGAAATATTGGCAAGGCTGGGTGTCACCCAGGCTGTCCGGGCTCAGCGTGTGCATAACTGGACTTTCCAGCTTGGAAAACCCCCCAGGTCTCAAATGTATGATCTCATTCACCTGAGCAGAAAGTGGCTACAGCCAGAGACTTTGTCCGCACCAAAGATTGTGGAACGTGTTGTAATGGATCGGTTTTTGAGAGCTCTTCCTACTGCCATCCAAAAGTGGGTAAGCCATGGAGACCCAGAGACGGCCGATGGTCTTGTGGATCGTGTGGAGAGATACTTGGCTACAGAGAACCTGACGGCCTCTTCCAGAGACTCTCGGACTTTCCACCCTAAGACCAGACCATCCCCAGGGGCGGATAAGAGGATTCCAAGGGGTGAGGGTGGAGAGAGTGAGAGGGTGTGAGCTCTACCCCAAGTTTGGCGAGAACAGCCTGGGAAATCAGCGGCTCAAGAGGCGGCAAGAAGGATCGTTTGCTACCGCTGCCGGCAAGCGGGACATATTGCAGCCAATTGCCCGGTTGTGGAGGAACCCATGCAGTGTGACTTTCTGACGGGCAGACGTCAGTCGCTGTGTGCGACAGTCGCATGCACTGCCATTCGAGGAACTGAGAAACATTTATGCAAAATGTGTGTTAATGGTAGAAATGTTGTGGTATTGCTGGATTCAGGTAGCCTTGTGACCCTGATAAAGGCTGAGTTAGTTAAAACAGAGGTCTCTGGGAATAGCAAGGTAGCTGTTATTTGTGTGCATGGGGACACCCGAGAGTATCCAGTGACTACAGTGTGTTTCGAGACCCCCAAAGGTACCCTCTCTCATCCAGTGGGCTTAGTATCTCAGTTACCGTATGACGTCATTGTGGGAAGGGATTTTCCGAAGTTCTGGGAACTGTGGGATGATCCTGAGCCCCTCACTGGTGCCCCTATGTACCAGGAATGTGATAGCCAGAACTCCCCTGAGAGTGGTGAGGACTCTCCGGAATTTCCCTTATCAGTATTGGCAGGGGAGACTCAAGAAACTGGAGAGGAGCCCACCTCCTCAGACGAAAACCTACCGTCTGTGGAGTTTTCTGATCTTGAGGTTCACAGGGAAAACTTTGCCACAGAACAGTTGAAAGACCCCGCCCTAATAAAGGCACGGGAAAACGTAGTGAAAATAGATGGCGAGTTAGTGAACCCAGATAATACCTGCACTTACCCATACTTCAGCGTAGAGAAGGACCTACTGTATCGGGTGGCAAAAAGGGCAGAAGAAACCGTTGAGCAGCTTGTGGTGCCCAAACCTTACAGGAAGTTGGTGTTGGAGTTGGCCCATGGGCACATTCTTGGAGGTCATCTGGGGACAGAGAAAACCCGAGAGAGGGTATTACAGAGATTCTATTGGCCGGGGGTGATGAAGGACGTAGAAAATTATTGTTCCTCCTGCCCTGTGTGTCAGAGGTTGGCCCCGATGCCACATTTCCGTAGCCCGCTGGTCCCTCTACCCATCATTGAGGTCCCGTTTGAGAGGATCGCCATGGATTTGGTAGGTCCTATAATCAAGTCCGCTAGGGGGCACCAGTACATATTAGTTATAATGGACTATGCCACCCGTTATCCAGAAGCGATCCCTCTCCGAAATACCTCGGCCAAAACCATAGCCAAAGAGCTATCTCTTGTTTTTAGCCGGGTGGGTATTTGTAAAGAACTGCTTACGGACCAAGGTACACCCTTTATGTCCCGGGTTATGAAAGAGCTGTGTAAATTGTTCAAAGTGACGCAATTGCGTACGTCTGTGTATCACCCCCAAACCGATGGGCTGGTTGAAAGATTCAACAAAACCCTAAAACAAATGTTGAAGAAAGTGGTGGATAGAGATGGAAAGGATTGGTACTGTTTACTTCCTTATTTGATGTTTGCTATTAGGGAGGTGCCCCAATCCTCTACGGGATTCTCCCCCTTTGAGTTACTGTATGGGAGACACCCAAGAGGGCTGTTGGATATTGCCAAGGAAACTTGGGAAAGTGAGAGTTCTCCCCACAGGAGTGTGATTGAGCATGTCGCCCTGATGCAAGATCGAATTGCACAGGTAATGCCCATCGTGAAGGAACATTTGGCCCAAGCGCAGTTGGCACAGCAGAGAGTGTACAACCGTGGAGCCAAGACCCGTACCTTTTCCCCGGGGGATAGGATATTGGTACTTGTCCCTACGGTTGAAAGTAAATTCCTTGCCAAATGGCAAGGCCCCTACGAGATAATGGAAAAAGTGAGCGAAGTGAATTACAAGGTCAGACAACCAGGAAGGCGAAAGCCCGAACAGATCTATCACGTTAATCTGTTGAAAGCCTGGAGGGATAGAGAGTCCCTAGTCGCAGACACTTGGTCACCAGCTCAAACTGGTTGCCTGATTCCTGAGGTTGGAATAGCAGCCACCTTGTCACAACCCCAACAACAGGAGGTTAAGGAGTTTGTGCTTCGCAACAAGGAGGTATTCTCTGAGCTGCCGGGACAAACATCTGGGGTAGAGCATGACATCATTACCCCGCCCGGTGAAAGGGTGAAGTTAAAACCCTATCGGATCCCAGAGGCTCGACGGGAGGCAATACGGGAGGAAGTACAGAAAATGCTGAACTTAGGGGTGATAGAGGAGTCCCAAAGTGATTGGTCTAGTCCCATCGTGTTGGTGCCTAAACCGGATGGGAGCTGGCGATTTTGTAACGATTTTCGTCAGTTGAACAAAGTTACAAAATTTGACACCTACCCCATGCCACGTATAGATGAGTTGATCGACCGGCTGGGAACAGCCCGATACATGACGACTCTTGACCTCACAAAAGGGTATTGGCAAATCCCCCTGGCCAAGTCGGCCAAAGAGAAAACCGCATTTGTAACCCCAGACGGGGCGTTCCAATATAAAAGAATGCCGTTCGGGTTACAGAATGCGCCGGCCACATTCCAGCGGAAAATGGACCAGATGCTGAGGCCCCATCGGAAGTATGCTGCGGCTTACCTGGATGACGTAATTGTCCATAGCACAGATTGGGCCTCACATCTGCCAAAAGTGCAAGCAGTCCTGGACTCTGTTCCGGAAGCGGGGTTTACGGCTAACCCCAAGAAGTGTACCATTGGGCAGGAGGAGGCCAAATATCTTGGGTACACCATTGGGAGGGGAGTAATAAAACCCCAACTCAACAAAGTCGAGGCCATCCAGAGTTGGCCACGTCCCAACAGCAAGAAGCAGGTACGAGCCTTTCTGGGAATCGCTGGGTATTATCGGCGATTCATTCCCCACTTTGCTTCTAAGGCTGTGCCCCTAACCAACCTGACGAAGGGGAAAGGGTCGGTCATGATTAAATGGACCCCCGAGGCTGAGGCAGCATTCCAATTCTTGAAACAAGCCTTATGTAGCCAGCCAGTGTTGTACTCACCCGACTTCTCTAAAGACTTTGTCGTACAAAGTGATGCGTCAGATGTGGGGTTAGGAGCAGTATTGTCCCAGGTCTGGAACGGGGAAGAGCACCCAGTCATTTACCTCAGCAGGAAGTTGAAGTCCCATGAGGTAAATTACGCCACCGTTGAAAAGGAGTGTTTAGCGGTGAAGTGGGCTCTAGATTCCCTTCGGTACTACCTGCTAGGTAGGCACTTTGACATGGTTACGGATCACGCTCCGTTAAAGTGGATGGCTCAAAACAAGGAAACAAATAGAAGAGTGAATAGGTGGTTCCTGGCCCTCCAGGAATTCAACTTCACAGTAAAGCATCGCCCTGGCGTTCAAATGGGGAATGTGGATGCTTTGTCTCGAGTACATGAATGCCTGATTGCTGGTGTTCCAACCCCGAGGTTAAAACAAGAGGGGGGGGTATGTGACAGCAGGAAGGTAAAGTCACCTGGTTGCATCCAGGGGGGTAGATATATTTCGCCCAGATTCAGGCTTTACGCCGACTTATACAACTAGGTGGAGAGTTGTATAAGGCTAGTGGGCTCATGGATGACTCATACCTCTAGGGAGAGGGCTGGGCGTCGTGCAGACAGGGAGTTGATGAGACCAGCTGAAGCTTGTCAGCTCATTTAGGCCTCTATAAGAACTCCCAGCTTCATTAGATGTTAGCTCATGCCTGGACCCAGACCTGTGTGGACTGTCTAGGGAGAGTGAACCCCTGTGCGGTGAGAAAAAGCCTGTGTGGCTATTTGCTTGGACATTTAAAACCAGGGACTTAGGGACTAGGACAGCACTAGGCTGATCCCAGTTGTTAGTTAGGAAACCTGTATGTTTAGTCAGAGGTCAACTTGACCAGGATTTATTTTGGTTATGTTTCTTTTGCTTTGCTGTGTTTTGTCACTGTAAATAGAAAATAAACCGCACCTTTTTGATTTTGAAAACCACAACCTCCGTTTGCTGGGCCTGTTTTGTGTGGGGAGCCCATCCCGGGGGTCACACACACCCGCTGCCGAGCTAACCCCCTCACAATATATATAAATGAATAGTGAAAAAGTCTTGTGATTCCACACCAAAAAGACAGTCCTTATTGAAGAGAGCATAAACAATATGTGTATATGATGATGCAAAAATAGTGAGAGACCTTGGACTGCCGCACTCCAAAAAAATGTTTGTTCTTTTATTAAAATTAAGATAAAAACAATGAATACATGGCACAGCAAAGGAAACAGCTAATGTGAGCTGACGCGTTTCGCACTGAACTTCAGCGCTTAATCATAGCTCCCATTAAGAAACAAGCTCACCAGATGATGTTGCCATTCACTCTTGTGTTTGGCAAACAAGCTCAAAGATTATATTGAACAGCTGCTGTAAACCACCACACTCTGTTCACTTGCCTGGGTTGGTTTGACTCCACATGTAGAACATAGAGGGAGAAATGGAGCCTCCAATAGTGTAAAATCATTTGAGATATTGGTAAATTTCAAATATATATTTCACGTACAACAAATACAGTTAATTCCAACCTTTTTGTAACATAGTACAAGACATGCCGAGCAGCTCTGTGTTGCGATCTCACCACTGCTTAATTCGCTAGACATCAGAACACCATCCCATCTTCAACATACAGTCGCCCTGTAGCCACGCTTTGACGCGTTTCGTATCTTCCGACATCCGTTTCATCGTTGACCCTCTGTGACAAAGTCGGAAGTGACGAAATGCGTCAGTGCGTGGCTACACGGAGACTGTACCTTGAAGTTGGGATGGTGTTGGAGCACACGTCGGCTCCAAGGCATGAGCGGAGCGGCAGCGTTTCCCAGCATGTGCTAAGCCGGTATTTCCAGTGCCAGTGTAGGCACTGTTTTATGTAAGCAGCCTGTATATGTTTTTTAAAATAAAAATACTACACTATACTCTTTTTTTTTATGGTGGCATGGCGGAGTGGAGGAGTTAAAGCACTGGATCTACATAAACCATGTTACCCTCGTAAGGAATCACAAAGGATCCCAGAGCACAAGGGCATATTGACCTTCTTTTAAATTAAAGAGGTTGAGAATTAAGACATTTTACTTGCTTCCAAAAACAGCAAATGGGCAGTGACACTGCCTGAGAAAGGGGCTCTTATGCAGGCCAAACGTGTCAAATTCCGAACAAATTTCCTTTCCAAAATCTGAAATTTCATGCGAACTGATGATGCCACTATTGATTTAGAAATTTAGAAATTTGAAAAACCAAGTCTTCAATTTCAACTCATGTTGCTACAGAATTTTTTTTTTGTGGCGGGGAATCCACTTTTTTTTCCGGGAATTTTCTTTTCTTTTCTGGAATTTTCTTTTCTTGTACTCATGCGCATTTTTTTCAATTACCGGTATATTTTTTCACACGATTCTCCCATCACTGATTAGAAAATCATTTGTTTTTCAAAAAATTTCCAACATGCCCGATCACTCAAATTCGATGGCCCCACTAATGGTGCGAAATTCAAACGAAAATTATTTCAGAATTCGACCCATTAGTGGCTCAAAAACATTCCAGCTTTTGGTTGAAAATAAAAGGTCTTAGCCTTAATGTGTCACTAAATCCACATCATAAAAAACTATCAATAAATGCCATATTACATGTTGTTCATACTTCACTATGAGAACCGTTTTCTGTATTCTGCAAAAAAAACTGTTGTTCTCTATCTCCTTCTGTCAAAGTCCCCAATTCAGCTAGAGATTTTGCAGAGCAGTGTTGGCATCTCTACACATGCTCAGTTTTCAGTGAGTTTCTATGCCGAGCATTTCCTTCCTATCACATGTGAGCAACCCATGTGACTATAGAGTCACACATGTAGGCATATACACAATGGTAAATGACAGCCCACTTCCTCCCTCCTCCTCCTGTCAGAAAAGGGTACTCACGAGGCCGAGATACATTGAGCAGCTCACTCTTGCGACTAAGTGCACTCCACCCCCTGGAGATGGGACAGAGGGTGGATGGCACAAAGAGGTACAAGCTACTAGTCAGCTGAGCAGGGCTTGCGTGAAGGTCACAGAAGACAGGTACAGGAACTGATGGTGGTCAGAACTCAGCTGGTGTAGTTGTGCAGAAAGTCCAGAGCAGGCTGGGGGGTCAAACACGCAACAGGAGGGAAGTCCAAAGGCAAGCAGAGGGTCAAGTACTGGAGACTGGAGGTAATCTGGGTCACAGGCAAGATGGCCAGGTGCAGGAGGCTGGCAGCAAAGTCTGGGTCACAAGCAGAGGGTCAAACAAAGGAGACAGCAGCGAAGTCCAATAAGCAAGCCAAGGATCAGGTCAGGAGAGATCAGGGTAGTCAAGAGGCAATCCGGGTCACAGCAGTAGATCAGGCAGGCAGGAAACAGGAACTTGAGACACAGGAAGCTGAAGACAAAACAGAAATTTGCTTGGGGATTTGTTCAGCTTTTATAGGCAGCCAGGATATCATGTGACACGCTGAACAGATTGAGCTGTTTATTTCCCTGATAGGCAGCAAGGATGTCATGTGACACTCTGAACAGATTGAAGCTGTTTATTTCCCTGACAGTGCCCCTCCCCCCGAGGGGCGGCCTCTGGACGCCCAAGCTGGACATCAATTCCGGGTGTTCCCGATGGAAAGCCTGAATTAAACGTGGGGTGTGCAAATTTCTTGAAGGTTCCCAGGAATTATTTTCAGGGGGATACCCCTTCCATTTTATCAAGTACTGTAATTGTCTACCCCTCTTCCTGCAGTTCAATATGGCCTCCAGTTCGAACTCATCTTCCCCATCCACTTCGACTGGTGGAGGAGGTGATTCCTCTCTCCCTGAGAAGGGACTGGGAGTTACTGGTTTTAGTAAGGATGCATGGAAGACTGGATAAATCCTGTAAGAAGTGGATAAGTTCAGTTCAAAAGCTACAGGGTTCACCATCCTCTTAATTTTAAATGGTCCTATAAATTTTGGGCCCAACTTCTGAGAAGGACGAGGCAGCCTAAGGTTTGCTGCCGATAGCCACACCTTTTCACCTGTTTTAAAAGCTGAGTTCTCTTTCTCCCTTTATTGTAATGTTTTTTGTAACTGTCTTGAGCTTTTTGTAATGTGTCCTGGATTTCTTGAAAGTTCCTTTGAATACCGGCTAACCGGTCTTGTACAGCGGGAACCAATGTTTCAGGAATGGAGTTTGGAAGGAAGGAAGGATGGAATCCAAAATTCGACCAGAAGGGTGTTTGGTTAGTGGCAGTTTGGATGGAATTTTTATACGCAAATTCTGCGTACGGAAATAGAGAGGACCAATCATCCTGGGAGCTGTAACAAAAGCAATGGAAGCACTGTTCCAAAGTTTGATTTGTTCTCTCCGTCTGGCCGTTGCTTTGGGGATGATACGCGGAAGAGAGGCAAATCTTGATTTCCAGAGCTTTACAGAGTTCCCTCCAGAACTTGGAGGTAAATTGAGTACCCCTATCAGAGGTAATGCTGTCAGGTACTCCATGGAGCCTTATAATCTCCTTAATAAAAATGTTAGTTGTGTCCAGAGCAGAGGGGGTGCCCACCATGGGAAGGAAGTGTGCCATCTAGGACAAGCGGTCGACAATGACCAGGACAGTGGTGAACCCTTCTGAGGGAGGAAGGTCAACAATAAAGTCCATGGAGACCTCAGACCAAGGCCGCTCTGGAATGGGTAAGGGCCTTAGTAATCCCCAGGACTTGGTATTTGTCCCCTTACTGCGTTGGCACGAAATACATGACATGACGTAATTTTTACAGTCCTGTCTCCACCTGGGCCACCAAAAAAAAGCGAGACAAGCTCTGAAGTCTTTCGTGTACCAAAATGACCAGCCAACTTATGGTCATGGAGCATCTTCAGGGTAGAGGGTCTTGCCACCGGTGGGCCAAAAAATTATTTTCCGGCCCAAAGCAGGTCATCCTGTTTTCTCAAGGAGGGTACTTCAGGGTCGGTACAGTGACTGGATGCCAGTTTAATGGTAGTCATCAGGTCGGTATGTGCCAGCAAGGAAAAATTCAGTGGGGAAAGAATGGTACTTGGTTCTGTAGATTGAGGAGATTCAGGGAACATCCGGGAGAGTGCGTCTGCTTTTCCATTCTTGGAACCAGGCTTGTAAGAAATGTGAAAGTTAAACCTAGAAAAAAAAGAGCCCAACAAGCCTGCCTGGGCCTTAAGCGTTTAGCAGTCCTGAGGTATTCTAAGGTTTTGTGATCTGTGAAAATCATAATGGCATGAGACGCACCCTCCAGCAGATATCTCCACTCCTCCAGGGCAAACTTGATGGCCAGCAGTTCCCGGTCACCTACGTCATAGGTTTCTTTCCAGAGGGCTTAACTTCTGGGAGGCGAAAGCCACAGGATGGATGAGGGCCTTGGGACCCTGTCTCTGAGAGAGAATGGCTCCGGTGGCGGTTTCCGAGGCATCCACCTCCAAAACGAACGGCAAAGCTGGATCTGGGTGCTTTAGGATTGGTGCAGCAGTGAACAAGTCTTTGAGCTTGACAGAGGCTTCTTGGGCTTCCTGAGACCACTGAAAACGGGTGTGCTGATGGGTGAGTTGGGTAATGGGTGCGACAATGGAAGAGAAACCAAAATTGAGCCTTCTGTAAAAGTTAGCGAACTCAATGAACCGCTGCACCCCCTTCCTATCTACTGGAGCCGGCCACTCCTGAATTGCCTTGACCTTTTGGGGGTCCATTGCGACCCCATGAGTGGAGATGATGAACCCAAGAAATTGCACCACAGTCTTTTCAAATTCACATTTTTCCGCTTTGAGATACAACTTGTGTTTCCTAAGGATGGTAAGGACAGTCTTTACATGAACCCAGTGTAATTCGATGGTAGCGGAAACAATTAGAATGTCGTCCAGGTAAACGACTAAAAAGTTATCTAGGTCCTCCCGAAAAATGTAATTTACCAGGTGCTGGAAAGTGGCCGGGGCACAGCATAGTCCAAACGGCATCACCGGATACTCGTAGTGCCCAAACCTGGATCTGAAGGCGGTCTTCCACTCATCTCCTGGGTGGATTCATATGAGGTTATAGGCACCTCGCAAATCCAATTTTGAAAAGATCTGAGCGGACCGGAAGCGCTGGAACAGTTCTGGAATGAGTGGCAGGGGGTACCGATTTTTAATGGTTATTTTATTAATTTCCCTATAATCGATACAGGGCCTAAGGGACCCATCTTTCTTCTCCACAAAGAAGATGCCGGCTCCGGCCGGTGAAGAGGAAGAGCGAATAAAGCTTTTATCTAGGTTCTCGCCAATGTAGGCCTTGAGGGCCACCAACTCAGCCTCAGACAGGGGAAAAATGCGCCCCAAAAGGTACTTCAGAGCCAGGCAACTGTTCGATGGGGCAATCATAAGGCCGGTGAGGTGGTAGGCAATCGGCCTTTTGCTTATCAAAAACGTCCTTGAATTCAAAGTATTCTGTAGGGACGTGCTGGAGATTGTCAGGCATTGGGGCCACGGTGAGGCAAGTGGCCGGAGCCGGAGGAAGGCAGTGCTGGGAGCAAAAAGGGGATGTGAAGAGCACCTGTTTATTATTCCAACCGATGTTGGGTTCATGTGTCTGTAGCCAAGGGAGTCCCAGGATGATAGGGAACACGTGAGAGAGAATAACATCAAAACGTAGAGACTCCTGGTGACCGGAGTCTGTGGTGACCAGGATGGGGTTAGTTTCATGTGTAACAAGTTTAAAACGGGGAAGAGAGCCATCAGCCAGGTGAACTTGAAGACTCTGTTTCTAGGTCTGCAGTGGAATATGCAACTTTTGAGCCAGTGATGCGTCCAGGAAGGAGCTGCAAGCTCCAGAATCAATTATTGCTGGGAGATGGATTTCCTCTTCCTTCTGCTGCAGAGAAACAAACTTGTATCTGGGGGAGTGGGAACAGAATTTTCTATCAGAAGAGAGTTTAATGCCCCTGACTGGATGCATTACTAACTGGAGTCGCTATATCGATGACATTTTTATCGTATGGACAGGCACTCCAGAACTACTATTGTCCTGTATGGATGCCATGAATGCAAATTCATATAACCTTAGATTTACTATGACGTACAGTGAAACATCCATTAACTTTTTAGATATTACCATACTGAAGGATACAAATGGCAGATTAACAAGTGCACTATATCGCAAAGATACCGCATGTAATTCTATATTACATGCGGGAAGTGCACACCCTGTATCACTAGTTAAATCAATCCCATACGGACAGTATTTACGACTACGCCGAAACTGTACGAATGATGTTACGTTTCAGAACGAAGCCAATGCCATAAGAGATCGCCTCTTGATACAAGGCTACTCTCTCAGCAGCCTTAAAAAATCTTTTAAAAGGGCTACTCTTAAATCTAGGGACCAACTTCTGACAAAAAAACAACCGAGTATTAAATCCGATAATCCTGACTCCAATATTGTACGCATCATTACCAAATTCAATAGACAAAGTGAACAGGTCAGAAAAATTGTCTTCAGATACTGGCACCTTTTGCAGATTGATCCATCACTAGCCCCATTTGTATCGGCTCAACCGTTAATCACTTATCGGAAGGCCAAGTCAATCAAGGACAACTTGATACAAAGTGAATACACGGGTGAATTTCGTGTTGACCCATGTAGGCGACCAGGTACATATCGATGTGGAGGCTGCAATCTGTGCCAGTACATGAACATTGATCCTACAGCATTATTACCTAATGGTAAAATCTTTAAACCTACTCACTTTGCGAACTGCAAAACAGAAGGAGTTGTTTATCTACTCACGTGCCAGTGTGGATCATACTACATTGGCAAAACCAAACAGCCATTCTTTAAACGAGCGGCTAGACATATCAGTTGCATGAAAAAATGTGATCCTGATCTTCCCCTTGGACGACATACAAAAGATGTCCATAATGGTAGAATTCCTAGAATAAAATTTCTAATCTTGGATAGGATACACCCCAGTAACAGGGGAGGAGATTGGAATAGAACTCTCTTACAGAGAGAAACTCGATGGATTTTTTCCCTGAATGCCACCAAGCCTCCAGGATTGAACGACCTCATAAGTTATCGTCCATTCCTGGAGGGCTTCTCTTCAGGTGGTTGGGAAGATTGAACACACAGGGGATACGATATACCCTCTATCATGTATAGATATTGTCCATTTCTGTATAGTATGTAATCAGAAATTTGTATATGGAATTTTATAGAATGTTTGTTTTTTCTTTTCCCCCCCTTTCCCCCCCCCTCTCCCTTTTTTTCCCCCCCCCCATTTTGATGCACTAACGACCTGCATATACGTGCATTTTGGAGCTCCTCTTTGGGTCCTTTTTGCCTCACACGGTGCACACAGGGAGTGAGCCATATCGCCCGGCTTTGTGCCGGGGCGGTCCGGTTATTTTTCTCCCTTTTTCATGCATTTATTTGCATTTGTGCGTCGGCGTGCGTCATGTGCCGGCTGTTGTCACTTGGGGCGGCGGCTGGCGGGTGTCGCACGGGGGGTCCCCGAGTGGTGACTAAGTTTTGGATTCAAGTTTTTCTTGTCCATCTGCCACAATAAATTATATAAATAAAGAAAACCCTCCCCCCTTTCTTCTTTTGTATACTTATAACACTCATTACTTTAGAGGGAGGATTATTTTTTGTTTCATTATTTTTTCTTTAAAAAGTGCGACTACTCTCTATACACATCCTCTGTTTTAGATGCTTGTCTGGAGCGTCATGGAGATGCGACGTGATGATGTCATTGCTTTGACGTCCGTCGTGACGCTCTTTTGACGCATGCGCAGATTGTCTATATAGGCCCTCTAGCTATGTGTCTGTTTAGAAACAGTATGGAGGTGTAGCGGAGGACGTAATGATGTCACCGCGACGGCGCCGTTCACGGCGTCTTTTGACGCATGCGCAGATGCCCTTTGAACGCCATTTAAAGCCTCCATGGTCTTACCACAGTCCACATGAGGCATCATACGCAGTGATCTCAGCAGCTCTCAGTGTCCATACAGGTAATCTCTTCATAGGACACAATCTTTGGCAATCTTATATTCAAACTATTTGCCCTGGACCAATGTATGACCATCTTTTTTTCCATCTATGTTTTACTTCTTAGAATTTAAACTGGAAGATTGGAACCACACATAGATTTGCTTCACGGCCACAATTAATGTATAATCAATGCAAATGGTGTGTTGAGGACACCCTCTATGATTGAAGCAGTTCCTTTTGCCTACCTGATACTTTTTTGATTTGGAATATCTCTCCATACTGGTAGGTTGTCCTTGGATACACACACATACATATGATGGGTTAACTTATGCTTGTATATACGGGATTTTAGTTTGAGTATACAAAATGGGGGGGCATTATTTTACAATAGGGATTCATTAGCAGGATTTCCCCCTTTTTTTACCTCCCATTACCTATATACATTTTCTTGTGTTTGTCTTTAGAGAGCTGCCCTGGGGGATTCTTTTGAGCTTTTCCTGATTTCCCTGCGTGTTTCCACTTGGGGACCCTCGTTTGAGGTCCATTGGATCCCTTTCATCTCGGAGCTCCCCACATAGGTGGGATGCGACTTTGTGCCTCACCTTGTGTTCTCTGCCGTGCGTGTGGTTCCTTGGTGCACTGAATGTTGATCCTCTTTTGGACAAATTACTGTAAGCACATTACTATATTTTATTTTTTATTATTATTTTTTATTATTATTTTTATCTATGTGCATATATGCATTGTGAAATGTGTAATTTATATCATATTGTATATCCAACAGAATGTGTTTATCTATAAATCTGAAAACCTTTTGTCTACAATTCCCCCGAAGAAGGGTATAACCGAAACAGCTGTCGGGTTTGACAAAAAAACAAAAAATAATATATGTTTAAATTTCTTCTTTTTGTATCTATGTTAATTTCTAGTTTGTATTTGTACATAATCCATGTGATTTACATCAAATTTGTCCTTTTGTAACTATTTATTAAAAATCTATATATTTTCAACATACTCTGATGTGTGTTTTTCAGTCACTCTCAAAGTCCCACCTCCAAGGGGGTTTTTTGTTTTATTTACTTATTTTTGGGATGTGGTGACTGTTAAACAAATACAATCTTGCAGATGTCGGTCTTCTTTGTCTTCTATATAACCGGGTAGCAAATACCCACACCCCCGAAATTTTCCGACATTTGCAATTTTGTTTTACTTTTATACACATACATATGTGTATTTATACACATATGTATATATATTGTGAGGTTGTGGTTTTCAAAATCAAAAAGGTGCGGTTTATTTTCTATTTACAGTGACAAAACACAGCAAAGCAAAAGAAACATAAACAAAATAAGTCCTGGTCAACTTGACCTCTAACTAAACATACAGGTTTCCTAACTAACAACTGGGATCAGCCTAGTGCTGTCCTAGTCCCTAAGTCCCTGGTTTTAAATGTCCAAGCAAATAGCCACACAGGCTTGGTCTCACCGCACAGGGGTTCACTCTCCCTAGACAGTCCACACAGGTCTGGTTCCAGGCATGAGCTAACATCTAATGAAGCTGGGAGTTCTTATAGAGGCCTAAATGAGCTGACAAGCTTCAGCTGGCCTCATCAACTCCCTGTCTGTACGACGCCCCACACTCTCCCTAGAGGTATGAGTCATCCATGAGCCCACTAGCCTTAGCTGGGCTTATACAACTCTCCGCCTAGTTGTATAAGTCGGCGTAAAGCCTGAATCTGGGCGAAATATATCTACCCCCCTGGATGCAACCAGGTGACTTTACCTTCCTGCTGTCACATACCCCCCCCTCTTGTTTTAACCTCGGGGTTGGAACACCAGCAATCAGGCATTCATGTACTCGAGACAAAGCATCCACATTCCCCATTTGAACGCCAGGGCGATGCTTTACTGTGAAGTTGAATTCCTGGAGGGCCAGGAACCACCTATTCACTCTTCTATTTGTTTCCTTGTTTTGAGCCATCCACTTTAACGGAGCGTGATCCGTAACCAAGTCAAAGTGCCTACCTAGCAGGTAGTACCGAAGGGAATCTAGAGCCCACTTCACCGCTAAACACTCCTTTTCAACGGTGGCGTAATTTACCTCATGGGACTTCAACTTCCTGCTGAGGTAAATGACTGGGTGCTCTTCCCCGTTCCAGACCTGGGACAATACTGCTCCTAACCCCACATCTGACGCATCACTTTGTACGACAAAGTCTTTAGAGAAGTCGGGTGAGTACAACACTGGCTGGCTACATAAGGCTTGTTTCAAGAATTGGAATGCTGCCTCAGCCTCGGGGGTCCATTTAATCATGACCGACCCTTTCCCCTTCGTCAGGTTGGTTAGGGGCACAGCCTTAGAAGCAAAGTGGGGAATGAATCGCCGATAATACCCAGCGATTCCCAGAAAGGCTCGTACCTGCTTCTTGCTGTTGGGACGTGGCCAACTCTGGATGGCCTCGACTTTGTTGAGTTGGGGTTTTATTACTCCCCTCCCAATGGTGTACCCAAGATATTTGGCCTCTTCCTGCCCAATGGTACACTTCTTGGGGTTAGCCGTAAACCCCGCTTCCCGAACAGAGTCCAGGACTGCTTGCACTTTTGGCAGATGTGAGGCCCAATCTGTGCTATGGACAATTACGTCATCCAGGTAAGCCGCAGCATACTTCCGATGGGGCCTCAGCATCTGGTCCATTTTCCGCTGGAATGTGGCCGGCGCATTCTGTAACCCGAACGGCATTCTTTTATATTGGAACGCCCCGTCTGGGGTTACAAATGCGGTTTTCTCTTTGGCCGACTTGGCCAGGGGGATTTGCCAATACCCTTTTGTGAGGTCAAGAGTCGTCATGTATCGGGCTGTTCCCAGCCGGTCGATCAACTCATCTATACGTGGCATGGGGTAGGTGTCAAATTTTGTAACTTTGTTCAACTGACGAAAATCGTTACAAAATCGCCAGCTCCCATCCGGTTTAGGCACCAACACAATGGGACTAGACCAATCACTTTGGGACTCCTCTATCACCCCTAAGTTCAGCATTTTCTGTACTTCCTCCCGTATTGCCTCCCGTCGGGCCTCTGGGATCCGATAGGGTTTTAACTTCACCCTTTCACCGGGCGGGGTAATGATGTCATGCTCTACCCCAGATGTTTGTCCCGGCAGCTCAGAGAATACCTCCTTGTTGCGAAGCACAAACTCCTTAACCTCCTGTTGTTGGGGTTGTGACAAGGTGGCTGCTATTCCAACCTCAGGAATCACGCAACCAGTTTGAGCTGGTGACCAAGTGTCTGCGACTAGGGACTCTCTATCCCTCCAGGCTTTCAACAGATTAACGTGATAGATCTGTTCGGGCTTTCGCCTTCCTGGTTGTCTGACCTTGTAATTCACTTCGCTCACTTTTTCCATTATCTCGTAGGGGCCTTGCCATTTGGCAAGGAATTTACTTTCAACCGTAGGGACAAGTACCAGTATCCTATCCCCCGGGGAAAAGGTACGGGTCTTGGCTCCACGGTTGTACACTCTCTGCTGTGCTAACTGCGCTTGGGCCAAATGTTCCTTCACGATGGGCATTACCTGTGCAATTCGGTCTTGCATCAGGGCGACATGCTCAATCACACTCCTGTGGGGAGAACTCTCACTTTCCCAAGTTTCCTTGGCAATATCCAACAGCCCTCTTGGGTGTCTCCCATACAGTAACTCAAAGGGGGAGAATCCCGTAGAGGATTGGGGCACCTCCCTAATAGCAAACATCAGATAAGGAAGTAGACAGTCCCAATCCTTTCCATCTCTATCCACCACTTTCTTCAACATTTGTTTTAGGGTTTTGTTGAATCTTTCAACCAGCCCATCGGTTTGGGGGTGATACACAGATGTACGTAATTGCGTCACTTTGAACAATTTACACAGCTCCTTCATAACCCGGGACATAAAGGGTGTACCTTGGTCCGTAAGCAGTTCTTTACAAATACCCACCCGGCTAAACACAAGAGATAGCTCTTTGGCTATGGTTTTGGCCGAGGTATTTCGGAGAGGGATCGCTTCTGGATAACGGGTGGCATAGTCCATTATAACTAATATGTACTGGTGCCCCCTAGCGGACTTGATTATAGGACCTACCAAATCCATGGCGATCCTCTCAAACGGGACCTCAATGATGGGTAGAGGGACCAGCGGGCTACGGAAATGTGGCATCGGGGCCGACCTCTGACACACAGGGCAGGAGGAACAATAATTTTCTATGTCCTTCATCACCCCCGGCCAATAGAATCTCTGTAATACCCTCTCTCTGGTTTTCTCTGTCCCCAGATGACCTCCAAGAATGTGCCCATGAGCCAACTCCAACACCAACTTCCTGTAAGGTTTGGGCACCACAAGCTGCTCAACGGTTTCTTCTGCCCTTTTTGCCACCCGATACAGTAGGTCCTTCTCTACGCTGAAGTATGGGTAAGTGCAGGTATTATCTGGGTTCACTAACTCGCCATCTATTTTCACTACGTTTTCCCGTGCCTTTATTAGGGCGGGGTCTTTCAACTGTTCTGTGGCAAAGTTTTCCCTGTGAACCTCAAGATCAGAAAACTCCACAGACGGTAGGTTTTCGTCTGAGGAGGTGGGCTCCTCTCCAGTTTCTTGAGTCTCCCCTGCCAATACTGATAAGGGAAATTCCGGAGAGTCCTCACCACTCTCAGGGGAGTTCTGGCTATCACATTCCTGGTACATAGGGGCACCAGTGGGGGGCTCAGGATCATCCCACAGTTCCCAGAACTTCGGAAAATCCCTTCCCACAATGGCGTCATGCGGTAACTGAGATACTAAGCCCACTGGATGAAAGAGGGTACCTTTGGGGGTCTCGAAACACACTGTAGTCACTGGATACTCTCGGGTGTCCCCATGCACACAAATAACAGCTACCTTGCTATTCCCAAAGACCTCTGTTTTAACTAACTCAGCCTTTATCAGGGTCACAAGGCTACCTGAATCCAGCAATACCACAACATTTCTACCATTAACACACATTTTGCATAAATGTTTCTCAGTTCCTCGAATGGCAGTGCATGCGACTGTCGCACACAGCGACTGACGTCTGCCCGTCAGAAAGTCACACTGCATGGGTTCCTCCACAACCGGGCAATTGGCTGCAATATGTCCCGCTTGCCGGCAGCGGTAGCAAACGATCCTTCTTGCCGCCTCTTGAGCCGCTGATTTCCCAGGCTGTTCTCGCCAAACTTGGGGTAGAGCTCCCACCCTCTCACTCTCTCCACCCTCACCCCTTGGAATCCTCTTATCCGCCCCTGGGGATGGTCTGGTCTTAGGGTGGAAAGTCCGAGTGTCTCTGGAAGAGGCCGTCAGGTTCTCTGTAGCCAAGTATTTCTCCACACGATCCACAAGACCATCGGCCGTCTCTGGGTCTCCATGGCTTACCCACTTTTGGATGGCAGTAGGAAGAGCTCTCAAAAACCGATCCATTACAACACGTTCCACAATCTTTGGTGCGGACAAAGTCTCTGGCTGTAGCCACTTTCTGCTCAGGTGAATGAGATCATACATTTGAGACCTGGGGGGTTTTCCAAGCTGGAAAGTCCAGTTATGCACACGCTGAGCCCGGACAGCCAGGGTGACACCCAGCCTTGCCAATATTTCAGCTTTTAGCATCACATAGTCTTTTGCTTGGTTAGGCTCTAGGTCATAGTAAGCTTTCTGCGATTCACCAGTTAACAGAGGAGCCACCAGTCCAGCCCACTGCTCCTCAGGCCACTTTTCTCTTTCAGCGGTCCTTTCAAATGTGGTCAAAAATACCTCTGGATCATCCTCTCCAGTCATTTTTGTCAATAAACGACTGACCCCAAAGGATGCGGTATTAGTGGGATGGCTTTCCTCACTGGTCTGCGGACGTTGCTGCATTACTGCTTCCATCTGTTGTTGTAGTCTCTGCTCTTGCTTCTGCAACAGGTCTATGAAGCGGGCCTCAGATTGCTGCTGGGCTTGTTGCTGAGCCTCCAGACTCTGTTGCAAAGTTGCGTTTGTCTGCTGCTGGGCTGCAAGGCTCTGTTGATGAGCTTGCTGCTGGGCTGCAAGGCTCTGTTGATGAGCTTGCTGCTGGGCTGCAAGGCTCTTTTGCAAACCTGCATTTGTCTGCTGTTGATTGGCATTTGCTAGAGCCAGCTGTTTCAGTATCTCCTCCATGCTGGCTTAAAAAAAACTGCCACTGGTTCTCCACCAACTGTGAGGTTGTGGTTTTCAAAATCAAAAAGGTGCGGTTTATTTTCTATTTACAGTGACAAAACACAGCAAAGCAAAAGAAACATAAACAAAATAAGTCCTGGTCAACTTGACCTCTAACTAAACATACAGGTTTCCTAACTAACAACTGGGATCAGCCTAGTGCTGTCCTAGTCCCTAAGTCCCTGGTTTTAAATGTCCAAGCAAATAGCCACACAGGCTTGGTCTCACCGCACAGGGGTTCACTCTCCCTAGACAGTCCACACAGGTCTGGTTCCAGGCATGAGCTAACATCTAATGAAGCTGGGAGTTCTTATAGAGGCCTAAATGAGCTGACAAGCTTCAGCTGGCCTCATCAACTCCCTGTCTGTACGACGCCCCACACTCTCCCTAGAGGTATGAGTCATCCATGAGCCCACTAGCCTTAGCTGGGCTTATACAACTCTCCGCCTAGTTGTATAAGTCGGCGTAAAGCCTGAATCTGGGCGAAATATATCTACCCCCCTGGATGCAACCAGGTGACTTTACCTTCCTGCTGTCACAATATATATATATATATATAAATAGGTTTTGACAATACTCCTTTACAATTTACTGGAGATCTGAGAAATTCAATTTCTGTTGATGTGTAATTTAATTTATTTTCTGTTTTCATAGTTTGTTTTTTCTTTTTTTCTTCACTTTTTCCTTATTTCTCCCTTCCAACCCCCCCCCCTCCCCTCCCTTCCCCTTTCCTTTTCCTGATACATTCTGATATATACACAAGTTTTGGCGTTTTCTCTGTCATTATAACTCACTGTACGTTATGTTTAAGTCTAGGGACTTTGAGGGACATATGTCTAGATACAGAGAGCAAGCTAAAAAGGAAGCTCAAACCTCCGAAATGTCAGCCTTATTCTCTCAACTATCTAAATTGGTTGAAAAGAAAGCACAACTATTATGGCACATTGAGGGTTTTGAGCAATATATTAGGGAGGATCTGAACCCGTTGGGTTTACGCATTCAGATCTTCCCAACATTTGATAATATTGAGGAATCTTTTAAAAAACAGTGGGAAAAAAATCTGCAACAGTGCAGCCTTGTCATGATGAAGTTATTAATGGAGGAATATTCTAGAAGAATCGCGATTCTGAATATAGAAATTGACAATATATATATACAGCTTAAACCATACGAAAATTTTGATAACTACAAAACTCTAGAAGAGAGTATAAAAATCCATCTTGATCTATTGGCGGGTAATGTTTTGCCAGCCAAAGAACAAAAATTCTGGAGAGATAAGATTGCTTTTAAAGAATCTAAAGCATATCATTGGCAAAAAAATAACAACCAACGTATGCGCCCCAAGTTTAATAAAACAAGAGGTGCAACTGCCGAAAGGGGCTCTAATGCCTCACTCAATTCTTCACTCTCCTCATCCTCCCAGCGTTCAGTCACAGATAGGAAAAAATCCCTCAAAAATAAATGGAAATCACCCAATAAGGGACAGACCAAAAAACGTATGTTGGAAGTAATCCCTCTTCAAAATGGGATACAAAATACAAAGACAACTGGACCACGAATTGGCCCACTGGAACAACCAACATCGGGAATCTTATTCCCTCACCATAATGTACTAGACGTGACTGAACCCTTGGCAGAGATGAATATTGGGTCCTCGAGCATGATATCATAGCTAAATAGCAATGAAAGTAGTAGTGATAGGTTGAACATTATTAACCTATCGGATTACACATTATCGGATGATGAAAGATCTGTCTTATCTAGGGGGTTAAACTTTTGCCCAAACTCAGATTTGGACAAATTTGAGGTTATTAAGGACCTGCAGTTATTCTCGAGAAAATTGTTATTGAAAAGCATGTACACAAAAACTGAAATTTCCAGTAAAGACACAAAAGAAATAGAGAAAGTTAACACTATGAGTCAACATGAACAGGATGTACAGACTCTCGTGGATCTTTCTATGGATAAGCTCAATGTGGATCTCATTGATAGGATAGACTTGGATAGTTTGTTGATGGGCGATTCATTCCCATCGACTAGTACTGCAAAAATCATCCTACCAAAGATACAATCTTCCCTAAAAAAGAAATCCGACAAATTCCCTGCCATAGGTACTAATATTAACTTAGGAGCTTTTCTGACCATGACAACTAAAGATATTAAAAAGATCAATATCAATCGTAAGCGTGAGAGTCCATCTAACTTAACGGAAGGTGAGAATAAGGCCCTTAAAAAATTGACCAAACAGGTCAATTTGACAATAAAACCGGCAGATAAAGGGGGTAATATTGTGATCACGAGGAATCTCCAATACAAGGAGATGTGTTTAAAAATACTCAATAACAGTGATTGCTATAGTAAAATCTCTAGAAATAAGATAGGAAAATTCAACGAGGCTTTCTATCTGTTGATTGATGGTGCCTATACCAATAGGACAATCAGTCTGCAGATTTGGAACTTCATTAGAACCCCTCACCCCAAAATCCCGACTTTTTATAGTCTTCCTAAGGTACATAAGAATCATATTACACCACCGGGTCGTCCCATTGTATCGGGATGTGGTAGTATCACGGAAAATTTGAGCAAATTCATAGACGAACAGATTCGTCCATATGTGAATAACCTACCTTCATTTGTGAAAGACACAATGCACTTACTTAATCAACTGGATGAAATGTCTGTGCCCCCCAATGCCCT
Source organism: Rana muscosa (assembly GCA_029206835.1). Classification (NCBI taxonomy): domain Eukaryota; kingdom Metazoa; phylum Chordata; class Amphibia; order Anura; family Ranidae; genus Rana; species Rana muscosa. The sequence goes on along the minus strand of CM055118.1, from coordinate 93,216,203 downwards.
GCTGGTGGCTGTTGATGTAGAAGCACTTTATAGCTCCATCCCCCATCAGCGGGGCATTGGAGTAATCAGACATATGCTATCCCAATCCCACCGTGATAATCGCCCCTTTGATCTGTTCTTGCTTTCTGCTCTTGAACATATTCTCACTTGTAATGCTTTTTTCGATGGGTCCCACTACCTCCAGATACAAGGCGTGGCAATGGGGACGTGTTGCGCCCCATCATACGCAAACTTGTATCTGGGGGAGTGGGAACAGAATTTTCTATCAGAAGAGAGTTTAATGCCCCTGACTGGATGCATTACTAACTGGAGTCGCTATATCGACGACATTTTTATCGTATGGACAGGCACTCCAGAACTACTATTGTCCTGTATGGATACCATGAATGCAAATTCATATAACCTTAGATTTACTATGACGTATAGTGAAACATCCATTAACTTTTTAGATATTACCATACTGAAGGATACAAATGGCAGATTAACAAGTGCACTATATCGCAAAGATACCGCATGTAATTCTATATTACATGCGGGAAGTGCACACCCTGTATCACTAGTTAAATCAATCCCATACGGACAGTATTTACGACTACGCCGAAACTGTACGAATGATGTTACGTTTCAGAATGAAGCCAATGCCCTAAGAGATCGCCTCTTGATACGAGGCTACTCTCTCAGCAGCCTTAAAAAATCTTTTAAAAGGGCTACTCTTAAATCTAGGGACCAACTTCTGACAAAAAAACAACCGAGTATTAAATCCGATAATCCTGACTCCAATATTGTACGCATCATTACCAAATTCAATAGACAAAGTGAACAGGTCAGAAAAATTGTCTTCAGATACTGGCACCTTTTGCAGATTGATCCATCACTAGCCCCATTTGTATCGGCTCAACCGTTAATCACTTATCGGAAGGCCAAGTCAATCAAGGACAACTTGATACAAAGTGAATACACGGGTGAATTTCGTGTTGACCCATGTAGGCGACCAGGTACATATCGATGTGGAGGCTGCAATCTGTGCCAGTACATGAACATTGATCCTACAGCATTATTACCTAATGGTAAAATCTTTAAACCTACTCACTTTGCGAACTGCAAAACAGAAGGAGTTGTTTATCTACTCACGTGCCAGTGTGGATCATACTACATTGGCAAAACCAAACAGCCATTCTTTAAACGAGCGGCTAGACATATCAATTGCATGAAAAAATGTGATCCTGATCTTCCCCTTGGACGACATACAAAAGATGTCCATAATGGTAGAATTCCTAGAATAAAATTTCTAATCTTGGATAGGATACACCCCAGTAACAGGGGAGGAGATTGGAATAGAACTCTCTTACAGAGAGAGACTCAATGGATTTTTTCCCTGAATGCCACCAAGCCTCCAGGATTGAACGACCTCATAAGTTATCGTCCATTCCTGGAGGGCTTCTCTTCAGGTGGTTGGGAAGAGTGAACACACAGGGGATACGATATACCCTCTATCATGTATAGATATTGTCCATTTCTGTATGGTATGTAATCAGAAATTTGTATATGGAATTTTATAGAATGTTTTTTCTTTTCCCCCCTTTTCCCCCCCCCCCTCTCCCTTTCCCCCCCCCCCCCCATTTTGATGCACTAACGACCTGCATATACGTGCATTTTGGAGCTCCTCTTTGGGTCCTTTTTGCCTCACACGGCGCACACAGGGAGTGAGCCATATCGCCCGGCTTTGTGCCGGGGCGGTCCGGTTATTTTTCTCCCTTTTACATGCATTTATTTGCATTTGTGCGTCGGCGTGCGTCATGTGCCAGCTGTTGTCACTTGGGGCGGCGGCTAGCGGGTGTCGCACGGGGGGTCCCCGAGTGGTGACTAAGTTTTGGATTCAAGTTTTTCTTGTCCATCTGCCACAATAAATGATATAAATAAAGAAAACCCTCCCCCCTTTCTTCTTTTGTATACTTATAACACTCATTACTTTAGAGGGAGGATTATTTTTTGTTTCATTATTTTTTCTTTAAAAAGTGCGACTACTCTCTATACACATCCTCTGTTTTAGATGCTTGTCTGGAGCGTCATGGAGATGCGACGTGATGATGTCATTGCTTTGACGTCCGTCGTGACGCTCTTTTGACGCATGCGCAGATGGTCTATATAGGCCCTCTAGCTATGTGTCTGTTTAGAAACAGTATGGAGGTGTAGCGGAGGACATAATGACGTCACCGCGACGGCGCCGTTCACGGCGTCTTTTGACGCATGCGCAGATGCCCTTTGAACGCCATTTAAAGCCTCCATGGTCTTACCACAGTCCACATGAGGCATCATACGCAGTGATCTCAGCAGCTCTCAGTATCCATACAGGTAATCTCTTCATAGGACACAATCTTTGGCAATCTTATATTCAAACTATTTGCCCTGGACCAATGTATGACTATCTTTTTTTCCATCTATGTTTTACTTCTTATGCCCCGTAAACACGATCGTTTTTAATGTCATTTTTTAAACCGAAGTTTTTCTCCTCGTTTTTTTTTTCATGTTTCCTCTCAAGCCTGCCTTGCGTACACACCATCATTAAAAAAAACGATCAAGCAAAGCGCAGTGACGTTCAACACGTACGACGGCACTATAAAGGGGAAGTTCCGTTCGAATGGCGCCACCCTTCATGTTAGTAAAGTTTGTTGAGCGACGATTCGCTCTTTTCAGTCTCGTGCTTTTCAGTCCGTGACTGCGTGACGAATGTGCTATCTCCATTACGAACGCTAGTTTTACCAGAACGAGCGCTCCCGTCTCATACTTGATTCTGAGCATGCGCGTTTTTTTTCACGTCGTGAAAGCATACACACTATCGTTTTTCACGTCGTTAAAAAAAACGACATGAAAAACGACGTGAAAAAAGAGAGCATGTCCGGAATTTTTAATGGCCGTTTTTCACGTCGTTAAAAATGCTCTGGAGCCTACACACGATCATTTTTAATGGCCATTTTTTAAAATGGCATTTTTAACGGCATGAAAAATGATCGTGTGTATGGGGCATAAGAATTTAAACTGGAAGATTGGAACCACACATAGATTTGCTTCACGGCCACAATTAATGTATAATCAATGCAAATGGTGTGTTGAGGACACCCTCTATGATTGAAGCAGTTCCTTTTGCCTACCTGATACTTTTTTGATTTGGAATATCTCTCCATACTGGTAGGTTGTCCTTGGATACACACACATACATATGATGGGTTAACTTATGCTTGTATATACGGGATTTTAGTTTGAGTATACAAAATGGGGGGCATTATTTTACAATAGGGATTCATTAGCAGGATTTCCCCCTTTTTTTACCTCCCATTACCTATATACATTTTCTTGTGTTTGTCTTTAGAGAGCTGCCCTGGGGGATTCTTTTGAGCTTTTCCTGATTTCCCTGCGTGTTTCCACTTGGGGACCCTCGTTTGAGGTCCATTGGATCCCTTTCATCTCGGAGCTCCCCACATAGGTGGGATGCGACTTTGTGCCTCACCTTGTGTTCTCTGCCGTGCGTGTGGTTCCTTGGTGCACTGAATGTTGATCCTCTTTTGGACAAATTACTGTAAGCACATTACTATATTTTATTTTTTATTATTATTTTTTATTATTATTTTTATCTATGTGCATATATGCATTGTGAAATTTGTAATTTATATCATATTGTATATCCAACAGAATGTGTTTATCTATAAATCTGAAAACCTTTTGTCTACAATTCTCCCGAAGAAGGGTATAACCGAAACAGCTGTCGGGTTTGACAAAAAAACAAAAAATAATATATGTTTAAATTTCTTCTTTTTGTATCTATGTTAATTTCTAGTTTGTATTTGTACATAATCCATGTGATTTACATCAAATTTGTCCTTTTGTAACTATTTATTAAAAATCTATATATTTTCAACATACTCTGATGTGTGTTTTTCAGTCACTCTCAAAGTCCCACCTCCAAGGGGGTTTTTTGTTTTATTTACAGAGAAACAGAAAGGGTGACATAAGTCTGGGAAAAGTCAATAGCTTGATAGTTCATAATAAACTGTGAATGTGACTTACTGGGTCTCACAGGGCAGGTGCGAAGGAAATGTCCTGTTCCCCCACAGTACAAGCAAAGGTTGGCCTGTCGCTGTCTTTCCTCTGGAGTCAATGGAGCATGGATCAATCCTAGCTGCATGGGTTCTACTTCAGGGACAGAGGTAATAGGAGGAACTGGAGAAGGTGACTGTACAGGAGAAGACCTGGGGGGTACCCAGCCAGGACGAGGGGCCTGGAAGCGCTTAGAGCGTCTCTCACGCATAGTGGCTGGGGTCTCAGTCCAGGCTAACTCATCCTTTAAACCCTCTGACAGACCCTGGTAGTATTGGTATTTCAAGGCGGGTTCATTCCACCCGGTGTCAGCTGACCATTTACGGAATTCCGCAGTGTAGTCCTCCACTGGCCTTTTCCCCTGAGATAGAGTATGCAGGATGGTTTCGGCTGTCGCAGTGTGTTGGAGGTCATCATAAAGTTGAGCCATACTATCAAAAATAGTATCTACTGAGTTCAGCAGAGGGCTTCTTTGTGTTGGAGATACAACAACTTTCAGCTTAGCCTATTGACTGCAGTTCACAAACAGGACACTAGATGTCACTAATGCTCAGTGATATGCTATGCTATACATTTTCTATGATGTGTTGTATTTCCTGTACATAGAGCTGTACTTGTTGGTTACTTTTTCCTGTCTGTGTTCTTCTTACCATGCGAGGTGACATCTTTGCTAGTGTGGTTATGTTCCAATAAAGAAGCCTGTTACTCCACAATGTCTGATCTGAATTGACTCCGCTGCACCCAGAAATCGTACTCTGCAACACGTTGTTCCATTAGACCGTGGGCCCAAGCTTGTGGTTCTTCAGCAAGAAGGGAGATAATAAATCCTATTTTAACAACTTCGGATGAAAAAGTCCTGGGTTGAAGGGCTAGGTACAAGGAACAAGCATTTTTAAAGGCCCAAAACTTTTTGCGGTCGCCTGAAAATCCCTCCGGCGTGGGGACCCTGGGTTCAGGAGCAGCCATGATCACCGTAGGACTGGATGAGGCTTGCGATGAGGATGCCCCACTGGCCGGTGCCTGAGTTGCGGCAGACGGTGCAGGTGAGCCGGACAGCTGCTGGAGACGACCATCTATCTGAACGTAGCCTTCCTGCAACTTTAGGACTGCATCAGTGAGAGCTGTGACTTGCTGGCACAGGACATCAAGAGGTGAGCGCGCTCTGTCGGCCCCTGACATGGCTGTTTTGTACTGTCAGAAAAGGGTACTCACCGAGGCCGAGATGCAGAGAGAGGCTCACTCTTGCGTACTAAGCGCACTCCACCCCCTGTAGATGGGACAAAGGGTGGATGGCACAAAGAGGCACAAGCTACCTGATGGTGATGGTGGTCAGAACTCACCATGCTGATGGTGGTCAGAACTCAGCTGGTGTAGTTGTGCAGAAAGTCCAGAGCAGGCTGGGGGTCAAACACCCAACAGGAGGGAAGTCCAAAGGCAAGCAGAGGGTCAAGTACTGGAGACTGGATGTAATCCGGGTCACAGACAAGATGGTCAGGTGCAGGAGGCTGGCAGCAAAGTCTGGGTCACAAGCAGAGGGTCAAACACAGGAGACAGCAGCGAAGTTCAATAAGGGTAGGTCAGGAGAGATCAGGGTAGTCAAGAGGCAATCCAGGTCAAAGCAGTAGATCAGGCAGGTAGGAAACAGGAACTTAAGACACAGGAAGCTGAAGACAAAACAGTAATTTGTTCGGGGATTTGCTCAGCTTTTATAGGCAGCCAGGATATCACGTGACACGCTGAACAGATTAAGCTGTTTATTTCCCTGATAGGCAGCCAGGATGTCATGTGACACGCTGAACGGATTGAAGCTGTTTATTTCCCTGACACCTCCATGTCAAATAACCAGTGTAGCGATACCCCCAAACTAAGAGAGCCACTGGTTTTTTTTTGGGCCCTGTACACAGCACAGCCAACCCCCGGCAATCTACTCAACCCTTCTCTGGCACAGTTAGTCTAGGGGGTGGTATATTTGTATAGCTCTATACCAATTCATGTACAATTCCCCATACATTTAAACAGTGGCAAGATATAGTAATAGACTCCAATACCAGATTGATTAACTGTAAAAGGTTTAGTTGTGAATAAAAGGGGTAACGATCAATATCACATATAACACATGCATGCAGTGCCCTGCAATAATACTGACACTAGTTAACTATAGTGCATAAAGTTCTATCACACACTAACATATAGCTATACTCCCCGTTAGCAATATGGCGCCAAGCAATGCTATAAATCCCCCTGGTCAGGCCTGACCCAGTTAAAGCTCAGTCTTTAAAGGAGGAATCTTCGCATGCAAGAAGATCGGTGGTGCACATACAGGAACAACAATTTGTAATCCAATAAGGGTCTAAGGCAATGGAAGCAACTCCCAGGAGACTAATGTAACTCAGTTCTGCTACTAGTCTCCTGACAGAAAAGGAACAAGTATAACACGATGGGCCAAGGCAGTCAATAGGCCTAATAAAGAACTCAGTTATGGTTGTGAGCAGGTGCTCTCTCACCCCTCCGGACTCGATCCCAGTCCGGGACTCCCACCGCTGCGTCCACACAAGCAGGATCTGTCACCACTGGATCTCTCATCCAACTGACAATTTCAGAGCAGGTAGATGGCTGCAGCCGCACAGGCTCCGCAGCAGGGTGGAAGGCTCTCTGGAACTTCGCAAGGCCCAGGCCTCGGGCCTTGCACTCGCAGCAGGTCCGCACAGGAAGTCCTCTCTCCAACCGCGCGGTGTCCAAAGAGGCCGGGCCTAGCCTCGCCCTCCCCTTTTATACCCCACCCATGAGTCTTTGCGGCAGCCCAATGCACCCTGGGTGCCAAACGGGGTTCTGGGTAACGTAGTCCATGGGGCCTCAACGGAGACCCCGCTACACCAGCTAAACACAATTTTCCCACATCCAATTTGCATGTCAGGAGATTGTGACCGGCTCTCAATGGAGCCGGCTCACACATCTCCGGAGCGGCTCCTGAGCGAATTGAACAGTCCTGTGCATCTTCTGGTCAGTTTCAGGTCGTAATTCAGACAAAAATTCAGACCAAAATTGGACCTGAAACGGTGAACAGGGAGGGAAGCATGGGACCCCTGTGACACAGCCAGTGACTGTCAGAAATCCACCCACACCATGTTATTTCCAAAAAATAATAAAGATTTGATTTTAAATAAATATTTGTATGACAATCTAAATTTTATTTTGAACTTGTGACCAGAAACAAAGGAATAGAAGCTCCTCCTGCTTATGTTTCCCTGCAGACAGACTGGGAGAGAGCTGGGTCATGTAACAGCGGTATATCAATTAGGAAAAAGGTACTTAAATTGTTTTGTTTTTTTGTGAAATGATAGTGCCATCATCCACATACAGAAATAGAAGGGACAATGTAAATTAAATAGTGTGTCTTTAGTATCACTTTGACTCTCAATCATGGTGTGCTGATGTCAGTCTTTTCTTAGGACTTTATACGGATGGTGCCACCTGGCATTTCACCATTGCACCCATTGCACCCACTGATGTTCTGGTTCATTGCTGTTTGGAGTGCAGTGGATTACAAAAATGCATATTGGTGTGTTGTAGCACGCTGCAATGTATGTGCATTGGATTGCCTTAGTGATTTGGGGTGCTATTGAGAATGATTTGCACAGCAATGTGCTAACACACATAATGTGTGGTAATATGTGTTACAGTAGCACACAAGTTACTGTAATGCATGGCAATAGACAAGTGTGAATGAGTGTGTACTTACTGTGAAAACAATTTGACCAATTATTGTTTAAGCATGCCATAGTTAAGGCTCCATGCACATTGGACGCTAAAATAATGTTATAAAAACGCCAGTAGCTTTGCAGGGAGTCTTTTAACGTTTTTAAATGTTTTTGCAATAGTGTTTATTGGCGTTTTTTAGCGTTTTTCAGCATTAGCGTTTTTTCGTGTTTTTTAGCGTTAGCGTTATTTAGCATTTTTTTCCCATTTTTTTTTCAATGGATCAAAAATGCAAAAACACACTGGCGAGCCACGTTTTTGAGCGTTTATTAACGTTTTTTTCGGCGTTTCGCGTTTTTTTGCATTTTTTGAGGCCAAGAAACTGCACTTGGAACGCGATTTTCGGGCGTTCAGAAAAAAGACAATAAACTTCACTTCTCATTAAAACTGAAAAACGTCCATGTGTGCATGGACACATAGGCTAACATAGAGTGAAGTTTATGGGCTTTAAAAAAAAAACGGCGAAACTCCAATAAACTGCAGTTTATTAGCTCCAGTCTGCCGGGAGAGCTTTCTTGCCGAGAAAACCGGCTGTGTGTACGCGGGTTTCAGTTTTCTCGTCAAGAAAACCTCCCAGATTCCCCGACGAGAAAAGACGACCTGCGGCCTTTTTTCTCGTCGAGAATCTCGTCGGCCTGTTTTTCGACGAGAAACCTGAGCGTGTGTACACTTACCTGTCGCTGTGGAAACCCGCGCATGCTCGAAATGACTTTGACGCATGCGCGGTAGTTTCCTAGGCATAGGCATAGGGTGTAGCAAGATGGCGGCGACGGCATCGATTGTGACGAGCGCACGCTCGTCGTAGTCGATTACGTCACCGCGTTCGTGCCATTCAAAAGAACGGCGGTTCTTTTGAATCGTACGTGTGTACACTCGGCCGGGTCAAGTTTCTTGTCAAGATTCTCGTCAGGAAAAACAACGTTTTTTTCCTGACGAGAATCTCGGCCGTGTGTACAGGGCTTCAATCTTGCAGACAATGAATTGTACCTGAGAAAAGCAAAATGTTATTGAACCTCTAGCTACCAGTTTAGACTGCTAGGACCTGTCCAGTACACTGGACCTTGAGCAGGTTCCTTCTAAATTTTAGCATGATTTTTTTTATAAACAGGACTGCTCCTTTAAATAACACATTTCCTCTAAAGTCATGTTAGAAATATGTTTCCGTAGAGACCTTGGTAACGTATGGATGGATAATTATAACTGACATAGTCTGAAATTCTTGCCATTTGATGCGCTAGGAAGCTGGAGACATTAGAACTATAGATTCGCAGTGGCATTAAAGTATTTAAAGATTCAAAGATTGATGTTCTACATACATCCAGGGAAAGATGTTTTACAGCTTGAATACTGTTTGCGTACAGCTCCCTGAGGCCCTATAAAATCCATAGAATGAAGGCACGTCTCCCTTGTGTTCAATGAAAGAGCCATATAATGGACACAAACACGGCAATGGTTCAAAGGCCAAAAGAGGTCACAAGTGTGAAGTAATTTATCATCACTGTGCATTGTCAATATCTGTCTCCATTACATACACACAAACACATGTTCCATGTATCTAGTATGACAGTTGTTGAAAAAAGCGTGAAATTTGCAACTCTCTTTGTCACAATTAAATATGAGAAGGCATTAGTGCTTAACCTTTTCCAAGTCATGATACACTGGTGTAACCCATGAAACTGACAAGATGCAGAGCAATAAGTTAGTGTTAGTAAAGAGAGAACCTGCCACAGTTTTAAAGGGACCATCTAAAAGAAAACAGTTAAAGTGACTTTTCCTTTTGTTCATGAAGGAAAAAAGGAAAGGGCCAATTAAAGTTGTACTAAACCCTCAGGCTGGGTTCACACTAGTGCGACACGACAGCCGTCCTACTTTGGATCCGACTTTGCCCCGCGACATGAAGCCGACATATGTCTGACTTTCAATGAACGGGGATCCGACTTGGATCCCCGCCAATAGCAGGCACTGTGTTTGGTATGAATCTTGAGGGGGAACTTCAGGCCAAATTTTTAATAAAAAACCGGCATGGGTTCCCCCTTCGGGAGCATACCAGGCCCTTGGGTCTGGTCTGGATTTGAAGGGGAACCCCTACGCCGAAAAAACGGCGTGGGGGTCCCCCCAAAGTCCAAACCAGACCCTTATCCGAGCACGCAACCTGGCAGGCCACAGGGGAAGAGGGGGGGACGAGAGAGCGGCCCCCCCTCCCTCCTGAACCGTACCAGGCCGCATGCCCTCAACATGGGGAGTTTGGTGCTCTGGGGCAGGGGGGGCGACCTGCGGCACCCCCACCCCAAAGCACCCTGTCCCCATGTTGATGAGGACAGGGCCTCTTCCCGACAACCCTGGCCTTTGGTTGTCGGGGTCTGCGGGCGGGGGGCTTATCGGAATCCGGGAGCCCCCTTTAATAAGGGGGCCCCCAGATCCCGGCCCCCCACCCTATTTCACCTGGTGGAAAAAAATGGCAATAAAAACACAACACAGCTTTTTAAATTAATTTATTGCACAGCTCCGGGGGTCTCCGCGCTCTCCGGTTCTTTCTTCTTCTCCCGGGCCTCCGCTATCTTCTTCCAGCTCTTTTGCTAGTGGAGGGGCCGGTCTTCCCGTCGCCGTCTTCTTCTCTCTTCTCCTCCTCGATGTTGACTCGTCGCTTCCTCCCGCTGTAATACTGGCTGTTCGCTCAGCTCCGAATTAATATAGGCTTCTCATGACGTCACAGTCACATGCTCCCATGACGTCACAGTCACATGCTCCCATGACGTCACAGTCACATGCTCCAGGGCCACCCGGAGCATGTGACTGTGACGTCATGAGAAGCCTATATTAATTCCGGGCGGAGAGAACAGCCAGTATTACAGCGAGAGGAAGCAACAAGTCAACATCGAGGAGGAGAAGAGAGAAGAAGACGGCGTCGGGAAGGCCGGCCCCTCCACTAGCAAAAGAGCTGGAAGAAGATAGTGGAGGGGCCGGCAGAAGGACAACGGAGAGCCGGAAGAGACGACGGGAAGACCGGGCCTCTCCGCTAGCAAAAGAGCTGGAAGAAGATAGCGGAGGCCCGGCAGAAGAAAGAAAGAACCGGAGACCGAGAGAAGAACCGGAGAGCGGGAGGACAAGAAGGCGACGGAGAAGACCGGGCCCCGCTAGCAAAAGAGCTGGAAGAAGATAGCGGAGGCCTGGCAGAAGAAAGAACCAGAGAGCGCGGAGACCCCCGGAGCAATAAATTAATTTAAAAAGCTGTGTGTGTTTTTTATTGCCATTTTTTTTTTCCACCAGGTGAATGGGTAGGGGTACGATGTACCCCATACTCATTCACATAGGGTGGGGGGCCGGGATCTGGGGGCCCCCTTATTAAAGGGGGCTCCCGGATTCCGATAAGCCCCCCACCCGCAGACCCCGACAACCAACGGCCAGGGTTGTCGGGAAGAGGCCCTGTCCTCATCAACATGGGGGCAGGGTGCTTTGGGGTGGGGGGGCCGCAGGTCGCCCCCCTGCTCCAGAGCACCAAGCCCCCCATGTTAAGGGCATGCGGCCTGGTACGGTTCAGGAGGGAGGGGGGCCGCTCTCTCATCCCCCCCCCTTCCCCTGCGGCCTGCCAGGTTGCGTGCTCGGATAAGGGTCTGGTTTGGATTCTGGGGGGACCCCCACGCCGTTTTTTCGGCGTAGGGGTTTCCCTTCAAATCCAGACCAGACCCAAGGGCCTGGTATGCTCCTGGAGGGGGAACCCATGCCGTTTTTTTATTTAAAATTTGGCCTGGAGTTCCCCCTCAAGATTCATACCAAACACAGTGCCTGCTATTGGCGGGGATCCAAGTCGGATCCCCGTTTATTGAAAGTCGGACATATGTCGGCTTCATGTCGCGGGGCAAAGTCGGATCCAAAGTAGGACGGCTGTCGTGTCGCACTAGTGTGAACCCAGCCTGAGGGTTTAGTACAACATGCCAAAGTCGGATCATGCAAGACTGGTCCGACTTTGATCCTACTTCAATGATAGTCAATGGGCTGAAGTCGGATCAAAGTCGGACCGAAGTAGTACAGGGAGCATTTTCAAAGTCGGACCGACATGTGTCGGACCAGTTAAGACGGCTCCCATAGGGAAACATTTATTTTCACACGTCATGCGACATGAGCTCCCAATGTCGGAGCGTTTGTCGCCCCAGTGTGAACCCGGCCTTAGCATGTTTTAGCTTAACCACTTCAGCCCCGGTAGATTTTACTCCCTTCCTGATCAGAGCACTTTTTACAATGTGGCACTGCGTTGCTTTAACTGACAATTGCGTGGTCATGCAATGCTGTACACAAAAAAAAATTGCGTCCTTTTTTTCCCACAAATAGAGCTTTCTTTTGGTAGTATTTGATCACCTCTGCGGTTTTTATTTTTTGCGCTATAAACAAAAAAATTGCAAACATTTAAAAAAAAAATACAATATTTTTTACTTTTTGCTATAATAAATATCCCCAAAAATGTTTAAAAAAAAATGTCTTCATCAGTTTAGACCAATAAGCAAAATATACATATTTTTGGTTAAAAAATCACAATAAGCGTATATTGATTGCTTTGCGCAAAAGTTATAGCGTCTACAAACTATGAGAAAGATTTATGGCATTGTTATGGAGTTTTTATTATTGTTATTTTATTTTACTAGTAATGGCAGTGATTTTTAGCGGTATTGTGACATTGCGGCGGACAGATCAGACACTTTTGACACATTTTTGGGACCATTGACATTTATAGAGCGATCAGTGCTATAAATATGCACTAATTACTATATAAATGTCACTGGCAGGGAAGGGGTTAACACTAGGGGGCGATCAAGGGGTTAAGTGTGTGTTCCCTCACTGTGTTCTAACTGTGTGGGGAGGGGAGTGACTAGGAGAGATTACAGATTGCTGTTTCTACTTTGTAGAAACACACAATCTGTCTCCTCTCCTCTGACAGCACAGGGATTTGTGTGTTTACACACACTAATCACCCTTGCTGGCGCTCGTGCACGCAATCGTGCGTGGCCGGCGGTGCTCGTGCGCCCTCTGGTGGCTCACCTGGGCAAAGCCATATATGTACGGGATTTCGCCCAGGAGAGCCATTCTGCCACAGTATATCTGCATGAGTCAGTCGGGAACCGGTTAAATAGATTGTAAAGGGAGGTCGGAATGGAAATACAGAAAGAGAGTAATGGAGGGCCGGGCATGACAAGGTGGAGAGTAAAGGCAACAGAGGGTTAAAAAGCTGGGAAGATGAGAGAGGGAGGAGACGGAGTAATATGTGCTGGAGGGGAGGAGCGCTTTAAAAAGGAAGGGGCGGGAACGCCCAGGAACATTTTGTGAAGGGACAGTTAGGGAGAGGAAGTTTTGCCCTTCTCTCCAGCAACAAAATGGCGGCCGTGGACCTCATTTTAGCTAGGCTTAGGGCGGCGTCCAAGGGGCCCGACTGGCTGCAGTCCCAGGTGGGTGCACTCATAGAGGATCAGGCGGAAGGTCGGGGGCTAGCGGCAGACCGACAGAGCGCGCTCGGTGGTCGAGACGCTGGAGCGTTTTCACCGCCGCCTCCAAACAGATCACGCCAACCCAGGAGCCCGCAAACAGACTCGTCGCACTTCAGCTTCGTCCGGGGTGGGAGCCGGACGGTACTTGCAGGAGCAGCGCGGCTCGGGGGCGGGGCTATGGGCTGTAATGGCACCCGTCCCTCGCCCTCGCGTCAGAGGACCACAGAGAATGCGATCCCCTCTTCTACACAGGCCTCATCGAGGGGGGGGGATTCGTCGTGGGAGGAGCGGTGCTACGTTAGCGGGGCCTCTACCAGACGAGGCTGCCGGTGTCACTACCGGAGGTGGGCTGAGAGAGGTGCAGGATGGTGGGGAGATGGTGTCACGGCCTACCAGGGGCTCTTCCAGAGTGCACAGGCACAACAGTGAGGTGGCGGTCATATCATCCGGAGGGGACCACGGTTCGGCGCAGAGGGGACCCATGGCCTCCGGGCGGGCTTCGCTTGGGGGGCTCATCTCATCCATGCCACCAGCCCAGGAGTGCAAGTGGGAGGGAGAGCTGTCCGGATCAGATGAGGAGGATCGAGTGGAGGTCGCGGCACCGGGGGATTTGAGAGCAGCGGCTGTGGGGGATGTGCCCAATCAGCCCGGTAAGTCCAACTCTCTTATTTCTTCTGGTGATTTAACTGATGCTTTGCGTAAACTGTTGGGTGTAAGGGTTTGGGGGGACAGTTAGCAGTGGGGGGGTCCCTCCTGGGGACAAGGAGGTTGTGACAACTGTAATGGGGGGGGCGGGCTGTCAGCCTGCTCCCCCCGGGACAGGGGGTCCGTTGTCTGATTTGCTGGGGGGGCTGAAGGATTTGTTGCAGAGGTTTTCAGGGGCAAATGAAGGTCCCCCGCAGGTAGCACCGTGGGTTGGTGGGCAGTCTGGGGTGGCGGACAAAGGGGTGTCGCAAGGGGCCCCTGCTGGGCTCTCGGCTGCGCAATCTGGAGCTGTGCAGGTGAGTACAGCGGTGGGGGAGAAGGCGGCGGAGCCTGTTGCAGCTGCCCGAGTGGATATGGTACGTATTGCTGACGCTGCCAAGTGTAAGGTTTACGTTTGCTTTGAAGGGCCTTCGGGCGCCCACTTAAAACAAGTAAGGGACAAGATCGGCAAGGGCGAGTATGTTGAGATTTTCTCCCTGCTGCCCCTGGAAAAGTTCAATTTGGATAGGGTGAAGCCGGATGATTCCAAAAAGGAAGATGAGGAAAAGAGAAGGTATAGGTTGATTCCGAGGATATTTGGAAATTGGCTACAGGCGTTCGCCATTTTGGCTAGCGTGATAGGCGAGAAAACCCCGGAACATTGCTCGGCCTTGTTCTGTTATATGGACGCGATAGGTGAGGCCCATAGGGTATATGGGGGGACTGCTTGGCTGCGTTATGACGAGCAGTTTAGGCAGCGTAAGGTGGTTCGTCCTACTCTGCAGTGGGACCACAAGGACATAAGCCTCTGGATGCGTCTGATGTCCTCGGCACAGACACCGAGCTAGTTTCTTCAGGGGGGGTCGGAGGGACAAATGCCTCAGTGACACCGACTGGATAAAAATGGGGGGTGTGCTGTCAGTACAACGAAGGATCCTGCAAGTTTGGGGGATCCTGTCTTTTCAAGCATGAATGCTCTGGATGCGGGGGTAACCACCCCTTGTCCCGATGCTTTAAAAAAGGCAAGCGTGCCGGAGACGTTGCTCACAAGAGGGACGATGCCGGTGAAGGAGGAAAGTATGCGTTTTTTTCTAGGTAGATACCCAGACAGGGCTGCTGCAGAGTAGGGATGAGCTGAACACCCCCCGGTTCGGTTCGCACCAGAACCTGCAAACGGACCGAAATTCGCGCAAACTTTAGAACCCTATTAAATACAATGGGACTCGAACGTTCGAAATCAAAAGTGCTAATTATAAAGGCTAATATGTAAGTTATTGTCCTAAAAAGGGTTTGGGGACCCGGGTCCTGCCCCAGGGGACATGTATCAATGCAAAAAAAGTTCTAAAAACGCACGTTTTTTCGGGAGCAGTGATTTTAATGATGCTTAAAGTGAAAAAAAAAGTGAAATATTCCTTTAAATATCATACCTGGGGGGTGTCTATAGTATGCCTGTGAAGTGGCACGTGTTTCCTATGTTTAGAACTGTCCCTGCACAAAATGACATTTCTAAAGGAAAAAAAGTAATTTAAAACTGCTTGCGGCTTCAATGTAATGTCTGGTCCTGGCAATATGGATGAAAATAATTGAGAAAAATGGCATGGGTAAAAACAGTGGTAGGAAAAATTGGGCCTTTGGTGGTGGTGCTGGTGCCACAACACTGTAAGCCCTCACAGTTACTCTTGGTGGGCGCAGGAATGGGCCCAGCTGTGAAATATTAGATCAAGAATTGTAATTACATGCCCCTGTTGAACAGGGGCATAAAAATTGGGCCTTAGGCACTGGTGCTGGTGCCACAACACTGCAACCCCTCACAGGTACTCTAGTTGGAGCGCAGGAATGAGCCCTGCTGCAAAGTATTGCATCAAAATTTTTAATTACACGCCCCTGTTAAACAGGGGCAGAAAAATTGGTCCTTAGGCACTGGTGCTGGTGCCACAACACTGCAACCCCTCACAGATACTCTAGTTGGGGCGCAGGAATAAGCCCTGCTGTAAAGTATTGCATTAAAAATTGTAATTCTCCCCACCCCTGTTAAACAGGGGCTGAAAAATTGGGCCTTAGCCACTGGTGGGGGTGCCCAGAAACAAAAATGTTCTTACATGCCATCAGCATAATCATTGAGGAGGAAGAGGATAGTCACTCTGCATCAGCATAGGCAGTCTTGAAGGGATCTGACATTTCAAAGAAAATGATTCTGTTACATCAGCATCAGGTGCTTGGTAGCTGGTGGTGATCCAAGACTGATTAATTTTTATGAAGGTCAGTCGATCGACCGAGTCGGTGGACAGGCGCACACTGTGATCGGTTACAAAGCCTCCAGCAGCACTGAATGTGCGTTCCGAAAGAACGCTGGATGCAGGACAGGCCAGTAGCTCAATTGCATACTGTGCAAGCTCTGGCCAGTGATCCATCCTCAAGACCCAGTAAGTCAGAGGATTTTCGGTGGGAAAGGTGTCCAAGTCTGACCTTGCCCCTAGGTATTCCTGGACCATGTAAATCAGACGCTGGCGATGGTTGCTGGAACCGATCATACCTTGGGGCTGCGGACTAAAAAATTGTCTGAACGCATCGGTCAGACGGCCACCTTCCCCACCGCTCCTTCTTTGACTGACCGAAGCCTCAGCAACTCGTTGTCCAGGACTAGGAGTTTGTAACCTCCCAGTCTCTGGGAACGCTTTGCACAGACCTTTCTGCAAGGCCTCCCGGAGATGTCTCATCCTCTGCTCCCTCTGCGACGGCAAGATAAGGTCCGCAACCTTACCCTTGTACCGTGGATCAAGGAGAGTGGCCAGCCAGTAATGGTCCCTCTCCTTGATCCGAAGAATACGAGGATCCTTCCGCAGGCTTTGCAGGATCAGGGAGGCCATGCAGCGTAGGTTAGCTGAGGCATTCGGTCCGGAGTCCTCTGCGTCACTAAGGAAGACATGATCCGCAGCCACCTCCTCCCAGCCACGTACAAGTCCACGGGTTTCTTGGGACTGTAAATCATCCCTAAAAGACTGCTGCTGTTGATGCTGAGTGCCAGGTTCTACCTCCATGCTGACACAATCCTCCTCCTCCTCCTCCTCCTCTTCGTCCTCTTCCTGTGCGATGGGTGGGACAGAAGGAACACTGTCTGGGTAAAGGGGGCTTTGAGAGGCAAGGAAGTCCTCCTCTTCCTGCCTCTGTTCTGCCTCAAGTGCCCTGTCCATTATTCCATGCAGCGTATGCTCCAACAGGTGTACAAGAGGTACAGTGTGTCAGGGGTTGAGTTCACCTGCTGGTGGCACTGAGGTTCACTTTGCCGATGGCTGCAGTTCCAGTGTCCACCAGCAGGTGTCTCCCAGAAGCCAGCAGGTTCTGATCAGCCACACCTGGCTCCAGCTGCCAGGTGGATACTTAAGGCTGCTCCTCCCTTCCCCCAGCGCGTCACTATCCTGTCTGATTGCCTCCTTGCTACCAGATTGCACCTGATACCTTTCTGAACCTTCCTGTGTCCTGATCCGTCCTGCACCCCTCTGCCTTGTTCTATGCTCTTGTACCCAGTCGTGTTCCCCTTCCTTGCATCCCTGTTGCCTTTGTCACTTATGTTGTAGATATTGTATATAGATAGCAGTTAGGTTCATTAGTTATTTTTGTTCTTGTTTGCTGGAGTGGTTTATGCTTATACTGGTTGCTGTGTATGTTTATTTGTGTGTGTTCACTGTAAATAAATATCACTTTAATGATAAATACTTTGTTTGGTCTCAGTTCCCTTGTGTAGCTACGTGTCTGGTCACCTTAGACGCTGACCCTGACACAGTGTCACTGATGCATGCACTGTCACTGCTCACCATCCTCGTGGCCTCCTCAAATGGTAACAGGACAGTGCATGCATCCCTGACCATGCCCCACTGGCGTGGTGAAAAAAATCAGAGCTCCCCTGACCCTGTCCTGGTGCCTTAGTAGCACAGGTACTCATTGATGGCCCTCTGCTGTGTGTGCAGCCGCTGCAGCATGGCCAACGTTGAGTTCCACCTGGTGGGCATGTCACATATAAGGCGGTTCCTGGGCAGGTTCAACTCGTTTTGCAGCTCAGCCAGCCGAGCACTGGCATTATATGATCTGCGGAAATGCACACAGAGTTTCCTGGCCTGCCTCAGGACATCCTGTAAGCCCGGGTACCTGCCCAAGAACCGCTGCACCACCAGGTTATGGGCGTGAGCCACACAGGGCACATGGGTCAGTTGTCCCTGTCGGAGGGCGGCGAGGAGGTTGGTGCCATTGTCGCAAACCACCATTCCTGGCTTAAGCTGGCATGGCGTCAACCACCTCTCGGCCTGCCCCTGCAGAGCTGACAGAACCTCTGCCCCAGTGTGGCTCCTGTCCCCCAAACACACCAGCGCAAGCACGGCATGGCAT
Source organism: Rana muscosa (assembly GCA_029206835.1). Taxonomy (NCBI): domain Eukaryota; kingdom Metazoa; phylum Chordata; class Amphibia; order Anura; family Ranidae; genus Rana; species Rana muscosa. Next base: position 93,197,817 of record CM055118.1, on the reverse strand, counting down.
CTTTTTGCCTGCATACTTGCGTAGCCCCTTGAACGCCTACGGAGCACCGCTGGTTCCGAGGACAAAGCACAGGAAGAGGCCATGGAGGAAGAAGAAGAGGAGGGGGTGGAGGAGAGAGGTGTGTCACAACCAGTAGTAGCATTTTGGAGGCGTGGTGGCGGAACAACCTCCAACACTACTGTACCTTGTCCTGCATCCTTCCCAGCTGCCAAAAGAGTGACCCAATGGGCCGTGAAAGAAAGGTATCGTCCCTGTCCATGCCTGCTGCACCATGAGTCAGCGGTAATATGCACCTTACCGCTGACCGCCCTGTCCAGCGAGGCATAGACATTGCCTTCCACATGCCGGTAGAGAGCCGGAATCGCCTTCCGTGAGAAAAAGTGGCGTTTGGGAACCTGCCACTGAGGAACTTCACATTGCACAAACTCACGGAAGGGGGCAGAATCTACCAACTGAAAAGGCAGCAGTTGAAGTGCTAGAAATTTAGCCAAGCTAGCATTCAACCGCTGGGCATGTGGATGACTGGGAGTGAACTTCTTTTGACGGTCCAGCAGCTGGGGCAGGGAAATTTGCCTGCTACAATCGGACGTCGGTGTACTGCTAGCAGAGTGCCCGCAAGTACTTGGCTGTGACACACCTAATTCTACACCTTCATTCCTCTCAGTGCAGGTTTCAGAGAGGACTGAAGGTATAGTGGGGTTGGAGATCCCAGCTGATGAGGAGCAAGGAGAGGTCCGCTTTGTTCTTTGGTGTGGGTCTTTAAGGTACGCTTGCCAACGAGCTGCATGGCAGGTCAACATATGTCTGGTCAAGCATGTGGTGCCCAAGCGGCTGATGTTTTGGCCACGCGAGATACGCTTGAGACATATGTTGCAAATAGCAGCGGTGCGATCTGATGCACTCGACTCAAAAAAGACCCACACCAAAGAACTTTTGGAATAACGGGCAGAGGCAGCGCCCTGCACTGGCGGAGCTCTGCGGTGTGATTCAGTCGGTGTGCTGCCCTTACGCTGGCCCCCGGTTGGCATCCTGCCTTGTTGGAGATGTGCCTCCTCCTCATCCTCCTCCTCTCTCCTATCAGGCACCCACGTGGAGTTAGTGACCTCATCATCCCCTCCCTCTTGATCACTGGAGCAAACCTGGCAGTATGCTGCAGCTGCTGGAACATGACTGCCAGATTGCTGTCCTTCTTGAGCATCCCCTCTCTCTGCCCTCACGCCTTCCTCTAACTGTGTATCATCATCAGACCCTTCAAAACGCTGAGCATCCTCCTGGAGCATGTACCCAACACCGTGTTCAAACAGTTCGGGGGACTCCTCAGGAGGACATGGTGGGTCTAGGGAAGAAGTGACTGATGACATTGCTACAAGGGAAGAGGACGCGTTGGCAGCTGCTTTGCCAGTACTCTGAGCCTGGGTGAGAGAGGATGAGGAGAATGAGGAGGGCTTTGTCATCCACTCTTCCAAGTCTTCGGCATGATGCGGCTCAACATGTCCAGCTGCCGAAAATAAGGAAAAGCGTGTCCCATGGCCACGTGCTGATGACAATGCACCACGTCCACGACCAGCACCGTTGCCCCCAGACACAGAGCCTGCTTGCCCTCTTTTATTGGCTCGTGACTGTCTGCCTCTCCTTGTTGGCCTTCCAGACATTTTAATGGTCTGCAGGTAAATTGGAAAACCAGCAATAAGGGGTAGCTTCAGGTGTATACTGTGCATGAGGCACACTACGCCCACTGTAAGTGCTGCAGATGCCTTCCTGTGTTACACAACAGGAAAACACAGTAATAAGGGGTAGCTTTGGGTGTATACTGTGCAGGAGGCACACTACGCCCACTGTAAGTGCTGCAGATGCCTGCCTGTGTTACACAACAGGAAAACACAGCAATAAGGGGTAGCTTCAGGTGTATACTGTGCAGGAGGCACACTACGCCCACTGTAAGTGCTGCAGGTGCCTGCCTGTGTTACACAACAGGAAAACACAGCAATAAGGGGTAGCTTCAGGTGTATACTGTGCAGGAGGCACACTACGCCCACTGTATGTGCTGCAGATGCCTGTTAGTGTATCACAAAAGAAAAAAAATCACGAGCAATAAGGGGTAGCTTCAGGTGTATACTGTGCAGGAGGCACACTATGCCCACTGTAAGTGCTGCAGGTGCCTGCCTGTGTTACACAACAGGAAAACACAGCAATAAGGGGTAGCTTCAGGTGTATACTGTGCAGGAGGCACACTATGCCCACTGTAAGTGCTACAGATGCCTGCCTTTGTTACACAACAGGAAAACACAGCAATAAGGGGTAGCTTCAGGTGTATACTGTGCAGGAGGCACACTACGCCCACTGTAAGTGCTGCAGATGCCTGCCTGTGTTACACAACAGGAAAACACAGCAATAAGGGGTAGCTTCAGGTGTATACTGTGCAGGAGGCACACTACGCCCACTGTATGTACTGCAGATGCCTGTTAGTGTAACACAAAAGAAAAAAAACACGAGCAATAAGGGGTAGCTTCAGGTGTATACTGTGCAGGAGGCACACTACGCCCGCTGTAAGTGCTGCAGGTGCCTGCCTGTGTTACACAACAGGAAAACACAGCAATAAGGGGTAGCTTCAGGTGTATACTGTGCAGGAGGCACACTACGCCCACTGTAAGTGCTGCAGATGCCTGCCTGTGTTACACAACAGGAAAACACAGCAATAAGGGGTAGCTTCAGCTGTATACTGTGCAGGAGGCACACTACGCCCACTGTAATGCCGCGTACACACGATCATTATTCACGGCGGTTAAAAAACCGCCGTGAATAATGTCATTTAAAACGGGGGAACAGCTTGTTCCCCACACACGGTCGTTTTTCACGTCATTTTTTCTCTTGACGAGAAAAACGACCGTCTGTGGGCTCCGCGGCAGTGTTTCCCTATGGGAAACACTGCCGCGGAAAACATGTCGAAAAAAACGACGAGAAAAATTAGAACATGTTCTAATTTTTCTCGTCGTTTTTAATGCCGTTTTTCTCGTTGAAAAAAATGACAGAAAGCCCACAGACTATCGTTTTTCTCGTCGAATGGGAAAAATGTAGTTTTTTTCGACGAGAAAAACGCTCGTGTGTACGCGGCATAAGTGCTGCAGATGCCTGTTAGTGTAACACAAAAGAAAAAAACCACGAGCAATAAGGGGTAGCTTCAGGTGTATACTGTGCAGGAGGCACACTACGCCCACTGTAAGTGCTGCAGATGCCTGCCTGTGTTACACAACAGGAAAACACAGCAATAAGGGGTAGCTTCAGGTGTATACTGTGCAGGAGTCACACTACGTCCACTGTAAGTGCTGCAGATTCCTGCCTGTGTTACACAACAGGAAAACACAGCAATAAGGGGTAGCTTTAGGTGTATACTGTGCAGGAGGCACACTACGCCCACTGTAAGTGCTGCAGATGCCTGCCTGTGTTACACAACAGGAAAACACAGCAATAAGGGGTAGCTTCAGGTGTATACTGTGCAGGAGGCACACTATGCCCACTGTAAGTGCTGCAGATGCCTGTTAGTGTAACACAAAAGAAAAAAACCACAAGCAATAAGGGGTAGCTTCAGGTGTATACTGTGCAGGAGGCACACTATGCCCACTGTAAGTGCTGCAGATGCCTGCCCTTGTTGCACAACAGGAAAACACAGCAATGAGGGGTAGCTTCAGGTGTATACTGTGCAGGAGGCACACTACGCCCACTGTAAGTGCTGCAGATGCCTGCCTGTGTTACACAACAGGAAAACACAGCAATAAGGGGTAGATTCAGGTGTATACTGTGAAGGAGGCACACTACGCCCACTAAAAGTGCTGCAGATGCCTGTTAGTGTAACGCAAAAGAAAAAAACCACGAGCAATAAGGGGTAGCTTCAGGTGTATACTGTGCAGCAGGCACACTACGCCCACTGTAAGTGCTGCAGATGCCTGCCGGTGTTACACAACAGGAAAACACAGCAATAAGGGGTAGCTTAAGGTGTATACTGTGCAGGAGGCACACTACGCCCACTGTAAGTGCTGCAGATGCCTGCCTGTGTTACACAACAGGAAAACACAGCAATAAGGGGTAGCTTCAGGTGTATACTGTGCAGGAGGCACACTACGTCCACTGTAAGTGCTGCAGATGCCTGCCTGTGTTACACAACAGGAAAACACAGCAATAAAGGGGTAGCTTCAGATGTGTACTGTGCAGGAGGCACACTACGCCCACTGTAAGTGCTGCAGATGCCTGTTAGTGTAACACAAAATAAAAAAACCATGAGCAATAAGGGGTAGCTTCAGGTGTATACTGGGCAGGAGGCACACTACGCCCACTGTAAGTGCTGCAGATGCCTGCCTGTGTTACACAACAGGAAAACACAGCAATAAGGGGTAGCTTCAGGTGTATACTGTGCAGGAGGCACACTACGCCCACTGTATGTGCTGCAGATGCCTGATAGTGTAACACAAAAGAAAAAAAAACACAAGCAATAAGAGGTAGCTTCAGGTGTATACTGTGCAGGAGGCACACTACACCCGCTGTAAGTGCTGCAGGTGCCTGCCTGTGCTACACAACAGGAAAACACAGCAATAAGGGGTAGCTTCAGGTGTATTCTGTGCAGGAGGCACACTACGCCCACTGTAAGTGCTGCAGATGCCTGCCTGTGTTACACAACAGGAAAACACAGCAATAAGGGGTAGCTTCAGGTGTATACTGTGCAGGAGGCACACTACGCCCACTGTAAGTGCTGCAGATGCCTGTTAGTGTAACACAAAAGAAAAAAAAACACGAGCAATAAGGGGTAGCTTCAGGTGTATACTGTGCAGGAGGCACACTACGCCCACTGTAAGTGCTGCAGATGCCTGCCTGTGTTACACAACAGGAAAACACAGCAATAAGGGGTAGCTTCAGGTGTATACTGTGCAGGAGGCACACTACGCCCACTGTAAGTGCTGCAGATGCCTGTTAGTGTAACACAAAAGAAAAAAAAAACACAAGCAATAAGGGGTAGCTTCAGGTGTATACTGTGCAGGAGGCACACTACGCCCACTGTGAGTGCTGCAGATGCCTGCCTGTGTTACACAACAGGAAAACACAGCAATAAGGGGTAGCTTCAGGTGTATACTGTGCAGGAGGCACACTACGCCCACTGTAAGTGCTGCAGATGTCTGCCTGTGTTACACAACAGGAAAACACAGCAATAAGGGGTAGCTTCAGGTGTATACTGTGCAGGAGGCACACTACGCCCACTGTAAGTGCTGCAGATGCCTGTTAGTGTAACACAAAAGAAAAAAACCACGAGCAATAAGTGGTAGCTTCAGATGTATACTGTGCAGGAGGCCCACTACACCCACTGTAAGTGCTGCAGATGCCTGCCTGTTTTACACAACAGGAAAACACAGCAATAAGGGGTAGCTTCAGGTGTATACTGTGCAAGAGGCACACTATGCCCACTGTAAGTGCTGCAGATGCCTGCCTGTGTTACACAACAGGAAAACACAGCAATAAGGGGTAGCTTCAGGTGTATACTGTGCAGGAAGCACACTACGCCCACTGTAAGTGCTGCAGATGCCTGCCTGTGTTACACAACAGGAAAACACAGCAATAAGGGGTAGCTTCTGGTGTATACTGTGCAGGAGGCTTAGCGAAAATGACACTGACACTGTCCCCTGCCTATCCTTCTCTGTCCCAGTATACCAACACACTGTAAATGCACAAGGTTAATGAAAGAATATCACTGACACTGTCCCTGCCTATCCTTCTCTGTCCCTGTATACCAACACACTGTAAATGCACAAGGTTGATGAATAAATATCAAAGACACTGTCCCTGCCTATCCTTCTCTATCCCTGCACGCCAATACATTACACAAGGCCGCCGCGCTGGCGGCCTTTTATAGTGTGGGGCGTTTACTAAACCCCCCTGAGCTGTAATTGGCCACAGGCATCCTGCCTGTGGCCAATTATGGCTCTCCTCGCTGCCGGCGCTGTGATTGGCCAAGCATGCGGGGTCACAGTGCATGCTTGGCCAATCACAGCGCCGGCAATGCACTGCGATGGCGCAGTGTATTGTGGGCCATTCGCGCCATACGAATTTGTCGCGAACGGCCCACAAAGTTCTGGTTTCGGCGAACAGACGATGTTCGAGTCGAACATGCGTTCGACTCGAACACCGAGCTCATCCCTACTCAAGACCCAGTAACCCAGAGGATTTTTGGTGGTAAGGTGACCAAGTCTGCTATTGACCCCAGGTATTCTTGCACCATGTAAACCAGACGCTGGCGATGGTTGCTGGAACAGATCATACCTTGGGGCTGCGGACTAAATAATTGTCTGAACGCATCGGTCAGACAGCCACTTTTTTCACCGCTCCTTCTTTGACTGACCGAAGCCTCAGCAACACGTTGTCCAGGACCAGGAATTTGTAACCTCCCAGTCTCTGGAAACGCGTTGCACAGACCTTTCTGCAAGGCCTCCCGAGGATGCTTCATCCTCTGCTCCCTCTGCGACGGCAAGATAAGGTCTGCAACCTTACCCTTGTAACGTGGATCAAGAAGGGTTGCCAGCCAGTAATGATCCCCCTCCTTGATCGCACGAATACGAGGATCCTTCCGCAGGCTTTGCAGGATCAGGGAGGCCATGCAGCATAGGTTTGCTGAGGCATTTGGTCCGGAGTCCTCTGGGTCACTTAGAACGACATGATCCGCAGCCACCTCCTCCCAGCCATGTACAAGTCCATGGGTGTCTTGGGACTGTAATTGATCCCTTGAAGTCTGCTGCTGATGCTGAGTGCTAGGCTCCACCTCCATGCTGACACAATCCTCCTCCTCGTCCTCTTCCTGTGTGATAGCCGGGCCAGCAGGAACACTGTCTTGATAAAGGGGGCCGTGAGAGGTAAGGAAGTCCTCCTCTTCCTCCCTCTGTTCTGCCTCAAGTGCCCTGTTCATTATTCCATGCAGCGTGTGCTCCAACAGGTGGACAAGAGGGACAGTGTCACTGATGCATGCACTGTCACTGCTCACCATCCTCGTGGCCTCCTCAAATGGTGCCAGGACAGTGCATGCATCCCTGATTATGGCCCACTGGCGTGGGGAAAAAAATCCAAGCTCCCCTGACCCTGTCCTGGTGCCATATTGCAACAGATACTCATTGATGACCCTCTGCTGCGTGTGCAGCCGCTGCAGCATGGACAACATAGAGTTCCACCTGGTGGGCATGTCACAGATTAGGCGGTTCTTGGGCAGGTTGTATTCCTTTTGCAGGTCAGCCAGCCGAGCACTGGCATTATATGAACGGCGGATATGCTCACAGAGTTTCCTGGCCTGCTTTAGGATCTCCTGTAAGCCTGGGTACCTGCCCAAGAACCGTTGCACCACCAAGTTAAGGACGTGAGCCAAACAGGGCACATGGGTCAGTTGTCCCTGTCGGAGGGCAGAGAGGAGGTTGGTGCTATTGTCGGAAACCATCATTCCTGGCTTAAGCTGGCGTGGCGTCAACTACCTCTGAGCCTGCCCCTGCAGAGCTGACAGAATCTCTGCCCCAGTGTGACTCCTGTCCCCCAAGCATACCAGCTCAAGCACTGCATAGCATCTTTTTGCCTGCGTACTTGCGTAGCCCCTTGAATGCTTACGGAGCACTGCTGGTTCCGAGGACAAAGCACAGGAAGAGGCCATGGCAGGTCGACATATGTCTGGTCAAGCACGTGGTGCCCACGGGGCTCATGTTTTGGCCACGCGAGATACGCTTCAGACATATGTTGCAAATAGCAACGGTGCGATCTGATGCACACGTCTCAAAAAAGGCCCACATCAAAGAACTTTTGGAATAACGCGCAGAGACAGCAGCGCCCTGAACATGCGGAACACTGCGGTGTGATGCAGTCGGTTGGCTGCCCTTAAGCTGGCCCCTGGAGGGCATCCTGCCTCATTGGAGATGTGCCTCCTTCTCATCCTCTCTCCTATCAGGCACCCACGTGGAGTCAGTGACCTCATCATCCCCTCCCTCCTCATCACTGGAGCAAATCTGTCAGTATGCTGCAGCTGGGGGAACATGACTGCCAGATTGCTGTCCTTGTTGGGCACCCCCTCTCTCTGGGCTCACGTTACTGCCTTCCTCTAGCTGGGTACCATCATCGGAGCCTTCAAAACGCTGAAAATCCTCCTGGAGCATGTACCCAACACTGTAGTCAAAGTTCAGGGGACTCCTCAGGAGGACATGATATGGCTAGGGAAGGAGTGACTGATGTCATTGAGCCAAGGGAAGAGGCCGCTTTGGCAGCTGCTTTGCCAGACAAAGTACCCTGAGCATGGGTGAGAGAGGATGAGGAGGATGAGGACGGCTTGGTCATCCACTCTACCAAGTCTTCGGCATGGTGCGGCTCAACATGGCCAGCTGCCGAAAAGAAGGACAGCGTGTCCCACGGCCACGTGCTGATGAGGATGCACCATGTCCACGACCAGCACTGTTGCCTCTAGACACAGAGCCTGCTTGCCCTCTTTTATTGGCTCGTGACTGTCTGCCTCTCCTTGCTTGCCTTCCAGACATACTAATGGCCTGCAGTGAGATGTAGCTGCACAAAGGTGGGATATATATATATATATATATATATATATATATATACATAGTTCTATAGTGATTATACTGCAGCTAGCACAATCAACTGCCTGCTGTGGTATTAGTATGAGAAAAGCAGAACTTGTCTTCAGTTAGTTTTAGATGCACACTGTGCAGAGGACACAGTACACTACCTGAAAATACAGCAGCTCCCTGCCTGTGGTATTGGTATGAGAACACCACCAATTGTATTGAGGTACCTTTAGGTGAACGCTGTGCAAAGGACAGAAGTACACTAAATGAAATTAATGCAGCTCCCTGCCTGTGGTATTGGTATGAGAACACCACCAATTGTATTCAGGTACACGCTGTGCAAAGGACACTAAGTGAAACACTGCAGCTAGCAAAATCACCTGCCTGCCTGTCATTATATAGAGAATAACAGGAACGGATCTAGCTAAACTGAATACAGTGTGTAAATATATATACACAACACCAAGGATGCATATATATCCTCTATACACTGTAAATGCAGCCAACTGACTCGCCTGCCTGCTCTAACTCAAAATAAATTTTTCACTCTGTTATTTTGCAGCCATTTGCTAAAATCATTTAAGTTCATTTTTTCCTCATTAATGTACACACAGCACCCCATATTGACAGAAAAACACAGAATTGTTGACATTTTTGCAGATTTATTAAAAAAGAAAAACTGAAATATCACATGGTCCTAAGTATTCAGACCCTTTGCTCAGTATTTAGTAGAAGGACCCTTTTGATCTATTACAGCCATGAGTCTTTTTGGGAAAGATGCAACAAGTTTTTCACACCTGGATTTGGGGATCCTCTGCCATTCCTCCTTGCAGATCCTCTCCAGTTCTGTCAGGTTGGATGGTAAACGTTGGTGGACAGCCATTTTTAGGTCTCTCCAGAGATGCTCAATTGGGTTTAAGTCAGGGCTCTGGCTGGGCCATTCAAGAACAGTCACAGAGTTGTTGTGAAGCCACTCCTTCGTTATTTTAGCTGTGTGCTTAGGTTCATTGTCTTGTTGGAAGGTAAACCTTCGGCCCAGTCTGAGGTCCTGAGCACTCTGGAGAAGGTTTTCATCCAGGATATCCCTGTACTTGGCCGCATTCATCTTTCCCTCGATTGCAACCAGTCGTCCTGTCCCTGCAGCTGAAAAACACCCCCACAGCATGATGCTGCCACCACCATGCTTCACTGTTGGGACTGTATTGGACAGGTGATGAGCAGTGCCTGGTTTTCTCCACACATACCGCTTAGAATTGAGGCCAAAAAGTTCTATTTTGGTCTCATCGGACCAGAGAATCTTATTTCTCACCATCTTAGAGTCCTTCAGACGTTTTTTTTAGCAAACTCCATGCAGGCTTTTATGTGTCTTGCACTGAGGAGAGACTTCCGTCGGGCCACTCTGCCATAAAGCCCCGACTGGTGGAGGGCTGCAGTGATGGTTGACTTTCTACAACTTTCTCCCATCTCCCGACTGCATCTCCGGAGCTCAGCCACAGTGATCTTTGGGTTCTTTACCTCTCTCCCCAAGGCTCTTCTCCCCCGATAGCTCAGTTTGGCCGGACGGCCAGTTTTAGGAAGGGTTCTGGTCGTCCCAAACGTCTTCCATTTAAGGATTATGGAGGTCACTGTGATCTTAGGAACCTTAAGTGCAGCAGAAATTTTTTTTGTAACCTTGGCCAGATCTGTGCCTTGCCACAATTCTGTCTCTGAGCTCTTCAGGCAGTTCCTTTGACTTCATGATTCTCATTTGCTCTGACATGCACTGTGAGCTTTAAGGTCTTATATAGACAGGTGTGTGGCTTTCCTAATCAACTCCAATCAGTATAATCAAACACAGCTGGACTCAAATGAATGTGTAGAACCATCTCAAGGATGATCAGAAGAAATGGACAGCACCTGAGTTAAATATATGAGTGTCACAGCAAAGGGTCTGAATACTTAGGACCATGTGATATTTCAGTTTTTCTTTTTTAATAAATCTGCAAAAATGTCTGTTAATATGGGGTGCTGTGTGTACATTAATGAGGAAAAAAAATGAACTTAAATGATTTTAGCAAATGGCTGCAAAATAACAGAGTGAAAAATTTAAGGAGGTCTGAATACTTACCGTACCCACTATATATATATATTATATATATATATATATATATATATATATATTGTGACAGCAGGAAGGTAAAGTCACCTGGTTGCATCCAGGGGGGTAGATATATTTCTCCCAGATTCAGGCTTTATGCCGACTTATACAACTAGGGAGTTGATGAAGCCCAGCTGAGGCTAGTGGGCTCATGAATGACTCATACCTCTAGGGAGAGTGCTGGGCGTCGTGAGGCAGGGAGTTGATGAGACCAGCTGAAGCCTGTCAGTTCGTTTAAGGCCTCTATAAAAACTCCCAGATTCATTAGGTGTTTGCTCATGCCTGGAACCAGACCTGTGTGGACTGTCTAGGGAGAGTGAACCCCTGTGCGGTGAGGCAAAGCCTGTGTGGCTATTTGTTTGGACTTTTACTAAACCAGGGACTTAGGGACTAGGACAGCACCAGGCTGATCCCAGTTGTTAGTTTAGGAAACCTGCATGTTTAGTCAGAGGTCAAACTGACCAGGATTTATTTTGTTTGTTTCTTTTTGGCTTTGCTGTGTTTTTGTCACTGTACATAGAGAAATAAACCGCACCTTTTGATTTTGAAAACCACAACCTCCGTCTGCTGGCCCTGTTTTTGTGTGGGGAGCCCAACCAGGGGGTCACACACACCCGCTACCGAGTTAACCCCCTCACAGTTGGTGGAGAACCAGTGGCAGTTTTTTTTAAGCCAGCATGGAGGAGATACTGAAACAGCTGGCTCTAGCAAATGCCAATCAACAGCAGACAAATGCAGGTTTGCAAAGGAGCCTTGCAGCCCAGCAGCAAGCTCATCAACAAGCCCAGCAGCAATCTGAGGCCCGCTTCATAGACCTGTTACAGAAGCAAGAGCAGAGACTACAACAAATGGAAGCAGTAATGCAGCAACGTCCGCAGACCAGTGAGGAAAGCCGTCCCACTAATACCGCGTCCTTTGGGGTGAGTCGTTTATTGACAAAAATGACTGGAGAGGATGATCCAGAGGTATTTTTGACCACATTTGAAAGGACTGCTGAAAGAGAAAAGTGGCCTGAGGAGCAGTGGGCTGGACTGGTGGCTCCTCTGTTAACTGGTGAATCGCAGAAGGCTTACTATGACCTAGAGCCTGACCAAGCAAAAGACTATGTGATGCTAAAAGCTGAAATATTGGCAAGGCTGGGTGTCACCCTGGCTGTCCGGGCTCAGCGTGTGCATAACTGGACTTTCCAGCTTGGAAAACCCCCCAGGTCTCAAATGTATGATCTCATTCACCTGAGCAGGAAGTGGCTACAGCCAGAGACTTTGTCCGCACCAGAGATTGTGGAACGTGTTGTAATGGATCGGTTTTTGAGAGCTCTTCCTACTGCCATCCAAAAGTGGGTAAGCCATGGAGACCCAGAGACGGCCGGTGGTCTTGTGGATCGTGTAGAGAAATACTTGGCTACAGAGAACCTGACGGCCTCTTCCAGAGACTCTCGGACTTTCCACCCTAAGACCAGACCATCCCCAGGGGCGGATAAGAGGATTCCAAGGGGTGAGGGTGGAGAGAGTGAGAGGGTGGGAGCTCTACCCAAAGTTTGGCGAGAACAGCCTGGGAAGTCAGGGGCTCAAGAGGCAGCCAAATGGATTGTTTGCTACCGCTGCCGGCAAGCGGGACATATTGCAGCAAATTGCCCGGTTGTGGAGGAACCCATGCAATGTGACTTTCTGATGGACAGACGTCAGTCGCTGTGTGCGACAGTCGCATGCACTGCCATTCGGGGAACTGAGAAACATTTATGCAAAATGTGTATTAATGGTAGAAATGTTGTGGTATTACTGGATTCAGGTAGCCTTGTGACCCTGATAAAGGCTGAATTAGTTAAAACAGAGGTCTCTGGGAATAGCAAGGTAGCTGTTATTTGTGTGCATGGGGACACCCGAGAGTATCCAGTGACTACAGTGTGTTTCGAGACCCCCAAAGGTACCCTCTCTCATCCAGTGGGGTTAGTATCTCAATTACCGCATGATGCCATTGTGGGAAGGGATTTTCCGAAGTTCTGGGAACTGTGGGATGATCCTGAGCCCCCCACTGGTGCCCCTATGTACCAGGAATGTGATAGCCAGAACTCCTCTGAGAGTGGTGAGGACTCTCCAGAATTTCCCTTGTCAGTATTTGCAGGGGAGACTCAAGAAACTGGAGAGGAGCCCACCTCCTCAGACGAAAACCTACCGTCTGTGGAGTTTTCTGATCTGGAGGTTCACAGGGAAAATTTTGCCACAGAACAGTTAAAAGACCCCGCCCTAATAAAGGCACGGGAAAACGTAGTGGAAATAGATGGCGAGTTAGTGAACCCAGATAATACCTGCACTTACCCATACTTCAGCGTAGAGAAGGACCTACTGTATCGGGTGGCAAAAAGGGCAGAAGAAACCGTTGAGCAGCTTGTGGTGCCCAAACCTTACAGGAAGTTGGTGTTGGAGTTGGCCCATGGGCACATTCTTGGAGGTCATCTGGGGACAGAGAAAACCCGAGAGAGGGTATTACAGAGATTCTATTGGCCTGGGGTGATGAAGGACATAGAAAATTATTGTTCCTCCTGCCCTGTGTGTCAGAGGTCGGCCCCGATGCCACATTTCCGTAGCCCGCTGGTCCCTCTACCCATCATTGAGGTCCCGTTTGAGAGAATCGCAATGGATTTGGTAGGTCCTATAATCAAGTCCGCTAGGGGGCACCAGTACATATTGGTTATAATGGACTATGCCACCCGTTATCCAGAAGCGATCCCTCTCAGAAATACCTCGGCCAAAACCATAGCCAAAGAGCTATCTCTTGTTTTTAGCCGGGTGGGTATTTGTAAAGAACTGCTTACGGACCAAGGTACACCCTTTATGTCCCGGGTTATGAAAGCCTGGAGGGATAGAGAGTCCCTAGTCGCAGAAACTTGGTCACCAGCTCAAACTGGTTGCGTGATTCCGGAGGTTGGAATAGCAGCCACCTTGTCACAACCCCAACAACAGGAGGTTAAGGAGTTTGTGCTTCGCAACAAGGAGGTGTTCTCTGAGCTGCCGGGACAAACATCTGGGGTAGAGCATGATATTATTACCCCGCCCGGTGAAAGGGTGAAGTTAAAACCCTATCGGATCCCAGAGGCCCGACGGGAGGCAATACGGGAGGAAGTACAGAAAATGCTGAACTTAGGGGTGATAGAGGAGTCCCAAAGTGATTGGTCTAGTCCCATTGTGTTGGTGCCTAAACCGGATGGGAGCTGGCGATTTTGTAACGATTTTCGTCAGTTGAACAAAGTTACAAAATTTGACACCTACCCCATGCCACGTATAGATGAGTTGATCGACCGGCTGGGAACAGCCCGATACATGACGACTCTTGACCTCACAAAAGGGTATTGGCAAATTCCCCTGGCCAAGTCGGCCAAAGAGAAAACCGCATTTGTAACCCCAGACGGGGCGTTCCAATATAAGAGAATGCCGTTCGGGTTACAGAATGCGCCGGCCACATTCCAGCGGAAAATGGACCAGATACTGAGGCCCCATCGGAAGTATGCTGCGGCTTACCTGGATGACGTAATTGTCCATAGCACAGATTGGGCCTCACATCTGCCAAAAGTGCAAGCAGTCCTAGACTCTATCCGGGAAGCGGGGTTTACGGCTAACCCCAAGAAGTGTACCATTGGGCAGGAGGAGGCCAAATATCTTGGGTACACCATTGGCAGGGGAGTAATAAAACCCCAACTCAACAAAGTCGAGGCCATCCAGAGTTGGCCACGTCCCAACAGCAAGAAGCAGGTACGAGCCTTTCTGGGAATCGCGGGTTATTATCGGCGCTTCATTCCCCACTTTGCTTCTAAGGCTGTGCCCCTAACCAACCTGACGAAAGGGAAAGGGTCGGTCATGATTAAATGGACCCCCGAGGCTGAGGCAGCATTCCAATTCTTGAAACAAGCCTTATGTAGCCAGCCAGTGTTGTACTCACCCGACTTCTCTAAAGACTTTGTCGTACAAAGTGATGCGTCAGATGTGGGGTTAGGAGCAGTATTGTCCCAGGTCTGGAACGGGGAAGAGCACCCAGTCATTTACCTCAGCAGGAAGTTGAAGTCCCATGAGGTAAATTACGCCACGGTTGAAAAGGAGTGTTTAGCGGTGAAGTGGGCTCTAGATTCCCTTCGGTACTATCTGCTAGGTAGGCACTTTGACATGGTTACGGATCACGCTCCGTTAAAGTGGATGGCTCAAAACAAGGAGACAAATAGAAGAGTGAATAGGTGGTTCCTGGCCCTACAGGAATTCAACTTCACAGTAAAGCATCGCCCTGGCGTTCAAATGGGGAATGTGGATGCTTTGTCTCGAGTACATGAATGCCTGATTGCTGGTGTTCCAACCCCAAGGTTAAAACAAGAGGGGGGGGTATGTGACAGCAGGAAGGTAAAGTCACCTGGTTGCATCCAGGGGGGTAGATATATTTCTCCCAGATTCAGGCTTTATGCCGACTTATACAACTAGGGAGTTGATGAAGCCCAGCTGAGGCTAGTGGGCTCATGAATGACTCATACCTCTAGGGAGAGTGCTGGGCGTCGTGAGGCAGGGAGTTGATGAGACCAGCTGAAGCCTGTCAGTTCGTTTAAGGCCTCTATAAAAACTCCCAGATTCATTAGGTGTTTGCTCATGCCTGGAACCAGACCTGTGTGGACTGTCTAGGGAGAGTGAACCCCTGTGCGGTGAGGCAAAGCCTGTGTGGCTATTTGTTTGGACTTTTACTAAACCAGGGACTTAGGGACTAGGACAGCACCAGGCTGATCCCAGTTGTTAGTTTAGGAAACCTGCATGTTTAGTCAGAGGTCAAACTGACCAGGATTTATTTTGTTTGTTTCTTTTTGGCTTTGCTGTGTTTTTGTCACTGTACATAGAGAAATAAACCGCACCTTTTGATTTTGAAAACCACAACCTCCGTCTGCTGGCCCTGTTTTTGTGTGGGGAGCCCAACCAGGGGGTCACACACACCCGCTACCGAGTTAACCCCCTCACAATATATATATATATATATATACACACACACCTTTCTTTTCTTTTTCTATAAGTGATCACATGCCTCTGTTCTCAGCTGCATAAGGGGCTTAGAGAGCTGGGGGTGGAAACTTCAGGGGGGTCAGCAAGAGACATGCAGAAAGCAGGACACTGGTCTTCCCAATAAATGGCTTTGCAGGGGGGAAGGGTGGGTCAGCACAAGTCTTGGCCGTTGGAGGACAGGCAGGCTGTTCTACCAGCATAGACAATAAACTGATCATGTTGATGGAAGTGCTCTCATACCTAGCATGATCAGTTTGAAATGGAAGTAATGCAAAAAAAACCCCCAAAAAACTGGGTACTTTTTAATGATACAACAAAGATATATTAGGAATATAAAATATTGGGGTAACATACCGTTTAAATGCTCATTAAGTCTAGGGGTTGCTGACGAGGATGTGTTACACACCAGACTCCCTGTTGCAGCCCTGTTCTCCTCTACCTGAAGTGCAAGTCTTTGGGTAGAGCCTTTAGCATCTTTATGTACAGTGCAAGGCCCTTAATCCTGCATTGTATGTGGGGGAGGCAGAAGTGCGACTGCAGCCAAAAGCAGTTTACAGAGGAGACTGTGGCAGATGAGTCACATGGATCATGGGAGCCTGCTAGAGCACTCAGTAAGGTAAGTAATACAGCCTCTTCTGTGACCCCCCCTAGATTTAACAAGCATTTACTATTGCACTGCCGGGGGGGGGGGGGGGTAACTACTGCAAGGGTTATTATTTTGTTGGGTGTTAAGTATTTATACAAAAAAAAATCATAACAGGTATTTTTAAATGCAACTATCATAACTGACTAAACTTGACTTGAAATCCGCTTGTTATCATTCCTTTACAGCAGCACCCAGAACTGGAAACTGTTTAGTAGCACTAGAAGCCAATCAGGTGTGCTATATTGCATATGTGATGATAATAAATATGCTGACAAATGTAGAGGAGAGAGATTACATCATAAGTCTCCTACTGCTCCTTCTCTGTAAAATTACAGGGAGGTGACAAGGCTGAATTGCCTAATTGTCACCACCTTGGCTTTTCTGTGTGACTGGAGCAGGGCCAGACTGGGAATATAATCCAGCCCTGGAAAAAATGTCATACCAGCCCAACAGCATTATTATACCAGCATACGGGGTGCTGGAGAGCACTATGGGGGGCGGAGAGCACTGGCGGGGTTGGAGAGCACATGGGTAGGGGCAAAAAGAACAGGGGTGGGGAGCACGGGGTGCTGGAGAGCACTATGGGGGGCGAAGAGCACTGGCGGGGTTGGAGAGCACATGGGTGGGGGCAAAAAAAACAGGGGTGGGGAGCACGGGGGGCTGGAGAGCACTATGGGGGGCAAAGAGCACTGGCGGGGTTGGAGAGCACATGGGTGGGGGCAAAAAGAACAGGGGTGGGGAGCACGGGGGGCTGGAGAGCACTTTGAGGGGCGGAGAGCACTGGCGGGGTTGGAGAGCACATGGGTGGAGGCCAAAAGAACAGGGGTGGGGAGCACGGGGGGCTGGAGAGCACTATGGGGGGCGGAGAGCACTGGCGGGGTTGGAGAGCACATGGGTGGGGGCAAAAAGAACAGGGGTGGGGCGCACGGGGGGCTGGAGAGCACTATGGGGGGCGGAGAGCACTGGCGGGGTTGGAGAGCACATGGGTGAGGGCAAAAAGAACAGGGGTGGGGAGCACGGGGGGCTGGAGAGCACTATGGGGGCGGAGAGCACTGGCGGGGTTGGAGAGCACATGGGTGGGGCAAAAAGAACAGGGGTGGGGAGCACGGGGGGCTGAAGAGCACTTTGGAGGGCGGAGAGCACTGGCGGGTTGGAGAGCACATGGGTGGAGGCAAAAAGAACAGGGGTGGGGAGCACGGGGGGCTGGAGAGCACTATGGGGGGCGGAGAGCACTGGCGGGGTTGGAGAGCGAATGGGTGGGGGCAAAAAGAACAGGGGTGGGGAGCACAGGGGGCTGGAGAGCACTGGGGTGGGGGCTGGAGAGTGATGGGGAGAGCTGGAGAGCACTGGGGGGGGAGAAAGAACAGGGGTGGGGAGCACGGGGTGCTGGAGAGCACTATGGGGGGCGGAGAGCACTGGCGGGGTTGGAGAGAACATGGGTGAGGGCAAAAAGAACAGGGGTGGGGAGCACGGGGGGCTGGAGAGCACGGGGGGCTGGAGAGCAGTATGGGGGGCGGAGAGCACTGGCGGGGTTGGAGAGCACATGGGTGGGGGCAAAAAGAACAGGGGTGGGGAGCACAGGGGGCTGGAGAGCACTATGGGGGGCGGAGAGCACTGGCGGGGTTGGAGAGCACATGGGTGGGGGCAAAAAGAACAGGGGTGGGGAGCATGGGGGGCTGGAGAGCACACTGGGGTGGGGGCTGGAGAGTGATGGGGAGAGCTGGAGAGCACTGGGGGGGGGGAAAGAACAGGGGTGGGGAGCACGGGGTTCTGGAGAGCACTATGGGGGGCGGAGAGCACTGGCGGGGTTGGAGAGCACATGGGTAGGGGCAAAAAGAACAGGGGTGGGGAGCACGGGGTGCTGGAGAGCACTATGGGGGGCGGAGAGCACTGGCGGGGTTGGAGAGCACATGGGTTGGGGCAAAAAGAACAGGAGTGGGGAGCACGGGGGGCTGGAGAGCACTATGGGGGGCGGAGAGCACTGGCGGGGTTGGAGAGCACATGGGTGGGGGCAAAAAGAACAGGAGTGGGGAGCACGGGGGGCTGGAGAGCACTGGGGTGGGGGCTGGAGAGTGATGGGGAAAACTGGAGAGCACTGGGGGGGGGAGAAAGAACAGGGGTGGAGAGCACTATGGGGGGCGAAGAGCACAGGCGGGGTTGGAGAGCACATGGGTGGGGGCAAAAAGAACAGGGGTGGGGAGCACGGGGGGCTGGAGAGCACTTTGGGGGCGGAGAGCACTGGCGGGGTTGGAGAGCACATGGGTGGGGGCAAAAAGAACAGGGGTGGGGAGCACGGGGGGCTGGAGAGCACTATGGGGGGCGGAGAGCACTGGCGGGGTTGGAGAGCACATGGGTGGGGGCAAAAAGAACAGGGGTGGGGAGCACGGGGGGCTGGAGAGCACTATGGGGTGGGGGCTGGAAAGTGATGGGGAGAGCTGGAGAGCACTGGGGGGGGATAAAGAACAGGGGTGGGGAGCACGGGGTGCTGGAGAGCACTATGGGGGGCGGAGAGCACTGGCGGGGTTGGAGAGAACATGGTTGGGGGCAAAAAGAACAGGGGTGGGGAGCACGGGGGGCTGGAGAGCACTATGGGGGCGGAGAGCACTGGCGGGGTTGGAGAGCACATGGGTGGGGGCAAAAAGAACAGGGGTGGGGAGCACGGGGGGCTGGAGAGCACTGGGGTGGGGGCTGGAGAGTGATGGGGAAAACTGGAGAGCACTGGGGGGGGAGAAAGAACAGGGGTGGAGAGCACTATGGGGGGCGAAGAGCACAGGCGGGGTTGGAGAGCACATGGGTGGGGGCTGGAGAGTGATGGGGAGAGCTGGAGAGCACTGGGGGGGGATAAAGAACAGGGGTGGGGAGCACGGGGTGCTGGAGAGCACTATGGGGGGCGGAGAGCACTGGTGGGGTTGGAGAGAACATGGTTGGGGGCAAAAAGAACAGGGGTGGGGAGCACGGGGGGCTGGAGAGCACTATGGGGGTGGAGAGCACTGGCGGGGTTGGAGAGCACATGGGTGGGGGCAAAAAGAACAGGGGTGGGGAGCACGGGGGGCTGGAGAGCACTGGGGTGGGGGCTGGAGAGTGATGGGGAAAACTGGAGAGCACTGGGGGGGGAGAAAGAACAGGGGTGGAGAGCACTATGGGGGGCGAAGAGCACAGGCGGGGTTGGAGAGCACATGGGTGGGGGCAAAAAGAACAGGGGTGGAGAGAACTGTGGGGGGGCTGGAGAGTATGGTGGGGGAGGAGAGCACTGGGGGGGGAGCCACAAAAGAAGTTGGATAGGAGGAGAAGCAGGGGGGCCCATATAGAGGAAATCAGCTTTCTATATTCCTCCATACAGCCGCGGAATGCTTGGTTCTCCTCCTCCCCCCCCTTCTGCAAGCATTCAGCGGCTGTATGGAGGAATATAGAAAGCTCATTTCCTCTATATGCGGTCCCCCTGCCAAACCTCCTATACAGGCACACAGGGCGGGCATCTCCTGTAGTGCTCCCTGTCCCCTCTCTCCTGCTCCTGTTTATCATGGAGCTGACCTGGCTGGATCTGTGTTCGGCGGTGACGGTGACGCTGTAACATGGTCCCGCCCCCCTAGACCAGCTCCTGTGATAGGCTGAACGCTGACTCTATCTACTATCACATGAGCCGGTCTAAGGGGGCAGGACAGTGTTACAGCGCCGCCGCCGCCGAACACAGACTGAGACAGGCAGCTCCGTGATAACCAGGAGCAGGAGAGAGGGGAACACTGCAGCCGCAAATGAAACCAGCCCCAGGACAGGCAGCCTACCGGGAAATCTCCCGTTATCCCGGTAGGCCAGTCCGGCCCTGGACTGGAGTGTGTAAATCGCAGATGTGTGCCTGGAGTTTGCAGGTTTTCAGAGTGCATTTCACACAGGGTTCAAGATTCAGAAATGCTTAACACAGTTCAGTGTATAACCAAAAATTACACTCCACAAAACAACCCCCCCCCCCAACAGAACCTTCCCCCACCTCCCCAGTACAAAACCTTCCCCCCAAACCAGGGTCAGAGCCCCCCCCCCCCCCCCCCCCGACAGTACCGCACTAAGCAGGAGGGGAGGGCCATGGAAGATACTTGAATCACATTAGTAAGCAAGTTGTAGTGGTTCAAAGTTAGACTAAATGTCAGCATACTACTGAAAAACTATAACCTTATGCATAGCTCTCAATTGTCCTTGATTTTGAGGGACTATCCTGATTTGGAACAAAGTCCCCCTGTCTCTCTTTTCTCCTCATTTGTCCCGCATTTTGGTCTGAATTATATAGTTGTATATAAAATGCACTTTTTATATTTAAAAAAGAGTTTCCCAGTGCTAAACTTTTCATCCAATTTCTAAATTGCTGCATTTGTAAATTTCAAAAGCCAGTATAAAAGCCCTTTCACACTGCCAGCCCGGGGGCATCGGCGGTAAAGCATCGCTAGTTTTAGCGGTGCTTTACCGTCGTTTTTTGCAGCGCTTTTAGGGCGCTAGAGGGGCGCGTTTAGAAGGGCGTGTTTCACGCGTTTTAGCGGCCGTTTTAGTGGCCGAATAAAGCGTCAGCGTTCCCATTGATTTCAATGGGTAGGGGTGCTTTTGGAGCGGTGTATACCCAAAAGAAGCTTCTTGCAGTACTTTTTTGGACATCCTGCCAGCGCAGCGCCCCAGTGTGAAAGCACTCTGGCTTTCACACAGATTGCAGATGAGCCTTTTTTCAGGCGCTTTACAGGTGCTATTTTTAGCACTAAAGCACCTGAAAAACGCCTCCAGTGTGAAAGGGGTCTAAAGGAATGGTAGTGGTGAAAAAAGCACTTTAACTAATATTTTTTTTGTATAATTCTCCTTTAAGGGTGTACTTTTACTAATTCCCATCTCAAAAAGTTGGGAGGTTATGTATTAAAATACAAGGCTTAAAAAGTACAAAGTGGGGCAGAATAACCACCCTTCCCCCAGTACAGACCATTCGACCCCCACCCTCCCTCCTACCCTTCAAGTATAGACCTCTCACCCACAGTACAGAGCTCTCCCACCACACACCTGAGAGTGCCAGGGAGAGAACCCCCTGATGAGGGCTGTAGGAGAAGTGGCGAGGCTCAGCTGGCCTGAGTAGCTCAAAGTGATGCCCTGTTACTGGTAAACACAGAAACCGACAGAGGAAGTGAGTAGCACAGCAAACTTCCCCTACTAGCTTCTGTGTTTATCAGTGAGAAGATTGAAAGGACAGGGCAGTGCCGGAGGTGGCAGTGCGGCATACTGCTATGTTCGGGCTGAAAAAAAGCCAAGGTCATCCCAATCCTGGATTTATGAACTCGTGACAAATATGCACAAAAGGAGTCTGCACTTTGTAGATATCATTAACTGTATAATTGTCCCAGACCACTGACTCAGTAAGCAGTGAAGCCAGGATTAGGATGACACATTTGGTGACAGCTCTCACATTTCTGTCCTCACAGGTTCATTTAAATTGTTTCCTTCTAGAGTCTCGAGGACACTTACAATATTTTCAGAAGGTGATTGTCAGGGCAAGTGCTATCCAAGCATTTTTCTGCACAATTTGTGTCCTCCGGGAATAAGTCCATTAATACAGCATGCCTACACGATGCCAAAATTCAGACAGCTAAGCCCAACAAAAGGACTGATATATTGTCTTCTGGAAAAAGAACAATCCAAGTTCCAAGAAATACAGAATGTCTTTTAATCTTTTTCTTTCCACAAGTGCCTTGATAGCACCCCTGTATATGTTACGTTCCGTGTGTATTTACATCTGCTATCTGTTTGTGTATGTTACAGCCTTATGTTTCGCTGTCCTTAGGTAACTTCTTTAGAGGGATATGAGGCTGAAATAATAAACAGCTTTTGAAGATTGAGCTAGTCTAGAATAAACATGTATGAAAACAATCTAAATTAGAACACGGCACATTCCTTGTTTGCATATACTTTATCATTTTGACTGTGGGATTTTGCTAGACAATTACTAAAAGACTTTTATTGTAGGCTTTTTGCACACTGCTGCCTAAAAATTCAGTGTTTTTAAGCATATAGACTTTTTTTTCCCACTCTTTTATTATGCAGCCTATTGTTTTCAATGTACCTGTACACACAATCACATAAACACGCAAGGCAAATAGTTAATAAAAAAAAAAAATACAGAAATCTGAGATGGCCTTCAGCATTTTACGTGTGTAGCACCCTCTACCTTAGGTAGGTAGGTGCTAGAGTAGTGTTTGTGTTTTTACTGCCAATGCACAGGTAAATTTAGGCAGGCCTAGCTGTGAGCTAGACCTGTTTGTTTTTTATCTGAGGGCAGGGGAGTGGTTTAGTGTAGCAGCAGGAGACTGACATGTGCCTCAGCTCTTGGGCACCTCCTCTGAATCCAGTGAGAAGGTTCTGGAAAAGAGACAGTGCAGAGTGCTGGAGTGAGATGGGTTGTATTTGGGAGCCCTGACCAATCCCCAACTAGGATTGGCAGGGGGCAGGCCTCCTATATATACCCATGGTCAGCCTGTTGTGGGAGGAGTTGTCGGGTGGAAGAACTATGTGTCAGGGTCACCTGTGGCCAGGTGACAGATGCACACCGTAGGGGGACAGGAGTGCACCGCGAGGTAGTGAACCCTATGGCTGGCTTCTGTGGGTAGGAAACTGGGTGGTTGTGGAAAGCGGGACCAGAGGAGCACAACCGGGATCCCAACGGAAGCGAGAGCCAAGATTCCCCAGGGCGCGGAGTCTAAGACCCAGCTGGTCTTCTCCAGGGCCTCTAGTGGTGAGGATGTTACGCTGCAGGCTGGGACCAGGTCGCGGCCCCTGGAGTTTCCTAGCTCACGCCCCGTAGGATAAGGGGAAGCAGCGGCACACGATAGAGAGAACCGAATAACAAGCCGAAGGTCAGGGGCCACAAGCAGACAAGGATAACGAAGAACGAGCCGAAGGTCAAGGGTCACGAGCAGACAGGGATGGTCGGGGACAAGCCAATAACGTAACAGAGAGACAGACGTAGCACACGGCAGGCAGGAACCCAAACACACAATGCCTAACAAACACGTTGATCAGCAAAGCAGGCTTGCAGTGCACAGGTTAATATAGTGTTCAGTGATAGGGCCTGGGGTGGAGTCAGGCTGGGAGGAGATTATAAAGGAAGCCAGGTGAAGGAGGTCTGGTCTCTAGATGAACACATGAGGAGGAAGGTAAGATGGCAGACAAACACTACTGCATATCCATGACACTATGATGATGGCGTGTTAGGCTGTTGTGGCCCTTGACGGACCCCCTTTCTGGGGGGTGACCTCGGGAATGGAGCTCTGGGAGGGGAGGGAGCCTCTCTCTACACGGTCATTGAAAGGTGTCCTGGAACAGGAGCAGGAGGAAGACAGTGAGGAGCATGGCCAGGAAAGTCATTCAGGAGGGATCCATGCTGGAGTCGGTGAATGAAAAGCACAGTGGGAAGGTCTGGGACAGACATGCCAGGATTGAATGTGGAACCAGAGGGGAGAGACTGTGGTGTTGTTGAAGTTAAGTTGCTGCAGCCAGGAGGGTTGGCAGACTTGCATTGGTTGTGCTGGGAGCAGTAGTCCACCAAGGATCAGTAAGCACAATAATCTTCTTTATCTAAAATGGCTACTAGGAAAACGTTAGGACTTATTCAGAGTGAATTGGATAGTGGAGGAAAACAAGTGATCTCAAGTAGTGTGCTGGAGGAGATGTGAAGTAGCCGAGACTGTCAGTTTAGATTCAACTACATTTATTTCCATTACTAAAGATTCATAATTTGGGCATCCCATGTCCCTTTCCCCCATCCACGTTTAATCCCCTAATAAAAACAACAAAAAACAAGCAAGAGACTGTTAATTGACTGGAGGAAGTGTGCCAAAAAAAGGATGTCTGACCAGCAGGGTGATGTGTGGATGCTGAAACACGCAGCGACCCCACGGGGCACCGCTACACATGCATAGGCACGCAAAAAGTGTGTATGTGCGTAAAATGTTAATTTGAAGGTCAAAATTGCATTCTGAGAGCTATAATTTCCTTTATTTGTGTACATAAGTGCACACAAATATGTACAAAATAAACGCAAGACGTTTTGGCCGGGAATACTATTGTTCAAACATCAGTACCATATGCAAGTACCCTTAAAGAGACTGTGTTACCACCAGGGAATCTGTATTAGGATTACATATCCTGCCTGCTACAGCAATATGCCATAGATCAGCAGAGCCGCATGGTGGTTGTTACTTAGTCGTTAGCACTTATGCCTTGCAGCACTATTGCCAACCAGGAAATTGCCTACATGGCGTTTGCATGTTCTCCCTGTGCTTGTGGGGGTTTCCTCCCACACTCCAGAGACATGCTAGTAGGTTAATTGGCTCCTGCCTAATATGGGTATTAGAGGAGGCACAATGCACAATAAGCACAAGTGATACTGTGTGGGTGCTGTTATTGCTCATAGGGGTTTCCTTATAAAAACAGATATACAGTATTTGAAAAAGTGTCAGCACACCAAGTAGTATCAATTTAATTTTTAATATTCTCCTGTAAACTTTGCATGAGTTTTTCATCTGTGTAGTACACTGAAAGTGGTGATAATCATTTTTCAAGAATGTAGATTTGTACATAAGCTTGTCTTGCTATTATATTGTATAATATATTGCAATATTTGAAAAGCTTGGTGTACTGACTCATATTCAAATACTGTACTGTGTATCCTGTCTAAACTGACCCCATTATATACATGTATGTGAGATAGGAACCTCCTAATTGTAAGCTCCTTGAGGGCAGAGACATATGTGAATTTACAACATGTAACGCACTTTGTAAATTCTGGGTGCTATATATACGGTATTGTTATGTCCCTTAGACACGGGGTCTCTAAGAGTGTTGCTAGCAATGCTGCCAGTATCTGCTCAGCAAGTTACACACAGGTCAAATGAACTTCTTAACCATGGAAGGGTTTATTACTCACTCAGAACATGATGACTTTGTTACAGAGTCCTAATACAACAGGATTCTGTCATTATCAGATGTAATGCCTTCTGTGCATCATGCTGCTGCTTCCCATTTATCATTGACCACAAACCGCACAGTGGCTGTATTTGATGGGGTGCAGTGGCTGCATTTGATGGGGTGCAGTGGCTGCATTTCATGATTCGTTTTTTTTTCAGAATCAGTTTGTTTGCGCCCCCCCCCCAAACAAATTTGAGCACCGACCGCCTCTGCCCCCCCAGCACATATCTATCTCTCCCCACCCCCCTGCTAGCACTAGCCCTCTCCATGCAGAACAATCGCAATTCAGCCACGTGCACTGTTTGCTGTGGCAAACTATGCGCCACATTACTACTCTCTTTCAGGCCACCAAAAGTGTTCCAGGTCTTTTACAATCTTATAGGGTATACCCCCCCCAAAACAAATGCCGCCGCTAAAGTGTTTGGGTTTTGCTTGAAGAAAAGGTGGAAACCCAAGTAGGCCTGGGTTAAACAGTACTAGAAGGCGGTCGCTGACTGGCTGGGCTGTACTCTGGGAGTTGTAGTCTTGCCGCACTGAAGTTCCTGGCAGTGGGAGCAAACTACAACTCCCACCTCCTAGGAGTCTCAGAGGCAGCCAGCACGTCACACATGACCTGAGCGGTTGTGGGCTGGGACCGGGTGTTCTGTCATATTCTCCAACTTGTCAGATTCTCCAACAGAGTCTCCGGAGTGGCAGAGAAGACATGACTGAGATTCATCACCCCCCCTCCTCCGAAGAGGCCGTGCAAGGAAAGTACCTAGCTGTAACACATACCCAGACCCTGACACACCCCCAGATGACCCCTCACATCCCATGGGCACTGATCAGGCTGTACTGATGATGGCACTGTCTGCATGGATGAGGTGGCACTGATCAGGCTGCACAGATTATGGGCACTGATCAGGCTGCACTGATGCCTGGGCACTGTCTTCACTGGTGAGGCTGCACTGATGGGAACTCTCTGCACTGGTGAGGCTGCACTGATGGGCACTGATCAGGCTGCACTGGTGAGGTGGCACCGATGGGCACTGATCAAGCTGCACTGGTGAGGCGGCACTGATCAGGTTGCACTGGTGAGGCTTCACTGATGAGCACTGATCAGGCTGCACTGATGAGGCTACATTGATGGGCACTGATGATGGTAAGTTTACCCACTTCAGCCACATAAGGATTTATCCGCTTCCTGACCAGGCCATTTTTTGCGATACTGCACTGCATTGCTTTAATTGACAATTGATGTGATATGTTGTACCCAAACATAATTGACGTCCTTTTTTTCCCACAAATGGATCTCTCTTTTGGTGGTATTTGGTCACGGTTTTTATTTTTTGCGCTATAAACAAAAAAAAAAAAGTGACATTTTGAAAAAAAATAAAAATATTTTTAACTTTTTGCTATAAAAAATATCCCCAAAAAATTTATTTTTTCATCAGTCTAGGCCAATATGTATTTTTTTACTTATTTTTGGTAAAAAAAATAAATAAATCACAATAATCGTGTATTGATTGGTCTGCGCAAAAGTTACAGTGTCTACAAAATAGGGAATAGATTTATGACATTTTTATTATTTTTCTAGTAATGGCAGTGATCAGCAATTTTTAGCAGGACTGCGATATTGCGGCGGACAGATTGGAAACTTGACACTTTTTTGGGACCATTGACATTTATACAGCGATCAGAGCTAAAAATACCCACTGATTTTTGTATAAATGTCACTGGCAGGGAAGAGGTTAACACTAGGGGGCGATCAAGGGGTTAAGTGTTCCATAGGGGGGGGGGAGTAGAGAGATCGATGTTTCTGATCATAGGAACAGCAAATCTGTCTCTAACTCCCCTGTCAGAACACGGATGTCTGTTTACATTGACAGATCCCCCTTCTGTCTCTCTCAGGAGCGATCGCGGGTCACCGGCAGATATCGCGGCCGCTGGCCACACGCATCGGCTCCAGCGTCATGCCGGGGAGCCAATCTGCTGCCGTATAACGACGGTGGCTGATAGCCAAGGTGTTAATGGGCCACTTGACTGGACTTGCCCCCCAGGCCTAAGGCTGCCAATAACATACCTGGAAGCTTTTGGAAACTGGAATACCTGAGATTGGGTGTGGACAAACTGTGCTAAAAGTGGGAGGGACTTGATAGATAGGCCTATACAGCATTCCAGTGAAACTTATAGTGCACCTGTTCATGCCCATCCACAATTACAGTGACACTAACAATGTTTCATTTTGTTGGTGGCAGCCAGGTGCACTGTCAGTGTCACTGGAATGGTAGCTAGGTAGGAGCTAGGTGCACTGTGTTTACACCAATCCACTATGACCACCCCCATGGCTCCTTCAACTGCTGAGCTCTTACTTTGTTACTGGTGGTGCCCCCGTTCTCCCCAATCAGGAAGGGCAGCTGGTGGCCATGCTCCCAGAGAGAACAGATCATCCCATCATCTGCCAAACTGTTCTGCTTCTGCACACTACCCTTCTCCTCCCTCCTCCTCTCCGGGATTTCAATATTTCCTTTTGTTTACATTTATGGGGATTTTGGAGAATTAACATCTACCCTACTGACCCGGCTCTCAGAGAAATAGCCTTAGTAGGTGTTATCGGCGCATTCCTGCGTGCATGCGTGGTAGGATGATGGTTCGACGCATGTAGATGCGAAATGTCGCGGGTGCGTGACCATCGGGACTCTCTGCTGGCCTATAAAAAGCTGACCATATCCTCTCCAAATTGCTGGATTGTCTTCAGCTCTCCCCTATTCCCTTAACCTACATTGTGCTTCCAAGGGATTCCTGCTGTGACCCGGCGTGCCTTCTGACCTGTTCTAATCTCTTCTCCAGTGTTTGAACCCCCCCGACTTGGCTAACAGATTTTGCTATTAACTGCACCTGCCTGATTACCAGTGTTTGACCCCTGGCTTGGCTCATGGACTTTGCTATTATCTGCACCTGCCTGATTACCAGTGTTTGACCCCCGGCTTGGCTCACAGACTTTGCTATTACATACACCTGCCTGACCACCAGTGTTTGACCCCTGGCTTGGCTTACGGACTCTGCTTTCACCTTGCTGATTACTTACCTGTGTCTGACCCTGCCTCACCACTCTCTGGCAACTGCCCCCAGAACTGCTCTCAGGTGTTTGATCCTCAGCCAAGCCTTTACTGAGTGTCCTGTATACATCATCATCTGTATCCAGTTGCAGCCTACAAGGGACTTGCTCTCTCATCTTGCTGCCATCACCAGCGGTCTCTAAGTGATCATCAGCTCAAGCCTTCATCAACTTGCTGGCAACCCATGCTTCTTTGAGCTCTATACCTTCTGTACCACCTTCAGAGGTATAATGCGCTTAGCCGCAAGGGGAACCTCTCTCAGCATCTTGGCTTCGGATAAGGTACGTGACACCGGCAACTGGATCTAAATTCCAACATTGTCTGGTCAATTCAGAATTTTCCCAGATGTGATCAATAATGATCTGGCCATACCCCCCCTTCCGGAGCCAAGGAAATCTTACTGAAACTAGATATAATACATTTATTGTAGAAGATAGAAAATAAAATAAGGCTGGAGGTAAATTCAAATTGCAGGTACCATGCAAATTACAGGGACCTAAGGTCTGGGTCTTGCGGGACAGGATAGCGACACAAACTAAATTGGGAAAATCCTTCCACTAGAAGCTCTGGGAGATCCAAAAATCCAGTGGGTGACTGAACCTACTGTTCACTCTAACGGTACTTGTTAATTTAATTAAATCTACTCTGTAGAGAAAAAAAACGAAACATACAGACAGCTGCCTATTGTATATGTGCATTTATTGTAGAATCAAAGCCATACAGACTATCCCAAATTAAATTTACTTATTTCTTTGCCAAGGGAAATGTTGGCATCCATTTCATATGGTCTGTTAGGAAACCACAACATGGCCAAAAGTATAGGGCTTTGTTTCCATATTTTGTCGTGATGTAGTGATTACTATACTTACTTATGAACTATATCATTTACAGGCCTCTATTCATTTCTAAAGCTCACAGTTCTGTTTAACTTGGCTAAAAGAGAGTGTGGCTGCCTGACAATCATGTCTGCCGTCCTCCACTGCCTGTTGCCATGGAGATATGATGTATTGTCTGCAGCCCATAAATTTAGGCTGGAAAATCTAAAAATTTGAAACCACTTAACGTGTAAGAGAAATGTTCTCCTCTACTTTATCCCAGCGTGATTCATTAAAAGCAAAATTTTAACAAGCACAAACAATTACACATTTGGCAGGGTGTCCGTCTTTCTACAGGACAATCTTACTATTCTGCAAATTGTCTTGCACCCTCATGACGCAAAGCATGTCCCACCAGGCACAAAGGTTTCTGCAGCAGGCGTACCGCCATTTAATTTGTCAAAAAATGTTTTGTACCTTTTCCTGGAATTTTGGTTACCACGCCACTACATACAGTATCTTGAGACTTTGCTCTTTTAAAAAGGCATTTAACTTTTTATATATTTTTAATCTTAACCACTTCAGCCCCAAACCATTTGGCTGGTCAAGGACCAGGCCACTTTTTTCAATTCGGCACTGCGTCGCTTTAACTGACAATTGCGCGGTCATGCGACGTGGCTCCCAAACAAAATTGACGTCCTTTTTTTCCCACAAATAGAGATTTCTTTTGGTGGTAGTTTATCACCTCTGCGGTTTTTATTTTTTGCGCTCTAAACAAAAATAGAGCGACAACTTTGAATAAAATGCAATATTTTTTATCCCAAAAAAATATATATATAAAAAAATGTTCCTCCGTTTAGCCAGATACGTATTCTTCTACATATTTTGGTAAAAAAAATCGTAATAAGCATTTATTGATTGGTTTGCGCAAAAGTTATAGCGTCTACAAAATATTTTTTTACTAGTAATGGTGGCGATCAGCGTTTTTTATTGTGACTGCGACATTATGGCAGACACATCGGACACTTTTGATACCATTTTGGGACCATTGTCATTTTTACAGCGATCAGTGCTATAAAAATGCACTGATTACTGTAAAAATAACACTGGCAGTGAAGGGGTTAACCACTAGGTGCCTGCCCGTGCCATTGTGTCGACGTATACTGTATGTGTGTGCGGCGGTCGGCAAGTGGTTAAATGAAACACATGTTATTTATTACTAATCAGATTAAAATAATTGATTTAACAAGTTTCCGACCAGCCGCCGCACTTATACTGCGGCAGGTTAGCTCGGCTGTGCGAATCGTAGGTGTACGTCGCTTGGGCCCACGGGTAGGGGGCGAGCGTGCGTGCTCCTGCGGCAATCAGATTTGCTACAGAACCGATCGATCTACAGGTCCAGGCCAATGATTTCTGGCCTGGACCTGCTGATCGGTTCTGGTGAATGAAAAGCATCCTCTGCCTATGTAATGTAAGAGCAGACTAAGTGATGTCATCTCCCCTTGTGGAGTCCTTTTCGGTTCCAGCGAGCAAGGAGAAGACATCCATAGTGAGTACACCAAACACAGTTTGCAGATGTTTCATTGATCACTGTGCTGGTGTCACCTGTGACACTAAACAGCGTTAGGGCAGTTGGTGGTAGGCCCAGTTAGGTTTAGGGTGCCCCCCATATAGTCCCTAAAAAAAGGTTTAACCCCTTGATCACCTCCAGTTGACCCTTTCACTCCCTGTCACTGTGTCACTAGTATAGTGTACAGATGTCTTTTCTGATCACTGTATTCGTGTCACTTGTGACTCTAAACAGCGTTAGGGCAGTTAACGGTAGTCCCAGATAGGTTTAGGGAACTCACCATATAGTCCCTAATGACTATATGGTAGATGTTAATTCTCCAAAATCCCCATAAATGTAAACAACCAGATGCTCTTTTATCTGTGAGTCGCACTAGCTGTACCTATAAATATAGTGGCCAAAATGTCCAAATAGAGGTACAGTAGTGAAGAGGCCTACACGTTGCTGAGCATGACAGATGAGAGTGAAGGGGAAGCCTCACTGTCACATTCAGGCTCAGTATACGAACCTGTAGAGAGCAGAGGCACCTTGACAGATAGCTCTGATGACGGAGTAGTGGTCCCTGCTAAGGTCAGGTGTACCCGACCCCGTTCTTTTGTAAAAATGTGCTCTGTTTGGGGTGTCTGGCTTCCAATAAAAGGATGACTAATTCTTAGAATAATGGTTGGATTTACTTACAATAGGGATATCAATACATTACATTTATAAATAAGGAGAGGAAAGATCCTCTCCCAATCTATAAATGTATAAAGAACAGGGGAAGAAAGGGGTCTTCCAAGACTAACACTCACACACGCATTCTCTTTGAATCTCTCAGGCCAGGTTTTTTTTATACAGATTGAGACCCTCACCCCAGCTGGGGGGGGGGGGGGTGTGGGGGTGTTGGTCATGACAAGGGTAGCTAAGAGATATCCTTACATTTAACATTACCCCTTGCTTGCTATACCAGATCCCCACCCCTTACCCATGAGTAAGAGACCACAACTTTCTTTTTGGGGTAAAATGCCCGAGCCCGGCCTTTTATTAACAAACAATCATTGTAATAAAATTAACCATCATAACCTTTTTAAATGACCAAACAATAAAACAGACATACTGATATTTGAGATCCTTGACGGTACCAATCTAACCCTCCCCTTTTATTGTGTCTGAGGCACCACCTAGCCGAGTTGCCACCCCAGTCGCTACTCATAGACTCAGGGCCTAAACCCAGCTGGCCTCAGCCACCCAGGGTCCTTACCTCTCTCCGTTCACTAGCCAGTGAATCGTTCCCACTCGAGGATACCATACCTGAAATGATTCCCCACCGCTTACCCAAATGGACCTAATTCTATACCACCGCCAAGGACCCCAAAAACGCCACAGAGCCGCAGGTGTGACACCTCACACCTGCGCGCCCCGCCACACCCGAAAAGCCCTCTGCACTCCGTCCTCCAAACCCAGCCACCACAAATCCGTGCCAACAACGTTAAGGTGAACGCCATCCCCCCGAAGGAAACGCCAGGTGTCCTCTTCCAAGTCCAAATGCCGGACCGCCAGACCCCCATTTCTAACAAAAAACTTCCCAACCTCCTTATTAACCTTCACCCTCGCTTTGTTTATTTTTGCTACGGATCTGGCCCCACGCCACACGGTGCGTGCCACCATATCCGACCAACAGGGTCTTCGGAAAGGCACAACTAAGCTGGAGAAAATCAAAGCGGATGTCCCGGATAAGCTCCCTAGAAGCTCTGACACACAGATCATTCCCCCCCGTGTGCAAAACCAGAATGTCCGGGGGCCTGTCTAAACGGGCAAACCTGGTCACTTCGGCGACCACCTGATTCCACATCATGCCCCGGACCCCTATCCAGCGCACACTGCCCAACTCCCGGGGGATACCCAACTGCCTGGCCTCCAGCCTGACCTCTGCCCTCCTGGCTCCCCAGTACACGTAGGAGTGCCCCAGGATCCACACGAGGCATCTCCGACCTGTAAGCAAACAAAACAAACACGGTACCACCCACTGACAAACTTGAAAACACACAACACAGATGACAACGAAATTAAAGGGCGGAAACAGAACCAACAAGCACTACCCATCCGGTCCCCAAGATGACCACAGATTCACACTCCCACCCCTTACAGTAAATGCGGCCTGATGTACAGCCGGTACCTGTTGGACTCCCACCTGCCGATCCGCCGGACCGCAGCCTCATCCAAACCCCAGCGAGCGGCCTCGGTGGCCGCTCCGATGCGGAAAGAGTGAGACCCGTACTGTTTGGGATCCAAACCCACCGCTCCCCAGACACTTCTAGAAGACAGCCACGAACTGGAAACGTGACAATCCTGAACCGTCAGCGTGAATCAAGAACGGGCCCGCCAGTCGCGGACGTATGTCCGCGAAGTGAGTCAACGCAACCACCGGACAAAGGCCCGCCTCCGCGCCCTGGAACAATTCCAAATGTACCCCTTTACCCAGTCTTGGAATGACGTATTCCAACCCGAACCGAATCCTGCGCGAACACCACATCCTCCCATAAGACCCCACCAGCGACCGATCTAGAAGGGCTGGTCAGTTCACCCAGCCGAAGTACCCCAAAAAAGGCCAGTAGAAAAGCGGCCTGAAACAAAGTCTGCTCGTAGGCATCCGAACAGACCGAGCCCAAATGCTCCAGGACCGCCTTCAACAAGGCAATCGACACTGGACGCCTGGAATCACTGGACCTACGGCCCTTGCGGTAACCCTTCATCGCCTGGCGCACCATGAAAGATTTCGTGGCATCCCCCAGCCCATGTAACTTAAACCAGAACGCAAGGGCTGCCAATTTCCGGTCAACCGCAGCAGCAGACACCCCCCTCACAAATTCACGTACAATGAAATAAACCACCACAGAATAGGTATCACCCCATGCTCCAAACCCCCTACCTCAGCCAGTAACACAGACCATTCCTTCCACGTTCTGGAATATGCCTCCTACGTCGCCACACTCAAAGAATTCCGTATTAATCCTGCGGCGACTCCAATGCTATCTTCCATAGACATGGTGGACAAGGCGTTCCCTGCTGCTCCGCCTCCGGGGCCAACACGCTAAACTCCTGCCACTGCGAACAAGACAATGCATCCGCAATCTTGTTAGTAACCCCCGGGATATGAACAGCGTAGATAAAAGCATTCAAATGCAGGCACAACAAAACCAAATGGCGCAATAGGTGCACCACCGGCAGAGAGGAAGCTGAGATGTTATTGATAGCAGTTACCACTCCCATGTTGTCGCAGTTGAAACGCACCTTCCGGTTGTAAAAAGCCTCACCCCAGAGCTCGACCGCCAGCACGATCGGAAACAATTCCAAAAGTACCAGGTTCTTCAACCAACCAGCCTCCCTCCACGACACAGGCCACTGACCCGCGCTCCACTTACCCTGAAAGAATGCTCCGTAGCCACCAGACTCGGCCGCGTCCGTAAACAACGTCAACTCCGGATTGCTCACAGGTCCCGACATCCACAACGAACGTCCATTGTACGTTGACAGAAATTCCTCCCACACCCTAAGGTCCGCCCTGTGATCCCTAGCCAAAGGAACAAAGTGTCGTGGGCCGCTGACGCCCGCCGTGGCCAAAGAGAGCCGCCGGCAAAATATCCTGCCCATAGGAATTATCCTGCAAGCAAAATTCAGCTTCCCAAGCAGGGACTGCGACTCCCGCAACCTGACCTTTCTCCTGCCCGTCATGCAAACCACCTCCCGCCTCAGGGCCACCAGTTTGTCCACGGGCAAACGACTCTCCATGGCCACGGAATCAATCGTAATGCCCAGAAAAAATAGCTCCGTCGCCGGGCCCTCCGTTTTTTCCGGAGCCAAAGGGATCCCGAAACAAGCCGCAATGTGCTGAAGCGTCCCAAGCAGCACCGCACACACGTTAGAGTCTAGAGGCCCGATACACAGGAAATCATCCATATAGTGGATGATGGAGTTCAGGCCGGACACATCCCGCACGACCCATTCAACAAACGAGCTGAATGTCTCGAACAGGGCGCAAGAAATGGAACACCCCATAGGCAGACAACGATCGACAAAAAAGGAATCGTTCCACCTACAACCCAGAAGGCACACACTGTCCCGATGAACTGGAAGCAGGCGAAATGCCACCTCCACGTCTGTCTTGGCCAGCAGAGACCCCCGCCCGTACCTCCGAACCCAGGCCACCGCTGCGTCAAACGATGTATAGGTGACCGCACAGGCTAGCGGATCAATACCATCGTTGACCGAGCCACCCTTTGGGTAGGAAAAAGGTGATGGATCAACCGGTACTTGCCGGTTCCTTCTTGGGAACAACACCCAATGAAATAACCACCAGGCCCAGAAGTGGAGGAGAGGAAAACGGTCCGCTCATCCTACCCAGCAAAACTTCCTTAGCAAGTTTTTCTGTCACCACTTCAGGGAACCGAAGGGCCGACATCAAATTCGGCACCAATGGAGGAATATCTTTCAACGTGCACGGGATACGGAAACCCACCTCAAAACCCTCCCCTAAGAGTCGAGCCGACTCTCGATCCGGGTACCTACTTAGGAAAGGAAGCATCCATCCCACCCTCACTGGAGTCATCCCTCTTTCCAGACGCATCACCTGCCCGACCCCTACCGGCCTTGAAGCACCATGCGAGCGAATGGGTCCCGCCACACCAGGAACATTTGCGCTTAAAGCGACAGGTGCCACCGAAACGGCAAGAGCTGTCATTGAATTGCCAGCACAGCCCCTTCTTTCTAACGGCTGACGATCCTGAGGTGGAGGCCCCGCCAGCCCCCCCTGGAAAGGACTGGCTCCCCACCCTGGCCGGGGTCATCAGCTTCATCCAGAGGCCAATGTCCTTGTGATCCCAGCGAATAGCCCGGCGCACCGCTTTGCGTTGCCGGAATTGCTTGTCGTAGCGAAGCCAGGCCATTCCCCCATAAACTCGATACACCTCCCCTATCGCGTCCAAGTAGCAAAACAAGGCCGAACAATTGTCCGGTTCCTTTTCGCCAACCACGCTTGCCAAAATCGCAAACGCTTGCAACCAGTTGGCAAACGTGCAAGGAATAAGCCGATACCTACGCTTCTCCTCGTCTTCTTTCTTGCTCTCCTCCGGTTTCACGCGATCAAGGTTGAATTTTTCCAGT
This sequence comes from Rana muscosa, assembly GCA_029206835.1. Classification (NCBI taxonomy): domain Eukaryota; kingdom Metazoa; phylum Chordata; class Amphibia; order Anura; family Ranidae; genus Rana; species Rana muscosa. The sequence continues at coordinate 93,161,824 of CM055118.1, read as the reverse complement.
GGGAGCAGGGAAAAAATTTCCACATACTCCCCTTCAAATTTTTTTCCTTCACCTCAGCTTTAAGGTGTGCCCCAAGGGGCCCCTCAAAGCAAACATAGACCTCGCATTTCGCCGAGTCCGCCAATCTCACCTTGTCCGTCTCCTTGTCCTCCTTGGACTTCTCTCCAGAGGCCTCCACCTGCGGTAACTCCATGCCAGCCTGCACTGCGGAAGATGAAAGAGGTCCCGACGCCGGCTCCCCCGTAGTCCCAGCGGCATCCCTCGGCGTCACAACTGCACCTACCTGCACCCCCCCATTGTCCAATTTTTTTAGCAGCTCCCTCAAGCCCACCAGCACCTCCCGTGTGAGAACCTCCGAATCCTGGGCCCCAGCCCCCCCACCTTGGGCCTGCCCCCCAGCCCGCACAGAGGGAGACAAGAAAGGAAAGGAAAGATAGAAGAGACACGCTCACCAGGCTGCATGGGGCCAGGAACCCCGCCAGCCAGACATCCCCCGCAGCGACACCAAAATCCTCTTCCAGCTCGCCATCCTCTGTGCTGCTGTACTCCGCTCCCGACCTTCCACCTGGCACCACGGGTTCCAACGACCTCCACACCGCAGGCCGTCCTCTCTCCCCGCCTGCCGCAGATGAGCTTCACACCGCCGACCCGCTTCCCGGCCTCCTTTGTCTGTTCCGCGGCCCCCTGCCGCCGCTGCCGTCGTCCACGCTAGGCGCCCCGGCCAGGCCCGAACTCCCAGGCACCGCTCCAGACCCGGAGCCATCTTGGATCCACCGCAGGCAGACGTGCCCGCCCTTCCTCGCTGCTCCACCGAACTCTGGGAAGAGCCACCGGCTGCACCAGGACACTGGCCGGGGCCCACAGCTCCCACTCTCCCACGCTGGGCAGACGTGCCGACCGGAACCTCGCCAGTCACGCCAGCCGCCTGCTCCGGTATTCGGACGACGGAGGATGGGCCCGGCAAAGCGCGCCGTGATGCCCCCATCCCCTGCGGGCTCCGCCTAGGATGGGAATTCCTACCAGGAAAACCCCCCCCCCCCGCCGAAGCCAGCGTGCACTTGGCAGGGTGGCCTGAAGGGTCCGAAGGCGGGCTCCCGCTGCGGCGCTGAGCCCGAGGGGTCCTGTCAGGACTGAAGCGCTCCAGCGGCCTAGACCGCCGAGCACGCGGTGGCGCAGGCCCCGGAGGGGGGGGCTCTGCTGGACCCCCTGCAGGGAAGCCACAACCTGGCTCTGCACCCATGCCACGCCATGTACCTCGGCTGCAGCCCTGAGCTGTGAGATGAGACACTCCAGCCCGCTCATTTTTAGTCAGAAACCGCTAAACCCGCAGCAAGACAGATGTCCTGATGTTCTGTCCTGGCTGCCCGAATAACTGTTAGGGCCCCATCCCCCTTCACAGGCCTAATATCAACATAGCTCCTCCCCCACACACCCCCTAATTGCCCAATCAGCTTGAAAACCCCCCTCTGAAACACAATTAACCCTGTCTATCCTGGATACCCTTACCACCCTGTCATGTCCCCCCCTCCGCTGATACTGTTCCAGTTAGCTATGGGGGCTTTCTTCACGGTCATTGAATACAGTTGAACCAATGGTCATAAAAAGTCTGTTCCTCTCCTAGGCTCAACTTTCAGTTCCTTTGAGAAGATTGTCACACAGAATGTCCATCCAGTCCATCACCCTTCAGGCACCATACTGGCCAGGTGAATATCCTCAGGAGTCCCGCTGGTTAGATAATAATGACCTTATGCCTTGTTCTAGCCATGTTTACTGCAGGCTGGCTGTAAACACTGTAATTGCTTCACATCCAGGTCCTTTCAAAGCTTTGTTGTACAATACATATTCTCATATCCTATCAGCATTAATATAATTTTTTTCCCAGTAATACAGTTGCTCAGGTGCAACAACTGCATGGTTCTCGTATGCAGCAGAGAACAAGTACTAGTGCCGCTCACCCTTCTGGTGAACTGGCAAGCACATCCTGGCCATAGACAAATCAGCACTGCAGTAAAACTTGGTGACGTGGCGAGTCCCACAAGTGCAGTTCAAGCTGGTACAGTGGCTAGCACAAGTAGTGCCATGCAGCCACCAAGATTTCAAAGATAGGCCCATCGTGCCCATAGTGCCCTTCCTGATGCATTTCCTAATCCTGATTGGCAGTAAACCACTTCTGCAGCGCCCGTACTTCCCCCATTCACTGGCAAACCTGGAATTCAGATGGAAACAGCGGATTTTACTTCCCTTGACTTTTACAAGCTGTTTTTCATGGAAGATCTGTATAGATCTATTGTGGACCAAAGCAATTTATACACTGGTCACTTTCGTTTCAAATCCAAATTTGACCCTTGCCAGAGAATTTGGCTGGAAACCTACAACGGTTCCCGAATTTAAAGGGGTGGTAAAGGTCTGTTTTTTATTTTTTAAATCGGTTCCTTTAACCACTTCAATACCATGCACTTATACACCTTCCTGCCCAAGCCAATTTTGAGCTTTCAGCGCTGTCGCAATTTGAATGACAATTGCGCGGTCATGCAACACTGTACCCAAACAATTTTTTTTATCATTTTGTTCCCATAAATAGAGCTCTCTTTCGGTGGTATTTGATCGCCTCTGCGATTTTTATTTTTTGCATAACAAATAAAAAAGAGCGAAAATTTTGAAAAAATAAAAAGTTTTTCTTTGTTTCTGTAAAAATTTTTTTGTAAATAAGTACCTTTTCTACTTCAATGACGGGCACTGATAAGGCGGCACTAACGGGCACTGATAAGGCGATACTGATGGGCACCGATGAGGTGGCACCGATGATGGGCACTGATAGGCAGCACTGATGGGCACTGATATGTGGCACTGGTATGCGGCACTGATGGGCACTCATAGGCGGCACTGATGGGCACTCATAGGCGGCACTGATGGGCACTCATAGGTGGGCACTTATGGGCACAGATGGGCACTGATAGGTGGCACTGATGACACTGGTGGCTGGCATTGCTGGGCATCATACATTTTGGCTGTGCCATGATGGTGCCAGTCAGTGCCCATTTATGGGCACTGATTGGCATATGTTTTTTATGTATTTGTGCATGTGGATGGCCATGGGGGACTTACCTGGCCATCCACATGCTTGGGGCTTCCCTGGTGGTCCTGGGGGGCTTCCCTGGTGGTCCAGTGTGGGTATCCGAGGGGGGGCTGTGCTGATAAACAATCAGCGCGAACCCCCCCTGTCAGGAGAGCCGCCGATCGGCTCTCTTCTACTCGCGTCTGTCAGACACGAGTGAGGAAGAGCCGATCAACGGCTCTTCCTGTTTACATCGTGATCAGCCGTGATTGGACACGGCTGATCACGTGGTAAAAAGCCTCCGCCGGAGGCTATTTACCGAGATCAGTGCAGCGGTGTGTCAGACTGACACATCGCTCCACCGATCGCCGCGATGCGTGCCCCCCCCGGGCACGCGGCGGCTGTTATCCTGCAGGACGTCAATAGACGTCCAGTGTGGATAGCAGAACCACTTCCCAGGCGTCAATCTCCTATTGACTGGGCGGGAAGTGGTTAAGCTAGTGCATTGTTGGTTCACTTACCTTTTCCTTCGATTTCCCTTCTAAATGTTTTTATTCCTCTGTAAGCTTGCCCCCATCATCCGAGCCGTTCTGGCTGGGGGTTAGTCAGCGTGCTCGCCCCTCCCTTGGGACTACATTCCTGCGGGGAGACGCTGTGAACATTCAATAGTTACTATTATTATGCTATGGGCATGCTGGGGAGGCAGGAAAGGGCGTGTTAAACGGTCGGCGTGTACTCATCCAAGTCAGAAATAGAATCGAGAACTATGCTCGTTCTCGTTATGTGACAGGGCAAAAAAGCGGCACTGCGCATGCGCGATGCCGCTAAGCCTCAAGGGAAATGTAGTTCCTTTGATGCCGTGACGTAGCTTTAGTGAACGTGCTCCGAAACCTGGAAGTTGAGGAGAGAATCAAGAGAGGGAACGAGGAAGTGGAGAAATAGCATAGTTATTTAACAGGTAACGAAATGATTTAAGCAGAAATAACTATATTCACTGTCTATATTGCACAGAGATAACACATTGGCTAAAAACTTTTTACCTTTACAACCCCTTTAAGACCTTTCTGGGCCTATCCCTCCTCATGGGCATTACTAAAAAGAGTGAGTTGCAGTCATATTGGTCCACTGACCCAATACACCATATGCCCGTGTTCTCTGCTTACATGACCAGGACTAGATACAAGCAAATCTTGCTGTTCATGCACTTCGACGACAGTAAACTCTGAGAATTTGGAAATTTGGAAATTCAAAAAAATCCAAAAATAAGAAGGGAAAATTTGAAATAACTAACTAACTAAATAACAAACTATCTATTAAATTATAGATATTGGAATTTCCTTTAAAAATGTAATATGAATTTATCTGAAGTTACGAATTATCCAAAATAAATAATGCTGCATCTAAACAAATAGAACAAAACAAAATAATAATAATAATAATAATAATAATAATAATAATAATAATAATAAGTTATTAATATTATTATTATTAATTATTATTAATGTTACCTTCCATTCGTTTAGATATGGCATTTGTTATTACGGATAATTCGTAATTTCGGATAAATTCGTATTCGTTTCATTCAATAACAGCCCAATTTGAAAGGAAATTCCAATACCTATAATTCAATAGTTATCAATAGTTAAGTTATTATTAGTTAGTTATTTCCGACTTTCGAGTTTTCGGGTTTTTGAATTTTCAGATTTTTGTTCTTTTGAATTTTCTGATTTTCATTCTTATTTTCGGATTTTCGGGTTTCCGAGTTTTCGAAAATTTAGAATTTTTGGATTTTCAAATTCCTGAAGCAAATTCCTTGGTGTGTCTACTTTCCAAAAAGAGGTAATTTGGAGGGGTTTTGTTCTGCCCTGCCATTTTAGCACCTCTAGAAATGAGACAGTCAAACTAAAAGCAGCGTAAATTCCAGTAAATGTACCATAGTTTGTAGACGCTATAACTTTTGCGCAAACCAATAAATATACGCTTATTGAATATTTTTTAACCCAAGACATGTGGCTGAATATAGGAAAGGAAAAACGTACCGCTCAAAAGCTTGAGAATTCACCAAATAGCTGCTTCCGCCCAGTCACTCACACAGGTGCTGGCTCTGCACTGATGCATGGGAGAAAAAGAAACCCTGGACTGCCGCACTCTGTATAGACAGTTATTTATTCCAAAATTTCAAGTAAAAAATCAAAATTTAAATAAATTTATAAATCCAAAACAACAAATGCAGATAGTATGCATGCAGGGAAGGATGGCTAACGCGTTTCACGTCACGAATTGACGCTTACTCATAGCTGAATATGTTTTGGCCTAAATATATGACTATAAATTAAGTTTATTGGATTTTTTTTTATAACAAAAAGTAGAAAATATAATTTTTTTACAAATTTTTGGTCTTTTTTCATTTATATCACATTTTTTTTTAAATCCCAGAGGTGATCAAATACCACCAAAAGAAAGCTCTATTTGTGGGAAAAAAAAGGACGCAAATTTTGTTAGGGTATAGCATTGCATGACCGCGCAATTACCAGATAAAGTGGTGCAGTGCCAAATTGTAAAAATTGCTCTGGTCATTGAGGGGGTAAATCCTTCCGGGGCTGAAGTAGTTTTATATGGTTTCCCTTGCTATCCAACTGCAACTTGCTTAGATTTAAATAGAGCTTCAACCCAAATACCACATTTGTTTGCAACAGAAGCACTGACTTTAGGTGCTGTACTTGTGACAGAACATTGGCTAGATGGGCAGCAAGGGAGGAAGGCACCCTGGATCAAATTCCAAATGTCAGGATTATTATGCTGCTACAGCCAAAATGATGAATCAGACTGGCAATGTCAGGCACCTAGCAGAGTTAAATAGACCTGCTGGTGCTTTGCAATAAGCATGGGGACAGCAGCCCTACCTGGCAGTACTGCTCAAAGCAGGGGCGTAACTAGAACCTTCAGGGCCCTGGTGCAAGAAACCATGATGGGCCCCCCTGACCCCCCCTTCCATCTGACCCTGGGGTTCCAATTTTGGGAGGGTGTCCATGGATATCCTCCCAGAACTCTGCCTCCCATATGCCCCCTGGGACGTGCATCCAGCGCAATCACGGAGGCCATTTACCATGTGATTAGCTGATCACATGTAAACAGACTTGCTGGGTATTGGCAGCCCTTTCCTCCCATGCTGTGTCTGTGTGAGGAAAGGATAGGCGTTAACTGCCAAGAATGTAAGTAAATCTTCCGTCACATGTAGCGGCAGCAAGAGACAGCGGCTCCGGCAGGGACATCGACAATAGACCAGCTCCATCTCTCAGGCACAGCCTGAGTCCTCTCCTGCTCCACGCACGTTCCCCGCTCACTCCACGCACTCCTAGTGTATGGAACGGTTTCTCATTACAGGCTGCTTCGCCGTCTCTCAGCCCGCGGCTCCAGAGCCTCTGTCCCTCGGCTCTCAGCAACCTAAAATGGCAGACGGCGCAGCAGTGAATAACAGCGCGCCTCTAGCCCAGCCAGTACCCGCTGCCCCTGGCTCTCTAGAAGAGCAATACCGGAGAATAGCCCAGGCAGTGTCTGCACTGCTCTCCCCCACGATCACAGCAGCCATGGACAGGGCTGTTAATGCTGGTATTGACCAGCTCAGAAGAGAGATCAGAGAGCAGGCAGGCAAGATCTGAGGCAGAGCATAGCATCTCTGAGCTTGAAGTGGTGAATCAAAGCTTGCAGGCTGCAGCTCATCAAACCTCCCAAACCCAGCACTACATTCTAGAAAAGTTAGACAATTTAGGAAATTGCTCTCGCAGAAATAATTTACTTATAATTGGTCTACCTGAGTCCTTCAACTCTGAATCTCTGGCTAACTTCTGCTCTAGGTGCATACCAGCTCACAATTCCATGCACAGTGGAAAGGGCACACCGCATAGGAGCTCCATCAAATGACAGGCGCTCTCCACGCCCTATTATTGTACACTACTTCAACTATTCAGACAGGGAAGCCATACTAAAATCTTTCCGGAATGCCAAATCACACCAACTGGAGGGTCAAAAGCTATTGATCTTTGTGGATTATTCCCAGGAAGTATCACGCAAAAGAAAGGCGTTTCAACCCATCTGTTCTGCCCTCCAGCACAAAGGTGTGAAATTTACATTGGCCTACTCAGCTATCCTCCGGCTCACTAACCAATCAGGGGAAACCAAGTCCTTCTCTCACCCGGAGGAAGCCGCCTCATACATCAGGATTCACTTCCATATCTCTCAAGAGCTAACTCCTATGGAAACCAACCGCTATCCGGACGACACTAGGGATCAAAGTAGCCCCACGCAAAGACCAGTCTAAAAGGTTTCGCTATTCCGCCAGCCAGGAACCGATCAAACACCGTTGAAGCAGTTCCTTACCAGGGCCCTTGAGCTAGGCCACCTATGCATTTCAATCCACCCAGAGCTCACGGCCTCTAAATGTTTAACTAATACATCATTCTTTGCGATAAATTTCACTGCTGCTTGACTAGTGTTATGTTATAACTCTACCTGTTGGTTTTATTCCTTTGTTCTTATTATTGTTACAGCCTTCCAGAGACGTGCGGCATGTTTAATTTGCAGTTTTATGATACCCTAACGGACCTCTCATAATCCTACCAATATCTGTTTACACCCCTGGCAGACCTGCTCCAGCACATTGACCACAGTCCCCTCTCCAGTAACGCTGTCGATAGATTGGTGAGATACGTGTGGAAGAAAGTGAAGTCCAGGCTTTGCTCTAACTGTGAGTTACCTGATCCACGTTTACTTTATACCAAGGTTATATTACACTACTATATCCTTCTTTCTACCCATACCAGGGACCCCTCCCTTCCCCCCCCCCCCCAACACCAGTAGTCTGCTCTCATAATATAAACCAATATCAACACAGTACAGGCTACTTTCTAAATCTATTAGCTCCTCCTCTACTTTAACCATGAGAATAACTTCATGGAATGTTAAGGGACTACGTTCCCCCCCATAAATGGATGGCAGTTCTCAGGGACTTAAAAATACTAAAATCGGATATTGCCCTCCTACAGGAGACACATCTTCCTACGGAAGACTTCCAGACCATGTGCAAACTCTGGGTGGGGAAAGTGTATGGATCAGCATCGACTAAAGGCAAGGCAGGGGTTCTAATCCTCATTCACAAAAATTACCCCTGTGAGGTAGTGTCCACAGTAAATGATGCGGAGGGATGCCTTACGTATCGCATCCAGAGATCTAATTTTGACAAATGTGTACGCCCCAAACTCCCCTACCAAGTGTTTCATCCAGTCAGACTCTACCCACTTGGCCCCCTACCTGCACATACCCCTAGTGATAGGTGGTGACTTTAATTCAGTTATAGAGCCACTAGAAGACAAATCTGTAGTAAGACCCCACCCCGCCCTTCCCACACCATCCCCCCACAGCACATTATTCTTTTGCTATTGCCCCACAACTCATGAACCCATGGCAGTTAGCGCACCCTGAGGGCAAAGACTTCACTTTTTACTCACCGCCACATCACACTTTATCAAGAATTGACAATCTACTAGTGAATGCAGCTATTTTACCACACACTTCTGACACCCTTATCCATGCGATTGCTATCTCGGATCATGCCCCCATCTCAGCGCAAATTAGAGCCTTTGGTCCTTCACCCCCTACAAAAACGTGGCGCTTCCTACAATACCTGGCCCACAACCCTGATATCCAAAACGTGCTACAAGAGACCTGGTCGGAATACTGACATACAGTGCCCACAACACCGTTCCCAACCTGTACTGGGACACAGGCAAGGCAGTTCTGCGAGGCAAGTGGCCTTTGCCGTATCCTACAAAATAAATGTTCTTAAATGCTACAGAGAAGCCAGTGACCGGCTAAGACACAATAACAAACCCAGCTATCGCAAAACAATTTCTCAGAGCACTGCAAGTCCTGGCGTGAAGCCAAGGCTGAATTCGATCTGTGGGCAGATGCCCAAGAATGAATCTACCTTTTACCCTGTGAACTTGTAAACCTGATCCTTTTACCCTGTGAACCTGTGAATCTGATCCTGATCCCATCCCTCCTGTTACCCTGCATCTCTGCAAAATCCGGGAAATTGTTGACAATACTGTGTAAAGTCACTCCCACCCCCATTCATATACCAGAGACTCACAAGATAATGTCAACTCCACGGCTGACGGTATCAATATAATCCTAGAACAATTCTATACTAAGATCTACAGCCCAGACCCCAATGATCTGACCTCAGCCCAGGCCTTTCTAGCCCAAATCCCCCTACCACAAATCGACCCAGCCTCATTGCCTAACCTCAATTCTCCCATAACCGAACAGTAGATACACAAGACAATATCCACTCTAGCAAATGGGAAAGCCCCGGGTCCGGACGGCTACGATCCCAAATTCTACAAACTGATGGCACGCACAGTAGTCCCCACACTAGCTTTTGTATATCAGGGAGTCTTAAAAGGTGGCAAATACCTAACACCTGGCTACCAAGCCAAAATACATTTGATTGCAAAAAAAGCAAGGACCCTACTAAACCTGGCTCATATAGACCAATTTCTCTACTAAACCTGGACCCTAACATAAGGAAAGTTCTCACGATCCTAGACTGTGCAAAAACAAATCCCAATAGCGATATAGCTATAATTTTCCTCAACGCCGAAAAGGCTTTTCATAACATCAGTTTCTTCTGGTTATCATTGGTTATACAAAGTTTTGGCTTTTCGGGCCACTTTTTACACTTTATTTCCACCATGTATGATTCACTCACAGCAAATACAGTAGCAGCAGGCCTCATTTCAAACCCGATCAAACTCCACAAGGGTACCAGACAGGGATGCCCCCTATCCCCACTCCTCTTCAGTTTGGCTCTAGAACCTCTTTCACGTTACATCCTCTCTCACCCCTCACTACACGGAATAGTCATAGGCCACCACGACCTTCGTCTAGCGCTATTTGCGGACAACATTTTTTTCACTTCTGATCCCACTTCTGATATGATGCTCATCCAGGACATCTTTACGAGTTTTAGAGACTATTCCGGCCTCCGTATCAATTTTTCTTAAGCCTCATACACATGGCCGGTTTTCTCGGCAAGAAAACAGCTGGGAGAGCTTTTTGCCCAAAAAACCGGCCGTGTGTATGGTTTCTCGTCGGAAAAACTGCCGGGAATCTCGACGAGAAAAATAGAGAACCTGCTCTCTATTTTCTTGTCGGCCTGTTTCCCGACGAGAAAACCGTGCGTGTGTACGAGACTTGTATGCTTACCTGTCGCGCATGCTCGATGAGACTTTGACGCATGCACGGTAGCTTACAAGGCTAGTGTAGGGTGAAGCAAGACAGTGACGACAGCATCGAATGTGACGAGCGCATGCTCATCGTAGTCAAGGACGTCACCGCGTTCTTGCCATTCAAAATAACGCCGGTTCTTTTGAATGTGCGTGTGTACACAGGGCTTGGCAAGAAAAGCTTGCCAGGATTCCCATCAGGAAAAACAAAGTTTTTTCCTGACGGGATTCTCGCCCGTGTGTACAGGGCTTAAGAGTGAAATTCTCCCCCTTTTCCACTCTAGAGACCCCCCTTGGCTTAACGCCTCAATTTTTTCAGTCGCTAAAAAACACATTACATACCTTAATATAAAGATTGGCAAGTCATCCTGCTCCTTATATGATCTAAATTTTACCCCGGTATTGTCAAAAGTCAAGTGTGAAATGGAGACATGTATGGATCTCCCCATCTCGCTTCTCGGGAGGTGCCATCTGTTTAAAATGGTCTGCTTCGCCAGACTACTATACCCTCTCCAAACTATTCCATTACTGTTACGACATAGTGAGTTACTGAACCTACAAAAATCTTTATCAAAATTTCTGTGGCACGGACGGCGCCCTTGCATCTCCCTACACAAACTTTACCTCCCCAGAAGCAAGGGGGAGCGAATCTCCCCATCATAAGGGTTTATAATTTGTCCTGTTTGCTAAGAATATGTTTCGACTGGCTATCTCTATGTTCTAAATACACAAATTTTGAACTTGAATCCCATATGGCAAGCCCATACAGTTTACCTGCTCTGCTGCACTGCAAACTACACTCTATCCCACCACGTCTCCAGCAAAACCTGCTGATACGGGATACATTGGTTGCCTGGAGGGACCAGACAAAAGCTAAAATTATCTCCATGGGTTTCCCACCACACGAGAACCCTTCCTTCCAAATCGCAAAACAGTACACAGGATACACAATATGGGCTTTCCAGAATCTATCGCACTTCGTGCAACTTTTTGACCCATCCACAGGATCAGCACTTCTGACTCATCACTCACTGCCGCACTTTATGCTACCAGAATGCCATTTCCTATATATTCACCAAGCAGTCCAGCACAAGCCTGTGCCCAAATAAATCAAAGATTTCATCACACTTTCCTAGACACTTTACTGGAGAAACAACAATATAAAATATCGGAAATATACAAACCTTTAAATACACACCTCAACAAAACCAATCCAAGCCACAGCTGTAGCCTGGAACAAAGAACTAAAGTCTCCGGAAGCACTGGACCATCTTCTAGACGGTTTCAACGCCAACTGTGCCCTGGTTGTTAAAGAATTTTGGTGGGAACGACAATTAAAAATGTTGCACAGGGCCTACATTCCATTTCTGATTTCACCACAACAACAACAAACGTTTATGCCCCCTCTGTGGGGGGGGGGGGGACAAGCCCAATTTACTCCAGACTCATGCCCAGACATTGCCATCTTCTGGTCCCAAATTTAAAATTTTGCCGCATCGGTCACATGCTCTACATCAAAGGACATCTTACCATTGTTATTTGGCGACTTTACCCCTGTCAATACGCGCATCTCAAAAGCTCAGCACAACATTACCCAACGAAACAAGGCATTGCTGTCAATCTGTTTTTATGGCGGCCAGATGTGCCAATCTCAAAAACTGGGCCTCTACAAACCCTTCTAACATTCTGGAGGGCAAATAGGATTTCATAAGCCTTCTACGAAAGGAAAAACTTGATGCCGATCTCTCCTCCACCTGCATCCATGTTATCTACACAAATGGCTACCTTTTGTCAACACTACTTCAACAAGCAACCAACTCCTTGGACACCTCTCTACATCCATCTTCTCCCACCATGAAGTCCTCCTTCTGGTTTATTGGCTCAAGGGTCTGTCCCTTTAAGAGTAAAGAGTTTATAGCTGCAGGGCTGCTAAGTAATGAGTGATCTCTGTTATGCAATGTATAGCAAGGGATCACTGTTCTCTCACTACCCTTGGTAGGTGACAAGTCCCAATCCATGTGCTTGGCAGTTAGGGCTCTGGTACATACTCGTGACACAGCCTCCCAGCTTCGTTTCACAAAATGCAGTCTCTGCAAAGCTCTGGTAGACTTGGTGGCAGGTCTGTCCTCTGTGTGACACTCTCTCTCCCTGATTAAGCTGTGGGGCGTCCTGCTTCAGGTCCTCTTAGCATGGCATCCTATCACAAAAAGACCCTCAGTGTGTCTCTTTTGCCTGGGAAAAGCAGCCCTGTCTCTCCTCTCTGTATATAGGAATCTTGGATCCTGTAGCTTAGAGTCCATCTGTCCTCCATACACTTGACTAAGCTCCAGGGGAGGTGGCTGAGTCAAACGCATTGAGGGCGTTGCCTGGTCAGAAGTCCAAGCTGAGGACACCATAGATCAGGGGTCTCAAACCTGCGGCCCTCCAGCTGTTGCGGAACTACAAGTCCCATCATGCCTCTGCCTATGGGAGTCATGCTTGTAACTGTTTAGCCTTGCAATGCCTCATGGGAATTGCGGTTCTGTAACAGCTGGAGGGCCACCAGTTTGAGACCCCTGCCATAGATGTATGACTTTCAGGGGTCTCTCTCTTTTTTCCTTGAACTCTACACTTGTATTGTACTCTCCCTCTGAGAAAACTACAAATCCCAGTGTCCTTTGAGGCAGTTACATCCTTCCCCTGCTACTGATTGAATCCGATACTGCACTGTCAGGAGGGAGGGCAGAGAGTAAGCAGGTTTACACAGATCCACACCTGTAAGCTGCTCTAGGAAAAGGGAGAGAAGTTGACTGCATTACGCAGCCCAGCACTCTTTCCATGACATGCAGTGTCCCAGCAGCACAGTAGCGGGGGAGATGGCTACTGTGAGAAGGCCCAACCGGGAACACTCACGGAAGCCAACAGCTTATAATGGAGCAGGTTTCAGCTGGACTATCAGCATGTGTCTGGAGGAGCGGAACGTGGCCTGGCTGGTCCAGCCCAAATGCAAAGGTGTCTAAGGAGAGACACCTTTCCCTACTCATCTGGAACTGTCCTTGACAGATGGGTAACCTGTCCCTACACTACCAACACGCAAATGTGCACCAAACCCAGAGCCAGGGTCTTAAATAGACTCTTCTACACCCAAGATTAACACCAGAGCCACATGGGCAGCTAGCATGTAATAGGATTACTGGCCTAGTGACTCAGGAAACCATAGAAGAACCATGTTCCTCCTGACTGCGCCACACAATGCCACTAGCACAGAGGCAGCTGTAGTCCACAGGGAGCAAGGGAGGTGGTGGGGCCGGGAGCACCACTGACTCTCAGACCTCACCCCAATGCAGCTAAGTAAGGGTGTTTCGGAGTGGGAGCATCAGCGCTGAGATCCCCGGTGCGCAGATCGGATGTGGAGCGAGCTGACTGGCAGGTAGGTCCTTCTCCTCAATGCAATGTACAATTAAACTGGCTGCCTGTGTAGATTGTCTGACGAGGCTGCACTGATGGGCACTGATAGACTGCACTGGTGGGCACTGATAACGTGGCACTAATGGAAACTGATGAGCACTGATAGGGTCCATCAGTGCCCATCAGTGTAGCTTAGCAGTGCCCACCACTGATAGGCTGCACTGGTGGGTACTGATGAGGTGGAACTGATGGACACTGATAGGCTGCACTGATGATGTGCCACTGATGTGCCACTGATAGGCTGCACTGGTGGGTACTGATGAGGTGGCACTTATGTAAACTGATGGGCACCGATGGGCTGCACTGGTGGGCACTAATGGACACTGATAGGCTGCACTGGTGGGCACTGATGAGGTGGCACTGATGGACACTAGCCTGTCCATATATTACCCTAGCCTGTGCATATACTACCTTAGCCTGTCCATATACTGCCCTAGCCTGCCCCTATACTGCCATTTCCCAGTGGCATATCATTCATGGGTGCAACATGTTTACTGCACATGGCCCCTGAAGGGTGGGGGGGCCCACTGTGTTGACAGGGCTGGGTGGGGGGGCCACTGTGCTGACACACACTGCACCCATGGATGCCCTAGGGCAGGGGTCCTCAAACTTTTTAAACAGGGGGCCAGTTCACTGTTCCTCAGACCGTTAGAGGGCCGGACTATAGTTAAAAAAAAAAAAAAATGAATAAATTCCTATGCACACTGCACATATATCTTATTTTGAAGTGAAAAAACAAAAACGGGAACAAATACAATATTTAAAATGAAGAACAAGTAAAGTTAAATCAACAAACTCTTGACATCATTGTTTCCTAGGGATTCCAAATTGCTATTAGTAAAATGCCAATATATATATATATATATATATATTGTGACAGCAGGAAGGTAAAGTCACCTGGTTGCATCCAGGGGGGTAGATATATTTCGCCCAGATTCAGGCTTTACGCCGACTTATACAACTAGGTGGAGAGTTGTATAAGCCCAGCTAAGGCTAGTGGGCTCATGGATGACTCATACCTCTAGGGAGAGTGTGGGGCGTCGTACAGACAGGGAGTTGATGAGACCAGCTGAAGCTTGTCAGCTCATTTAGGCCTCTATAAGAACTCCCAGCTTCATTAGATGTTAGCTCATGCCTGGACCCAGACCTGTGTGGACTGTCTAGGGAGAGTGAACCCCTGTGCGGTGAGACAAAAGCCTGTGTGGCTATTTGCTTGGACATTTAAAACCAGGGACTTAGGGACTAGGACAGCACTAGGCTGATCCCAGTTGTTAGTTAGGAAACCTGTATGTTTAGTCAGAGGTCAAGTTGACCAGGATTTATTTCTTTTTCGTACATCACGGGACACAGAGCGACTTAGTCATTACTAATGGGTTATATAGTTTACCTTCAGGTGTTGGCACTGGCCAATTCCAAACCGGAAGTACCCTCCCCTATATAAGCCCCTCCCACCCGGGAGCACCTCAGTTTTTTGCCAGTGTCTAAGGTGTTGGCCAAAGAGTAACATGTGTTTTCACTGGGCTTGCGTACAGGTTCTTTTGGGCCTTAGTAAGCTGTTCCGGATCCCACCAAAAAAGCTTCATAGCTAAACGGTCGGTACCCGGGCCTTGCAGCAGAAGAGCAAGGTTTTGCCTGTAATGCTTCTCTTAGGAGGGCTGGACCCTGGGATCCAGAGCTCTGGTCATACCCACGACCAAGACGCTGTCTGTGCAGGGTGCTATACAGGTCCAGGGGAGTGGAATCCTTGGGAACCCGGTCCCTGAAGGTTTAATTACAATGCCTGCCGTGATAGGTGAAGTTTGGACTTTTGTGGACCAAACAAAGTCCTGCGGCGGGGATCAGGTAAGTGGGGGCCCCCAGGAACTTGGTTCTATTGGGGGACCCCCAAGCCTAATTTGTCTTTCTGTCTGTTACCTAACGGTATTCCCGCTAAATATCTGTGTTTGCCTATAACTACTGAAAATGTAAAATTTTAATAGTAGTCAAGAAAAAAAAAAAAAAAAAACAGGGACCGCGGTACCTGTGTTAAACCACTAGAGGCCGCTGTAGTCCATTTTTCTTGTAATGTGGATCTTTGGTTTTCTCAACTCAAAAGGTCCAGGCAGCTGGTAAGTTTCTCTGTGGGAATCCACTTCCTCTGCCCTGTTGCTGCGTTCATCCACCGCACAGGCCCTCCGGCAAAAAGGGCCCTGGCTCCTAGTCCTCTGTTGGTTTTCGAAAAGGGCGCCGTTGGCGCACGGGCGCGCGCGCGGGCGCGTGCACGCGCCTCCTATGAAAAAAAAGGGGCGGGGCGGGTGGATGACGCTCGATGCGCGCCGCGGCGCTTCTGCGCATGTGCGGGCGTCCCAGCATGGTTAAAAGACACAGTACAAGTGTCAGCTGCATGCAAACAGAGCTAGCAACAAACAGTGGCACACAGAGGCGGTTGATGCAGGCATCCCCATAGAAAGGCACTTTAGTGGACACCAGCTGGTATATAGCAGCACCTGTGTTAGACTATTACCAGCAAAAATTGGTGTATGACGACGGGAATACCTCAGCTTTGTGCTTAAAGGATATGTCGTCCAGACGCTCCGGAAATAAATCTTCCAGGAAGCCAAAGGGGTCTCCATCGGGCTCTGAGGATATTGGGCATGCTTGCACTGCACCAATCTCCCCTGAGAATGCAGAGGTCAGTAGCCGTAGAAACCCCGCAGGAATGCCTGGTGCTGCGGCTGTCCCCAGTCCACCTGCTCCTGTATATATAACAGAGGAGGTTTTATCCTCAACTCTGGGAGGATTAGAAGAGAGATTAACAGCATTGATCGCTGCTTCCCTATCTCAGGGAAAGCGCGTCCGATCTCCGTCTCCTCCTTCAGAGTGCCTGTTAGTGGAGGAACAGCCCCACACAGAGATCGACCTACCTGAAGGGGATCAGGATGAGGTTGATTCACTTATAGAGGAATCAACAGTGGAAGAACCTTTCTCAGCTTCTCAGGCTGAAAGATTATGGGTTCAGTCTCTGACTAACATGGTCCGATCAGCATTTAAAATGCCTCTGGCGGAACCACCATCCACTACGGTTTCCTCGCTGGGGTCGCTAAAAGCTCCCCAGGTGGTCTGTTCCTTCCCAATCCACCCTTTATTAGAGGGGCTTATTTACCAGGATTGGGAGCATCCTGATAAAATATTTGCTCCCCCCAAGAGATTTCCGGTGATCTATCCCATGGAGGATAAGTTCATAAGAAAATGGAGGGTCCCTATAGTGGACGCAGCCATCTCTTCTGTTAACAAATCACTGACATGTCCAGTAGATAATGTTCCAATGTTCAAAGACCCAATAGATAAAAAATTGGAGTCTTTACTAAAATCTGCTTTCTCTACAGCAAGTATGGTGACACAACCTGCGGTAGCAGCGATTGGAGTCTGCCAAGCAGTGAAAGATCAGTTGAAACAAGTCTTAAGGGACTTACCAGATCAGCAGGCTCATGCCCTAGCTGACCTGCCTAGAGCCTTGTGTTTTGCGGTGGACGCCATAAAGGATACAATCCAACAGGCCTCCCGCTTTACGCTGTCTATAGTACATATGCGTAGGCTTCTGTGGCTCAAAAACTGGTCTGCTGAAGCTCCCTGTAAAAAACTGCTGGTTAGCTTCCCATTTCATGGAGAACGCTTATTTGGAGAAGATCTGGACAAATATATCCAGAAAATTTCTGCCGGTAAAAGTTCACTCTTACCGGTTAAGAACAAGGGTAGAAGTCCTTCTTTTAAGAGGCCTACCTCTCCAGTCCCGGGCACATCGGCTGTGAAGCAGTTCCGACGGCCTCCGCGGTCAAATTCAGGGGGCAGAAATCAGGGACAATCACAGGGTAACAAGAAGCCCTGGATCAAGAGAGGTACAAAACCTCCCCCTAAGGCATGAAGTATTGCCCCCGCTCAATCGGGTGGGGGGAAGACTTCAGTTGTTCACAGAGACCTGGCGGGACACCATCAGAGACAGATGGGTGCTCTCCGCAGTAAGTCTGGGATACAAGCTGGAGTTAAAAGGCACTCCTCCTGCCCAATTTATGAGGTCAAACGTGCCAAGAGATCCCCAAAAGAGAGGATCCCTCCTTCTGGCACTAGAACAACTATTGCTCCAAGGGGTAATCATGAAGGTTCCCCTGGAAGAAAGCGGATTCGGGTTTTACTCGAACCTTTTCACAGTCCCCAAACCAAATGGGGACGTGAGGCCCATATTAAATCTAAAAGGGCTAAACAAGTTCCTAAATATCAGGACTTTTCGGATGGAGTCGATCCGATCAGTGGCCACCGCCCTACAAGGGCAGGAATGGCTAGCCTCGATCGACATAAGGGATGCTTATCTGCATATTCCCATCTTTCCGGCCCATCAGAAATTTCTACGCTTTGCAGTAGAAGGGCGCCATTTTCAGTTCAGAGCCTTACCTTTCGGTCTGGCCACAGCACCACGAGTGTTCACAAAAATTCTGGCCCCATTATTGGCCAATCTAAGAACACAGGGTGTAACGATAATGGCATATCTAGACGACCTGCTACTAATAGACCACTCAGTGGAAAAGCTGGAAGTAGCTATTCACAAGACAATCGAGTATCTGGAATATCACGGTTGGATTATCAACCGGGACAAGTCAGCTCTAAGACCAGTCAAAAGTCTGGAATACTTAGGGCTAAGGCTGGATTCAAATCAGAGAAAGATTTTCTTACCTCCAGAGAAGGTGTCGTCTTTAAGAAATTTGACCCACTTAGTGGGTACAAAAAGAAAACCATCCATACGTCTCTGCATGAGGCTGCTGGGAAAGATGGTGGCTTCATTCGAAGCGGTACCCTACGGTCAATTCCATTCAAGGAATTTGCAAAGGGCCATACTGTCAGCCTGGAACAAAAAAGTTCAGGCTTTAGACTTACCAATGTCCCTGTCCCCTTCCGTTCGCAAGAGCCTCCATTGGTGGTTGGTGCCCCAGAATCTGGAAAGAGGGAAACCCTTCAGTCCGGTTTCTTGGAAGGTGGTCACTACAGATGCCAGCCTCATCGGCTGGGGGGCAGTGCTGGAGCAATGGTCTCTCCAGGGCAGGTGGTCAGAAGCAGAAAAGGCCCTGCCCATCAATCTCTTAGAGATACGAGCAGCCCGGTATGCCCTAGTAGCATGGACATCCAAACTCCAGGGGTCCCCTGTCAGAATTCAATCAGACAATGCCACGGCAGTGGCATATATCAATCATCAGGGTGGCACCAAAAGTCGTGCAGCCCAGAAGGAAGCAAATTGCATCCTGGAGTGGGCAGAAAGATATGTCCCAGCCATATCCGCGGTTTTCATCCCAGGAGTGGAAAATTGGAGAGCGGACTTTCTAAGTCGCCAACAATTATGCCCGGGGGAATGGTCTCTTCACCCCGAGGTTTTCCAGGCAATATGCCAGCGGTGGGGAACACCGGATGTAGATCTGCTAGCATCCAGATTCAACGCAAAGGTGGACAGGTTTGTGTCTCGCACAAGGGATCCCCTAGCTTGCGGCTCGGATGCCCTAGTGTTCCCTTGGGATCGGTTCAAGCTGATATATGCATTCCCACCGCCACAATTGTTACCGCGATTACTCCGCAGAATCAGGGTAGAAAAGAAACCAGTGATTCTGGTGGCTCCAGCGTGGCCCCGAAGGGCATGGTACGCGGAGATTGTAAAAATGTCAGTGAGGAGTCCGTGGACCCTCCCACTTCGTCCGGACCTGCTGTCGCAAGGACCGATATACCACCCTTCCTTACCAGCCCTAGGTTTGACGGCCTGGCTATTGAAGCCCACATTCTGAAAAAGAGAGGACTCTCTAATTCTGTGGTATCTACCATGATCAATGCCAGGAAACCGGTATCCAGGCAGATCTATTATAGGATCTGGAAAGCGTACATTACGTGGTGTGAGACCAAGAAATGGCATCCACGTAAGTACATGATAGGGAGGATTCTGGACTTCCTACAGTGGGCTGTAGATAGGAAGCTGGCCTTGAGTACTATCAAGGGTCAGATTTCGGCCTTGTCAATATTTTTTCAAAGGCCCTTGGCTTCGCATTCACTAGTCAAAGCCTTTATACAAGGAGTGATGCGTATTAGCCCTCCGGTTAGTATTCCCATATGTCCTTGGGACTTAAACCTGGTTCTGTCGGTTCTACAGAAACAACCGTTTGAACCATTACAACACATTTCCTTGGTTCTTCTCACCAGGAAATTGGTTTTCTTAGTAGCCATTTGTTCGGCTAAAAGAGTGTCGGAATTAGCAGCTATGTCCTGTAAGGAGCCATATCTAGTTATCCATAAGGACAGAGTAGTATTACGTCCTCATCCAGCCTTTCTTCCTAAGGTGGTATCGAGGTTTCATTTGAACCAAGATGTGGTTCTTCCTTCTTTTTTCCCCAAACCTAGCTCAGTAGAGGAAAAGTTATTACATTCTTTGGATGTGGTAAGAGCAGTTAAAGCTTATCTAAAAGCCACTGCTCAGATTCGCAGAACGGATTCTTTGTTTGTTCTGCCGGAAGGCCCCAGAAGGGGTCAGGCAGCATCAAAATCTACTTTAGCCAAGTGGATTCGACAGGTCATAATACAAGCCTATGGCTTGAGAAAGAGACCGCCTCCGTTCAAAGTTAGGGCGCACTCCACAAGAGCGGTTGGAACTTCATGGGCAGTGCATCACCAGGCCTCCCTGGCTCAAGTATGTAAGGCCGCAACATGGTCTTCGGTACACACGTTTACTAGATTCTATCAGGTAGACGTTAGAAGTCAGGAGGATGTCGCCTTTGGGCGCAGTGTGTTGCAGGCCGCAAAAGATCCTCATGCCTGATGGCGCCCAGCTTATGTACCCCCCCCCCTCATTTGGCATTGCTTTGGGACGTCCCATTAGTAATGACTAAGTCGCTCTGTGTCCCGTGATGTACGAAAAAGAAAAAGGGATTTTTATAACAGCTTACCTGTAAAATCCTTTTCTTGGAGTACATCACGGGACACAGAGCTCCCACCCCTCTTTTTGGGACACTTATTGCTTGGCTACAAAACTGAGGTGCTCCCGGGTGGGAGGGGCTTATATAGGGGAGGGTACTTCCGGTTTGGAATTGGCCAGTGCCAACACCTGAAGGTAAACTATATAACCCATTAGTAATGACTAAGTCGCTCTGTGTCCCGTGATGTACTCCAAGAAAAGGATTTTACAGGTAAGCTGTTATAAAAATCCCTTTTTTGTTTATATGTTTCTTTTGGCTTTGCTGTGTTTTGTCACTGTAAATAGAAAATAAACCGCACCTTTTTTTTGATTTTGAAAACCACAACCTCCGTTTGCTGGGCCTGTTTTTGTGTGGGGAGCCCATCCCGGGGGTCACACACACCCGCTGCCGAGCTAACCCCCTCACAGTTGGTGGAGAACCAGTGGCAGTTTTTTTTAAGCCAGCATGGAGGAGATACTGAAGCAGCTGGCTCTAGCAAATGCCAATCAACAGCAGACAAATGCAGGTTTGCAAAAGAGCCTTGCAGCTCAACAACAGAACTTCGCAGCCCAGCAGCAAGCT
The DNA here is from genome assembly GCA_029206835.1 of Rana muscosa. Lineage (NCBI taxonomy): Eukaryota > Metazoa > Chordata > Amphibia > Anura > Ranidae > Rana > Rana muscosa. Next base: position 93,140,498 of record CM055118.1, on the reverse strand, counting down.
CATCAACAGAGCCTTGCAGCCCAGCAGCAAGCTCACCAACAGAGTCTGGAAGCTCAGCAACAAGCCCAGCAGCAATCTGAGGCCCGCTTCATAGACCTGTTACAGAAGCAAGAGCAGAGACTACAACAAATGGAAGCAGTAATGCAGCAACGTCCGCAGACCAGTGAGGAAAGCCGTCCCACTAATACCGCGTCCTTTGGGGTGAGTCGTTTATTGACAAAAATGACTGGAGAGGATGATCCAGAGGTATTTTTGACCACATTTGAAAGGACTGCTGAAAGAGAAAAGTGGCCTGAGGAGCAGTGGGCTGGACTGGTGGCTCCTCTGTTAACTGGTGAATCGCAGAAGGCTTACTATGACCTAGAGCCTGACCAAGCAAAAGACTATGTGATGCTAAAAGCTGAGATATTGGCAAGGCTGGGTGTCACCCAGGCTGTCCGGGCTCAGCGTGTGCATAACTGGACTTTCCAGCTTGGAAAACCCCCCAGGTCTCAAATGTATGATCTCATTCACCTGAGCAGAAAGTGGCTACAGCCAGAGACTTTGTCCGCACCAAAGATTGTGGAACGTGTTGTAATGGATCGGTTTTTGAGAGCTCTTCCTACTGCCATCCAAAAGTGGGTAAGCCATGGAGACCCAGAGACGGCCGATGGTCTTGTGGATCGTGTGGAGAAATACTTGGCTACAGAGAACCTGACGGCCTCTTCCAGAGACACTCGGACTTTCCACCCTAAGACCAGACCATCCCCAGGGGCGGATAAGAGGATTCCAAGGGGTAAGGGTGGAGAGAGTGAGAGGGTGGGAGCTCTACCCCAAGTTTGGCGAGAACAGCCTGGGAAATCAGCGGCTCAAGAGGCGGCAAGAAGGATCGTTTGCTACCGCTGCCGGCAAGCGGGACATATTGCAGCCAATTGCCCGGTTGTGGAGGAACCCATGCAGTGTGACTTTCTGACGGGCAGACGTCAGTCGCTGTATGCGACAGTCGCATGCACTGCCATTCGAGGAATTGAGAAACATTTATGCAAAATGTGTGTTAATGGTAGAAATGTTGTGGTATTGCTGGATTCAGGTAGCCTTGTGACCCTGATAAAGGCTGAGTTAGTTAAAACAGAGGTCTCTGGGAATAGCAAGGTAGCTGTTATTTGTGTGCATGGGGACACCCGAGAGTATCCAGTGACTACAGTGTGTTTCGAGACCCCCAAAGGTACCCTCTCTCATCCAGTGGGCTTAGTATCTCAGTTACCGTATGACGCCATTGTGGGAAGGGATTTTCCGAAGTTCTGGGAACTGTGGGATGATCCTGAGCCCCCCACTGGTGCCCCTATGTACCAGGAATGTGATAGCCAGAACTCCCCTGAGAGTGGTGAGGACTCTCCGGAATTTCCCTTATCAGTATTGGCAGGGGAGACTCAAGAAACTGGAGAGGAGCCCACCTCCTCAGACGAAAACCTACCGTCTGTGGAGTTTTCTGATCTTGAGGTTCACAGGGAAAACTTTGCCACAGAACAGTTGAAAGACCCCGCCCTAATAAAGGCACGCGAAAACGTAGTGAAAATAGATGGCGAGTTAGTGAACCCAGATAATACCTGCACTTACCCATACTTCAGCGTAGAGAAGGACCTACTGTATCGGGTGGCAAAAAGGGCAGAAGAAACCGTTGAGCAGCTTGTGGTGCCCAAACCTTACAGGAAGTTGGTGTTGGAGTTGGCCCATGGGCACATTCTTGGAGGTCATCTGGGGACAGAGAAAACCCGAGAGAGGGTATTACAGAGATTCTATTGGCCGGGGGTGATGAAGGACATAGAAAATTATTGTTCCTCCTGCCCTGTGTGTCAGAGGTCGGCCCCGATGCCACATTTCCGTAGCCCGCTGGTCCCTCTACCCATCATTGAGGTCCCGTTTGAGAGGATCGCCATGGATTTGGTAGGTCCTATAATCAAGTCCGCTAGGGGGCACCAGTACATATTAGTTATAATGGACTATGCCACCCGTTATCCAGAAGCGATCCCTCTCCGAAATACCTCGGCCAAAACCATAGCCAAAGAGCTATCTCTTGTGTTTAGCCGGGTGGGTATTTGTAAAGAACTGCTTACGGACCAAGGTACACCCTTTATGTCCCGGGTTATGAAGGAGCTGTGTAAATTGTTCAAAGTGACGCAATTACGTACATCTGTGTATCACCCCCAAACCGATGGGCTGGTTGAAAGATTCAACAAAACCCTAAAACAAATGTTGAAGAAAGTGGTGGATAGAGATGGAAAGGATTGGGACTGTCTACTTCCTTATCTGATGTTTGCTATTAGGGAGGTGCCCCAATCCTCTACGGGATTCTCCCCCTTTGAGTTACTGTATGGGAGACACCCAAGAGGGCTGTTGGATATTGCCAAGGAAACTTGGGAAAGTGAGAGTTCTCCCCACAGGAGTGTGATTGAGCATGTCGCCCTGATGCAAGACCGAATTGCACAGGTAATGCCCATCGTGAAGGAACATTTGGCCCAAGCGCAGTTAGCACAGCAGAGAGTGTACAACCGTGGAGCCAAGACCCGTACCTTTTCCCCGGGGGATAGGATACTGGTACTTGTCCCTACGGTTGAAAGTAAATTCCTTGCCAAATGGCAAGGCCCCTACGAGATAATGGAAAAAGTGAGCGAAGTGAATTACAAGGTCAGACAACCAGGAAGGCGAAAGCCCGAACAGATCTATCACGTTAATCTGTTGAAAGCCTGGAGGGATAGAGAGTCCCTAGTCGCAGACACTTGGTCACCAGCTCAAACTGGTTGCGTGATTCCTGAGGTTGGAATAGCAGCCACCTTGTCACAACCCCAACAACAGGAGGTTAAGGAGTTTGTGCTTCGCAACAAGGAGGTATTCTCTGAGCTGCCGGGACAAACATTTGGGGTAGAGCATGACATCATTACCCCGCCCGGTGAAAGGGTGAAGTTAAAACCCTATCGGATCCCAGAGGCCCGACGGGAGGCAATACGGGAGGAAGTACAGAAAATGCTGAACTTAGGGGTGATAGAGGAGTCCCAAAGTGATTGGTCTAGTCCCATTGTGTTGGTGCCTAAACCGGATGGGAGCTGGCGATTTTGTAACGATTTTCGTCAGTTGAACAAAGTTACAAAATTTGACACCTACCCCATGCCACGTATAGATGAGTTGATCGACCGGCTGGGAACAGCCCGATACATGACGACTCTTGACCTCACAAAAGGGTATTGGCAAATCCCCCTGGCCAAATTGGCCAAAGAGAAAACCGCATTTGTAACCCCAGACGGGGCGTTCCAATATAAAAGAATGCCGTTCGGGTTACAGAATGCGCCGGCCACATTCCAGCGGAAAATGGACCAGATGCTGAGGCCCCATCGGAAGTATGCTGCGGCTTACCTGGATGACGTAATTGTCCATAGCACAGATTGGGCCTCACATCTGCCAAAAGTGCAAGCAGTCCTGGACTCTGTTCGGGAAGCGGGGTTTACGGCTAACCCCAAGAAGTGTACCATTGGGCAGGAGGAGGCCAAATATCTTGGGTACACCCTTGGGAGGGGAGTAATAAAACCCCAACTCAACAAAGTCGAGGCCATCCAGAGTTGGCCACGTCCCAACAGCAAGAAGCAGGTACGAGCCTTTCTGGGAATCGCTGGGTATTATCGGCGATTCATTCCCCACTTTGCTTCTAAGGCTGTGCCCCTAACCAACCTAACGAAGGGGAAAGGGTCGGTCATGATTAAATGGACCCCCGAGGCTGAGGCAGCATTCCAATTCTTGAAACAAGCCTTATGTAGCCAGCCAGTGTTGTACTCACCCGACTTCTCTAAAGACTTTGTCGTACAAAGTGATGCGTCAGATGTGGGGTTAGGAGCAGTATTGTCCCAGGTCTGGAACGGGGAAGAGCACCCAGTCATTTACCTCAGCAGGAAGTTGAAGTCCCATGAGGTAAATTACGCCACCGTTGAAAAGGAGTGTTTAGCGGTGAAGTGGGCTCTAGATTCCCTTCGGTACTACCTGCTAGGTAGGCACTTTGACATGGTTACGGATCACGCTCCGTTAAAGTGGATGGCTCAAAACAAGGAAACAAATAGAAGAGTGAATAGGTGGTTCCTGGCCCTCCAGGAATTCAACTTCACAGTAAAGCATCGCCCTGGCGTTCAAATGGGGAATGTGGATGCTTTGTCTCGAGTACATGAATGCCTGATTGCTGGTGTTCCAACCCCGAGGTTAAAACAAGAGGGGGGGGGTATGTGACAGCAGGAAGGTAAAGTCACCTGGTTGCATCCAGGGGGGTAGATATATTTCGCCCAGATTCAGGCTTTACGCCGACTTATACAACTAGGTGGAGAGTTGTATAAGCCCAGCTAAGGCTAGTGGGCTCATGGATGACTCATACCTCTAGGGAGAGTGTGGGGCGTCGTACAGACAGGGAGTTGATGAGACCAGCTGAAGCTTGTCAGCTCATTTAGGCCTCTATAAGAACTCCCAGCTTCATTAGATGTTAGCTCATGCCTGGACCCAGACCTGTGTGGACTGTCTAGGGAGAGTGAACCCCTGTGCGGTGAGACAAAAGCCTGTGTGGCTATTTGCTTGGACATTTAAAACCAGGGACTTAGGGACTAGGACAGCACTAGGCTGATCCCAGTTGTTAGTTAGGAAACCTGTATGTTTAGTCAGAGGTCAAGTTGACCAGGATTTATTTTGTTTATATGTTTCTTTTGGCTTTGCTGTGTTTTGTCACTGTAAATAGAAAATAAACCGCACCTTTTTTTTTGATTTTGAAAACCACAACCTCCGTTTGCTGGGCCTGTTTTTGTGTGGGGAGCCCATCCCGGGGGTCACACACACCCGCTGCCGAGCTAACCCCCTCACAATATATACACACATATACATACACACACACACACACACACACACATATACATATATATACACACACAGCGCTACAAAAAAACAATATACCAGCAATAACTTTGCCCACACAGAGACATACAGACTGCACTGCCCATCAATGCAGTCTCATCAGTGCCCATCAGTGCCTGCCAACGCAGCCCAATCAGTGCCTGCCAACGCAGCCCAATCAGTGCCCGCCAACACAGGCCAATCAGTGCCTGCCACAGCCCAATCAGTGCCCGCCAACGCAGCCCAATCAGTGCCCGTCAACGCAGCCCAATCAGTGCCCGCCAACGCAGCCCAATCAGTGCCTGCCACCGCAGCCCAATTAGTGCCCATGGGATGTGGGGGTCATCTGGTGTGTCAGGATCTGTCTCACCTCAGCCTTGATTGAACGACCTCTTCCCCCGGGGGGGGGGGGGATGATGGCAACTTCCTCCAAGCTGCCTCTGCTCTTGTTGCTCAAAACGACTGTGCTGTGATGCTCTGCCACGTCTCCTTCTCTCTCTCTCTCCCGTGAGCCAGCGCCCGACGTTCACTGCCCACAAGTCACCGCACAAGTCACGTCCAGCCGGCCCCTCCCACATGCCCTGGCTGCCTCTGAGTCCTGGGAGTTGTAGTCCGGCTGCGCTGTTCAGTTCCTCCCACCGCCAGGAGCTTTATTGCGGCCGGACTACAATTCCCATGATCCAGCGCTTCAGCCGGCCAGCCAATTGGCGGCCGCCGCCCCCCTCTCCTTCCACCAATAATAGGCCATTTGCCGGACCGTCCGTCTCTTTTGTTGGAAAAAAAAAGTAACGGACAGGCAGCGGCGGCAAAAACACCCGGTGGGCCGGATAAATGTCCACGGCGGGCCGCATGTGGCCCGCGGGCCGTAGTTTGAGGACCCCTGCCCTAGGGCGTCAAGATGGGGGAACAGTAACATGGTGGTATGTCATATCATTTTGCATATAGACAAGGTGCTGTTGAATGTAATTTTATAAATGTCATTTGTTTTAATTATGATATAAAATAATGGATGTGGGGGCCTTTTGATGGGCGTGATTTTTATTTAGGGGGGGTAGCATTTAATTTTTGGACCCAGGCAGCACAATGTTTTGGGCCAGCCCTGGGGGGTGGGTAGGTAGCCCTGGCTACACTTGCTGTGTAAAGAGGATGGTTTACTGACAGACAGAAAGTAGGAGGTGGACTGGCTCTGGAGAAGCAAACTAGATTGATGCAAGTTGCACTGTACTGGATAGTAGGCGCTACATATGACCTAAAATAATCTTGGAAAATTCACATTAACAGATTTTTTTAATATTATGCAGCCTGCAAAAGAAATGGACCTAAAAGTAAATGAGAGCAAAGATGTATTTATACTTCAAAAGCAAGAGACATCAAAATATTCTCAAGCATAATAAAACAGAATAATTACAATTTTGAGATTCTCAATATCATATACCTTGAAACTAACTTTACATTTGACAATGATTTCATCAATGAAGGAAGAATCGGCATAACAGCTGGCAGCTTGCTTTTCCCATTTTCAAATCAGAGAGTATTTATAAGGAAACTAAACTTGGACTTTCTAAATACTTAATCAGCAAAATGGTGTCTTAAAACTAAGGATTCTGACTGCTAAGGCCTGTAAAACTATTGGAAAGTTTGAGAAGAAGACCTTTTTAAAGAACCCAGGCTCTCAGAGGTTATCAAAGTGATGGGGGCACAGATCGCAGGTTATGCCCAAAAAGTTTTTCATTGCGCAACCAATAGGTGGAAGACATGAGAGAAGGCCATTAATGTAGTATATCTGCTGACTGCTGCTTCACCACAGGCCAAAACCTAGGAATTTCAAAGTAACACCAATGGACTGAATGGTTGAGCAGGACAAGGCATGACTGCAACTGCACTTGCAAAGTGCACAGTCTATTTGCCTTTATTAAATCAAACCCAGAGTCACTTTTTCTGACCTTATAGCTCACTGAATAGGAAGTGATAAAAATGACTGATAATATTTAGGCTAAAGAACACTGGTAGTTCTCAAATTAACCTGTGACCCTGCAGAATGATGAAGATGACATAATTATGTAATTTAGAAACACCTCAATTTATTGTGGATGCTTTTACACTTATACATTTGCCAAATGACGGTATTACTCTAAATTTGTGCACATTTATTTTTATACTTCATTCAGCGTTATGGAGGAATGCACAGAACAGTGTAATACGTAAGCTTTTGTGTATTTACAGGGCCTATTTGTACAGTTTGTAAATGCAAAACAATAAAAATGAATACACATATACCGTATCTCCTTGAGTATAAGCCGACACTAATATAAGCCGAGTGTCAGAAAAGGGGTACTCACCGAGGCCGAGATGCAGAGAGTGGTTCACTCTTGCGACTAAGCGCACTCCACCCCCTGGAGATGGTACAGAGGGTGGATGGCACAAAGAGGCACAAGCTACCAGCAGGCAGAGGAGGACTTGCATGAAGGTCTCTGAAGGCTTGTGCAGGAACTGACGGGTATCAGGACCCAACTGGGGAAGCCAGGCAAGAGCACAGAACAGGCTAAGGGTCAAACACCAGAGAGTAGAGAAGTCCAGATCAAGGCAGAGGGTCAAGGCACTGGAGACTGGAGACTATCCGGGTCAAAAGCAGCAGGTCAAGGTGCAGGAGACTGAGGGCAAATCCGGGTCTCAGGCAGAGGGTCAAACACAGGAGACAGCAGCGGAGACCGTTAAGCAAGCCAAAGGGTCAGGTCAGGAGAGATCAGAGTAGGTCAAAAGGCAATCCGGGTCACAGCAGGAGATCAAACAGGAACTCAATCACAGGAAGCTGAAAGACAAACCAGCAACATGTGTGGGCATTTGCTCAGCTGTTATAGGCAGCCACGCCGTCATGTGATACGTGCACTAGTGCGCATGTGTGCACAGCGTTAAAAGGGACCGCGGATGCGCATGCGCAGAAGTGCCGTTCCGCCACGCATGCGCGCGGGAACACGGTGATGCTGGGCACATTGGAACTGGTCAGTTCTATGACAGTGAGGCACCTAATTTTACCACAAAAAACTGGGAAAACGTATTGACTTGAGTATAAGCCGAGGGTGGGAAATGCAGCAGCTACTGTAAGTGGAAAAGAGGGTCAACAATACCCATCTGCAGCCTCGCTGTGCCCATTTGCCGCCTCACTGTGCCCATATGCAGCCTCACTGTGCCCATATGCAGCCTCACTGTGCCCATAAGCAGCCTCACTGTGCCCATGTACCTTTGATCTGCCATGTCAGTATTGATGAGGGAAGGGATTTGCACCTGATTATGCTGTACATTGTCCCTTCTGATTCACAGCAGGGCTGTATGTATAGAAAGTCTGCGCCGTCCACGCCATCCACTGTAAAAAAGCCCTGCCTCCTCCTCGTCATGGACGGACGAGGAGGAGGCGGGGCTTTATTGCCGTGGACGGCGCAGACTTCCTATACATACAGACAGCCCTGCTGTGAATCAGAGGGAATGATGTACAGTGTAATCAGGTTTCCTTCCCTCCGCATCAAGACTGACATGGTGGGAGAGGAGAACCTGACTCGCGTATAAGCCGAGGGGGGCTTTTTCAGCACAAAAAATTAGCAAAGTAACAACCTCTTTAGGGCTTTAGACTATTTATCACCTTTCCAGTCCCCTTCTGGACACTCCTCTCTAGGGACTGGTTGGAGCATGATAAATATTCAGGCTGGGTATTTGAATCTCCCTCCCTATTTTCTGGAATCTCCATCCAGAGGCAGGGGGAAGCAATCAAACTACCAGCCCGGGAAACACTGAATAGACCAGAAAAAGCAATCACTGCTCTCTTGACTCTAAGAGCCAAAAGCTAAATTTGCCTAGCATCCTACACTAGGAGGGTTCTACATCTTCTATAACCAAGGCTGGTCCACAAAGCTCTGCAGTGTTTATAAAAAATGCTCCCTAATCACCCCTTTGTCCATTGTCCTAATGCTAGCTTTGCCAAATACCCCTTTCTGTGAGTTTGTGGCTTGTGCTACACCAGTGTCACATATTTACAGCCACCAATATTTTGCATAGAAGGCCATCCCTGCCCTCCACCAGTAGGGATGAGCTCGGTGTTCGAGTCGAACATACGTTCGACTCGAACATCGGCTGTTCGATCGTTCGCCGAACAACGAACGATTTGGGCCGTTCGCGCCTAATTCGCGGCCCACAATGCACTACGCCATCGCAGTGTCATCCAGGCGCTGTGATTGGCCAAGCATGCACTGTGACCCCGCATGCTTGGCCAATCACAGCGCCGGCAGCGAGGAGAGCAATGATTGGCCACAGGCAGGATGCCTGTGGCCAATTATTGCTGAGGGTGTTTAGTACACGCCCCACACTATAAAAGGCCGCCAGCAGGGCGGCCTAGTGTAGTGTGTTCCGGAGCAGGGAAAGAGAAGCATAGGCAGGGACAGTGACATTTTTTTTTTCTTGCTTAACCTGGATTCCTTTAGTTTAGGGAAAGAGAAGGATAGGTAGGGAGAGTGTCAGTGTGTTTTACTGTGCTAAACCTTGTTTGTAGGGACAGGGAAGGACAGTGAGGGAAATTCTCATTGTGCTATACTGTGCTAAAGCATTCCTCATCAACCATCTTTAAAAAAAATTTTTTATAGGGACAGAAAACTATAGGTAGGGAGAGTGTCAGTGTGTTTTACTGTGCTAAACCTTGTTTGTAGGGACAGGGAAGGACAGTGAGGGAAATTCTCATTGTGCTATACTGTGCTAAAGCATTCCTCATCAACCATCTTTAAAAAAAATTTTTTATAGGGACAGAAAACTATAGGTAGGGAGAGTGTCAGTGTGTTTTACTGTTCTAAACCTTGTTTGTAGGGACAGGGAAGGACAGTGAGGGAAATTCTCATTGTGCTATACTGTGCTAAAGCATTCCTCATCAACCATCTTTAAAAAAACATTTTTTATAGGGACAGAAAACTATAGGTAGGGAGAGTGTCAGTGTGTTTTACTGTGCTAAACCTTGTTTGTAGGGACAGGGAAGGACAGTGAGGGAAATTCTCATTGTGCTATACTGTGCTAAAGCCTTCCTCATCAACCATCTTTAACCACTTAACGACCGCTCACTGTATATATACGTCGGCAGAATGGCACCGACAGGCACAATCACGTAGAGTGTACGTGATCGCCTTTGTACAGTTGGGGGGTCCGATCGGACCCCCCTTCTATACAGTGAGCGGCCGTTTATCGTTGGGGAGCGTTCAGAGATGAGGGGGTGACCATTCGATTTCGCCCACCCCCTCGCGATCGCTCCCGGCCAATGAAAATGCTTCCTCTGCCATGTGATGTAAACACAGGCAGTAGGAAGTGATGTCATCTCCCTCGCGGCGGTCTTTTCGATTCCGGCGCCGAGGAGAGAGGAAGCAGGTTAGTGCACCAACAGTCCACTGACACGTAGGTACACATAGGCACACATTTCACCCCCCAGTCACCCCCAGATCACCCCCCGGGTCACCCCCAGCCCCCAATCACAGTGTCACTGATTGCAGTGATCATTTATTTTACTGATCACTGCTTTTAGTGTCATCTGTGATAGTAAAAAGTTGCAGGGCAGTTAGGATTAGGCCCCTTTAGGTCCAGGGTAGCCCCCTAACCCCCCCTAATAAAGGTTTAACCCCTTGATCGCCCCCCAGGTAACCCTTTCACCCCCTAACGCCAGCGTCACTAAGCGATCGTATTTTCGATCGCTGTATTTAGTGCCGGTGGTGCCCTAGATAGCCAGTTATTTATTTTTAGCTTCACCACAGGTTTTTAGAGCGTCAGGTACCCCCATATATTATTTTAACCCCCTGATTGCCCCTAGAGTTAACCCTTTCACCAGTGATCACCGTATAAGCGTCACTGGTGACACTGGTTACCCAGTTAATTATTTAGTTATTTAGGTAACCCGTCAGGTTTTTATATAGCGTCGGGTACCCCCATATTTAACCTAATAAAGGTTTTAACCCCCTGATTGCCCCTAGTTAACCCTTTCACCAGTGATTACCATATAAAGGTTACGGGTGACACTGGTTGGTTAGTTTGCTTTTTATAGCATCAGGGCACCCGCCATATATCACCCAATAAAGGTTTAACCCCCTGATCGCCCGGCGGGTGAGATCAATTAGGTTTTAGCGCCAGAGAGGGTCTGCGTCGCCCCAGGCAGCGTTAGGTTAGTGCCAGTAACGCTAACACCCACGCGCAAAGCATACACCTCCCTTAGTGGTATAGTATCTGATCAGATCTATACTAGCGTCCCCAACGGTTTAGGGTTCCCAAAAACGCAGTGTTAGCGGGATCAGCCCAGATACCTGCTAGTACCTGCGTTTAGCCCCTCCGCCCAGCCCAGCCCACCCAAGTGCAGTATCGATCGATCACTGTCACTTACCAAACACAACACACATAACTGCAGCGTTCGCAGAGACAGTCCTGATCCCTGCGACCGCTAACAGTTTTTTTTGTAGCGTTTGATATATTTGCTGACGACAGTCGGGTGCTTTTTTTCCTGTGAATCTTACTAGTGTACCCCTAAATTTAGAGCCCAAAATGGCAAGTCGAAGGTACACTAGTAAAGAGGCCTACGAGATTCTGAGCATGACAGATAGTGAAGAGGAGGTCACGTATCTGTCAGATTCAGGCTCAGAATATCTTCCCGTAGAAGACAGTGACGTCAGCGGCCCCACGTCAGATAGCTCCGACGACGAAGTTGAGGTCCCTGCTAAGGTCAGGCGTACCCGATCCCGATCTTCTGAGGTTGTTGAGGAGCAAGAACCGCAGGGCTCTCGTATCATGGAGCAGAGGAGTACTAGCGCCGCTATTCCTTCTGGTGAATTGGCAAGCACCAGCGGCCTAGTACAGCCTGGGCGTACATCCAGCACTGCAGTATCACGTGGTGACGTGGCGAGTCCCATAAGTGCAGTTCAAGCTGGCGAGGTGGCAAGCACAAGTAGTGTCCCGCTGCCACCAAGAAGACAAAGGCAGGCCCGTCGTACCCATAGTGCTCTTCCTGCAGAATTCGCCTATCCTGATTGGGTCCCCACCACTTCTGCAGAACCTGTACTTCCCCCATTCACTGCCCAACCCGGTATTCAGGTGGAAACAGCTGATTTTATGCCAATCGATTATTATTCGCTGTTTTTCACGGAAGATCTCTATAGATCTATTGTGGACCAGAGTAATTTATATGCTGGTCAATTCATCGCCGCTAATCCCCAGTTGCCTTCCATTGCCAAAGATTGGAAACCAATTACGGTTTCCGAATTTAAGACCTTTCTGGGCCTTTCCCTCAACATGGGCACACATAAATTCCCGTCATTGCGTGCTTATTGGTCCACGCACCCAATTGACCACATGCCCGTGTTCTCTGCCTCCATGCCCAGGAAACAATACGAGCAGATTTTGCGGTTCATGCACTTCAACGACAATGAACTTTGTCGTCCACGTGGGGACCCTGAATACGACCGGCTCTATAAAATTCGGCCCCTCATAAACCACTTCAACGAACGTTTTGCAGCCTTGTTTATTCCCGATCAAGCTGTCTGCGTTGATGAGTCCCTGATTAAATTTTCTGGCCGCTTGGCTTTCAAGCAGTACCTTCCCAGCAAGCGTGCCAGATACGGGGTCAAGCTCTATAAGTGCTGTGACAGGGCAACAGGCTATGTATGAAGCTTTATGGTTTATGAGGGAAAAGATAGTCAGGTTGAGCCGGTCAACTGCCCGGATTACATAGGGAGCGCTGGCAAGATAGTGTGGAACTTGGTGTCACCCTTATTCGGAAAGGGGTACCACTTGTATGTGGACAATTATTACACGAGCGTGCCACTGTTTAGTCACTTGTTTGATTATCAGATTGGAGCATGTGGCACCGTGCGACCTAATCGCCGGGGCTTTCCCCAGCGGCTTGTAGATGCCCGTCTTAGGCTGGGGGAGAGAGCCTGCGTAAAGTGTAATAACTTGCTCGCTATGAAGTGGAGGGACAATAAGAATGTTTTCCTTCTTACCTCCCTTCATGCAGACACGACAGTCCAAATTCCTACGGCGACTGGTGTTGTGGAGAAACCCCTCTGTGTCCACGAATATAACAAAAATATGGGAGGGGTGGACCTCAACGACCAGTTGATGGCGCCGTATCTAATTGACCGTAAGGCGAGACGCTGGTACAAAAAAGTGTCTCTATCCTTATTCCAATTGGCTTTGCTGAACGCTCATGTGCTATACAGAGCTTCAGGCGGGACGTTATCTCTTCTAAAATTCCAGAATGAGATTGTCACAGAACTCCTGTATCCAGGCGGTTCTGCACCTCACCATCCCCAACCAAATGCAGTAAGCCGGCTGCATGAGAGGCATTATACGCATGTCCTCCCGAGTACCCCTACCCAACGAGCCCCCCAAAAAAGATGTCGTGTCTGTAGCAAGCGCGGATTTAGGCGTGACACCCGTTATTATTGTCCACTCTGTCCTGACAAACCTGGTCTTTGCCTTGGTGAATGTTTTGAACGCTACCACTCAAAAGTGAAGTTTTAGCGTAGGGTACAGCATTTCACAGACTAGGACACACTTACACAGGGTCTCCCAAGATGCCATTACATTTTGAGAGACCCGAACCATTACAGTTGTTAAAGTTTAAAAAAAAAGTGTAAAAAAGAAAAAAAAACGTATATAACAAAACACAAAAAAAATATAAAAGAAAAAAACCAAAAATAGTTGTTGTTTTATTGTTCTCTCTCTCTCTCTCTATTTTCTCTCTATTGTTATGCTCTTTTTTACTGTATTTCATTCTGCAATGTTTTATCATGCTTGCTTTTCAGGTATGTAATTTTTTGTTTTCAGGTGCGCCATTCAACTGCAGCGCGGAATTATTTATCTTGACAGCAACAGCGTTTGCTCCCACGATACATAAAGCCGTGATTCCAGTGCTGTAGGAGGTGATTTCACCACCACAGTTAAAAAAAAAAAAGCATATATGCCGAAGCATGGGGGCAGCAGGGGCGGAGGAGCGATTTTGCTCCTAATGCCGCGTATATACGGTCGAAATTCCGACGGAGGCTTGCCCGTGGAAAAGTCCGACCGTGTGTACGCGGCATAACTTTTTTGCGGGAGGATGCCCCCATGCTTCGGCATATATATATTTTAGGCACAGGTTGCGTTAAAAAAATGTTTTATTTTTTACTAGGTTTTGTTTTGGTATTTGCTTTGCAGGTATGATATGGTAAGTTCTTACTGTTGTACTGTAATGTTACTTTGTTTTAATGTTAACCATCATTTGCTTAGCAGGTACGCCATTCAGTTGCATCGCGGATTTATTTATCTTGACAGCAACAGCGTTTGCTCCCACGATACATAAAGCCGTGACTCCAACGCTGTAGGAGGTGATTTCACCACCACAGTTAAAAAAAAGAGCATATATGCCGAAGCATGGGGGCAGCAGGGGCGGAGGAGCGATTTTGCTCCTAATGCCGCGTATATACGGTCGAAATTCCGACGGAGGCTTGCCCGTGGAAAAGTTCGACCGTGTGTACGCGGCATAACCTTTTATGCCGCGTACATACGGTCGAAATTCCGACGAAGGCTTGCCCGTGGAAAAGTCCGACCGTGTGTACGCGGCATAACTTTTTTGCGGGAGGATGCCCCCATGCTTCGGCATATATGCCCATCATTAGAAGTGGGTGGATGAAGGGAGGTATTCTAATGGTGGGCATACCCACCGATCAATCTCTTTTTTTCGTTCAGCCAACAGGCTGCATGAAAAAAAAGATTACAATACATGTCCAACAAGGACCAGCAGCGTACTGGTATGTTGCTGGACTTTGAATGTTTATACCAGAATAATGCCTCCAGGTTTAGGTATCATCTTGGTATCATTCTTTTCAGCCAGTGGCCGGCTTTCATGTAAAAGCAATTATAGCAGATAATTAGCCTCTAGACTGCTTTTACAAGCAGTGGGAGGGAATGCCCCCCCCCGGATATAAACAGCGCCATTGGGAAATTGGGAAAGCATTTTATCACACCGATCTTGGTGTGGTCAGATGCTTTGAGGGCAGCGGAAAGATCTAGGGTCTAACCCCCATTTTTTTTTCAAAAAAAGAGTACCTGTCACTACTTATTGCTATCATAGGGGATATTTACATTCCCTGAGATAACAATAAAAATGATAAAAAAAAAAAAATATGGAAGGAACAGTTTAAAAATACAATAAAAAAGCAAAATAAATAATAAAAAAAAAAATAAAAAAAAAAAAAGCACCGCTGTCCCCCCCTGCTCTTGCGCAAAGGCGAACGCAAGCGTCGGTCTAGCGTCATATGTAAACAGCAATTGCATCATGCATGTGAGGTATCACCGCGAAGGTCAGATCGAGGGCAGTAATTTTAGCAGTAGACCTCCTCTGTAAATCTAACATGGTAACCTGTAAAGGCTTTTAAATGCTTTTAAAAATGAATGTAGTTTCTCGCCGCTGCGCGTTTGTGCGCAATTTTAAAGCATGTCGTGTTTGGTATCCATGTACTCGGCCTAAGATCATCTTTTTTATTTCATCAAACATTTGGGCAATATAGTGTTTTTTAGTGCATTAAAAATAAAAAAAGTGTGTTTTTCCCCCAAAAAATGCGTTTGAAAAATCGCTGCGCAAATACTGTGTGGAAAAAAAAATGCAACACCCACTATTTTAATCTGTAGGGCCTTTGCTTTAAAAAAATATATAATGTTTGGGGGTTCAACATAATTTTCTTGCAAAAAAAAAAATGTTTTCATGTAAACAAAAAGTGTCAGAAAGGGCTTTGTCTTCAAGTGGTTAGAAGAGTGGATGATGTGTGACATAAGCTTCCTAATGTTGTGCATTAAATGCCAGGACAGTTCAAAACCCCCCCCAAATGACCCCATTTTGGAAAGTAGACACCTCAAGCTATTTGCTGAGAGGCATGTTGAGCCCATTGAATATTTTTTTTTTTTGTCCCAAGTGATTGAATAATGACAAAAAGAAAAAAAAAAATGTACAAAAAGTTGTCACTAAATTATATATTGCTCAAACATGCCATGGTTATATGTGGAATTGCACCCCAAAATACATTCTGTTGCTTCTCCTGAGTACGGGGATACCACATGTGTGAGACATTTTGGGAGCCTAGCCGCGTACAGGACCCCGAAAACCAAGCACCGCCTTCAGGATTTCTATGGGTGTAAATTTTTGATTTCACTCCTCACTGCCTATCACAGTTTCGGAGGCCATGGAATGCCCAGATGGCACAAAACCCCCCCACATGACCCCATTTTGGAAAGTAGACACCCCAAGCTATTTGCTGAGAGGTATGTTGAGTATTTTGCAGATCTCGCTTTTTGTCACAATGTTTTAAAAATTGAAAAAAGAAAAAAAAATATGTCTTTCTTCATTTTCAAAAACAAATGAGAGCTGTAAAATACTCACCATGCCTCTCGGCAAATAGCTTGGGGTGTCTACTTTCCAAAATGGGGTCATTTGTGGGGGTTTTGGGCTATCTTGGCATTTTATGGCCTTCAAAACTGTGATAGGTAGTGAGGAGTGAAATCAAAAATTTGTGCCCTTAGAAATCCTGAAGGCGATGCTTGGTTTTCGGGGGCCCGTACGCGGCTAGGCTCTCAAAAAGTCCCACACATGTGGTATCCCCGTACTCAGGAGAAGCAGCCAAATGTATTTTGGGGTGCAACTCCGCATATAACCATGGCATGTTTGAGCAGTATATCATTTAGTGACAACTTTTTGTACATTTTTTTTTTCTTGTCATTATTCAATCACTTGGGACAAAAAAAAAAATATTCAATGGGCTCAACATGCCTCTCAGCAATTTCCTTGGGGTGTCTACTTTCCAAAATGGGGTCATTTTGGGGGGTTTTGTGCTATCTTGGCATTTTATGGCCTTCAAAACTGTGATAGGTAGTGAGGAGTGAAATCAAAAATTTATGCCCTTAGAAACCTTGAAGGCGGTGCTTGAGTTTTGGGGTCCCGTACGCGGCTAGGCTCCCAAAAAGTCCCACACATGTGATATCCCCGTACTCAGGAGAAGCAGCAGAATGTATTTTGGGGTGTAATTTCACATATGCCCATGGCATGTGTGAGCAATATATCATTTAGTGACATCTTTGTGCAAAAAAAACAAAGTTTGTCATATTCCCGCAACTTGTGGCAAAATATAAAATATTCCATGGACTGAACATGCCTCTCAGTAAATAGCTTGGGGTGTCTACTTTCCTAAATGGGGTAATTTGGGGGGGGTTTTGTGCTATTTTGGCATTTTATGGCCTTCGAAACTGTGATAGGTAGTGAGGAGTGAAATCAAAAATTTACGCCCTTAGAAATCCTGAAGGCGGTGCTTGGTTTTTGGGGCCCCGTACCCGGCTAGGCTCCCAAAAATTCCCACACATGTGGTATCCCCGTACTCAGGAGAAGCAGCAGAATGTATTTTGGGGTGCAATTCCACATATAACCATGGCATGTGTGAGCAATATATCATTTAGTGACAATTTTTTGTACATTTTTTCTTTTTTTTTTCTTTTTATCATTATTCAATCATTTGGGACAAAAAAAAATATTCAATGGGCTCAACATGCCTCTCAGCAAATAGCTTGGGGTGTCTACTTTCCAAAATGGGGTCATTTGGGGGGGTTTTGTGCCATCTTGGCATTTTATGGCCTTCAAAACTGTGATAGGTAGTGAGGAGTGAAATCAAAAATTTATGCCCTTAGAAATCCTGAAGGCGGTGCTTGGTTTTTGGGGTCCTGTATGCGACTAGGCTCCCAAAAAGTCCCACACATGTGGTATCCCCGTACTCAGGAGAAGCAGCAGAATGTATTTTGGGGTGCAATTCCACATATAACAATGGCATGTGTGAGCAATATATAATTTAGTGACAACTTTTTGTAATTTTTTTTTTTTTGTCATTATTCAATCACTTGGGACAAAAAATAAAAATATTCAATGGGCTCAACATGCCTCTCAGCAATTTCCTTGGGGTGTCTACTTTCCAAAATGGGGTCATTTTGGGGGGTTTTGTACTGCCCTGCCATTTTAGCACCTCAAGAAATGAGATAGGCAGTCATAAATTAAAAGCTGTGTAAATTCCAGAAAATGTACCCTAGTTTGTAGACGCTATAACTTTTGCGCAAACCAATAAATATACGCTTATTGTCATTTTTTTTACTAAAGACATGTGGCTGAATACATTTTGGCCTAAATGTATGACTACAATTGAGTTTATTCGATTTTTCTTATAACAAAAAGTAGAAAATATCATTTTTTTTCAAAATTTTCGGTCTTTTTCCGTTTATATCGCAAAAAATAAAAATCGCAGAGGCAATCAAATACCATTAAAAGAAAGCTCTATTTGTGGGAAGAAAAGGACGCAAATTTCGTTTGGGTACAACATTGCATGTCCGCACAATTTACAGTTAAAGCAGCGCAGTGCAAAATTCTGAATTCACCTCTGGTCCTCTAGCTACCAAATGGTCCGGGGCTTAAGTGGTTAAAAAAAAAAAAATTATAGGGACAGAAAACTATAGGTAGGGAGAGTGTCAGTGTGTTTTACTGTGCTAAACCTTGTTTGTAGGGACAGGGAAGGACAGTGAGGGAAATTCTCATTGTGCTATACTGTGCTAAAGCATTCCTCATCAACCATCTTTAAAAAAAATTTTTTTTATAGGGACAGAAAACTATAGGTAGGGAGAGTGTCAGTGTGTTTTACTGTGCTAAACCTTGTTTGTAGGGACAGGGAAGGACAGTGAGGGAAATTCTCATTGTGCTATACTGTGCTAAAGCATTCCTCATCAACCATCTTTAAAAAAAAAAAATTTTATAGGGACAGAAAACTATAGGTAGGGAGAGTGTCAGTGTGTTTTACTGTGCTAAACCTTGTTTGTAGGGACAGGGAAGGACAGTGAGGGAAATTCTCATTGTGCTATACTGTGCTAAAGCATTCCTCATCAACCATCTTTAAAAAAAAAAATTTTTATAGGGACAGAAAACTATAGGTAGGGAGAGTGTCAGTGTGTTTTACTGTGCTAAACCTTGTTTGTAGGGACAGGGAAGGACAGTGAGGGAAATTCTCATTGTGCTATACTGTGCTAAAGCATTCCTCATCAACCATCTTTAAAAAAAAAATTTTTTATAGGGACAGAAAACTATAGGTAGGGAGAGTGTCAGTGTGTTTTACTGTGCTAAACCTTGTTTGTAGGGACAGGGAAGGACAGTGAGGGAAATTCTCATTGTGCTATACTGTGCTAAAGCATTCCTCATCAACCATCTTTAAAAAAACATTTTTTATAGGGACAGAAAACTATAGGTAGGGAGAGTGTCAGTGTGTTTTACTGTGCTAAACCTTGTTTGTAGGGACAGGGAAGGACAGTGAGGGAAATTCTCATTGTGCTATACTGTGCTAAAGCATTCCTCATCAACCATCTTTAAAAAAAAAAATTTTATAGGGACAGAAAACTATAGGTAGGGAGAGTGTCAGTGTGTTTTACTGTGCTAAACCTTGTTTGTAGGGACAGGGAAGGACAGTGAGGAAAATTCTCATTGTGCTATACTGTGCTAAAGCATTCCTCATCAACCATCTTTGAAATCCTTGTTTTTTGGACAGTCAGGGAAATTGTCATTGTGCTATTCTGTGCGAAAGCAATCATCCTCAACCATATTTAGAAATCCTTAAGTAAAGGGACAGAGAAGGACACCTGAAGGTAGCCCTTATTGCTTTTTTTCCCATCTCCCTGCAGGCCATCCATTAGAATGTCTGGAAGGCAAACAAGGAGAGGCAGACAGTCAGGAGGCAATAAAAGAGGGCAAGCAGGCTCTTTGTCTGGGGGCAACAGTGCTGGTCGTGGACGCGGTGCATTGTCATCAGCACATGGCCATGGGACACGCTTGTCCTTCTTTTCGGCAGCTGGACATGTTGAGCCACATCATGCCGAAGACTTGGTAGAGTGGATGACCAAGCCCTCCTCCTCCTCCTCATCCTCTCTCACCCAGGCTCAGGGTACTGGCAAAGCAGCTGCCAAAGCGTCCTCTTCCCTGGTATCAATGTCAGACTCATCATCAGTCACTCCTTCCCTAGACCCACCATGTCCTCCTCCTGAGGAGTCCCCCAAACTGTTTGAGCACAGTGTTGGGTACATGCTCCAGGAGGATGCCCAGCGTTTCGAAGGGTCTGATGATGAAACCCAGCTAGAGGAAGGCAGTAGCGTGAGAGCAGACAGAGGGGATGCTCAAGAAGGACACCAATCTGGCAGTCATGTTCCAGCAGCTGCAGCATACTGCCAGATTGGCTCCAGTGATGAGGAGGGAGGGGATGATGAGGTCACTGACTCCACGTGGGTGCCTAATAGAGAGAGGAGGAGGAGGAGGATGAGGAGGAGGCACATCTCCAACGAGGCAGGATGCCCTTTGGTGGCCAGCGTAAGGGCAGTACACCGACGGAATCACACCGCAGAGCTCCGCCTGTGCAGGGCGCTGCCTCTGCCCATCATTCAAAAAGTTCTTTGGTGTGGGCCTTTTTTGAGGCTAGTGCATCAGATCGCACAGCTGCTGTTTGCAACATATGTCTCAAGCGTATATCGCGTGGCCAAAACATCAGCCGCTTGGGTACCACATGCCTGACCAGACATATGTTGACCTGCCATGCAGCTCGTTGGCAAGCCTACCTCAAAGACCCACACCAAAGAACAAAGCGGACCTCTCCTTGCACCGCATCAGCTGGGATCTCCAACCCCACTATAACTTCAGTCCTCTCTGAAACATGCACTGAGAGGAATGAAGGTGTAGAATTAGGTGTGTCACAGCCAAGTACTTGCGGCCACTCTGCTAGCAGTACACCGATGTCCGATTCTAGCAGGCAAATTTCCCTGCCCCAGCTGCTGGACCGTCGAAAGAAGTTCACTCCCAGCCATCCACATGCCCAGCGGTTGAATGCTAGCTTGGCTAAATTGCTAGCGCTTCAACTGCTGCCTTTTCAGTTGGTAGACTCGGCCCCCTTCCGTGAGTTTGTGCAATGTGCGGTTCCTCAGTGGCAGGTTCCCAAACGCCACTTTTTCTCACGGAAGGCTATTCCGGCTCTCTACCGGCATGTGGAAGGCAATGTCTTGGCCTCGCTGGACAGGGCGGTCAGCGGTAAGGTGCATATTACCGCTGACTCATGGTCCAGCAGGCATGGACAGGGACGTTACCTTTCTTTCACGGCCCATTGGGTCACTCTTTTGGCAGCTGGGAAGGATGCAGGACAAGGTGCAGTAGTGTTGGAGGTTGTTCCACCGCCACGCCTCCAAAATGCTACTACTGGTTGTGACACACCTCTCTCCTCCACCCCCTCCTCTTCTTCTTCCTCCATGGCCTCTTCCTGTGCTTTGTCCTCTGAACCAGCGGTGCTCCGTAGGCGTTCAAGGGGCTACGCAAGTACGCAGGCAAAAAGATGCCATGCCGTGCTTGCGCTGGTGTGTTTGGGGGACAGAAGCCACACTGGGGCAGAGGTCCTGTCTGCTCTGCAGGGCCAGGCCGAGAGGTGGTTGACGCCACGCCAGCTTAAGCCAGGAATGGTGGTTTGCGACAATGGCACCAACCTCCTCTCCGCCCTCCGACAGGGACAACTGACCCATGTGCCCTGTGTGGCTCACGTCCTTAACCTGGTGGTGCAGCGGTTCTTGGGCAGGTACCCGGGCTTACAGGATGTCCTGAGGCAGGCCAGGAAAGTCTGTGTGCATTTCTGCAGATCTTATAATGCCAGTGCTCGCCTGGCTGAGCTGCAAAAGGAGTTGAACCTGCCCAAGAACCGCCTTATATGTGACATGCCCACCAGGTGGAACTCAACGTTGGCCATGCTGCAGCGGCTGCACACGCAGCAGAGGGCCATCAATGAGTACCTGTGCGACTACGGCACCAGGACAGGGTCAGGGGAGCTTGGTTTTTTTTCTCCACGCCAGTGGGGCATGATCAGGGATGCATGCACTGTCCTGGCACCATTTGAGGAGGCCACGAGGATGGTGAGCAGTGACAGTGCATGCATCAGTGACACTGTACCTCTTGTCCACCTGTTGGAGCACACGCTGCGTGGAATAATGGACAGGGCACTTGAGGCAGAACAGAGGCAGGAAGAGGAGGACTTCCTTGCCTCTCAAGGCCTCCTTTACCCAGACAGTGTTCCTTCTGTCCCACCCATCGCACAGGAAGACGACGAGGAGGAGGAGGAGGAGGAGGATTGTGTCAGCATGGAGGTGGAGCCTGGCACTCAGCAGCATCAACAGCAGCAGTCTTTTAGGGATGATTTGCAGTCCCAAGAAACCCGTGGACTTGTACGTGGCTGGGAGGAGGTGGCTGCGGATCATGTCGTCCTTAGTGACCCAGAGGACTCCGGACCGAATGCCTCAGCTAACCTACGCTGCATGGCCTCCCTGATCCTGCAAAGTCTGCGGAAGGATCCTCGTATTCTTCGGATCAAGGAGAGGGACCATTACTGGCTGGCCACTCTCCTTGATCCATGGTACAAGGGTAAGGTTGCGGACCTTATGTTACCGTCGCAGAGGGAGCAGAGGATGAGACAACTCCGGGAGGCCTTGCAGAAAGGTCTGTGCAACGCGTTCCCAGAGACTGGGAGGTTACAAACTCCTGGTCCTGGACAACGAGTTGCTGAGGCTTCGGCCAGTCAAAGAAGGAGCGGTGGGGAAGGTGGCCGTCTGACCGATGCGTTCAGACAATTCTTTAGTCCGCAGCCCCAAAGTATGATCGGTTCCAGCAACCATCGCCAGCGTCTGATAAACATGGTGCAGGAATATCTAGGGGCAAGGTCAGACTTGGACACCTTCCCCACCAAAAATCCTCTGGCTTACTGGGTCTTGAGGATGGATCACTGGCCAGAGCTTGTACAGTATGCAATTGAGCTACTGGCCTGTCCTGCATCCAGCGTTCTTTCGGAACGCACATTCAGTGCTGCTGGAGGATTTGTCACGGATCACAGGGTGCGCCTGTCCACCGACTCGGTTGATCGACTGACTTTCATCAAGATGAACCAGTCTTGGATCACCACCAGCTACCACACACCTGATGCTGATATAACAGACTAATTGATTTTAACATGTCACATCCCTTCAAGACTGATGCTGATGCTGAGTGCCTGTGCTGTTATGTTGACTGGCTATCCTCCTCCTCCGAGTCCTCAATGATACGATTGATGATGATAGCTTGGAAGATCATTTTTGTTCCTGGGTGCCGCCACCAGTGCCTAACGCCCAATTTTTCAGCCCCTGTTTAACAGGGGCGTGTAATTACAATTTTTGAAGCAATACTTTGCAACAGGGCTCATTGCTGTGCTCCAAGTACAGTATCTGTGAGGGGTTGGAGTGTTGTGCCACCAGTGCCTAAGGCCCAATTTTTCAGCCCCTGTTCAACAGGGGCGTGTAATTACAATTTTTGAAGCAATACTTTGCAACAGGGCTCATTGCTGTGCTCCAAGTACAGTATCTGTGAGGGGTTGCAGTGTTGTGCCACCAGTGCCTAAGGCCCAATTTTTCAGCCCCTGTTCAACAGGGGCATGTAATTACAATTCTTGATCTAATAATTCACAGCAGGGCCCATTGCTGCACCCACCAAGAGTAACTCTGAGGGCTTACAGTGTTGTGGCAATGCCACCACCACCACCACCACGAAAGGCCCAATTTTCAGCCCCTGTTCAAAAGGGGCATGTAATTACAATTCTTGATCTAATAATTCACAGCAGGGCCCATTGCTGCGCCCACCAAGAGTAACTGTCAGGCCTTACAGTGTTGTGGCACCAGCACCACCATCACCACCACCACCACCACCAAAGGCCCAATTTTTCAGCCCCTGTTCAACAGGGGCATGCAATTATAATTATTGATCTAATAATTCACAGCAGGGACCATTGCTGCGCCCACCAAGAGTAACTGTCAGGCCTTACTGTGTTGTGGCACCAGCACCACTATCACCACCACCACCACCACCACCACCACCACCAAAGGCCCAATTTTTCAGCCCCTGTTCAACAGGGTCATGCAATTATAATTATTGATCTAATAATTCACAGCAGGGACCATTGCTGCGCCCACCAAGAGTAACTGTCAGGCCTTACAGTGTTGTGGCACCAGCACCACCATCACCACCACCACCACCACCAAAGGCCCAATTTTTCAGCCCCTGTTCAACGGGGGCATGCAATTATAATTACTGATCTAATAATTCACAGCAGGGACCATTGCTGCGCCCACCAAGAGTAACTGTCAGGCCTTACAGTGTTGTGGCACCAGCACCACCATCACCACCACCACCACCACCAAAGGCCCAATTTTTCAGCCCCTGTTCAACAGGGGCATGCAATTATAATTATTGATCTAATAATTCACAGCAGGGACCATTGCTGCGCCCACCAAGAGTAACTGTCAGGCCTTACAGTGTTGTGGCACCAGCACCACCATCAAAGGCCCAATTTTTACTACCACTGATCAACAATTATATGTTATTACAATTCCTGATATTATACTTGACAGCAGGGCGTTCCAGCACCCACCAAGAATAACTGTGAGTGCTTTCAGTGTTGTGCCAACACCAACACCTAAGGGGCCAATTTCTGCAGAGTATAAACGGAAGGTCCCTACTTTCAAACATCCAACTTACAAACTACTACTACTTGCAAACGGAAGAAGACAACAGGAAGTGAGAGGAAATCTACCCCTTGGAAGGAAAATTCTCTCCTTTAAGAATTAATATGGGAGAAAGGTGTCTCCTCTCTACTGATGCTTTATCACCAATCCTTGTTTCAATAAAAACACCACATTTCAAAAACAGTTGTCATTGGGACGCAAAGTGAGGTGAAATGTTCTGAACAGGGGCACAGACAGCAAAAAAAATGTGACAGGGGTGATAACCGTTCCCTATGTTTTACAAAAAGCTAAAAAAAAGGAATTTGCCATGGAGCTCCACTTAAACAATGCAGCTGTTCAAAATTATAAACAGATTCTACATAAGAACAAACCTACAGTCCCTGTCTTGTATGCACCGCCTGTATACGGCTGTTCAGAGTATATAGGTCCTTTTTTATTTTGTGTGCGGGGTTCCCCTTAATATCCATACAAGACCCAAAGGGGCTGGTAATGGGCTGGGGTAGGGGGGGGGGGGGGGGGGGGTTGATGGGGTAGCTATGCCATTTTTCCTAAAGATTTTCATCCATATTACCGGGACCAGACATTGCATTAAAGCCGCAAGCAGTTTTAAATGGCTTTTTTTTCCTTTAGAAATGTTATTTTGTGCAGGGACAGTTCTAAACACGGGAAACACGTGGCACTTCACAGGCATACTTTAGACACCCCCCAGGTACAATATTTAAAGGAATATTTGACTTTTTTTTTTTCACTTTATGCATCATTAAAATGACTGCTCCCGGAAAACGTCTGTTTTTAAAACTTCTTTTTGCATTGATACATGTCCCCTGGTGCAGAAGCCGGGTTCCCAAACTCTGTTTCGGACAATAACATGGATAATAGTCGTTATAATTAGCACTTTAGAATCCGAACGTTTGCATCCATTGTATTTAATAGGGTTCTAATGTTCGTGCGAACTTTCGGTCCGTTCGCGGGTTCTGGTGCGAACCGAACTCGGGGGTGTTCGGCTCATCACTATCCACCAGCATGTTGAATGCCATGAGGCAGGAGGAGGCAGAGAAGAAATACTTGGAGGGCTGGGGTGATGGTGGTGAGGAAGAGGAGGTTGGGGCGCTTATCTTACCTTACCTTGTCTTCTTCCTGTAGTTCAGCGGCTTATACAGTATTTTTAATGAGGGTGTTACCTCCAACATTTTCATAATCTCCTGCTTTAAAGCAATTTTAAGCAGTCTATTTTTCAAAATAAGCATATATTTCTAGTTCATCAGAAGATAGAGTTACATAACTCAGCGGTTTCAACAAAGTAATGTAAATTTGACCCTGAAAAGACCAAATTGTCAATGTTACAACTCTTTTTTTGTGCAAATTCCAAGGAATCTTAGTTAAGCCAAAATGCTTTTCTGAACAGAGAATGTGAAAAGGCTTTTTGTTAGGAAATTCAGATTCACTGGCATACAGCAAAATAAAACATGTTTTCTTTGGACCAGCTCTTAAGATTTTTGAACAGTTTGATCAATGATGAAAGGCAAAGACTAGTGCTAGTGTACACAACGCGAACTTGAAGGGCATGCAAGCCATTTATCAAACATTTGAATCTTTTTACCCAATCACCTACATAGTGTATAAGATTACACATGTAGCGGGCATGTGGTTTTGAATTTGTTTGTTCGGGTCAGAATATCAGTGATGCTCAGTTCCCTGCAGCCCAGAGGGTGGCGCTGTCGCCCTGGGCCGGGGTTGAACCATTACTGGAGGGCCGTGTCCTTCTGTGGCCTCTCACGGCACCTGTACAGCGGGGCGGGGAACCTGCTGTGCATGCCGGGAGAGGACATAAAGGGGGGCGGACATCTTGGCCACGAGGTCTTCGAGTCCCAGGCACCTTTAGCCTGAGGGCTGCTGTCCGTGGGCGGTGTTCAGGTGGCCTAGGCCTGGACACCGGGAGTTTGGGAGCCATCCCAGACATCTTCGGTCTGGGGTGAGGTACTTGTCCTAGCCTGGGGCCCAGCTTCTTCCACTGGGTTCTGCCTGGGAGGGATCGTCCTAGGGTATCCGGGGGATGGATACCCGAATCTAAGACGCAATGGACTGGAGGGTGGCCTCTCCGAAGACCTGGTGCAGCAGACTGCCGGTGACGGGCAAGGGCCTCCGGAGACCGTCTGGAGGGATGCCCTCTCAAACAGGGGCTGATACACACGGAAGGTGGTTCTATTGAGGAAAAGTCTGGCAGAGACATTCTTCCTAAAGGTCGCAAGCAAGGACCGTTATCTACAGGCCTGTGGCAGGGGCTGCAACAGTTCACCCGGTAGGTGGCAGCTACCACTTCACGGTCGGTGGCAGAGACCGTGCGCCATGCCTATTCGACTCATTACAGGAATAGGAGAGTTCACTGTGCCTGGGCTTATTTGTATCCACACCCCCCCCTGTTCGTTTAAAGTAAGTCCAACTGATTGTGTGACATTCTATGCTGTGGAAATAAAGGAGTGTTGGACTTTAGTGGTGTGGGGCTCTTTTAATACAGACACTGTTCCAGAGAAGGAGCTCTTAATGCAGGACACCAGCTCGAAAGGTAACAGAACTTTGCATACACCTACTACATTTGTGGTGAAAGCTTGGCGTAGTGTCCCGCCCTCTCTCTCCTCCGAGGTACCCCTAGACCAGAGCCGGAGCAGCCGTTAAAGACAGACGGAGAGAGAGTGGGGGTCCGGTACACACATATGAATAGGCAAATGTGAAAGAAAATACTTTTTAATGTGAAAAAAAAATTCTTAGCTTAGAATACATCTATTAAAAGAGAAGTATGGGTTTCCTTTTTTTTTGCTTACATCTATTCTATTTGAGCTGCTGATATCTATAAACCTTTCCAGCCCTTTCAGAAGTTCCCCCATTGTGTTAAAATTTAGATAAATACCTGTGGGAGGTTCTACAGTCTTTCATACAGCATCATCCTGACAATGGTCTGGACATGAAGTCTGGATCCACCCCTTCCCTGTCATTTTGCTTGATTGATGTCGGCTCTCCTCCCTCTTCTTGTTCCTGAGACTTCACAGAGCATAGCTGCTCCCCCCTCTCTCCCCCCCCCTCCTCCTCTGCAGTGTAATGTGAGTGTAATGTGAAAGAAGTCACTGATAGAAATATATAGTGTAGATTCTCATACACAGCACTATCTATCAGCACAGCCACATCTCTTAGGGGAGGGGGGACAGAAGCAAAAAAAATTTTCAAACAGAAAATGGACCGTTTTTGCCAGCTGAAGGAAAGTTCATGTGCACATGCTGTAAAAACTAAAAGAGGTAGGAAAAAAAGATTAGCTGATATGTGACTAATGTGATATGTACTAGTTATTTAACCCATCGCATACTTCTTTAATGTCAGATTTTTGCACATTTTCACTGATCATGTACAAAACTATTTTTCAAGATGCTAATCCCATGAAAATCTGGTTTAGAAAAAGTGTATCCAGGGATGTGTAGAGATTACATTATCGAGCATATTAATAAAACAATACAGTATGCTCATTGTAGCAAATAGCAACCAATTAGAGTTAACTTGTTCTAAAGTTCTAAAAAGTAAAATCTCATTAATTGTTATGTTTTACTGCATTCTGGATAGGGATGGGCCGAACACCCCCCCCCCCCCCCGTTTTGCACCAGAACTTGTGCAAAAAATTTGTGCAAACATGCTATCCCTATTAAAGTCTATGGGACATGAACATGAAAAATCAAAAGTGCTCGTTTTAAAGACTTCTATGCAAGTTATTGCGATAAAACGTGTATGGGGACCCAGATACTGCCCCAGGGGACATGTATCAATGCAAAAAAAAAGTTTTTAAAACAACCGTTTTTTCAGGAGCAGTGATTTTAATAATGCTTAAAGTGTAACAATAAAAATTAAATAATTATTTGAATATTGTGCCTGGGGGTCCCCCTAGTCTGCCTGTAAAGTGATGCATCTGTCTGATGTGTTTTACAGTGCTGCAGCAAAATGACATTTCTAAAGGTAAAAATGTAATTTAGAATTGCTTGCGGCTGTAATGTATTGCCGACTCCCGGCAATATAGATAAAAAGCAATGAAAAAATTGGCATGGGTCCCCCCCCCCAGTCCATACCAGGCCCTTCAGGTGGAATGGATAATAAGGGGAACTCCACGTCAATTTTTGTTTATAAAATTGGCTTGTGGTCCCCCCAAAAAACTATCCAAACCTGACCCTTATCTGAGCATGCAGCCTGAAGGACAGGATGGGGGGGACGAGCGAGCACCCCCCTCCTAAACCATACCAGGCCACATGCCCTCAACAAGGGGAGGGTGCTTTGGGGTCCTCCCCAAAGCACCTTGTCCCCATGTTGATGGGGACAAGGGCCTCGTCCCCACAACCCTTGAACAGTGGTTGTGGGGGTCTGCGAGCGGGGGGGGCTTATCAGAATCTGGAAACACCCTTTTAACAAGGGAGCCCCCAGATCCCGGCCCCCCCTATGTGAATGGGTATGGGGTACATTGTAGCCCTACCAATTCACCCAAAAAAATGTCAAAAAGTCAAAACCACAAAAGACAGTTTTCGACAATTCCTTTATTAAAAAAAAAAAAAAGTGTCCCGCGATATACATCCATCTCCAATCACGCTGCCCGACGGACATGAAAAAATCCCCCTTAATATCTACTGCAGACCCTTATCTACTGGATAAGGGTCTAGTCTGGATTTTGAGATGGACCCCATGCTGTTCTTGTTTACCTAAAAGGATAGTACATTGTTTGCAAAAATTTGTATCTGCCGACAAAATGAAACCGACCGACATTTGGCCCATGCCTACTACAGCCGGTCCAACAGAAGCTCACAGGCCAATGGCTGAGAGCAATAACCGGAGTGTTCTGGCGGGGGCACCCCAGGGGCTCCCCCTGTCAGAACACAATAGCACAGCTGGGGAGATTGCTATACTAACATCACATGGTCAGTTATTTTCGTTAAGCCCTGCTGGGTTGAATGAAAAAAAACTACTAGTGTGTACAAGTCTTTAGAGTATGGTGATATGGATTTAGAGATTGGATTCCAGGCAAATAAAAAAAATTATATGGTAGGTTAAAGTGGTTGTAAACCCACTTTTTCAACTTGCACCTACAGGTAAGCCTAGATTAAGGCTTACCTGTAGGTGCAAGAAATATCTCCTAAACCTACACGGTTTAGGAGATATTTACTAAAATGACAGGCGCCGCTGTCTACGGCGCATGCGTGCCATAGACAACGGTGCATTCATGGGGTTAATCCCATTCACAAACTCGGCTACTTCCCAGCAATCGCTGGGCGTAGCCGAGTGGGATGCCTCCCGCGCGCATGCGCAGAGTGACGTCTCCGCCGCTCCGGCCAATCACAGCGCCGGAGCGGCGCTGTGATTGGCTGGTGCGGCAATACCCGGAAGTAACATTCCGGCTATCGCCGCAGTGATGTCTGCGGCTGGACAGAGGGACGCGGACTGCCTCGGGGGCCCCGATCTAAGGTAAGTGGTACATAATGAGCTATTATGCTAGTCTTAATAGCTCATTATGCCTTTCTTTTACAGGTTGTCAAAAAAAAAAAAAAAGTGGGTTTACAACCACTTTAATTGGCTCCTTAGGGTAGGGACAGATGTGAATGTACAATTTATATGTAAAGCGCTGCATATATTGACAGGGCTATATAAGTACCTGCAATAATAATAATAATAATTATAATTATTATTATTATGTACCTCCCCAAAACCCACACCAGCGTGCAGCTTGGCTGGTCAGGAAAGGTGGAGGGCAACAAGAGTTCCACAGCACAGATGAAGGAATGATGCCGCGTACACACGATCGTTTTTCATGTCGTTAAAAATGAAATTTTTTAAATTGGGCATTAAAAACGATCGTGTGTAGGCTCCAGAGCATTTTTAACGACGTGAAAAATGGCCTAAAAAAATGAGAACCTGCTCTATTTTTTCACGCCGTTTTTCACATTGTTTTTTTTAACGACATGAAAAACGGTAGTGTGTATGCTTTTACAAGGGGAAAAAAAATGCGCATGCTCAGAATCAAGTATGAGACAGGGAGCGCTCGTTCTGGTAAAACTAGCGCTCGTAATGGAGATAGCACATTCGTCACGCTGTAACAACTGAAAAGCACGAGGCTGAAAAGCGCGAATCGTCGCTCAACAAACTTTACTAACATGAAGGGTGGCGCCATTCGAACGGAACTTCCCCTTTATAGTGCCGTCGTACGTTTTGTATGTCACTGCGCTTTGCTCAAGCGTTTTTTTTTAATGACCGTGTGTATGCAAGACAGGCTTGAGAGGAAACAAGAAAAATCACGTCGAGAAAAACTTCGTTTTTGAAAATGACATTAAAAGCGATCGTGTGTAAGCGGCTTTAGAGGTCAGACTGGCAATTCGTCTTTTCAACACTGAAGGTTCATTGCTGCAAAAGGGGCCCAAACCAAGTACTGAGTACATATGCATGCTTATACCTTTCAGAGGTCCGATATTGTTCTATGTACAATCCTTGTTTTATTGATTGCATGTAATATTCTAATTTTCTGAGATTGTGGATTTTGGGTTTTCATGAGCTGTAAGCCATGATCATCACAATTATGACAAATCACGGCTTGAACTATCTTGCTTTACATGCAATGAGTCTATCGCATATATTCATTTCACCTTTTAAGTTGCATTAGTGAAATAAATGAACTTTTGCACGATATTAAAAAATTTTGAGTTTCACCTGTATATAGCACAGCCGCTATAGGTGACAGAGGTAGGATATTTAGTATGGAGCTTTACAATAACTAGGAAAATAAAACCTGAACATAAATTTTAACTCTTCACATCTTTATCTGAAAAAAATAAAAAGCATTTCTGACTCGAGTTATGCTTTAAACCCTGGTCCCAAAGTTAAAGATCATATAAACATAGATTTCTTTCTCTTTAAATGAAGAGATTTAAAATGTTCTCCATAATCGGAAAGCACTAAGTGGGTGTGATAATAATTGTATTTTAAATTAGCAGTACAATGAATTCCAGTGCATAGCAACCCTGGTAACTATGGTTGGGATTCAGTGCTCCTGCCTGCTTTGTTACTAAGAAGAGGCATTGCTGGTTTGATTGCACATTAGCAGAACACTTTAGTTCGGCCCCTTGGATTTATTCTGCAACTGAAGAGGATTCAAAAGAATACTTCCTGGCAGGTTGCTAAAACAGAGAATTATTTAAAGAACCAACTGCTCTTAAATGAGTACATTCTCACCTGTCTTGGGTTTCTACAGGCTCTGCTCATGCCGTTAGTGATTACTTCTCTGGTTCTTTTGTCTGGTTTTGAGTCAAAGATTAAAACTGGCAGTTAAAGTGTATAACAGGGAATAAAAAAAAAAATAATTCAGTATATCACTACAATACATGCAAATATTCCTAAATTTTGTCCCTTTACAAATGTTAATTAAAGAAGAAATTAAGGTTGATCATGTCATATGAGAGACACTACAGGATGCTGATATTAAAAACAGATTTGGGTTCTTTTACAAGCTGTATTTAAAGTCCAATTCCCCCCCAAAATCAGTTTTATCCAATCCCTCACTCTCACCCCCATCTAACTCATCCTGCCAGTTAATAGAACTTCCCTACCCGGTGGTCAGTTATACTCAGTTGAGTCCACCCATCCAGGTCCCTCGCTGATGCTCTTTCTGCTGGCAGGGATCGCTAATCCAGCTCTGCGCTTTAACCGGCTTCCATGTGTAGTGATACCTCCAAGTCCTCCCAGACTAGATGGGCCGCAAATTATTTCTTTTGGGTTCTGCAGCGAGTTACCTCCCTCCGTTGGTTCCCGTCCCTAGGATATAGGGTCAAGTCTATATTCTTTCCCAAGAAGGCCAATGTCCACACAACTTTAACTCCAACAAAGAGTTTATTTTCTTTTGCTTCAGTTAACGGGAAATTGAAGAGAGAAAGAAGCTAGAGAAGTTAGAAGGTAGATTCAGGCACACAACACTTGACTCACTCGTCGCCACTCGATCCCGAGTGGGTTTAGCTCACCCGGATAGATCCCTCTCACAGTTCTAGCAGCCGGAGTGAAGCTCGAACAATACTGTCACTTTGTCCCCTCCAGGGATGGGTTCAGGAGATCCTCTAATAGCAGCAGAATCCTGTTATTCCCGAATCCAGAACTTTTCTTAAACCTCTGTAGAATTTAGAGAACAGATGATGCCAATGGGCACTCTACAGGGTTAGCTTTGTTGAGTAAGGAATCCTTCCCTCTGACAGGTCACCAGGCCTTTCCCGAGACAGCAACCTCCTATCACTCGTCTCCTCTGTGGGACTGATCCTCCCCTGGCTTCCTCTCGGTCAGAGTGGGTACCCTCACCTGGGCACCCTGGGACTCCAATGTGCTGATTGTAGACCCAGTTAAAGGTACTGGGCCTACCTGTAACATTGTAGCCTCGGGCTAAAGGTGCCCGAGACTCCTCGGCCAGTCCACGCACCCCCATAGGAATCACTCCCCGGCACTCCTCCCTAAACATGGCGTCCCTAAACATGGCGTCTGCCCCTTATATACCCTCTCCCGGCATGCACAGCAGGCAAAGCCCCGCCCACCGCACGGCAGCCGAGAGAGGACATCCAATCACGCCACTGTGTCACCTGAGGTTCGACCCTAGGCCTGTGCAACAGTGCCACCCACAGGCCAAAGTGGAACTGTACACTAGACAACACCACAGCAGAGCAGAGTCCAGTATCAAATTAGAAGGCCTGAGCCAAACTATGGCTCAGGCCGTCCCTTAAATTTGGGCATAGTGACCCCCTAAATTTAAGGGTCCACTACACATGCTTCACTCCTCTCCATCTGACGTCAGTCCTCTTCTGGTTCCTAAAAGGGCCCCTCCTGTCAATAGGAATTGTCCACTCACATCATACAGACATTGATTTGGAAATCCAGAAAAAGTACCCATGCAGGAAGTAAGGGACAGTTGGGAGCTATGGTTTAGATACTTTTTTTTCCTAACCCAGGGATCATATAGAGGAGGAGGATGGGGGCTCACTTGAAGCTAAATGTCAGGTTTGATTTAACTGAAATAGTTTGTTTGAACCAAGCCAATCAAAATTAACTATTTCCTTTACTAATGAATACATGGCTTACCCTTGCTGAGGCTGAGGTGAAGATCATGATATTGTACCGCCTCTCCACTGCCGTTTAGAGCAACCCTTGTATTCATTCATAAAATACAAACGTTCCTGTTAGGGATGAGCCGAACACCCCCCCGGTTCAGTTCGCACCAGAACCTGCGAACGGACCGAAAGTTTGCGCGAACTTTAGAACCCTATTAAATACAATGGACGTGAATGTTCGAAATCTAAAGTGCTAATTATAACGGCTAATATGCATGTTATTGTCCTAAAAAGGGTTTGGGAACCCGGGTTCTGCACCAGGGGACATGTATCAATGCAAAAAGAAGTTTTAAAAACTGCCGTTTTTTCGGGAGCAGTCATTTTAATGATGTATGAAGTGAAAAAAAAAAGTGAAATATTCCTTTAAATATTGTACCTGGGGGTGTCTAAAGTATGCCTGTGCAGTGGCATGTGTTTCCCGTGTTTAGAACTGTCCCTGCACAAAATGACATTTCTAAAGGAAAAAAAAGCCATTTAAAACTGCTTGCGACTTTAATGTCATGTCTTGTCCTGGCAACATGGATGAAAATCTTTGAGAAAAATGGCATGGCTACCCCATCACCCCCCCCCCCTACACCAGCCCATTACCAGCCCCTTTGGGTCTTGTATGGATATTAAGGGAACCCCGCACCCAAAATAAAAAAAGGCCCTATATACTCTGAACAGCAGTATACAGGCGGTGCAAACAAGACAGGGGCTGTAGGTTTGTTCTTAAGTAGAATCTGTTTGTAATTTTAAACAGGTACATTGTTTAAGTGTAGCTCCAGCCCAAAAAAAATATTTTTAAGCTTTTTGGAAAACATAGGGAAGGGTTATCACCCCTGTAACATTTGTTTTGCTGTCTGTGCACCTGTTCAGAAGATTTCACCTCACTTTCCATCCCAATGACAAATGTTTTTGGAAAAGTGTTTTTTTTTATTGAAACAAGCATTGGTGATAAAGCATCAGTAGAGAGGAGACACCCTTTTCCCATATTAACTCTTACAGGAGAGAATTTCCCTTCCTAGGGGTAGATTTCCTCTCACTTCCTTTTGTCTCTTTCCGTTTGCAAGTAGGAGTCGTTTGTAAGTTGGATGTTTGAAAGTAGGGGCCTGCCGTATATACTCTGCTGAAATTTGCCCCTTAGATGTTGCCACATCACTGTGAGCCCTCACAGTTACTCTTGGTGGGCGCTGGAACGCCCTGCTGTGAACTACTATATCAGGAATTGTAATTACATGCCATTGTTGAACAGTGGTAGGAAAAATTGGGCCTTTGGTGGTGGTGTTGGTGCTACAACACTGTCAGCCCTCACAGTTACTCTTGGTGGGCGCAGGGATGGGCCCTGCTGTGAATTATTAGATCAAGAATTGTAATTACATGCCCCTGTTGAACAAGGGCAGAAAAATTGGGTCTTAGGCACTGGTGCCACAACACTGCAACCCCTCACAGATACTGTACTTGGAGCACAGCAATGAGCCCTGTTGCAAAGTATTGCATCAAAAATTGTAATTACACGCCCCTGTTAAACAGGGGCAGAAAAATTGGGCCTTAGGCACTGGTGCTGGTGCCACGACACTGCAACCTCTCCCAGATACTCTAGTTGGAGTGCAGGAATGAGCCCTGCTGCAAAGCATTGCATAAAAAATTGTAATTACATGCCCCTGTTAAACAGGGGCTGAAAAATTAGGCTCAGTCACCGAGCATCAGCATAGGCAGTCTTGAAGGGATGTGACATTTCAAAATAAATTATTCTGTTATATCAGCTTCAGGTGCTTGGTAGCTGGTGGTGATCCAAGACTGGTTCATCTTTATGAAGGTCAGTCGATCAACCGAGTCGGTGGACAGGCGCACCCTGTGATCCGTGACAAAGCCTCCAGCAGCACTGAATGTGCGTTCCGAAAGAATGCTGGATGCAGGACAGGCCAGTAGCTCAATTGCATACTGTGCAAGCTCTGGCCAGTGATCCATCCTCAAGACCCAGTAAGCCAGAGGATTTTCGGTGGAAAAGGTGTCCCTAGGTATTCCTGCACCATGTATATCAGACGCTGGCGATGGTTGCTGGAACCGATCATACCTTGGGGTTGTGGACTAAAAAATTGTCTGAACGCATCGGTCAGACGGCCAACTTCTCCACCCCTCCTTCTGCTACTGACCGAAGCCTCAGCAACTCGTTGTCCAGGACCAGGAGTTTGTAACCTCCCAGTCTCTGGGAACGCATTGCACAGACCTTTCTGCAAGGCCTCCCGGAGTTGTCTCATCCTCTGCTCCCTCTGCGATGGCAAGATAAGGTCCACAACCTTACCCTTGTACCGTGGATCAAGGAGAGTGGCCAGCCAGTAATGGTCCCTCTCCTTGATCCGAAGAATACGAGGATCCTTCCGCAGACTTTGCAGGATCAGGGAGGCCATGCAGCGTAGGTTAGCTGAGGCATTCGGTCCGGAGTCCTCTGGGTCACTAAGGACGACATGATCCGCAGCCACCTCCTCCCAGCCACGTACAAGTCCACGGGTTTGTTGGGACTGTAAATCTTCCCTAAAAGACTGCTGCTGTTGATGCTGAGTGCCATGCTCCACCTCCATGCTGACACAATCCTCCTCCTCCTCCTCTTCCTGTGTGATGGATGGGACACAAGGAACACTGTCTGGGTAAAGGGGGCCTTGAGAGGCAAGGAAGTCCTCCTCTTCCTGCCTCTGTTCTGCCTCAAGTGCCCTGTCCATTATTCCACGCAGCGTATGCTCCAACAGGTGGACAAGAGGTACAGTGTCACTGATGCATGCACTGTCACTGCTCACCATCCTCGTGGCCTCCTCAAATGGTGCCAGGACAGTGCATGCCTCCCTGATCATGCCCCACTGGCGTGGTGAAAAAAAAACGAGCTCCCCTGACCCTGTCCTGGTGCCGTAGTCGCACAGGTACTCATTGATGGCCCTCTGCTGCGTGTGCAGCCACTGCAGCATGGCCAACATTGAGTTCCACCTAGTGGGCATGTCACATATAAGGCGGTTCTTCGGCAGGTTCCACTCCTTTTGCAGCTCAGCCAGCCGAGCACTGGCATTATATGATCTGCGGAAATGCACACAGACTTTCCTGGCCTGCCTCAGGACATCCTGTAAGCCCGGGTACCTGCCCAAGAACCGCTGCACCACCAGGTTAAGGACATGAGCCACACAGGGCACATGGGTCAGTTGTCCCTGTCGGAGGGCAGAGAGGAGGTTGGTGCCATTGTCGCAAACCACCATTCCTGCCTTAAGCTGGCGTGGCGTCAACCACCTCTCAGCTTGCCCCTGCAGAGCAGACAGAACCTCTGCCCCAGTGTGGCTCCTGTCCCCCAAACACACCAGCGCAAGCACGGCATGGCATCTTTTTGCCTGCGTACTTGCGTAGCCCCTTGAACGCCTACGGAGCACCGCTGGTTCCGAGGACAAAGCACAGGAAGAGGCCATGGAGGAAGAAGAAGAGGAGGGGGTGGAGGAGAGAGGTGTGTCACAACCAGTAGTTTTTTGGAGACGTGGCGGCGGAACAACCTCCAACACTACTGCACCTTGTCCTGCATCCTTCCCAGCTGCCAAAAGAGTGACCCAATGGGCCGTGAAAGAAAAGGTATCGTCCCTGTCCATTCCTGCTGGACCTTGAGTCTGCGGTAATATGCACCTTACCACTGACCGCCCTGTCCAGCGAGGCATGGACATTGCCTTCCACATGCCGGTAGAGAGCCGGAATCGCCTTCCGTGAGAAAAAGTGGCGTTTGGGAACCTGCCACTGAGGAACCGCACATTGCACAAACTCACGGAAGGGGGCCGAGTCTACCAACTGAAAAGGCAGCAGTTGAAGTACTAGCAATTTAGCCAAGCTAGCATTCAACCCCTGGGCGTGTGGATGGCTGGGAGTGAACTTCTTTCGATGGTCCAGCAGCTGGGGCAGGGAAATTTGCCTGCTACAATCGGACGTCTGTGTACTGCTAGCAGAGTGCCCGCAAGTACTTGGCTGTGACACACCTAATTCTACACCTTCATTCCTCTCAGTGCAGGTTTCAGAGAGGACTGAAGTTATAGTGGGGTTGGAGATCCCAGCTGATAAGGAGCAAGGAGAGGTCCGCTTTGTTTTTTGGTGTGTGTCTTTAAGGTAGGCTTGCCAACGAGCTGCATGGCAGGTCAACATATGTCTGGTCAAGCATGTGGTGCCCAATCGGCTGATGTTTTGGCCACGCGAGATACGCTTGAGACATATGTTGCAAATAGCAGCGGTGCAATCTGATGCACTCGACTCAAAAAAGGCCCACACCAAAGAACTTTTGGAACAACAAGCAGAGGCAGCGCCCTGCACAGGCGGAGCTCTGCGGTGTGATTCCGTCGGTGTGCTGCCCTTACGCTGGCCACCAAAGGGCATCCTGCCTCGTTGGAGATGTGCCTCCTCCTCATCCTCCTCTCTCCTATCAGGCACCCACGTGGAGTCAGTGACCTCATCATCCCCTTCCTCCTCATCACTGGAGCCAATCTGGCAGTATGCTGCAGCTGCTGGAACATGACTGCCAGATTGCTGTCCTTCTTGAGTATCCCCTCTCTCTGCGCTCACGCTACTGCCTTCCTTTAGCTGGGTATCATCATCAGACCCTTCAAAACGCTGGGTATCCTCCTGGAGCATGTACCCAACACTGTACTCAAACAGTTCGGGGGACTCCTCAGGAGGACATGGTGGGTCTAGGAAAGGAGGCACTGATGATGACATTGATACGAGGGAAGAGGACGCTTTGGCAGCTTCTTTGCCAGTACCCTGAGCCTGGGTGAGAGAGGATGAGGAGGGTTTGGTCATCCACTCTACCAAGTCTTCGGCATGATGCGGCTCAACACGTCCAGCTGCCGAAAATAAGGACAAGCGTGTCCCATGGCCATGTGCTGATGACGATGCACCGCGTCCACGACCAGCACTGTTGTCTTTTAGACACAGAGCCTGCTTGCCCTCTTTTATTAAGAAAAAGTTTGGTTTGGTATGGCGCACTTTGGAAAGGGCTGTGTAGAGGTCTATAAAGAAGGAAAGGAGGGGGGAGGGGTAATGCACTGGGTATAATTGTAAAGGCTCAGTTATTAATAGTTCAATAGTAAATATGTATGTCCATGTATGGAAGAAAAGTTTAGGGCGAGATTGCTGAGATTGATTAGATGGCTGCCAGTTCAGATTAGAAGCTAGAAGAGGCTCTGGAACAGACAAAATGAGAAAGGGAACGGCGCCCTCTAAATGCAGCAAGTAAAAACCGTTTTTAATTAAAAGATTAAAATACACTCACATTTGAGCAGTGGTAATGGAGCGTGTCAGGGGTTAACAGAAACTTCATCCGCAGATCCTCAGGGGTGATGGTGGTTTCACGGGCAGTTGGGCTGGAGTCCTCGATCCTGTGTCTCTTCCTGCACTTGATGTTGAGCAGCGCCGGCCGGAAACTTGGATCTGGACTGTGTGTGCTCCGTGGGGTCCTTGGGTCATCACTTCCGGGTCAGAGGTATGCGGGAGGTGCTTCGCGTTCAGGACATGCGTGTCCCTTCATCAGGCTAGTGTAGCGGCCATCTTAGGTGTGGTCATTTGTACCAGAGTGAGGAGAGGTGGGCGGGTTTGTCTTGTATTTTTGGCAACCATGGTAACCGCGCAAGCTGGGGCATGCTGTGTGCGGCGGGGATCATACTGGGCTGATAGATCGTGACACTCCAGGGAGGCAATGGCACAGGATGAGCCAAAGAAAAAAAAAAATATATATATATATATATATATATATAGAGAGAGAGAGAGAGAGAGAGAGAGAGAGAGAGAATAGCTTAGGCTGTGTATTTCATGTGTTCTTAAGAATTATACATAGTAGACTGTATACTATAAATTATACTACATAAAACAAAACAAACTATAATCTATATTCTGGTTCTATACTGATACTTACGGCCAAATACTGGGAATTTAATAGGAATCGTAGGGATATGATAAGAATATCTATATAGAGAAATAAAAGGTTATGTTTTTAAAAAAAGGGTTTCTTTAAAAAAAAAAAAAAAAAAAGGGTTATTTTACAGGATTATACTAATAATGAAGAAGATAACGAAAAATAAAATAAAGATAAAAAATAAATAAATATAAATATAAAGATGAAAATGAAAATGGAATTAGAATGGAATTAAAATAAAATATGATATATGAAATATGATATAGGATCTGAAAAAATGAACCATATGGTACTGGGGGAATATGTATACATATGTACTTGGGTTATGGCACTGGGGGTGTGTACGTAATGGATACACGCAGGACTATGTGCATGCATCCATATCAGCTGCACATATTCATATGTGCGCATGCCCACATGAACATATGGGTGCATAAATCTAAAATATTAGGGAAATATAGATTAATAGGGTAAGGTATACATATACATTAATTTGATAAGTACATGAGGATATGCACGTGCAGGTGTATACACACATGCATACATATATACACATACATACACACACACACACACACACACACACATGTGTGTGCACACCCGCACATATACAACAAAAATAACTACATAAATGCATGTATATAGGGCTATAGAAAAATATAGAAAAAATATAGAAAAAAAGGGTGTGTAAAATATGGGTGATTTCTGGGAGTGGTGTGGAAATGGCTTTTTTACTTTTTAGGCAAAAAAGGGGTTATTGGGTCACAGCAGGATGTTTATTTCTATGCCCTCATTGAGGCCTCCAGGCGATAAAGTATCCAAAGTATAGATCCAATAGTTCTCTCTCTCGCATAGTCTCTTGTATCGTTCAGCGGTGGGGAGGGTGTGGGGTATTGATTCAATCACCACTACTTTTAGTCCTATAGAGAGTTGTTTATGATATTGCTTCAAATGTCTGGGTACACTATGCTTATCTGAGCCCTTCTCCACTAAATTTCGGTGCTCTCCAAAACGTTTTCGCAATGTTCGTATGGTGCGGCCTACATAGAGCAAGCCGCAGGGGCATGTGAGGCAGTATATTACATACTCTGATCCACAATTATAGAAATCTGGAATGGTATATAGTTTTCCATTATGGGTGAAGTTTTTTTGTCTGTGTGTGACGTGTGAACAGGTAAGGCAGAGGCGTTTTTTACATTGGTACATGCCTTTAATGTCAAAGAACATGGATGGTGCACTAGCCGTTGGGCGCAGTGGTTTGAGTTTGCTGGGGGCTATTTGGGTTTTGATGTTTTTGGCCCGCCTGTAAGTTACTAGGGGTTTTTCACTGAGGACGGACTTAAGGTGTGGATCTTCATTAAGAATAGACCAGTGCTTTGCAAAGATGTTTTCCATTTTTTTGAATTTGTTGTGAAACTGAGTCACAAATCTGACTGATTGTGTAGTGTCTCCTGTGTTTTTGTTGGTTAACTCCTCTTTGGTGGTTGGTACTGTATATTGGCAGTTTGATAATGTTTGTAGGCTTCATCTACAATCGGGTCAGGGTAACCCTTTTCTTTGAATTTAGTCTTGAGAATTAGGCCCTGAGTATTATAGTCCTGTTCGCGGGTACAGTTGTGTTTGAGATGGCAGAATTGGCTTTTTGGGATGTTTTTTACCCACCGGGGGTGATGGCAGCTGTTATAATGCAAATAAGAGTTTCCTGCGGTGGGTTTGGTGTAGTTGGTAGCACAAATGGTGTTATTATGGTGGAATAATTCTAGATCTAGAAAGGCCAGTTTTTCGTTCTCAGATACTGAGGTGAAGGATAGTCCCATGGCATTGTCATTGCAGTGCTGGACGAATGGGGGGATAGATGACTCAGGCCCATCCCAAATAATAACAATGTCGTCAATGTATCGCCCATAATAGACTAAATGGGATGTGTGTGGATTATTGTTGAAGATGTGGCGTTGTTCCCAGTAGCCCATAGTTAGATTGGCATAGCTAGGGGCAAAATTAGCGCCCATAGCTGTCCCTTGTATCTGGATGTAAAAGTCTCCTTGGGATTCAAAATAGTTGTGGGTGAGGCAGTATTCCAAAATATCCATTAAAAATTGTGTCTGACGTGAGTTGAGTAAAGGTTCATTATTGAGGTAATCTTGTATGGCCATGAGTCCGATGTTATGAGGAATCGAAGTATACAAGGAAACGACATCTAGGGAGAGCCACCGATAAGTCTGTTCCCAGGTATAATGTTGCAGCATATTAAGGAGGTGGATGCTGTCTTTGATATAGGAAGGTAGGTTTTGCACTATGGGTTGTAGGAAATGGTCCAGATAAATGGAAAAATAGCTAGTGACGCTTTCCATTGCTGCGACTATTGGTCTGCCAGGGTTTTTTTTTTGGTCTTTATGTACCTTTGGTAAATGATAGAAGTAGGGTCTTTTATAGAAGTTATGCCTTAGGTATGCAGCTTCATGTGCTGTAATTACACCATCTGTAGTGGCTTTATTGACAATGTTATGTGCTTCGATAGTAAAAGTCGGTAATGGGTCTCTAGGGAGTTTCCTATAGGTGGAACCATCTGATAGGAGTCGGGCATTCTCCGTTAGATAATCGGTGCGGTCCTGGACTACAATTCCGCCACCCTTATCTGCAGACCTAATGACAAGTTTTCTATTCTCTGTGAGTAGTTTTAGGGCTCTGCGTTCTGCGTTGGTGAGATTGGATACAGGGTTGGTTCTGTTAGTGGTTTCGTTGCACATTCGTAAAATGTCTGCATAGACAACCTGGTAGAAGGTTTGGATGAATGGACCTATGGCAAATGTCGGGAAAAAGATGGATTTTGGTCTAAACTTAGTACGTTGGGTAGGTGGAGAGGAGACAAGGTGTTGTGTCAAAGTTTCCACAAGATGATCGGTATATAATTCCTCTAGTTTGTCCAATGCCCTTAACTCGGGTGAACCCAGAATGGTGGTGGTGGAGGAATCATCATTAGGGGAGTCTTCAGTGGGACTATAGCATATGGTATTGTCACTGTTGTCATCCAAGACAGTATTAGAGGGCTGGCTGTGTTTCCTGGATGCTTGCATATTATAGTAACGTTTTATGGTGACGTTTCTAATAAATCTATTGAGATCAAGAAAAATGGTGAATGGATTTGGCATTGCTGAGGGTGCGAAAGTTAGGCCCCGAGCCAGCAGTGTTAGCTCAGGTGTGGATAAGGTATGATTTGAAAGATTGAAAATTTTTATAGTCTGCGTACCTTCTACCTCCCCCCTGTGTCTGTGTCTCCCCCCTCTTCTGCCTCTGTGGAGAGCTTTCTTTTTGGGCAGGAGAGGGGGGGGGACCACTAAAAAAGAAGAAGGAGAGGCCGCAGAACTGCCGAATACAAGAGTGGATGTTGATGGCGATTTTGTGTTGCCATCACTGGATGGGGGAACAGGCTGAGTATTTGACTCGTGGTTCGAATCAGAAGGTATATCATTTACTGCTGTGACCCTGTCAGGCTGTATGGTCGATGTGGGGAGTGGTTTTGGGGTGGGGGGTTTATTTATTTTGGTTATTTTGGGAGGTGGGATAGTGGGCTTGGTGGTGCAAGAGTCACGCACCAAGTGTGGATGAAGATGGGAATCTAGGGACATACAGTAAGAGGACATGGATTATTAGCAGATGATGGTGATCCACTGCGATTGTTGTAATTAGGTGGATGTCTTAGTTTGGTAAAGGGGTGAGGAGAACGGTTGGGCCTCAGGGCGATAGTAGGTCTGGGTTTACAATTCATCAATGGGATAATGATATGGCCCTCTGGCCTGGGTGGGGCAGGCATCTGGATAGAGATATTGTAATCTTCATGTGGCCTAAGCGGTTTTGTGGCGGGCCTCGGTTTTTTCCAACAAAAAATTCTATCAGTATTATAATCGTCAAAGTCTCTACGTATCTTCTGTAGTTTGTTTTTAATGAGGCAATCCTCTTCATATTTAGTGTTGAGTTTCAATTTTTTGTACCAGGAGGTGGGCAAGGAGGGGATGTGAGATTTCAGATCCTGTATTAGTTCTAATAGTTTGATAGTAAGAATGTCATATTGGTTGTTGCGCTGTCTAACAATAATTTCCATCCATTTCTGTGTGCAAAGCTCAGAGATGGTGGACCATTCAGAGGCTAGATCTATACTCAAAAACGAGCACGTTTTTTGGTTCCTGAGTCCTCTGGGAGAAATTTTGTGGTGTAGATATAATTCTAAAAAGAACCTATCCCACCACTGTTGGTTGATGGCGTTGATGGTATCTTCTATTTTGCGGAATTTGGTGCATGTGTGTCTATACGTATGTCGTGGGATGGTTGTTGTGGGGAGAAAGTATCCGTCTGGAAAATGTTCATATAGTTCATCCAGAATTGTGTATTTGACTGTTTCTATTTCGAGTATAATCTCCATGGTTGCCTGACCAGAAGGTGAACGGGTACAATAAATTGTACAGGGGTGGGTGATTTCAGCAAATGTATAAATTGCAGTTTTAAATGTTCAGAGTAGATAAATAATTGTTGCAGCCTATGACCAATGGCAGCACATACCCATGTACTTCTTAGAGAAAATGAAAACAAGAAAAAGTTTGGTTTGGTATGGCGCACTTTGGAAAGGGCTGTGTAGAGGTCTATGAAGAAGGAAAGGAGGGGGGAGGGGGAAGGGGTAATGCACTGGGTAGAATTGTAAAGGCTCAGTTATTAATAGTTCAATAGTAAATATGTATGTCCATGTATGGAAGAAAAGTTTAGGGCGAGATTGCTGAGATTGATTAGATGGCTGCCAGTTCAGATTAGAAGCTAGAAGAGGCTCTGGAACAGACAAAACGAGAAAGGGAACGGCGCCCTCTAAATGCAGCAAGCAAAAACTGTTTTTAATTAAAAGATTAAAATACACTCACATTTGAGCAGTGGTAATGGAGCGTGTCAGGGGTTAACAGAAACTTCATCCGCAGATCCTCAGGGGTGATGGTGGTTTCACGGGCA
This sequence comes from Rana muscosa, assembly GCA_029206835.1. NCBI lineage: Eukaryota > Metazoa > Chordata > Amphibia > Anura > Ranidae > Rana > Rana muscosa. The sequence goes on along the minus strand of CM055118.1, from coordinate 93,095,936 downwards.
GTTGGGCTGGAGTCCTCGATCCTGTGTCTCTTCCTGCACTGGATGTTGAGCAGCGCCGGCCGGAAACTTGGATCTGGACTGTGTGTGCTCCGTGGGGTCCTGGGGTCATCACTTCCGGGTCAGAGGTATGCGGGAGGTGCTTCGCGTTCAGGACATGCGTGTCCCTTCATCAGGCTAGTGTGGCAGCCATCTTAGGTGTGGTAATTTGTACCAGAGTTAGGAGAGGTGGGCGGGTTTGTCTTGTATTTTTGGCAACCATGGTAACCGCGCAAGCTGGGGCATGCTGTGTGCGGCGGGGATCATACTGGGCTGATAGATCGTGACACTCCAGGGAGGCAATGGCACAGGATGAGCCAAAGAAAAAAAAATATATATATATATATATATATATATATATATATATATATATATATATATAGAGAATAGCTTAGGCTGTGTATTTCATGTGTTCTTAAGAATTATACATAGTAGACTGTATACTATAAATTATACTACATAAAACAAAACAAACTATAAACTATATTCTGGTTCTATATTGATACTTACGGCCAAATACTGGGAATTTAATAGGAATCGTAGGGATATGATAAGAATATCTATATAGAGAAATAAAAGGTTATGTTTTTTTAAAAAAGGGTTTCTTTAAAAAAAAAAAAAAAAAAAAAAAAGGGTTATTTTACAGGATTATACTAATAATGAAGAAGATAACGAAAAATAAAATAAAGATAAAAAATAAATAAAATATAAAGATGAAAATGAAAATGGAATTAGAATGGAATTAAAATAAAATATGATATATGAAATATGATATAGGATCTGAAAAAATGAACCATATGGTACTGGGGGAATATGTATACATATGTACTTGGGTTATGGCACTGGGGGTGTGTACGTAATGGATACACGCAGGACTATGTGCATGCATCCATATCAGCTGCACATATTCATATGGGCGCATGCCCACATGAACATATGGGTGCATAAATCTAAAATATTAGGGAAATATAGATTAATAGGGTAAGGTATACATATACATTAATTTGATAAGTACATGAGGATATGCACGTGCAGGTGTATACACACATGCATACATATATACACATACACACACACGTGTGTGCACACCCGCACATATACAGCAAAAATAACTACGTAAATGCATGTATATAGGGCTATAGAAAAATATAGAAAAAATGGCTGTGTAAAATAGGGGTGATTTCTGGGAGTGATGTGGAAATGGCTTTTTTACTTTTTAGGCAAAAAAGGGGTTATTGGGTCACAGCAGGATGTTTATTTCTATGCCCTCATTGAGGCCTCCAGGCAATAAAGTATCCAAAGTATAGATCCATTATCAAACTGCCAATATACCAACCACCAAAGGAGGAGTTAACCAACAAAAACACAGGAGACACTACACAACCAGTCAGATTTGTGACTCAGTTTCACAACAAATTCAAAAAAATTGAAAAAATCTTTGCAAAGCACTGGTCTATTCTTAATGAAGATCCACACCTTAAGTCCGTCCTCAGTGAAAAACCCCTAGTAACTTACAAGTGGGCCAAAAACATCAAAACCCAAATAGCCCCCAGCAAACTCAAACCACTGCGCCCTACGGCTAGTGCACCATCCATGTTCTTTGACATTAAAGGCATGTACCAATGTAAAAAACGCCTCTGCCTTACCTGTTCACACGTCACACATAGACAAAAAAACTTCACCCATAATGGAAAACTATATACCATTCCAGATTTCTATAATTGTGGATCAGAGTATGTAATATACTGCCTCACATGCCCCTGCGGCTTGCTCTATGTAGGCCGCACCATACGAACATTGCGAAAACGTTTTGGAGAGCACCGAAATTTAGTGGAGAAGGGCTCAGATAAGCATAGTGTACCCAGACATTTCAAGCAACATCATAAACAACTCTCTATAGGACTAAATGTAGTGGTGATTGAATCAATACCCCACACCCTCCCCACCGCTGAACGATACAAGAGACTATGCGAGAGAGAGAACTATTGGATCTATACTTTGGATACTTTATCGCCTGGAGGCCTCAATGAGGGCATAGAAATAAACATCCTGCTGTGACCCAATAACCCCTTTTTTGCCTAAAAAGTAAAAAAGCCATTTCCACACCACTCCCACAATTCACCTATATTTTACACACCCTTTTTTTCTATATTTTTCTATAGCCCTATATACATGCATTTATGTAGTTATTTTTGCTGTATATGTGCGGGTGTGCACACACATGTGTGTGTGTGTGTGTATGTGTATATATGTATGCATGTGTGTATACACCTGCACGTGCATATCCTCATGTACTTATCAAATTAATGTATATGTATACCTTACCCTATTAATCTATATTTCCCTAATATTTTAGATTTATGCACCCATATGTTCATGTGGGCATGCGCCCATATGAATATGTGCAGCTGATATGGATGCATGCACATAGTCCTGCGTGTATCCATTACGTACACACCCCCAGTGCCATAACCCAAGTACATATGTATACATATTCCCCCAGTACCATATGGTTCATTTTTTCAGATCCTATATCATATTTCATATTTCATATTTTATTTTAATTACATTCTAATTCCATTTTCATTTTCATCTTTATATTTATATTTATTTATTTTTTATCTTTTGTGACAGCAGGAAGGTAAAGTCACCTGGTTGCATCCAGGGGGGTAGATATATTTCTCCCAGATTCAGGCTTTATGCCGACTTATACAACTAGGGAGTTGATGAAGCCCAGCTGAGGCTAGTGGGCTCATGAATGACTCATACCTCTAGGGAGAGTGCTGGGCGTCGTGAGGCAGGGAGTTGATGAGACCAGCTGAAGCCTGTCAGTTCGTTTAAGGCCTCTATAAAAACTCCCAGATTCATTAGGTGTTTGCTCATGCCTGGAACCAGACCTGTGTGGACTGTCTAGGGAGAGTGAACCCCTGTGCGGTGAGGCAAAGCCTGTGTGGCTATTTGTTTGGACTTTTACTAAACCAGGGACTTAGGGACTAGGACAGCACCAGGCTGATCCCAGTTGTTAGTTTAGGAAACCTGCATGTTTAGTCAGAGGTCAAACTGACCAGGATTTATTTTGTTTGTTTCTTTTTGGCTTTGCTGTGTTTTTGTCACTGTACATAGAGAAATAAACCGCACCTTTTGATTTTGAAAACCACAACCTCCGTCTGCTGGCCCTGTTTTTGTGTGGGGAGCCCAACCAGGGGGTCACACACACCCGCTACCGAGTTAACCCCCTCACAGTTGGTGGAGAACCAGTGGCAGTTTTTTTTAAGCCAGCATGGAGGAGATACTGAAACAGCTGGCTCTAGCAAATGCCAATCAACAGCAGACAAATGCAGGTTTGCAAAGGAGCCTTGCAGCCCAGCAGCAAGCTCATCAACAAGCCCAGCAGCAATCTGAGGCCCGCTTCATAGACCTGTTACAGAAGCAAGAGCAGAGACTACAACAAATGGAAGCAGTAATGCAGCAACGTCCGCAGACCAGTGAGGAAAGCCGTCCCACTAATACCGCGTCCTTTGGGGTGAGTCGTTTATTGACAAAAATGACTGGAGAGGATGATCCAGAGGTATTTTTGACCACATTTGAAAGGACTGCTGAAAGAGAAAAGTGGCCTGAGGAGCAGTGGGCTGGACTGGTGGCTCCTCTGTTAACTGGTGAATCGCAGAAGGCTTACTATGACCTAGAGCCTGACCAAGCAAAAGACTATGTGATGCTAAAAGCTGAAATATTGGCAAGGCTGGGTGTCACCCTGGCTGTCCGGGCTCAGCGTGTGCATAACTGGACTTTCCAGCTTGGAAAACCCCCCAGGTCTCAAATGTATGATCTCATTCACCTGAGCAGGAAGTGGCTACAGCCAGAGACTTTGTCCGCACCGGAGATTGTGGAACGTGTTGTGATGGATCGTTTCTTGAGAGCTCTTCCTACCGCCATTCAAAAGTGGGTAAGCCATGGAGACCCAGAAACGGCCGGTAAACTTGTGGATCGTGTAGAGAGATACTTGGCTACAGAGAACCTGACGGCCTCTTCCAGAGACTCTCGGACTTTCCACCCTAAGACCAGACCATCCCCAGGGGCGGATAAGAGGATTCCAAGGGGTGAGGGTGGAGAGAGTGAGAGGGTGGGAGCTCTACCCCAAGTTTGGCGAGAACAGCCTGGGAAATCAGCGGCTCAAGAGGCCGCAAGAAGGATCGTTTGCTACCGCTGCCGGCAAGCGGGACATATTGCAGCAAATTGCCCGGTTGTGGAGGAACCCATGCAATGTGACTTTCTGATGGACAGACGTCAGTCGCTGTGTGCGACAGTCGCATGCACTGCCATTCGGGGAACTGAGAAACATTTATGCAAAATGTGTATTAATGGTAGAAATGTTGTGGTATTACTGGATTCAGGTAGCCTTGTGACCCTGATAAAGGCTGAATTAGTTAAAACAGAGGTCTCTGGGAATAGCAAGGTAGCTGTTATTTGTGTGCATGGGGACACCCGAGAGTATCCAGTGACTACAGTGTGTTTCGAGACCCCCAAAGGTACCCTCTCTCATCCAGTGGGGTTAGTATCTCAATTACCGCATGATGCCATTGTGGGAAGGGATTTTCCGAAGTTCTGGGAACTGTGGGATGATCCTGAGCCCCCCACTGGTGCCCCTATGTACCAGGAATGTGATAGCCAGAACTCCTCTGAGAGTGGTGAGGACTCTCCAGAATTTCCCTTGTCAGTATTGGCAGGGGAGACTCAAGAAACTGGAGAGGAGCCCACCTCCTCAGACGAAAACCTACCGTCTGTGGAGTTTTCTGATCTGGAGGTTCACAGGGAAAATTTTGCCACAGAACAGTTAAAAGACCCCGCCCTAATAAAGGCACGGGAAAACGTAGTGGAAATAGATGGCGAGTTAGTGAACCCAGATAATACCTGCACTTACCCATACTTCAGCGTAGAGAAGGACCTACTGTATCGGGTGGCAAAAAGGGCAGAAGAAACCGTTGAGCAGCTGGTGGTGCCCAAACCTTACAGGAAGTTGGTGTTGGAGTTGGCCCATGGGCACATTCTTGGAGGTCATCTGGGGACAGAGAAAACCCGAGAGAGGGTATTACAGAGATTCTATTGGCCTGGGGTGATGAAGGACATAGAAAATTATTGTTCCTCCTGCCCTGTGTGTCAGAGGTCGGCCCCGATGCCACATTTCCGTAGCCCGCTGGTCCCTCTACCCATCATTGAGGTCCCGTTTGAGAGAATCGCAATAGATTTGGTAGGTCCTATAATCAAGTCCGCTAGGGGGCACCAGTACATATTGGTTATAATGGACTATGCCACCCGTTATCCAGAAGCGATCCCTCTCAGAAATACCTCGGCCAAAACCATAGCCAAAGAGCTATCTCTTGTTTTTAGCCGGGTGGGTATTTGTAAAGAACTGCTTACGGACCAAGGTACACCCTTTATGTCCCGGGTTATGAAAGAGCTGTGTAAATTGTTCAAAGTGACGCAATTGCGTACATCTGTGTATCACCCCCAAACCGATGGGCTGGTTGAAAGATTCAACAAAACCCTAAAACAAATGTTGAAGAAAGTGGTGGATAGAGATGGAAAGGATTGGGACTGTCTACTTCCTTATTTGATGTTTGCTATTAGGGAGGTGCCCCAATCCTCTACGGGATTCTCCCCCTTTGAGTTACTGTATGGGAGACACCCAAGAGGGCTGTTGGATATTGCCAAGGAAACTTGGGAAAGTGAGAGTTCTCCCCACAGGAGTGTGATTGAGCATGTCGCCCTGATGCAAGATCGAATTGCACAGGTAATGCCCATCGTGAAGGAACATTTGGCCCAAGCGCAGTTGGCACAGCAGAGAGTGTACAACCGTGGAGCAAAGACCCGTACCTTTTCCCCGGGGGATAGGATATTGGTACTTGTCCCTACGGTTGAAAGTAAATTCCTTGCCAAATGGCAAGGCCCCTACGAGATAATGGAAAAAGTGAGCGAAGTGAATTACAAGGTCAGACAACCAGGAAGGCGAAAGCCCGAACAGATATATCACGTTAATCTGTTGAAAGCCTGGAGGGATAGAGAGTCCCTAGTCGCAGAAACTTGGGCACCAGCTCAAACTGGTTGCGTGATTCCGGAGGTTGGAATAGCAGCCACCTTGTCACAACCCCAACAACAGGAGGTTAAGGAGTTTGTGCTTCGCAACAAGGAGGTGTTCTCTGAGCTGCCGGGACAAACATCTGGGGTAGAGCATGATATTATTACCCCGCCCGGTGAAAGGGTGAAGTTAAAACCCTATCGGATCCCAGAGGCCCGACGGGAGGCAATACGGGAGGAAGTACAGAAAATGCTGAACTTAGGGGTGATAGAGGAGTCCCAAAGTGATTGGTCTAGTCCCATTGTGTTGGTGCCTAAACCGGATGGGAGCTGGCGATTTTGTAACGATTTTCGTCAGTTGAACAAAGTTACAAAATTTGACACCTACCCCATGCCACGTATAGATGAGTTGATCGACCGGCTGGGAACAGCCCGATACATGACGACTCTTGACCTCACAAAAGGGTATTGGCAAATTCCCCTGGCCAAGTCGGCCAAAGAGAAAACCGCATTTGTAACCCCAGACGGGGCGTTCCAATATAAGAGAATGCCGTTCGGGTTACAGAATGCGCCGGCCACATTCCAGCGGAAAATGGACCAGATGCTGAGGCCCCATCGGAAGTATGCTGCGGCTTACCTGGATGACGTAATTGTCCATAGCACAGATTGGGCCTCACATCTGCCAAAAGTGCAAGCAGTCCTGGACTCTGTTCGGGAAGCGGGGTTTACGGCTAACCCCAAGAAGTGTACCATTGGGCAGGAGGAGGCCAAATATCTTGGGTACACCATTGGCAGGGGAGTAATAAAACCCCAACTCAACAAAGTCGAGGCCATCCAGAGTTGGCCACGTCCCAACAGCAAGAAGCAGGTACGAGCCTTTCTGGGAATCGCGGGTTATTATCGGCGCTTCATTCCCCACTTTGCTTCTAAGGCTGTGCCCCTAACCAACCTGACGAAAGGGAAAGGGTCGGTCATGATTAAATGGACCCCCGAGGCTGAGGCAGCATTCCAATTCTTGAAACAAGCCTTATGTAGCCAGCCAGTGTTGTACTCACCCGACTTCTCTAAAGACTTTGTCGTACAAAGTGATGCGTCAGATGTGGGGTTAGGAGCAGTATTGTCCCAGGTCTGGAACGGGGAAGAGCACCCAGTCATTTACCTCAGCAGGAAGTTGAAGTCCCATGAGGTAAATTACGCCACGGTTGAAAAGGAGTGTTTAGCGGTGAAGTGGGCTCTAGATTCCCTTCGGTACTATCTGCTAGGTAGGCACTTTGACATGGTTACGGATCACGCTCCGTTAAAGTGGATGGCTCAAAACAAGGAGACAAATAGAAGAGTGAATAGGTGGTTCCTGGCCCTACAGGAATTCAACTTCACAGTAAAGCATCGCCCTGGCGTTCAAATGGGGAATGTGGATGCTTTGTCTCGAGTACATGAATGCCTGATTGCTGGTGTTCCAACCCCAAGGTTAAAACAAGAGGGGGGGGTATGTGACAGCAGGAAGGTAAAGTCACCTGGTTGCATCCAGGGGGGTAGATATATTTCTCCCAGATTCAGGCTTTATGCCGACTTATACAACTAGGGAGTTGATGAAGCCCAGCTGAGGCTAGTGGGCTCATGAATGACTCATACCTCTAGGGAGAGTGCTGGGCGTCGTGAGGCAGGGAGTTGATGAGACCAGCTGAAGCCTGTCAGTTCGTTTAAGGCCTCTATAAAAACTCCCAGATTCATTAGGTGTTTGCTCATGCCTGGAACCAGACCTGTGTGGACTGTCTAGGGAGAGTGAACCCCTGTGCGGTGAGGCAAAGCCTGTGTGGCTATTTGTTTGGACTTTTACTAAACCAGGGACTTAGGGACTAGGACAGCACCAGGCTGATCCCAGTTGTTAGTTTAGGAAACCTGCATGTTTAGTCAGAGGTCAAACTGACCAGGATTTATTTTGTTTGTTTCTTTTTGGCTTTGCTGTGTTTTTGTCACTGTACATAGAGAAATAAACCGCACCTTTTGATTTTGAAAACCACAACCTCCGTCTGCTGGCCCTGTTTTTGTGTGGGGAGCCCAACCAGGGGGTCACACACACCCGCTACCGAGTTAACCCCCTCACACTTTATTTTATTTTTCGTTATCTTCTTCATTATTAGTATAATCCTGTAAAATAACCCCTTTTTTTTTTTTTAAAGAAACCCTTTTTTAAAAAACATAACCTTTTATTTCTCTATATAGATATTCTTATCATATCCCTACGATTCCTATTAAATTCCCAGTATTTGGCCGTAAGTATCAATATAGAACCAGAATATAGTTTATAGTTTGTTTTGTTTTATGTAGTATAATTTATAGTATACAGTCTACTATGTATAATTCTTAAGAACATATGAAATACACAGCCTAAGCTATTATATATATATATATATATATATATATATATATATATATATATATATATTTTTTTTTTTTTCTTTGGCTCATCCTGTGCCATTGCCTCCCTGGAGTGTCACGATCTATCAGCCCAGTATGATCCCCGCCGCACACAGCATGCCCCAGCTTGCGCGGTTACCATGGTTGCCAAAAATGCAAGACAAATCCGCCCACCTCTCCTCACTCTGGTACAAATTACCACACCTAAGATGGCCGCCACACTAGCCTGATGAAGGGACACGCATGTCCTGAACACGAAGCACCTCCCGCATACCTCTGACCCGGAAGTGATGACTCCAGGACCCCACGGAGCACACACAGTCCAGATCCAAGTTTCCGGCCGGCGCTGCTCAACATCCAGTGCAGGAAGAGACACAGGATCGAGGACTCCAGCCCAACTGCCCATGAAACCACCATCACCCCTGAGGATCTGCGGATGAAGTTTCTGTTAACCCCTGACACGCTCGATTACCACTGCTCAAATGTGAGTGTATTTTAATCTTTTAATTAAAAACAGTTTTTACTTGCTGCATTTAGAGGGCGCCGTTCCCTTTCTCGTTTTGTTTGCCCTCTTTTATTGGCTCCTGACTGTCTGCCTCTTCTTGTTGGCCTTCCAGACATAGTAATGGGCTGCAGGGAGATGGGAAAACCAGGAATTGGAGTAGTGAATATTGTGCTGGAGGCACACAACACCCACTAACTCCTGCAGATGCCTTTATTAGAGAACACCAGCAATAAAGGGTAGATACAGGTGTATACTGTGCTGTGCTGGAGGGACCCAACACCCACTAACTCCTGCAGATGCCTTTATTAGAGAACACCAGCAATAAAGGGTAGATACAGGTGTATACTGTGCTGGGGCACACAACACCCACTAACTCCTGCATATGCCTTTATTAGAGAACACCAGCAATAAAGGGTAGATACAGGTGTATACTGTGCTGTGCTGGAGGGACACAACACCCACTAACTCCTGCAGATGCCTTTATTAGAGAACACCAGCAATAAAGGGTAGATACAGGTGTATACTGTGCTGTGCTGGAGGGACACAACACCAACTAACTCCTGCAGATGCCTGTATTATAAAACAGCAAAAAAGTGTAGATACAGGTTTATACTGTGCTGGGGCACATAACACCCACTAACTCCTGCAGATGCCTGTATTATAGAACAGCAAAAAAGTGTAGATACAGGTGTATACTGTGCTGGGGCACGCAACACCCACTAACTCCTGCAGATGCCTGTATTATAGAACAGCAAAAAAGTGTAGATACATGTGTAGCGGGGTCTCTAAATTTAGGTGGGGTACACCTGGATGGAAGTTCAGGTGTGTAAGTATGGGAGTAATGACCATTTGTATTCGTGGAGGATTGGGCAGTGTAATAATCTCCTTGGCCTGTGGGTGGCAGGTGCCCGCAGGCTCGAGATAGATTCTACGAGGAAGCCTAGTCCTCCAACTGCTCTTCCACAATCCACAGCATTACCTGTTTTGTTGGTGGGGAAACAGCGAACATCCCTACGGGCACCGAGAGAAAAGCCATCAGAGGTAGTGAAAGTACCTCAGCACCCGGAGGCCATCGTTCAACCAGGAGAAGGTGAGCGGGCCTCCTTTAGCCCGATTGCAATGACTCTTTTCTCAGAGGGTCGCTCACGAGTATGGATGGGAGTATCCGTACTTGCCCAGAGACTTGTTGTTTGAGGTTGAAGTTCTGCGACAGCGATGGTACGATGAGTTTGTTTGGGAGAAACTTAAAGTGCCTCATGCTCGGCGATACTTGTCCTGTTCGCCACCCGTGTCGAAAAAGTTTAGGGACTGCAGAGCAGACTGGATGTGGGGCCGCCATATCCATGCAGACAAGGTACGCATCTGCAGGAAAGATGGAGAGGACGCTGACTATTCGATTGAGGTTTTCGATAAACATCTGAAGCCCTTGTTCTTGCCTGACCCGAAGTTTTATTTGTGAGAAGAGACTCACTTGTTTTCCTGTGACGAATTTCTGGAAGTGTTCTTGCCAGAGCATCGAACTGTACCCTAGTTTTTTATTTGGGTTTTGTTTTTTTCTACTCTTTTGGAGGAATGAGAGCTGTTTGTTTGTTCTCTCTTCTTCACAGTTCAAAGACAGAGACTTTGGGGGTAGAATCAGAGTAGGGACGCAGGAAGACTGAAGATTTTACCAAGTGTCATCACCGTGGCATCGTCACCAGGTGGCGGTGTTGCGCAACGGCTGTTGCTTGTACATTTGCATCATTTACTTATTGGAGCGAGTGGGTCTCTCGGCTGATAGACCCATTCATTCCAAATTAACACAGAATGTCAGGATGTGGTTTTTCTTGCGTGTTGTTTTTTTTTCTTTCTTTCCCTCTGCAGGAGATTCGTCTGTCAAGACTACTGAGTATGGGGTGGTTCTTAGATAGTAAAGGGAGGGATTGTATACGTGTACATACAGATGGTTTTAAAAAAAAAAAAGTTTATTGTTTTATGTTCCCCTCCCCTTTGAGCAGGTCTTGGTATGAGTAAGGTTAAAATTTTTAGGGATGCTTCTGGGGTCAGATTTATGTCACCACCTTTAGGAGGCATGGATTTAAACCAGACGCTGGGGACCAGCGTCAAATCACAGGGGGAAGTGTGTAGCGGGGTCTCTAAATTTAGGTGGGGTACACCTGGGTGGAAGTTCAGGTGTGTAAGTATGGGAGTAATGACCATTTGTATTCGTGGAGGATTGGGCGGTGTAATAATCTCCTTGGCCTGTGGGTGGCAGGTGCCCGCAGGCTCGAGGTAGATTCGCTGCCACAGAGCTGTTCTTTTTGTCCCTTCTCGGAGATGGTACGGCGAGGGCGGGGAACCTGCCGTGGCGTCATTGGAGGGGATAAAAGGGGGAGACGCCCTGGTCACAAGTTCTTGCTCTTCTGGAGGTTCTTCATCACGTGCCCAGGCACCTTAGGCCTGGGTGCGGGCGGGTCTGCATTCCGGTTCAGGTGCCCTAGGCCTGATCGGAATGGAGTTGGAGTCCATCCAAGGCACCTTCAGCCTGGGGTGAGGTACTAAACCAGGAGGCCTGGGGCCCAGTGACTTCGGCTGGGTCCCGCGAGGGTGGAGAAGTCCGAGGGTCCCTGAAGTGGATGGGGCCCATGTCTGAGGTGAGGAGGCCAGGGAGGTTACCCATTCGGAGAGTCTGGAAAAGCATGGGCCTCTGGTAACTCCCTTGGAGGGACATCTTCCCCTGACAGGGGCCGCAACGCAGCGAAGGTACTCCTATCTATGTTCTCTTGAGTCGCTGGTAGAGACTCTCAAGTTCTAAGTCCTTTCTAGCCAAGGTTATAGTAACCGCTGGTGAAATCACAGTGGTTTAGTTGACAATCAGGACAATGCCTCGACCTGCTCATCCCCCTATCAAACTGTTATCAAGTCTCAACCAGTTGGCTACTGAAGCACTGTTTATTGTGAGATATGCAATAAAACAAGAGTTGGACTGTGATCGGTGTGTGGAACTCTGGTTAATGGGAGCAAAGGGAAGTGTTGGCACAGCAGGACTTAGTTCTTTACAGAAGCACACAGGCCCGAGGAAATATCTGATACTGGCCTTCACCTCACCCACAGCTATGGGGAGGACATGGGCCATAGCGCATCTCACCCTGTCGTGTGTGATACCCCTAGACAAAAGGGATGGGGTGAGGCCGCTACACATGTGTATACTGTGCTGGGGCACACAACACCCACTAACTCCTGCAGATGCCTGTATTATAGAACAGCAAAAAAGTGTAGATACAGGTGTATACTGTGCTGGGGCACACAACACCCCCTAACTCCTTCAGATGCCTGTATTATAGAACAGCAAAAAAATGTAGATACAGGTGTATACTGTGCTGGGGCACACAACACCCACTAACTCCTGCAGATGCCTGAGAAAAGAACACACTGTCCCCGCCTATCTAGCTTAGAGAACAGTAATAAAGAGTAGATACAGGTGTATACTGTGCTGGGGCACACAACACCCACTAACTCCTGCAGATGCCTGTATTATAGAACAGCAAAAAAGTGTAGATACAGGTGTATACTGTGCTGGGGCACACAACACCCACTAACTCCTGCAGATGCCTATATTAGAGAACACCAGCAATTAAGGGTAGATACAGGTGTATACTGTGCTGGGGCACACAACACCCACTAACTCCTGCAGATGCCTGTATTATAGAACAGCAAAAAAATGTAGATACAGGTGTATACTGTGCTGGGGCACACAACACCCACTAGCTCCTGCAGATGCCTGAGAAAAGAACACACTGTCCCTGCCTATCTAGCTTAGAGAACAGCAATAAAGGGTAGATACAGGTGTATACTGTGCTGGAGGCACACAACACCCACTAACTCCTGCAGATGCCTGAGAAAAGAACACACTGCCCCTGCCTGCCTATCTAGCTTAGAGAACAGCAATAAAGGGTAGATACAGGTGTATACTGCGCTGGAGGCACACAAAACCCACTAACTCCTGCAGATGCCTGAGAAAAGAACACACTGTCCCTGCCTGCCTATCTAGCTTAGAGAACAGCAATAAAGGGTAGATACAGGTGTATACTGCGCTGGAGGCACACAACACCCACTAACTCCTGCAGATTCCTGAGAAAAGAACACACTGTAGAACACACTGTCCCTGCCTATGTAGCTCTTTCCCTGCACGCCGGAACACACTACACAAGGCCACCGCGCTGGTGGCCTTTTATAGTGTGGGGCATGTACTAAACCCCCCTGAGCTATGATTGGCCACAGGCATCCTGCCTGTGGCCAATTATGGCTCTCCTCGCTGCCGGCGCTGTGATTGGCCAAGCATGCGGGGTCACAGTGCATGCTTGGCCAATCACAGCGCTGGCAATGCAGTGCAATGGCGCAGTGCATTGTGGGGCGTTCGCGTCACACGAATTTGGCGCGAACGGCCCACAAAGTTCTGGTTTCACCGAACAGGCGAACTCATCCCTAGTTCCTGTGAGTGGCTGAGCAGCACTCACCGATTCAATTTTGTTTTGGGAATAGGACGGGAAGTCCCCGTACTGCTGCTGGAACACAGTCCTGTATACTGTTTGTAGATGATGCTACATATAGTACAGTTTATACAGTGCTCCCAATTGGGCGCATATACTAGTGAAGGAAACTGTTCATTTGGACTAGCTTGGTCCAAAAGAACTTTTTAAAATTCACTAAAACAGCAGGGAACGGTCAAATTTCGATCAGCCTTCTGGCTGAATAAAAAAAAAAAACTGTCAGTGTATGGCCAGCTTTATATTTCGGAGTTGAGCTTAAAAAAAATATTTAAGGATTTGTTAATGAATATATAAGTGGTAGGATTAAGTGGTAGGTTTTAATATCTGCTTGTAGCACAGAGCCAAACCAGCAAAAGATCTTTTTACTCAATTCAATTTCAGCTCAGACAGAGAATGTTATTTCATGTGTCCTTACTTTACAGCCTGTGCACCTGACTGTATTTAGTGTTTGCTGGGAAAATACCGCAGCTTGTGCATAAAATTTTACATGGCTTGTCAAGCAATCACCCATGCTCTGTACATATTTTAATATTTTTGAAAGGAAATTAGATCCTCTATTCTGAATAAACATGAATAGCTCAAACAAACTGTCCTTGTCACTTGGCATTACTAGAAGGTATCCTACTAAATTTATTGTTTGTCTTTTGGTGGTGCGATAGCTTCATGGAGTGTAACAAAGTGGGAAAGAATAATGACAGAAGTAATAATAGTAGCAAAAATAATATACTTTATATAAAAATAACATTTTTGACATGCTATTCAAAAACAAGCGCACTTTTTCCAGGAGTAGATACCTATGATCCACCGCAGTAGTCCGTGTCTGCTGCCAACTAGTCTCTTCATCCTGATGTCATCATGCCGTGCATACTTCTGGAGCCTGCAAGAACCCTGTAGGCAGGTGCACCTTCTCCACTGCAGGTGGCGCTCAACCGTAGCTGCTTTGCAGAGGGAGAGGAACCCGAGAGGAACATGGTTCCTCTATGGTTTCCTTGATCACTGGGAGAGCTATCCGATTAGATGCTGCTGCTACATGTGACTCTGGTGGTCATCTTGGGTCAGACAGAGTCTATTTAAAGCCCTGGCTCGGTGCACAGTTTGCGTGTGAGTAATGTAGGGCCAGGTTACCCATCTGACAAGGACAGTATCAGCGGTGGGGAGAGGTTTCACATAGGTAGAGAAAGAGCAGGGACATGCTAACCTTCCTGGAATCTTCTGGGTGCAGACCGGCCAGGCTGCATTCTATCCGTACAGACAGACGCTGTTGGAGCATTTGAGACCCGAGTTTGACTACAATACAGTTCTGGTACGGCATATGGACTCTGAGTGTTTACTGCCTGATGCACCACACTGCATCCTCTCAACAACCCTGCTGCTGGGCAGCCAAAAGAAAATGTCTAAAGCACCCAGACAGAGTGGTAGGCACCTGAAATAGGACCCTTTCACTCTGCTGTCTGGAAGATAGAAGCCACAGGAGCAGAAGCATCATGACTATGGATTTTGCTGAAAAAAAGGGCAATCCCTGGCTAGAGCAGAGCTTTACAGCACCACTTCAGAAAAAACTTTTTTACTGTGTAGCACCCTCAACTTAGGTAGGCACTAGAGTAGGGTTTTTTGTTCTGTAGAGTAGGAACATTTAGGCAGGCCTGGCTGGCAGCCAGGCCTATCTGTTTTGGTTTGTGAGGGCTGGAACTGGCTCAGAGTTAGCAGCTGGTGACTCACAGGCAGCGTCACTGAGACCTCCCTCTTTCTTCTAGAGGATTCTAGAAGGAGAGGAGGAGAGGAGAGATGGAGCTGCCTGGGGTGTTCTAAGGAGCCCTGACCAATTCCCAACCTGTATTGGTAGGGGGAAGGCCTCCTTAAATACCTAGAGTCAGCCCAGCAGGGGATGAGATGTCGGGTGCAAGAACTGGAGATGGAGTACTGGGCTGTCTGGGCCTTTGAGGGAGCTCCCTATTCTGGGGGGGGGGACCTTGGGACTGGGGCTCGGGTGCAGGATGGATGATGGATCCCTTCAAGAAAGCGTGAAGGTTCTGGACAGGAGGCACAGGAGGAGCAAGAGAAGACAGCAGGAGCTAGTACTGTAGGGCAAATCTTCAGGAGGGACCCACCGATTGTAGCTAGGAGGGCTGGTGAGTGACATGTGCAGTCAGGAGTACTGGGGAGGCATGCCTGAAAGAACTTAGAGGAAACAGTCAGAGATGGATGCAGAGACAGTAGTGAGGGCTGCAATGTCATAGGTAGTGGAGTCAGGCAGCTGCAGCCAGGAGGGCTGGCAGGGCCTGAAGAGGGCTGACTGGGAGCTGTAGTCCATCAATAGGGCAGCTAGCACTAAAGACTTTCTACTTATGCTACACTATAGGGGCCCATGGTCCCTGCCTGCAAAGGACAATTGCTGAGGCCTGGCTGAGCCAGTGTCAGGCCTTACCTTACATGTGCTAGCTGGTCCTGAGGATTAAGAGTTGTGCAGGCGGAAGGAAGAGGAATAGTCTGCAAGCAAGGAAAGTGCTGGAGGAGACTGAAGTTGTAACTTGTACAGAGAAGTGTATATAGTTGTCCCAATTGATTGATATACAATCCACCAATTGATTGATGTACAATTCACCGGGCATGCCATATTTCCCTCACCCCACCCAAGTTAAATTCCCTCAATAAAATAAACAAAAACAAGCATATAGACTGTTCATTGCATCAAAGTGACTGAGGAGTGAATGCCAGGCTAGGCAGGGTGACAGGTGGACCACAACACTCAGCGGCTCTTATGGGGGCACCCCTACAACTCCTTTGTTTAAAATGGAGCAATGTTAAAGTGGTCTTTGCCTCTAATGCCTCACTTCCACAGGTAAAGAAATTTAGTGGAAATATTTCCCACCGGGACCCCCAAAGGAGCCATTGGATATGAAATGAATCCCCCTTACCTGTTCTGAGGCTGCTCACCCTGCTTCCAGTCCCAGTAGCACACAGACAAACTCAGGCTTCAGAGGGATATTGTTCCAAAAGCGGGACAGTCTCTCCAAATAAGGGACAGTTGGGAACTATCCATACCCCCTATTGCATGTTGAGCCTATTTAGATCTACTTTAAAAGCTACTATTCTGAACTTGCCATTTAGAACGCAGACCCATATTTGCTTGTTCAAATCTAAAAAAGTTTGCTTGGGGCTTTAACTGTTACCGTCCCTACAAATGAACACCACACGCCATAGTACTGGTCCTCCTGCAGATCATAAAAATCATTATGGAATTATTTATTTCCCTCCAGTTCTGAATTTGGGTTTTCTCCATAGCAGCAACATTTTAACAGTCATAGAAATAAACGGATTCACTCTGTGGCATGGATTCTTTCAGTTTGGATGTTTGTCACCCAGAAGGGAAAATGATGGTAATTTTCAAAACGGCTTTTGGAAAATCGGAGAAATCATGCTTGTGATACAAGTTTAAAATCAAGCGACTTTTCATCATTGCTACTGCACTTGGCCTACTGAGTCCATGTAGGAAGAAACCGCCAAAGTAGGTTGGGAGTATCGACTTGAGAATTTTTTTCATATTGTGGAACAAGAAACAAAATGGGTCCTATGTGAAGCTTTCATGTGGTTCCATTAGGCTCCTCTCACACTACCGCGACTTCAAAGTCGTGCGATTTTGACGCAGTTTTGCGGGCGCGAGTTTGACGTGATTTTTGCAGCGATTTCAGGGAATGCCTGTGTAACTCGCATCAAAGTTGGACCAAAGTAGTGCAGGGACTACTTTGAAATCGGCACGACTTGAAATCGTACTAATATGAATGGTTGTCATTGGAAATCATGGGGAATGACTTGTCATGCCACTTTGCGGTCCCAAGTAGCAGGACAAGTCGTACAAGTGTGAAAGGGGCCTAAAGGTAACTTGGTAGCTACATTTAATAATACTGGTGTGCCAGTGGTGCCATCTTTAACCACTTCAGCCCCGGACCATTTGGCTGCCAAATGACCAGGCCATTTTTTGCGATTCGGCACTGTGTCGCTTTAACTGACATTTACGCGGTCGTGCGACGTGGCTCCCAATCAAAATTTACGTCCTTTTTTTCCCAAAAATAGAGCTTTCTTTTGGTGGTATTTGATCACCTCTGCAGTTTTTATTTTTTGCGCTATAAACAAAAAAAGGAGCGACAATTTTGAAAAAAAAAAGCAATATTTCTTACTTTTTGCTATAATAAATATCCCCCAAAAAATATAAATAAACACATTTTTTCCTCAGTTTAGGCCGATACGTATTCTTCTACATATTTTTGGTAAAAAAAAATAATAATCGCAATAAGCGTTTATCGATTGGTTTGCACAAAAGTTATAGCATTTACAAAATAGGGGATAGTTTTATGGCATTTTTATTATAATTTTTTTTTTACTAGTGTAGCACTACGCCCGTAGGAGCTGCTGGTTTTGTTTTGGGCCTGCACTCTGCCTGTCAACCCCCAGAATTTGGCTCAAATCCCCTCAGGCACAAATGGACAATAATATGATTGGGGACCCCAATTGGCTGTAAGGGACCTCAATGATACACACACAACAATCAATGCAATAGAAGGTTGTTACCTTGGTGTTGTTCACCTGCCACTCAGCTCTAAAGACAGAGTCCCACACAAATTGTAGCTTAACCAATGGTGATATGTTTACTTGGTAAAGGAATGAAACAATGGTTATACAATAGGCATTCAATACATACAGCTCCCTGTATAAATCAATGAAATACCACTGGTTCAAAATACCTCTGAAATCCGTTACCAATAACGTAACCTGAGGGCCAGACTTGAGCGAGGGTATGGTGGAGGAATCTTCCAGTGCAGTAATATCAACACTGGGGCACCTCTCCACCAAGTCTCACGTAAACAGTATAAAACACAGGGTGATACAAACAATTATCATTAATCTTGCAGAATCACGACTCTAAGTTTCCCCCTGGTGGACAGTTCAATAAGTGTGTGTCCTGTAGCAACCACTTGCAAGGATAGAAAAAAAAAGCAGATGACTGTTCCTTTAGAGTCAGTTGATCTTCGGTTAGCCACATTGGTGCACTTAAACATTTGTAATCCAAAAGATAAGGTGAGGGAAGAAACTGCTAATTGAAGCACACACAAGCTAACAGTACAAGGGGTATTAATTTCCCCCGGCGTTGAGTTTCTACGTGCGGAGATGCAGACGCCAGCAAGCACAAGTAAAGGTTGTGATAGTCACACTCCTGGCAGTCAATTAGCTAAATTGATGGGCAAGTGCCCGCTCACCAGATGAGGCCTTCTTTTGCTGCTTTTACTCTCAGTCCGGAGCCCTCCTTCGATGGTCCATCTCTCGGTGACACAAGGCCCCTGGTTCTTCACCCGGCCGTTCTCTGGATAAAAATGGATAAAAGGCTCTGGATGCTCCGGTTGATCGGCGAGACTGTCCGCAGGAATCCCTCTCTGGCCTGCCGTTCCGCTCTCGGTTCCAATAGGCCCAGGCTTCTCGGGCCTAGGTACACTCACAACAGGCCTCAACACAGGCCTCCAGCCAGCTTGAAGATGGCGTCCCGAGAGAGCGTGCTATTGGGCGTGCTTGCCTTAAATAGCCCCTCCCATCGGGCTTTGCACGGTGCACTATGGTAGCACAGTGGCCTTGTGGGCAATGTAGTCTCTGGGCTACTTACTGTAATGGAGTCTTTGTCTTGCAATGGTAACACCTTGCTACACTAGTTATGGCGGCGATCTGCGATTTTTATTGTGACTGTGACATTATGGCGGACACATCGGACACTTTTGGCGCTATTTTGGGACCATTCACATTTATACAGCGATCAATGCTATAAAAATGCACTGATTACTGTGTAAATGACTGGCAGTGAAGGGGTTAACCAGTAGGCGGCTGAAGGGATTAAGTGTGTCCTAGGGAGTGATCCTAACTGTCTGGGGGATGGGGTAGCAGTGACACTGATCGCTACTCCCGATGACAGGGAGCAGACGATCAGTGTCCTGTCACTAGGCAGAACGGGGAGATGCTGTGTTTACACTTGACTCTCCCTGTTCTTCAGCTCCGTGACACGATCGTGGGACACCAGCGGACATCGAGTCCGCGGGTACGGTCACGAAGCTCAGGGCAGGGGCGTGCGCACGCACGGCGCAAAATTCAAAGTAGCTTATAGGTACGTTACTTTGCGCAGCCGTGCCCTTCTGCCGACATATATGTACATGGCGCGGTCGGCAAGTGATTAAAAAGACAATTGCAATGCATATTATTTTAGTCACAAAAAAAAAGATCTTACTGTCATAAGAAACTGTGTAGTTGGCAGCAATCAAAGAGTAGTCATTCTCAGCAGTATGAAGTAGAAGCTGGAGGTCACCTTACATAGTCAGGTTGAAAAAAGACACAAGTCCATCTAGTTTAACTAAAAAAAGAGGAAACAATAAATAGATCATACAATCCCATATACACAATTCTTTACCCACAGTTGATCCAGAGGAAAAAAAAACAGCAAAGCATGCTCCAATTTCCTACAGCAGGGTAAAAAAAATAATTCCTGATCGCGCGAGAGGCAATTGGATATTACCTGGATCAACATTTCCTATAATATGTACATTTAGGTAATCATCCAGGCCCTTTTTAAAGCAATCTACTAAACTGGCCAGAACCAGCTCTTGAGTGAGTCTATTCCACAACCAGGTCTTGAGGGAGTTTATTCCACCTTGTCTTTCAAAACATCAGAGTAGTTTCATTTTGGATAGAGCATTGGAGGGTTATAACCCCAATCAGATTTTTTTGCCATCTGTTTTCTATTGCAGAGATTTCCCTTCACTGTCCTATAGCCAAATGGTAAGTGAGAGGAAATCCCTGCAAATTAAGGGGATTTCTTGGGGACCCCCCAGGTCACCAGAACTAGTGTCCCCATTGGAAGTTTTCGCCTTTATTACGTTTCTGAGGACAACCCAAAATTTTGAATTTTCTTTTACTTTCACTTTCAATGATAATGGTAAATATGACAATCAGAGGGTGAATCTTCTTAACCACTTCAACCCCGGGCTTTTTATACCACTTCCATACCGGGCCTATTCTACCACTTCTCTCCTACATGTACAAATCACCATTCTTTTGCTAGAAAATTACTCAGAACCCCGAAACATTATATATGTTTTTTTAGCAGACACCCTAGGGAATAAAATGACGGTCGTTGCAACTTTTTTACTTGCACGGTATTTGCGCAATAATTTTTCAAACGCCCTTTTAAAAAAAAAAATGGTTTCATGAATTAAAAAATAACAAAACTGTAAAGTTAGCCCAATTTTTTGGGAAAATATGAAAGATGATGTTATGCCGAGTAAATAGATACCTAACATGTCACGCTTTAAAATTGCGCACACTCATGGAATGGCGCCAAACTTCGGTACTTAAAAATCTCCATAGGCGACGCGTTAATTTTTTTTACAGGTTACCAGGTTAGAATTACAGAGGAGGTCTAGTGCTAGAATTGTTGCACGCGCTCTAACGCACGCGGCGATACCTCACATATGTGGTTTTAACGGCGTTTACATATGTGGGCGACTTACGTGTGCATTCGCTTCTGATCGCGAGCTACCGGGGACAGGGGCGTTTTAATTTTTTTGTATTATTATTTTTTTGTATTATTATTTTATTTTTTTTTTAAACTTATTTTACTTTTTTTTTTGATCACTTTTATTTCTATTACAAGGAATGTAAACATCCCTTGTAATAGGAATGTGTGTGACAGGTCCTCTTTATTGAGAGATGCGGGGTCAATAAGACTCCACATCTCTCCTCCAGGCTGGAAAGCATGAGATCAGTGAAATTTTTTTCACTGATCTCATACTTACTAGCCGCAATGGTGGCTTTGTTTACATTTGAGGACCCAGGCGTGACGTCATCACATCGCGCCCGGGCCTCCGACGATCATAGAGATGACTGGTGACCATCTGGTCACCAGTCATCTCTATGCTTGTCACTTGACCCACCACTGGCGGCGGAAGATTCTCTCCGGGTCCCCGATCGCATGGGAGAGCCCGGAGAAGCACCGGGAGGGGGGGGGGGGATGTCCCCTCCCGCCGCCTATAAGAATGATCAAGCGGCCGAACCGCCACTATGATCATTCTTATGGTGCACAGAATCGCCGGCACTTCAAAAGGATATCTGAATGATGCCTCTAGCTGCAGGCATCATTCAGATATCCCCCTACAAAGCCGAGGACGTCATATGACGTTCACCCAGGATGGGAGATCCCATCTGTGGACGTCATTTGACTATGGGTGGTAGGGAAGTGGTTAACAGGTGTTCTAATCCCTCTCAACTCTATCCAAAACTAGAAAAAAAAAGTTTTGCCTTTAGTTTAACCACTTAAGCCCCGGACCATTTGGTAGCTAAAGGACCAGAGGTGAATTCAGAATTTTGCACTGCGCTGCTTTAACTGTAAATTGTGCGGACATGCAATGTTGTACCCAAACGAAATTTGCGTCCTTTTCTTCCCACAAATAGAGCTTTCTTTTAATGGTATTTGATTGCCTCTGCGATTTTTATTTTTTGCGATATAAACGGAAAAAGACCGAAAATTTTGAAAAAAAATGATATTTTCTACTTTTTGTTATAAGAAAAATCGAATAAACTCAATTGTAGTCATACATTTAGGCCAAAATGTATTCAGCCACATGTCTTTAGTAAAAAAAATGACAATAAGCGTATATTTATTGGTTTGCGCAAAAGTTATAGCGTCTACAAACTAGGGTACATTTTCTGGAATTTACACAGCTTTTAATTTATGACTGCCTATCTCATTTCTTGAGGTGCTAAAATGGCAGGGCAGTACAAAACCCCCCAAAATGACCCCATTTTGGAAAGTAGACACCCCAAGGAAATTGCTGAGAGGCATGTTGAGCCCATTGAATATTTTTATTTTTTGTCCCAAGTGATTGAATAATGAAAAAAAAAAAATAAATAAAAAATTACAAAAAGTTGTCACTAAATGATATATTGCTCACACATGCCATGGTTATATGTAGAATTGCACCCCAAAATACATTCTGCTGCTTCTCCTGAGTACGGGGATACCACATGTGTGGGACTTTTTAGGAGCCTAGCCACGCACGGGACCCCGGAAACCAAGCACCGCCTTCAGGATTTCTAAGGGCGCAAATTTTTGATTTCACTCCTCACTACCTATCACAGTTTCGAAGGCCATAAAATGCCAAAATAGCACAAAACCCCCCCAAATGACCCCATTTTGGAAAGTAGACACCCCAAGCTATTTACTGAGAGGCATTATTAGTCCATGGAATATTTTATATTTTGCCACAAGTTGCGGGAATATGACAAACTTTATTTTTTTTGCACAAAGTTGTCACTAAATGATATATTGCTCACACATGCTATGGGCATATGTGAAATTACACCCCAAAATACATTCTGCTGCTTCTCCTGAGTACGGGGATACCACATGTGTGGGACTTTTTGGGAGCCTAGTCGCATACAGGACCCCAAAAACCAAGCACCGCCTTCAGGATTTCTAAGGGCATAAATTTTTGATTTCACTCCTCACTACCTATCACTACCTATCACAGTTTTGAAGGCCATAAAATGCCAAGATGGCACAAAACCCCCCCAAATGACCCCATTTTGGAAAGTAGACACCCCAAGCTATTTGCTGAGAGGCATGTTGAGCCCATTGAATATTTTGTTTTTTGTCCCAAATGATTGAATAATGATAAAAAGAAAAAAAAAAGAAAAAATGTACAAAAAATTGTCACTAAATGATATAATGCTCACACATGCTATGGGCATATGTGAAATTACACCCCAAAATACATTCTGCTGCTTCTCCTGAGTACGGGGATACCACATGTGTGGGACTTTTTGGGAGCCTAGCCGCATACGGGACCCCAAAACTCAAGCACCGCCTTCAAGGTTTCTAAGGGCATAAATTTTTGATTTCACTCCTCACTACCTATCACAGTTTTGAAGGCCATAAAATGCCAAGATAGCACAAAACCCCCCAAAATGACCCCATTTTGGAAAGTAGACACCCCAAGGAAATTGCTGAGAGGCATGTTGAGCCCATTGAATATTTTTTTTTTTGTCCCAAGTGATTGAATAATGACAAAAGGAAAAAAAAAAAATTTACAAAAAGTTGTCACTAAAGGATATACTGCTCAAACATGCCATGGTTATATGCGGAGTTGCACCCCAAAATACATTTGGCTGCTTCTCCTGAGTACGGGGATACCACATGTGTGGGACTTTTTGAGAGCCTAGCCGCGTACGGGCCCCCGAAAACCAAGCACCCCCTTCAGGATTTCTAAGGGCACAAATTTTTGATTTCACTCCTCACTACCTATCACAGTTTTGAAGGCCATAAAATGCCAAGATAGCCCAAAACCCCCACAAATGACCCCATTTTGGAAAGTAGACACCCCAAGCTATTTGCCGAGAGGCATGGTGAGTATTTTACAGCTCTCATTTGTTTTTGAAAATGAAGAAAGACATATTTTTTTTTTTCTTTTTTCAATTTTTAAAACATTGTGACAAAAAGCGAGATCTGCAAAATACTCAACATACCTCTCAGCAAATAGCTTGGGGTGTCTACTTTCCAAAATGGGGTCATTTGGGGGGGGGGTTTTGTGCCATCTGGGCATTCCATGGCCTCTGAAACTGTGATAGGCAGTGAGGAGTGAAATCAAAAATTTACACCCATAGAAATCCTGAAGGCGGTGCTTGGTTTTCGGGGTCCTGTACGCGGCTAGGCTCCCAAAATGTCTCACACATGTGGTATCCCTGTACTCAGGAGAAGCAACAGAATGTATTTTGGGGTGCAATTCCACATATAACCATGGCATGTTTGAGCAATATATAATTTAGTGACAACTTTTTTTTTTTCTTTTTGTCATTATTCAATCACTTGGGACAAAAAAAAAAAAATATTCAATGGGCTCAACATGCCTCTCAGCAAATAGCTTGAGGTGTCTACTTTCCAAAATGGGGTCATTTGGGGGGGTTTTGAACTGTCCTGGCATTTTATGCACAACATTAGGAAGCTTATGTCACACATCATCCACTCTTCTAACCACTTGAAGACAAAGCCCTTTCTGACACTTTTTGTTTACATGAAAACATTTTTTTTTTTGCAAGAAAATTATGTTGAACCCCCAAACATTATATATTTTTTTAAAGCAAAGGCCCTACAGATTAAAACAGTGGGTGTTGCATTTTTTTTTCCACACAGTATTTGCGCAGCGATTTTTCAAACGCATTTTTTGGGGGAAAAACACACTTTTTTTATTTTTAATGCACTAAAAAACACTATATTGCCCAAATGTTTGATGAAATAAAAAAGATGATCTTAGGCCGAGTACATGGATACCAAACACGACATGCTTTAAAATTGCGCACAAACGCGCAGCGGCGAGAAACTACATTCATTTTTAAAAGCATTTAAAAGCCTTTACAGGTTACCACGTTAGATTTACAGAGGAGGTCTACTACTAAAATTACTGCACTCGATCTGACCTTCGCGGTGATACCTCACATGCATGATGCAATTGCTGTTTACATATGACGCTAGACCGACGCTTGCGTTCGCCTTTGCGCAAGAGCAGGGGGGGACAGCGGTGCTTTTTTTTTTTTTTTTTTTTTTTTATTATTTATTTTGCTTTTTTATTTTATTTTTAAACTGTTCCTTCCATATTTTTTTTTTTTTATCATTTTTATTGTTATCTCAGGGAATGTAAATATCCCCTATGATAGCAATAAGTAGTGACAGGTACTCTTTTTTTGAAAAAAAATGGGGTTAGACCCTAGATCTTTCCTCTGCCCTCAAAGCATCTGACCACACCAAGATCGGTGTGATAAAATGCTTTCCCAATTTCCCAATGGCGCTGTTTATATCCGGGGGGGGCATTCCCTCCCACTGCTTGTAAAAGCAGTCTAGAGGCTAATTATCTGCTAGAATTGCTTTTACATGAAAGCCGGCCACTGGCTGAAAAGAATGATACCAAGATGATACCTAAACCTGGAGGCATCATTCTGGTATAAACATTCAAATTCCAGCAACATACCAGTACGTTGCTGGTCCTTGTTGGACATGTATTGTAATCTTTTTTTTCATGCAGCCTGTTGGCTGAACGAAAAAAAGAGATTGATCGGTGGGTATGCCCACCATTAGAATACCTCCCTTCATCCACCCACTTCTAATGATGGGCATATATGCCGAAGCATGGGGGCATCCTCCCGCAAAAAAGTTATGCCGCGTACACACGGTCGGACTTTTCCACGGGCAAGCCTTCGTCGGAATTTCGACCATATGTACGCGGCATAAAAGGTTATGCCGCGTACACACGGTCAAACTTTTCCACGGGCAAGCCTCCGTCGGAATTTCGACCGTATATACGCGGCATTAGGAGCAAAATCGCTCCTCCGCCCCTGCTGCCCCCATGCTTCGGCATATATGCTCTTTTTTTAACTGTGGTGGTGAAATCACCTCCTACAGCGTTGGAGTCACGGCTTTATGTATCGTGGGAGCAAACGCTGTTGCTGTCAAGATAAATAAATCCGCGATGCAACTGAATGGCGTACCTGCTAAGCAAATGATGGTTAACATTAAAACAAAGTAACATTACAGTACAACAGTAAGACCTTACCATACCATACCTGCAAAGCAAATACCAAAACAAAACCTAGTAAAAAATAGAACATTTTTTTAACGCAACCTGTGGCTAAAATATATATATGCCGAAGCATGGGGGCATCCTCCCGCAAAAAAGTTATGCCGCATACACACGGTCGGACTTTTCCACGGGCAAGCCTTCGTCGGAATTTCGACCGTATGTACGCGGCATAAAAGGTTATGCCGCGTACACACGGTCGAACTTTTCCACGGGCAAGCCTCCGTCGGAATTTCGACCGTATATACGCGGCATTAGGAGCAAAATCGCTCCTCCGCCCCTGCTGCCCCCATGCTTCGGCATATATGCTCTTTTTTTAACTGTGGTGGTGAAATCACCTCCTACAGCGTTGGAGTCACGGCTTAATGTATCGTGGGAGCAAACGCTGTTGCTGTCAAGATAAATAAATCCGCGATGCAACTGAATGGCGTACCTGCTAAGCAAATGATGGTTAACATTAAAACAAAGTAACATTACAGTACAACAGTAAGACCTTACCATACCATACCTGCAAAGCAAATACCAAAACAAAACCTAGTAAAAAATAAAACATTTTTTTAACGCAACCTGTGCCTAAAATATATATATGCCGAAGTATGGGGGCATCCTCCCGCAAAAAAGTTATGCCGCGTACACACGGTCGGACTTTTCCACGGGCAAGCCTCCGTCGGAATTTCGACCGTATATACGCGGCATTAGGAGCAAAATCGCTCCTCCGCCCCTGCTGCCCCCATGCTTCGGCATATATGCTCTTTTTTTTTAACTGTGGTGGTGAAATCACCTCCTACAGCACTGGAGTCACGGCTTTATGTATCGTGGGAGCAAACGCTGTTGCTGTCAAGATAAATAATTCTGCGCAGTTGAATGGCGCACCTGAAAACAAAAAATTACATACCTGAAAAGCAAGCATGATAAAACATTGCAGAATGGAATACAGTAAAAAAGAGCAGAACAATAGAGAGAAAATAGAGAGAGAG
The DNA here is from genome assembly GCA_029206835.1 of Rana muscosa. Classification (NCBI taxonomy): domain Eukaryota; kingdom Metazoa; phylum Chordata; class Amphibia; order Anura; family Ranidae; genus Rana; species Rana muscosa. The sequence goes on along the minus strand of CM055118.1, from coordinate 93,068,743 downwards.
AGAGAGAACAATAAAACGACAACTATTTTTGGTTTTTTTCTTTTATATTTTTTTTGTGTTTTGTTTTTTACGTTTTTTTTTTTTCTTTTTTACACTTTTTTTTTTAAACTTTAACAACTGTAATGGTTCGGGTCTCTCAAAATGTAATGGCATCTTGGGAGACCCTGTGTAAGTGTGTCCTAGTCTGTGAAATGCTGTACCCTACGCTAAAACTTCACTTTTGAGTGGTAGCGTTCAAAACATTCACCAAGGCAAAGACCAGGTTTGTCAGGACAGAGTAGACAATAATAACGGGTGTCACGCCTAAATCCGCGCTTGCTACAGACACGACATCTTTTTTGGCGGGCTCGTTGGGTAGGGGTACTCGGGAGGAGATGCGTATAATGCCTCTCATGCAGCCGGCTTACTGCATTTGGTAGGGGATGGTGAGGTGCAGAACCGCCTGGATACAGGAGTTCTGTGACTATCTCATTCTGGAATTTTAGAAGAGATAAAGTCCCGCCTGAAGCTCTGTATAGCACATGAGCGTTCAGCAAAGCCAATTGGAATAAGGATAGAGACACTTTTTTGTACCAGCGTCTCGCCTTACGGTCAATTAGATACGGCGCCATCAACTGGTCGTTGAGGTCCACCCCTCCCATATTTTTGTTATATTCGTGGACACAGAGGGGTTTCTCCACAACACCAGTCGCCGTAGGAATTTGGACTGTCGTGTCTGCATGAAGGGAGGTAAGAAGGAAAACATTCTTATTGTCCCTCCACTTCATAGCGAGCAAGTTATTACACTTTACGCAGGCTCTCTCCCCCAGCCTAAGACGGGCATCTACAAGCCGCTGGGGAAAGCCCCGGCGATTAGGTTGCACGGTGCCACATGCTCCAATCTGATGATCAAACAAGTGACTAAACAGTGGCACGCTCGTGTAATAATTGTCCACATACAAGTGGTACCCCTTTCCGAATAAGGGTGACACCAAGTTCCACACTATCTTGCCAGCGTTCCCTATGTAATCCGGGCAGTTGACCGGCTCAACCTGACTATCTTTTCCCTCATAAACCATAAAGCTCCATACATAGCCTGTTGCCCTGTCACAGCACTTATAGAGCTTGACCCCGTATCTGGCACGTTTGCTGGGAAGGTACTGCTTGAAAGCCAAGCGGCCAGAAAATTTAATCAGGGACTCATCAACGCAGACAGCTTGATCGGGAATAAACAAGGCTGCAAAACGTTCGTTGAAGTGGTTTATGAGGGGCCGAATTTTATAGAGCCGGTCGTATTCAGGGTCCCCACATGGACGACAAAGTTCATTGTCGTTGAAGTGCATGAACCGCAAAATCTGCTCGTATCGTTTCCTGGGCATGGAGGCAGAGAACACGGGCATGTGGTCAATTGGGTGCGTGGACCAATAAGCACGCAATGACGGGAATTTATGTGTGCCCATGTTGAGGGAAAGGCCCAGAAAGGTCTTAAATTCGGAAACCGTAATTGGTTTCCAATCTTTGGCAATGGAAGGCAACTGGGGATTAGCGGCGATGAATTGACCAGCATATAAATTACTCTGGTCCACAATAGATCTATAGAGATCTTCCGTGAAAAACAGCGAATAATAATCGATTGGCATAAAATCAGCTGTTTCCACCTGAATACCGGGTTGGGCAGTGAATGGGGGAAGTACGGGTTCTGCAGAAGTGGTGGGGACCCAATCAGGATAGGCGAATTCTGCAGGAAGAGCACTATGGGTACGACGGGCCTGCCTTTGTCTTCTTGGTGGCAGCGGGACACTACTTGTGCTTGCCACCTCGCCAGCTTGAACTGCACTTATGGGACTCGCCACATCACCACGTGATACTGCAGTGCTGGATGTACGCCCAGGATGTACTAGGCCGCTGGTGCTTGCCAATTCACCAGAAGGAATAGCGGCGCTAGTACTCCTCTGCTCCATGATACGAGAGCCCTGCGGTTCTTGCTCCTCAACAACCTCAGAAGATCGGGATCGGGTACGCCTGACCTTAGCAGGGACCTCAACTTCGTCGTCAGAGCTATCTGACGTGGGGCCGCTGACGTCACTGTCTTCTACGGGAAGATATTCTGAGCCTGAATCTGACAGATACGTGACCTCCTCTTCACTATCTGTCATGCTCAGAATCTCGTAGGCCTCTTTATTAGTGTACCTTCGTCTTGCCATTTTGGGCTCTAAATTTAGGGGTACACTAGTAAGATTCACAGGAAAAAAAGCACCCGACTGTCGTCAGCAAATATATCAAACGCTCCAAAAAAAACTGTTAGCGGTCGCAGGGATCAGGACTGTCTCTGCGAACGCTGCAGTTATGTGTTTTGTGTTTTGTAAGTGACAGTGATCGATCGATACTGCACTTGGGTGGGCTGGGCTGGGCTGGGCGGAGGGGCTAAACGCAGGTGCTAGCAGGTATCTGGGCTGATTACGCTAACACTGCGTTTTTGGGAACCCTAAACCGCTGGGGACGCTAGTATAGATCTGATCAGATACTATACCACTAAGGGAGGTGTATGCTTTGCGCGTGGGTGTTAGCGTTACTGGCACTAACCTAACGCTGCCTGGGGCGACGCAGACCCTCTCTGGCGCTAAAACCTAATTGATCTCACCCGCCGGGCGATCAGGGGGTTAAACCTTTATTGGGTTATATACGGCGGGTGCCCTGATGCTATAAAAAGCAAACTAACCAACCAGTGTCACCCGTAACCTTTATATGGTGATCACTGGTGAAAGGGTTAACTAGGGGCAATCAGGGGGTTAAAACCTTTATTAGGTTAAATATGGGGGTACCCGACGCTATATAAAAACCTGACGGGTTACCTAAATAACTAAATAATTAACTGGGTAACCAGTGTCACCAGTGACGCTTATACGGTGATCACTGGTGAAAGGGTTAACTCTAGGGGCAATCATGGGGTTAAAATAATATATGGGGGTACCTGACGCTCTAAAAACCTGCGGCGAAACTAAAAATAAATAACTGGCTATCTAGGGCACCACCGGCACAAAATACAGCGATCGAAAATACGATCGCTTAGTGACGCTGGCGTTAGGGGGTGAAAGGGTTACCTGGGGGGCGATCAAGGGGTTAAACCTTTATTAGGGGGGGTTAGGGGGCTACCCTGGACCTAAAGGGGCCTAAACCTAACTGCCCTGCAACTTTTTACAATCACAGATGACACTAAAAGCAGTGATCAGTAAAATAAATGATCACTGCAATCAGTGACACTGTGATTGGGGGCTGGGGGGTGACCTGGGGGGTGATCTGGGGGTGACTGGGGGGTGAAATGTGTGCCTATGTGTACCTACGTGTCAGTAGACTGTTGGTGCACTAACCTGCTTCCTCTCTCCTCGGCGCCGGAATCGAAAAGACCGCCGCGAGGGAGATGACATCACTTCCTCCTGCCTGTGTTTACATCACATGGCGGAGGAAGCATTTTCATTGGCCGGGAGCGATCGCGAGGGGGTGGCCGAAATCGAATGGTCACCCCCTCATCTCTGATCGCTCCCCAACGATTAACGGCCGCTCACTGTATAGGAGGGGGGTCCGATCGGACCCCCCAACTGTACAAAGGCGATCACGTACACTCTACGTGATTGTGCCTGTCGGTGCCATTCTGCCGACGTATATATACAGTGAGCGGTCGTTAAGTGGTTAAGGTGACCAGATTTTTAAAATGAAATCCAGGGACATATTTTTTTTTTACTAGTAATGGCGGCAATCAACGACTCTCTGCCCGTCGCCCCCGCAGCCGCTCGCCTCACAGCCTGCCAAGTCTTAAGCCCTGTACACACGGTCGGACTTCCATCGGACTTTTCCGTGTTTTTTTGTCCGAACGGAGTTGGTCGGGAACACCCATAGCATACACACCACAGGACTTTTCTGCAAACTTTCTTAAAACTTCTTATAACATCACTTGTTTTTTCTGCTCTTTTCTGATCTTTACTGCCACCCTTTGGTCAACTTCTGCTATTGTTGGTTGATTTTAACATTGTTTTTTTTGTCCATCGGACTAAAGTCCTATGGTTTTCTGTACACACGGCAGGACTTTGCTCCATAGGACTTTTGTTGGGCAAAAGTTTGTCCGTTCGCAGACCCAACTGTTGTCCGATGAAATCCAAAACCAAACTCAAAAAAGTTTGTCCGATGGAACGTACACACGGTCGGATTGTTGGTCCAACTTGCTTAAAACTAAGTTTGTTGGGCAAAAGTCCGACCGTGTGTACGGGCCTTTACTCTCCGGGCCCCCGGCTACTACTAGCTGGGGAGCGGAGGAAGATCACTCCGCCTGGGAAGGCAAGGAGATAAGCAGGCAGGCAGCTGGCCGGGACTTAAGCCAAGGCAGAAGAACATGCAAGAGGAGCTGCATGGGCATGCACCCGAAACTGAAGAAATATTTCCTCCGCTCCGACCAGCACATGATCATCAGAAAGGTGCACAGATAATGAAAAAAATACACCCCCCTACGCTAGAGCGGGGGTGCAATTCAGATTTTTTTTTTTAATTCTGCACTGACTGTCTTTGAAATTGCCCCAGCCCCTGTTCAAATCCAATACAGGGACAAAACTGGGGACAGACTTGGTCCGGGAACAGTGTCCTCAATCTGGGGACTGTCCCCAGAAACCGGGGATGTCTGGTCACCCTACTTTAGTTATACTTTAAGTAAATACATTTGACTTGGTATCAGCTTCCTATTGCAGAGATTTCCCTTCACTGTCCTATAGCCAAATGGTAAGTGAGAGGAAATCCCTGCAAATTAAGGGGATTTCTTGGGGACCCCCCAGGTGTCCCCATTGGAAGTTTTCGCCTCTATTACGTTTCTGAGGACAACCCAAAATTTTGAATTTTCTTTTACTTTCACTTTCAATGATAATGGTAAACATGACAAACAGAGGGTGAATCTCCTTAACAGGTGTTCTAATCCCTCTCAACTCTATCCAAAAAAAAAAAAAAAGGTATTGCCTTTAGTTATACTTTAAGTAAATACATTTGACTTGGTATCAGCTTCTTGCATTTTCAATACAGCAGAGCTTAGTTTGAGAGAGGAAGGAACAGCACAAGAAGCCAATCAGCTGTGCTGCAGTACTACTTCTAATTAGAAAAACATTATAATAGAAGGAGAGATTAGAGTTATAGAAAGATGAGCTCATCAATTTGCTGCGTCTCCTTTTACTGTCCATTTGCAGGCTTGGGAAGGGACAAGACCCTTTGGTGTTACTTTGTGGCAGCAAAGAAAAATCCGGTCTCCTGCCCTGTGAAGTGTGTAATGCTCATGACTGGAGGGACAAACATACAAATAATACTTCTCCCATATACAGTATATACATATAGACAGTATGTACTATATATATATATATATATATATATATATAGTATGTGTATACTGTATATAGTATATATTATGCATCTCATCTGTTTTCCTGGAGTTCAACTTTAAGAATTCAAACAGAAATGTTTGATGGAAAATAATAAAGTCAGCAACCACAGCCTAGAGACTAATTTATTTTATTTTTAAATGAGGAAAACATGAATCATTACTTTGTGGACTAGACTGCAACAAATTAGAAATTTCTCATTATCTATTTGACTAATGATGACACCATAAGTGTTTTGTAGACAAGCAAATAAAGCTAAACATACACATCTGATGATTATTTTTGTCTAAGGAGTCTCAATGCAAGCATTTTAGAGAATATCAATTGCTGGGCAAGCAGACAGTGTCCTTATTTTATTTTTTTTGGTGGTTTTTCTTTTCTTTTCCAATAATTTTTATTGAAAATTGTACATATCAAATTTTCAAGGCAAAATATCATTTACATGAGATGAGCATTTCCATATACAAAATGTCTCAAGATACTAGATGTGAGAGTCATATAGTATACCTCCACAAGGGTGCTCATTTTATCTCACATCTCTTTAACCACTTGTCCCCCCGCCCACCGTCAATTGACGGCGGGCGGAGGACACTCTCGTTCTGACAGGACGTCATATGACGTCCTGCCTTTAAAACGAGCTAGGGGGGCGCGCGCCCGTCGCGTTCCCAAGGACCCGATGCGCGTGCCCGGCGGCCGCGATTGCCGTCGGGCACCCGCGATTGCCCGGGAACCGAGCAGGAAAGTGGATCTGTGTGTGTAAACACACAGATCCACGTCCTGTGAGGGAGAGGGGACCGATGCTGTGTCCCTTGTACATAGGGACAACCATCGGTCACCTCCCCCAGTCAGTTACCTCCCCCCACAGTTAGAACACATTGAGGGAACATATTTAACCCCTTCCCGCCCCCTAGTGGTTAACCCCTTCCCTGCCAGTCACATTTATACAGTAATTAATGCATTTTTTATAGCACGGATCGCTGTATAAATGTGCATGGTCTCAAAAATGTGTCAAAAGTGTCCGATGTGTCCGCCGCAATATCGCAATCACAATAAAAATTGCAGATCGCCGCCATTACTAATAAAAAAATAAAATAAAAAAAAATGCTATAAATCTATCCCCTATTTTGTAGACGCTATAACTTTTGCGCAAACCAATCAATACGCGCTTATTGTGATTTTTTTTTTACCAAAAATATGTAGAAGAATACGTATCGGCCTAAACTGAGGAAAATTTTAATTGAAAAAAAAAAATGGGTATTTATTATAGCAAAAAGTAAAAAATAGTGTTTTTTTTCCAAACTGGACGCTCTTCTTTTGTTTATAGCGCAAAAAATAAAAACCGCAGAGGTGATCAAATACCACCAAAAGAAAGCTCCATTTATGGGAAAAAAAGGACACAAATTTTGTTTGGGAGCCACATCGCACAACCACGCAATTGTCATTCAAAGTGTGACAGTGCTGAAAGCTGAAAAATGGCTTGGGCAGGAAGGGGGTTTTCGTGCACGGTAGGGAGGTGGTTAAACTTAATGAGCTACATGAGAAACCTGTTACAAGTAATGAAAAAACAGACAAAAAAAACTCTACAAAAGGAAAAAAGAAAAGAAAAAGGGAGGACAGGATTAGCGCTTTGTTAGATCCCTGTCATCCCTCCAGGCTACATGAAGATGAAGAGGAGGAATCCATACCATGTTACCATGTAGCCTAAGTCCTCTCTCTGAAACTCAAACAGAATATAGGGGAAGAAATGAAAAACCTGTAAGAGGAATGAAGAAAGAAGCGAGAAGAAGGGGAGAGGAAGGTAAAAGGGGGGGGGGGAAATGCACACCCCTGTCGTTCTCCGCTAAACTGTACTAGTGTCTCATAATCCTTCTGTCAGGTATTTTATCCATGGTTCCCAGACCCTATCAAAGAGTGGCTGTTTATTAAGTAATATCGCTGAGAGGGGTTCGTTGATCATGATCCACGACAACTTTGTTTTCACCAAGTCGAAGGGGATCATGGGCGCTCTCCAGGATCTAGCGACCGCTATCCTGGATGCAGTAAAGATGAATGAAATAAGTTTCCTCGTGTGTCCTGGTACTCCCTCCACTGGGCTTTCTAGTAGCGTCTGCAGCGGTGATTTGATTGAGTTCACCTGGGTTAGTGAATAGATGAAATTATAGATGCAGGTTCCCCGCCCCGCTGTACCACTGCCATGAGAGGACAAAAAGGCACAGACCTCCAATGGTGGTTCAACCCCGGCCTATGGCGACAGCACCACCTATAGGCCGCAGGGAACTGGACACCATTGATATCCTCCACTGGCATAAATTGGTGCATAAATCCATAAATTGCCACCAGAGATGCAGCACTCACTTGTCACCAGATGCAGCTTGCTACTTGCCACCAGAGATGCAGCGCTCACTTGCCACCAGATGCAGCTTGCTACTTGCCACCAGAGATGCAGCGCTCACTTGTGACCAGATGCAGCTTGCTACTTGCCACCAGAGATGCAGCGATCACTTGTCAACAGATGCAGCTTGCTACTTGCCACCAGAGATGCAGCGCTCCGTTGCCACCAGATGCAGCTTGCTACTTGCCACCAGTGATGCAGTACTCACTTGTCACCAGATGCAGCTTGCTACTTGCCACCAGAGATGCAGTGCTCACTTGTCACCAAGATGCAGCTTGTTACTTGTCACCAAAGATGCAGCGCTCACTTGTCACCAAGATGCAGCTTGCTACTTGCCACCAGAGATGCAGCACTTACTTGTCACCAGATACAGCTTTCTACTTGCCACCAGAGATGCAGCGCTCACTTGTCATTAAGATGCAGCTTGCTACTTGCCACCAGAGATGCAGCGCTCACTTGTCATCAGATGCAGCTTGCTACTTGCCACCAGAGATGCAGCGCTCACTTGTCACCAGATGCAGCTTGTTACTTGTCACCAAGATGCAGCTTGCCACCAGATTCTGAGCCCTGATAAAAGCTGAAAAAACATGTAATTCTGCTCCAAAAAATTCTCAAAAACACTTATTAAAATATATATATATTTTTTTTCCAAACGCGCACTAACGCGCAAAAACGCGCACTAACGCGCGGTCGCGTTTTTAGCTCCGATGTTTTTTTTTTTTTTTTCAAAAAAAAAAAAAAAATATGTACAATAACATGGACAGGCGTTTTTAAGCTGCAAAAAACGCAGCTGTAAAAACGCCAGTGGGCATGAGGCCTTAATGTTTTATATTCTTTATTGTTTTTCCTTAGTACATAACATCATTTATAAGTACATACATTTATTTTACCTTTATTTTATTTTACATACAGTGCTTTAATGTAATGTTCTACCCTTATCCCCTTTCCCTCCCCCCCGCTCCTCCCTCTCCCTAACTTATCTTTCTTCATACTCCTAAAAAAAAAAAAAAATACACAAAAAAAAAGGACCAGAGATTTGTCTTTATCTAAAACCCATCGCTTCTCTTTCTCCCTATCCTCTATGTATTCTTTCTATCACAACCGACCGGTTTCCACTTTTGGGTCTGTTCTTTACTCTTCTCTCTGCCAATTAGGGCGGGCACCCAATTCTTCTCAGCCAGGGATCCCACATTGTTTTAAATTTTTTGTAGTTACCGCGCCTAGTCAGGGTTACTTTTTCCTTCCACACTGTTGCATTTATTACATTAACCCACTCTGCTGATGTCGGTGCTTTCTGTGCTTGCCAATTTTGTGCTATCACCTTTCTGGCCTGAAACAGGCACCTCAGCACTACTTCCAAGATGTCTTTTTGCCCTTGTCCCTCCTCTACACAACCTAATAGGCACACCCTGGCCTCCGGTTCCAGAGTCGCCCCAAAGGTCATATTTATGATGTTCAATACCTTCGCCCAATATCTATATAACTTCGGGCATTTCCATCCACATCATGTGTATGAGGTCCCCTATATCTTGACATCTAGGGCACTTATCATCTAGTCTCCTTCCAAACATATGTAACCTCTTTGGAGTATAATAGACTCTGTGCATTAAGAACAGGTGTGACACTCTCTGTGATGGAGAGAGTGACACCACTGTCCCCTGCTCCGATATCCGTTCCCATTGTACGGTTGTTATAGGGCCTATGTCCTCCTCCCATTTTGCTTTATTTTTACCCAGCCTCTCCTCGGGTATAAAGCCGCCCCTAATCTGTGAGTATAATTCTGAAATAAGGCCTTTTGATGTTCCTGTCTTGATTAACCGTTGAAGATGGGGAATTTTTTGCCAGCTCACCGGGTTTGTTTTGAATTGGGCTTGAAGTGCATGTCTTATCTGCAGGTAAGTATAGAACAAGGAGTTCAGGATAGCGTACTCTCTACTTAATTCTGAAAATGCTTTCAATGTGTTACCTTCATATAACTGCACCAATCTGGTTATACCTCGCTTTTCCCATTCCTTTAACTTTCCCATGGCTTGAATTTCTGGCAAATATTTATTTTCCCAGAGAGGGGAATATTCCGTTAGCCCTTTGTACCCCAAGGCTTGTTTTCCTGCCCGCCATGTTCTTATGACCATCTTCAATGTAGGGTTCTTAACGGGGAAAGATTCAGCCTCCAAGTTTTCTATTATGGTGTTATGCGGGGCCCCCGTTAGCATCATTTTTCCGCTGGCCCCTCCTCCTCCCTCTATTATACACCCCCCCAGGTGCTGTAACTGGGCCGCTAAAAAATAGCTATAAGGGTGTGGAATAGCCAGCCCTCCCTCATTTGTTGGCAGCTGTAATGTTTGGAGACTGATTCTTGCCCTGCCCTTCTTCCAGATTAATTCCCTAAAAAGGGTCTCAATTTTTTTAAACCAAGTTTTCCCGATCCATGCTGGAGCGTTATGGAGCACATAAAGCAACTGAGGCATCCAAATCATTTTAATGAGATTACTTCGTCCGGCTACTGATAAGGGAAGACGTTCCCATATATCAGCCTTTTGCTTGAACTTAACTAAGAGTGGCCTTAAATTATTATTAATATACTGTTCTGGGTCTCGTGTCACCACTATCCCTAGATAATCCATTTTTTCCACTATTTTTAGTAAAGGGACTCCTTCACTAACGTCATTGCCTACTGGATCCACTGGTAAAAGTGCAGACTTCCCCCAGTTTATCACCAGGCCAGAGAATCGGCCAAATGTTTCCACTGTCTGCATCGCCGTTTTTAATGACGTTGAGGAGTCCCCCAAAAAAAGCAAGACGTCATCCGCGTAAAGTGCGATTTTCTCCTCCCCCGCTTTCCTCTGGAATCCCTGTATCTCCCTTGTAGTTCTAATCGCTATTGCCAATGGCTCTATTGCTAGCGCGAGGAGGGGGGACAGGGGACATCCCTGCCTTGTTCCCCTCTCTAACCTAAACCTCTTTGAGTATTCGTTATTAATTTTTATTTTTGCGCTTGGGAGGTTATAAAGTGTTTTTACCCATTTGATGAAAACAGCACCAAATCCGAATTTCTCTAACACTTGCCAGAGGTAATCCCATTCTAGGCTGTCAAATGCCTTGGTGGCATCCAGGGATAAGATAACTCTACTGCCTCTGTTCTCGGTTAACGTCTGTAAATTCAAATACAGTCTTCTAATATTGGTGCTGGTAGCTCTATTAGGGATGAATCCGGATTGATCCGGATGTATTAATTTCTGAATGTGTTTATTCATCCTGGCCGCCAACACTTTAGCAAGTATCTTAACGTCTGAGCACAATAGTGAAATTGGTCTGTAAGATGATGTATCTAATTGGTCTTTACCCTCTTTTTGGAGTACTATTATGGTAGCCTCTGACATTGAGGCCGGCAACTTCCCCCCTTCTAGCGCCCAGTTCAGAACCCTTAGCAGTTCTGGGAGGAGCACCTCCCCATATTGTTTGTAGATCTCTACTGGTAGGCCGTCAGGCCCAGGGGACTTCTGATTGGACATTCCCGCTACTGCTAATTGAAGTTCCTCTAGGGTTATCGGGGATTCTATAACTCTTCTATCTTCCTCAGTTAAAGCTGGTATTTCTATTCCCCGCAAAAATTCATCCATCTGTGATGTCGCATCTTCCCTCTTTGACTTGTATAAGTCCTGGTAATATGCCTCAAACGTCTCCAATATTTTAGATGACTGAGAGGATATCTCACCCCCCAGCGTCCTTATTGCAGGGACGCTAGAGGGGGCTGAGTTCGTTTTAGCCAATAGGGCCAGTGTATGACCTACACTCTCCCCTTCTGCAAAGGTACTCTGTCTATGAAATAGGCGCTTATTCTCCACTTTCCTTACCACTGCCATTTTGTACTCTTGTTGTTTCTCGAGCCATTTCCTTTGTTTCATAAGAGTTGGGTCCTCCACATAATGTTTTTCTGCCTCCCCCACCTCTTTCCTAATCTTCTCTTCCCATTCCCTAGAGTTTTTTTTTATCTTGGCTATTTGTTGAATCAGTACTCCCCTAAGGAAGGCCTTTAAGGTGTCCCATATCACTCCCACCGGCGCTGTCCCTTCATTGAAGCCCACCATCTCACTCAATTTTGCATTAATCTCTTCTGGTTTACTCATTAGTTCTAGCCAAAAAGGGCTTATTTTCCAATTACTTGGGGGGCACCTTTTCCCTGTGTTCATTGTCAGCACCAGTGGTGAGTGATCCGACACCCCTCTTGGGTAGTAAACAATTTTACTGACCCGCTGTAGGCTTATCCCGTTTCTCAAGGCCATATCTATTCTGGATAATGTAAAATATGAGCTTGAGAAACAGGAATACTGCCTCTGATCTGGATTTCCCATTCTCCAGATGTCACACCATCCAACCTCTTCTAGAAACTGGCCTAAGCGTATCTCTCCCCCTTTATCCGATCGTGTCCCTGGTGGGAATCTGTCTACGGTCCTGTCCAGTACTACATTGAAGTCCCCTACTGCTATTACGGGGATTTCTTCCTTATTTAACGCAAACTCCATAAATTTAAACAGGATCTCCATATTAAAAGGTGGGGGGACATAAATGTTTGCCAGTACATATGGTTCATTTTCAATCAAACAGTACAAAAAAATAAAGCGGCCCGATTCGTCTATCCTAACCTCTCTACAAATGAACTGGATCCCCTTTTCACCATTATACTCACCCCCCTAGAATAGGAGGAGTACACTGAATGGTACTGACACTGATATTTCCTATTAGGTAAATTTGCCTTTGTTTCTTTTGTTAGATGGGTCTCTTGAATACAAATTACCTCCACCCCGTGCCGCTCAAGCATGGAAAATATTGCTGCTCTTTTTACCAGATCCCCCATCCCCCGGACATTCCAAGAGCCTATATTAAATGTTTTCGGGCGCATATCAAAAAATTAACATAATAACAAAAAGAGCCTATAGAGCATGCAGAGCACTTATAGCACTTAGGAGACAGGTACCCATCTATACCCTGATAAGTTCGGTCTTGAGTGGAAGAAAACATTGTGTCCAATCATAACCAGCAAGAGAGGCATTAAACAAACCCTCCGGTCAAAAAGTTTCCTCAATACTGAGAAAAAAAAGGAGAGAAAAAGCAACGAAATACAAAAAAAAAAACAATTACTCGGCTACTCCGTCTTTGCCCTTGGTCTGCTACTAATCTATCTTTTTTGGTTGTGTTTTGCAAATCTCAAACTCCCTTCTTTTCTGTGTTTGGAATGTGATTTTCGTGATTTTATCCAACTTTACTCCCCTCTCCCATCTCTTTACCCATACCCCCCCCTCCCACCCCCCCTTCCCTCCTCCCTCTGCCTATCTAGGCAAACCCCAGGGGCTATACCTGTGACCGGCTCCTGCCATCCCTCCCATACATTCCCCACACTCTTCATGTTCACTTTTAACCTCTCATATCCCTTCCCGCTATTCTCTCCCCCACCCTTGCTAAGAAATGTGAGCTGTGACTAGAAAATGTAACATTAATGTGTTGCTTTCATTCATTGTTCATTCATTATTTGTGTGATCTTAAGGATACCTCCTCACTCCGTTCCCTTATCTTAAAAAGGGAAAATTTCTTATTCTACCCCTACCCATATATATATATATGCATATATGCTTTTATACAGTCCCCCACTTTACAAAACACAGTGTAAATGGCCAATGAGGAGAGAAGTGGGAAAGAAAAAAAAAAAAGGGGGGGAGGGGCCAAGAAAAGAAAAGGAGCAAGCAAAAAAAAGGGGGAAAAGCACTGTTGTCCTTTTAAAAATGTAACCCTTAAAGATTTCCATAAATGTTTCAAGTGTAAACTATGGGTGCAGTTTATTCTCTTCCAGCCATTGTGCTGCTTTCCCCGGTGAGTCAAAAAACTGGACACCGTCCAGAGTCGTTATCCGGAGGCGAGCTGGATACAAAAGTGCGTAGGTGACTTTATTCTTCAACAGGCTTCGTTTAATTGGTGTGAACTCAGATCTGCGTTTACTTAATTCTGGGGAGAAGTCTGGGTATAGTGAAATTCTTGACTCATTGTAAAAAATATCCACCTTCTCTCTTGCTTTTTGCATTACTACTACCTTATCATTGTAGTTAAGGAATTTCAGAAGTAGGGGCCTAGGGTGACCATCCTTCAACTGAGCTGTAAATGGGACTCTGTGGGCCCTTTCTATCGCAAAAAGTGGTGAAAAAGCATTTTCCCCAAAAATGTCTCTGAACCAGTTCTCTAGAAAGCTTATGGGGTGGGCTCCTTCGCTACGTTCTGGGAGGCCTACCACCCGTATGTTGTTTCTGCGTAGCCTATTTTCGATTTCATCGAGTTTAGATGCCTGCCCCCCCATTTGTTCCTTCATTGCTTTCATCTCCTGTTTCAATGGGTACACTTCATCTTCAATTTGGCTCAATCTTTCCTCAGCCGCTGTTGTCCTTAGTACAGTTTTCTGCAACTCCTGGCTCATTGACGCTAGCTCTTCCTTAATTCCTTTTATCTGGTCACAGATATTGTTCAATGTTCCCCTACAAGCATTCACCGCCCACAATACTTCTTTCAGTGTCGGCTCTTCCTCCTCTGGTAGATCAACAGCTGGGGCCACTGTGGGAGTTACTACAGGATTTATTACAGGTACAGTCCCGCTCCCCAAGGGCTCTCCCATGGGGCCCTTTTTACTTGTCGTTTTTGGGGCCGATGCACCTTGACCATAGCTTTTCCTATCCGTCGATACTCCCGCTTGAGGTTTTCCCTGTGCTTGTTGGTGCTGACTGCCTTTTCCCAGTGAGTTTGCCGCAGCATGGGCAAACCGCTCCAGCTTGGCTGCCGCTGCTGCTTGCGTGGCTTTTTCTTTTGCTGATCGTGTGGTCTGAGCCCCCCCACTCTCCAGGTTAGGTTGCTCTTTCTTTGAAGCCATCTTTTATGTTATGTCGGGTGCCCTTTTTAATAACTTTTCTTCCTTCCCCTTATTCCCAGCCGTTTAAACAGGCAAGTAGCTGGAAAAATAAAGAGCTAACCGGCCTACCATAAATGTGCCCCTTCAGACAGCTCCACAGTCCAGTTCTCAATTCTATAGGAGCTTATACTGCTCCTGCAAGTCTCCCGCAGCTCTGTTCCGGATAATAAGCAAGGGGGTCACCACCAAATACTGGTCAGAGCTCACTGTGCAGTTCTCTTTTAGCTCTAGCACTGATAGATTCACCTCCGCTGATAAAACGACAGCTCTTAGTTATGTATAAATCAACAGAGCTCCAAAAAAAAAGAAAAAAAAAAGAAAAAAGAAAAAGGGGGATCTCTCATGGATCCAATATCGCTAATAAGCCAAGGGAGTCGAGTAAAACAGAGACAGCTCCGCTAGATGCAGTTCAAAATATAGCACAGTGTGTCGCCTCACAGGCACCTCAGATGCACCGGTTAAACTGTAATGCTCCAATACTTCTTTGCACAGTTATCTGTACAACACACATTACTCTTGACTTATTTATCCAGTCTAACCACTGCTGCTGCTGCTCCGCTTTAACACAACTCTCCAGCCCACACACTGCACGATTTATGGCCCATTGCTGTATTTTTTGCTTAAATTCACCGCCTGGAGGATGTTACTGATCCCCTTTTAGCTCGCTCTTCAGCCCACACATTACACAGTTTATGATAAATATGCAGTACTTGAACTTGGGCTCACCTCACCGCTTTAGTAGTTGGTAGAGTCAGGCAGTCAGATATGTAGCTGAGATGTCCCGGCAGTAGCTTATCTTCCCGGGTCGCTGTATTTCTCTCCCCATCCCTCTCCTCCTCCACACTCACGCCATCTACAGCTTCCCGCGGCTCCACTCGAGATCTCGTGAGAGCACCGGGTCACAGCGGGGTCACCGCCGGGATTCCAGCCACCCTGCTCCGTGCTTCATGCCCGCTCCCCACACGCCGCGTTGACCGTAAGTGTTCTGGCAATATTACGGTGTTGCGCTGTGGCAGTGTGGTGGTATTGTACAGAATTATTGCAGGTTGTGACAGGTTGCTTCACCCTCTGTCACATACTCCCCATACAGTTCAGTTATTTGAGGGAGATAAAGCGGTAGAGATCACTCGAACATCCTCTCCCTCCTCGTCCTCACTCCACACCAGCTCTCACCTCCTCCATCCACATCCACATCCGGACACACCCCCCCTCACTTATTAAAATATTGATGGAAAAAAAACTATTGAAAACGTGACACTAATGCCCTGTACACACGATCAGTTTTTCAGCAGGAAAACGGCTCAAAATTGTCTACACACGGTCACACAAATCTTGTCTGAAATTCCGAACGTCAAGAACGCGGTGACGTACAACACGTACGACGAGCCGAGATCAATGAAGTTCAATAGGCAGTTGGGCTCTTCTGCTTGATTCTGAGGATGCGTAATTGCATACAGACGACCGCGGTTCCCGATAGCAATTTTTCCTGTCACGAAAATAGAGAACCTGCTCTCAATCTTTTATTGGCAGGAATTCTGACAAAAAAAGTGTGATGGAGCATACACACGGTCGGAATTCCTGACAAAAAGCTCACATCGCACTTTTCTTGATGGGAAAACTGATCGTGTGTACGAGGCATTAGGTGTGAATGTAGCCTAGGAGTTTCACTTTTCTGCCATGTAACATTGCTGAGACCTTGAAATAGGTTGCTTAGGCAATAAACTCTGCATAGTTACAATTCGTTCAGTGTAGGGTGGAAAATTGTAGGCAGAACACTGCCTGCATCCAATTAGATGGACTTTTTGGGAATACAGTAGCTGGCACTGGAGATTTGTACACGTATGCTCTTTAACGTAGATGGGGGGATATAGTGAAGTCTATCATTCAGCCTGGAAGAGAAATCTAAATGGGTAATGTGTTTGGTCAATTTATCAAATGAATATCAAAAGTGTGGAATTAATCATATGCAAATCTGTAGCGTATACTTTTTCGTGGGAGCACCACCCATTAACAAACCAGAGAAACCATACCTACATAAAAAGTAGGGCTTTTAAACGTGCAACCAGGGGGATCATAGAAAATTACCAAATATTAAAAAAATAGATACAAATACATGTTCAAAAAAGTCTCATACAGAGATCATCTATCCATAAAACACTTAAAATCCATGCAATATACAAAATACAGTTACAGCTTGTATAGATTGGTGCCGTTAATAAGCCGTCATGATTCACAAATTCATGACTTCCTCAGCAGTGAGCACGTATGAACTTTTTTCAGTCTATAAAAGTTTAATCCATACAATTGGTATTTTGAATTACTTCATCATGTTACCAAAATCGCATATCTATCACAACTTTGGTGTGGTTTTACGGGAGCATCCAACCCCCTATGCCAATGGGAAATAGCTAAACTGGAAAATGGATGCAAGATGCCTACACAGATAGTAAGCTACCACCCAGGAACCAAACCAATGTCACCCCAGAGGGGCAGGCTTAACCAGCCTGTGGGGGGACCTTGCATATACATTTAAAATAGACAAGCCTTATTCTTATCCCCAACAAAGACTGTGTATTGGCCTGATTCACACCTATACAGGTTGAAGTTTGCATATTTCAGATGCATTTTTTAATACAAGTTTTTGATCTATTGAAGTCTATGGAACCAAAAACCAGAAACAAGTCCCTGGCCCGTTACATAAAATGCACAGATGTGAACTACATCCATAGGAAACCATGTTAAAATGGACTGTAGTGTGTTTCTGCAAAACTGAAAACGCACTAAAAAATGCATAGGTGTGAACTAGGCCTTTATTGGGTCAGGGTTTACTAGAGTTCAGGGCTGGGTGACTCATGCAGGCAGCGCTCTGGTGGTGCCTCCCCTGGTTCTAAAAAGTTGGAGAACATTCTGGAAGCTGGAAGGTGGGGGCTAGCAGGGTTGTCCTGCATATTTAGGGGAGCTTGCCGAACTCCTCTGGGGGGGGGTGCTATGCCTCGGGCCAGAGCTCAGGAGCTGGCCTGGGAGGATCCTGACAACAGGAGATACTTGGAAGGAGTCTTCTGTGAGAGGCAGCGGGAGCAAGGTGGGCAGTGTGAGTACTACAACACAGTGCAGGGATTTACAAGGGGAGAGATTGCTACACGTAGCAGGTCTCTCTGGAAGATAGCGGTGTGCTTAACTCTTCTGTAGCCTTGTCCTGGGAGCTCTCCGGAGAGTCAGTCAGGTAGACTGGTGAAAAGAGTCAGCCGGGTAGACTGATGAAAAAAGAATCCAGGTGGGCTAGCATTTCCTGCAGTTGGTAGAACTGGGATCAGTGTCTACAACGGAGTAGGAGGTGCTCCAGGGTGCAGTTTATAACACTTTTTGCTACTTCCTAAAGGGACTGAGAGTTCCTAGTCCATAAGGGGCTGTTGCTTTTCTAACAGAGACTGTTAGCTACCAAAAGAGAAATCAATCAGAGCTGTACAACCTAAGGAAGAGGAATTAATTAGAGTTGTACAGAGTAAAGGAGAAAAATCAACTGGAGTTGTACATAGGGAGGAAGTTGTCTCAGGTTGTCACTATCAAGTTGAGCATCCCATAATTCCTATTCCCCATCTAAGTTATTACCCCCTATGAAAACATAAAACCAAAACTCAAAGACTGTTCCTTGTCTCTGGAAAAAGTGTGAAAGTTTCTTGTTGCCTGGATGTGAGGCAGTGGGGAACTCTGTCATCTGCAACCCCTACAGGGGTAGTGCTACAACCATTTCCAGGTAGAACCCTATTTTTATGTATATGTACTGTAGGTATAGTCTCTCTAACATGCACGGCCTACCTAAGTTAGCCCAATACCTGGAGAAAGGCGGCTCCAGCAGCACATAGGGAATATTGGCTGGTACTCTCAAAAGTTGTGGCATTCAGGATTGTCAACCTTTCTTTAAATTAGGTATAGAATATAATAAAACAGTGTTCCAAAGAATGACATCTGTCCAAGGGATGGAGGTACCTGTAAAATGCTTCACTCCATAACATATGCTTGGACAGTTGTGTGAAGTTTGTCCTTTTTCATGACTCCTATTTGTCCCACATCTGCTCCCCACTATGTTATCCTGTTGGTACCAAGAGAGGCTGGGCAGAGAAGGGAGACACAGCAGATTGTGAACACTGCTATGTTAACATTGCTAGACCAACCCCACCAGCCATGGCAGAGGGAGGAGAATCTTAAAGTGACACTAAACTTTTGTTTAAAAAAAAGTCTATTCAAGCATTTATTCTTAACTCTAAAAAGTCTAATGTTGTGGGTCCTCCTCCAAATTCCATCTTTTTGCTCCTGTAAAACAACATCCTGTTAGATGGTGGCTACGTTCATTATGCATGGTCCCACTGTATGTAGGAATTTAGCTACCCTCTGTTGCTGTTGCTGGCTCTTGAAAGAGACTAGGGCAGGGGTGTCCAAACTTTTTTTTAAAGAGGGCCAGATTTGATGAAGTGAACATGCGTGAGAGTCGACCATTTTTCCTGACATTCTTTGAACCATTAAAATTTGGTCTAATGCCTAGTACACACGATCGGTTTTCCCGGCGGTAAAAAGTCAGCCGGGAAAACCGAGAACCTGCTCAGTCGCTTTTTCCCCCTACACACGGCCGGGTTTCCCAACAGGAAAACTGCCATTGAGAGCTTTGGTCAGGAATCCCGGACGTGTGTATGCTCTATCGGCACTGCCTCGCAGTGTTTAACATTGGAGAACTGCCGGAAAAAAAAACGCCGGGAATCCCGGCAGGAAAATAGAAAACATGTTCTCTTTTTACCCGCCGGGATTCCCGGCGGTTTTCCTGCCGGGAAAACTGCAATTTAGCATACTAACGGACGTTTTTTCCTGGCGAAAAACTGTCATGGCAGTTTTCCTGCCGGGAAAACCGGTCATGTGTACGAGGCATTAGTGTGTTAGTCCAAGCACTAATACACTGCCCAACAAGAATTCTCTTGCCTTTGTGGCTGTGTGTGGTGAACAAAACCCGAGCGCCGCTCAGGACTAAGGATGAGCTCGGGCGTGTTATTTGGATATACCGTATTTAATCGGCGTATAACACGCACAGGCGTATAACATGCACCTTCACTTTAAAAGGGAAGTTTCAGGAAAAAAATTACATTTGAAATAAAGGACTGTGAAGCAAAATAAGGGTCAGTGCCCATAAATGCAGCCTAATCAGTGCCCATCTGCAGCCTCACCATTGCTGAATGCAGCCTCACCATTTCAATCAATGCAGCCTTACCATTGCAATCAATGCAGCCTCACCATTGCAATCAATGCAGCCTCACCATTGCAATCAATGCAGCCTTACCATTGCAATCAATGCAGCCTTACCATTGCAATCAATGCAGCCTTACCATTGCAATCAATGCAGCCTTACCATTGGAATCAATGCAGCCTTACCATTGGAATCAATGCAGCCTCACCATTGTAATCAATGCAGCCTCACCATTGCCATGAATGCAGCCTTACTATTGTCATGAATGCAGCCTTACCATTGTCATCAGTGCAGCCTGATCGATCCCTATCTGCAGCCTCAGAGGGGACAGGGAGGGGGTCAGGACAAGTACCGACAGATTACATACAGGAGAATCACCAATTTACTCTGCGGCCTCTTTAATACAAAGACCTGCCTCCTATAATAGACAGAACAGTCATCCAATGGCAGCCCAGGAGATGGGACTTTATATTACAGATGCCGTAGAGTAAACAGGAGATTTTCCTGTATGTAATCTGACGGCACTCATCCCGCCACCTCCAAGGCAGCGCCGATAAATACGGTATAAAAGTTTTGTGGCCCTGGGGCCAACAAAAGATATATATATCCAAATCACCAGGGGGGCCGTATTTAACTGGAACGCGGCCTGCGATTGGCCTGCGGGCCGGACTTTGGACATGCCTGGACTAGGGACTTGGTGGTTTCCCATTGTGCATACAGCAGTGCATAATTTCATCTAACACATACTGCTTGTTCCAAACAAATGGAAGTAGGAAGGAGAAGTCTGGGAAACCACTGAGTATGTAGCAAGGAGGCAGAAAAGAAATTATGAAAATTAGGTTACAGGGCCATTAAGTAGTGGAGTTGTATGTTTTTTTTGTAGAAAAACAATATCGTTTGGTGTCACTTTAAAATCAGGCAAGCCAATGTGATCTGTCAAGTTTTAGTAGCAACAGGACAAGACAGGGTAAGTACTGAACTGGGCTCTGGTTCTCTTCATCTGTTACCTCTATGTGCTGCAGATGCTGGTTAGTGACTGAGGGGAAGTGGGTTGTGTGGGCCTTTGAAAACTGAGGTTGCAGATTTTGGGGGGCAAGTGTGAGGGCAGTTAGGCATTTTTAGCTGGGAATATCCTGTGGAGGGCACTGCAATCACTAGTACCGAGAGTGCAGCAAAATGCTTTGAGACCACTTTGTGAGACATTCAAATGGTAGTTAATAGGATGACCATGCATTAATTTTCTCTGGTTTTGGAGACAAGGGGCTCATGGGTACTAATGATATTACGGAGAGACCAGTAAGAACTAGTTGGACAGCAGTCTAGCAGGTCTACTATTCAGGCATAAGACACCAGGTCCATACACTTAACAACCTGGTAATGGGACCTAAACACAAACAGTCTGACAATTTGACCTCTGAGATCCATGTTTCTTGCCATTTCCTATGTGCCTAACAAGCAGACTAGCTGTTGAAAGGAAGAAGCTGCCTAGGAGTAAGCCTGAGTTCACCACTGCTGCTAAAATTTGACATTTGTACCATGCTTAATCACAGGCAGGCAACTCATAGTCAGGCTTTATTTTCAAAGAGCAAGTGGCACATTAAGCATTATGTAAAACAACTGCAGTCAAACCATGACAGGTTCTCTTTATCACTATTATAAACCATAAACCATGAAGCACGGAGCTCTTTGCCATTTACATGCATTCGGTGCCCCATATACTTATGTGTTTTTCTCTCGGCCATCTGTTCCTAATTTGTCTCTGCAACGACATACAATCCCTCCAGCTCTGTTCAGAAAAAGTTGGCTATACGTTACCATTCAATACCCAGTGCTGTTTCTTGCTGTCTCTTTTTTTTACTTTAACTTTTATGCAGTTTTTTTTTCCACACAATCCCCCCCCTTCCCTGTTTAATAGCTATTTTCCTGCAGCTACAGGTACCGGTAATTTGCTGACAGATGACATAACAAGCTTGGAAAAAAGGAAAGAAAGAAAGTCATTATACGTCCCAAGGAGTATGGAATTGCTGGGGCTTAACTGCTTTAAGGAGAAACAGTGAAAAATGTGACATGCCAAATCTGAGCAACAAAAGAAATATAGGCTGTAATATATGGCTTGGTGAACCAATTGATATTGGGCTCTCTAGAACTAAGACTATCAGCAAGCTCAGCTGTGTGTAAGTTAACAGAAAATTCCAAGAAAAAAAATAAATATAAGAACTATAAAACCGATAAATGAACAGTAAAAAAGCGGTGCTTTATAATGCTGGAGCTGCAGTATTTTAAACAGTCTACAGTAGACAATTTCCCACATTTTTGGGTTCTGGACTGTAAACTAGCCATTACTCACAAGGCATTTCTATCCAGAAGTAAACATCATCTAGGCCAGTGATGGTGAACCCGAGTGCCCAAACTGCAACAGGAGTACAGAGTGGCGTACAGAGGTCTGAAGAAGAAGCTGTTGCTTCGAAACACGTTACCGTCCTCTCCATGGCAGCATGTCTAACACACCCTCCATGTGACATTACGTCCGACCTGGCGCTATCTTATTTTCCACTCTGGTTTCGGTGACGTCTGGCCACTTCCTATCTTCATCCAGGAATACAGTCAGTGTCCGAGGCTGCTACGGCATCGGGACGATTTGGAGAGGCTTCAAACAGATGTTCTTTTCATATATACTATGCTTGTATTACACAGCAATCTTGTGAGTTGCACTTAGTCTGGTGCCCCTTTGTTCCCTGTACAGAGTGGCGTGTCAGAGGCCGAGAGGAGATTACCTACAGTCCGCTACAGAAATTGCCCCTCTAGGAGTCCCTGCCCTCC
Organism: Rana muscosa; assembly: GCA_029206835.1. NCBI lineage: Eukaryota > Metazoa > Chordata > Amphibia > Anura > Ranidae > Rana > Rana muscosa. The sequence continues at coordinate 93,045,968 of CM055118.1, read as the reverse complement.
CTGGCCGGTGCAGCGCCCCCTCCCCTCTCACCTGTGCACCTCCCTCTGAGCCCCCAGAAATCCTCATTCTCCAGGGGCAGCAGTGAGCACTCTGTACTGCACTCTCCAATCTCTGAGCACTATATACTGCACTGTCTGATAGGACATTCAATAACACTCTATACTGCACTCTCCAGTCTCTGAGCACTCTCTCGCTATATTGCACTCTTCAATATTACTCTATTCTGCTCTCCCCAGCAGGAAATAGCTCAGTCCTTTCTCATTTCTACCAGCACCCTGTCCATCTGTGGTGCAGCTCTGTCAGTACATATTTCAGTTGTCATGGTCTGACTCCCCTGGCACACGTCTGTCTCCCTGTCCTCCTCCTCCTATTATAGGACTTCCTTTTGGTCCCTGCGCTCAACTCTGACAGTTCATCTTTCAGCCCCTGACCTGTCCGTGTCTCTGTCCCCCCTTTACCTTTTCTGTTCCCTTCTTGGCTCTCATTCCCCACAGTTTGGATAGAGTCCTCCGCAGGGGATCGGCCATTCCTCCCCAGTGCCCTCAGCACTTGCAGCAGCTGTGCCGGGCACCAGAGGGCTTCATGCTGCAGTTGGTGCTCCACTCTCCGGGGCTCCTCTCCCTGCTGTACATACCTGGAATATTTCTGAGGGAAGAGGGTGTGGACTCTGCACATGCACAATCCTCCCTCCTCCATGGCTCTGGTTTACTGCGTACCAATCACAGGTGGCCCGGCTAGAGGTCATGTGAGTCGAGTAGCAATCTGGCAAATTTGCTTGCGAGCCTACAGAGCGGGCTCTGTGTGCCAGCTGTGGCATGAGTGCCATAGGTTCACCATTGCTGATCTAGATAGGGTTACAATGTACTAAAGTGTCCCTACATTATGTGTGTATATACTGCTACAATTTACAATAAAAAAAAGACAAAGTAGGTGCATACAACTTAGAGAGAAACTCCACCTTTCCACACACTTTACATAGTTCATTTGGGCCAAGCTGGGCTTTTACTAACCTGTGAGGCCACTAGATGTGCAGTATAAACTGTATGTTGCTGCAGCTACATACAGCACTGTGTTGCGGGTTCGGGACGACACTTCCTGTCTCATACCTGGAACACAGAAGAGCCTACTGCTCTCAGCTGCTCAGAGCAAGCAATGTATTCTATCATTGAATACAAAGCTTCCTCTGATTGGCTGAGTCACAGGTTGTGACATCATCAGCCCACATCCTTGACTCAACCAATCAGAGGAAGCTTTGTATTCATTGATAGACTACATCACTTGCTCTGAGCATCTGGGCGCCACTGTGGCAGACTATCCTGAGTTCCGGGCAGTGGTGGCTGGTGCAAAATATTTGAGGGGGGGGGGTCAAACTAACGCCAGCCACATGAGTAAGACAGATGAGTAAGCCGCAAGCACTCCCCCCCGCGGAAGACAGATAGCGAACAGGAAGGCAGCGATCGGTGAGTAAGCCGCAAGCACCATCGCCCGCAGGAGACGGATGGGGAAGGGAAGGCGGCAAGCACACCTCCACCCCCCCGGCGTTAGACTGACTGACCTTAGGAGACAGGGGAAAGGAAGAGCCAGGTCGTTGCTTCTCCTCCCAGGCTGAGTAGGAGGTGTGTGTCCTGAGACACGATTGGCCAGGGAGTCTTAAGACCCAGTTACACGCATCTTCTGTCTGGAGAATTCTGGCCAGAAGTGATCTTCATGGAAAAATTGCGGCCTGAAAGCCATACCTCTGATTGGAAAAAAAGGCTAAGCAACTTAACTATGCATGCAAACATAGAAACTGGGGTGCAGAAAATAGCAGCAGGTGCTCTGGACAAAATGTTAAATATTTGGCTGTAGCAGGAGGCAGTTGGTTTGCTGAAAGGCTGGAAAGCGGTACAACAATGAGTGTCTGGAGGCAACAGTGAAGCATGGTGGAGGTTCCTTGCAAGTTTGAGGCTGCATTTCTGTCCTCAATGCTGAGAAATACAGGCAGATACTTATCCATCGTGCCATACCATCAGGAAAAGGTGTGATTGGCCCCAAATTTATTCTGCAGCAGGACAACGACCCCAAACATGCAGCCAATCTCATTAAGAACTATCTTCAGCGTAAGGAAGAAGAACAAGGAGACCTGGAAGTGATGGTTCGGCACCCACAGAGCCCTGTTCCCAACATCATTGAGTCTGTCTGGGATTACATGAAGAGACAGAAGGATTTGAGGCAGCCTACATCCACAGAAGATCTGTGGTTAGTTCTCCAAGATGTTTGGAACAACCTACCTAGAGAGTTCCTTCAAAACCTGAGTGTACCTAGAAGAATTGATGCTGTTTTGAAGGCAAAGGATTGTCCCACCAAGTATTGGTTTGATTTGGATTTTTCTTCTGGTTGTTTACTTTCCACTTTGTTAATTGACAAAAATAATTTAATAACACTTGTATTTCTGAAAGCATTCTTAATTGACAACCTTTTTTTTTTTTACACCTGTCTAAATCTTTTGCACAGTAGTGTATATATAAATAGCCTATCCCTGTAAAAAAAAAAAAAAGGAGGTATTATACCTATTTACCTGATGGTATGTGTCTTCTCTCTTATGCCCTGTACACACGATCGGATTTCGGACGGAATAAAATCCGATGGATTTTTCAGTCGGAATTCCGATGAAGCTGACTTTCATCAGTCTTGCATACACACTATCAGACAAAATTCCGACCGTGACGTAAAACACTCCGACGTGCCGAGAAAAATGTTCAATGCTTCTGAGCATGCGTCCACTTGATTCTGAGCATGTGTGGGTTTTTTCTCCGATGGAATTCCACACAGACGATCGGAATCTCCTATCGTTTTTTTTTCCATCGGTAAAATTTAAAACATATTCTATTTTTTTACACCGATGGAAAAAAGACCGATGGGACCCACACACGATCGTTTTTTCCGATTAAAAAAGTTCATCGGTCTTTTTTCATCGGAAAAACCGATCGTGTGTACACGGCATTAATTTTCTGTTGCTGCAGCCTCTTTCAGACTCTTCTGTATTCAACACTTTCAGGAATATTGGATGCCTGTGTCCCCTATGGTTACTTCCTGTGGTCCTTACATCGCTACAGGACACATTAATGTAGGAGTCAGTGGAAGAAACCACAACACGTAGCAGGGGACACAGACATCTGACGCTCCCAGAGAGGTTGAATGCTGAAGAGTCTGGTAGAGGCTGGTAATAAATTTGAAAATGAAGCAATTTAAACCTGTGGATAAAGGGCAATTACCACTAATTCCAATCACATCCCTGTTTAATTTGAAAAATTAGAAGAAGAGTTGCCCCTGGGATGGTATAGATTGGAAAAATAACATGGATTTGCCACCAAGAGTATATATAAAAGTAAAAAAGTTTTATTTACATACAATTTTCACATAATTTGGTCATAATAAAATGAAATGAATTTCTTGAAAAAACGAGAACTAATATGCATTTATCTTGACAAAGAATACATAGAATCACCCTATGTTTATGACATATAAGTCAATTTTTCTTTCTCGTACATCACGGGACACAGAGCGACATAGTCATTACTAATGGGTTATATAGATACCGTCAGGTGCTGGCACTGGCAACTTCCAAAACCGGAAGTACCCTCCCCTATATAAGCCCCTCCCATCCGGGAGCACCTCAGTTTTTTGCCAGTGTCTAAGGTGTTGGCCAAGAAGAAACATGTGTTTTTCACTGAGCTTGCGTACAGGTTCTTTTGGGCCTCAGTAAGCTATTCCGGATCCGACCAAAAAAGCTTCATAGCTAAACGGTCGGTACCCGGGCCTTGCAGAGAAGAGCAAGGTTTTGCCTGTAATGCTTCTCTTAGGAGAGCTGGACCCTGGGATCCAGAGCTCTGGTCATACCCACGACCAAGATGTTTTCTGTGCAGGGTGCTATACAGGTCCAGGGGAGTGGAATCCTTGGGAACCCGGTCCCTGAAGGTTTGATTACAATGCCTGCCGTGATAGGTGAAGTTTGGGCTTTTGTGGACCAAACAAAGTCCTGCGGCGGGGAACAGGTAAGTGGGGGCCCCCAGGAACTTGGTTCTATTGGGGGACCCCCAAGCCTAATTTGTCTTTCTGTCTGTTACCTAATGGTATTCCCGCAAAATTCTGTGCATGCCTGTAACTACTAAAAAAATGTAATAATTTTTAATGGTGGTCAAGAAAAAAAAAAAAAAAAAAATTTTTTATATATATATATTTAATATATTAGACTGCGGTACCTGTGTTTGTCCACTAGAGGCCGCTGTGGAATGTTTTCTTGTCATGTGGACTAGCTTCTTTCAGCAGAGCAAAGTCCAGGCAGATGGTGAGTTCTCTTATAGGAAACTGCTTCCTCTGCCATGTTGCAGTGCTCGTCCATCCCCCGGCCTGCGGCAAAGAGGGGCCCTGGCTCCTGTCCCTTGTTACCATATTTTGAAATTAGTGCCGAAGGCGCACATGCCCGCGCGCGTGCGCGTGCACGCGCCTCTATATATAGAGGTGTGCCGGAAAAGGGGGCGGAGCCTGGGGGATGACGCTCTGTGCGCGCCGCAGCGCTTCTGCGCATGTGCGGGCGTCCCAGCAGTTTAAAAAAACCACAATATTGTAGTGAGCTGGCTATGAAGTACAGAGACAGAGCTGGCAACATTTAAAGGCATACAGCAAGCGGTTGATACAGGCATCCCCTAGAAAGGCACATTAGTAGACACCAACTGTGATATAGCAGCAATTGTGCTAGACTATTCTCAGTAAAAGTGGTGTATTACGGCTGGAATACCTCAGCTTTAGGCTTAGGAATATGCCGTCCAGAAGCTCCGGAACTGAATCTTCCAGGAAGCGAAGGGGGTCTCATCGGGCTCGGAGGATCTTGGGCATACTCCTGCTGCACCAGTCTCCCCTGAAGTTCAGAGGTAAGTGACCGTAGAGACCCCGCAGGGGTACTTGGTACTGTGGCTGTCCTCAGTCACCTGCTCCTGTGTATGTAACAGAGGAGGTTTTTTCCTCAGCTCTGGGAGGATTAGACAGAGATTGTCAACATTTATCGCTGCCTCCCTGTCAGGGAAAGCACGCCCGATCTCCGTCTCCTCCTTCAGAATGCCTGTTAGCAGAGCAACAGTCCCATACAGGGATCGACCTGCCTGAAGGGGATCAGGATAAGGTTGATTCTGTTATAGAGGAATCAACAGTGGGGGAACCTTTTCTCAGCATCTCAAGCTGAAAGATTATGGGTTCAGTCTCTGACTAACATGGTCCGATCAGCATTTAAAAATGCACCTTGCGGAACCATCAACCACTACTGTATCCTCGTTGGGGTCGCTAGAAGCCCCCAGACTGTTTGTTCTTTTCCACTTCACCCTTTACTGAAAGGGCTCATTTACCAGGATTGGGAACGTCCTGAGAAAATATTTATTCCCCCAAGAGATTTCCGGTGGTCTATCCCATGGAGGATAAGTTCATCAAAAAAAAAAAAAAAAAAATGGAAGGTCCCTACAATGGACGCAGCCATCTCTTGTATGTATAAATCACTGACATGTCCAGTGGATAATGTCCAAATGTTCAAGAACCCAATAGATAAAAGATTGGAGTCCTTATGAAAATCTGCTTGGTGATACAACCAGCAGTAGCAGCTATTGGGGTCTGCTAAGCAGTGAACGATCAGTTGAAACAGGTCTTGAGGGACTTGACAGATCAGCAGGCTTTGCCCTAGCTGATCTACCTAGAGCCTTAGGCTTTGCGGTTGACGCCATAGAGGATTCAGTCCATCAGGCCTCCCGCCTTACGCTGTCTATAGTACATATGCGTAGGCTCCTATGGCTCAAAAACTGGTCTGCTGAAGCTCCCTGTAAAGAATGGCTGGTTAGCGTCCCATTTCATGGTGAACGCTTATTCAGGGAAAACCTGGACAAATATATCCAGAAAATTTCCAGCGGTAAAAATACGCTCTTGCCGGTTAAAAGCAGAGTTAGAGGTCCCTCTTTAAGAGGCCTGCTTCTCCAGTCCCTGGGGCATCGGCTGTGTAACAGTTCCGACGGCCTCCTCGGTCAAATCCCGGGGGTAAAAAACAGGGACAGTAGCAGGGTAATGAGAAACCCTGGGTCAGGGGAGGTACAAAACCTCCCCCAAAGTTAAATTCATGAAGCCCCCACTCAGTCGGGTGGGGGGAGGACTCCAGTTGTTCGCAAGAGACCTGGCGGGACACGATCAAGACAGATAGGTGCTCTCCGCAGTAGGTTTGGGATACAGTTTGGAGTTAAAAGACTCTCCTCCTTCCCATTTTTGAGGTCAAATGTGCCAAGGGATCCCCGGAAGAGAGAGTCCCTCCTGTTGGCACTAGAACAACTATTGCTCCAAGGAGTAATTATGGAGGTTCCCCTGGAAGAATGAGGGTTCGGGTTTTACTCAAACCTCTTTACAGTCCCGAAGCAAACGCGGACGGGAGGCCCATATTAATTCTAAAAGGGCTATACAAATTCCTGTATATCAGGACTTTCCGATGGAGTCGATCCGATCGGTGGCCACTGCCCTACAAGGGGAGGATTGGTTAGCCACGATCGACATCAAAGATGCTTATTTGCACATTCCCATCTTTCCAGTCCACCAAAAATGTCTACGCTTTGCAGTAGAAGGGCGCCATTTTCAGTTCAGAGCCTTACCCTTCGGTTTGGCCACAGCACCACGAGTGTTTACAAAAATTCTGGCCCTTTATTGGCCAATCTAAGAACACAAGGTGTAATGATAATGGCATATCTGGATGACTTGTTGCTGATAGACCACTCAGTGAAAAAACTAGACGTGGTCGTTCACAAGACGATCAAGTATCTGGAATCTCACGGTTGGATTATCAACCGAGACAAGTCAGCCCTAAAAACCAGTCAAAAGTCTGGAATACTTGGGGCTAAGGTTAGATTCAGGCCAGAGAAAAATATTCTTGCCTCGAGGAAAGGTGTTGTCTTTGAAAGATTTGATCCACTTAGTGGGTACAAAAAAGACAGCCGTCCATACGCCTGTATATGAGGCTGCTGGGAAAAATGGTGGCATCATTCGAAGCAGTACCCTACGGTCAATTCCATTCAAGGAATTTGCAAGGGGCCATACTGTCAGCCTGGAACAAAAAAGTTCAGGCCCTAGACTTACAATGTCCTTGTCCCCTTCCGTTCGCAAGAGCCTCCGTTGGTGGTTGGTTCCCCAGAATCTGGAAAAAAGGAAATCCTTCAGTCCGATTTCTTGGAAGGTGGTCACTACAGATGCCAGCCTTATAGGCTGGGGAGCAGTACTGGAGCAATAGTCTCTCCAGGGCAGATGGTCGGATGCAGAAAAGGCCCTGCCCATCAATCTCTTAGAGATACGAGCAGCCCGGTATGCCCTAGTAGCATGGACATCCAAACTCCAAGGGTCCCCTGTCAGAATGCAATCAGACAATGCCACAGCAGTGGCATATATCAATCATCAGGGGGGCACCAGGAGTCGTGCAGCCCAGAGGGAAGTAAATTACATCCTGAAATGGGCAGAAAAATATGTCCCAGCCATATCTGCGGTATTTATTCCAGGAGTGGAGAATTGGAAGGCGGACTTTCTAAGTCGCCAGCAATTAGGCCCAGAGGAAGGGTCCCTTCACCCCGAGGTTTTCTGGACAATATGTCAGCGGTGGGGAACATCGGATGTAGATCTTCTAGCATCCAGATTCAACGCAAAGGGGGACAGGTTTGTCTCTCGGACAAGGGATCCCCTAGCTTGCGGCTCGGATGCCCTAGTGTTCCCTTGGGATCAGTTCAAGCTGATATATGCATTCACACCGCCACAATGGTTACCTCGATTACTCCGCAGAATCAGGGTAGAAAAGAAACCGGTGATTCCGGTGGCTCCAGCGTGGCCCCGAAGAGCGTGGTACGCGGAGATTGTAAAATTTCAGTGGGGAGTCCTTGGACTCTCCCACGTCGTCCGGCTTTCGCAAGGACCGATATACCATCCTTCCTTACCAGCCCTAGGTTTGACGGCCTGGCTATTGAAGCCCACATTCTAAAAAAGAGAGGGCTCTCTAATGCTGTGGTATCTACCATGATCAATGCCAGGAAGCCGGTATCCAGGCAGATCTACTATAGAATCTGGAAGGCGTACATCGCGTGGTGTGAGGCCAAGAAATGGCATCCACATAAGTACGTAATAGGTAGGATTCTGGACTTCCTACAGTGGGCTGTAGATAGGAAGCTTGCCTTGAGTACTATCAAGGGTCAGATTTCGGCCTTGTCAATATTTTTTCAAAGGCCCTTGGCTTCGCATTCACTAGTCAAAGCCTTTATACAAGGAGTGATGCGTATTAGTCCTCCGGTTAATATTCCCATATGTCCATGGGATCTAAACTTGGTTCTGTCGGTTCTACAGAAACAACCATTTGAACCATTACAGCATATTTCCTTGGTGCTTCTCACCAGGAAATTGATTTTTCTAGTAGCCATTTGTTCGGCTAAAAGAGTATCGGAATTAGCAGCTATGTCCTGTAAGGAGCCATATCTGGTTATCCATAAGGACAGAGTAGTGTTACGTCCTCATCCAGCCTTTCTTCCTAAGGTGGTATCGAGGTTTCATTCGAACCAAGATGTGGTTCTTCCTTCTTTTTTCCCCAAACCTACTTCGGTAGAGGAAAAGTTATTGCATTCTTTGGATGTAGTAAGAGCAGTTAAAGCTTATCTAAAAGCCACTGCTCAGATTCGCAGAACGGATACTTTGTTTATTCTGCCGGAAGGCCCCAGAAAGGGTCAGGCAGCGTCAAAATCTACTTTAGCCAAGTGGATTCGACAGGTCATTATGCAAGCTTATGGCTTGAGAAGGAGACCACCTCCGTTCAAAGTTAGAGCGCACTCCACGAGAGCAGTTGGAACTTCATGGGCAGTGCATCACCAGGCCTCCCTGGCTCAAATCTGTAAGGCCGCAACGTGGTCTTCAGTTCACACGTTTACTAGGTTCTACCAGGTGGACGTTAGAAGTCAGGAGGATGTCGCCTTTGGGCGCAGTGTGTTGCAGGCCGCAAAAGATCCTCATGTCTGATAGCGCTCAGCTTATATATGGTGTATCCCCCCCCTCATTGGGCATTGCTTTAGGACATCCCATTAGTAATGACTATGTCGCTCTGTGTCCCGTGATGTACGAGAAAGAAAATAGGATTTTTATAACAGCTTACCTGTAAAATCCTTTTCTTAGGAGTACATCACGGGACACAGAGCTCCCGCCCCTCTTTGGGGACACTTATTGCTTTGCTACAAAACTGAGGTGCTCCCGGATGGGAGGGGCTTATATAGGGGAGGGTACTTCCGGTTTTGGAAGTTGCCAGTGCCAGCACCTGACGGTATCTATATAACCCATTAGTAATGACTATGTCGCTCTGTGTCCCGTGATGTACTCCTAAGAAAAGGATTTTACAGGTAAGCTGTTATAAAAATCCTATTATACATAGCGGCGAAAGGCAACCGACATGTTTCGGATAATGGTCGCTGTGTCTGTAGCAGCTTCCATTACATTTCCTTCTTCAGGGTATTATGTATTAATTGTACATGGATTGACATTTCTAAAGAGAGAAAGAAAGAAGATATAATACATAGTAACAATGCATTGTAATACAATATCATTACATGTCTTCAAAGTCTGAACATCTCCCAAATAAGGGCGGTTTAAAACACACACAAAGGAAGGGGGAGGGAAAAGGGAAGGAGAGGGATGGGGGGGACCATAAGATAATTGTTAGTGATATAGGGGTACGTAGTGTATATATACAGAAGACATTGGTGCAAAAATACTTACATTCCACTAGGATTCAAATGTCATAAATACATCCGTATATATTCAAATATATTCAAAAACAGAGGAACCAGACGGTTGGGAGGATTTCACTGATGTAATAAAGCCCCAAGGCAATTTTTGTGCAACCCAAAAATTATAGGTTAATAGTCGCACGGCTTTGGTGAAGTCGATCCAGCGACCATGAGAGGAACGTTCTAAGATTGGACTCAAACCAGCCCGTCAAATCTCACAAGGAGGCCCGGAGGTGAGAGAGGGCTAATCGTTGATTTCTATAAGAAAGCATATATATATATATATACATATATATATATATATATATATATATATATATATATGTATAATTGGTTAAAATGTAATTTAGCAAAAATTCCCATCCCCAAAGGGGAATGCGTGAGCATCCCCCCAGGGGAGGAAGGAAAAATGGGGGAAGAGAGAAAGTCCGTTAGTTCAATATTTTGATTTGAATGCTTCCATACCTTAGAGACCAATATATAACGTGTGTCCTCTCCCTGGCTGTGCAACATACTGACAGACCTGGGTGGTGCTTAATGTAGGGAAGAGACTGACAGTGCAGCCAATCAATGGATTTTCCAAACAATTGGCGCCAAAAATTTGGCGCCAAAACGTCCCACCATTCAACCAAAGGATTTGGAGGCGGGATTACGTTTTTTTTAAAAAGAAGGAGGAGAAACCGCAACGCCTTACTTATCATTGCGGGGAGGATGGAGCCCCCAGGAGACCAACAGTGAGAAAACCCTCGCATCAAGGGGCCGCCCTCGGTCTGAGCGGCGTCCGCGTCACCGCGCTGTGCGCGGATGACGTCAGACGCCAACCTGACCGCCAGCACAGAGACGGGCGGAAGTGTGCGGCGAGAGAGAAGATGCAGCAATGCCTGCATGACACCTGACCATGCATGGCGGAGGGAAGGGGAGAGAGGGGGAAAAAGAAGAAAAGAAGGAACAACCCTAGTTCGTCCCAAAACGTCCCAAATAGGATCCGGAAGCATCTATGCCAAAATGCGGCAACATCAGAACATGACAACAAGTCATGTCAAAAACACATAGTAATATATGTAGAGGAAGTAACAGGTTGTCCACTAGAAAAAAACCAAAAAAAAAAACCTAAAGAAGGTGAAAAAAAAAAAAAAAAAAAGGGGGAAGAGAGGGGGAGAGAGAGATGGATAATAGAGGGGAAGAAGAAAAAGAAACTACAAGCCGGACAAAGACAACCCAATGCTTAGGGGAGAGCATACGGCCCCAGACCACATGTGGGGTCAGGGGCCTGTGTTGTGCTGGGGAGCGTCGATGGGCCAGAAGAGCCAATCCAGAAATTGTCCTCAAATGTGAAGTATTATTTAATTGGTATCATATTATGAAGAACACAAAAAGAAGGGGACATGTAGCTTTAGAATTGGGTGCTTATAATCAGAAGCAGCCATCAGGTAAATCCAACTATTACATCCGACTGGGGCTTCATCTGTCCATACGGTTTCTTTTTTTTTTTCCACAAAGATTTTATTGTATATTTGAAAGAAGTACACAAAGTACAGAAAGAAAAAGTATACAGCACATCGTAGCAGTACAACAATTTAACAAATTGGGCAACAGGATCCATATGCAGTGTTCCAAGCAGTAAATAACCGGTAAGAGTACAGAAAACATCTAGAGCGAGCATAGTAAATGCTCGGAAGCTCATTGACATCGAATAAAGTGGCAATATCCTAGGCTTTATGCCTTCTAGGGTATCATGCGACTATTCTTGAATTGATTTACTACTCTTTCATGAGATTCTCGGAACCACCTGCCAGGGCATTTACAAAATCACTCAACCGTGTCCAATTGTTCTTATCTAAGGGCATGGACCCAGGGCTCAGACTCGGACAATCTCGTCCGCCCCGAGCTCTGTGTCCAACCTGCTACCTAACTCAGAAAATTTTAAGGAAAGAAAAGAATAGGGGAGAGGGGGGGGGGGAGAAGAAAAAGCAAAAGAGAAAAGAAAAGAACAAAAAGGGGGGGGAGGAAATGCGGAGAGGGGGCGGAAACCCACCTTCTACCCTCTCCGTCCACTGTCCATACGCTACCATCACTGAGTCTCCCGGATCCCCGGGGAGAACCATCTACGATAAATTCGTATTATGGCAATAGCTTATACGTCTAGTTGTATCAATACCTTATATGAATGGGAGTTTTTGTACTCGATCCACGCTTCCCAAATAGCTGAGAAGCTCGAGATTTTGTCTTGTGAGGTGAGAATCAGTTCCTCCATCATTGCAATACGGTCGACACGTAGTGTCCATTCTTTTAGCGAAGGCGGCCGCGTGGACCTCCAATGTATTTGGTATGCAGAGCCTAGCAGCGTTTATTAAATGCATAGCTATTGATTTGAAGTATTGTCTTTTAGGGATTGTGGATAGGTGTAGTAGATATTGTCCGGGTGTAAACTCCAGTGGGAGCGAAGAGATTGTTGTAGTCACTTCATGTATCTTACGCCAGTATGGCTGGATTCGAGGGCAGGACCACCAGACATGGAGAAAGGTGCCTATCTCTGATTCACATCGCCAACAGTAATCAGGTACCGTCGGGAAAATCTTATGGAGCACTTGAGGGGTCTTGTACCATCTAGTTTTGAGTTTGTACCCGTTCTCTTGCGTATTGACATTAAGTGAGCCTTTGTGTATGTATAAATGGATCTGGTCCCAACTAGCGTCACCTATCTCTCTGTCTAAGGCTGTCTCCCAAAACGTATGGTCTGTTTGTAAAGAGGAGTACGAATCTCCAAACATGGACGCGTACAAGGCCGAAATGACATGACTCTGGGGTGAAGATCTCGAACATAGGGATTCGAACACTGTGGGCGGGCTCGTGAATTTGACTATTTTCGCTGGCACATCTAGAAAGCGTTTTAATTGCACATAAGACCAGGAGGGGAAGGACTTAGTGTTAGACAGTGCAGCAAGCTCTTGTAGCTTTAGAAACTTGCCATTGCGAAAGAAGTGCTTGGCCTGCATCTGTGGGTATGGCCATTCCTTAAAAAGATAGGATGGCGATAGACCCGGGGGGAAGTCTGGATTACCTCTAACGGGGGTTATAGGGCAGTCTGCGGCAGACAGTGCATGGGCTTTACATGCTCTGTCAAAAGCTTGGAGAGTCGCTCCGGTCAAAGGATGCGTGTGGGGCTGAGGAGGTCTCAATTTCTTAGGGATCCAAGGAATCGAGCCCAGATCAGTTTCTGCAATTAATTTTTCAAGGTACACCCAGCTTTTACACCGGGCATGAATTCTCCAATCTACCACCCTGGTCATGTGGACAGCCCAATAATAGCGCTGTATGTCCGGGAGACCAATCCCTCCTTTTTCCTTGGGTAGGACTAGCTTTGCCCATCCGATACGAGCTGATTTAGCACCCCATAAAAAGGCTCTACACATTTTCCTGTAAGCCACAAAAAATGCGGGAGGTAAGTGTATCGGGATAGTCTGCATTTTGTATAATATACGAGGTAAGACTGCCATCTTAAGGATAGAAGCTCGTCCGAACCAGGATAGGGTGGGCACATCCCACCTTGAGAGATCTTGTTGTATGCGTTTTAGTTCGGCTAGGAAGTTTTTAGAATACAGTGCTTTTAGCGTAGCTGGTAGCTGGATACCTAAGTAGGTGACGCCTCTCTCTCCCACCTAAATGGGAAGTTTGCCTGGCATTGTTGCACCAGAGCATCCGGTAGTGTGACATTTAACGCGGACGATTTGGACAAATTGATTTTAAGATTCGAGATACGCTGGAAGAGGTCCAAGATCGGCATAAGGTTAGGTAGGGGACAACAGGGGCGTGGACAAAAAGAGCAGGATGTCGTCCGCAAAAGCTGCAATTTTGTATTCCTTGTGGCGAACAGTGATTCCTTTTATATTTGAATTTTCTCGAATGCAGCGTAGCAGAGGTTCTAGGGTCAGGATATAGAGTATAGGAGAGAGAGGGCAGCCCTGCCTGGTGCCATTGTGTATGGGGAAGGCTTCCGAAAGGTGGCCATTGACACGGACTCTAGCTCTTGGGTTTACATAAAGGGAGCCTATGAAGGCACGCATACTATTCCCCAGGCCCAGAGCCGCTAGTGTAGCTTCCATATAGTCCCAGGCCACGCGATCGAACGCCTTCTCCGCATCCATTGCCAAGAAAAATCCCTCCTGCAGAGATGAGGTGAGCCAGTGGTGCAGATTCAAAGCTTTTATGGTATTGTCCCTGGCTTCTCTGCCAGGAACAAAACCCACTTGGTCCAGGCCCACCCAGGCCGGCACATGGAAGACAAGGCGATTGGCCAGGGCTTTAGCAAAAAGTTTGACATCTACATTTAAGAGTGAAATTGGCCGATAGTTAGCTACATTGGACGGATCTTTATTTTCTTTGGGAATCACGGTAATATAGGCTTCTCGTAAGGATTCTGAGGGATAGGAGGTATTGGCCAGCGCGTTAAAGGCTTTTAGGAAGCGTGGGGCTAGAAGGTCTGAGAAGCATTTATAATATTGCATCGAAAAGCCATCTGGTCCCGGACATTTGCCAGGTTTCATGGCTTTTAGTGCAGTCGTCCACTCCTCCAGGGACAGAGGGGCTTCCAACGCGGTCCGATCCGTCTCTGAGAGGGCTGTGGGGCCGTAAGTAGTGAGGAAGTCTTTTATCATCCGTGAGCGGTTTTCAGCAGCAGTAGGATTCAGAGTCTGGTTTGAACCCTTGAGATTGTAAAGTTTGCTATAAAAGCGAAGAAATTGATGTGCAATCTCTTCACTCTTGGAAAAAACTGTTCCAGACGAGTCAGTCACATGGTGCACTGTATGGGTCTGTGCGCGTTTCTGTGCGAGCCTGGCCAGAAGCCTACCTGGCTTATTGCTTTGTTCATAGAACAGTTTATGTGACAGAACTAGACCTTTGCGCGCTTTCCTAAATAGTTCCTCCACCAACTGGGCTCGCGTGTCTGCTAGCTTTGTAGCTACTTGGAGAGCCTTGGCACGCTTGTGTTGAGCTTCCAGCCTAGCTATTTTCTTGGAGAGAGATGTGATCAGTGCTTGATGGGCTTTCTTTTTCCTATAGCGAGGAGATGTCCTCGTATTACGCATTTATGCGCCTCCCATTGAACCATGGGAGACACCTCAGGTGTGTCATTCTGGGAGAAATACTCGGTAAGAGCCTGCTGGATGTCTGCTTGGTCTCCAGGTTCAGCGAGAATGGAGGCATCCAATCTCCACATCTTGGTGGATTGAATTTTTTGTGGGAATCGCAAAGTTAGGGTAATCGGGTGATGGTCGGAAAGGACCATATTCTCGATGGTCGCATCTGCAAGATATTGCAGGTCAGATTGGTGGATGAAAAGGTAGTCCAGCCTCGTGTATCGATTGTGGGGCAATGAGAAGAATGTATAATCCCTCTCTCCTGGATTAAGAGTGCGCCAGGTATCGTGTAGAGTAAGAGAGGCTAGTTGGAGCTTCACTTGCCGTAGCGCTGAGAACGGGAGGGAGGAGGTGCCCGTAGAGGTATCTAACAAGGGATCCAGGGCCATATTGAAATCACCCCCTAGTATCAGTAGGCCTGACTGAAAGGAAGTTAGTTTCAGGAAGGTCTCTTTTAGGAAGGTCACCCTCTTGGAGTTGGGGCAGTATATGTTCGCTAGCGTTATCGGCTTGTCTTTCCAGATGCCCTTTAGAAAAAGATACCTACCCTCGGAATCCAGCAACTGGTCTGTCTGGTGAAACATGAGCGACTTGGCCAATAGGATGGAGACACCTTTTGTTTTGGAGTCCGCACAGGTTGCGTGATACGCTTCGGGAAAGCGTTTGTTAGCAAGGCGGGGTATAGACCCAGTTTTAAAGTGGGTCTCTTGGAGAAAAACCACATTTGCTCTACAGCGGTGTGCCTCTGCTAAAACGCTGCTACGCTTTTCCGGCACATTGAGGCCCTTAGCGTTTAAAGAATATACCTTGAGTGATAAAGGAACTGTCATTTGCATTGTGGAAGACATGAGGGATTGACGGTCGTGTGCTTGGATCACAAATGTACGATGCAGACGGAGGGGGGTCCCAGGTGGGGGAGTGAAAGAAAATAGGGGGGAAGGGATTCGGGAATATCAGCAAGGAGAGAGAGGAAAGATAAGTCTAAAGCTGACGTGAGCACTGCAGGTGTTACAGGAGATGAGTAGAAATCTCTACCTGCGTGTGCCAAAGATCCACAACGCAGGGGAGTTGTGAGATATACCGGAGGTGGGTCTAGGCCCGCCGACCCACCGAATCAAGAGGAATCGGGGGTAATGGGTATGAAGAGGGGGATAAGCCGGTAACTGTCAAAGGGGAACCAGCCTCTTTGGGGTGAGGGAGCAGTCCAACACCAGGGAATAAGTCAAAATAACCACCACCCAGAGACTCCAACAGTAATGGGGTGAGGTCTGTGGGACAATCCTAGGTTAAGTGTAGTGAGGGGAGACAATTTGGAGCGCCCCAGACTAGATAGTAAAGCTGTCTAAACCTGTCTCTGATCATTACACAGCCAGAGTCAACATAGGGCAGAAGTAAGAAATTCCAAGGAACATTGCAACACTATAAGAGGATCATGCTACTAAACCTGTGAAGAAAGTAAAAACAACTGGCACATAGGCTAACCTTATAGGCGTAAGGACCAGATCACCTAAGTTCAGGAATCCAGCACCCAGGCTGCGAATAAATCACAAACCTGAGGTGGTGGAATCACCCACCCTAACCAAGGAGTTCGCTCAGCTCTGAGGCAGGAGAGGAGAGCTTCTCCATTTGTAAAAATACAACCTAAGCAACATTGTGAACATTAACATTGAAATGAGTACCATAATACAACCACCTTCGGAAAGATATTAAGCCGGGACCTTTGGCATAAAAAAAAAGGGGGGGGGTAGGGGAGAGGGAAAGCATCAGGAGAAATGACATTATACATGAGGCTACATTGCTGACAATCGATGGCCGACTACTATCTTAATGGGTTAGGTATAGGAGCACTCGCAGCTCCCAGGCTGATGGGAATTCAAGTAGTTTATATGCTGACCATTGTGGATTCACAGGCACCATCCTGAAAACGTAAGTGCAATGTCCCGAAGCCGGACAGGTAGTCTGTGTGCCATGGATGCAGGATACGGCATAGCAACAATTTTGGGCACAGGAACAATAAAAAGCAGAAAAAAAAAAAGGGGGGGGGGGAGAAAAAACAAAGTGAGGTCCGAGTTACCTGAGCACCTCATCCAACAGGGGTGAGAGTAATAAGGACAAGTAGGGTACAGTGTGTTAGTGATCTCAGTTGCCCAGGGGATGTATTCAGACAGCTATCAGCGCTTAAGTGGGTAACAGTGTCCTCCTCAGCATAGAAAACCGACAAAAGGTCCCAAGGTGATGAAAAAAAAAAAAAAAAAAAAAAGTGTAGAGGTGTTCAAAAAAGAATCAGCTAACCTTTAAAATCATGGTTCACGATCCATTTTGCGCCGGACAGATGTCGGTGATGCTCGAGGGCTCTCATCCGTCTCCATGTCCCCGCGGATCCTCACTGGGGAGTTGGTCGACGTTCTGCGTCTCCTCTGTCTGTGCCTTTGTGAACGTGGGGTGTCCTCGGGCATTGTGGGGATCCAAGGGTCTGGTTGCAAGAAAGCGCTATACCAATCTGGGACCTCCGTCAGTGGTATGCCCAGGGTGTCACAGAAGGGTCGCAAATCAGCCGGGGTTCTTAGCTGCGCTGTGCGATTTCCAGCGGTCGCCTGCAGGCAGAATGGGAATTTCCATCTATAAGCTATGCGTCTTTCACGTAGAACTTGCAGGAGAGGGCGCAGATCCCTCCTATGTTGCAGGGTAATGGTAGACAGATCTTGGAATATCTGTATGCGTGTACCATTGTGCTCCAAGCGTTCATGATTACGGGCTAGGCGTAAAATCTCCTCTTTCTGTATGAAATCCACTAGACAGCAAACTGCATCTCGGGGGGGGGGGTCAGTATCTCTACCCCTCGGTCTGAGGGCTCTAAGACACCTTTCCATCTCCACCGGTGCATCGGGCGGCCGCGCCAGCAGGGTGTTAAAGATGGCCCACACCACTTGTTGTAATTGGGGTCCCTCTACTGCCTCTGGGATACCTCTCACCCTCAAGTTGCGCCTGCGCCCCCTATTGTCCAGGTCCTCCATGTGCCTGTGCATCTCAATCAGGTGCTGTGCATGAACACTGACTACCTTCTGAACCTGTTGTATGGCCGTACCATGTGTCATGGCGGCAGTCTCCACGTGTTCCAGCCTCGCTGCCACAGCTCTAAAGTCGGTCCTGAGGTCTGTGATGGCTGCAAATAGCGAGGTCTTTATGTCTAGCGCTACTTGCTGCAGGTCAGAGAGGCACAGTAAGGGGGATGTAAGCGGGGCAGAGGTACCTGCTGCCGGAGCTGATGCGCCCAGAGATTCCGTAATGACGGCGGGGCTTGCCGCAAGCCGCTCGGAGGCTTGAGATGAGGCCTGCGTGTCCCCCTGCATCTGCGTTCGGAACATCGCCGGAATGTTCCGACTGAGCTGCGTTGCCGGATCTTGCTGTGACCGGGAGCCTGGGGAGCTTCTCCGGGTCATCTCGGCACTTCACAAAAATGATTGTCCCGCTAATGAAAGGCTGCAATGGAGCTCTGGGTGTCGGAGCACTGAGATTAAGCTGCCATCTTCGCCGGTGCTAGGCCACGCCCCCTGTCCATACGGTTTCTAAACAGAAATGACATACAATTACGTTTATGAAGCAGAACAAATATGAAAAATATACAAGATTGAAAAATAAGACTGAAAAGTATTTTTACACAGTCCTATCATGAATTACTAGTTTAACATGTATCCCGTTATACTGTCAACTAACAAAGAATACGAATGGATATAGGGGGGGAAAAAAAAAAAATTATTATTGGGGGACAACTAAAACAAAAACGATTAAACATAAACATACAGCTAAAAAGCCAGATTATAAGGTGCATGCAGAAACAAATTAGTTCAATAGTTCCCTATCGAATTTCCCAGATGAAAAACCTGGTAAAAAGGGTTTGAAATTAATAGCTTGGTTGAGACCAGGAGGTGAGGTGGCGTTAAGGGTCGAGATCCATCTCAGCTTCCTTCAGAAGGAGCTGAGATGGATCTCGACCGTCAACGCCACCTCACCTCCTGGTCTCAACCAAGCTATTAATTTCAAACCCTTTTTACCAGGTTTTTCATCTGGGAAATTCGATAGGGAACTATTGAACTAATTTGTTTCTGCATGCACCTTATAATCTGTCTTTTTAGCTGTATGTTTATGTTTAATCATTTTTGTTTTAGTTGTCCCCCAATAATATTTTATTTATTTTTTTCCCCCCCTATATCCATTCGTATTCTTTGTTAGTTGACAGTATAACGGGATACATGTTAAACTAGTAATTCATGATAGGACTGTGTAAAAATACTTTTCAGTCTTATTTTTCAATCTTGTATATTTTTCATATTTGTTCTGCTTCATAAACGTAATTGTATGTCATTTCTGTTTAGAAACCGTATGGACAGATGAAGCCCCAGTCGGATGTAATGGTTGGATTTACCTGATGGCTGCTTCTGATTATAAGCACCCAATTCTAAAGCTACATGTCCCCTTCTTTTTGTGTTCTTCATAATATGATACCAATTAAATAATACTTCACATTTGAGGACAATTTCTGGATTGGCTCTTCTGGCCCATCGACGCTCCCCAGCACAACACAGGCCCCTGACCCCACATGTGGTCTGGGGCCGTATGCTCTCCCCTGAGCATTGGGTTGTCTTTGTCCGGCTTGTAGTTTCTTTTTCTTCTTCCCCTCTATTATCCATCTCTCTCTCCCCCTCTCTTCTCCTTTTTATTTTATTTTTTTTCACCTTCTTTAGGTTTTTTTTTTTTTTTTTCTAGTGGACAACCTGTTACTTCCTCTACATATATTACTATGTGTTTTTGACATGACTTGTTGTCATGTTCTGATGTTGCCGCATTTTGGCATAGATGTTTCCGGATCCTATTTGGGACGTTTTGGGACGAACTAGGGTTGTTCCTTCTTTTCTTCTTTTTCCCCCTCTCTCCCCTTCCCTCCGCCATGCATGGTCAGGTGTCATGCAGGCATTGCTGCATCTTCTCTCTCGCCGCACACTTCCGCCCGTCTCTGTGCTGGCGGTCAGGTTGGCGTCTGACGTCATCCGCGCACAGCGCGGTGACGCCGCTCAGACCGAGGGCGGCCCCTTGATGCGAGGGTTTTCTCGCTGTTGGTCTCCTGGGGGCTCCATCCTCCCCGCAATGATAAGTAAGGCGTTGCGGTTTCTCCTCCTTCTTTTTAAAAAAAACATAATCCCGCCTCCAAATCCTTTGGTTGAATGGTGGGACGTTTTGGCGCCAAATTTTTGGCGCCAATTGTTTGGAAAATCCATTGATTGGCTGCACTGGCAGTCTCTTCCCTACATTAAGCACCACCCAGGTCTGTCAGTTTTCTGCACAGCCAGGGAGAGGACACACGTTATATATTGGTCTCTAAGGTATGGAAGCATTCAAATCAAAATATTGAACTAACGGACTTTCTCTCTTCCCCCATTTTTCCTTCCTCCCCTGGGGGGATGCTCACGCATTCCCCTTTGGGGATGGGAATTTTTGCCAAATTACATTTTAACCAATTATACATATATATATATGCTTTCTTATAGAAATCAGCGATTAGCCCTCTCTCACCTCCGGGCCTCCTTGTGAGATTTGACGGGCCGGTTTGAGTCCAATCTTAGAACGTTCCTCTCATGGTCGCTGGATCGACTTCACCAAAGCCGTGCGACTATTAACCTATAATTTTTGGGTTGCACAAAAATTGCCTTGGGGCTTTATTACATCAGTGAAATCCTCCCAACCGGCTGGTTCCTCTGTTTTTGAATATATTTGAATATATACGGATGTATTTATGACATTTGAATCCTAGTGGAATGTAAGTATTTTTGCACCAATGTCTTCTGTATATATACACTACGTACCCCTATATCACTAACAATTATCTTATGGTCCCTCCATCCCTCTCCTTCCCTTTTCCCTCCCCCTTCCTCTTCCTTTGTGTGTGTTTTAAACCGCCCTTATTTGGGAGATGTTCAGACTTTGAAGACATGTAATGATATTGTATTACAATGCATTGTTACTATGTATTATATCTTCTTTCTTTCTCTCTTTAGAAATGTCAATCCATGTACAATTAATACATAATACCCTGAAGAAGGAAATGTAATGGAAGCTGCTACAGACACAGCGACCATTATCCGAAACATGTCGGTTGCCTTTCGCCGCTATGTATAAATTGACTTATATGTCATAAACATAGGGTGATTCTATGTATTCTTTGTCAAGATAAATGCATATTAGTTCTCGTTTTTTCAAGAAATTCATTTCATTTTATTATGACCAAATTATGTGAAAATTGTATGTAAATAAAACTTTTTTACTTTTATATATACTCTTGGTGGCAAATCCATGTTATTTTTCCAATCTATACCATCCCAGGGGCAACTCTTCTTCTAATTTTTCAAGAGTCTGGTAGAGGCTGCAACACCTGATGGATCCGGGTTACCATAGAATTGAGTGTAATACATCTGCTTTTGCAGGTACAGGCTAATAAGATTTATGATGACAGTGTTACCTTAAAGTAAACCCAATAAATTAAAGTGAACCTGCGGCAAACAAAGAAATATGCTGTGAAAGCTTATATCTTACAATTACATTTTCCCATCTAATTCTGTCCAGAATTTGATGTGTAAGGCGAGCCATACACAGAGAAATTCGCTCAATTCTCCCATTATACAAACAGTGTTGACGCGGGAATCCCTCCTGCTGGGCCATTGTCTTCTTCCGGCGGGGGGAAGTCATCCCTGTCAGGAGAAGACAGTAATTATTGCCAGTGGCTATAGAAGCCGCTATCGATAATGGCAGGTAAAAACCGGCATGCTGGTTGTACCCAAGTTGATCGCTCTAACTACTTGGTACATTCAGCCTACCCATACACAGTTCGAACCTTGACCAGTTCCTGTTGAACTGGCTAACATTCAAACCGTGTATGGTCTGCCTAAGTATAACAACATTGTGATGGTTGTTATTTGCGTATTACTATGCCCCCCCCCCCCCCCCCACACACACACACATTTTATCCTTACTCAGACCTTGGGCATTGCATTTTAAGATAGGGGAATAGATTTTCCACACTACTAATAATGTGGAGGACCAGTGGACATACTCTAAGCAGCCCTAGAGGGAGGCATGGTAAGGTAAGTGATATGCAAATCTGGAGTTCCTAAGACACTTAGGAAGATCATTGCTTTTCATTAACTCTCATGTCAGCCTTGAATACTTTTTAGACGTGACAAGTTTGCTTTTCA
The DNA here is from genome assembly GCA_029206835.1 of Rana muscosa. Lineage (NCBI taxonomy): Eukaryota > Metazoa > Chordata > Amphibia > Anura > Ranidae > Rana > Rana muscosa. The sequence continues at coordinate 93,023,782 of CM055118.1, read as the reverse complement.
TATACTTATGAATGCTGGGAATTTTAAGAATATACCAAACAAGCTCTTTCTTAGTCATATAAGGTGCCCATTCTGTCTCAAGCAGCACTCTAGTTAGCTTTCACAAAGGCAAAAAGAGCTGAACAATAATGAGACAGGCTGTACTATGCCTGTGCCACAGATACCATTATAGAGCTGCTATAGTTCAAACATTGCATTGAAATCTTCCCCCCTGCCACATCTAAATAGTAAAAAGGAATAACAGCAGTTTATTTACCAGTATAAGGGGGCCTTTGCTCTACTGCCATGGAAATTTAATAAAGAGACACAAAGGGTGTTTGTCTCAGGCCCACCAAGACAAAGAGGCCTTAAAGATACTTTAAAGGAATGGCGGTTGCATTTGAATAGTGTAATAGAGAACATATCAAAAGTCTTCTAGGATCTCTGGGATGCCAGGGGACCAGTGGTTTAAAGAATAGAGAACTTGCTTTCAAGTTGGAAGATGAGTGTGATGTTAAATATCCTTAGCAAAAATAAATCTTTACAGTAGAAGGCTGCAGGGGATTCATAAATTACAACATACAGTACTTGCAGGTTACACTGCAAACCCATGGGATCATATAAACCTACTTACCTTCATACTTGTCTTTTGCATATGTAGCGGGGTCTTTAAATTTAGTTGGGATGCACCTGGGTAATAGTATGACCCAGGTGTGTAAATCATGAGAGGTTTTGGACCATTTGTGTTCGTGGAGGACTGGGTGGTGTATTATTCTCCTTGGCCTGTGGGTAGCGCTGTGCCTGCAGGCTTAAGGTAGAATTGCTGCCGCAGTGCTGTCCTTTTTGTCCCTTTCCGGAGATGGTACGGCAAGGGCGGGGAACCTGCCGTGACGTCAAGGGATGGGATAAAGGGGGGAGACGCCCTAACCACGAGGTCTTCGGGATCTTCTTCTTCACGCGCCCAGGCACCTTAGGCCTGGGTGCGGGTGGTTCGGAATTCCGGCCCAGGCGTCCTAGGCCTGGCCGGAATGGAGTTGGAGTCCATCCCAGGCACCTTTAGCCTGGGGTGAGGTACTAAATCGGAGGCCTTGGGCCCAGTGACTTCGACTGGGTCCCGCGAGGGTGGAGAAGTCCGAGGGTCCCTGAGGTGGATGGGGCCCATATCTGAGGTGAGGAGGCCGGGGAGGTCACCCGTCCGGAGAGTCCGGAGCAGCATCAACCCGGTAACGGATGGGCCTCTGGTAACTCCCTTGGAGGGACATCTTCCCCTGACAGGGGCCGCAACGCAGCGAAGGTACTCCTATCTACATTCTCTTGAGTCGCTGGTAGAGACTCACAAGTTCTAAGTTCTTTCTAGCCAAGGCTATAGTAACCGCTGGTGAAATCACAGTGGTTTAGCGTACAAACAGGATAGTGCCTCGACCTGCTCATCCCACCGTATTGAACTGTTATTGGGTCTCAACCAGTTGGCTACTGAAGCACTGTTTATTGTGAGCTTTGCAATAAAACAAGAGTTGGACTGTAATCGGTGTGGGGTACTCTGGTTAATGGGAGCAAAGGGAATTGTCGGCACAGCAGGACTTGATCCTTAACTAAAACACACAGGCCCGAGGAAAATAACTGGTACTGGCTTTCACCTCACCCACAGCTATGGGGAGGACATGGGTCGTAGCGCATCTCACCCTGTCGTACGAAATACCCCTAGACAAAAGAGATGGGGTGAGGCCGCTATACATAGGAAACTCCTGATATTAACCTACGCATATTACAAGGAAGGAGGCAAAGGGGTAGGTTGGGAATGATTTCAGGTATGAACCCATGAGAATGCAGTAGTCAGATGAGCATGTTTTAAGTGTCAGTGCATAATATACACTATATTACAAAAAGTATTGGGACACCTGCCTTTACACACACATGAATTTTAATAGCATCCCAGTCTTAGTGCGTAGGGTTCAATATTGAGTTGACCCACTGTTTGCAGCTATAACAGCTACAACTCTTCTGGGAAGGCTGTCCACAAGGTTTAGGAGCGTGTCTATGGGAATGTTTGACCATTCTTCCAGAAGCACATTGGTGAGGTCAGGCACTGATTTTGGAGGAGAAGGTCTGGCTCACAGTCTCAGCTCTAATTCATCCCAAAGCTGTTCAATTGGGCTGAGGTCAGGACTCTGTGCAGGCCAGTCAAGTTCCTCCATCCCAAAATTGCTTATCCATGTATTTATGGACCTTGATTTGTCACCTGGTGTGCAGTCATGATGTTTAAACAGGAAGGGGCCATCCCCAAACTGTTCCCACAAAGTTGGGAGCATGAAATAGTCCAAAATGTCTTGATATGCTGACACCTTAGGAGTTCCCTTCACTGGAACTAAGGGGCCAAGTCCAACCCCTGAAACACAACCCCACGCCATAATCCCTCCTCCACCAAATGATTGAGACCAGTGCACAAAGCAAGGTCCATAAAGACATGGATAAGTGAGTTTGGGGTGGAGGAACTTGACTGGCCTGCACAGAGTCCTGACCTCAACCCGATAGAACAGCTTTGGGATGAATTAGAGCTGAAACTGCGAGCCAGACCTTCTCCTCCAAAATGAGTGCATGACCTCACAAATGTGCTTCTGGAAGAATGGTCAAACATTCCCATAGACATACTCCTAAACCTTGTGGCCTTACCAGAAGAGTTGAAGCTGTTACAGCTGCAAAGGGTGGGCCAACTCAATATTGAACCCTACGGACTCAAGCCTCGTACACATGGTCGGACTTCAAACAAACTTTTCCATGGATTTTTGTCCCAAGGGAGTTGGCCGGGCACACCCATAGCATACACACGCTCTGACTTTTCTGCAAACTTTCCCAAAACTTTCCCAACATCACGTGGATTTTCTGCTCTTCTCTGCTCTTTACCGCCACCCTTTGGTCAACTTCTGCTATTGTTGGTTGATTTTAACATTGGTTCTGGGCATGCATGTTTGTACTTTGGACTAAAGTCCGATGGATTTCTGTACACACTATAGGACTTTGCACCATCGGACTTTTGTTGCCGAAAAGTTAGTTCGTTTGTAGAGCGAACTTTTGTCCGATGAAAACCGAAAAAGTTTGTCCGATGGAGCGTACACACGGTCGGATTTTTTGAAAAACTTGCTCATTTTGAAGTTTGATGGCAACAAGTTCGACCGTGTGTATGGGGCTTAAGACTGGGATGCCATTAAAGTTCATGAGCGTGTAAAGCTGTCACCCATTAGTGCCTATCATCCAGCTGGTCTAGGCTCATAGGAGAATGATGCTGACAACAGTGCCCATGATGTACTCTGCATCAAGGACTGCTAACTAATGCTGTAGGAATAAGAGTCTACAATATCATGGGACTTTACCAAAGACAGCTCAAAAAAAAAAAAAAAGACATATAAAAAATAAAAATTAAACCTTAGAGGAGTTCGGCCTGGGGGAATTTTTTTTAAATAATTTTAATATATGGACACTTACCTGTCCAGGGAACCCACGATGTCGGCACCCATGCCAATTTTCGGATCAACTCGTGGGTGCTGCCGCCGCCATTCCTGGTAAGGGAAACCTTCAGTGAAGCCTTTCAGCTTCACAGCCGGCACCCTACTATGTATGCATGAAGCACGCATGCATGAAGCTTTCTAACTGGCGGAGGAAGGATTAGGGGGGCCAAACTTCCGAGGGACGCACCGCAGTGCTGTCTACCGGAAGTGGAGAAGGGTACCTGTCAAAAATAAGAACCTGTTCCCCCCTCCCCTCTGAAAGGCCAAATGTGGGGGGAAGCAGATAAGCGGAGGTTCCACTTTTGGGTGGAAGTCTGCTTTAACCACTTGCCGACCGCCGCACGCCGATGTATGTCGGCAGAATGGAACGGCTGGGCATATTGGAGTACAGGTACATCCCCTTTAATATGCACAGCCGTGGGTCGCGCGCGCGGTCAGGTACTTCGTGACTGCGCCCGCGGACCAGATCGCCGCCGGTGTCCCGCGATTGGGTCACAGAGCTGAAGAACGGGGAGAGGTAAGTGTAAACAAAGCTCTCCCCGTGCTTCCTAGTGAGCCTGTCACTGATCGTCTGTTCCCTGTCATAGGGAACGACGATCAGTGACGTCACATGCCAAGCCTCGCCCCCTACAGTTAGAATCACACATTAGGTCACACTTAACCCCTTTAGCGCCCCCTACAGGTTAACCCCTTCACTGCCATTGTCATTTTCACAGTTATCAGTGCATTTTTATAACACTGATCGCTGTAAAAATTACAATGGTCCCAAAATAGTGTCAAAAGTGTCCGATGTGTCCGCCATAATGTCGCAGTCACGATAAAAATTGCTGATCGACGCCATTAATAATAAAAAAAAAATATTATTAAAAATGCCATAAAACTATCCCCTATTTTGTAGACGCTATAACTTTTGCGCAAACCAATCAATAAATGCTTATTGCTATTTTTTTTAACCAAAAATATGTAGAAGAATACGTATCAGCATAAACTGAGGAAATTTTTTGGGGATATTTATTATAGCAAAAAGTAAAAAATATTGAATTTTTTTCAAAATTGTCGCTTTATGTTTGTTTATAGAGCAAAAAATTAAAACCGCAGAGGTGATCAAATACCACCAAAAGAAAGCTCTATTTGTGGGAAAAAAAGGGCGTCAATTTTGTTTGGGTGCAACGTCGCACAACCACGCAATTGTCAGTTAAAGCGATGCAGTGCCGAATCGCAAAAAGGGGCCTGGTCCTTTAGCGACAACATGGTCCGGGGCTTAAGTGGTTAAGTTTATTTATTTCATAGATAACTTTTAATCAATGTAAGTTAGAGTGCAGCTTCTATTGATGGAGGATAGGGTGGAAAGGACTCTTGCTAAATGCTTGTAACGGGTCCCTCAGCTCTATCAACCCTGCAGCACCGAAAGATTACAGCTGTGGAGTTTTGGTAGGGAAGGGAGCGGGGGGAAGCAGAGAGCTTAAAGTGGTTGTAAACCCACTTTGACAACTTGCACCTACAGGTAAGCCTAGATTAAAGCCCTGTACACACGATCGGATTTCCTATGGCTTTAAAACCGATGGATTTTTTCATCGGAAAACCGATGAAGCTGACTTCCATCAGTCTTGCCTACACACCATCAGTCAAAAAACCGACCAGTCCAAACGCGGTGACGTAAAACACTCCGATGAGCCGAGAAAAATTAAGTTAAGTTAAGTTAACCATCGGATAAATTTAAAACATGTTCTATTTTTAAACACCGATGGAAAAAAGACCGATGGGGCTCATACACGATCGGTTTGTCCGATGAAAACAGTCCATCGGACTGTTTTCATCGGTCAAACCTATCGTGTGTACACGGCTTAAGGCTTACCTGTAGGTGCAAGAAATATCTCCTTAACCTACACGGTTAAGGAGATATTTGCAGAAAACACTGTACGATGTATGAGCGCCGTAGACAACAGCGCAGGCGCACTGAGCATCCCGGCATAATGAATGGGATCAAGCCGGGATTATGCCGGTCCGCATAATCGCGGGAGTGATGTCATCGCTGCTCCGGCCAATCACAGCGCCGGAGCGGTGATACCAGGAAGAAGCTCCGAGGGGGACATGGCGGCGGCGTCGAAGGGGAACGAAGAGGACTTCTGGGGCTTCGATTTCAGGTAAGTGCCACATAATGAGCTAGTATGCTATGCATACTAGCTCATTATGCCTTTCTCTTGCAGGGTCTTATTTTATGCCGTTTTTTCGGGGGGGTTACTATGACAGGCGACATCAGCAGGAGGGTCACTTCAGATTAAAGTAATTCTAAAGCCTTAAGGTTTTTCACCTTAATGCATTTTATGTATTAAGATAAAAAACCTTCTGTGCTGCAAAATCCCCCCTAGTCGCCTCTTATACTTACCTGAGCCTTATCCAATCCAGCTAAGTGCACGAGAGCAGCAGCTTTCTCAGCTGTCTTCCTCCTTCCTGGACAGATTGTCAATCAAATGCTGTCCTGAGTGAGCGGGGGGTGGCCTGTACCTCTATGCTGCAATAGGCAGTATGTCTGCCTTATGCCGCGTACACACGATCATTTTTCACGTCGTGCTCTTTTTGTCATTTTTCCCGACGTGAAAAACGGCATTAAAAACTACGAGAAAAATTAGAACATGCTCTAATTTTTCTCGTTGTTTTTCCCATTTTTTTACGCTGCAGTTTTCCCATAGGGAAACACTGCCACGGAGCCTACACACGGTCGTTTTTCTCGACAAGAGAAAAAATGATGGGAAAAACGACCGTGTGTGGGGGAACAGGCCGTTCCCTCGTTTTTCATGTCATGATTCACGGCGGTTTTTTAACCGCCGTGAATCACGATCGTGTGTACGCGGCATTAGAGTTTCAAAATGCAATTTCTTTCATGTGCACTTACTACATGACCTAATGGAACAGCTGACCACAATAGAAAGCTTTCCAGCAAATCATTCACAAGATGACAATAAAGTAGCTATTTTAAGAAGCCAGAAAATAAAATCTAAAGAATCTGTCTTTTCTCTATCCAGGCACAAGTATTACTGCTTGAGGGTTTTCCTGGAACAAAACTGGATAATAAAACTGTACGAGAAGATGGCAAAATGGATCACTGAATATAAAAACAGATGGTGAACTGATACCATTATAGCAAGAGAAGATCAGCCCAGAGCTTCTGTATTCTTCTGTATTCATTGCAATGTTCAATTGTGAATACAAGTTTTTGCCATATCAAAACTAAGATCTTTAAGTCAGACTTTTGACATAGATTGACACAACACAGCAAGTAATTCATGTAGGCAGCGAGGCGTGCCTGCAGTGACCACAGACTGTACAGGGAATTTATTTAACGCTGTGTAAGTTGTCTATACCCTATACAGTGTTAAAGAAGAAGTACAGCCAAAGCTTGTTTGGTTGTACTCCTGTGGATCACAGGAGTGCAGTTCGTTCTGCACTCCTTTGACCCGTTTTCAGCAGCAAGCGGGCTGAAGCCCGCTGTTGGCTTATGTCACAGAGTCGGTCCACGCTTGGGAAAGATCGTGACCATATGGACAGGATCCACCCACATACCTGCACCGGCACCCAGCTCAGCCTCTCAGCGAGCCTGTCACGGATACCACATGCAGGCATCCAGCAGGGGTAATCAGATCAGTTGGCTGCACTTAAAGAGGAACTGAGTTTTTCTTCCTCTTTTGCTCCCTGCAAATTAAAAGCATAATGGTATGTGACACTTACCTGCAAATGAAGCCTATGCTGGCCCCTGTGCAGGCTGCGTCCATATTCACACCTCTTTCTTCCGGGGCCGCTGACTTCGGCTCTGACTGACCGGTGCCATGTGCGCAGTCATGGCACATGCTGGGGAAGAAACAGCACGGAGGTCCGTTTCTTCACAGCGCATGCGCCGATGACGACATCGGCGCACGTCAAGTGAAATATCTCCTAAACGGCGCACGTTTAGGAGATATTTCCACCACCTATAGGTAAGCCTTATTCTAGGCTTACCTATAGGTAAAAGTCAAACAAAACTGTTTACAACCACTTTAAAGGAATCAGGACCAGATGAGTAAGTGAGAATATATATTTATTAAAGATAAAGACACGCTTGAAAACCAACACCAGTAACCCATAAACAAGTAAGTGAAAAGTAAATGAACACAGCAAACCTATGTAGCGGGTATATACATTTAGGGGCAGCATCTGGGTGGTAGCATGACCCAGATGCACTGATTGTTAGAGTATGCTATTTATTTGTGTGAAGATATCAGTGGTGTCAGTTCCCTGCGGCCCAGTGAGTGGCGCTGTCGCCTTGGGCCGGGGTTGAACAACCACTGCAGTGCCATACCCTTTGTGACCTCTCACAGCAGTTGTACGGCGGGGCAGGGAACCTGCTGTGCTTGCTGGGAGAGGGTATAAAGGGGGCGGACATCTTGTGCACGAGGACGAAGTCCAAGGCACCTTCAGCCTGTGGGCTGCTGTCCGCGGTCGGTGTCCAGGCGCCCTTGGCCTGCACACGTGGAGTTCGAGTTCCATCCCAGACACCTTAAGTCTGGGGTGAGGTACTTTACAGAAGGCCTGGGGCCCAGTACCTTCCACTGGGTCCCGTGAGGGATGGAACATACCTAAGGTGCCCCAGGTACGGGTGCCTGAATCCAGGGCGTAAGGGACCGGAGATGTGTCCCTCCCGAAGACGCGGTGCAGCATATTGCCGGTGAGGGGTGGGCCTCTGGAGACCGTCCGGATGGATGTCTTCCCTGACAGGGGCCATTCTCTCAAGGAAGGTAGTTCACGTGCTTATGGTCGGTGGCAGCGACCCAACTAAACCCAGGTCGGTGGCAGAGACCTACACTCAGGTCTGTGGCAGAGGCCTCAACGTTCACCAAGGTTTGTGGCAGGAACCAAATTTACAATCGGTGGCAGCGATTGTGCGCCAAGCCTATTTGCACTGTATGGAATAGGATAGAGCTTGTGCCTGGACTTACTCGTACCCACACCCTGTCTGTTCGTGTCAAGATCAACCAGTACTGTTCATTGCTACAAGATAAATAAATAAGTGTTGGACTGTTCATGGTGTGGAACTCTATTACTGGCAGAGTGCTTTGTCTCTAGCGGTGGCAATCAACCTCCACAGGAGAAGCAGAGGCTCCGTACGGAACGCAGACCCGAAGGTAAACTTGAACTTAGCTCAAACCTCACACACACACACGAGGTGAGAGCTGGTATTAGTGTTCCTCTCCCTCAAACCCCTAAACAAGCCAGCCGTATTATATCAAGGGAGTAGGGGGTGAGGCCGCTATACCTAATATAACATCTAACTAATTATCTAACTAACTATATACAGGTGAAGAGAACACACATAAGTAAACAAGACAGGGACAAGCGATAAGGGGAACAGGAAGCCAGGTAATGGGAGCAAAAGGTCAGTAAAGGGAGCAGGAAGTAGGTTCCAAGGGATTTTTGGATCAGGATTCAGGACAAGAGACAGCAACAGATCAGGCTCAGTCAAGGACACGTCTTGCAGGGAAAATACTGAAGCACTGGATCTTGGTGGAAGGCGGGTTTATATACCCCCTACAGTCCTATCAGGTGCAGCCTAATTACCTGTATGGTCCATTTGCTGGGAGACACCCACTGGTGGCTACCAGAATTACACACTTTGGTTCTACACACAACAGTGCCACCAGCAGGTCACCCAAGCAATGACAATGGTCCTGACAGCCACTGAGAGCCTGAGCTGTCCGCAGAGCAGAGAGCCAGAGCTTAACAGTCACCAGCTCTCTGCTCAGGGAGCTCTGAGAACTGAGCGATCGTGGGTTGTTCTCAGTCTTAGAGCCGACAGGGGACAGATGCAGCATCAGACCGATGCTGCTACCATCTAGGTAAGTATGATTTCCAAAAATAAAAAAATAAATTCCCATACTTTTAATGCATTAAAATGACAAAGAAGAATAAACATACCTGCCTGTTTGTAGTCCTTTGCAGAATGTACACTGAGCTGTGCATTTGCAAGTATTCTCTGATTGGATGAGGTGGAGAGGCGGGGCAGTGATGTCACATTCTCTACCTCGTCCAATCAGTATATGCTCTGCATTCATTCAGAAAATACAAAAGGTTCTCTGGATGGCACCTGTGCTGAACAGCTGACCTCCAATGGTCAGAAACTCAGAATGCAGGAGGGCAGCTACTAAGAGTGGGTCCTGGAAGCAAGTTGAGATCACAGCAGTAGTGCTGTGTACTTCAGTGATTTCCAGCTTTCAGGGGCATCAGTCAGGTGTGATATATGTGTAGCGGACCCCCCAATAATTGGGGGTCGCTATGCTTAAATTTAGGGGGTAGCCTGAGCCCATAGCCTCAGGCTGTTGAATTCTTCAAAAACTGGCTTCTGCTCTGAGGTAATGTTGCCTGGCAGTACAGTTCCCTGTGGCCTGTGGGTGGCACTGCAGCCCCAGGCTCAGGTCGAACCACAGGTAGCGTTGCAGCGTTATTGGGTGTCCTCTCCCGGCAGCCGTACAGTGGGCGTGGTCTACCCGCTGTGCATGCTGGGAGAGGATACATAAGGGGCAGACGCCATTATTCGGAGAGCAGTTCGCGCCTCCCGGCCCTCCAGGCCAGGGGTGCGTGTGTGTACCAGCCCCAGGCACCTTTAGCCTGAGGCTGCATCACTGTAAGTAGGCCCAGCTCCTTTGGCTGGGGTCTACACCCGAAGAGGAATCCCAGGGTAGCCAAGTGAAGGGTGACCCACTCTGAAGGAGAGGCAACCAGGGGAGGATCTACTCAAGGGGATCGGTGAGAGAAGTCACTGTCTCGGGAGAGGCCTGGCTACCTATCGGAGGGAAGGATTCCATAGTCCGCCACAAGCCTAGTAACATGCCCCATTGGCACCTAAGGACTCAAGCGTTACTAGACTGGGAAGTTCGGGATTTAGAGATTATCTCCTGATCGTATCCCTAGTAAACCACAAGGAAATGTTCCGTGTTCCACACTGGCTGCTAGGCCCGCTCTTAGGGGGACTATACGGGTGAGCAAAACCCACTCAGGCCTGAGTGGCGACGAGTGATAGTTAAGTGCCGCGTGCCTGAACCTGCCTCCCTGTTCACTCCTCTTTATCTCCAACTTTTCCTGTCAAGTTCTCAACAAAAGCAAAATAAACCTTTTTATTGGGTTTAATACTGTCTGGACATTGGCCTTAAGAGAAAGAATAGACTTCTTCCTACACTCTAGGGTGAAGAACCAATGGAAAGAAGTAACTCGCTTCAAGACCCAAAAATAGATAACACCGCTCACCCTCTTCAACAAGGAGGATACTGGGCATGTGGCATGGTGTGTCCCACTTGCTAGGGGAGGTAACCAAGAAAGGGATCTGTGTGCTACATATACATAGTTCGTTACATTTGTCCAATTTGAACTAATGTAAAGATGTGTAAAATATCCATACCTGAAATTCATTTTTAAGTGGCCATGGATGGATTGATAATGGAAAGTGCAGATGTCACAATGCTGGTGGAAGGAATACTAGAGGGTAAGTAAGCAATATTATGCAGGTAAGCTGTCAATACATGCACATTTTGGCAAGAACTTACCTACCCTGCAAGCAGTAAAGTGTCACTGCTGAGAGATAAGCTCTGTGACAATCTCCTAGTTCAGCTTCCAATGCTTGCAACTGTATTGGTGAGGCTACATCAAATGCCCCTTTATTTAAATGGTTCAAAATAAGGTAAGTCAGCAAAATCCTAATGGAGCTACTGGAGAAGAAATCTACTGTTCATCCAGCTGGCTCCAAAGAACTCGAAAAATAGCTATTGTCTTCTCCATCCACCAGATATACAGCCTATTCCCTGGGATTTATTCCTCCCCGGTGTTGTTGCTTTCAGCTTCTGCTGTTCCTCTCCATCACAGACGTACAATATCAGATAACAGAGCATGGAAAACATTTAGATGCTATAATCCAGATAGATGTACTGTCTCCTCGAGGAATTGTACTACACTATAGACAATATCTGCAGAAAGGAATTATGGTTAGACAGAGCCAAGGAGAAAAGTGAGCTGTGGTTCCTTGCTAAAGACTTCATATAAAATAGAATAAAATGGAGAATAGTGATAAGCTGAACTGCCCTGGGTTCGGTTCAAGTAGGGTTTAGAGAACTTCAAAGTAGTTTTTGGACACTAAACCTTAAAGGGGTTGTAAAGGTTTGTTTTTTATTTTCTAAATAGGTCCCTTTAAGCTAGTACATTGTTGGTTCACTTACCTTTTCCTTCGATTTCTCTTCTAAATGTTTTTTTTCTTTGTCTGAATTTCTCACTTCCTGTTCCTCCTCAGCTTGCCCCCATCATCCGAGCGGGGGTTAGTCAGACAGAACAGCTTACTGAACAGCTTACTGAGGAGGAACAGGAAGTGAGAAATTCAGACAAAGAAAACAAAGAAAAAAAATATTTAGAAGGGAAAGCAAAGGAAAAGGTAAGTGAACCAACAATGCACTAGCTTAAAGGAACCTATTTAGAGAATAAAAAACGAACCTTTACAACCCCTTTAACTCCATTTAAATCAGTTCAGAGCCGATTCTGTCAAATAAAAAATGCTTAAAAATGTCCTTGGGGGAAAATGTACCAATGAAAACAAAAACTTTAAAAATCCATTCAGCCGGGAGCAGTGATTTTTCAGACTCCATTCACACAGGGGCAACACGACTTCCAGCGTGACTTTGGGAGGCAACTTGGACACGACTTGAGTATGAATCACAGCGCGACATGAGGCAACTTACAAGGCAACTTCAAGTTGCCTCCAGGACAGGAGGCTTTCCAGTGGCCAATCAAACAATAATCAGCTCTGTGGGAGGGAGGGGGGAGGGAGGGGTTTGCCTGAGAAATGTATGTTCTCTTCCTGGAAAGTTGCTTCTGTTAAGACAGGGGATCCGACTTCTGAGGCGACTTCCATTGAAATCAATGGGTACAAGTTGCCTACAAGCAGTGGCGTCACTAGGGTTGGTGTCACCTGGTGCGGTATAACATGGTGTCACCCCCCCCCCCAATAATTTTTTTCACCCTAATAACACTGCATATATTGGCAACAGTAGTGCCGTTAATAACTATCAACTAGCAAATTTGAATAACAAAATCATATGAAAATAATAGAAATCAAAGCTTAAACTGTTAAAGAACTGTATTTATTTTAACTTTAAACTTTACTGAATTAATAAATAAATAACACAAAAACAGGAACAAATATGAAAGCATTTAGTTAACATCTAAATCAAAACTTTGCTTTTCTAGCCTTGACAGCTGCAAAATTGTGAACAACATCATCAAAATCAATACATTTCGCTAGTTCACTTTCAACTGATAATATTGCAAGATCAGAAAGCCTTGCCTGTCCCATCGTTGAACGCAAATAGTTTTTTATCAGCTTCAACTTTGAAAAGCTCCTCTCACATGAAGCCACAGACACACAGATTGTCAGAAATATTTTTAGACATAGTGAAAGGGTTGGAAGAGATTCAATGAAGTCCCATTCTGCTATGAAGGTCAAAACTTGTAAAGCCGACCAATCTTTGACTTCTTCTAGGTTGATCTTGGCTGCTTTGAGATGTCTCCTCAGTCTGGGTATTTCCATTAACAGCTCACTCTCAGATATTTTGTCATAAAAAGTGGTCAGTTTTGGAATGGACACCTTTAATGTTTCTTCAGTTTCATATATGAGACTCTTTGCTTGAACAGCCTCAAACATGGCTGCAACTTCCATGATGGCTCTTAATCTGATCTGGAGTTCAGAATGGAAGCGATCAATGCACTCAAGCATTGCCCTCTTGTTCTCGTCTTGTAGACTTATGCCTCCAGCATCACGTGCCTGTTCCCCTGCCATCCTCTTCTTAAACCTGGCTCTTCTCTCTACGGCAATTCCATATTCTTTAGATTTTAAATGTGCCTGCTTAATTGCATGTTCCACTAGGTGACTGCGCTCTTCAAACAGAAAAAGTCTTAGTGACTCTAGCTTTGTCACCACCTTGTCCAGACTTAAGCCTTTGGTCTGCAGGTACTGTTGTGTAACATCAACTTCTTGAAGTACATCACCCCAGAAGTATAGGTAGCACAAAAACGTAAAATCACAGACAGCAGGCAGTAGACATTCTGCTGCTCCTCTTGTGTCCATATTTTCAGAAGGATCACAAAGCGCTTCGATTGCAGACACAAACATATTCAATTTTTCTTTTACTGGCTTAACTGCAGCATGATGAGCACTCCAGCGTGTTGTTGATAATCTTTTCACTGACACTCCAGTATGGTGAATTAACACATCCCATCGATGGGTGGAAGCAGCAAAAAAAGAAAACATTGACTGAAGTGTTCCAAAAAATGTCACACATGAAGCATTCTCAGCAAAAGAGTGCTGACCGCACAAGTTCAGTGAATGGTCCACACAGCCATTAAAAATCGCTTTTTTGTTTTTTTCCCTAATAATGGATTGTACACCTCCATGAATTCCAGCCATAGTAGCAGCATTATCATAACCCTGAGCACGACACATCATTATGTCCAGTCCATCACTCTAATTTTTTAAAGATATCCACACTGAGATCAGCAGCTTTTTTCCCCTTTAAAGGGAAAAATCCTAGAAACACTTCTTTTACTTCAACTTTCCTATTCTTGATGTTCACATATCTGATCACTTCGGACATCTGGTCAGTATGTGATATGTCGGGTGTGCTATCAAACATGATTCCAAAGTACTTTGCAGACTTTATGTCCATGACAATCTTCTCCTTCACGTGATTTGCCAGGACACTTATAAACTCATTCTGAGTTTGTGGAGAAAGATATGAGACCGATACTTTAAGTTTACAGGTGCTCCGCTTCAATCTAATTAGGTGTTCTTTGAGTACTGAATCATATTTTGATAGCATTTCAACCATCTCAAGAAAGTTCCCTTTATTAAATGAGCACTCATCTTCCTTGTGGCCACGGAATGCTAGGTTCTGCTTGGCAAGAAACAGTGTGATGTCAAGCAATCTGTGTAAGATATCCCTCCACTTTTTCTTCTCATTCTCCATCACAGTAATAGCTCCAGCATCAATAGTTTGGTGCAGCCTAAGTCCTGCTGCCAAGGTTTTCCATTTTTCAAGGCAGTTTAGGTGTTCTTCGGAGGTCTCGTGATTATGTACTTTCGGGCTTAGCTTCCACCATTTTTGAAACCCAGTCACAAATTTGGATGCTGTATCTAGAGTACAAATGGCAAACAGTCGGCAGCAAAAACAATATAAATTCTCACTGACAGGTGAGTAAACCATCCATGACCGCAAAATTTTTTCACCATTTGGCATCACCTTGTAAAACCACTCTTTTGAAAGTTGCCACACGTGTCCCTTTGTTGCAGCTTTTGTATCTTGCCTTTTTGCAACACTGAAAGGGCCCTCCTTGTTCTGAAAAGAAGCATATATATATATAAAATCTATAGCTGTGTCTAGCAGCAGACCACCTTGCACCCCCCCCCCTTCCTTATCATATCATATACAGGCCGTCAGGGGCAGGGCGCCAGACACTGAAACTGAGTCCTCCCACTGTCCCACACTAGCTCTCTTACAAAGGCAAACCCCCCCCCCCATACACACACCTCATCTTGTGCTCCGGCGGGTCGACGGTGGAGAACCCCCCCCCCCACCTGTTCTTATTCTGTGCGCCGCGCCGCCACCAGCTGGAGTCTCAGACAGTCTGTACTCCTGGAGAGTGGAGAGGAGGAGGGCTGGGCACTGTGGGCAGACAGCAGCCGCGCCGCCCGGGCGGAGAAAGTTGTGTGTGTGCTGCAGTGACGTGTCGTCACATCATCACAGTGCAGTGTGATGATGTGACAGGCTGAGTCGCTCGCTGGCTCTGTAGGGTAGGGAGGAGGATTGGAATTTAGGAATAGGAAGAATAAGGAGCCGGAGGACACACACCAGGCGCGGCCGCGGCGCTGGAGGTGTTGTTCCAGGCTTCCAGCCCAGCGGGGTGAAATTAATCAATGAATGGGTCAGCTGTAAAAAAAAAAAAAAAAAAAAAAGGGAGGGTGTCACCCCTCTAGCGGGTGTCACCCGGGGGCGGACCGCACCCCCCGCACCCCCTAGCAACGCCTCTGCCTACAAGTCACCTAGAAGTCGGATTGAAGTAGTACAGGAACCTTTTCTGAAGTCGGAGCGACTGCAGTAGTGTGCATTAAGACGGCTCCATTAACTTACATTGATTTTCTCATGAAGCGCAACTTGAGGCGACTAGGGGCTACTTGGGGCGACTTGAAGTCGGATCCAAAGTCGTCCCTGTGTGAATGGGCTCTAAAGGGTAATTTCACCTTTGTTCACTTTTGTTTTCTAAATCCTAAGTCCCATATGTACCAATATAGCATTCATGTACTTTTTTTGCAAAAATATCAACGCTTTCCATTAAATCTACAGACACTTAATTTACTTGTCCTCATTCATATTTCCAGACATTTCCATTAGGCCGGTTTCACACTGGGGCGGTGGCGGTATAGCGCCGCTATTTTTAGCGGCGCTATACCGTCGGGATTGCAGAGGTATTCGGCCGCTAGCGGTGCGGTTTTAACCCCCGCTAGCGGACGAAAAAGGGTTAATACCACCCGCAAACCGCGGCTACAGCCGCGGTTTGCGGGCGGTATTACCGCGGTATCCTATTCATTTCAATGGGAAGAAGCGGTGGAGGAGCGGTAAACACACCACTCCTCTCACCGCTCCAAAGATGCGGCTAGCAGGACTTTTTTTTAAGTCCTGTTAGCGCACCGCTCCAGTGTGAAAGCCCTTGGGGCTTTCACATTGGAGAGACAGGAGCCGCTGTTTAGGCTCGGTTTGCAGGCGCTATTTTGCTTGCCTGCAAACCGCCCCAGTGTTGTCTTACTTCCTGATCAGAGTTTAGGTCCTGACACAGGAATGAGTTGACCAGCTGACCTCATTAGCACACACCCTGCATCATCCACCCTCCTACCTCCCCACCCACTCCCAGATGCACATTTTGTGAATTAAATGCAATCAATCAGTGATCACCCTTCTCACTAAATACACAATATACAATCAGATTGCATAGTGTATGGCCATCTTAATACAAGTACATAGAAGGGAGTGGATAGAAACACTCAGCTGTCAAGCCCTGTCACATCTCTGCATAGTGGGAACATTGACAAATACTATACTAAAAATTTGCAGCTGACATAATGCTGCAATTTGGTGTATGTAAAACAACAAAACAAACTTTTCATAAAAAGCACAACAAAGTTCATAGAAGGGATGGCCACTCGGAATATTATCCTATATTCCCCACATTGAAGATGGGTGCAGGTAAAAATTCAACACTTACCAACTTGCTCAGGTAGAAAATGGATGTACAAACTGCTTACCAGATCAGACGAATCCCCATTACAGGGATCTTTTGAGGCTCAATGTCCTTCACGGATCACTCAGATGGTAGGAACCCAGCAGCACATCCAGCAGGAACTCCAAGGAACACGTCTGCAGAGGCAGGGAAAAACCGAACCACCTTTCTGTTGCTCAGCTTGTCAATTCCCCCTCCAGGCGTGTTAGATTGTATAGTGGGATTTAAAAGGAAAAAAGACGCTTCATGGTGCAGTATTCTTAAAAATAAGATACCCTTTATTTACAATCCTGGGTATTATACATGAAAGCGCCAAAATTTTCAAACGAAAAAAAGGATTCTCAGCTGCGGTGTAATCCGATCAGCTGATGCGTGGTGACGTCAGGATCTTACAGCTCCGCCCTGACGTCACCACGCATCAGCTGATCGGATTACACCGCAGCTGAGAATCCTTTTTTTCGTTTGAAAATTTTGGCGCTTTCATGTATAATACCCAGGATTGTAAATAAAGGGTATCTTATTTTTAAGAATACTGCACCATGAAGCGTCTTTTTTCCTTTTAAATCCCACTGTACAATCTAACACGCCTGGAGGGGGAATTGACAAGCTGAGCAACAGAAAGGTGGTTCGGTTTTTCCCTGCCTCTGCAGACGTGTTCCTTGGAGTTCCTGCTGGATGTGCTGCTGGGTTCCTACCATCTGAGTGATCCGTGAAGGACATTGAGCCTCAAAAGATCCCTGTAATGGGGATCCGTCTGATCTGGTAAGCAGTTTGTACATCCATTTTCTACCTGAGCAAGTTGGGAAGTGTTGATTTTTTACCTGCACCCATCTTCAATGTGGGGAATATAGGATAATATTCCGAGTGGCCATCCCTTCTATGAACTTTGTTGTGCTTTTTTATGAAAAGTTTGTTTTGTTGTTTTACATACACCAAATTGCAGCATTATGTCAGCTGCAAATTTTTAGTATAGTATTTGTCACTAAGAGGTTGCGCATTTGTTCTTTATTTCTCATATATTTGTAATTGCATATTCCAGTTATTCATTTGCAGCACTTAAAAGCCAAATAGAAAATATATATATATATATATATATATTTTTTTTTTTTTTTCATGTATATCTAATCATATACATGATACCCTTCACGTTTTTTTTCCACTTACTCTTTTTACCTTATATGGTTTTAGAGTATCCACAGGAGATCAGAGTTAGCGTGGATACATCCCCCCTTTTTTAAATATAGTGGGAACATTCCCACATTAGGGTGACCAGACATCCCCGTTTTCAGGGGACAGTCCCCGGATTGAGGACACTGTCCCCGGATCAAATCTGTCCCTGGTTTTGTCCCCGGATTGGATTTGAACAGGGGCTGGGGCAATTTCAAAGACAGTCAGTGCAGAATAAGAAATAAAAAAATTCTGAATTACACACCCCCGCTCCGTCGCTCCTACTAGCTTAGGGGGGTTTATTTTTTTCCTTTATCTGTGCCCTTTTCTGATGATCATGTGCTGGTCGGAACGGAGGGAATATTTCTTCAGTTTCGGGTGCCCATTCAGCTCCGCTCGTATGTTCTTCTGCCTTGGCTCAAGTCCCGGCAAGCCGCCTGCCTGCTTATCTTCTTGCCTTTCCTGGCGGAGTGATCTTCCTCCGCACCCCACCCAGTAGTATCCAGGGCCTGGAGAGTAAGACTTGACAGGGGCTGTGAGGCGGGTGGTGACGGGCAGAGAGTCACTGATTGCCGCCATTACTAGTGAAACAAAAATATGTCCCCGGATTTCATATTAAAAATCTGGTCACCTTATCCCACATGCGTCTTTTTTTTTTTTTTTAATAGCGAGGCGTTTGGAGCATTTTCACTCATCACACATAGGGCAAACCATCCATCTAAATGGGCTGCCCTACACACAGCAATTGCCCCAAAGAAGTTTCCGAACTTTTTTTTAGAGTGGAGCTTGGTGCGTTTTTTTACTGTGATTTTTGGTGCAGTGCATTTCTGAAATGAAAGGAAACGCACAGATGTGAATGGAGCCACATTGTTCTTGTGTTATCGACCAATTTCACTTTCAGGCCCCATTCACATCTAGCATAGTGGGAGCGCATGTCTTGTGGCTTGTTTTTCTGTGTCATAACCTATAGTCTGATCAGGAAGTAAGACATTACTAATGGATACGTCTGGAAACATGGATGAGGACAAGTAAAGTAAGTGTCTGTAGATTTAATGGAAGGCATTGATATTTTTGCAAAAAAAGTACATGAATGCTATACTGGTACATAGGGGAGCTGGTATTTAGAAGAAAAAAAAAAGTGAACAAAGGTGAACTTACCCTTTAAGTGACTGACTCTAACTATAGTGACACTTATTGGCCGCTTTGGGGAAGTATACCAGATTTTCCTGTGCCCCTACCCAATGCTTCAATGAAAAAATAAATAAATTAACTATTAAAAAAATTGCAGGGTGCAAATAAGAGAAGTTCAGTGTTAAGGGTTACATACAGTGGGTACGGAAAGTATTCAGACCCCCTTAAATTTTTCACTCTTTGTTATATTGCAGCCATTTGCTAAAATCATTTAAGTTAATTTTTTTCCTCATTAATGTACACACAGCACCCCATATTGACAGAAAAACACAGAATTGTTGACATTTTTGCAGATTTATTAACTACTTAACGACCGCCCACTGTAAATATACGTCAGCAGAATGGCACCGACAGGCAGAATCACGTACATATACGTGATTGCCTTTGTATAGTTGGGGGGTCCGATCGGACCCCCCTTCTTTACAGTGGGTGGTCGTTTTACCTTCGGGAGCGATCCGGCATGAGGGGACGGCCGTTCGATTCCGGCCCCCCCCTCTCGATCGCTCCCGGCGAATGAGAGCTTCCCCTGCCTGTGTACTGTTTACACAGGCAGGAGGAAGTGATGTCATCTCTCCTGCGGCGCTCACATATACCGAGCGCCGTACAGGAGAAGATGCAGGTTAGTGCACACAACACTACACTGACACCAGGACACATAGGCACATAAATCGCCCCCCCAGGCCCCCCCAGACACCCCCAGATCACCCCCCGTGTCACTGATTGCAGTGACCATTTATTTAGTGATCACTGCAATCAGTGACATTTGTGACTGTAAAAGTGTCACTACATTTAGTTTTAGGTCCAGTGTAGCCCCCTAACCCCCCCCTAATAAAGGTTTAACCCCCTGATCACCCCCCAGATAACCCTTTCACCCCCTAGCACCGCCGTCGCTAAGCGATCATTTTTCTGATCGATGTCTTAGCGTCGGTGATGCTGATCGGTAGTCAGTAATTTTTTTTAGGTTCGCCGCAGGTTTTTATAGCGTCGGGTACCCCCATATATTACCTAATAAAGGTTTAACCCCCTTGATCGCCCCCCAGGTAACCCTTTCACCCCCTATCACCACTGTCACTAAGCAATAATTTTTCTGATCGATGTCTTAGCGTCGGCGATGCTGATCGGTAGCCAGTAATTTTTTTTAGGTTCGCCGCAGGTTTTTATAGCGTCGGGTACCCCCATATATTACCTAATAAAGGTTTAACCCCCTTGATCACCCCCCAGGTAACCCTTTCACCCCCTAGCACCGCCATCGCTAAGCGATCATTTTTCTGATCGATGTCTTAGCGTCGGTGATGCTGATCGGTAGCCAGTAATTTTTTTTAGGTTTGCCGCAGGTTTTTATAGCGTAGGGTACCCCTATATATTACCTAATAAAGGTTTAACCCCCTTGATCGCCCCCCAGGTAACCCTTTCACCCCCTATCACCACTGGCACTAAGCGATAATTTTTCTGATCGCTGTCTTAGTGTCGGTGATGCAGATCGGTAGACAGTAATTTTTTTTAGGTTCGCCGCAGGTTTTTATAGCGTCAGGTACCCCAATATATTACCTAATAAAGGTTTAACCCCCTTGATCGCCCCCCAGGTAACCCTTTCACCCCCTATCACCACTGTTGCTAAGCGATCGTTTTTATGATCGTTGTCTTAGTGTCGGTGATGCCGATAGGTAGCCAGTAATTTTTTTTTAGGTTCGCCGTCAGGTTTTTATATAGCGTCAGGTACCCCCATATATTACCTAATAAAGGTTTTAACCCCCTAATTGCCCCTAGTTAACCCTTTCACCAGTGATCATCATATAAGTGTTACGGGTGACGCTGGTTAGTTAGTTTGCTTTTTATAGTGTCAGGGCACCCGCCGTATATAACCCAATAAAGGTTTAACCCCCTGATCGCCCGGCGGGTGATATCAATTAGGTTTTAGCGTCAGAGAGGGTCTGCGTCACACCCCAGGCAGCGTCAGGTTAGTGCCAGTAGCGCTAACACCCACGCGTTAAGCATACACCCCCCTTAGTGGTATAGTATCTGAACAGATCAATATCTGATCTGATCAGATCTATACTAGCGTCCCCAGCAGTTTAGGGTTCCCAAAAACGCAGTGTTAGCGGGATCAGCCCAGATACCTGCTAGCACCTGCGTTTTGCCCCTCCGTCCAGCCCAGGCCACCCAAGTGCAGTATCGATCGATCACTGTCACTTGCAAAACACAACACACATAACTGCAGCGTTCGCAGAGACAGGCCTGATCCCTGCGACTCCAGTGCTGTAGGAGGTGATTTCACCACCACAGTTAAAAAAAAAAAAAAGCATATATGCCGAAGCATTGGGGCAGCAGGGGCGGAGGAGCGATTTTGCTCCTAATGCCGTGTACATACGGTCGAAATTCCGACGGTGGCTTGCCCGTGGAAAAGTCTGACCATGTGTACGCGGCATAACTTTTGCGGGAAGATGCCCCCATGCTTCGGCATATATAAATGGTGCATGTATGCCCATCATTAGAAGTGGGTGGATGAAGGGCGGTATTCTAATGGTGGGCATACCCACCGATCAATCTTTTTTTTCGTTCAGCCAACAGGCTGCATGAAAAAAAAGATTACAATACATGTCCAACAAGGACCAGCAACGTACTGGTATGTTGCTGGACTTTGAATGTTTATACCAGAATGATGCCTGTGGGTTTAGGTATCATCTTGGTATCATTCTTTTCAGCCAGCGGCCGGCTTTCATGTAAAAGCAATCCTAGTGGCTAATTAGCCTCTGGACTGCTTTTACAAGCAGTGGGAGGGAATGTCCCCCCCCCCGGATATAAAAAGTGCCATTGGGAAATTGGGAAAGCATTTTATCACACCGATCTTGGTGTGGTCAGATGCTTTGAGGGCCAATAGACCCCAGTTTTTTCAAAAAAGAGTACCTGTCATTACCTATTGCTATCATAGGGGATATTTACATTCCCTGAGATAACAATAAAAATGATAAAAAATAAATAAATATGGAAGCAACAGTTTAAAAATAAAATAAAAAAGCAAAATTAATAATAAAAAAAAAAAAAAGCACCCCTGTCCTGCCCTGCTCTTGCCCAATGGCGAACGCAAGCGTCGGTCTGGCGTCATATGTAAACAGCAATTGCACCATGCATGTGAGGTATCACCGCGAAGGTCAGATCGAGGGCAGTAATTTTAGCAGTAGACCTCCTCTGTAAATCTAACGGGGTAACCTGTAAAGGCTTTTAAAGGCTTTTAAAAATGTATGTAGTTTGTCGCCAATGCGCATTTGTGCGAAATTTTAAAGCATGTTGTGTTTGGTATCTATGTACTCGGCCTAAGATCATCTTTTTTATTTCATCAAACATTTGGGCAATATAGTGTGTTTTAGTGCATTAAAATTAAAAAAAGTGTATTTTTTCCCCAAAAAATGCGTTTGAAAAATCGCTGCGCAAATACTGTGTAGAAAAAAAAAATGCAACACCCACCATTTTATTCTGTAGGGCCTTTGCTTTAAAAATATATATAATGTTTGGGGGTTCAACATAATTTTCTTGCAAAAAACAATATGTTTTCATGTAAACAAAAAGTGTCAAAAAGGGCTTTGTCTTCAAGTGGTTAGAAGAGTGGATGCAAGCTTCCTAATGTTGTGTATAAAATGCCAGAACAGTTCAAAACCCCCCCAAATGACCCCATTTTGGAAAGTAGACACCCCAAGCTATATACTGAGAGGCATGTCGAGTCCATGGAATATTTTATATGTTGACACAAGTTGCGGAAAAAAGACAATTTTTTTTGCACAAAGTTGTCACTAAATGATATATTGCTCAAACATGCCATGGGCATATGTGGAATTACACCCCAAAATACATTCTGTTGCTTCTCCTGAGTACGGGGATACCACATGTGTGAGACTTTTTGGGAGCCTAGCCGCGTACGGGACCCCAAAAACCAATCACCGCCTTCAGGCTTTCTAAGGGTGTCAATTTTTGATTTCACTTCTCACTGCCTATCACAGTTTCGGAGGCCATGGAATGCCCAGATGGCACAAACCCCCCCAAATGACCCCATTTTGGAAAGTAGACACCCCAAGCTATTTGCTGAGAGGTATTGTGAGTATTTTGCAGATCTCGCTTTTTGTCACAAAGTTTTGAAAATTGAAAAAAAAAAAAAGAAAAAAAAATGTTCTTTCTTCAAATTTCAAAAACAAATGAGAGCTGTAAAATACTCACCATGCCTCTCAGCAAACAGCTTGGGGTGTCTACTTTCCAAAATGGGGTCATTTGGGGGGGTTTTGTGCTATTTTGGCATTTTATGGCCTTCGAAACTGTGATAGGTAGTGAGGAGTCAAATCAAAAATTTGTGCCTAGAAATCCTGAAGGCGGTGATTGGTTTTCGGGGTCCCGTACGCGGCTAGGCTCCTAAAAAGTCCCACACATGTGGTATCCCCGTACTCAGGAGAAGCAGCAAAATTTATTTTGGGGTGCAATTCCACATATAACCATGGCATGTGTGAGCAATATATCATTTAGTGACAACTTTTTGTATTTTTTTTTTTTTTGTCATTATTCAATCACTTGGGACAAAAAAAAAATATTCAATGGGCTCAACAGGCCTCTCAGCAATTTCCTTGGGGTGTCTACTTTCTAAAATGGGGTCATTTGGGGGGGTTTTGTGCTATTTTGGCATTTTATGGCCTTCGAAACTGTGATAGGTAGTGAGGAGTGAAATCAAAAATTTGCGCCCTTAGAAATCCTGAAGGCGGTGCTTGGTTTCCGGGGTCCCGTACGTGGCTAGGCTCCTAAAAAGTCCCACACATGTGGTATCCCCGTACTCAGGAGAAGCAGCAGAATGTATTTTGGGGTGCAATTCCACATATAACCATGGCATGTGTGAGCAATATATCATTTAATGACAACTTTTTTTTTTTTTTTTGTCATTATTCAATCACTTGGGACAAAATAAAAAAAATATTCAATGGGCTCAACATGCCTCTCAGCAATTTCCTTGGGGTGTCTACTTTCCAAAATGGGGTCATTTGGGGGGGGGGGGGTTATACTGCCCTGCCATTTTAGCACCTCAAGAAATGAGATAGGCAGTCATAAATTTAAAGCTGTGTAAATTCCAGAAAATGTACCCTAGTTTGTAAACGCTATAACTTTTGCGCAAACCAATAAATATACGCTTATTGACATTTTTTTTACTAAAGACATGTGGCTGAATACATTTTGGCCTAAATGTATGACTAAAATTGAGTTTATTCGATTTTTCTTATAACAAAAAGTAGAAAATATCATTTTTTTTCAAAATTTTCGGTCTTTTTCCGTTTATATCGCAAAAAATAAAAATCGCAGAGGCAATCAAATACCATTAAAATAAAGCTCTATTTGTGGGAAGAAAAGGACGCAAATTTTGTTTGGGTACAACATTGCATGTCCGCACAATTTACAGTTAAAGCAGCGCAGTGCAAAATTCTGAATTCACCTCTGGTCCTTTAGCTACCAAATGGTCCGGGGCTTAAGTGGTTAAAAAAGAAAAACTGAAATATCACATGGTTCTAAGAATTCAGACCCTTTGCTGTGACACTCATATTTAATTCAGGTGCTGTCCATTTCTTCTGATCATCCTTGAGATGGTTCTACACCTTCATTTGAGTCCAGCTGTGTTTGATTATACTGATTGGACTTGATTAGGAAAGCCACACACCAGTCTATATAAGACCTTACAGCTCACAGTGCATGTCAGAGCAAATGAGAATCATGAGGTCAAAGGAACTGCCTGAAGAGCTCAAAGACAGAATTGTAACAAGGCACAGATCTGGCCAAGGTTACAAAAAAATTTCTGCTGCACTTAAGGTTCCTAAGAGCACAGTGGCCTCCATAATCCTTAAATGGAAGACGTTTGGGACGACCAGAGCTGGGACGACCTAGAGCTGGCCGTCTGGCCAAACTGAGCTATCGGGGGAGAAGAGCCTTGGTGAGAGAGGTAAAGAAGAACCCAAAGATCACTGTGGCTGAGCTCCAGAGATGCAGTCGGGAGATGGGAGAAAGTTGTAGAAAGTCAACCATCACTGCAGCCCTCCACCACTGTACATTATAATAAAAACTGACCACAGACATAAGATGGCAGTTAGTTGTGCAGCCATGATTTGGCCTCCCTTCAGTGTTCTTATATCCAGTATGCACATCAACAGGAACAATTGTTATAGCTGATTGATCATTTTGATGCCTATGAAAATAGCAGGAGGGAAGCATGAGCAGACTTTTTTTGCCGCCACTTAATTCAAGGCAGATCAACAAACTTTTAAAAACTGAATGATATTTACCCATGACAGTGGCTGCACGACTGGAATCATCTGATCTTATAAATGTGAGATGAATACCTCAATAAAGTAAGGCCCGGAGCGAGAGAAAATTTAATTAAAGATAGTGCAGGGCCGGCATGACAGTGTGAGAAGGGGAAGCAACTATGGGGTTAAGGATTGTAGGTGGAGAATGGGGGAGAGGTGGATTGGTTGGAGCAACAGGATGAGGAGGGGTTTGTGGTAGTTGGTTAAGGGATAGGTGGGGTCTCCTGGACAGCAGAGAAGGGACAGGTGACAAGCAGGCAGTTTCCCACCCACCCTTCCTGTGTTGTGTTTGGTTGGTTTGCTTTATCTCTTTGCAGGTGCAATATGAGAAAAGGACGTCATGGCAGCTGATCGTGTGGCAGTGGTTGGTCTTTTGACGGTGGAAGAAAATACGGTTGAGATGGAAGTGTGGGGGGCTCATTGGTGGTATGTGCCCCTCTGGTGTATTCCAGTTACTAAGGTTAGCTGTAATACGGTAATAGTTGTACTGCGAGTGTGGGTTGTCTCTGGGTTGAGCTGGTGTGTCACGGCTTGAGGCCTGGTATGGTAAAAGGTCCCACAGTGTTACAAGTGGGCAGGGCCGGACTGGGAATAAAAACCCGCCCTGGAAAAAAATTCATACCAGCCCCATAGCATTATTATACCGGCCCAACAGCAAAACGTCATTATTTTCTTGTTCATAAAAGGGAAAACGATGCATTTTAAAGCACATTTGAAGAGTGTATTATATTTAGAGAAGACAGATATGAAAGCACATAGGGCTATATATATATATATATAGATATCTATATGTATATATAAATATAAAAGCAAATTCCAGTTAAAAGTGCTAAACGTGGTCAATCAACAAGGGGGGCCCCAGGTACTCTGGGAACGTGGGGGGAGGGGGACTCTGTTGACCAGAGAACACCTTCCGCAGAAAGAATACACTAAGGTAAGGGGGGTGGGTTTACTAATATAGGGGCAAACCTTTATATCAGAACCCCCCTTACATTGTTGTATTCACTCCCCCCCTCACATCAGTGACCCCCCCTCAAGCTGGCCCTGTGGCGCTGTCACTGACCTCCTCTCAGGTGCACCGTGGATCAGTCAGTCAGCTCCAGCTCTGGTTTTATCCTATAGTCTCCTCTCCACAGTCCACACATGTCTGACTTCTCCCATGACCCCCATCCCGGCAGCACTCCCTCTCTTGACTCCTCTCCAGACTCCCTCAGAGACTGCAGACATGATATAAGACAAGAGATGGTTAGATGTTTTGGACATGATACAAGAGATGGTCAGAGACTGCAGACATGGTACAAGAGATGGTCAGAGAATTCAGACATGGTACAGGAGATGGTCAGAGAATTCAGACATGGTACAGGAGATGGTCAGAGAATTCGGACATGGTGCAAGAGATGGTCAGAAAATGCAGACATGGTGCAAGAGATGGTCAGAAAATGCAGACATGATACAATAGATGGGCAGAGACTGGAGACATGGTACAACAGATGGTCAGAGACTGGAGACATGGTCAGAGACTGGAGACATGGTACAAGAGATGGTCAGAGACTACAGGCATGATACAAGAGATGGCCAGAGACTGCAGACATGGTACAAGAGATGGTCAGAGAATGCAGACATGGTACAGGAGATGGTCAGAGACTGGAGACATGGTACAGGAGATGGTCAGAGACTGGAGACATGGTACAGGAGATGGTCAGAGACTGGAGACATGGTACAGGAGATGGTCAGAGACTGGAGACATGGTACAGGAGATGGTCAGAGACTGGAGACATGGTACAGGAGATGGTCAGAGACTGGAGACATGGTACAGGAGATGGTCAGAGACTGGAGACATGGTACAGGAGATGATCAGAGACTGGAGACATGGTACAAGAGATGATCAGAGACATGGTACAAGAGATGGTCAGAGAATGCAGACATGGTACAGGAGATCAATGCTGCCTCATCAGTGCCCATCAATGCAGCCTCACTGTGCCCATCAAATGCAGCTTTACAGTGCCCATTTATGTAGCCTCACTGTGCCAACCAATGCAGCCTCACTGTGCCCATGTATGCCGCCTTAATGTGCATATGAATGCAGCCTCACTGAGCGTATGAATGCAGCCTTACTGTCCATAAATGCAGCCTTAATGAGCGTATGAATGCAGCCTTACTGTCCATGAATGCAGCCCATGAATGCAGCCTTACTGTCCATTATTGCAGCCCATGAAAGCAGCCTTACTGTCCATGAATGCAGCCCATGAATGCAGCCTTACTGTCCATGAATGCAGCCTTACTGTCCATGAATGCAGCCCATGAATGCAGCCTTAATGCCCCGTACACACGATCGTTTTTCATGCCATTAAAACTGCCATTTTAAAAAATGGCCCTGAAAAATGATCGTGTGTATGCTCCAGAGCATTTTTAACGACGTGAAAAACGCCCATTAAAAATTCCGGACATGCTCTCTTTTTTCACGTCGTTTTTCATGTCGTTTTTTTTAACGACATGAAAAACGATAGTGTGTATGCTTTAACGACGTGAAAAAAAACGCGCATGCTCAGAATCAAGTATGAGACGGGAGCGCTCGTTCTGGTAAAACTAGCGTTCGTAATGGAGATAGCACATTCATTACACAGTAACGGACTGAAAAGCGCGAATCGTCGCCCAAAAAACTTTACTAACATGAAGGGTGGCACCATTCGAACGGAACTTCCCCTTTATAGTGCCGTCGTACGTGTTGAACGTCACTGCGCTTTGCTTGATCGTTTTTTTTAATGATGGTGTGTACGCAAGGCAGGCTTGAGAGGAAACATGAAAAAAAACGAGGAGAAAAACGTCGGTTTAAAAAATGACATTAAAAACGATTGTGTGTACGGGGCATTACTGTGCATGAATGCAGCCCATGAATGCAGCCTTACTGTGCATGAATGCAGCCCATGAATGCAGCCTTACTATCCATGAATGCAGCCTTACTGTCCATGAATGCAGCCCATGAACGCAGCCTTACTGTCCATGAATGCAGCCCATGAACGCAGCCTTATTGTCCATGAATGCAGCCCGTGAATGCAGCCTTACTGTGCATGAATGCAGCCCGTGAATGCAGCCTTACTGTGCATGAATGCAACCTTACTGTGCATAAATGCAGCCCATGAATGCAGCCTTACTGTGCATAAATGCAGCCCATGAACGCAGCCTTACTGTGCATGAATGCTGCTGAATGCAGCCCATGAAAGCAGCCTATAAATGAAGCCTTACTGTAATCAAATGCAGCCCATAAATGCAGCCTTACTGTAATCAAATGCAGCCTTACTGAGCCCATCAATACATGAGACTTGCCTGGCTTACATACACCAGGCATCTCCAGCGCTGTGTGTGAGAGCTGACTGGGTCTGTCTTCGGCTGTGCTGCCTGTAGACCTGCTCGTGCAGCCTTACTGTCCATGAATGCAGCCTTACTGTCCATGAATGCAGCCCATGAATGCAGCCTTACTGTGCATGAATGCAGCCCATGAATGCAGCCTTACTATCCATGAATGCAGCCTTACTGTCCATGAATGCAGCCCATGAACGCAGCCTTACTGTCCATGAATGCAGCCCATGAACGCAGCCTTACTGTCCATGAATGCAGCCCGTGAATGCAGCCTTACTGTCCATGAATGCAGCCCGTGAATGCAGCCTTAATGTGCATGAATGCAACCTTACTGTGCATAAATGCAGCCCATGAATGCAGCCTTACTGTGCATAAATGCAGCCCATGAATGCAGTCTTACTGTGCATGAATGCAGCCCATGAACGCAGCCTTACTGTGCATGAATGCAGCCCATGACACATGAGACATGGTACAAGAGATGATCAGAGACTGGAGACATGGTACAAGAGATCAATGCTGCCTCATCAGTGCCCATCAATGCAGCCTCACTGTGCCCATCAAATGCAGCTTTACGGTGCCCATGAATGTAGCCTCACTGAGCATATGAATGCAGCCTTACTGTCCATAAATGCAGCCTTACTGTCCATAAATGCAGCCTTAATGAGCGTATGAATGCAGCCTTACTGTCCATGAATGCAGCCTTACTGTCCATGAATGCAGCCTTACTGTCCATGAATGCAGCCCATGAATGCAGCCTTACTGTGCATGAATGCAGCCCATGAATGCAGCCTTACTGTGCATGAATGCAGCCCAAGAATGCAGCCTTACTGTGCATGAATGCAGCCCATGAACGCAGCCTTACTGTGCATGAATGCAGCCCATGAACGCAGCCTTACTGTGCATGAATGCAGCCCATGAACGCAGCCTTACTGTGCATGAATGCAGCCTTACTGTGCATGAATGCAGCCCATGAACGCAGCCTTACTGTGCATGAATGCAGCCCATGAACGCAGCCTTACTGTCCATGAATGCAGCCTGTGATTGCAGCCTTACTGTGCTTGAATGCAGCCTTACTGTGCATGAATGCAGCCCATGAACGCAGCCTTACTGTGCATGAATGCAGCCCATGAACGCAGCCTTACTGTGCATGAATGCAGCCTTACTGTCCATGAATGCAGCCCGTGAATGCAGCCTTACTGTGCGTGAATGCAGCCTTACTGTGCATGAATGCAGCCCATGAATGCAGACTTACTGTAATCAAATGCAGCCTTACTGTGCAGGAATGCAGCCTTACTGTCCATGAATGTAGCCCGTGAATGCAGCCTTACTGTGCATGAATGCAGCCCTTGAATGCAGCCTTACTGTAATTGAATGCAGCCCGTGAACGCAGCCTTACTGTGCATGAATTCAGTCCATGAAAGCAGCCCATGAATGCAGCCTTACTGTAATCGAATGCAGCCCATGAATGCAGCCTTACTGTAATCGAATGCAGCCCATGAATGCAGCCTTACTGTGCATGAATGCAGTGCATGAATGCAGCCCATGAAAGCAGCCTATAAATGAAGCCTTACTGTAATCAAATGCAGCCCATAAATGCAGCCTTACTGTAATCAAATGCAGCCTTACTGAGCCCATCAATACATGAGACTTGCCTGGCTTACATACACCAGGCATCTCCAGCGCTGTGTGTGAGAGCTGACTGGGTCTGTCTTCGGCTGTGCTGCCTGTAGACCTGCTTGTGTGATAGTAGATGGGTACACTGAATGAATCAGTGTTTCGCCTATCACACGAGTCGGTCTAGGGGGGTGGGACCTTCCTACAGGCAGGCAGCACAGCCGAACACAGACCCAGTCAGCTCTCACACACAGCACGGGAGATACCTGGTGTGTGCGATACATAGGAGAGAGAGAGAGAGGGAGGGGAGCGCTGCAGTCAGCCGCAGCTCAAAGCAGCCCCAGGACAGGCAGCCTACCGGGATTTTTCCTGCTATCCCGGTGGGCCAGTCCGGCCCTGCAAGTGGAACAAGTTGGAATTCTGGGTGCCGTCATAAGACCAACAGACTGATAAGTTGTTTTGTTAATAAAAAGGCTGCTATGGCCATTTGTACTCTAATTAATGTGTGGTCTCATTAATTTTGTTAATAGCAAGGGGGATGGTGAGTACTCATGGTCGGGCAGGCACAAACAAGGTGGGACATGTTCTCTACACTGGTCGTGTTAACAGCATAGTTCTACAAACTCACTAGAAGGTAAAGTTCTAACTCGGCAGGTGAAGTAAATGTGACATTAATAATTTTGAGCCTTTACAATCACCCTTAATCCCTGGTGAGCCTAAATCTCTGGAGAGCTACAAAGAAATGCCACGATAAGCCCCATTGCTCAGGTGAGTGGCCTTTTTAATTTACCAGTATTCTATATACATGAGTGTAAGAGTATAACAAGCTGTCACAAAGTCATGAGGTATGCACTGACATTAATAATTAGTCAATGTGCTGACTGTTCTGCTTCATTATATTTATACTTTGTAATGCCCAATTATTAAAGTGAAGGAAAGCTACAGACACACCGCAGCCCATGTGACAGGAGACAGAAGAAAAACGTTTTCTTACAGCGATTTCCTTTCACAAGTAAGCTCTCAAACACTGAAAACGTCCCACTTTGGACAAAGGTAGTAACTTAATGTAAAGGAATTTTTTTTTATTTTTTTTTTATTTAAATAAAAAACAGTTTTGCACACAGCAGCCCCAAACTTCCTCTTCTCAGGTCCCCAGTTGCAGCTCTGGGCCCCTCCCAATGGCCCCTGCTGCTGCATCTCAGCCATTACTATATAATGAGGAGCGAGAGACCTGGGAGAGCCTCAGCTCTTGTGCAGATGGGGCTTAAGAACAGTGGTGGCTGGTGCTCAATATTTTTTTTGGGGGGGGGGAAACTAACACCACCCCCCTCTCCCCCCCCAAGGGAGATGGATGGCGGCAATTCCTCCGGACCCGCACCCCCCCTTCCACGTGGGAATGGGAATGTGACAGATGAATCAGATGCCTGCCTTACCTTTATGAAGGCAGAGGGAGGGAAGAGCTGGGGCTGCTTTGACTGATTCTCCTGATGACAGCACACAGAGAGACATTCTCCATCCTCCTCTCGGGCAAACAGGAAGTGTCTTCTGAGACATGATTGCATACCTCCCAACTTTTTGAGATGGGAATGAGGGACACCTATCAGCAAAAGTATGCAGGCATAGGACACACCCCCTTACCACGCCCCCTTAAAGGAGATTTGTACAAAAAAACAAGATTGGTTAAACCCACATGTGCCTTTTTACCACTATTTTACCACTATTCCTTAATATTGACTTTTGAAACTTACAAATGCAGCAATTTAGAAATCAGATGAAAGGTTTAGCGCTGGAAAACACTTTTTGATAGATAAAAAGTACATTTTATATACATCTATATAGATCAGACCAAAATGAGGGACAAATGAGGAGGAATGAGGGACAGAGGGACATTGCTCCAAATCAGGGACAGTCCCTCGAAATCAGGGACAGTTGGGAGCTTTGCGATTGGCCAGGGAGTCCTAGGACTCCCTGGTCAATCAGGGCTTCCTGATTGGCCTGAAGCAGAATAAGGAAGACAATAGCGAATATTAATTCGCTATTGTCACACAAGTGGGTGGGCTCAGGGCACAGGGCTCTGCGCCCCGTGCCCACCCTTTTTTGAAGCCAATTAGAGCCTCAGATGCCCCTGCTCCCTGCATGACATGCCGCTACTGCTTAAGTAAGTATTGGGGCGTCTGAGGGGGGAGCTACACACTGAAGTTTTTTTACCTTTATACATGAAATGCATGAATGTAAGAAAAACCTTTAGCCTTTACAACCACTTTAAGGCTCATTTACACTTGTGGTTGGGTTTACAACCATTCCTCCTTAAGGCGGTAGTAAACACTTTAACCGGTTCCCGACCGGCTCACGCAGATATACTGCATCAGAATGGCTCCCCTGGGCGAAATCCCATACGGGCATGTCCATTCCTTTAGCGGCCACTGCACGGCGGGGAACCTGCATGCACGAGCACCAGCACGGGGATTTGTGTGTGTAAACACACAAAATCCCAGTGCTGTCAGGGAAGAGGAGCCATATAGTTTGTTCCTACTAAGTAGAAAAAACGATATGTCTCCTCTCCCAGTCACTCTCATCCCCACACAGTTAGAACACACAATTAACCCCTTGATCACCCCCTAGTGTTAACCCCTTCCCTGCCAGTGACATTTACACAGTAATCAGTGCATTTTTAAAGCACTGATCGCTGTATAAATGCCAATGGTCCCAGAAAAGTGTCAAAAGTCTCAGATCTGTCTGTGCAATGTCACAGTACTGCAGATCACTGCCATTACTAGTAAGAAAAAAAAATAATAATAAAAATGCCATAAATATTTACCATGGTTTGTAGATGCTATAACTTTTGCGCAAACGAATCAATATATGCTCATTGGGATTTTATTTACCAATAATATGTAGAAGAATATATATTGGCCTAAACTGATGAAGAAATGTATTTTTTTTTTTTAATTGGGGATATTTATTATAACAAAAAGAAAAAATGTAGTTTTTTTTTTCAAAATGGTCTCTTTCTTTTGTTTATAGCGCAAAAAATAAAAACCACAGAGGTGATCAAATACCACCAAAAGAAAGCTCTATTTGTGGGGGGAAAAGGACGCAGATTTCATATGGGTATGGGTCGAACGACCGCGCAATAGTCCATTAAAGTGCTCTGGTCAGGAAGGGGTTAAAATCTTTAACCACTTAAGCCCCGGACCATTTGGTAGCTAAAGGACCAAAGGTGATTTCAGAATTTTGCACTGCGCTGCTTTAACTGTAAATTGTGCGGACATGCAATGTTGTACCCAAACGAAATTTGCGTCCTTTTCTTCCCACAAATAGAGCTTTCTTTTAATGGTATTTGATTGCCTCTGCGATTTTTATTTTTTGCGATATAAATGGAAAAAGACCGAAAATTTTGGAAAAAAATGATATTTTCTACTTTTTGTTATAAGAAAAATCGAATAAACTCAATTGTAGTCATACATTTAGGCCAAAATGTATTCAGCCACGTCTTTAGTAAAAAAAAATGTCAATAAGCGTATATTTATTGGTTTGCGCAAAAGTTATAGCGTCTACAAACTAGGGTACATTTTCTGGAATTTACACAGCTTTTAATTTATGACTGCCTATCTCATTTCTTGAGGTGCTAAAATGGCAGGGCAGTACAAAACCCCCCCAAATGACCCAATTTTGGAAAGTAGACACCCCAAGGAAATTGCTGAGAGGCATGTTGAGCCCATTGAATATTTTTTTTTTGTCCCAAGTGATTGAATAATGGAAAAAATAAAAAATAAAAAATTACAAAAAGTTGTCACTAAATGATATATTGCTCACACATGCCATGGTTATATGTGGAATTGCACCCCAAAATGCATTCTGCTGCTTCTCCTGAGTACGGGGATACCACATATGTGGGACTTTTTAGGAGCCTAGCCACGTACGTGGGACCCCGGAAACCAAGCACCGCTTTCAGGATTTCTAAGGGCGCAAATTTTTGATTTCACTCCTCACTACCTATCACAGTTTTGAAGGCCATAAAATGCCAAGATGGCACAAACCCCCCCAAATGACCCCATTTTGGAAAGTAGACACCCCAAGCTATTTGCTGAGAGGCATGTTGAGCCCATTGAATATTTTTTTTGTCCCAAATGATTGAATAATGACAAAAAGAAAAAAAAAAGAAAAAATGTACAAAAAGTTGTCACTAAATGATATATTGCTCACACATGCCATGGTTAAATGTGGAATTGCACCCCAAAATACATATTGCTGCTTCTCCTGAGTACGGGGATACCACATGTGTGGGACTTTTTGGGAGCCTAGCTGGGTACAGGGCCCCAAAAACCAAGCACCGCCTTCAGGATTTCTAAGGGCGTAAATTTTTGATTTCACTCCTCACTACCTATCACAGTTTTGAAGGCCATAAAATGCCAAAATAGCACAAAACCCCCCCAAATTACCCCATTTTGGAAAGTAGACACCCCAAGCTATTTACTGAGAGGCATGTTCAGTCCATGGAATATTTTATATTTTGCCACAAGTTGCGGGAATATGACAAACTTTGTTTTTTTTGCACAAAGTTGTCACTAAATGATATATTGCTCACACATGCCATGGGCATATGTGAAATTACACCCCAAAATACATTCTGCTGCTTCTCCTGAGTACGGGGATACCACATGTGTGGGACTTTTTGGGAGCCTAGCCGCGTACGGGACCCCAAAAACCAAGCACCGCCTTCAAGGTTTCTAAGGGCATAAATTTTTGATTTCACTCCTCACTACCTATCACAGTTTTGAAGGCCATAAAATGCCAAGATAGCACAAAACCCCCCAAAATGACCCCATTTTGGAAAGAAGACACCCCAAGGAAATTGCTGAGAGGCATGTTGAGCCCATTGAATATTTTTTTTTTTCTCCCAAGTGATTGAATAATGACAAAAAGAAAAAAAATGTACAAAAAGTTGTCACTAAATGATATATTGCTCAAACATGCCATGGTTATATGCGGAATTGCACCCCAAAATACATTTGGCTACTTCTCCTGAGTACGGGGATACCACATGTGTGGGACTTTTTGAGAGCCTAGCCTCGTACGGGCCCCCGAAAACCAAGCACCGCCTTCAGGATTTCTAAGGGCACAAATTTTTGATTTCACTCCTCACTACCTATCACAGTTTTGAAGGCCATAAAATGCCAAGATAGCCCAAAACCCCCACAAATTACCCCATTTTGGAAAGTAGACACCCCAAGCTATTTGCCGAGAGGCATGGTGAGTATTTTACAGCTCTCATTTTGTTTTTGAAAATGAAGAAAGACATATTTATTTATTTATTTATTTATTTTTTCAATTTTTAAAACTTTGTGACAAAAAGCGAGATCTGCAAAATACTCAACATACCTCTCAGCAAATAGCTTGGGGTGTCTACTTTCCAAAATGGGGTCATTTGGGGGGGGGTTTTGTGCCATCTGGGCATTCCATGGCCTCCGAAACTGTGATAGGCAGTGAGGAGTGAAATCAAAAATGTATACCCTTAGAAATCCTGAAGGTGGTGCTTGGTTTTCGGGGTCCTGTACGCGGCTAGGCTCCCAAAATGTCTTACACATGTGGTATCCCCGTACTCAGGAGAAGCAACAGAATGTATTTTGGGGTGCAATTCCACATATAACCATGGCATGTTTGAGCAATATATAATTTAGTGACAACTTTTTGTACATTTTTTTTTTGTTGTCATTATTCAATCACTTGGGACAAAAAAATAAAAATATTCAATGGGCTCAACATGCCTCTCAGCAAATAGCTTGAGGTGTCTACTTTCCAAAATGGGGTCATTTGGGGGGGTTTTGAACTGTCCTGGCATTTTATGCACAACATTAGGAAGCTTATGTCACACATCATCCACTCTTCTAACCACTTGAAGACAAAGCCCTTTCTGACACTTTTTGTTTACATGAAAACATTTTTTTTTTGCAAGAAAATTATGTTGAACCCCCAAACATTATATATTTTTTTAAAGCAAAGGCTCTACAGATTAAAATGGTGGGTGTTGCATTTTTTTTTCCACACAGTATTTGCGCAGCGATTTTTCAAACGCATTTTTTGGGGGAAAAACACACTTTTTTTATTTTTAATGCACTAAAAAACACTATATTGCCCAAATGTTTGATGAAATAAAAAAGATGATCTTAGGCCGAGTACATGGATACCAAACACGACATGCTTTAAAATTGCGCACAAACACGCAGCGGCGAGAAACTACATTCATTTTTAAAAGCATTTAAAAGCCTTTACATGTTACCACGTTAGATTTACAGAGGAGGTCTACTGCTAAAATTACTGCCCTCGATCTGACCTTCGCGGTGATACCTCACATGCATGATGCAATTGCTGTTTACATATGACGCTAGACCGACGCTTGCGTTCGCCTTTGCGCAAGAGCAGGGGGGGACAGCGGGGTTTTTTTTTTTATTATTATTTATTTTGCTTTTTTCTTTTATTTTTAAACTGTTCCTTCCATATATATATTTTTTTTTTTATCATTTTTATTGTTATCTCAGGGAATGTAAATATCCCCTATGATAGCAATAAGTAGTGACAGGTACTCTTTTTTTGAAAAAAATTGGGGGGTTAGACCCTAGATCTTTCCTCTGCCCTCAAAGCATCTGACCACACCAAGATCGGTGTGATAAAATGCTTTCCCAATTTCCCAATGGCGCTGTTTATATCCGGGGGGGTCATTCCCTCCCACTGCTTGTAAAAGCAGTCTAGAGGCTAATTATCTGCTAGAATTGCTTTTACATGAAAGCCGGCCACTGGCTGAAAAGAATGATACCAAGATGATACCTAAACCTGCAGGCATCATTCTGGTATAAACATTCAAAGTCCAGCAACATACCAGTACGTTGCTGGTCCTTGTTGGACATGTATTGTAATTTTTTTTTTCATGCAGCCTGTTGGCTGAACGAAAAAAAGAGATTGATCGGTGGGTATGCCCACCATTAGAATACCTCCCTTCATCCACCCACTTCTAATGATGGGCATATATGCCGAAGCATGGGGGCATCCTCCCGCAAAAAAGTTATGCCGCGTACACACGGTCGGACTTTTCCACGGGCAAGCCTTTGTCGAAATTTCGACCGTATGTACGCGGCATAAAAGGTTATGCCGCGTACACACGGTCAAACTTTTCCACGGGCAAGCCTCCGTCGGAATTTCGACCGTATATACGCGGCATTAGGAGCAAAATCGCTCCTCCGCCCCTGCTGCCCCCATGCTTCGGCATATATGCTCTTTTTTTAACTGTGGTGGTGAAATCACCTCCTACAGCGTTGGAGTCACGGCTTTATGTATCGTGGGAGCAAACGCTGTTGCTGTCAAGATAAATAAATCCGCGATGCAACTGAATGGCGTACCTGCTAAGCAAATGATGGTTAACATTAAAACAAAGTAACATTACAGTACAACAGTAAGACCTTACCATACCATACCTGCAAAGCAAATACCAAAACAAAACCTAGTAAAAAATAAAACATTTTTTTAACGCAACCTGTGCCTAAAATATATATATGCCGAAGCATGGGGGCATCCTCCCGCAAAAAAGTTATGCCGCGTACACACGGTCGGACTTTTCCACAGGCAAACCTTCGTCGAAATTTCGACCGTATGTACGCGGCATAAAAGGTTAATGCCGCGTACACACGGTCGGACTTTTCCACGGGCAAGCCTCCGTCGGAATTTCGACCGTATGTACGCGGCATTAGGAGCAAAATCGCTCCTCCGCCCCTGCTGCCCCCATGCTTTGGCATATATGCTATTTTTTTTAACTGTGGTGGTGAAATCACCTCCTACAGCACTGGAGTCACGGCTTTATGTATCGTGGGAGCAAACGCTGTTGCTGTCAAGATAAATAATTCCGCGCTGCAGTTGAATGGTGCACCTGAAACAAAAAATTACATACCTGAAAAGCAAGCATGATAAAACATTGCAGAATGGAATACAGTAAAAAAGAGCAGAACAATAGAGAGAAAATAGAGAGAGAGAGAGAACAATAAAACGACAACTATTTTTGGTTTTTTTCTTTTATATTTTTTTTGTGTTTTTGTTTTTTCCTTTTTTTTTTTTTCTTTTTTACACTTTTTTTTGTAACTTTAACAACTGTAATGGTTCGGGTCTCTCAAAATGTAATGGCATCTTGGGAGACCCTGTGTAAGTGTGTCCTAGTCTGTGAAATGCTGTACCCTACGCTAAAACTTCACTTTTGAGTGGTAGCGTTCAAAACATTCACCAAGGCAAAGACCAGGTTTGTCAGGACAGAGTGGACAATAATGACGGGTGTCACGCCTAAATCCGCACTTGCTACAGACACGACTTCTTTTTTGGGGGGCTCGTTGGGTAGGGGTACTCGGGAGGACATGCGTATAATGCCTCTCATGCAGCCGGATTACTGCATTTGGTAGGGGATGGTGAGGTGCAGAACCGCCTGGATACAGGAGTTCTGTGACAATCTCATTCTGGAATTTTAGAAGAGATAACGTCCCGCCTGAAGCTCTGTATAGCACATGAGCGTTCAGCAAAGCCAATTGAAATAAGGATAGAGACACTTTTTTTGTACCAGCGTCTCGCCTTACGGTCAATTAGATACGGCGCCAACAACTGGTCGTTGAGGTCCACCCCTCCCATATTTTTGTTATATTCGTGGACACAGAGGGGTTTCTCCACAACACCAGTCGCCATACGAATTTGGACTGTCGTGTCTGCATGAAGGGAGGTAAGAAGGAAAACATTCTTATTGTCCCTCCACTTCATAGCGAGCAAGTTATTACACTTTACGCAGGCTCTCTCCCCCAGCCTAAGACAGGCATCTACAAGCCGCTGGGGAAAGCCCCGGCGATTAGGTCGCACGGTGCCACATGCTCCAATCTGATGATCAAACAAGTGACTAAACAGTGGCATGCTCGTGTAATAATTGTCCACATACAAGTGGTACCCCTTTCCGAATAAGGGTGACACCAAGTTCCACACTATCTTGCCAGCGCTCCCTATGTAATCTGGGCAGTTGACCGGCTCAACCTGACTATCTTTTCCCTCATAAACCATAAAGCTCCATACATAGCCTGTTGCCCTGTCACAGCACTTATAGAGCTTGACCCCGTATCTGGCACGCTTGCTGGGAAGGTACTGCTTGAAAGCCAAGCGGCCAGAAAATTTAATCAGGGACTCATCAACGCAGACAGCTTGATCGGGAATAAACAAGGCTGCAAAACGTTCGTTGAAGTGGTTTATGAGGGGCCGAA
Source organism: Rana muscosa (assembly GCA_029206835.1). NCBI lineage: Eukaryota > Metazoa > Chordata > Amphibia > Anura > Ranidae > Rana > Rana muscosa. The sequence continues at coordinate 92,984,038 of CM055118.1, read as the reverse complement.
TTTTATAGAGCCGGTCGTATTCAGGGTCCCCACATGGACGACAAAGTTCATTGTCGTTGAAGTGCATGAACCGCAAAATCTGCTCGTATCGTTTCCTGGGCATGGAGGCAGAGAACACGGGCATGTGGTCAATTGGGTGCGTGGACCAATAAGCACGCAATGACGGGAATTTATGTGTACCCATGTTGAGGGAAAGGCCCAGAAAGATCTTAAATTCGGAAACCGTAATTGGTTTCCAATCTTTGGCAATGGAAGGCAACTGGGGATTAGCGGCGATGAATTGACCAGCATATAAATTACTCTGGTCCACAATAGATCTATAGAGATCTTCCGTGAAAAACAGCGAATAATAATCAATTGGCATAAAATCAGCTGTTTCCACCTGAATACCAGGTTGGGCAGTGAATGGGGGAAGTACGGGTTCTGCAGAAGTGGTGGGGACCCAATCAGGATAGGCGAATTCTGCAGGAAGAGCACTATGGGTACGACGGGCCTGCCTTTGTCTTCTTATTGGTGGCAGCGGGACACTACTTGTGCTTGCCACCTCGCCAGCTTGAACTGCACTTTTGGGACTCGCCACGTCACCAAGTGATACTGCAGTGCTGGATTTACGCCCAGGCTGTACTAGGCCGCTGGTGCTTGCCAATTCACCAGAAGGAATAGCGGCACTAGTACTACTCTGCTCCATGATACGAGAGCCCTGCGATTCTTGCTCCTCAACAACCTCAGAAGATCGGGATCGGGTACGCCTGACCTTAGCAGGGACCTCAACTTCGTCGTCAGAGCTATCTGACGTGGGGCCGCTGACGTCACTGTCTTCTACGGGAAGATATTCTGAGCCTGAATCTGACAGATACGTGACCTCCTCTTCACTATCTGTGCTAGCAGGTATCTGGGCTGATCCCGCTAACACTGCGTTTTTGGGAACCCTAAACCGCTGGGGACGCTAGTATAGATCTGATCAGATACTATACCACTAAGGGAGGTGTATGCTTTGCCGCGTGGGTGTTAGCGTTACTGGCACTAACCTAACGCTGCCTGGGGCGACGCAGACCCTCTCTGGCGCTAAAACCTAATTGATCTCACCCGCCGGGCGATCAGGGGGTTAAACCTTTATTGGGTTATATACAGCGGGTGCCCTGATGCTATAAAAAGCAAACTAACCAACCAGCGTCACCCGTAACCTTTATATGGTGATCACTGGTGAAAGGGTTAACTAATGGCAATCAGGGGGTTAAAACCTTTATTAGGTTAAATATGGGGGTACCCGACGCTATATAAAAACCTGACGGGTTACCTAAATAACTAACTGGGCAACCAGTGTCACCAGTGACGCTTATACGGTGATCACTGGTGAAAGGGTTAACTCTAGGGGCAATCAGGGGGTTAAAATAATATATGGGGGTACCTGATGCTCTAAAAACCTGCGGCAAAACTAAAAATAAATAACTGGCTATCTAGGGCACCACCGGCACTAAATACAGCGATCGAAAATACGATCGCTTAGTGACGCTGGCGTTAGGGGGTGAAAGGGTTACCTGGGGGGCGATCAAGGGGTTAAACCTTTATTAGGGGGATTAGGGGGCTACCCTGGACCTAAAGGGGCCTAAACCTAACTGCCCTGCAACTTTTTACTATCACAGAGGACACTAAATGCAGTGATCAGTAAAATAAATGATCACTGCAATCAGTGACACTGTGATTGGGGGCTGGGGGGTGACCTGGGGGGTGATCTGGGGGTGACTGGGGGGTGAAATGTGTGCCTATGTGTACCTAAGTGTCAGTGGACTGTTGGTGCACTAACCTGCTTCTTCTCTCCTCGGCGCCGGAATCGAAAAGACCGCCGCGAGGGAGATGACATCACTTCCTCTTGCCTGTGTTTACATCACATGGCGGAGGAAGCATTTTCATTCGCTGGGAGCGATGGACACTGCTGAGGCTGCATTGATCTCCTGTAGTATGTCTGCAGTCTCTGACCATCTCCTGTACTATGTCTGCAGTCTCTGACCATCTTCTGTACCATGTCTGCAGTCTCTGACCATCTCCTGTACCATGTCGGCAGTCTCTGACCATCTCCTTTACCATGTCTGCAGTCTCTGACCATCTCCTGTACCATGTCTACAGTCTCTGACCATCTCCTGTACTATGTCTGCAGTCTCTGACCATCTCCTGTACCATGTCTACAGTCTCTGACCATCTCTTGTACCATGTTTGCAGTCTCTCACCATCTCCTGCATCATATCTGCTAGAGGTGCACCACATGAAAATTCTGCTAATACTATTAGCAATGTGTTATATAAAAATGTATACATTTTATTTAAAATATATAAATACATTTTATTTAAAATATATAAAAAGAAAAATATTTTTTAAAAACAGTCATTTTCAGTATAGGTTTTCGGCCTAGTGTATTCTTCATTTTCGGTATCGGTTTTGGCACCAAAATTTCCATTCGGTGCACCCCTAGGTAGAAGCATCACATATGTTTCCATCCTCAGTTATTCCGCTTTTATTTGGGTTTCCTCCTCTAGGGGTATTCCATCAATAAGCTTTTCCCAATTTAAAGGCCACTGAGTCTTTGGCAAATTTCTTATCCTTGTTTTGCATTATTTGTTTGTTATAATTTTCCACAAACTGTCTAGTTTCCCTATCATGCATCTAGAACGAGGCAGTCTGTTGGTATTTGGCCAGTTTAGTCTGAATATTTCGGATTTTTATGTCAGAATCAGAATGCTGTTTAATTTTTTTTAGCATATTTAATGAGCAAGTAGTTAAGTTGTCCCCCCACTGTGTATGTAATTACTGTATGTTGATGGGTTTCTAAAGGTGGGAAAGACCTGAATTCTTAGGCCTAAGGGGACTAGCTATGACTGAAAAAATGACTATGCCAATAAAATCTTGTGTAGCGGGTACTTACTTTCCCGCAGTAATTTTTGCATTTTTCAGTGACACCAGTGGTGTGTCTCCGGCGGTCCACTGGGTGACGCTGTTACCATGGGCCGACGGATGGATGCCGCTGTGTGCTGAGCTTACTTTTGTCCTCTCTGGGCAGCGGTATGGTGGGGCGGGGAACCCGCCGTGCTTGCTGGGAGAGGGGATAAAAGGGGCCGGCCATCTTGGTCACGGGGTTGTTGGTCCCTGGCACCTTTAGCCTGTGGACGGAGTTCGTGTTTGTCCTCTAGGCGGACTAGGCCTAGAGGACCACCGGAGAATCGTGTTCCATCTCAGGCACCTTTAGCCTGGGGTGAGGTACTCGGACGGCGGTCCGGAGCTCAGTGCCCAACACTGAGTTTTGCGAGGGAAGGATCCTAGGGTACTCCGGAGATGGATGCCTGAATCCGAGGTGGGCGTAATGGACCGGGAAGAGCTCCTCATCTGAAGACCCGGTGCAGCATACTGCCGGTGACGGGTGAGTCTCTTGTCGGAGACCGTCCGGAAGGTGAATTTCCCTCGTGCGGAGACCATAACCCACTCTTTGGAGGAGAGTGGAGGATCGAACTTGTGTCTGGGCCTATTCGTACACACACCTCTTTTTCTGTTCTATAGCCAAGGGAGTCCATGTTATGTTCTAAATAAAGGAGTGTTGGACTTTAACGGTGTGTGGCTTGAGTTCCTGGCAGAGGAGGTTCTCGGAGACTCTTGGAGGGAGGATCCGATGCACAACACAGGCCTGAAGGTAAAGGAAGGCATTGCTGATACCACTTGTACACCTGTGGTGGAAGCCAGGCGTAGCGCACCCCCTCCCTCCCCTATCATACCCCTAGACCAGAGACATTGCGAGCAGAACTTTAATAGAGGGGACGGGGAGAGGGGAGGAACTGCCCGCTACACGTCGGGGCTCGGGTCCGGGTTATGTGTTGTGCATCACTTTGTAGAAGGTGTCTGCCGGACAGAGTTAAACGAATAGGCCAAAGTGCAGCCCTGCTCGAAAGTCGCGGACATGACCTCAGAATGGGAAAGGCCCGCGCAGGAAGAGTGGTGAAAGGGGGAAAACCCAGCCGTGTGACGGACTACACGTGGGGGCTTTTAATTGCACTGCGCCACCAGACACAACCCCCACCGCTTAGTTCGTGGGCGTGTCTCAACCAAGCAAAGTGGAAAAGACCGCGAACTGGAGCAAAAGGGGAGGAGTCCAATACGTGTGACGGACTACACGTGGGACATTGGCGCGAAAAACTCTGCAGTGTGAGATGGAACAGCAACAGGTCGCCATGTTTGGACCCGCCTCATGGATTCCGGTTCACCCGGCGACTACAACATTGACTGCTGCTGCTCCGATAACGGATATGGGGATCCGACTGAAGCCGAGGGGTCGATTCGCCCTATACTCCTGTATGGACGTTAAGGCCCTGGGTATGATTTGCCCCGGGTGTTCGGGACTGGTATGCCTGTTGAAGCCGTTCGGACGTTGTGAGGCCTGTGGGGAGTTCACGTTTGAGGTGGATCCGGAGGTTGAGAGGCCGAAGACCATCTACCCAGGCCGGGCTTCGGGTACCGTCACTCAGAAGGGAGGAATCGCGGCTGTGAGAGTCACCCCTGCGCACACTGCAGCGACCGCGGAGGAGCTCGTGAAACATCAACGGGAGAAATCCGAGGATGCTGACTCGGTCACCACTGTCTCACAGCGTCCGCCACCGAAGAAAAGAACCAGCGTGGTAGCCCCGACCAGCGGTGGTGGTGGACCGTCTCGCATGCTTACGCCAGAACCAGAGGGATCCGTTGACGGGAGTTCCGGACGCCCCAGAAAAGGTCAAGGTAAGCCGGCAGAGAAGACTTGGTGTGAGGAAGGAGGTGTCGAGACGGCATGGCCTAGCCAGTCCCCGGAATGTGGGGATGTTCTACTTCCACACAGGCTACATACCCGCGGAGGAGTGTGACACCTCTGACCTGGAATCTCTTTCTGATACGGGAGATGATGCATTGATAGATGACTTGTTTGCCAAGAAGGGCTGGGACAAGGTACCGCTTGCTTCATTCCGTGGAAGTGGGAATTCACCTATGTCCATAGGGGAGAGCACACCCAGGGTGGAGGCGTCAGCGCCTGAAGGAGAATCCCTTCCTCAACTTGTTCCTGCATCCCCAGCACCATCTGTATCTGACACTGGGGTCAAGAGACTGTTGCTGCGGCCCCCAATGCCCGGAATGGAGGTGGTCAAGGCACCTCGTCATCCAGATTCAGTTGTTTTGCCTGGTGAAGGGGAAAAGGCTATTATGCCTCCTTTAGCAAGATTACAGCGTTTATTCAGTCAAAAGGTTGCAGCGGAGTACAGCTGGGAGTACCCTTACTTATCGAAGGACTTGCTATATGAGGTGGAAGTGTACCGGGAGCGCTGGTACAATGACTTTGTGTGGACTCACCTCAAAGTTCCACACGCCCGCAGATACCTAACATGTTCTCCAAAGGCTTCACAGCGCTTCAAAGACTGCAAAGCAGAATGGATGGTGGGAAGACACATCCACGCAGACAAAGTAGTGATCAGACGCAAAGAAGGCGAAGATGTAGAGCAGGGATGAGCCGAACACCCCCCTGTTCGGTTCGCACCAGAACCTGCGAACAGACAAAATGTTCGTGTAAACTTTAGAACCCTATTAAATACAATGAACTCGAACGTTCGAAATCTAAAGTGTTAATTATAAAGGCTAATATGCAAGTTATTGTCCTAAAAAGTGTTTGGGGACCCTAGTCCTGCCCCAGGGGACATGTATCAATGCAAAAAGAAGTTTTAAAAACGGCCGTTTTTTCGGGAGCAGTGATTTTAATAATGCTTAAAATGAAAAAATAAAAGTGAAATATTCCTTTAAATTTCGTACCTGGGGGGTGTGTATGATATGCATGTGAAGTGGCGTATGTTTCCCGTGCTTAGAACTGTCCCTGCAAAAAGTGTCATTTTTGAAAGAAAAAAAATGCATTTAAAACTGACTCGCGGCTATTAATGAATTGTCGGCTCCCGGCAATACATACAAAAGTCATTGAGAAAAAAAAAAAAAAAAAAGCGTGGGGGTTCCCCAGAATTCAATTACCAGGCCCTTCAGATCTGGCACGGATTTTAAGGGGAACTCCACCCCAAGTTTAAAAAAAAAATGGCGTGGAGTCCCCCTAAAAATCCATACCAGACCCCTTATCCGAGCACGCAACTTGGCCGGCCGCAGGGGAAAAGGGGGGGACGAGAGAGCGGCCCCCCCTCCCTCCTGAACCATACCAAGCCACATGCCCTCAACATGGGGAGGATGTCCCCATGTTGATGGGGACAAGGGCCTCATCCCCACAACCCTTGCCCGGTGGTTGTGGGGGTCTGCGGGCGGGGGGCTTATCGGAATCTGGAAGACCCCTTTAACAAAGGGGACCCCCAGATCCCGCCCCCCCCCTATGTGAATTGGTAACGGGTACATTGTACCCCTACCATTTCACGAAGAAAGCGTAAAAAAATGTTTAAAAAAACACACAAACACCTTGAAAAAGTCCTTTATTTAAAAAAATAAATAAATAAACATTCCAGCGGTGAAATCCAGTGTCCCGCGGCGATCCCGATGTCCAGCGCTGTCCTTCATTGGTTGTGCCTGAGCGGACCTGATGGGGAACTCCCTCTCAGTATTTTAAATGTATAGACCCGCCCCTTCTAAAGTTCCCCATCAGGTCCGCTCAGCGGACGAGATGCGGAACATGAGAAGGGGCGGGTCTATACATGTATTACCAAAGTGAGAGCAGTTCCCCATCAGGTCCGCCCCCTCGGTATGTCAGACCCGCCTACGTCATTGGCTTGAGCGGGGAACTTCCTTCACTGTGTAATTTAAATTTACATAGTGAAGGAAGTTCCCCGCTCAAGCCAATGACGTAGGCGGGTCTGACATACCGAGGAGGCGGACCTGATGGGGAACTGCTCTCACTTTGGTAATACATGTATAGACCCGCCCCTTCTCATGTTCCGCATCTCGTCCGCTGAGCGGACCTGATGGGGAACTTTAGAAGGGGCGGGTCTATACATTTAAAATACTGAGAGGGAGTTCCCCATCAGGTCCGCTCAGGCACAACCAATGACGGACAGCGCTGGACATCGGGATCGCCGCGGGACACTGGATTTCACCGCTGGAATGTTTTTTTTTTTTTTTTTTTAAATAAAGGACTTTTTCAAGGTGTTTGTGTGTTTTTTTAAACATTTTTTTACGCTTTCTTCGTGAAATGGTAGGGGTACAATGTACCCGTTACCAATTCACATAGGGGGGGGCCGGGATCTGGGGGTCCCCTTTGTTGAAGGGGTCTTCCAGATTCCGATAAGCCCCCCGCCCGCAGACCCCCACAACCACCGGGCAAGGGTTGTGGGGATGAGGCCCTTGTCCCCATCAACATGGGGACATCCTCCCCATGTTGAGGGCATGTGGCTTGGTACGGTTCAGGAGGGAGGGGGGGCCGCTCTCTCGTCCCCCCCTTTTCCCCTGCGGCCGGCCAGGTTGCGTGCTCGGATAAGGGGTCTGGTATGGATTTTTAGGGGGACTCCACGCCATTTTTTTTTAATTTGGGGTGGAGTTCCCCTTAAAATCCATGCCAGATCTGAAGGGCCTGGTAATTGAATTCTGGGGAACCCCCACGCTTTTTTTTTTTTTTTTATCAATGACTTTTGTATGTATTGCCGGGAGCCGACAATTCATTAATAGCCGCGAGTCAGTTTTAAATGCATTTTTTTCTTTCAAAAATGACATTTTTTGCAGGGACAGTTCTAAGCACGGGAAACATGCGCCACTTTACATGCATATCATACACACCCCCCAGGTACGAAATTTAAAGGAATATTTCACTTTTATTTTTTCATTTTAAGCATTATTAAAATCACTGCTCCCGAAAAAACGGCCGTTTTTAAAACTTCTTTTTGCATTGATACATGTCCCCTGGGGCAGGACCCGGGTCCCCAAACACTTTTTAGGACAATAACTTGCATATAAGCCTTTATAATTAGCACTTTAGATTTCTCCCATAGATTTTTCGAATTTGCCGCGAACACCCCAATTTGTTCGCTGTTCGGCGAACGGGCGAACAGGCAATGTTCGAGTCGAACATGAGTTCGACTCGAACTCGAAGCTCATCCCTAATGTAGAGTACCATTTAGAGACTATGGATCAGCACTTGAAGCCACTGATTCTACCACATCCCCGTTTCTACCTTTAGGAGAGAAAGACTCCAATATTATCATGCTGCTGAACTTTCTGGAGAAATTGTGTTTTGTGTGCCCACAGAAGAAAAAAAAAAAAAAGGACTGTTCCTGTTTGTTTCTATCTTCCTGCAAGGAGACCACAGACTCTGGGGTAGATAGGGTTAGAGAGAAAGGAGAAGAAGTTCCCCGGTGCAGTTACCGCAAGGCTGTCACCAGGTGGCAGTGTCGTGCAACGTTACAAACACTTCTCACGCATTCACTCTTTGGAGAAACAGGAATTTCTCTTAGGAGAAATTTCTTTTCCTCATACACACGGATACATGTGTCAGGGTTTTACATGTTAAATTTTATTTCTTTTCCCTCTACAGAAGGACATCCCAGCAAGATTACATACTCTGAGGAGGTCTTTAGTTAGGATGGGGGGAAAAGTAAAATGTTGAAATGTGATTTCATGTTAAATGTGTTGTCTTTCACTCCTCTTTTATTACAGGGGCCCAGACACAACTTCTTCGTTAGGAGAGTTTAAAAAAAAAAAGGTTTTGTTTTTCAATTGTTAGAGGTTTCTGGACTGGATCATGTCAGTTGTTGAGGATGTGGTTTACTCCAGACACTGGGGACCAGTGTCAAATAACAGGGGGAGTATGTAGCGGGTACTTACTTTCCCGCAGTAATTTTTGAATTTTTCAGTGACACCAGTGGTGTGTCTCCGGCGGTCCACTGGGTGGCGCTGTCACCATGGGCCGAAGGATGGATGCCGCTGTGTGCTGAGCTTACTTTTGTCCTCTCTGGGCAGCGGTATGGTGGGGTGGGGAACCCGCCGTGCTTGCTGGGAGAGGGGACAAAAGGGGCCGGCCATCTTGGTCATGGGGTTGTTGGTCCCTGGCACCTTTATCCTGTGGACGGAGTTCGTGTTTGTCCTCTAGGCCTAGAGGACCACCAGAGAATCGTGTTCCATCTCAGGCACCTTTAGCCTGGGGTGAGGTACTCGGACGGCGGTCCGGAGCTCAGTGCCCAACACTGAGTTTCGCGAGGGAAGGATCCTAGGGTACTCCGGAGATGGATGCCTGAATCCGAGGTGGGCGTAATGGACCGGGAAGAGCTCCTCATCTGAAGACCTGGTGCAGCATACTGCCGGTGACGGGTGAGTCTCTTGTCGGAGACTGTCCGGAAGGTGAATTTCCCTCGTGCGGAGACCATAACCCACTCTTTGGAGGAGAGTGGAGGATCGAACTTGTGTCTGGGCCTATTCGTACACACACCTCGTTTTCTGTTCTATAGCCAAGGGAGTCCATGTTATGTTCTAAATAAAGGAGTGTTGGACTTTAACGGTGTGTGGCTTGAGTTCCTGGCAGACGAGGTTCTCGGAGACTCTTGGAGGGAGGATCCGATGCACAACACAGGCCCGAAGGTAAAGGAAGGCATTGCTGATACCACTTGTACACCTGTGGTGGAAGCCAGGCGTAGCGCACCCTCTCCCTCCCCTATCATACCCCTAGACCAGAGACATTGCGAGCAGAACTTTAATAGAGGGGACGGGGAGAGGGGAGGAACTGCCCGCTACACTTGATATAAGTTCAAGAAGTTTTCTGAGGTGGGCAAATAATGCTGTTACCTGGTGGACTAAGTGATATCAGTATCTCACACATTGATCATACAGGTAGTTGTAATGTAACCCCGTCGCACTCCGCTTGAGTGCTTCCGTCAGTATACAGCCTCCTCCAGTCTGAACATCAGATAGCAGATATCCCAGCCAAACGTACAACACTAGCTTGTAGGAACATGGAATGATTTATTGTACAAGTATACAGTCTTTTTATGCACTTGAAAAGTATGTCAGTCCCCACATACACAATATCCCAAATATTTACCCAAAACATCACACAATGGTTTAGCTAATGAGGTAGGGCTGACCCATGGCTAATCCCATCCACCTGGATGACTCAGATGTCACACTGTAGACCAGCCTTGCCGACTTCAAGCTAACTGCAGACAATACACATTATTATAAACACAGCAAACCTTTAAGCATTAGCAGAAGACCTAATTACAATTAACAATACAAACAGTGACCCCCCCCCTTCTCAGCCTATTAGGCAACAGATTATTGCAGGAGTCCCCAGTAGCAGACTGTCCGGCTCCAGAGGCCAAGGTGATCAACTCTTTCAATTAACATGTGAAGTTCAGAATCCAACAAACCAGTAATAGTCTTTGTATATTTCCTAGGAGATATTGTGGATAAATATCACTGTTCCATCCTAAGTAATCCAAGCCACGTTTCTAATATCCATTATTTTCTTGGTCACCCTGTGCCCCTAATAGACACAAGGTCACTTAGACATAGGAGGTGCATGGGAAGCTGAAGCAAGGGTTTCCCAACCTCTTGAAGGGATTCTAGGTTCCACCAGCCTCCAGCCCCAAGTGACTCCCGTCACAGTAATTGTGATATTTGCAAATATACAGTATATATCATCACAGAATGACTCTCTATCCATTCTTTTGTTTGTGACTAGGGATGAGCTTCAAGTTCGAGTTGAATTCATGTTCGACTCGAACATCGGCTGTTCGACCGCTCGTCGAATTTCGAACATTATGGGCCGTTCGCGCCAAATTCCAGTGCAAATTCCAGTGCATTGCTGGCTGATGATTGGCCAAGCATGCACTATGACCCGCATGCTTTGGCCAATCACAGCGCAGTAAGAACGGAGAGCCATAATTGGCCAAAGCCAGGGTGGCTTTGGCCAATTATGTCTCAGGGGGTTTAGTACACGCCCCACACTATATAAGGCCACCTGCGTGGCGGCCTTGTGTAGTGTATTGCGGCGGTGAAAGAAAGACAGAGAGAGAGAGGGAGAGAGAGAGAGATAGTGTCATTTCATTTGAGTTAGATAGAGCAGGCAGGCGAGTCAGTTAGCTGCAGTTACAGTGTAGAGGATATATATGCATCCCAGGTGTTGTGTGTATATATATATATATATATATATATATATATATATATATATATACACTGTATTCAGTTTAGCTAGATCCGTTCCTGTTATTCTCTTCATAATATACTGACAGGCAGGCAGGTGATTGTGGTAGCTGCAGTATTTTCAGTTAGTGTACTGTGTCCTTTGCACAGTGTGCACCTAAAGCTGCCTGAATACAATTGCTGGTGTTCTCATATTAATACCACAGGCAGGGAGCTGCAGTATTTTCAGTTAGTGTACTGTGTCCTCTGCACAGTGTGCAACTAAAGATAACTGAAGACAATTGCTGGTGTTCTCTTACTAATAATACTACAGGCAGGCAGTTGATTCTGCTAGCTGCAGTATAATCAGTATATATATATATATATATATATATATATATATACACACATCCCAGCTTTGTGCAGCTACATCTCACTGCCGGCCATTAGTATGTCTGGAAGGACAACAAGGAGAGGCAGACAGTCATGAGCCAATACAAGAGGGCAAGCAGGCTCTGTGTCTATAGGCAACAGTGCTGGTCATGGACACGGTGCATCCTCATCAGCACGTGGCCGTGGGACACGCTTGTCCTTTTTTTCCACAGCTGGCCGTGTTGAGCCGCAACATGCCGAAGACTTGGTAGAGTGGATGACCAAGCCTCCTCATCCTCTCTCACCCAGGCTCAGGGTACTTTGTCTGGAAAAGCAGCTGCCAAAGCGGCCTCTTCCCTCAGCTCAATGACATCAGTCACTCCTTCCCTAGCCCCACCATGTCCTCCTGAGGAGTCCCCCAAACTGTTTGACCACAGTGTTGGGTACATGCTGCAGGAGGATGCGCAGCATTTTGAAGGCTCCGATGATGGTACCCAGCTAGAGGAAGGCAGTAACGTGAGCCCAGAGAGAGGGGGTGCCCAAGAAGGACAGCAATCTGGCAGTCATGTTCCCCCAGCTGCAGCATACTGCCAGGATTGCTACAGTGATGAGGAGGGAGGGGATGATGAGGTCACGGACTCTACGTGGGTGCCTGATAGGAGAGAGGAGGAGGAGGCACATCTCCAACGAGGCAGGATGCCCTTCAGGGGCCAGCTTAAGGGCAGCACACCGACAGCATCACACTGCAGAGCTCCGCATGTGTAGGCCGCTGCTGTCACGTGGTGGTGTGCGTACGTAGCCCTGCCTTGCGTGTTTCGTCACATCTGACGTCATCGGGGTGAGAGTGAGAGGTGTCACCTGGCTTGCCCAAAGACTCTTACTACCATCACGGCTTTGTGACTACTGAATTTGCTATTTTCTTGTGTTTCTCCGGACTTTGTTGGATCACTTATTATTTTAGATTGTTTCACCCTTTAGAGTATCGTAGTACAATTGTATGTACTATATTAGCACTTGAGCGCTGCACAGTTTGTTTATTATATTATATATTGAAGTGTTTTTGTATCTAACATTTACATTATAATTGTACTATAATTTTTGTCCCATGTACTGCGCCCTGCATTTTTTTATTTCATATAAGCATTGGTAGAGGCTGTTTAAAAAGATAATGCAACACAATCTACCCCTTTCTATTTTCTTGATCATCATCTGACCACCAAAATTTGATTTAATTGTTTTAAACTTTTCTCATTCTCAACAATGATGTCATGACTATTGTTCAAAAACTCCACCCAGCTCTCAGTTTTCTCATAAATATACTGGGAAAGTCAGATACAGACACTGTATCAGGATGAGATCATTAAAGGATAGAAGCCAGAAAGGAGCACTGGGCATGGGTGGAGAAGGAACACGAGGTTGAAAGCTGTTTTTCTTTTCTGTTAAATGAACAAAAAAAAAAATTATATTACATGAGAACATTTCTTCAGCTGTCCATAGACATAATAGCAGTCGGGAGATTTTTAGAATAAAAATGCAATGTAATATTTGGAAATTTAGCCCCAGGTGCTGCGGTTTTTGCCACAGGTGTTCCCTGCATGTTACCTGACCCAAACACAACTCTTCTGTTACCTAAACCCTAACACTTGACCTGATCCCTAAAATAAACCCTAACACTAAACTTTTTTGTACTGCCGGAGTACAACATATTATATGCACAACATATTGAGGACACAGTAATACAAAATAAATGGTATATGTAAAGGGTGTATGTAAGGAGCTAACCTTCCTTTTTTCATGGAATGGGGGTTTCCTTATATATATGAATTCATCCAATGATTCTATATATAATTAGTCAGATGATAGGAGATTGAAGCCCAGAAGAAGCGGCCCTGACCATGCAATGCATAGGCAATCTCTATGTACAGTCTGACTACTACTCCATTCTTGATTTTAGTTAGTGGTGCTCTATTTCACCCATTTGATGTGAAATGTATCATATTTTTTAATATTTTGTAATAAAAATTATGACTTTTTAGAATTAGTAAAAAAAAAGGGTACTAGATAAACATTATTTTCATTCATACTGGGGGTGCGGTCTATCTGGAGCAGTGGCGGAACTACCGCCATAGTAACCCACGCGGGCGCTTTGGGGCCCACAGCCGAGTGGGGCCCGGTGAGGATGAGCAGTCCTCAATTTTTCCACTCGCACGTGGAAAATGGCTGTTGGCGAGCATGGGGCTGCTTCAGAGTGGGGGGGGGGGGGGTGAGCACCGCCGGCACAGTCTCCCAGCCATGGGAAGAGAGAGGAGAGGAAGAGGCGAGCTGTCCATATCAGCAGAGAGCGGGATTGCCCGCTGTAATAGCTTTCATTAGAACTTCCAGTGTTCCCAGGGCTCACGTCACATAGCCCCACCTTTGATAGACAGAACGCCAGTCCAATGCGGGATGTGTGACGTCATCAAAGGCGCTGGGCCAAGAGGTAGGGATATGTGATGATAAGCCCCGGGAAGACGGGAAATTCAAATGAAAGCTATTACAGCAATCCCGCTCTCTGCTGATCCGGGCGGCTTGCCTCTTCCTCTGCACAGGTGAGGCTGTATTGGGCATAGGCAGGCCAGGCTGTATTGGGCACAGACAACGCTGTATTGGGCACAGGTCATGCTGCATTGGGCACAGGCAGGCCACGCTGTATGTGGCACACGTCACGCTGTATGGGGCAAAGGTTACGCTGTATTGGACACAGGTCACGCTGTATGGGGCACAGGTCACGCTGTATGGGGCACAGGTCACGCTGCATTGAGCACAGGTCACGCTGTATGGGGCACAGGTCACACTGTATTGGGCACAGGTCACGCTACATTGGGCACAGGTCCCACTGTATTGGGCACAGGTCACACTGCATTGGGCACAGGTCATGCTGTATGGGGCACAGGTAACGCTGCATTGACACTAGAGTGGCTGTGAGGGGGGACTGTTTGCAGGGGGGGGGGGCATACAACAATTTGCTATGGGGCCCTGTGATTTCTAGTTACGCCCCTGATCTGGAGGCCTCTTTATTATAAAGGAGGCTTCCAGATACCTGTATGTTCCACTCAAAACTCTACATCATTTGTTGGGGACAGTATGTTGGGAAGAGATCCTCAACACTAGGGCAAGGTGGCTTGCAAAGAGGGCAGGGGCTTTGCTGCCTCTGTTGCAATGTACTCCCACAATATTGAAAGGCTTGTAGCTTGGTCTGGTTGGGGGTGTTTGCATGCTTGTTGCCACTCCTCTTCCTGGCCAGGAAAACCCTACTCTTTTTTTATTTTTATTTATTTTTTATTCATTCCATACCTGGAAGTTTGTGTTTTCAGGGTAACTTTAGGATGATGTAAAGGTGACCATTTAAAGGAATACTGTGACACCTTATTTTGCCACCTCTTAAAGTGAAACTGAACTCAGAAAGTGAAGATTTGCTGTGTAAGAGATGTTAATTGTGCCTAAGCAGTACCCTGAAAAAATACCCTTTGTCTGGAATTACTTCTGAAAAATGGCAGTGCACTTACTGGTGTGTGAGGGTACCTAGGCAATCCTGAACCTAGTAGCTGCATATCCGAAGAGTAAGATCTAAGGCACTGCTTCATGAATTGGTGATGTGACTACTGTGCTGCTCAAAGTCTCCTTACTGGAGGCTCTGATGTAAGGAAGCAAAATCCTGCCTTTACCAAGTTGGCTGCCTGCATACACAAATGGTACATGGTATGGTAAATCAATAATGTAGGAAATATCAGCTACTGGAAGACCACAGGCAATAATGTTGACTAGTAGGTTTGAGCTTGGGTGTGTTCAGACATAAATTTGAACCCACCTGAGAAATCATGGCGGGAAACTGTCAAAGACAACAGCCAACCCTGTAGTCACACATATGCAAGGGGTGTGTATGGGCACAGTTGCGGGCCAGGAAATGCCTTCATCTTCTATGATGGGCTGTCAGCTTTGACACCTTCCCAATCTGACTCGTGTCTGAAAATGCCTGAGCTCTTCCCTAGTGACTAGTCCTTTGTGCTCTACCTGACAATTTTTGGGAACAGTATTCAGAAAACAGTTCCTCTTTGATCGCTTGGGGTACACTGTAGTTTATATCTCCAGTACAAGATTGCCTTCAAAACAGGACTTTATATCAGACTTGCAAATATATTGTGGTTAATATGGCTTTGCATGTAGCACATTTTTACAGCGGATTCTTCCAGCACCAACTGGCGCTTCGCTGAAAATTCGATGTCATGATCATTTCAGCACTGGATTCATCCTCAGAAGTCCTTTCTCTTTTACTTGCATTATTCCGACTGCCAAAATACCCCACAGCTTGGAACTGTGTACTACCAGCAGCTGGGAACAGCCTAACGCTGAGACTGGAGGAAGGAAGACTTCCTGGGAACAGATGTAGGCTCTTCAGCATATTTTTTGTCCGAAACCCTCAGTAAGCATCTTGAATAAATACCAGATTCACTCTCAAAAGGTTCTTCCTTTTGGCTGCCAATAGGGATGAGCTTCGTGTTCGAGTCGAACATACGTTCGACTCGAACATCGGCTGTTCGATCGTTCGACGAAGATCGAACGATTTGGGCCGTTCGCGCCAAATTCGAGTGACGCGAACGGCCCACAATGCACTACGCCATCGCAGTGTCATCCAGGCGCTGTGATTGGCCAAGCATGCACTGTGACCCCGCATGCTTGGCCAATCACAGCGCCGGCAGCGAGGAGAGCAATGATTGGCCACAGGCAGGATGCCTGTGGCCAATTATTGCTGAGGGTGTTTAGTACACGCCCCACACTATAAAAGGCCGCCAGCACGGCGGCCTAGTGTAGTGTGTTCCGGAGCAGGGATAGAGCAGCATAGGCAGGGACAGTGACTGTTATTTCTTTCTTGCTTAACCTGGATTCCTTTAGTTTAGGGAAAGAGAAGGATAGGTAGGGAGAGTGTCAGTGTGTTTTGTGCTTGTGCTATAGTGTGCTTAAAAAAAACATTTATTCTAGGGACAGAAAACTGTAGGTAGGGACAGTGTCAGTTTCTTTCACTCTGCAAGTCCTTGTTTCCAGGGACCTGGAAGGACAGTGAGTGAATTGTCCTTGTGCTATATTGTGCTTAAAAAAACATTTATTCTAGGGACAGAAAACTGTAGGTAGGGAGAGTGTCAGTTTCTTTCACTCTGCAAGTCCTTGTTTCCAGGGACCTGGAAGGACAGTGACTGAATTGTCCTTGTGCTATATTGTGATTAAAAAAAACATTTATTCTAGGGACAGAAAACTGTAGGTAGGGAGAGTGTCAGTTTATTTCACTCTGCAAGTCCTTGTTTCCAGGGACCTGGAAGGACAGTGACTGAATTGTCCTTGTGCTATATTGTGCTTAAAAAAAACATTTATTCTAGGGACAGAAAACTGTAGGTAGGGAGAGTGTCAGTTTATTTCACTCTGCAAGTCCTTGTTTCCAGGGACCTGGAAGGACAGTGACTGAATTGTCCTTGTGCTATATTGTGATTAAAAAAAACATTTATTCTAGGGACAGAAAACTGTAGGTAGGGAGAGTGTCAGTTTATTTCACTCTGCAAGTCCTTGTTTCCAGGGACCTGGAAGGACAGTGACTGAATTGTCCTTGTGCTATATTGTGATTAAAAAAAACATTTATTCTAGGGACAGAAAACTGTAGGTAGGGAGAGTGTCAGTTTATTTCACTCTGCAAGTCCTTGTTTCCAGGGACCTGGAAGGACAGTGACTGAATTGTCCTTGTGCTATATTGTGATTAAAAAAAACATTTATTCTAGGGACAGAAAACTGTAGGTAGGGAGAGTGTCAGTTTATTTCACTCTGCAAGTCCTTGTTTCCAGGGACCTGGAAGGACAGTGACTGAATTGTCCTTGTGCTATATTGTGATTAAAAAAAACATTTATTCTAGGGACAGAAAACTGTAGGTAGGGAGAGTGTCAGTTTATTTCACTCTGCAAGTCCTTGTTTCCAGGGACCTGGAAGGACAGTGACTGAATTGTCCTTGTGCTATATTGTGATTAAAAAAAACATTTATTCTAGGGACAGAAAACTGTAGGTAGGGAGAGTTTTTTTTTATTTCACTCTGCAAGTCCTTGTTTCCAGGGACCTGGAAGGGCAGTGACTGAATTGTCCTTGTGCTATATTGTGATTAAAAAAAACATTTATTCTAGGGACAGAAAACTGTAGGTAGGGAGAGTGTCAGTTTATTTCACTCTGCAAGTCCTTGTTTCCAGGGACCTGGAAGGACAGTGACTGAATTGTCCTTGTGCTATATTGTGCTTAAAAAAAACATTTATTCTAGGGACAGAAAACTGTAGGTAGGGAGAGTGTCAGTTTATTTCACTCTGCAAGTCCTTGTTTCCAGGGACCTGGAAGGACAGTGACTGAATTGTCCTTGTGCTATATTGTGATTAAAAAAAACATTTATTCTAGGGACAGAAAACTGTAGGTAGGGAGAGTGTCAGTTTATTTCACTCTGCAAGTCCTTGTTTCCAGGGACCTGGAAGGACAGTGACTGAATTGTCCTTGTGCTATATTGTGCTTAAAAAAAACATTTATTCTAGGGACAGAAAACTGTAGGTAGGGAGAGTGTCAGTTTATTTCACTCTGCAAGTCCTTGTTTCCAGGGACCTGGAAGGACAGTGACTGAATTGTCCTTGTGCTATATTGTGATTAAAAAAAACATTTATTCTAGGGACAGAAAACTGTAGGTAGGGAGAGTGTCAGTTTATTTCACTCTGCAAGTCCTTGTTTCCAGGGACCTGGAAGGACAGTGACTGAATTGTCCTTGTGCTATATTGTGATTAAAAAAAACATTTATTCTAGGGACAGAAAACTGTAGGTAGGGAGAGTTTTTTTTTATTTCACTCTGCAAGTCCTTGTTTCCAGGGACCTGGAAGGACAGTGACTGAATTGTCCTTGTGCTATATTGTGATTAAAAAAAACATTTATTCTAGGGACAGAAAACTGTAGGTAGGGAGAGTGTCAGTTTATTTCACTCTGCAAGTCCTTGTTTCCAGGGACCTGGAAGGACAGTGACTGAATTGTCCTTGTGCTATATTGTGATTAAAAAAAACATTTATTCTAGGGACAGAAAACTGTAGGTAGGGAGAGTGTCAGTTTATTTCACTCTGCAAGTCCTTGTTTCCAGGGACCTGGAAGGACAGTGACTGAATTGTCCTTGTGCTATATTGTGATTAAAAAAAACATTTATTCTAGGGACAGAAAACTGTAGGTAGGGAGAGTGTCAGTTTATTTCACTCTGCAAGTCCTTGTTTCCAGGGACCTGGAAGGACAGTGACTGAATTGTCCTTGTGCTATATTGTGATTAAAAAAAACATTTATTCTAGGGACAGAAAACTGTAGGTAGGGAGAGTGTCAGTTTATTTCACTCTGCAAGTCCTTGTTTCCAGGGACCTGGAAGGACAGTGACTGAATTGTCCTTGTGCTATATTGTGATTAAAAAAAACATTTATTCTAGGGACAGAAAACTGTAGGTAGGGAGAGTGTCAGTTTATTTCACTCTGCAAGTCCTTGTTTCCAGGGATCTGGAAGGACAGTGACTGAATTGTCCTTGTGCTATATTGTGATTAAAAAAAACATTTATTCTAGGGACAGAAAACTGTAGGTAGGGAGAGTGTCAGTTTATTTCACTCTGCAAGTCCTTGTTTCCAGGGACCTGGAAGGACAGTGACTGAATTGTCCTTGTGCTATATTGTGCTTAAAAAAAACATTTATTCTAGGGACAGAAAACTGTAGGTAGGGAGAGTGTCAGTTTATTTCACTCTGCAAGTCCTTGTTTCCAGGGACCTGGAAGGACAGTGACTGAATTGTCCTTGTGCTATATTGTGATTAAAAAAAACATTTATTCTAGGGACAGAAAACTGTAGGTAGGGAGAGTGTCAGTTTATTTCACTCTGCAAGTCCTTGTTTCAAGGGACAGAGAAGGACACCTGAAGGTAGCCCTTATTGCTTTTTTCCCATCTCCCTGCAGGCCATCTATTAGAATGTCTGGAAGGCAAACAAGGAGAGGCAGACAGTCAGGAGGCAATAAAAGAGGGCAAGCAGGCTCTGTGTCTGGGGGCAACAGTGCTGGTCGTGGACGCGGTGCATTGTCATCAGCACATGGCCATGGGACACGCTTGTCCTTCTTTTCGGCAGCTGGACATGTTGAGCCACATCATGCCGAAGACTTGGTAGAGTGGATGACCAAGCCCTCCTCCTCCTCCTCATCCTCTCTCACCCAGGCTCAGGGTACTGGAAAAGCAGCTGCCAAAGCGTCGTCTTCCCTGGTATCAATGTCAGACAAATCATCAGTCACTCCTTCCCTAGACCCACCATGTCCTCCTCCTGAGGAGTCCCCCGAACTGTTTCAGCACAGTGTTGGGTACATGCTCCAGGAGGATGCCCAGCGTTTCGAAGGGTCTGATGATGAAACCCAGCTAGAGGAAGGCAGTAGCGTGAGAGCAGACAGAGGGGATGCTCAAGAAGGACACCAATCTGGCAGTCATGTTCCAGCAGCTGCAGCATACTGCCAGATTGGCTCCAGTGATGAGGAGGGAGGGGATGATGAGGTCACTGACTCCACGTGGGTGCCTAATAGGAGAGAGGAGGAGGAGGAGGATGAGGAGGAGGCACATCTCCAACGAGGCAGGATGCCCTTTGGTGGCCAGCGTAAGGGCAGTACACCGACGGAATCACACCGCAGAGCTCCGCCTGTGCAGGGCGCTGCCTCTGCCCGTCATTCAAAAAGTTCTTTGGTGTGGGCCTTTTTTGAGGCTAGTGCATCAGATCGCACAGCTGCTGTTTGCAACATATGTCTCAAGCGTATATCGCGTGGCCAAAACATCAGCCGCTTGGGTACCACATGCCTGACCAGACATATGTTGACCTGCCATGCAGCTCGTTGGCAAGCCTACCTCAAAGACCCACACCAAAGAACAAAGCGGACCTCTCCTTGCACCGCATCAGCTGGGATCTCCAACCCCACTATAACTTCAGTCCTCTCTGAAACATGCACTGAGAGGAATGAAGGTGTAGAATTAGGTGTGTCACAGCCAAGTACTTGCGCCCACTCTGCTAGCAGTACACCGACGTCCGATTCTAGCAGGCAAATTTCCCTGCCCCAGCTGCTGGACCGTCGAAAGAAGTTCACTCCCAGCCATCCACATGCCCAGCGGTTGAATGCTAGCTTGGCTAAATTGCTAGCGCTTCAACTGCTGCCTTTTCAGTTGGTAGACTCGGCCCCCTTCCGTGAGTTTGTGCAATGTGCAGTTCCTCAGTGGCAGGTTCCCAAACGCCACTTTTTCTCACGGAAGGCTATTCCGGCTCTCTACCGGCATGTGGAAGGCAATGTCTTGGCCTCGCTGGACAGGGCGGTCAGCGGTAAGGTGCATATTACCGCTGACTCATGGTCCAGCAGGCATGGACAGGGACGTTACCTTTCTTTCACGGCCCATTGGGTCACTCTTTTGGCAGCTGGGAAGGATTCAGGACAAGGTGCAGTAGTGTTGGAGGTTGTCCCACCGCCACGCCTCCAAAATGCTACTACTGGTTGTGACACACCTCTCTCCTCCACCCCCTCCTCTTCTTCTTCCTCCATGGCCTCTTCCTGTGGTTTGTCCTATGAACCAGCGGTGCTCCGTAGCCGTTCACGGGGCTACGCAAGTACGCAGGCAAAAAGATGCCATGCCGTGCTTGCGCTGGTGTGTTTGGGGGACAGAAGCCACACTGGGGCAGAGGTCCTGTCTGCTCTGCAGGGCCAGGCCGAGAGGTGGTTGACGCCACGCCAGCTTAAGCCAGGAATGGTGGTTTGCGACAATGGCACCAACCTCCTCTCCGCCCTCCGACAGGGACAACTGACCCATGTGCCCTGTGTGGCTCACGTCCTTAACCTGGTGGTGCAGCGCTTCTTGGGCAGGTACCCGGGCTTACAGGATGTCCTGAGGCAGGCCAGGAAAGTCTGTGTGCATTTCCGCAGATCTTATAATGCCAGTGCTCGCCTGGCTGAGCTGCAAAAGGAGTTGAACCTGCCCAAGAACCGCCTTATATGTGACATGCCCACCAGGTGGAACTCAACGTTGGCCATGCTGCAGCGGCTGCACACGCAGCAGAGGGCCATCAATGAGTACCTGTGCGACTACGGCACCAGGACAGGGTCAGGGGAGCTTGGTTTTTTTTCTCCACGCCAGTGGGGCATGATCAGGGATGCATGCACTGTCCTGGCACCATTTGAGGAGGCCACGAGGATGGTGAGCAGTGACAGTGCATGCATCAGTGACACTGTACCTCTTGTCCACCTGTTGGAGCACACGCTGCGTGGAATAATGGACAGGGCACTTGAGGCAGAACAGAGGCAGGAAGAGGAGGACTTCCTTGCCTCTCAAGGCCCCCTTTACCCAGACAGTGTTCCTTCTGTCCCACCCATCGCACAGGAAGAGGAGGAGGAGGAGGAGGAGGAGGAGGAGGAGGAGGAGGATTGTGTCAGCATGGAGGTGGAGGCTGGCACTCAGCATCATCAGCAGCAGTCTTTTAGGGATGATTTACAGTCCCAAGAAACCAGTGGACTTGTACGTGGCTGGGAGGAGGTGGCTGCGGATCATGTCGTCCTTAGTGACCCAGAGGACTCCGGAGCGAATGCCTCAGCAAACCTACGCTGCATGGCCTCCCTGATCCTGCAAAGTCTGCGGAAGGATCCTCGTATTCTTCGGATCAAGGAGAGGGACCATTACTGGCTGGCCACTCTCCTTGATCCACGGTACAAGGGTAAGGTTGCGGACCTTATGTTACCGTCGCAGAGGGAGCAGAGGATGAGACAACTCCGGGAGGCCTTGCAGAAAGGTCTGTGCAACGCGTTCCCAGAGACTGGGAGGTTGCAAACTCCTGGTCCTGGACAACGAGTTGCTGAGGCTTCGGCCAGTCAAAGAAGGAGCGGTGGGGAAGGTGGCCGTCTGACCGATGCGTTCAGACAATTCTTTAGTCCGCAGCCCCAAAGTATGATCGGTTCCAGCAACCATCGCCAGCGTCTGATAAACATGGTGCAGGAATATCTAGGGGCAAGGTCAGACTTGGACACCTTCCCCACCGAAAATCCTCTGGCTTACTGGGTCTTGAGGATGGATCACTGGCCAGAGCTTGCACAGTATGCAATTGAGCTACTGGCCTGTCCTGCATCCAGCGTTCTTTCGGAACGCACATTCAGTGCTGCTGGAGGATTTGTCACGGATCACAGGGTGCGCCTGTCCACCGACTCGGTTGATCGACTGACTTTCATCAAGATGAACCAGTCTTGGATCACCACCAGCTACCACACACCTGATGCTGATATAACAGACTAATTGATTTTAACATGTCACATCCCTTCAAGACTGATGCTGATGCTGAGTGCCTGTGCTGTTATGTTGACTGGCTATCCTCCTCCTCCGAGTCCTCAATGATACGATTGATGATGATAGCTTGTAAGATCATTTTTGTTTATGGGTGCCGCCACCAGTGCCTAACGCCCAATTTTTCAGCCCCTGTTTAACAGGGGCGTGTAATTACAATTTTTGAAGCAATACTTTGCAACAGGGCTCATTGCTGTGCTCCAAGTACAGTATCTGTGAGGAGTTGCAGTGTTGTGCCACCAGTGCCTAACGCCCAATTTTTCAGCCCCTGTTTAACAGGGGCGTGTAATTACAATTTTTGAAGCAATACTTTGCAACAGGGCTCATTGCTGTGCTCCAAGTACAGTATCTGTGAGGAGTTGCAGTGTTGTGCCACCAGTGCCTAAGGCCCAATTTTTCAGCCCCTGTTTAACAGGGGCGTGTCATTACAATTTTTGAAGCAATACTTTGCAACAGGGCTCATTGGTGTGCTCCAAGTACAGTATCTGTGAGGAGTTGCAGTGTTGTGCCACCAGTGCCTAAGGCCCAATTTTTCAGCCCCTGTTTAACAGGGGCGTGTCATTACAATTTTTGAAGCAATACTTTGCAACAGGGCTCATTGCTGTGCTCCAAGTACAGTTGCTGTGAGGGGTTGCAGTGTTGTGCCACCAGTGCCTAAGGCCCAATTTTTCAGCCCCTGTTCAACAGGGGCATGTAATTACAATTCTTGATCTAATAATTCACAGCAGGGCCCATTGCTGCACCCACCAAGAGTAACTGTCAGGGCTTACAGTGTTGTGGCACCAGCACCACCATCAAAGGCCCAATTTTTACTACCACTGTTCAACAATTATATGTAATTAAAATTCCTGATATAATAGTTGACAGCAGGGCGTTCCAGCACCAACCAAGAGTAACTGTGAGTGCTTACAGTGTTGTGCCAACACCAACAACTAAGGGGCCTATTTCTGCAGAGTATATACGGCAGGTCCCTACTTTCAAACATCCAACTTACAAACGACTCCTACTTGCAAACGCAAGAAGACAACAGGAAGTGAGAGGAAATCTACCACTAGGAAGGAAAATTCTCTCCTGTAAGAATAAATATGGGAGAAAGGTGTCTCCTCTGTACTGATGCTTTATCAGCAATCCTTGTTTCAAGAAAAACACCACATTTCAAAAACAGTTGTCATTGGGACGGAAAGTGAGGTGAAATGTTCTGAACAGGGGCACAGACAGCAAAACAAATGTTACAGGGGTGATAACCCTTACCTATGTTTTCCAAAAAGTTTAAAAATAGATTTTTGGTCTGGAGCTACACTTCAACAATGTACCTGTTCAAAATTACAAACAGACTCTACATAAGAACAAACCTACAGTCCCTGTCTTGTATGCACCGCCTGTATAGGGCTGTTCAGAGTATATAGGGCCTTTTTTATTTTATGTGCGGGGTTCCCCTTAATATCCATACAAGACCCAAAGGGGCTGGTAATGGGCTGGGGTAGGGGGGGGGGGTCATGGGGTAGCTATGCCATTTTTCTTAAAGAATTTCATCCATATTACCGGGACCAGACATTACATTAAAGCCGCAAGCAGTTTTAAATGGCTTTTTTTTCCTTTAGAAGTGTCATTTTGTGCAGGGACAGTTCTAAACACGGGAAACACGTGGCACTTCACAGGCATACTTTAGACACCCCCCAGGTACGATATTTAAAGGAATATTTGACTTTTTTTTTTTCACTTTATGCATCATTAAAATGACTGCTCCCGAAAAACGACCGTTTTTAAAACTTCTTTTTGCATTGATACATGTCCCCTGGTGCAGAACCCGGGTTCCCAAACCCTTTTTAGGACAATAACATGCATAATAGTTGTTATAATTAGCACTTTAGAATTCGAACGTTCGCATCCATTGTATTTAATAGGGTTCTAATGTTCGTTCGAACTTTCGGTCCGTTCGCGGGTTCTGGTGCGAACCGAACCCGGGGGTGTTCGGCTCATCACTAGCTGCCAATATAAGAGAGCGGGGAACTAGCAGAGGTCAAACAAGGAGGCTCTTTTTATGCTTAACCCGCCCACTTCTGGAGCCACTTAGGCAGAATTTCCTAATCACTATTTTGTCAGCACTTAGCCATAAGGTTCCAATTAATGTTAATGCATATAGTTTCTTATATAGAAATGTTGCAATAAAATAACAGAGTGTACATGAAAATTACACAATCGGGTTACATTCTAGAAGGTTTACATGTGGATAACCACAAGAGACAAATAAAAGTGTTTATTTTGTGGAAAACGCTCCATTGTGCAAGACAGGAAAGACAGCTGGGTTAATTTATTAAAGCAATAGAGACAATTAAACAAAGCTAGGTGAATAAGGTGGAGCTGTGTTTACTTTGAATACCCAATCATGTGCAAGAGAAATGTAAAGCTAAACTCCAGATAGGTATAAAAGACACACATTAGCGCAGCATTGCATTCACGGATACATCATTACATTATTTTTTTTTATTTTTTTTTACTGCAGGCAGCGTAAGTAAGTGAATTTGACCTAGGATCAGCCTTTTGCAGTCCCTGTACAGGAATGCACATGATCGGATTTTCCGTCGGGATAAACTCAGATGAATTTCGTTCAAGCTGTCTTGCATACACACTGTCACACCAAATTCTGACCATCAAGACCGTGGTGACGCACAACACTACGACGAGCCGAGAAAAATTAAGTTCAATGCTTCAGAGCATGCGTCGACTTGATTCTGAGAATGCATGTTTTTTTCTCCGTCGGAGTCCCCTACAGACGAACGGAATTTCCGGTAGAAATTTTTTCGGTCGGAAAAAAAGAGAACATCTTCTCTTTCTAACTCCGTCTGAATTTCTGATGGAAAACGTCCGATGGGGCACACACATGGTCGGAATATCCGATGAAAAAATTCCATCAGACTTTTTTCCTAGGAAATTCTGACCATGTGTACGCAGCATAAGACTACCATTCCTTCCTATTTCCTGAGAACAGTCACTTTTTTAAAGGAATTTGTCCCCAGGAAACAAACACCCCTGGTACAGTATGTCCCTGGCTGGGAGGCAATGCAGTGTAACCGTTAAATCGTGCATGAGCTTCATCCACCCCAAAATGACACTGCTGGAATCTGTAGCCAATTGTGCAAGTGTGGTAATACAATTTATTTTTGGGCCTTTGGCTAAGTAGTCCAGTAAGT
Organism: Rana muscosa; assembly: GCA_029206835.1. Lineage (NCBI taxonomy): Eukaryota > Metazoa > Chordata > Amphibia > Anura > Ranidae > Rana > Rana muscosa. The sequence continues at coordinate 92,957,973 of CM055118.1, read as the reverse complement.
ACCCTTTTGTAATGTAATGTTTACACTGCACTGCCTTTTGGTTGGGGACATGCTCAGGCTCTGCTTCTCTGTAAGGATCTTCCCTTCCCACACAGCCTCTCCACTGGTTATAGAGGGCTGTCAAATCTGCATTGACTTTTGATATGCTGCTCTATTCCTGTATGTCTGTGAATGCATTTTTACCATTATCTTATCAAAATATTTGTAATTTTAAAGCATTAACCACTTAAGCCCCGGACCAATACGGACCATAATGACCAGAGGTGATTTCACAATTTGGCACTGCGCTGCTTTAACTGTAAATTGTGCGGACATGCAATGTTGTACCCAAACGAAATTTGCGTCCTTTTCTTCCCACAAATAGAGCGTTCTTTTAATGGTATTTGATTGCCTCTGCGATTTTTTTTTTTTGCGATATAAACGGAAAAAGACTGAAAATTTTGAAAAAATATTATATTTTCTACTTTTTGTTATAAGAAAAATCGAATAAACTAAATTTTAGTCATACATTTAGGCCAAAATGTATTCAGCCACATGTCTTTAGTAAAAAAAAATGACAATAAGCGTATATTTATTGGTTTGCGCAAAAGTTATAGCGTCTACAAACTAGGGTACATTTTCTGGAATTTACACAGCTTTTAATTGATGACTGCCTATCTCATTTCTTGAGGTGCTCTCATTTGTTTTTGAAAATGAAGAAAGAAAATAATTTTTTTCAATTTTCAAAACTTTGTGACAAAAAGTGAGATCGGCAAAATACTCACCATAACTCTCAGAAAATAGCTTGGGATGTCTACTTTCCAAAATGGGGTCATTTGGGGGGGGGGGGGTTTGTGCCATCTGGGCATTCCATGGCCTCTGAAACTGTGATAGGCAGTGAGGAGTGAAATCAAAAATTTATACCCTTAGAAAGCCTGAAGGCGGTGCTTGGTTTTTGGGGTCCCGTACGCAGCTAGGCTCCCAAAAAGTCTCACACATGTGGTATCCCCGTACTCAGGAGAAGCAACAGAATGTATTTTGGGGTGTAATTCCACATATGCCCATGGCATGTTTGAGTAATATATCATTTAGTGACAACTTTGTGCAAAAAAATTAAAAATAAATTGTCTTTTTTCCGCAACTTGTGTCAACATATAAAATATTCCATGGACTCGACATGCCTCTCAGTATATAGCTTGGGGTGTCTACTTTCCAAAATGGGGTCATTTGGGGGGGTTTTGAACTGTCCTGGCATTTTATACACAACATTAGGAAGCTTACATCCACTCTTCTAACCACTTGAAGACAAAGCCCTTTCTGACACTTTTTGTTTACATGAAAATTTTTTTTTTTTTTGCAAGAAAATTATGTTGAACCCCCAAACATTATATATATTTTTTAAAGCAAAGGCCCTACAGATTAAAATGGTGGGTGTTGCATTTTTTTTTCCACACAGTATTTACGCAGCGATTTTTCAAACGCATTTTTTGGGGAAAAAAAACCCTTTTTTAAATTTTAATGCACTAAAACACACTATATTGCCCAAATGTTTGATGAAATAAAAAAGATGATCTTAGGCCGAGTACATAGATACCAAACACGACATGCTTTAAAATTTCGCACAAACACGCAGTGGCAACAAACTACATACATTTTTAAAAGCCTTTAAAAGCCTTTATAGGTTACCACGTTAGATTTACAGAGGAGGTCTACTGCTAAAATGACTGCCCTCGATCTGACCTTCGCAGTGATACCTCACATGCATGATGCAATTGCTGTTTACATATGACGCCAGACCGATGCTTGCGTTCGCCATTGCGCAAGAGCAGGGCGGGACAGGGGTGCTTTTTTTTTTCTTATTAATTTTGCTTTTTTATTTTATTTTTAAACTGTTCCTTTCATATTTTTATTTTTTTTATCATTTTTATTGTTATCTCAGGGAATGTAAATATCCCTTATGATAGCAATAGGTAGTGACAGGTACTCCTTTTTTGAAAAAACTGGGGTCTATTGGACCCTAGATCTTTCCTCTGCCCTCAAAACATCTGACCACACCAAGATCGGTGTGATAAAATGCTTTCCCAATTTCCCAATGGCGCTTTTTATATCCGGGGGGGAACATTCCCTCCCACTGCTTGTAAAAGCAGTCCAGAGGCTAATTAGCCGCTAGGATTGCTTTTACATGAAATTCGGCCGCTGGCTGAAAAGAATGATACCAAGATGATACCTAAACCCGCAGGCATCAATCTGGTATAACCATTCAAAGTCCAGCAACATACCAGTACGTTGCTGGTCCTTGTTGGACATGTATTGTAATCTTTTTTTTCATGCAGCCTGTTGGCTGAACGAAAAAAAGAGATTGATCGGTGGGTATGCCCACCATTAGGTTACCTCCCTTCATTCACCCACTTCTAATGATGGGCATACATGCACCATTTATATATGCCGAAGCATGGGGGCATCCTCCCGCAAAAGTTATGCCGCACACACATGGTCGGACTTTTCCACGGGCATGCCTCCGTCGGAATTTTGACCGTATGTACGCGGCATTAGGAGCAAAATCGCTCCTCCGCCCCTGCTGCCCCCATGCATATATGCTCTTTTTTTTAAACTTTGGTGGTGAAATCACCTCCTACAGCACTGGAGTCGCAGGGATCAGGCCTGTCTCTGCGAACACTGCAGTTATGTGTGTTGTGTTTTGTAAGTGACAGTGATCGATCGATACTGCACTTGGGTGGCCTGGGCTGGACGGAGGGGCAAAACGCAGGTGCTAGCAGGTATCTGGGCTGATCCCACTAACACTGCATTTTTGGGAATCCTAAACTGCTGGGGACGCTAGTATAGATCTGATCAGATCAGATATTGATCTGTTCAGATACTATACCACTAAGGGAGCGGTATGCTTCATGCGTGGGTGTTAGCGTTACTGGCACTAACCTGACGCTGCCTGGGGCGACGCAGACCCTCTCTGACGCTAAAACCTAATTGATATCACCCGCCGGGCGATCAGGGGGTTAAACCTTTATTGGGTTATATACGGCGGGTGCCCTGACACTATAAAAAGCAAACTAACTAACCAGCGTCACCCATAACACTTATATGGTGATCACTGGTGAAAGGGTTAACTAGGGGAAATCAGGGGGTTAAACCTTTATTAGGTAATATATGGGGGTACCTGACGCTATATAAAAACCTGACGGGAAACCTAAATAACAAAATAACTAACTGACTAACCAGTGTCACCAGTAACACTTATACAGTGATCACTGGTGAAAGGGTTAACTAGGGGCAATTAGGGGGTTAAAACCTTTATTAGGTAATATATGGGGGTACCTGACGCTATAAAAACCTGCGGCGAACCTAAAAAAAATAACTGGCTACCTATCGGCACCAGCATAACTAATACAGCGATCAGAAAAACGATCGCTTAGTGACACTGGCAAAAGGGGGTGAAAGGGTTACCCGGGGGGTGATCAAGGTGTTAAACCTTTATTAGGTAATATATGGTATATGGGGGTACCTGACGCTATAAAAACCTGCGGCGAACCTAAAAAAAAATAACTGGCTACCTATCGGCATCACCGACACTAAGACAGTGATCAGAAAAACGATCGCTTGGTGACACTGGCAAAAGGGGGTGAAAGGGTTACCTGGGGAGGCGATCAAGGGGTTAAACCTTTATTAGGTAATATATGCGGGTACCCGCCGCTATAAAAACCTGCGGCGCACCTAAAAACAATAACTGGCTACCTATCGGCATCACCGACACTAATACAGCGATCAGAAAAACGATCGCTTAGTGACAGCGGTGCTAGGGGGTGAAAGGGTTAAGGGTTACCTGGGGGGCGATCAAGGGGATAAACCTTTTTTAGGGGGGGGTTAGGGGGCTACACTGGACCTAAAACACTCTGCCCAGACACTTTTACAGTCACAAATGTCACTGATTGCAGCATACCTCCCAACTTGTAAAAGTCCCACTGCGGGACATTGTTGATCTCCCCTCTCCCCTGCAATCGAAAGTTGTTGAGCAGGGGGGGGGGATGCTGTGGGACATTTGATTTTTTTTTTTGTTCTCAGAACGAAAGTTGTTGAGCGGGGGGTGGGGGAGGGTGGTTAACGCTGCCGCGGGTCATTTGCAGTTGTTTTTTTTCCGCCGTGAAAACGAATATTGTTGAGCGGGGGGGGGAGTTTTCTCAATGACAACGAATGTTGGGGGGGGCGCGGCGGTACATATTTCGCCACCAATCTCGGGGGGTTCCGCCCCTATCACGGGGGGGTTACCTACCTCGTAGTTCCTCCACTTCCTGCCAGAGGCGTTGCTAGGGGGGTGCGGGGGGTGCGGTCCGCCCCCGGGTGACACCCGCTAGAGGGGTGACACCCTCCCTTTTTTTTTTTTTTTTTTTTTTTTTTTTTTTTTTTTTATTTTTTACAGCTGACCCATTCATTGATTAATTTCACCCCGCTGGGCTGGAAGCCTGGAACAACACCTCCAGCGCCGCGGCCGCGCCTGGTGTGTGTCCTCCGGCTCCTTATTCTTCCTATTTCTAAATTCCAATCCTCCTCCCTACCCTACAGAGCCAGCGAGCGACTCAGCCTGTCACATCATCACACTGCACTGTGATGATGTGATGACACGTCACTGCAGCACACACACAACTTTCTCCGCCCGGGCGGCGCGGCTGCTGTGTGTGACGGTCGCTGCCCACAGTGCCCAGCCCTCCTCCTCTCCACTCTCCAGGAGTACAGACTGAGACTCCAGCTGGCGGCGGCGCGGCGCACAGAATAAGAACAGGTGGGGGGGGGGGGTTCTCCACCGTCGGCCCGCCGGAGCACAAGATGAGGTGTGTGTATGGGGGGGGGTTGCCTTTGTAAGAGAGCTAGTGTGGGACAGTGGGAGGACTCAGTTTCAGTGTCTGGCGCCCTGCCCCTGACGGCCTGTATATGATATGATAAGGAAGGGGGGGGGATGCAAGGTGGTCTGCTGCTAGACACAGCTATAGATTTTATATATATATATATATATATATATATATACACTATGTAATATAGCTGGTCCAGCCGCCCCTCCCCCCACCAGACCAGCTAACTCCTGTGCTACTGTGCCTATTATATGTAATATAATATATCTGTGTCCAGCAGCCCCCCCCCCCATTATCAGACAGCCAACACTCACAAAATAATTTATATTAGCTGACTGAGACACCCCCAGCCTGAGCTGGTCTGATGATGATGATGATGGGGGGGGGGAATGCTGCTGGCCACAGATATATTATATTAGATATAGGCACAGTAGCTGAGTGACACACCTACCCACCCTGAGCAAGCTGGTCTCATGGGGGGGGGGGTGCTCTGTGTCACCAGGTATGATAGCTGAGCGGAGCCGCCCTAATCTGGCCTGATAAGGGGGGGGGTGTCCACAGACCACAGCACAGGTGTAGGCAGACAGTGACCCACACCCACATCAGATCCATCCAGCAAGCAGAAGGTCACAGCAGCATCTTCTCGTCTTCTCTGTGGCCATCAGATCCGGTCCAAGCAAGCAACACGCCTTGTTGTCAGCAGGTCACAGCATCTTCTCGTCTTCTCTGCGGCCATCAGATCCAGTCCAAGCAAGCAACACGCCTTGTTGTCAGCAGGTCACAGCATCTTCTCATCTTCTCTGTGGCCATCAGATCCGGTCCAAGCAAGCAACACGCCTTGTTGTCAGCAGGTCACAGCATCTTCTCGTCTTCTCTGCGGCCATCAGATCCGGTCCAAGCAAGCAACACGCCTTGTTGTCAGCAGATTACAGCATCTTCTCGTCTTCTCTGCGGCCATCAGAACCGGTCCAAGCAAGCAACACGCCTTGTTGTCAGCAGATTACAGCATCTTCTCATCTTCTCTGCAGCCATCAGATCCGGTCCAGCAAACAACACACCGTTTCAGCAGGTCAGTTCCAAAATCCAAATCATGCCAATGATGCCATTATCTGCTGTCCCCAGGGACAGATCCGATCCAGAGATCACCATACAGTGGGATCTCTGGATTGGATCTGTCCCTGGGGACAGCAGATAATGAAAAGTGTGGGGGCAGAGCTGCGATGAAGTCACTCATCGTGTTGGAGCCCTCGGTTAAGCCCCTTTTACACTGGGGCAGTTGGTGCGTCGGCGGGGGTGACACCATGTTATACCGCACCAGGTGACACCAACCCTAGTGACGCCACTGCTTCCTGCTGTGCCTGCTCTGCGGGAAATATACAACTCTTGCGGGAAGGAGGGGTCTGTGCGGGAGAAACCCGCAGAATCCGTGCCTGTTGGGAGGTATGTTGCAGTGATCAGTAAATAAATAAGTGACACTGTGACTGGGGGCTGGTCGGTGATCTGGGGGTGTCTGGGGGGGCCTGGGGGGGCGATCGTGTGCCTATGTGTGTGGTGTCAGTGTGCTGTTTAGTGCACTATCCTCTGTGTCTTCTCTCATGCGGCGCTCGGTATATGTGAGCGCCGCATGAGAGATGACATCACTTCCTCCTGCCTGTGTAAACATTACACAGGCAGAGGAAGCTTTTCATTCGCCGGGAGCGATCGCGAGGGGGTGGCCGGAAATGAATGGCCGTCCCCTCATCACGGATCGCTCCCGGAACGATGCCAACCGCTCACTGTATAGAAGGGGGGTCCGATGGGACCCCCCAACTATACGAAGGCAGGCACGTACAGGTACGTGATTGTGCCTGTCCGTGCCATTCTGCCGACGTATATATACAGTGAGCGGTCGTTAAGTGCTTAAAGCGGAATTCCACCCGCGATTTTTTTTTTTTAAAGTCAGCAGCTACTAACACTGTAGCTGCTCACTTTTAATAAGGACACTTACCTTTCCTACTCGCCCGCGATGTCGGGCCTGCAACGGCGATCGATCGGTGCTGGCAGGTCCCGGCTCCTCCATCCTGACTAAGGGAAACAGGCAGTGAAGCCTTACGGCTTCACTGCCCGTTTCCTACTGCGCATGCGCAACTCGCACGGCACTTTGTGAATGGGCGGCTGCCTCCTGGGATACACACAGTTCCCAGAAGGCAGAGCTCCCCATTCACAAGAAGAGGAAGCGGAAGGACAATGCACCGAGGCAAAGGAAGAGGCAGATTAGGGGACTTCCGCATAGCAACGGGCATTTCGGGTGAGTATAATTTTTTTTTTTTTTCTATTAATTTTTTTTATTTTTTTTATAGGAATTTTAGTGTTAAAAAAAATTCTGGGTGGACCTCCGCTTTAAGGTGAAGGTTTCCGTGCACCCTGTTCTCTGTTCTTATGTCCTCTTTAGTACATGGACCTTCCCAGCAAAGTAGGGCTTTCCTAACGGCGTCAATACTCAGCTCCTCAATGCTACGTTTGGTAATATAACTCTACTTTAAAGGGGTTGTAAAGTCTCAAGGTTTTTCACCTTAATGCATTCTATGCATTAAGGTGAAAAACCTTCTGTGGTGCAGCAGTCCTCCAGAGCCCTTTTTCTTACCTGAACCCGATCGTTCCAGCGTCAAGGATCAGCCCAGCAGCTCCAGCCACTGTCTCTGGTTCTCATTGGAGAGATTGATAGCAGCAGGAGCCATTGGCTTTCGCTACTGTCAATCAAATCCAGCGACACAGGAGCTGGGGGCGGGACCGTGTAATGCTGTCTGTGTCAATGGATGCAGCAGCAGGACACGGGAGCATGCCCGCACGAGTGCCCCTATGAAAAGCGTCTCTCCGTGGGGGCACTAGATCAAGAGGAGGAGCCAGGAGCACCGCCGGGGGACCCCAGAAAAGTAGAATCAGGGCAGCTCTGTGCAAAACCCTTGCACAGAGCAGGTAAGTATAACATGTTTGTTTAAAATGTAGCAATACCCTGTTCAAGGCCGCTGATTAGTTTTGGGTTTTGCACGTTACCTCTTCAGCTGCGTTGTAAGGGTAGGAAAGTCTGTAGTAATGCAATGTCCACACAGATGTAAAACCTCAAACAGTTAGGCTTTATTTTTCATATGTGGTAAACGTTGAGAAGTAGAAGGTATAGAAGAGTAGGGGAAGGTTCAGGCACTCGCCACTAAAAGCTGACAAAGGTAAAAGTTCAAAGTCACTCACCACTCTCAATGTTAAAGTGGATATAGGTCACCCGGATAGTCCCCTCTCACATGGCCTAGCAGCCGGGATGACACACGGATCAACAAGAGGGCAGTCTCTGCCACAGAGTGCCCAAGATGAGTTGGGTCTCTACCACAGACCTGTTTTAAGTGTACAAAGTCTCTGCCACAGACCTGTGTTAAAGTAATCAATTGGATAGTCCAGGAACCCTCCGACACAGGATTTCAAAGTCCCAAACTTCTAGCCGTACAGTTTTAAGAACCTTTAAGCCGATCTGGCAAACTGTAGGGCTTGTAGCATAATGGATCCCTCCTTACTTAAGTTGCCAGGCCTCTCCCAAGACATCAGTGATGTGCCGGTCTCCTCCGGGGAAGATCCTGACCTGGACTTCTTCACTAAGATTCTTTCTCCCCATTTGAATGGAAGGCTTGGGATCCCTTCTCTGGATATAGGCCCCAGGTGATTAGCTGGGCCTACTAAGTAGCGATGCAGCCTCGGGCCAACATGGCCCCGAGACCAGGACCATACACACACCTCGCGCCCGGAGGGCTGCGGGGCGGGTGCGAATGAACCCCAATCAATGGCGTCTGCCCCTTAAGCATCTCCTCCCAGCAGGCACAGCGGGTTCACCACTCCCACTATACCATTGCCAAGAAGGGCCACTCAATGTACCATGATCTGCCCGTGTTCGAACAGGTGCCTGAGGTGGTAAAGCCACCTACAGGCATAAAGGGAAATCACTACCAGGCAAACCATAACTGAGACAGAGGTGAATTTAAATGCAATTATCAACCATCTGAGCCCAACTACTGGCTCAGACATCCCTCTAAATTTGAATAGCGTCCCAACCATTTAGGATGGGTGCTACAAAAAAAAAAAAAAGAGAACCTTTAAAATCACTTTACAAGTTGCAATTGTCTTTTTTTTATCGTTACTTACTCCTGACTTCTGCTCTCTGTGCATTACTTACTCCTGATCGCTGCACTCCATACATTAATTACTCCTGATGTATGCTCTTCATGCATTACTTCTGATCCCTGCACTCTGTGTGTTCCTTACTCCTGACCTATGCACTTTTTATGTTACTTACTCCAGACCTCTGCTCTCTAAGCATTAGTTACTCCTGACCCCTAAATTCTGAACCGGTGGGATTGGCCCTTCCTGAATCCTGACACTAATAAGCCAGTGGTAGAACTTGGGCCAAACGAATTGATGCAGGTGATGGAAACCCAAGCGAAGGCCCAGAAACAAGGGACTCGCCCAGGTGTGCAAAAACCATACCCGGGGCGAGAGAAGAGATGTTATGGGTGCGGAGAGCTTGGACACTTCCGAGCTGAGTGCCCCAAGTCTGGCATCAGCCCTCAATAATTCACGGAAGTCCTGAGAGCATTACAAAAATTACTTTTCCCAAAGCCGGCGGGAAATTTCAAGGGATCTCAGTGAAGGAGTTAGTTGAGAGTCCCGAGAGGAAACTGCGCTCCAAAGCCAAGAAAAGAGGCAAGAAAAGGAAAGGACGCAAGTCATCTGTTACCTCTACCCCTTCTTTTCCTAAACGAGCCAAAGAAACAAAATCCTCAGGGAAGGGAAGACAGAGGCAGGAAATCAATGCACACCTTACTGAACGAATAGTTAGACCAACTCCACTGCCTCCAAGAACTTAGTGGGGCCCTCCCCTATAGTCTCAGTACAAATCGAGGGCATCTATACACAAGCCTTACTGGATACTGGAACTCAGGTGACGTTGCTGTTTAGGGACTTTTACCACAACTACTTGAAGCATATCCCTTTGTGCAAGCTCGAGGAGTTAGAGATCTGGGGCATAGGGACCCAGAAGTGCCCATATGATGGATACGGCTGTCACTTCCTGGCCTTCCCCAAATACCGTCACGGAGTTGAGGTCATTCTTGAGGTTTCTGCTAGTACTATAGAAGATTTGTGAAGAGCTTCTCACAGATTGCCCGGCAGTTGATCCAGCTGTTACAGAAGCAATCAGAGGGGGACCAGCAGAAAGCCCAAAAGGGAGGACCCAGGAAGCCTTGTGAGTCTATCCAGGAACAATGGACAGTGAAGTGTGAAAGGTCTTTCGAATGGCTGAAGAAGAGCCTGGTTGAAGCACCGGTGTTGGCCTACGCAGATCCATCTAAACCATATGAATTACACAGAGATGCCAGTAGAGATAGCCTTGGAGGGGTATTGTACCAAGAGTCAGAGCGGAAACTCCGTCCACCGGCCTATGTGAGTCGCAGCCTCACCCCCCTGTGCATAAATTGGAGTTCTTGGCCCTCAAGTGGGCTGTGGTAGATACGTGACTATCTGTATGGAGCTACCTTTGTGATGAAGACTGACAACAACACATTGACTTACCTACTGGCCACTGCAAAGTTGAACTCCACTGGGCATCGGTGGCTGGCAGCTCTGTCAGAGTTTCAGTTCAGCTTTAAATACCGACCAGGTGTTGAAAACAGAGATGCTGACGCTCTTTCCCAAAGGCCTCACTCTACCAAGGCTGGACAGAAGAGTTGGGTTAATTTACCTCTCGAAGGAGTACAGGCCGTGTGTCAAGGAGTAATGTATAAACACAGAGGAGCCATAGGGGCTGAATCCGTAGGAGTCATCCCCGCCGGAGTACCAAAGTACTACTGTAATTTGACCCAAGTACGCAGCCAAGAATTGCCTCAGCTGACAAAAGAGGATATGAGACGGGATCAACAGGAAGATCCATTAGGGAGTCTGATAAGGAAATCGCTATCCGCCCAAGACCCTCAGATACCGGTGAATAGCCCCATCGAGGGGGCCAAAGTAATCCATAGAGAGTGGAAGCGAATGAAGTTGGAAGATGGGGTCATATATCGAAAAGGTCCCTCTGAGGAACCAGGAGGTGTGATTCAACTGTTCCTCCCTGAAAAACATTGTCTGACTGTGTTGACCACCCTTCATGATGATCATGGTTACTTAGGCCCAGATAGAACTTTCAAGCTGGTTAGGGATCGATTTTACTGGCCGTCCATGAGAACAGAGGAGGGAAAGCTACTGTCGCTCTTGAATCAGATGCATTCAGAGAAAGAAGTTACCAGGCAGGGCAGCCTCAATGAGCCATCTTCAAAGCCAAGGACCCATGGAGTTGGTGTGCATTGATTTCTTGTGTCTGGAACCTGGCCTGAGTGGACGCAGTAATGTCCTGGTTGTGACAGATCATTTCACCCGATATGCTCAAGCTTTTTCCACTAGGGATCAACAAGCTAGTATGGTGGCAAAGACTCTAGAGGAGAAGTTCTTCGTTCATTATGGGTTGCCTCAGCGCCTGAATTCGGATCAAGGTCGGGATTTTGAGAGCAAACTGATCAGAAGACTATGTGAACTCTTAAGCATAAAGAAATCCAGGACTACTCCTTACCATCCTCAAGGGGATCCACAACCAGAGAGTTTCAACCGTACCCTCCTGAACATGTTGGGGACCCTCCCATTAGAGAAGAAAAAGCATTGGGGAATCAAATCGCTGCAGTAGTCCATGCTTTTAATAGCACCTCAAATGATTCTACTGGATACTTACCCTATAGGTTAATGTTCGGGAGAGAAGCTTGTCTACCTGTGGATCTGGCTTTTGGAACATCACTGGATCAAACCTCCCAAGCCTCTTATAGGGGGTATATTGACAGACTTTGGAAGAATATGAAAGTGGCTTATGAGAAAGCAAGGAACAAAGGAACAAGAAAAACTTTGATCTCAGAGTGAGGGTCCAGGATCTACAACATGGAGATCGAGTGTTGTTGCCAATCTAGGCATGCCAGGGAAGCATAAGTTGGCTGATCAATGGCGTTCCCAACCCTAAATTGTTTGTAAATGACTACCTGGGCTCCCCGTGTACCAGATTTGGCTTGAAGGGAAGACCGGCCCTGTCAAGACTTGGCATCAAAACCATTTGCTGTCCATATCAGAGGCTGTTTGAGTACCCTCACCCCCTTGCTTAGAGACTTATCAGTGCTCGACGCTGAGGCCTAGGGCCCGAAAAACTTGCCCACCCACACTCCCTGATGAGGAGAGTGACGATGAAGAGTTAACCCTTGATTGATTGTGGGGTTCTCGTTCGGAAGATGATCCCATTGTCCCTGGTGCTGAGGAAGAAGACCATCAAAGAACACCCTTTAGAAGGAGAACATGTCTCCCTTTGCCTGAAGTTGAAATATTAGATCCTCACCTACCAAGGGGAGAGGAGGAGGTCAACGTGGAACCCAGTGAAGTGCCGAGTGAAATGGATGCTCCCATTCCTCCTACTAACCTTGCAGAGAGGGAGATGGTCCCTGAACCAGAGCCAGAGCCTGAACTATAACTTGAACCTGAATCTGGATTCAGTTTCTGGGGAACAGAACAGGGACCAGAGCCTCTGGAAAACATCTACTCCAGGTTGAGACAGAGGATATGCCCTCCAAAAAGACTAACGTACGATTCACTTGGAGAAAATTCTGACAAACTGATACCTACTGCTCAACGCTCCAGTCAAGAGCTTGCTTCTATATATCGAACCGTTAGGAGGTGAATAAAGGTCATCCTTTACTAACACTACTGGATGGGCCACTAACTTGTTATTGACTTGTCACAAAATTAATATGACTTCACCTGAGGATGTATATAATTTTGCTGTTAAAAGATCCTTCATTGGGTAAGTTATTAGTTGTTACAACTTCTAGTTTTTCAGACGATTAAGTATTCAGTTTATTAAACAGTAAAGTGATCCCACAGGTTGTGATCTGTCTTTAGGGACCAAAGACTTTCAAGTGGGGGGAGGATGTAGCATTGTGCACTACAATTATAAAGTACAGTGCTTCTCTGGTATTGCTATGCATTGCATGTCCCTCTAGTGCCCAGTGTTATCAACTAACATCATGTTTGTGAGCCAAGCTAAAGGGATTGTGGGATGAGTAGTTCCTCCGACTGTTAATTGCTTCACATGACTCCGTAACTGGACTACATATCTCAGGGATCTTTGCAGTCATTGGAGAGATTTCTGGGAGGAACTATATAAGAAGTCAAAGCCCTGCCCTGCGGTCTCTTCCTCCTGGGCCTGATGCAAGACAGACCTCTCCGTGCAAGGAGAGATAAGTGGCGGCCTACCACGTGGTGTACCACATTCCAACTCAGGCGAGAGGGGCCTAGCACTGCTTGCTGTTCGTCAGACATCCATCCAGCACCACCTCAGCTGCCCGCCAACCTGTGTTCAGAGCTTCACATTGGGAGATCAATACGGCGGATCCGCCACACGTGTGTCGCTACAGGAGGGTCCTAAATCGGCCGTTGGTGAGAGGGCAATCGCCCACCTTTTACAAATACCTTTCTCACGGTTTCACTGGACACTTTGCACAGACATCTTTACCTTGGGAATACTTTATTAAACTTATCTTGAACACTGTGTATAGCCACCTTTAGCTACTACCATTTCAATAAATGTTATTGCTTGCTATTACACCTACGTGTATTGGATACAATTAAAGAGCTTCTACGTGAAGACCATCAGACCTGCAATGGGGACATTGCTGTCATTATTGCTTCAAGGGTCCTTATACCATTGCCATTACGTCTGACCTCTCATTAGGGTTAAAGGTTTATAGGCTGGCCTATGTTTCCCTCTTTAGAAGTTTTGTCAATATAACTATCCAACTTGCTTATCATTTCAGGTGCAAGCAGTACATGTGTATATGCTAGACTGTTAGACCTTCAAATATTTGTTTTGTGTTATTTGGAGGAAGTCCTTTACTGAGTTGGCGCTGTTGCCCAAAACTCAGCAGATCTATTACCTCCTCTTTGTGACAATATCTTCTTTGAACTGTTCCAGTAAACATTACCAGAACATGAACGCACAGAGTTGTCTGATTTATTGCTTTAAGGTGGTGCAAAGATGTCTGTACCCATAGTGTCAGGTGGGTTGGTATGTTCATCAGGTCATGGCAGTGCAGATGAGCAGGTAATTCCAAGCAACCCCTTAGGGGGTCGTGCTACAGTAGGATGGGAACCAGTGAAAAGTACAGTCACGGTGAACAAGAGAGTGGAGTTTTTTGAGGAGGAGGGGGTGGTCCACTGTGTCAAAGGCAGCAGAAAGGTCCAGGAGGAGTAGTACAGAATAGTGTCTGTTGGTTTTAGCTGTTAGTAGGTTGTTTGTGAGTTTAAGAAGAGCATTTTTCGTAGAGTGTTGAGTGCGAAATCCAGACTTAAGGGGATCAAGAAGTTTGTTCTTAGTCAGATGGTCACTCAGTCGGTTGTAGACCAGTTGTTCAAGGAGTTTGGAGGAAAAGGGGAGTAAGGAGATGAGGCGTAGGATGTGAAGATAGGTGGGGTCCAGTGAGGGCTTTTTAGGGATAGGAGTGACTAGCGCATGTTTTAGAGAGTTGGGGTAGATGCCAGAAGAGAGGGAGAGATTGAAGATATGAGTTAGAGAGTATAGAATAGAGTCAGAGGGTGAGCGTAGCATTTGCGAGGGAGTAGAATCCAGGGGGCAGGTGGTTAGATGGGTGTTAGAAAAAAGTTCAGCAACCTTGGTAATACTAACAGGGTTGAACGAGGGAAGTAAAGATTGTGCCTGTGGATGTGGGGATGTTAAGTGGGGGAGGTTTTTGCACATTGGAGATCTTCTCACAAATTGTATCAATCTTATTTTTGAAGTGATTAGCGATCTCCTGGGCAGTGAGTGAGTTAGTGGGTGGAGTGAGTGGAGGACAGAGTAGAGAGTTAAAGGTAGAGAAGAGTTGATGGGGACTAGTTGAGAATGTGTTAATGGTGTTATCACCGTGATCATCAGGAGAAGGACAATTTAACTTGTAGTTTTTGGTGGTGGGTAATGGTAATGGCATAAAAATATACATCTAAAATTAAAAAAAAAGTTTTTTTTTTGTATTTTTTTATTTTTCTTACTATTTTAGGACAGTTTCCCTTTCATAGTAAAAAAAAAAAAAAAAAAAAGCGCATGCGCTGCAGCTCCCAAGATGGCCGCCGGCATCTAGAGCTCCGCTCCACCGCGGCCCAATATTAGCCACCGGAGCTCACAGAGCGCCCCCCCAGCATTCTTACCGGGTCATCTGTGCAGGGAAAGCCCCCCTGATCCCCCGAATGTCAGCGGCGCCAGCGAGGAGGAATCTGACAGGCCAGATGGCTGCGAGTCCCGGCCCCCTCAGTTATGACAAGATGGCGGCGGCTGCACGAGGCCCTCACAGTAAGGAGCTCACAGGGGACGATATAGCTGACCAGGACGTGCTTCCGCAGTCCCCCTCAGGTACAGACTACCCTCCCCTGACCCTGGCCGCATCCCCAGCTTCCACGGAATCGCTGCTGGGCAGAATGAACCCGGGCACCCCCACAACCCCTAGGCTGGATCCTCATACAGGCCTCATATTAGATGCACAGGATGCCACAGATCCTTTTCCTAATCCCTCTGACTTTTCATCCATGATGGCTGCCTTTGCTCAAATGCTCTCAACAGGGCTGGCACAGAACGCTGCGCAGATCACTGCATCCATTCATGCTGATTTACAGCAAATAGGGGTGAGAATGGACATTATAGAACAAAAAGCTGACCATGCTGTGTCACGTATTAACCAAAATACTGCTAGGCTGCAAGA
The DNA here is from genome assembly GCA_029206835.1 of Rana muscosa. Lineage (NCBI taxonomy): Eukaryota > Metazoa > Chordata > Amphibia > Anura > Ranidae > Rana > Rana muscosa. The sequence continues at coordinate 92,942,306 of CM055118.1, read as the reverse complement.
TGTACAAGACCAATTGGAAACAGCGTTCGCGAAGATAGACGACCTCGAAAACAGATCGAGACGATACAATTTTAGGATAAGGGGTGTACCCGAATCTGAAAAGGAGGTGCAGGGAACTGTAAAAGCTATCATACGCAGCCTGATTCCTGATATTACAGATATTCGCCTGGAGCTGGATAGAGCTCACAGAGCCCTTCAACCCCCCCGCTCTGATGGTCTCCCCAGAGACATCGTGGTAAAACCTCACTACTACTCAGTCAAGGAAGAGGTGATGAAGAAATCTAGGAGCTCTGATAATCTCATTTTCCAGGGACAGAGAATTCAGATCTTTGCTGACCTGTCACCCTATACTATTCAAAAAAGGCGTTCGTTAAAGCCTTTACTTCAGATCCTAATGGATAAAGAAATCACATACAGGTGGTCGTTCCCCCTTCGCCTGAACTTCTCCTACAAGAACAAAAGCTATGGATTCTCCTCATTGGTGGAAGGGGAGCGTCTCCTGTTGCACCTGGGGATTCTGTCACAGGACCCTCCCCCCATGCAGATCTCTAGAAACACCCCATCTTCGTCAAAAAGACCACCGCCAGCAAGTCCACTGCAACACAACTGGCTGACACAAAGCTCCAAGAGGTCTAAAGAAAATCTCCCGCCTTGAAGGTCGACTACCCTTTACTAGATCAGGGCCCTGATCTGGGACTTTGCCACCTTTCCTAAGTGCTTGGGACTTATATCCCCACCTCATTACTGGAAGTCCGAGTGTTCCACGTCCCACTGCTTCCCGTGGATAGACATTTGTCTTTACCGACTTTTGCTGAAGGCTACAGTGTGACTGTGGGGGCCGGGAGTCCTGGACTTGGGGCGGGTGGGGGGATATTTTCTCTTGCAAACCGCAGGTAGCTTTCTGGTCTGCGGCCAGCCTTATAAGGCCTTTCCTTTTGCTCACGTTTTTGCTCCCCATGGTTTGTTTTTTCTCACTGTTCCATTTTTGTTATAGATTCCTGATTGTGGATACGGGGATACCCCTTATTTTAGGTCATGTATTTCCAGATGGCATTCCTTTCAGGTCCTACTTGGCCCCCTTGGCCTCCCACTATAGGGGGAGGTCGGGGGGAGGGGGCGGGAGTCAGGAGGAATGGTAGGGGCTGTTTCTTGCATTATTGGCTCACTTAGTTAGGGTGCTCTGTTTAGTTGATATTATGGGCTACCTCCAGCCTTAAGATTAATATGTTACCAGGTGACTGGGCTGTGGTGGACTCAGTGCACCTACCCTAGGAATCTAGAGCACTATTGGTGCTCCTGGGTTCCGATCAGGAATCCCTGTGACTGGGGTTTTCTGGACCTCTCAGGTTGAAGGAGTGTGGTATGGCCAGCCCGTACAACTCCGGGGGGGGGGGGGGGGAATTCGGAATTTGTTTAAGTTGACTTTGAAGGACAGACGGTACAGTTTGGCTTACAATTGTATAACCCCATTTTTTTCTCTTTCTCTCTCTTTTCATCCTTTCGCCTCTTCTCACTCATGCTCGACGGAATGCTCTCAGGATCCATGAACACATCCTTCCTCCCATCTCTGACGACGGAATTTCGCTCTGCCTGCTCACACGGACTGCCAGGGTCTTCCTCTCCCAGGGACAAGGTAAGCAACTGAGCCTTATCATAGACTCATCCCCTCTGATCCATGACTAATGCACACCATCCCATGCCCACACTTAAAATAGTCTCACATAACACACAGGGCCTCAATTCCCCCGTAAAACGCAGGAAGGTCTTCCAGCAATACCACTCCATGCAGGCCGATATACTCCTGTTACAGGAAACCCACTTCCCGTCCACATTCAAACCCTCTTTCCTACATCAACGCTTCCCACAATTTTTCCTGGCATCAGCGGATAATAAGACAAAAGGGGTGGCGGTATGCTTCGCCAAACACATCAACCTCTCTCAGCCAGAAACTGTAGTAGACCCCCTGGGGCGATATATTTTGGTATCCGGTCACATAGATGGAGAGCAGTACACATTTGTGTCCTACTATGCCCCTAACAAGGGCCAAAAGCCCTTTTTTGATTCCCTTATACGGACGCTGAAACCACATCTCAAAGGGTCAGTCTTCATTGGAGGTGATTCTAATATCGCCTTTGATCTTGCCCTAGATAAACTGGCAGATGGGACAACCAAGCCCAAACGTCCTTCCAATCAGAGTACAAACATAGCAAAACTGATCCATGAGGCAGGACTCGTGGATGCGTGGCGGGAGGCTAACCCTCGCACAAAAGACTACACGCACTACTCAGCCCCACACAAATCCTTTGCCAGGATAGATCACATTTTCACACACTCATATACAATTCCTCTACTTATACGTTCCAAAATAATAGAATCCCCGCTGTCAGATCACTCGATGGTCACTGTAATCACTCTGCGGTCGTCGGGAAAAAGAGACACACCGCGCTGGCGGTTACAAGAATCCCTATTGAATGACCCAATTCAATATTCATTAGTGGAGACAGCTATTAAGGAATATTTCCTGATAAATGCAACGGAGGAAGTCTCCCCTTCTACCGTATGGGCGGCACACAAATCGGTCATCAGGGGGAAACTCATTCAATTGTCCTCAAAACTCAAAAAGGAACACAGGGCAGATACACTCAGGCTCACAGAAGAATTCCACTCCCTGGCTAAAGCGCATAAACGTAACCCTACGACCTGTTCCTTAGCAAATCTAGACAGAGCTAGGGTTCTCCTTAACCTAAACCTGACGACAGCTGCAGAACGACACCTTAGATGGTCCGGGGCAAGGTTCTATTCCCAGAAGGACAGGATAGGTTCTAAATTGGCAGTAAAACTTACCCCTAAACACCGCTCTTTAGCTTTCCCTAAAATCCGGACAGTAGCGGGGGATTTGACACAGAACCCGTCTAAAATTATGGACACGTTTCTACGGTTCTACTCTGACCTTTACAAACAGAACCAACAGACCCACAGTAAGCACGGCGACGACTTTTTTCAAGACCTACAATTCCCCTCCCTGACGGATGAACATAGAGACATCCTAGAGAGCCCGTTCACCCAAGAGGAAGTCATGGCTACGATTAAATTGCTTAAAGTGGGGTCCTCCCCCGGCCCAGATGGCTTTTCGACCGGGTATTATAAAAAATTTGGCCTGACTCTGGCTCCGCATTTGGCCCGGTTCTTTAACTCTCTCAGGGATGGGGCTCAATTGAGAACAGACCTAAACGCGGCTTATATCTCGGTCATACCCAAACCTGATAAGGACCCTAGTGAGGTGTGCAATTATCGACCGATCTCGCTTATTAATAACGATATTAAGATTATGACCAAGATTATAGCTAATAGAATGTCTGGCTTCATCGCCTCATACATTCACAAAGATCAGGTGGGCTTCATCCCTGGGAGACAGGGCCCGGACCAAATTAGACGGACCATTGACATTGTTTCACTTTTACAGTCTCAGTGGGATGGGGGAACCCAACAAAAAGGTTACTTGCTCTCCATAGATCTACACAAAGCATTTGATTCCATAGATTGGGCATATCTGTCTGGTGTCCTGGAGAGATGGGGTTTTGGACCGTACTTCCTAAATCTAATACACGCACTTTACTTTCAACCCACTGCCCAGGTGCGCCTGATGGGGAGGCACTCGGAATCTTTCGTCATAAGCAGGGGTACCAGACAGGGCTGTTCACTCTCTCCCCTCCTTTTTGCAATAGCCATCGAGACTTTAGCCATAGCTCTCAGATCGAACCCTGACTTTAGGGGGGTCATGTGCGGGCCCCGAGAACATAAGTGCGCACTGTACGCTGATGACCTCCTCCTATTCGTGACCTCCCCACTAACATCTACCCCGGCAGTTCTTAAAATATTGAAGGTCTTCAGTGAGGTATCGGGCTTGAAAGTAAATATGAGTAAATCAACGGCACTAAACATTAATGTTCCGCAGGACGTTCGGTTACTACTTTCTAAAAACTTTAATTTGGTCTGGGCATCCGAGGCGATCCCATACTTGGGCATCAAGCTGACCTCCGACATCAGCAACCTCTTTAAGGCGAATTATCCCCCTATGATGCAGAAATGTAGAGATGACATGAATAATTGGTCGAGAAGCGGACTATCCTGGCTCGGCAGGATCCATGCGATTAAGATGACTCTTCTCCCACGTATGCTGTATTTATTCCGATCCCTCCCAATCTCGATCAAGAAACAGGTTCTGGGTAAATTTCAGTCTGAGGTTGTTTGCTTTATCTGGGGCAACAAAGGATACAGATGTCCCTCGAGTATCCTCTTCCGCCTAAAATCACAGGGAGGCTTGGGTCTCCCGAATCTATGGAATTACTACCAGGCGGCTCAACTCGCACAAATCTCAATGGTCTTCTCGAGGGGCCAGAAGCCGGACTGGCTCTCTATGGAAAGGCAAGCGGTCCCATCGAACACCATTGACTACCTGTTATGTTGTGACCCGAAGGCCAGACCTGCGATTTTATCCCCCACACTCTCCCACTCTGTTGCTCTATGTTCCCGATTATATAATCACACATCAGTGACGTCCACGCTGAAACCCCTAGCCCACCTGTTCCATAACACGGACTTCTTGCCGGGAATGAACATTGGGGCATTTAAATGGTGGACAGATAAGGGTTTATACCGAATTGGCCACTTTCTCTCTCCTGCGGGGCCCATTTCTTTATCCCACTGCAAAGAGACTAGATATGCCCGACTCTGAGTATTTTAGATTCTCCCAAATCTCTCACTTCCTGCACTCCATTTGGAATAACAAGACAGTCGCTCCTACGATTACACCCTATGAACACTGGTGCTCGAACACAATGGATCAGAGGGGAGGTATCTCGTTAATTTACACGACCCTGTCGACTAGGTTGACCAAGCCCACCTACGCTCAGAGTTGGGAGGAGGATATGGATGGCTCATGGGACACTGAGGTATGGTTCCGCGCATCGAAGCGTTCGTTTAAAGGTATACTCAATGTCTCTCTGATCGAAGCTAGTCTGAAAGTACTGGTCCGGTGGTACTACGTTCCTTCCAGGTTGGCTATAATGTATGCAGGCACTTCCCCAGTATGCTTTAGAGGCTGCGAACTAGAGGGCACTATGTTCCATACTTGGTGGTCATGCCCGCGCATCAGATCTTTCTGGCGCAAAGTATTTCGCACCATTAGAGCTCTGACGGGAGTACAGACAACTCCACAGCCCAATATAGCACTTCTAAACCATACTTTTCCCAATATGCCCAAACACTCCCAGACACTTTCATTTTTTATATTACTAGGAGCCAAATTAACCATAGCCAAGGCCTGGAAGAAACCCACCGTCTCATTTACAGGATTCAGGAGGAAGGTATCCTGGATCATGGTACAAGAGCAAATTGTTGCTAAACTTAATGACAAGACTGAAAAATTTATGGCCACCTGGGAACCTTGGGCCACCTCATGCAATGTTTCTCTTATAACAGGAGTCCAACCTGGATTTCTGAGCAGTCGCGTCTCACATTCCTAGCATGTGAGTATTCCCCCAGCCCCCCCTTTTCCTTCACACGTTTATACCTCTTCTCCTTTCTTCTGCCTCCCTTGGCATCTCTGGGTTATTACGCTTAATATGATCACGCTGTTCTTCTTAGGATTATTTTACTGATCTGTGGTTTGTATTCGTTCTTGTTGACTCTCCATTTACTAGCTGAGCATATTGACCTCATATTGTAACATGAAAACCTTATGCTTAGTCAAATGGTGGAGGTGCATCGGCTACTCATCTTGACTAACATACCAGGCTGGTAGACGCTTTCTGGGTGCTGGATTCTCCACCTTCTGGGATGCAGTGTGATCACTAAGGGGCGTCCCGGGGGCTGGAGTCACAGTACTTACTTAGTTTTGAGTATCTCTCCGACTGGTTATGGTAGAGCATGCTGTTTCGATAAGATAGTAATGCTAGGATGACCTAGCTTGAAGTACCTCACATGACTCACCTATGTTTCTTCTATAGGAACTTATGCTGATAAGGTCACACACTTAGTTAATGCACTGTATTACCTGATTGTTTGATAATCTTCTGTTATCATTTAAAACTTCAAATAAAAATTATTAAATAAAAAAAAATAAAAAAAAATCAGGAAATATCCATAATCATTTCCCACCAAATGAAAGTCCAATCTGTCCTGAAGAATACAAGGTACAATACAATATAGAATAGAATACAATAGAATACAATACACAATACAATAAAAACAATACACTAAATAGTTGTGATGATATGTACAGTTGTACGAACACATATCAAAGTTGCAAAACTGGGTATGGGCGTTAAAGTTTGTTTTGACCCTGGTCATGAATGGGTTAAGGAGATTTTCCATATCTTACTATTTCTTCAGGCCCGTACACAAGATCCAATTTTACAACAATAATTGTCTGATGGACGTGTTGTGTTGGATAATCCGACCGTGTGTATGCTCCATCATACATTGTTGGTGGAATTAACGACAACAAATGTTGGCTGTTCATGCTCACCAACTGTCTGGCAATAAATCTGTTACGTCGGATTATCTGATCGTGTGTACACAAATCCGTCCAACTAAAATCCAAAGTACAAACACGCATGCTCAGAACCAATGTTAAACATTAAGACAACATTAGCAGAAGTTGCCCAAAGGGTGGCGCTAAAGAGCAGAAAAAACACATGTTTAGGTTTTGTTGGCTGAAAATGTTGTGCCGTCTGTATGCATACCAAGTTCACGACCAACGCCCTTCGGACCAAAATCCACGGAAAAGTCCAATGGAAGTCCGATCGTGTGTATGAGGCTTAAGACAACATTAGCAGAAGTTGTCCAAAGGGTGGCGCTAAAGAACAGAAAAACCACATATTTAGGTTTTGTTGGCTGAAAATGTTGTGCCGTCTGTATGCATACCAAGTTCACGGCCAACGCTCTTTGGACCAAAATCCACGGAAAAGTCAGATGGAAGTCCGATCGTGTGTATGAGGCTTTTCAGTGACAAATATAAAAATTTGGATTGCTTTCTGTTTTATTGACGATGGTCACCATAACCAATAGAGAGGTTATATCGACCCAACAGGTACATAGCCAATGAAACTTGACAGAGGTCATAACCGTAATCTAATCTATCCAAAACTAGAAAACAAAATTTGGCTATATATATATACACACTCTATTAAAACAAGTCTTATTCTAATGAATAATGCTACTGTACCTTGAGTTACATCTGTTTGCTGGTGTGAGATTGTGTCACCTAGGGCAGCTTTTTGAATCCAGAAAGAAGAACAGTGCAGGGGAATCTGGAGCTGAAAATGATATTTTTTTGTATATGATATACTTTATAAAGAATCTCTAGCAGGGTTAGCTGTGTTTGAAAACTGATAAAGCTTAAAGTCATCTTCAGGCAAAGAAAAAGAAACCCGAAAGCTCCCGAACCCACTAGTGCCAAGTAAACACAGGCCGAATGTCGAGCGGCATCAGCCAGTTCAATAGAAACCAGCTGACATTTGACCCTTGTGTATGGTGGCTAGTCCGATAGAAGCTGGCCGACTTCTGTCAAAGGGTCATGACCGAAAAATGTCTGCCAACCGTCTCCCGCCAGCACTCTCAGCCAATGACTGAGAGCGTTGACCGAAGTGTTCTGGCAGGGGGGGCTGCCCACCTGTCAGAACACAATAGAACAGCAAGTGAGATCCAAATACTAACATCGGATTGTTGGTACAGCTGCTCTGACCTGAGCTGACAGTTTTTTTTTCTTTTGACCTGCTGGGTTGAACAAAAAAAAAAGTCTAGTAGTGTGTACAAGGCGTTACCGCACTCACTCCTACCCATTCCCCCAAAAAAATAAAAAAATCCAAAGTAAATTTTTTTACTTACCTGGGTCTGCCGGCATATAATGATCTAGTATACAATGTGTCTTCCAGTACTGGAGAGCTATGATTTGTCGTTCTAGTCCAGGTCTACTAACCAGTCTTGTTGCCATCCCTTGCATTGTAACATTAGGAAGCTCCTCTGAGGATTCTCTAGAACACATAAGGACCCTGTGATGGAAGCCTTTGTCTGTCAATGAGAAGCATCCTTGTGATCTTTTAATTGACTGGGGCACTGCAATAAGGACCCTCCAACAATTAACACCTGGCAGGGGCGGGCTGGCAGGGGGGGCAGGGTGGAAATTTCCCCCCAGGCCGCCGAACTTATACTCAAAAGGGCTGCTGTCTGCTGCCATATTTTTTTTTATGCAGGCAGCAGGAGGTCGATCGTGGCGGACGCCGATTGGCTGTGTTGCTCCTGTGCTGCATTCTGGGAGTTGTAGTCCGGACCGTGCTCAAGATCCTGGTGGCGATGGGTGGAGAGAACTGAGCAGCTGTGCGCAGCAGCAGGAAACTACAACTCTCGCAGACGGAGTCTTCAGAGGCAGGCAGAGGGGGGTGTGACTCACTGGCTCGGGCTGGGAGCTGGATGGCTGCAAGCAGGGGCGGTACAGGGAGCGCCAGGTTGTGAGCAGGAAAATCTGCCCACAAAGTCTAGTTGTATCCCTTGTATGCCCCTATTGCCAGCCCAAAACAAAATTTATGTGCCCCTGTTTGTTGCTCTGTGACAGCGGATACACCCATTTCCAGGCTCCCTCCTTGAGTTCCTGAGTCCCCCCCCTACCCCAGATCGGAGATGGTACAGTCCCTGCAGGGAAGGAAGAACCTCACACTGCAGCATCGATGATTGGGTCCCACCCAGCACACTGTAGAGACCTCCTCCAGGGCAGAGTGAAGATTGTGTACAGCATGGAAGGGAGACTGGATCCACTTCTACTTACTGTAATGCCTCGTTTCCACTGCGCGGATCGGTTCGGTACGGTTCGGTACGGTACGCTATTTTGGGTGTTTCCATTATGAAAGCGTGCCATTAAACCGAACCGTACCGCACCATTCAGGGTCCTGCTTCAGACGTGGGGCCATAGAAAATGGAACGGTACGGTTAGGGCGGAGTTACTGGCGTCACACGTGTGACAGCAGGAAGGTAAAGTCACCTGGTTGCATCCAGGGGGGTAGATATATTTCGCCCAGATTCAGGCTTTACGCCGACTTATACAACTAGGTGGAGTGTTGTATAAGCCCAGCTGAGGCTAGTGGGCTCATGGATGACTCATACCTCTAGGGAGAGTGTGGGGCGTCGTGCAGACAGGGAGTTGATGAGACCAGCTGAAGCTTGTCAGCTCATTTAGGCCTCTATAAGAACTCCCAGATTCATTAGGTGTTAGCTCATGCCTGGACCCAGACCTGTGTGGACTGTCTAGGGAGAGTGAACCCCTGTGCGGTGAGACAAAGCCTGTGTGGCTATTTGCTTGGACATTTAAAACCAGGGACTTAGGGACTAGGACAGCACTAGGCTGATCCCAGTTGTTAGTTAGGAAACCTGTATGTTTAGTCAGAGGTCAAGTTGACCAGGATTTATTTTGTTTATGTTTCTTTTTCTTTGCTGTGTTTTGTCACTGTAAATAGAAAATAAACCGCACCTTTTTGATTTTGAAAACCACAACCTCCGTTTGCTGGGCCTGTTTTTGTGTGGGGAGCCCATCTCGGGGGTCACACACACCCGCTGCCGAGCTAACCCCCTCACAGTTGGTGGAGAACCAGTGGCAGTTTTTTTTTAAGCCAGCATGGAGGAGATACTGAAGCAGCTGGCTCTAGCAAATGCCAATCAACAGCAGACAAATGCAGGTTTGCAAAAGAGCCTTGCAGCTCAACAACAGAACTTCGCAGCCCAGCAGCAAGCTCATCAACAGAGCCTTGCAGCCCAGCAGCAAGCTCACCAACAGAGTCTGGAAGCTCAGCAACAAGCCCAGCAGCAATCTGAGGCCCGCTTCATAGACCTGTTACAGAAGCAAGAGCAGAGACTACAACAAATGGAAGCAGTAATGCAGCAACGTCCGCAGACCAGTGAGGAAAGCCGTCCCACTAATACCGCGTCCTTTGGGGTGAGTCGTTTATTGACAAAAATGACTGGAGAGGATGATCCAGAGGTATTTTTGACCACATTTGAAAGGACTGCTGAAAGAGAAAAGTGGCCTGAGGAGCAGTGGGCTGGACTGGTGGCTCCTCTGTTAACTGGTGAATCGCAGAAGGCTTACTATGACCTAGAGCCTGACCAAGCAAAAGACTATGTGATGCTAAAAGCTGAAATATTGGCAAGGCTGGGTGTCACCCAGGCTGTCCGGGCTCAGCGTGTGCATAACTGGACTTTCCAGCTTGGAAAACCCCCCAGGTCTCAAATGTATGATCTCATTCACCTGAGCAGAAAGTGGCTACAGCCAGAGACTTTGTCCGCACCAAAGATTGTGGAACGTGTTGTAATGGATCGGTTTTTGAGAGCTCTTCCTACTGCCATCCAAAAGTGGGTAAGCCATGGAGACCCAGAGACGGCCGATGGTCTTGTGGATCGTGTGGAGAAATACTTGGCTACAGAGAACCTGACGGCCTCTTCCAGAGACACTCAGACTTTCCACCCTAAGACCAGACCATCCCCAGGGGCGGATAAGAGGATTCCAAGGGGTGAGGGTGGAGAGAGTGAGAGGGTGGGAGCTCTACCCCAAGTTTGGCGAGAACAGCCTGGGAAATCAGCGGCTCAAGAGGCGGCAAGAAGGATCGTTTGCTACCGCTGCCGGCAAGCAGGACATATTGCAGCCAATTGCCCGGTTGTGGAGGAACCCATGCAGTGTGACTTTCTGACGGGCAGACGTCAGTCGCTGTGTGCGACAGTCGCATGCACTGCCATTCGAGGAACTGAGAAACATTTATGCAAAATGTGTGTTAATGGTAGAAATGTTGTGGTATTGCTGGATTCAGGTAGCCTTGTGACCCTGATAAAGGCTGAGTTAGTTAAAACAGAGGTCTCTGGGAATAGCAAGGTAGCTGTTATTTGTGTGCATGGGGACACCCGAGAGTATCCAGTGACTACAGTGTGTTTCGAGACCCCCAAAGGTACCCTCTCTCATCCAGTGGGCTTAGTATCTCAGTTACCGCATGACGCCATTGTGGGAAGGGATTTTCCGAAGTTCTGGGAACTGTGGGATGATCCTGAGCCCCCCACTGGTGCCCCTATGTACCAGGAATGGGATAGCCAGAACTCCCCTGAGAGTGGTGAGGACTCTCCGGAATTTCCCTTATCAGTATTGGCAGGGGAGACTCAAGAAACTGGAGAGGAGCCCACCTCCTCAGACGAAAACCTACCGTCTGTGGAGTTTTCTGATCTTGAGGTTCACAGGGAAAACTTTGCCACAGAACAGTTGAAAGACCCCGCCCTAATAAAGGCACGGGAAAACGTAGTGAAAATAGATGGCGAGTTAGTGAACCCAGATAATACCTGCACTTACCCATACTTCAGCGTAGAGAAGGACCTACTGTATCGGGTGGCAAAAAGGGCAGAAGAAACCGTTGAGCAGCTTGTGGTGCCCAAACCTTACAGGAAGTTGGTGTTGGAGTTGGCCCATGGGCACATTCTTGGAGGTCATCTGGGGACAGAGAAAACCCGAGAGAGGGTATTACAGAGATTCTATTGGCCGGGGGTGATGAAGGACATAGAAAATTATTGTTCCTCCTGCCCTGTGTGTCAGAGGTCGGCCCCGATGCCACATTTCCGTAGCCCGCTGGTCCCTCTACCCATCATTGAGGTCCCGTTTGAGAGGATCGCCATGGATTTGGTAGGTCCTATAATCAAGTCCGCTAGGGGGCACCAGTACATATTAGTTATAATGGACTATGCCACCCGTTATCCAGAAGCGATCCCTCTCCGAAATACCTCGGCCAAAACCATAGCCAAAGAGCTATCTCTTGTGTTTAGCCGGGTGGGTATTTGTAAAGAACTGCTTACGGACCAAGGTACACCCTTTATGTCCCGGGTTATGAAGGAGCTGTGTAAATTGTTCAAAGTGACGCAATTACGTACATCTGTGTATCACCCCCAAACCGATGGGCTGGTTGAAAGATTCAACAAAACCCTAAAACAAATGTTGAAGAAAGTGGTGGATAGAGATGGAAAGGATTGGGACTGTCTACTTCCTTATCTGATGTTTGCTATTAGGGAGGTGCCCCAATCCTCTACGGGATTCTCCCCCTTTGAGTTACTGTATGGGAGACACCCAAGAGGGCTGTTGGATATTGCCAAGGAAACTTGGGAAAGTGAGAGTTCTCCCCACAGGAGTGTGATTGAGCATGTCGCCCTGATGCAAGACCGAATTGCACAGGTAATGCCCATCGTGAAGGAACATTTGGCCCAAGCGCAGTTAGCACAGCAGAGAGTGTACAACCGTGGAGCCAAGACCCGTACCTTTTCCCCGGGGGATAGGATACTGGTACTTGTCCCTACGGTTGAAAGTAAATTCCTTGCCAAATGGCAAGGCCCCTACGAGATAATGGAAAAAGTGAGCGAAGTGAATTACAAGGTCAGACAACCAGGAAGGCGAAAGCCCGAACAGATCTATCACGTTAATCTGTTGAAAGCCTGGAGGGATAGAGAGTCCCTAGTCGCAGACACTTGGTCACCAGCTCAAACTGGTTGTGTGATTCCTGAGGTTGGAATAGCAGCCACCTTGTCACAACCCCAACAACAGGAGGTTAAGGAGTTTGTGCTTCGCAACAAGGAGGTATTCTCTGAGCTGCCGGGAAAAACATCTGGGGTAGAGCATGACATCATTACCCCGCCCGGTGAAAGGGTGAAGTTAAAACCCTATCGGATCCCAGAGGCCCGACGGGAGGCAATACGGGAGGAAGTACAGAAAATGCTGAACTTAGGGGTGATAGAGGAGTCCCAAAGTGATTGGTCTAGTCCCATTGTGTTGGTGCCTAAACCGGATGGGAGCTGGCGATTTTGTAACGATTTTCGTCAGTTGAACAAAGTTACAAAATTTGACACCTACCCCATGCCACGTATAGATGAGTTGATCGACCGGCTGGGAACAGCCCGATACATGACGACTCTTGACCTCACAAAAGGGTATTGGCAAATCCCCCTGGCCAAATTGGCCAAAGAGAAAACCGCATTTGTAACCCCAGACGGGGCGTTCCAATATAAAAGAATGCCGTTCGGGTTACAGAATGCGCCGGCCACATTCCAGCGGAAAATGGACCAGATGCTGAGGCCCCATCGGAAGTATGCTGCGGCTTACCTGGATGACGTAATTGTCCATAGCACAGATTGGGCCTCACATCTGCCAAAAGTGCAAGCAGTCCTGGACTCTGTTCGGGAAGCGGGGTTTACGGCTAACCCCAAGAAGTGTACCATTGGGCAGGAGGAGGCCAAATATCTTGGGTACACCATTGGGAGGGGAGTAATAAAACCCCAACTCAACAAAGTCGAGGCCATCCAGAGTTGGCCACGTCCCAACAGCAAGAAGCAGGTACGAGCCTTTCTGGGAATCGCTGGGTATTATCGGCGATTCATTCCCCACTTTGCCTCTAAGGCTGTGCCCCTAACCAACCTAACGAAGGGGAAAGGGTCGGTCATGATTAAATGGACCCCCGAGGCTGAGGCGGCATTCCAATTCTTGAAACAAGCCTTGTGTAGCCAGCCAGTGTTGTACTCACCCGACTTCTCTAAAGACTTTGTCGTACAAAGTGATGCGTCAGATGTGGGGTTAGGAGCAGTATTGTCCCAGGTCTGGAACGGGGAAGAGCACCCAGTCATTTACCTCAGCAGGAAGTTGAAGTCCCATGAGGTAAATTACGCCACCGTTGAAAAGGAGTGTTTAGCGGTGAAGTGGGCTCTAGATTCCCTTCGGTACTACCTGCTAGGTAGGCACTTTGACATGGTTACGGATCACGCTCCGTTAAAGTGGATGGCTCAAAACAAGGAAACAAATAGAAGAGTGAATAGGTGGTTCCTGGCCCTCCAGGAATTCAACTTCACAGTAAAGCATCGCCCTGGCGTTCAAATGGGGAATGTGGATGCTTTGTCTCGAGTACATGAATGCCTGATTGCTGGTGTTCCAACCCCGAGGTTAAAACAAGAGGGGGGGGTATGTGACAGCAGGAAGGTAAAGTCACCTGGTTGCATCCAGGGGGGTAGATATATTTCGCCCAGATTCAGGCTTTACGCCGACTTATACAACTAGGTGGAGTGTTGTATAAGCCCAGCTGAGGCTAGTGGGCTCATGGATGACTCATACCTCTAGGGAGAGTGTGGGGCGTCGTGCAGACAGGGAGTTGATGAGACCAGCTGAAGCTTGTCAGCTCATTTAGGCCTCTATAAGAACTCCCAGATTCATTAGGTGTTAGCTCATGCCTGGACCCAGACCTGTGTGGACTGTCTAGGGAGAGTGAACCCCTGTGCGGTGAGACAAAGCCTGTGTGGCTATTTGCTTGGACATTTAAAACCAGGGACTTAGGGACTAGGACAGCACTAGGCTGATCCCAGTTGTTAGTTAGGAAACCTGTATGTTTAGTCAGAGGTCAAGTTGACCAGGATTTATTTTGTTTATGTTTCTTTTTCTTTGCTGTGTTTTGTCACTGTAAATAGAAAATAAACCGCACCTTTTTGATTTTGAAAACCACAACCTCCGTTTGCTGGGCCTGTTTTTGTGTGGGGAGCCCATCTCGGGGGTCACACACACCCGCTGCCGAGCTAACCCCCTCACACACGATACATTCCACTGATTGGTGGACAGAAAATCGTCAATGCTGACGTCAAAGCAAAGCGCCAAACAAGCACCTTGTCGCCCTCAATATAAAGGAGAAGGATGCCTGCAAACAACAGCAGGGTCTGGTCATCTGAGGAACTATCTACTTTCCTAAGGATTATTGGGGATAGCGTTATTCAGAGTGAGCTTGATGGATCAGTGAGAAACGAAAAGGTGTACAAAGATATTTCTCAACGAATGGCAGCCGAGGGATTTGAACGGACATCGGGGCAGTGCAGGGCAAAGCTTAAGAAGCTTAAAGGACAATATAAAAAAATTAAGGACGACAACAGCCGTAGTGGAAACAGTCGGAGTACTTGGAGGTGGTACGACGACATGGACGCCATTTACGGACATAGGCCGGCAAACCAAGGCAGGGAGGGTGGTCTGGACTCTGCAACTGCAATTCTCGAATCCATGGTAGACCCCTTTGGTAAGTTTTAATTTTTTTTGATGCCATAGGATTTCGCTATGCTAACCTGTAAAAAAAATATATATAACCAAATGTTTTTTTCAGAAACAGCTGATGGACTCTCCAATGATGCGTCAAACTTGTCAGATGATGGACCTTCAACGTCTTTCAGCAGCACCAGTAGTATCTCATCAAGCCAACCACAGAGTACCCAACCACAGATTAGCCTACAGAGTACCCAACCACAGAGTACGCCCAATGCACCCCGGCACAATGGTAAGACATGTGAAATGTGTGCATTTTCTTAAAATAACTAATCAGTGGGGTAGAAGAGCACTGGGTACAGAGGTGTAAGAGGTGAGAAGTGGGTTCAGCAGTGGGGCAGATGTGCAGGGGGTACAGAGGTGTAAGAGGTGAGAAGGGGGTTCAGCAGTGGGGCAGATGTGCAGGGGGTATAGATGTGTAAGAGCTGAGAAGGGGGTTCAGCAGTGGGGCAGAAGAGCAGTAGGGCAGATGTGCAGGGGTTACAGTTGTGGGGCAGTAGATAAATGTGATGTAGTCTGGTGTGGCAGATGAGAAAGGGGGTTACAGTATTGTTTTGACAGATGTTACCAAAAACACTAGTTTGATATTTTGTATATTATAGGTCATAGGAG
Source organism: Rana muscosa (assembly GCA_029206835.1). Taxonomy (NCBI): domain Eukaryota; kingdom Metazoa; phylum Chordata; class Amphibia; order Anura; family Ranidae; genus Rana; species Rana muscosa. The sequence continues at coordinate 92,926,558 of CM055118.1, read as the reverse complement.
ACGTTTGCAGTTGGATCTGCGCACAGTCATGGAGGATATGAGGGCAGCAGAAGAAAGGCAGCTGGAAAGAATTGAGAACGAATCTGAAAGGCGGTTTCAGGCACTGCGTCAGGATGCACAGGAAGCTATGCGCCAGGAGGCAGAAATCGCCCGTCAGCAGATGGAGCAGCTGTCTACCTTCAACCAGGCCTTCCTCGGTGTCCTAGGTCAGCTTGTTCAAGTCCTTTCAGCCAGTCGTGAACCCAGGTCACCACCCAGACCGTAGTGCCTTTCATGTAGCAAAGGACCTGTACCCATTTTTTTTTTATTCTTTTTTTATAAAAAAAAAATCTTAGTTTTCTTTAACAGAATATATGGAACGATGAGTTTTTTGTGAAATAAAAACCATGAGCGAATTTTTTGAGTATGTATTTTTTATTATAAAACATTATTAACAATATAGCAAAAAGGTATTAAAATTTTTAATAAATCATGGTAAAAATTTAAACATTGAGGTGCAGCATCAGAGCCTGGCGTATTTCACTGCACTCTTCTTCCATATCATGGGGTGCTATTACTGGTACTGGCTCTTCTGAAGATGTATTCCAATCCTGGTCAAAGTCTTCTCCATGACTTTCACAAAGATTGTGAAGAGCACAGCAGGTAAGCACCATGGATTTGGCAAGTTTAATGTCACTGTCATTCCTCTTCATAAGACACCTCCATCTACCCTTCAGTCTTCCAAAAGCATTTTCCACTACGACACGTGCCCTGGATGTTTTTTTGTTGTAGGTTTGCTGTTCTGTTGTCAGGCGGCCATTGTCAGGAAATGGTTTCAGGAGCCAATTTTGTAAAGGGTAGGCAGAGTCCCCAAGAACATAATACCCAACATTGACCCCACAAATGTTCTTAGTGGAACCAGGGTACAGTCCTCCCTGGCCAACCCAGTCCCAAAATGTGGACAATCGTAGAACACGAGCATCATGCAAACTCCCAGGCTTTCCTACATTCACATTCCAGAATAGTCCCTTGCCATCCACTACTCCCTGGAGGATGATAGAATGCCAGCCTTTCCGGTTGAAATAGTCAGTGTGGTATTCTTGTGGTGCTATTATTGGTATGTGTGAGCCATCAATAGCACCAACACACTGTGGAAGGCCCCACCTGTTCTCAAAGTACTCAGCCATGTCTTTAAGCTTTTCCCTGTCCGGAAAATGCACAATTTCAGGAGCTAGCAATGTGCAGACAGCCTTACAGAAGTCCTGCGCACACCGGCACACTGAAGATTTACTGACACCGAAAAGATGACCAATACTTCTATATTCACTGTTGGTAGCCAGCTTCCACAGTGCAATGGCAACTCTTTTCCTCACTGGCAAACTGGCTCTGAAGTTGGTGCTTTGCTTCTCCATCGCTGGACGTAGCTTGGTACAAAGGTATGAGAAGGTTTCCTCAGACATTCTAAAATTCTGCACCCACTGTGTGTGTGTGAATCCCGGGACGGTCACATCCCACCACTCATTGGCACGGGGGAAAGCCCAAATGACTGGTCGCCGGCGCTGATTTGCCAAAAGCAGAAGCATCTAAAAAAAAAAAAAACACAGATGGTAACATATCACAAAAAAAAAAACATTACACATATATAACATATGTGTCTGGTGGGTCATTGTGTGTGTGTGCATGTCAGGTAGGTGGGTCAGTGTGTATGTGTAAGTCAGGTAGGTGGGTCAGTGTGTGTATGTGTAAGTCAGGTAGGTGGGTCAGTGTGTGTTTGCATGTCAGGTAGGTGGGTCAGTGTGTGTGTGTATTTAAGGTAGGTAGTGTGTATGTCAGGTAGGTCTGAGTTAAGTCGGTCAGTTGTGCTTACCCTATAGCGCTGCCGTCTTTGTCTTTGCCGCACAAAGGTGTACTTCTCCTCCCGGCTAAACATCCAAGCTAGCAAATTTCTTTTCTTCAATGCTGTTTTTCTCATTGCCGCTCGCAACCTTCTCTCATACAGTGCGGCATGTATTTGGACTACAAAGAACCAAAAGGCCAGTAGAAAAAACACAAGCTGCTGGATAACCTCCATTATTGTTTTTGTTGTGTAGCTGGCGCTGACTGACGCTGCGTCACGTTTCTCGTCGCACTAGTGTGACATCACGCAAGGCATTTTTTCTAAAATCTGTATGGCCCCTGGCGGTCCGACTTGCAGTGGAAACGCTCACGAGAATAGACCGGACCATTCTAACCGTTCCAAACCGTACCGACCCGAACCGTTCCGCTCAGTGGAAACGTAGCATAAGTCTCCACTGCTCTGCATACTGTCTTGTGAACCTGCTCTGTACTTTTCAGTGCAGGTTTATTGAAAGTGAAAGTAAAATTCTTCAACAGGTTAGGAATTAGTGTGACATTTCAGGTGCTACATAAGATGTAATCCACATACACATTATATCTTCTAAAAATAATGATTTTTAATTAGATATAATGTGTACAGTATGTGGATTATATCTTATGTAGCACCTGAAATGTCACACTAATTCCTAACCTGTTGAAGAATATACACAGCAAAGGATGTGATTTCTTATCCCAGCCCAAGAAAGTACAGAAGAAGCCCACTCTTGCAGTGTGGGGGAGGGGAAGGGGAGAAGGCGGTATAGCCTTTTTTTACTTACCTGATTATGCTCCAGCCAGCTCCAGCGTTCTGCTCCTCCCTAAGACCCCTTTCACACTGGAGCGTATTGCAGGTGCTATAGCGTTAAAAATAGCGCCTGCAATCCGCCCTTAAAAAGCTGCTCCATTGTCTCCAGTGTGAAAGCCCCGAGGGCTTTCACACTGGAGCGGTGCGCTAGCAGGACGGTAAAAAAAGTCCTGCTAGCCGCATCTTTGGAGCAGTGTATATACCGCTCCTCCACCGCTGCTGCCCATTGAAATCAATAGGACAGCGCAGCTATACCGCTCGCAATGCGCTGCTTCATCGGTTTTAGCCCTTTCTCAGCCGCTAGCGGGGGTAAAACCACCCCGTTAGCGGCTGAAATGCGCCGCAAATCCACCATAGCGTCGGCGGTAAAACTAGCGGCGTTTTACCACCGACGCTATGGGCGGCTCAGTGTGAAAGGGGTCTAACGCATCATCACATATAGAGGAAGATTAACTCCGTATGGTATGAAGTGGAGGCTGGAGTGTGACCAATGTCAGTCCTAACATACACAGGAGCTGCAGGGGACCAGTAACAGAATTGCAGAGAGAAAGGGTGAAGCAAGGGATAAGGTAAAGCTGGGTACACACAGATCAGATTTCATCGGGTTCAGCAGGGGCTGAATTTTGATCGGTGTGTAACCCTCTATGTTAGGCAGAAACCCATTGTTATATCATCTTCTGCTGGAAATCCTTGCTCAATTAGCTGCTTGCAGCCAAACCGCACCAGTGTATTCTGTCAGGGGACAGTCACAGTAAGGGGGGATTCCCACATCCACCCACTTGTGTGGAGGGAGGAATCTGTCAGCCACTTGCTTGAGCCCCATCTTCATCCAGCAATGTGCACAAGAGCAGTTGGTCTCTGATTGGCTGTTTGTTTTAAGTGCACTGTACATTTGATTTGCAGCACTGGAAGTTTGGTAGTAACTCCAATGGGCTGTGGGTCCTGCTGGGAGCAGGCCACTGACCTGTGGGTCCTGCTGGGAGCAAGCCACTGACCTGTGGGTCCTGCTGGGAGCAAGCCACTGACCTGTGGGTCCTGCTGGGAGCAAGCCACTGACCTGTGGGTCCTGCTGGGAGCAAGCCACTGACCTGTGGGTCCTGCTGGGAGCAAGCCACTGACATGTGGGTCCTTCTGGCCGCCAGCCGACCTGTGGGTCCTGCTGGCCGCCAGCCGACCTGTGGGTCCTGCTGGCCGCTGGGGTCCTCCTGGCCGCTGGCCTGTGGGTCCTCCTGGCTGCTGACCTGTGGGTCAGTGTTCAGTGGGCCACTTGGCTGGACTTGCCCCCCAGGCCTAAGGCTGCCAGCCCTCCCCTGACACCTGGCCTAAGCCATTAGTCATAAGACCATTTTTAGCTACCACCAAAAGAGTGTCAAAGCAATCTAAGATTGCATGTCACATATTTTAAATAACCCTCCCCATTAATGCAACGTGTGGACTCATGTTTCATGAATTGTGTGATTTTTCACCCCTTCCAAGCCAAAGATTAGGTGATTTCAAGTCCCCTGAACCAGTGGAGCTGCTTGCGGGAACCTTGACAGCTCAGGATCACGGGAGGTAAGCACAGCGGGGACCAATGTTAGGCCATCTTTACAAGCCTATAAATGTGAACTAATCCTTTAAAGTAGGGTGACCAGACATCCCCAGTTTCAGGGGACAGTCCCCGGATTGAGGACACTGTCCCCGGACCAAATCTGTCCCCGGTTTTGTCCCCGGATAAGATTTGAACAGGAGCTGGGGCAATTTCAAAGACAGTCAGTGCAGAATAATAAAAAAAAAAAAAATCTGAATTACACACCCCCGGTCTGCCGCTCCTACTAGCTTAGGGGGGTGTATTTTTTTCCATTATCTGTACCCCTTTCTGATGATCATGTGCTGGTCGGAGCGGAGTGAATACTTCTTAAGTTTCGGGCGCATGTTCTTCTGCCTTGGCTCAAGTCCCGGCCAGCCGTCTGCCTGCTTATCTCCTTGACTTCCCTGGTGGAGTGATCTTCCTCCTCTCCCCACCCAGTAGTAGCCAGGGCCTGGAGAGTAATACTTGACAGGCTGTGAGGTGGGCGGCGGCGACGAGCAGAGAGTCGCTGATTGCCGCCATTACTAGTATAAAAAAAAAATATGTCCCCGGATTTCATTTTAAAAATCTGGTCACCTTACTTTAAAGGGGTTGTACAGGTTCGTTTTTTATTTTCAAAATAGGTTCCTTTAAGCTAGTGCATTGTTGGTTCACTTACCTTTTCCTTCGATTTCCCTTCTAAATGTTTTTTTTCTTTGTTTTCTTTGTCTGAATTTCTCACTTCCTGTACCTCCTCAGTAAGCTGTTCAGTAAGCTGTTCTGACTGACTCAACACCACTCGGATGATGGTGTGAAGTTTACTGAGGAGAAACAGGAAGTGAGAAATTCAGACAAAGAAAAAAAACATTTAGAATAAGGTGACCAGATTTCTAAAATGAAATCCGGGGACATATTTTTTTTTGTACTAGTAATGGCGGCAATCAGCGACTCTTTGCCCGTCGCTGCCCGCCTCGCAGCCTGTCAAGTCTTAAGCCCTGTACACACGATCGGATTTCCTATGGATTCTAATCCGATGGATTTTTCCATCGGAAATCCGATGAAGCTGACTTCCATCAGTCTTGCCTACACACTATCAGTCAAAAATCCGACCGTCCCAAACGCTGTGACGTAAAACACTCAGATGAGCCGAGAAAAATGAAGTTCAATGCTTCTGAGCATGCTTCGACTTGATTATGAGCATGCGTGGGTTTTTTGTCCGATGGAGTTCCACACAGACGATCGGAATTTGCTATCGTTTTTTTCCCCCATCGGATAAATTTAAAACATGTTTTATTTTTTCTCACCGATGGAAAAAAGACCGATGGGGCCCATACACGATCGGTTTGTCCGATGAGAAAAGTCCATCGGACTGTTTTCTTCGGTAAAACCGATCGTGTGTACACGGCATGACTCTCCGGGCCCCGGCTACTACTGGGAGGACGGCTGGCCAGGACTTGAGCCAAGACAGAAGAACATGTAAGCGGGAGCAGAATGGGCGCCCAAGACTGAAGAAATATTCCCTCCGCTCCGACCAGCACATGATCATCAGAAAGGGGCACAGATAATGGAAAAAAAATACACCCCCTAAGCTAGTAGGAGCGGCGGAGCGCGGGGGAGTGTAATTCAGATTTTTTTTTTTTTTATTCTGCACTGACTGTCTTTGAAATTGCCCCAGCCCCTGTTCAAATCCAATCCGGGGACAAAACTGGGGACAGGCTTGGTCCGGGGACAGTGTCCTCAATCCGGGGACTGTTCCCTGAAACCGGGGATGTCTGGTCACCCTAATTTAGAAGGGAAATCGAAGGAAAAGGTAAGTGAACCAACAATGCACTAGCTTAAAGGAACCTATTTAGAAAATAAAAAAACAAACCTTTACAACCCCTTTAAGGTCCTATTTCAGACATTTCCTGGTCTATCCCTGTCTCCCAGTTCTGCTTTTAAGTTGTCATTAGGCCTCTAATGAAGACTATAAGTTACCATTTCCACACACATTACACAGGCATTATCCAATGTTGTCACTCACCATCTACAGAACAACCCTAAAAAATACCTAGATGCAACGAGCGCTGGAGCACATGCATGTAGGCAGGGGTGGCTGCAAAGAGCTTACAAGATATCAGTAGCACTGGGATGCAACAAAGGATGAAGAAAGAATGAAAACAAGTATTTCATTTTTAGAAGGGCAATTGGTTATTAAACCCATGCCTCGTACACACGACGAGAGCTTTTCGTCGGGAATCCCGACCGTGTGTATGCTCCATCTGACTTTTTCCCTCAGGAAAACTGCCGGAAAAAAAAAGAGAGCAGGATCTCTTTTTTCCCATCAGGAAAAAATCCTAGCGGGAAAACCGTTCGTCTGTATGCTTTTCCGACAGGAAAAAACGCACATGCTCGGAAACAATTCAACGCATGCTTGGAAGCATAGAACTTCACTTTGTCGGCTCGTCGTAGTCTCTTACGTCACCGCTTTCTTGGCAGTCAAAAGTTCACCGGACTTTTGTGTGACCGTGTGTATGCAAGGCAGGCTTGAGAGGAATTCCGTCAGGAAAACCATTGTTTTTTTTTCCAACGGGAAAATCGGTCGTGTGTACGTGGCATCAGTGTTTCATAAGTCTAAATGACTATTAGTTAAGGTTTATATGTTCTTTAACCACTTAACGACCGCCCACCGCCGATTTACGTCGGCAGAATGGCACGGACAGGCAGAATCACGTAGATCTACGTGATCGCCTTTGTGCAGTTGGGGGGTCCATCCGGACCCCCCTTCACTGCAGTGAGCGGCCGTTAAGTGTTCGGGAGCGATCAGGCATGAGGGGGGGGGCGCTCGATTCCGCCCCCCCCTCGCGATCGCTCCCGGCCAATGAAAATGCTTCCTCCGCCATGTGATGTAAACAAGGCTGGAGGAAGTGATGTCATCTCCCTCGCCGCGGTCTTTCCGTTCCCGGCGCCGAGCAGAGAGGAAGCAGGTTAGTGCACTAACAGTCCACTGACACGTAGGTACACATAGGCACACAAATCACCCCCCAGTCACCCCCAGATCACCCCCCAGGTCACCCCAAAGCCCCCAATCACAGTGTCACTGATTGCAGTGATCATTTATTTTACTGATCACTGCATTTAGTGTCATCTGTGATTGTAAAAAGTTGCAGGGCAGTTAGGATTAGGCCCCTTTAGGTCCAGGGTAGCCCCCTAACCCCCCCTAATAAAGGTTTAACCCCTTGATCACCCCCCAGGTAACCCTTTCACCCCCTAACTTCAGCGTCACTAAGCGATTGTTTTTCCGATCGCTGTATTCGTGTCGCTGGTGTTTTAGATAGGCAGTTATTTTTTTTTAGGTTCGCCGCAGGTTTTTATTAGTGTCAGGTACCCCCATATATTATTTTAACCCCCTGATTGCCCCTAGAGTTAACCCTTTCACCAGTGATCGCCGTATAAGCGTCACTGGTGTCACTGGTTAGCCAGTAAGTTATTTAGTTATTTAGGTTACCCGTCAGGTTTTTATATAGTGTCAGGTACCCCCATATTTAACCTAATAAAGATTTTAACCCCCTGATTGCCCCTAGTTAACCCTTTCACCAGTGATCACCATATAAAGGTTACGGGTGACGCTGGTTGATTAGTTTGCTTTTTATAGCATCAGGGCACCCGCCGTATATAACCCAATAAAGGTTTAACCCCCCTGATCGCCCGGCGGGTGAGATCAATTAGGTTTTAGCGCCAGAGAGGGTCTGCGTCGCCCCAGGCAGTGTTAGGTTAGTGACAGTAACGCTAACACCCACGCGCAAAGCATACATCCCCCTTAGTGGTATAGTATCTGATCAGATCTGATCAGATCTATACTAGCATCCCCAGCGGTTTAGGGTTCCCAAAAACGCAGTGTTAGCGGGATCAGCCCAGATACCTGCTAGCGCCTGCGTTTAGCCCCTCCGCCCAGCCCAGCCCAGCCCAGCCCACCCAAGTGCAGTATCGATCGATCACTGTCACTTACCAAACACAACACACATAACTGCAGCGTTCGCAGTGCTTGGTTTTTGGGGCCCTGTACGCGGCTAGGCTCCCAAAAAGTCCCACACATGTGGTATCCCCGTACTCAGGAAAAGCAGCAGAATGTATTTTGGGGTGCAATTCCACATATAACCATGGCATGTGTGAGCAATATATCATTTAGTGACAACTTTTTGTACATTTTTTTTTTCTTTTTGTCATTATTCAATCATTTGGGACAAAAAAAAAAAATATTCAATGGGGTCAACATGCCTCTCAGCAAATAGCTTGGGGTGTCTACTTTCCAAAATGGGGTCATTTGGGGGGGTTTTGTGCCATCTTGGCATTTTATGGCCTTCAAAACTGTGATAGGTAGTGAGGAGTGAAATCAAAAATTTATGCCCTTAGAAACCTTGAAGGCGGTGCTTGGTTTTTGGGGTCCCGTACGCGGCTAGGCTCCCAATAAGTCCCACACATGTGGTATCCCCGTACTCAGGAGAAGCAGCAGAATGTATTTTGGGGTGTAATTTCACATATGCCCATGGCATGTGTGAGCAATATATCATTTAGTGACAACTTTGTGCAAAAAAAAAAAAGTTTGTCATATTCCCGCAACTTGTGGCAAAATATAAAATATTCCATGGACTGAACATGCCTCTCAGTAAATAGCTTGGGGTGTCTACTTTCCAAAATGGGGTCATTTGGGGGGGGTTTTGTGCTATTTTGGCATTTTATGGCCTTCGAAACTGTGATAGGTAGTGAGGAGTGAAATCAAAAATTTGCGCCCTTAGAAATCCTGAAGGCGGTGCTTGGTTTCCGGGGTCCCGTACGTGGCTAGACTCCTAAAAAGTCCCACACATGTGGTATCCCCGTACTCAGGAGAAGCAGCAGAATGTATTTTGGGGTGCAATTCCACATATAACCATGGCATGTGTGAGCAATATATCATTTAGTGACAACTTTTTGTAATTTTTTTTTTTTTTTCTTGTCATTATTCAATCACTTAGGACAAAAAAAAAAAATATTCAATGGGCTCAACATGCCTCTCAGCAATTTCCTTGGGGTGTCTACTTTCCAAAATGGGGTCATTTGGGGGGGTTTTGTACTGCCCTGCCATTTTAGCACCTCAAGAAATGAGATAGGCAGTCATAAATTTAAAGCTGTGTAAATTTCAGAAAATGTACCCTAGTTTGTAAACGCTATAACTTTTGCGCAAACCAATAAATATACGCTTATTGACATTTTTTTTACTAAAGACATGTGGCTGAATACATTTTGGCCTAAATGTATGACTAAAATTGAGTTTATTCGATTTTTCTTATAACAAAAAGTAGAAAATATCTTTTTTTTTCAAAATTTTCGTTCTTTTTCCATTTATATCGCAAAAAATAAAAATCGCAGAGGCAATCAAATACCATTAAAAGAAAGCTCTATTTGTGGGAAGAAAAGGACGCAAATTTCATTTGGGTACAACATTGCATGTCCGCACAATTTACAGTTAAAGCAGCGCAGTGCCGAATCCCAAAAACAGGCTTGGTCCTAATGGCCCGAAATGGTCCGGGGCTTAAGTGGTTAAAAATGTTCTTGATGCTGAAGATGTGTTTTTATGCTGAACTAGCTTCATCCATTCTTGTTCCCTCCAGAGATATATAGCATATACACTAAGGAACACACATTGCACATGTCAGTTTCAGCAATTAGGCAGTGTCTATTAACATTTTCTAGTTTGTCTTAAAATATTCAGCGATACTAAAATAGTCCTAGAAAAACAACTTAAATGTATTTGTCCTAATTTCCTCCAGTAAAGACGATAGTCTCTAGAGAGGAAAACAGATTTGAAAGATCTGTTACATAATATATTACCATAGGGCAACTAAGTTAACTCCAAAATGTTATCTTCAAGAAAAAAAGATAACAGTATTTGGACAATACTTGGAGACTTGGTGTCTCTGAAAATAAACACCCCCCCAACCCCTCCCATATTCAACTTACCTGCAATCCATGTTGGTGACTTAAACCCCATACACATGGGCAGAATGTCGGGAGACATTTGCTGGTTAAAAAAACAAACTGGCCAACATTCTGCATGTGTATATGTCGCTCTGTCTGACAGAAGCCAATGGCAGAGAGCGCTGATCGGAGTGTTCTGGCGGGGGCTGTCCCCCTGTCAGAACACAACAGCTCACCGGGGGAGATTGCTGGACTAACCTTGCATGGTTAGTACAGTGTCTCCAACCGGAGCTCTCAGTTGGCACTGGCACAGGCACTGCCAGGCAGCCAGAGACAGAGCCAGAGGAGGAGAGGAGAGCCACCCGACCGAGCACCGAGCGGGGATCTCATAGTGATATGGCGCGGTGACTGCATTGTAATTCCCGGCTTCTGGAGCCTGCAGCACCTATGATGAACGTCACACGCCCCGCAGTCCCGGCATTGGACCAGTGGGATGTCCATCATAGGCGCTGCAGGCTCCAGAAGGCAGGACCTGCTATGTCACTCGGCTGCGCTCGGGCTCGGGGCTAATAGTGGAGCTGTGAATACCCGAGACTCTGGGCTTTTTGGGGGCCCACTCGGGGGTCCAGCCCCCCTCAGCCCACCCTCCTGACGCCACTGAGTGAGAGTGTCCAAGTCCAAGTCCAAGTGCAATGTAAATAACTTGTATTGAAGTATTGCAAAGACAGTTCACAATAACCAGTGGGAAAACAGCCCAACCGGGAACACTAACGGGTTTAAACAGCGTGCAGAGAGTAGGTTTCAGCCGAACTGACAGGAGGGGCAGAATTCAGCCTGACTGTCTTTTGCCCATGCAGGAAGATGTCTAGAGAAGTTGTGAACCCTATGCTTTGCCTCCTCATTAGGAGCCGTTCCCTGCCACTAGGGGTGAATGATTTTAGATAGAAATGAGGGCTTAGATGTTTGCCAAAAAAAGTCAAGTTTTGCTTATTAGCAATAGTTCTGCATCATCTGCATAAAGTTGTAAAGGAAGAGAAGCCTGGAGCAAAAAAAGAAAATAGCGCAGGGCTTACATGACAGGGGAAACAGGGGACAGAGTGGCTAAAATGAGAGAGCTACCCTAATTGGGGCAGCTGGAGGAGAAGGGGACATAGGCAGTAAAAAGGAGATGGCCCCTCCCCAGCGTTCAGTGACAGTGTAAGGAGCGAGCTTAGCTGGTGTCCAGCATGTCGGAGGTGGACAGACTGTTGGCCCAGCTGCGGGGTGGAGGCGGCATCATGGGGTGCGAAGTGGCTGCAGGAGCAGCTGTCTACTGTAATTGCCGATCAGGCATCCGGAGCATCCCCGGACTCCTCCCCCAGGGCACCGGGAGTCCTGTACAGGCTCCTTCAGGACTGCCTGCTAAGCGTTCGGCTGGGCCCACTGTAGGTGGTCCTGGGAGGAATCCCCCTCAAGGACGGAGCTTGGCGGGCATGTCCTCCGGGAGTACCGGAGTCCCCCCTCGGGCCGCCCAACAGCATAAGTAGGACCATGCGAGCGCCGCCCCTGGCGTTGAGTCAGCGGGGGCAGGGCCTTGGCACAGGAATCGATCATCAGCAGCCACGGGCCCTCCACAGCAGCAGCCGCCGGCTCTCCAGCTCCTAGCCGGCATCATCTGAGGCCTGAAGTATGGAAGGATGCAGGATGGCAGAGAGGGGAGTGCTCCAAAGTCCCAGGGAAAGCGACCAGGAAATCGGTGGGCGGATCTGTTGTAAGGAGGCGGGGCCTGCAGCCACGCGGATCCTTGGCATCCAGGGATAGATCCCCTGGAGGGCTGTCGGTGAGAGAGGAAGAAGTGGCGGTCGAGTGATCGGAGGGCGAGCTGTCCATGTCAGAAGAGGAGGAGCCTGGAGGACGACCTGCAGCAATGGAGGTGGGACCTTCGGCTGGTGGGACCCTTCCTAGGCATCCTGGTAAGTCCAATTGTGCTTATTTTTGTTCTATTAGATATGAGGGGGATGAGGGGGTGGACCTAGGTCCCTTAGGGAGTTGCCGTACACGCGGGCAGAGTTGCCCGTCGGGTATCCCCTGGCCAATTTGATCCGTGACCACGCTCCGGCGGATACAGGGTTACAGGGGTTCCTGGCGGGTTTGAAGGAACTGGTCTAGAGGTTTGAACCTGGGATGAGTGGACAAGCCACCCCTGTGATGGCCTGGGTCCCTCCTCCTCCTCCTGCAACGGCTGTCGGCAAGTGCGGCGGGGGTCAATTCTTCCACTCATTTTGTGCACCTGGTAAGGGAGCATAGGGAGGATTTGCAAGTGTGGCACTCATTCTTGGACTCTTTTAACGGATGGGCATTTTGGATGTCAGGGCCGGTTAGTAACTTTGACCTGGAACTTTACACAGATGTGGCCGGCTTGTCTGTATTTGGGGGCTTTTTTCAGGGCCGTTGGAGTGCAGGGCCTTGGCCGGATTCGTGGAAAGAGGCAGGTTTTATCCGTAATCTGATATTGCTGGAATTGTTTCCGGTGGTGCTGGCCGTGGAGCTGTGGGGAGAGTCTTTCAGGTACCTGAAAGTGCGCTTTCATGGGGACAATCTGGGGGTGGTACAGGTCATAAACAAGGTATCGGCCTCGTCTCCGCCCATGGTTCGGCTGCTCCAACACTTAGTGTTGCGTTGTCTGCAGTTAAATGTTTTGATTTATGCTGTGCACCTCCCAGGAGTTGAGAACGTCATAGCTGGCGCTTTGTCTCACTTTCAGTCGGACAGGTTTTGGGAGTTGGCGCCGGCGGCGGAGCAACGCAGAGTTCCTTGTCTCGACTGGCTGTGGAAGATTGCCTTGGCGTCGTCTTCGGATGGATCAGACGGTCTGTAAGTGATACGACGTGGGCTGCATATAGCAGGTAGGGATGAGCTTCGAGTTCGAGTCGAACTCATGTTCGACTCGAACATTTCCTGTTCGCATGTTCGCCGAACAGCGAACAATTTGGGGTGTTCGCGGCAAATTCGAAAAGCCGCCGATCACACTGTAAAAGTCTATGGGAGAAATCTAAAGTGCTAATTTTAAAGGCTTATATGCAAGTTATTGTCATAAAAAGTGTTTGGGGACCCGCGTCCTGCCCCAGGGGACATGTATCAATGCAAAAAAAAAGTTTTAAAAACTGACGTTTTTTCGGGAGCAGTGATTTTAATAATGCTTAAAGTGAAACAATAAAAGTGAAATATTCCTTTAAATTTCGTACCTAGGGTGTGTGTATAGTATGCCTGTAAAGTCGCTTGTTTCCCGTGCTTAGAACTGTCCCTGCACAAAGTGTCATTTCTGAAGGAAAAAAAGTCATTTAAAACTCACTCGCGGCTATAAGGAATTGTCGGCTCCAGGCAATACAGAGAAAAGTCATTGATAAAAAAAAATAAAAAATGCGTGGGGGTCCCCCCAAATTCAATTACCAGGCCCTTCAGGTCTGGTATGGATATTAAGGGGAACCCTGCCGCAAATTAAAAAATATCCATACCAGGCCCTCCAATGGCGTGGAGTTCCCCCAAAAATCCATACCAGACCCTTTATCCGAGCACGCAATCTGGCAGGCCGCAGGAAAAGAGGGGGGGACGAGAGAGCCCCCCCTTCCTGAACCGTACCAGGCCACATGCCCTCAACATGGGGAGGATGTCCCCATGTTGATGGGGACAAGGGCCTCATCCCCACAACCCTTGCCCGGTGGTTGTGGGGGTCTGCGGGCAGGGGGCTTATCAGAATCTGGAAGAAGGGGACCCCCAGATCCCGGAAGAAGGGGTACCCTTACTGTTGTGTTACACTATGTGATTATTCTTGCTCTGTGTCTTTAAGATCTGTCCCCTTCTTTCTAGCTGAACTCTCTCTCTCACCGTAGTTCTTTATATTTCTCCTCCCACTTCCTGACTCTGGTCATTACTCCTGTATATCTTCCATGCTAAACATCTTACATGTGGCTTACAACTGCAACGTTTTTCTACCTATGAATATCCATCATTAAACGGAACATTCGAAAGGATTCATCGTCTGTCGTCCTAACTGTGAGTTTATTCATTGAGTTAAGCTGCCTGTATCGATGCAAGGGATGAATATCAAACCAGCTTGTGTAAGGCCTACTTAAACCTGGAGATGAACTTTATCGCTTTGTAGTTGAGACAGAACAGTAGAAAAACGGCGTTTCACAGCCTAATTACAAGATTTCTGCATGTCAGTACTTAAACAGACAAGATTTACTGCCCTCATAGCAAGACAGAAGGGACAGAGCAGCACATGGCAGCCTTATAGCCTGAGACAATCTGCACAGTGTCATATTTCAGCACACAGATCCTGCCTGCTTTCACAGTCAGTCTGCTATCATGAGTGACCAAGCTTCTGCATGTGAACTCACATCTACCTCCCCACAAGTTCCTGAAGAAACTGAGTTACCCAAACGCTCAGTTAAACCCACTTGGAAAGTAATGGAGAATTATGAAGCTTCAAGGACTGAATTGTCAAATAACTTGGAATTAGTCTGGGAGAAAATCCTTGCTGAAGCCAATACAGTGTCTGTTGAATGTGAACTACTGACACTAGAGGGCGCCATTAAACAACTTTCTGCCTCATATGAGCTTTATCAGCTTACCAGCATCAAATTCACTAATGTCTTACAAAACATGAAGTCAGAAAATGCGATGACGCAATTAAACCACGTCAACAGTCTTAATATTGAAAGAGACAGCTTTATCCAGCAAACCAGATTAAAGGCAGAAGCAAAAATAAAGCTGTTACAGGACACTGCATCTCACAGATCTGTTTCCACCAGACGTTCTAAAAACTCGTCAAGATGCCATAGTTCAAGATACTCAACACTCAGTGAGCGACTTATTAATGCCCGGGCTGAAGTGGAAGCCAGCAAAGTGCAGGTGGCATATGCAGAAAAAAGAGCAGAGTTGGAAGCGCAGTCAGCACGACAAAGAGCAACAATGGAAACCTTAAATGAACAGTGTAAACATGACGCAGCTATGGCAAAGCTAAGGGTCCTACAGCAAGCTATCAGTGCAGACGAAGGTGCAAGTGAGAAAGACAGCATTAACCTAAACATAGCAGATATGGAAGACCCCCTCAAACGCACTAAAGACTATGTCCTAAGCCACTGCAGTGCACACTCCATTGTCTCCAATGCTCCCGACTACATAGAGACTCCTTCACAGCTTCAAGTTAAAGAGGTTCCAGCAACTTCCTGCACTCAAAATCACTCCACTGCATTTCCTACCTGTCTACCTTGCCTGCCTTTATACGTCACAGAGCATCAGCGCAAGCTTCAAGCAAGTCATCAATCTCCAGTCATCGGTACAGCCTTGAATCAACATACCATTGGAACAACTGACTTCAAGCAAGCAACTCACCTGGATGCATCTGCTGCAGCATATTTCCCTGTGTCCTTTAACAACAATGTCAAAGATAACGCAATCAGCACCATACAGCCAACAGCATCTCACATAAAGGCGGAGACAACTGAGACAGAAGAGTTTGTGAGGTACATGCTTCGCAGAGAGCTCACAAAGACTGGTCTTACAAGTTTTGATGACCAACCTGAGAACTACAGAAGTTGGAAATGTGCCTTCAGAACTACAATCAGCAATATTGGCATTACAGCTGGTCAAGAATTGAATCTGCTGATCAAATGGCTTGGTCCTCTATCTGCTGCACGTGTTAAGCCATTAAGATCGGTTTTCATGGACAATCCTACTGCAGGCCTCACAGCTGCATGGGAGCGACTAGAGCAAAGTTATGGCAGTCCAGAAGCTATAGAAAATGTTTTGTTCATGCGTCTGGAAACTTTCCCAAAGATATCCGGTAAGGACAACAAGGAGTTCCAGAGACTGAGTGACCTTCTCCTTGAGCTTCAGCTAGCCAAGACAGACCCAAAACTACCTGGACTCAGTTACCTTGACACTCCAAGAGGGGTAAACCCAATTGTCTCCAAGCTCCCGTATGGTTTGCAAGAGAAATGGACTGCACTAGGGTCATCATACAAAAGAGAGAACAAGGTTTCCTTCCCTCCATTCTCTTTCTTCTGTGAATTCATCAGGAAAATTGCAGAGACCAAGAACGATCCAAGTTTTTCCTACGGTGAGTACAGTCTCTTCTCACCCTTTCCTAAGAGTACCAGTCTTCAGGGCTACTACAGAAACCATAGAGGCCCAGTGTCCGTGAAAAAGACTGACATCCTTCCCACTCCTACCACAGTTCTGGCCACGAACAAACAGAGTAGGAAGATCGAAAACCCTAACAAAGAGTGTCCCATACACAAGAAGCCACACCCCCTCAATAAATGTATCGGCTTTAGAAAAAAGCCTCTGGAAGAGCGCAAGTAGCTTTTAAAGACATTTAGGGTATGTTTCATGTGCTGTGCTTCTACAGAACATTTTGCAAGGGACTGTAATGTGTCCATCAAGTGCATAGAGTGTGGCTCTGAAGAACATGTGCAAGCCCTCCATCCTCTTGAGCCCAGCTCTGCACAACCTGCCAACACTCCTCCCAGGTTAACGCATGGCGGGGAGAATACAGACCAAGTGTCTAATTCTACCATCATTTCTTCATCCTGCACTGAAGTTTGTGGAGAAGACCGCTGTGGTAAGTCCTGTGCTAAAATATGCTTGGTGAACATTACCACAAGGATCAACCAGAAAAGTCTCTAAAGGCATATGCTATCTTAGACGATCAGAGCAATCGATCACTTGCAAAATTGGAATTGTTCAATCTATTTGAAATAAAAGGCGAAGCTCATCCTTACACCTTGGGTACCTGTAGTGGAACTATAGAGGTTTCTGGAAGAAGGGCTCATGGACTCATGGTATCTTCTCTCAAAGGTAACTTGCAATTACCCTTACCTACACTTGTTGAGTGAAATCAGATACCTGCTAACAGGGAAGAAATCCCTACTCCAGCTGCTGCTTTCCATCACCCTCACCTCAAGGTAATAGCAAATGAAATACCGCCGCTTGACAAAGATGCTCAGATCCTTCTTCTGTTAGGAAGAGACATTCTAAGAGTTCACAAGGTACACAGACAAGTCAGTGGACCCCCAGATGCCCCATTTGCCCAGCGCACGGATCTAGGGTGGGTCATCATAGGCAATGTCTGCATAGGCAAAATGAAAAGACCTACCAACATTTCGTCATTCAAGACAAATGTTCTGCCAAATGGCCGAAACACTTACTTTGAGCCATGCCCACATCACTACTGGCTGAAAGAGAAGATAGCCAGCCACGAATGGCAACATGGTATCTCAGGTGACACAAGCCCTTTCTCCTGCCATAATGGCGACTTCGGCTCTACAGTGTTTAATGCAACCAGTGAAGATGACATACTGGCTCCTTCAATGGAAGACAAAGAATTCATCAAGGTAATGGACAATGAGTTCTTTCAAGATGACTCCAATAACTGGGTAGCACCCCTACCCTTTCGTCTCCCAAGAGAGAGATTGCCCAACAACTTACAGCAGGCCATCAGTAGATTCTCCTCCTTAAAGCGAAACTTAAGCAGGAAACCAGAGATGCAAAAGCACTTTGTGGACTTTATGCAAAATGTATTTGACAGAGATCATGCAGAGCCTGCTCCCCCACTAAAGGAGGGAGAAGAATGCTGGTACCTTCCATCCTTTGGCGTGTATCACCCACGCAAATCAGACCAAATCAGAGTTGTCTTTGATTCCAGTGCTCAGCACGAAGGTGTTTCTCTTAACAACATGCTCCTTACTGGACCCAACTTGAACAACAGTCTAACAGGAGTCTTGATTCGTTTCAGACAAGCGCCTGTAGCAGTAATGGCCGACATTCAACAGATGTTTCACTGCTTCATCGTCAGAGAAGACAACAGAAACTACCTCAGGTTTCTATGGCACAAGGACAATGACCTCAACAAGGAAGTTATAGATTATCGCATGAAGGTACATGTCTTCGGTAACAGTCCTTCCCCAGCAGTGGCAACTTATGGGCTAAGGAAAACAGCTCAGACTGGAGAAGTTGAATATGGATCTGATATCCGTCAATTTGTTGAAAGAAACTTCTACGTTGACGACGCACTTAAGTCCTTTCCAACTGCTAAAGAAGCAATTGATCTTCTCACCAGAACAAAGGAGATGCTGTCTGTAGCAAACCTTAGACTGCACAAGATTATATCCAACAGCCAGGAACTTATGAATGCCTTTCACTCTGAGGACTATGCCACTAGTCTAAAAATCCTTGACTTAGGTACAGATGTGCCTCCTGTACAACGAAGTCTGGGTTTGTTGTGGAACATCAAGCAAGACAAATTCACCTTCCAAGTGTCAACTTGTGACAAACCATTCACTAAGAGAGGAGTCCTGTCCGTGGTGAATAGCATCTATGACCCACTGGGTTTCCTTGCTCCAGTTACCATTCAAGGTAAGATTTTACTAAGACAGTTGTCTACTGAGAACATAGACTGGGATACTCCCTTGCCTAGTGAGAATCAACACAAGTGGGAAAGGTGGAGATATTCTTTGAAGTCACTAGAAAAACTTCAGATTCCCCGTTGCTATGTTCCAGGATCCACTTCAACTGCTAACCGGAGAGAGATTCATGTTTTCTCTGATGCATCAGTTGAAGCTATTGCTGCAGTAGCCTATTTGAAGACCTCTGAACTGAATGGAGAATCACACTGTAGTTTTGTCCTAGGCAAGGCAAAACTCACTCCCAAGCCTGCACATACCATACCAAGACTTGAACTTTGTGCAGCCGTGCTAGCAGTAGAAATTGCAGAGGTCATACGAAGTGAAATGGACACTACAATTGATTCTTTCACCTTCTATACAGACAGTAAGGTAGTACTTGGTTACATAAACAACCAAACAAAACAATTTTATGTGTACGTCAGCAACAGGGTTGAATGTATCAAGAGATTCTCTCTACCAAGTCAATGGCATCACGTTCCCACTGAACTCAACCCAGCTGACTGTGGGACCAGAGCCGTATCACCTGCTGCTCTTCAGGACAGCTTATAGCTGTCACCTCCAAGGTTTCTGTGTGAGGACTCCCACTCACCCACTATCGACACCACCTATGGACTAGTAAGCCCTGAAGATGATAAGGAAATAAGAACTGTGAACACCTCACTCTACACTTCTGTAAGTACAAAACAGAAGCTGCGGTCACACCATTACAGGCATCAATGGAAGCAGGTGCAGCATCTAGCCAATGTGTTCTGGCATCGCTGGAAGAAAAAGTATCTTCACCACCTTCAAGGTCGTAACAAATGGCAAGCATCTAAGCTGAATCTTAAGGTTGGAGACCTCATCCTTCTAAAAGACAAGGAAGTTTGTCGGAATGAGTGGCCTATGGGTCTTATTACTAAAAGTTATGCCCAGCGACGATAACAAAGTCCGGAAGGTAGAAGTCAAGGTAACCAAGGGAGGATCGACACGAACCTTTAGTCGACCAATTACAGAGTTAGTACTCCTTTTGCCAGGTGAGTGACTTGTGCAAGGACTAGCCATGCTGTTGGCACGGCGGGGAGTACATTGCTGCCATCTACAGGTTCTACTCAGAACTTTGGAATTATTTGAAGACATCATACTGTGACTTTATGTTCTTCATCCTGTTGAACTTACGTTTATTATTTGCTTGTTGCATGTTTTTTATTACAGGTTCCAGGACATTCGTCAGTATTGGACTTTTTGAAAATATATATATTAGTTTATGGTTATGAAATCTAAAGATTTCAGACGGGGAGTGTTGTGTTACACTATGTGATTATTCTTGCTCTGTGTCTTTAAGATCTGTCCCCTTCTTTCTAGCTGAACTCTCTCTCTCACCGTAGTTCTTTATATATCTCCTCCACTTCCTGATTCTGGTCATTACTCCTGTATATCTTCCATGCTAAACATCTTACATGTGGCTTACAACTGCAACGTTTTTCTACCTATGAATATCCATCATTAAACGGAACATTCGAAAGGATTCATCGTCTGTCGTCCTAACTGTGAGTTTATTCATTGAGTTAAGCTGCCTGTATCGATGCAAGGGATGAATATCAAACCAGCTTGTGTAAGGCCTACTTAAACCTGGAGATGAACTTTATCGCTTTGTAGTTGAGACAGAACACTTAACATTTCACGAAGAAAGTGTAAAAAAAATGTAAAAAAAACACAGACACCTTGGAAAAGTCCTTTATTAAAAATAAAAAATAAAAAATAAAAAACACATTCCAGCGATGTAATCCAATGTCCCGCGGCAATCCGATGTCCAGCGCTGCAGTCTCCACTCAAAACGTCATTGGCTGAGCGGACCTACACTGCGGAGGAAGTTCCCCATCAGGTCCGCTCAGCCAATGACCTAGGCGGGGTCTGAGGTACGAGAGGGCGGGGGCGCCCTCGTATCTCAGACCCCGCCTACGTCATTGGCTAAGCAGACCTGATGGGGAACTTCCTCTTCAGTGTAAAAAAGAATAGACCCGCCCCTTCTCACGTTCCCCATCAGGAGCGGACCTGATGGGGAGCGTAAGAAGGGGCGGGTCTATTCATTTTTTACACTGAAGAGGAAGTTCCCCATCAGGTCCGCTCAGCCAAGGCGTAGGCGGGGTCTGAGATACAAGGGCACCCCGCCCTACGTCATTGGCTGAGCGGACCTGATGGGGAACTTCCTCCGCAGTGTAGGTCCGCTCAGCCAATGAAGTTTCGAGTGGAGACTGCAGCGCTTGACATCGGATCGCCGCAGGACATTGGATTATATCGCTGGAATGTGTTTTTTATTTTTTATTTTTAATAAAGGCCTTTTCCAAGGTGTCTGTGTGTTTTTTATTTATTTTTTTACACTTTCTTTGTGAAATGATAGGGGTACAATGTACCTTTTTGTTAAAGGGGTCTTCCAGATTCCGATAAGCCTCCTGCCCGCAGACCCCCACAACCACCGGGCAAGGGTTGTGGGGATGAGGCCCTTGTCCCCATCAACATGGGGACATCCTCCCCATGTTGAGGGCATGTGGCCTGGTATGGTTCAGGAGGGGGGGTGCTCTCTCGCCCCCCCTCTTTTCCTGTGGCCTGCCAGGTTGCGTGCTCGGATAAAGGGTCTGGTATGGATTTTTGGGGGAACCCCACGCCATTTTTTTTAAATTTGGGGTGGAGTTCCCCTTAAAATCCATACCAGACCTGAAGGGTCTAGTATGGATATTTGGGGGGAACCCCACGTCTTATTTAATGCAGGGTTCCCCTTAATATCCATACCAGACCTGAAGGGCCTGGTAATTGAATTTGGTGGGACCCCCACGCATTTATTTTTTATTTTTTATCAATGACTTTTCTCTGTATTGCCGGGAGCCGACAATTCATTATAGCCGCGAGTGGGTTTAAATGGCTTTTTTTCCTTCAGAAATTACATTTTGTGCAGGGACAGTTCTAAGCAAGGGAAACAAGTGCTGCTTTACAGGCATACTATACACCCCCCACCCCCCCAGGTACGAAATTTAAAGGAATATTTCACTTTTTATTGTTTCACTTTATGCATTATTAAAATCACTGCTCCTGAAAAAACTGCAGTTTTTAAAACTTTTTTTTGCATTGATACATGTCCCCTGGGGCAGGACCCGAGTCCCCAAACCCCTTTTAGGACAATAACTTGCATATTAGCCTTTATAACTAGCACTTTAGATTTCAAACGTTCGGGTCCATTGTATTTAATAGGGTTCTAAAGTTCACGTGAACTTTAGGTCTATTCGCAGGTTCTGGTGCAAACCGAACAGGGGTGTGTTCGGCTCATCCCTAATAGCAGGGTATGGTGAGAATGGTTGTCTTTATTGCAACAGGCCGAGGTTGAGCAGGAGGGCAAGGAAGTGTTGGAGAAAAAATTCACAGAATTGGCATTTTTGTTCAAATCGCAGGGTTGCCAGGTCGTCACTGTCGATTTTTGGGTACGGCAAGCACTAAAGGGGTATCGGCGCTCTCAGAAGCGCAGGGACTCCAGGCGCCCTGTTTTGTTTGAGCTTTTGGGGAGGGTTTTAGCCCAGTTGGTTTTTCTATGTTCATCAACCTATGAAGTTTCCTTGTTTAAAACGGCATTCTCCCTGGCGTTCTTTGGTGCTTTTCAGATCGGCGAGCTAGTTAACCCTTCCAAGAGGGTACAGGGGGGTATGTTGGCTACGGAATTCAGCTGTGGGGAGGATAGGTTGTCCCTGGTGTTGCACAAGTCCAAAACAGATCAGGTGGGCAGGGGCAGGAAGGTTCAGGTATTTTCAGTAGCGGGTTCGTCCTTATGTCCAGTGGAGGCGGTAAGGGGGTTTCTCACCGTGCGCCCGGATTTGGCGGGGTCCTTTTTGGTACATGGTGACCGGTCCCCTTTGTCCAGATTTCAATTCATTTCTGTCTTTCGGAAATGCTTAAGGGCATTGGGTGTGGGGGAAAACAAATTTTCCTTGCATTCTTTTCGAATTGGGGCGGCTACGGAGGCTGCCAGATGGGGGTTGGATAAAGAGGCGGTCAAACGCATTGGTAGGTGGGAATCATGTTGGTTCAAGTTATACGTTCGTTCTAACCTGTTGTCAGAGTAATGGGGTAGGGGGAGGTTATTTGGCATGTTTGGGTGGGTATGCATGTTTCTGCATGCATATTAGTTATTATGTGTGGTATGTTTTTTCTTCTCTTTCATGTGGCGTGCAGGGCCCAGTGTTGCCAACCGCCCATAGATTTACAGACAGCCCGTAAATGTAAGCCCATTTTTGGGGTGCCTGTAAATGTCCGTTATGGGCAGCGGTGTCCGTAAAAAAGATGGCCACGAGCCGACCAAGTAACTGCACATGGGCAGCTCCGAAGCCGGCCGGGCTTGGGAAAATTCGTACCCGCTCGGCCGGCGGCACATGCGCAGTAACGTAATGGCGCCGTCTGGCGCCATTTCTGAGTCCACTCGTTCCTGGCTGTGACACGGCGGCCGGCCCCCTGCGCCTCCTGGATTCGCCGCCATAGACGGAGGAGGAGCGGTGGGTGAGTGAGGAGGAGAGGATGTAAGATTGGCTGCAGAAGCTCTAACAATAGTGGGTTACACTGGTCAGGACAGAGGAGGAAAGAGCCCTGCACGGTGCACCTGAGAAGAGGTCAGTGACAGTGATGCCAGGCCAGTCTGGGGGGGGGGGTCATTGATGTAAGGGGCGAGTGAATACAATAATGTAAGGGGGCACTGATATAAAGGTCCCCCCTATATTAGTAACCCCCCACCTTAGTGTATTCACTCTGCAGAAGGTGGTCTCTAGTCACTAGAGTTCCCCCTTACATCATGATCTGCAGCTTTCCCCTTTACATAAGAGTTCCCTTTAACTGTAAGGGGGGATCCTGCAGACTCGAATGTAAGGGGGAACTCTGTGCTGGCAGGGTTATAGTAACCTGACCTTCATGTCAATGGAGAAATATGTTTTTTGACTTTTATTTAACTTTGTTAATAGCACTAGCTATGTGTTTATGGTTCAAATATTGATATTTGCACTGTTTAGCACTGAAAACCTTTAATTTTAGGTACTTTTGACGTAGTGACGTCAGCAAGTTCGGGGACATGGCAGGACGCCTCCGCTGGTCAGACGAGCCGAGTGTGGTAGGAGACGCCGTATGGTACCTGATTCTAGTGTCTGGCTATATGTGATTAATGTCTGGATATATGCTGTTTTTTGTAAGTGTACATCTTAAACTGGGGTTTGTTCTAAGTGGTATTAAAAGTTGTCAAAAACGAGATTACACTATGTCCGATCTCCCTTCTTTCATTTAATTAAACTAAGAGATTATAGTGGCTGGCATAGGGTGACCTGAGAAAGGAGACTCCCGTGGAGACGGTCTAACATCCTATGATTTATGCGCAGTAATTAAGCCATTTCTGGTAAGAGTTTTTCCTTGCAAACACCCCCTCTTCTCTACCTGCACGTGTGGAGGTGTTATTTCTGGTGTCAGCAGTATCATCAACATATGTGATCGCTAAGGACGATTTTTGCTCTTCAACATTTATGACAACCAACTCAGATGTTTTTGATGGACTATACTGAATGTGCATATATTGATTTGATTCCTCATGTTATGTGAAGAGTTATGTGTGTAGCAATACCCCCAGGTAAGAGGGCTGCCTTGTTTGTTTGGGCCCTGTAGTGCACCACTGTCAACCCCTGGCAATCGTCTCTAACCTCTCGTGGCACAGTTAGTAAAGGGGATGATAGAATTGCAATCACTCTCATATTCTCTATGACACAATCCCACAGTATGGTATAGCACAGTAAATGACACTGACAGCCAATATACTTAACTCTAATATTTTACTGTTGGTAAAGGTTAGAATGATAAACAGTATGCAATGTCACATGCAGAGCCCTGCAATATGGGTATACTTATTAAAACATCAAAACATTCAGCAATATGATAGACAGTTTAACAGACCCCGCTGCAGCTATCCTCCCTCGTGGACAATATGGCGCCCAGCAATGTCCTATACTACCCAGTCAGGCCTGACTATGATTTGGGTATAGTTCTGTGGAAGAAATCTTCGCTAGCAAACATGATGGTGCACTTTAAGAACAATTGTAATCCAACAAAGTAACGATGATCGGTAACTTTATAATGCCAGGGAGACTAATAACTCAGTTCTGTGGCTAGTCTCCCCAGAGTGTAACTGCAATCACTGTGATGGCCCTGAATAAAGTTAATGGGCCTAGAGATACTGTGGTGTAGCTCTGAGCAGGTGCTCTCTCACACGACCAGACTAGTCCTTGTCCGTTACTTCCGTTACTGGGACTCGATTCACAGTGTCCACGACACCCGGGTCTTCGGTCCTCCTGATAACAGCACTCAGCAACAGGATCAGACGCTCCGCAGGCTCCTCGGTGGAGCGGAAGGCTCTTTGGAAAAGCACAAGGCCCAGGCTTCAGGCCTTGTACACACAGCAGGTCAGCACAGGGATCCTCTTCCTGGGAGGGCGGTGTCCAAAGAGAAAGAAGCTGGCTCCGCCTCTCCCTTATAAAGTCCACCCCAGCAGTCTTTGTACGGGGCAATGCACCCTGGGTGCCTCAAGGTGTACTGGGTACTGTAGTCTCTTGGGAATTAAAGGGCAATACCCCGCTACATGTGTATAGCGCTGCCTGGGTCTACTAGACCCACTCATTCACTGACTCTGAATCCCTTGAGCGCCTCCAAGGTTTGCGGTGGTATCTCTTCAAGCGTCACCCATGCTTCCCTGCTGGGTCCCTAGCTTGGCACTCCAGATACTTTTCAAGCTTCACCCTTGTTAACCGGCGAGGTCCCTGACTTGACTCACAAGGCTGCTCTGCAAGTGTCTCCTCTACGGGTTGGGTCCCTGACTTGATCACCGCCTGAAGTTTCCTGATTCTCCACCGTGCCTGTTCGGTGAGAATGTGGTTCCGGTACTCAGGGCCATCTTTACCACGGGGCGAACGGGGCATCTGCCCAGGGCCCAGCCACTGTAGGGGGGCCCCAAAGCAGCTGAGATTCCCCTGGAGCCCGCCCTGCCTGAGGTTTTTTTTTTTGAGCCGGAGTTCCGCTCCAGCGCCTGTCACTTGCTAGCTCAGCTGCTCGCTACTTTCACTTGTTAATACAGTTGCACTGCTGCACTATTTACAAGTGACAGAGCTCCTCTCCTGGCTGCCGTTCACATCCCTCTCTCTGCTCTACACACATTGAGCTGTATATGAGAGCAGAGGAGGTAGGGGGTGGGGATAAGAAGCTCCTCCACGGACATGCATATTGCAGATTCTCTTGTGCTGCCCGGCCCCGCTCTGATGGTTTTTAGGTAATGGAGTCTGGAGGCGGGAGCAGGTGGGTAGTGGTGCCGAGGAATGCTGTGTAGTGAAAGAAAGGGGAGGAAGGGGTGGAATGGTGCAGAGAAATGCTATGTATTGAAGGGGGGGGGTTTAAACTGGAGTCAGGGGAGGAAAGCTCTGTACTTGGGGGGGGGGGGGGCTTGGATGTACACATGACGCCACTAAACCCTGCAATCTGTAAATAGCGCACCCCTCAATCTTGGACTCTGTACGTAGCACACCCCTCAATCCTGCACTCTGTATATAGTGCACCCCTCAATCCTGCACTCTTTATGTAATGCACCCCTCAATCCTGCACTCTGTATGTAAGGCACCCCTCAATCTTTCACTCTGTAACGAACCCCTCAACCATGCACTCTGTATGTAAAGCACCCCTTAATCCTGCACTCTGTATGTAAAGCACCCCTTAATCCTGCACTCTGTATGTAACGCACCCAGTGGCGTATCTAGGGTATGGCAAGCCATAGCAAGTGCCATGGGCGCTACACATGAAGGGGGCGCTAGTGAGCAGGGAATCCAGCATAAAAGTTCTTCACTGAAGTTAAAACTAGAGCTTTTTAAACTTCTCCCCTTCCTACTTGCTTATGGGGAGAAGCAATTACAGTTTCCTGGGTCCCATCAGGTCAAAATAGGGGCCCAGGAAGTGAGCGTAAAGGAGGAACTTTTTCTTCATTTTCGGGGCGCATGTACATCATGCCGCCCCGCTACTCAAATAGTCCCGGCTCATTGGCGGAGTGATTCTCTGCCCTGCTCCCGTCCTCAGGTGCTGAGATGCGAGTGCTGTGCTTCTGAGAAGTAACAGCCAGAGGGGGGCGTGGCTGCATGTGCCGAGCTCCACACAGATTGGCTGTGGAGACTGTCAGTCTGCAGAGTGTCCTGGGCTGCTGGAGAAAAGTTATAGAAGGCGCTGTGTGTGCACTGCAGGAAGGCTGAGATCGGAGGAGGGGAGGTAATAAATCCGGGGTCTGGCATCCCAGCACACAGAGCAGCAGGACGGGACAAATCACAATAACACTGCCCAGCTTATATGGAGCTTGGCATCCCCGGGATCCCTGTAGATGTGCCTGCTTATCGCTCCCACTCCATGGCTGAGGCTGCTCTGTGAATCGGTGAGCATCAAAGTGTTTACATAGAAAAATCCCCCCACAGATATGACTGACCCATGGGCATAGACCAGCTGGAACTCAGCTTCCTACAGGTGGAAGACGCTAGCAGGATCCTGGAGGTCCTGAAGTGAGGAGGACAGAGAGGGATAGAGAGTCATGTATGCAGATAGGGTCAGAGCTCACATTCTACCTCCCAGTCTGAATGAATGCATTTCTGTTTTGTCACAATATCATTTTTCAGAGAAGCCCCTTCCTCTCAGGCTGATGTCAGGTGGGAGACTCTGTTGCTAGTGACAACGCTTCAGTGGCAGAGAACCTCCCACCTACCTCTATGGAATTGCTTCCTCTCAGAATACTACAGAATGTTGATCACTAGGGATGGGAGTGATTCCAGAGGGACCAACTGGCAGCCTTGTTGCTACCCTGCAGATGGCCAATCATTTTGACTGGGATAAAGGCGCATGCATTAGAGGGAGGATGGTGATGGGGAGCTCCGCGGAGAGGCTGAGGTCACCAAACAGGAGTTGTTAGGCCTGAAGGAGCTGAGACCGGAAGCATGTCCTAGGCCTGAGCCGGGTCACAGAGAGTGAGTTACGCTGCTTTCACACTGGGGCACGGGCCGTCATTTTTGCAGAGGTATTACGCCGCTGGTGGGGTGATTTTAACCCCCGCTAGCGGCCGAAAAAGGGTTAAAACCACCCGCAGAGCACCGCTGCAGCGGCGCTTTGCCAGCAGGTCGGCCGCACTGCCCATTCATTTCAGTGGGCAAGAGCGGTGGAAGAGGTGTACACACCGCTCCGAAGATGCTGCTTGCAGGACATTTTTTAACGTCCTGCCAGCGCATCACACTGACACTGCAGGGGAGCCATATTTCAGGCGCTTTACAGGTGCTATTTTTAGCCCAAAAGCACCTTAAAAAATGCCCGAGTGTGAAAGGGGTCTTACTGCCAGGAGACCTGTTACCGGCCTGTGCTAGACGCTGTGGGGTTGATTTATTAGAGGAAAATCCACTTTGCACTTAAAAGTGCACATGGAAGTGCAGATGCTGTAGATCTGAAGGGGACATGCAAGGAAAATAGCATTTTAGCTTGCACATGATTGGATGATAAAATCAGCAGAGCTTCCCCTAATTTCAGAGCTTCCCCTCAGATTTACAGCGATCTACAGCGACTGCACTTCCATGTGCACTTCCAAGTGCAAAGTGGATTTTCCTTTAGTAAATCAACCCCTGTGCGTCATTAACGTCACTTGTCTTCTGTCATCAGATTATCTGTGCAGACCTAAGGAGAATGTGTTCAGGATTGACTTCACTTGCTTCAAGATCCAGGACCTGGAGACTGACACTGTGCTCTTTGAAACCTCCAAACTCTGCTCAGGTACCTGTCATGGAGGGCACCTTTCCTGGGGCAGGGGCAGGGACAGGTCTCCTTCATACTTCAAGTAGAACTAGAGTTGTTGGATGGAGTAAGGGAGGGTTATTGTTACCAATTTGACATCCATTTGGGTGCTGGTGCGTGTCTTTGAATGCACACTGTCTGTGCTCAGGGGCATTTTCCTGCACTCAAACAGATATCAAGGTGAAAGCAGGGGCTGTGCTCATGAAGCTGCTGCATCCCAATTGATTTGAATTGGTCTGCCTGCCCGTGCATGTACTGCACATCTGTGTGCTTTTCATGCAGTGAAAACATGGCCCTGTACACTTAAAATGTTTTGACAGGGGCGCAGTTTCAGTGCTTGCCATAGGCGCCATTTTCACTAGATACGCCTCTGAACGCACCCCTTATTCCTGCACTCTGTAACGCACCCCTCAACAATGCACTCTGTATGTAATGCACCCCTTAATCCTGCACTTTGTATGTAATGCACCCCTTAATCCTGCACTCTGTAACGCACCCCTCAACCATGCACTCTGTATGTAATGCACCCCTTAATCCTGCACTCTGTATGTAACGCACCCCTTAATCCTACACTCTGTATGTAACGCACCCCTTAATCCTGCACTCTGTATGTAACGCACCCCTCAATCCTGCACTCTGTATGTAACGCACCCCTCAACCCTGTACTCTGTATGTAACGCACCCCTCAACCTTGCACTCCATACACAGCGCACTCCTCAATCCTACACTCTGTATGTAGCTCACCCCTCAACCCTGCTCTACTGCAGGCGGCATGACCAGTCATTTATTTATGGGAGCCTGTCCTCAGGGATACTGCTCACATTGGACTCTGTGCCTACCTACACTCAGTTAACCTTCATAGTTGTGTGTTCATTGCTAATAGCAAGTTCTAGGAGTTTTCTGTCTATTAATGGGTCCCCTCACCTCCCCAGTCCATGGTGTGCAGGCAGTGGGGAGATGATGTGCTGTAACCTTTAGCAACCAATCAATGAGCTGTATTGATGTGCTGTAACCTCTAGCAACCAATAAGTGGTAATGATGCACAGTAACCTCTAACAACCAATAAGTGAGCAGTAAGCATTTAACCTCTAGCAACCAATCAGTTAGCAGTAATGATGTGCAGTACCATCTAGCAACCAATCAGCAAGCAGAAATGATGTGCTGTAACCTAGCAACTAATCAGTAGACATATGCCCACTGAAATATTTTGTTTCGGAATTTCGTTTTCGTCGTTACTCCCGAAATGCATTTTTATTTATTTTGTTTTTCGTTAGAAATTGCATTCGTCCGAAAATCTGAATTAATTAAGGTCGAATCTGTCATTGAAGGCTTATGGTGTCTGTCGAATGTTCAAAGAAGATTCGACGGAGCAGCGAAACTGTACGACGCCGCAATCATACATTTCCGGTCGAATGTTCCACCTACAAGCTATAGTAGAATTCTAATGTTGTATGACTAGTAATAATTATATTTATTAATTACTATTACTAGTCAACCAACATTAGAATTCTTCTATAGCCTATGGGCGGATGCATTTGACCGGAAATGTACGATTGCGGTGTCGTACAGTTTAACTGCTCCGTCGAATCTTCTTAGAACTTTCGACAGACACCATAAGCCTTCAATGACAGATTTGACGTTTGTATGTTTTTCGATGCTTTAGCGAATCTTCGTCGTTCATGTTGAATTGTCAAGTTAGTTCTAGCTATTTTACTGCTCCTCCTCTTTGGTTACAATCAGCCAATAACATTCATCATCATCATTATTTTTATTTTACTTCCCCCACCCAATTCCGGCAGCGATCTGTTCTCTCTATGTCAAATCTTTTCTCTCTATAATGTCAAATCTTTTCTCTCTATAATGTCAAATCTTTTCTCTCTATGTAGAATAATCTTGGACTAATAGAGTTAAAGCGGAGGTTCACCCAAAAATACAACATTAT
The DNA here is from genome assembly GCA_029206835.1 of Rana muscosa. Taxonomy (NCBI): domain Eukaryota; kingdom Metazoa; phylum Chordata; class Amphibia; order Anura; family Ranidae; genus Rana; species Rana muscosa. Next base: position 92,896,181 of record CM055118.1, on the reverse strand, counting down.
TTAAAAAAAAACAGTGCACAATGCACATACTGAATCGGCAAACCATTTTTTATTTTTATTTTTTATTAAATACCTTATTATTGCCATCTGAAAAGTGATTTCCGGTATTCCCCTCCCACGGGAGTAGGCGTAGCTGATGCTTTCCCTGGCGCCGCAATGCGTTGTGGGACATATTTGCAAAATGAAAAGTGGAGCGCCGTACCTTGAAATCTCGAGAGATTTCACTCGTGAAGTGACGCGTGACGTCGGTCACGTGACAAGGGCGTCTCTAATGTCGCCATTTTATAAACTGGGATTCAGGTTGTTGACGACGTTGCCATGACAACGGGGGCGGGAACTTTCTACGTCGCCGCCCGTTGTGATGGCAACCCTCAGTGTTGACGGTGCACAGCACCGTCAACACTGAGCATGCGCGGGATCGAGCAGAGAATGCTGGGACGACAGCATTCTCCGCAATCAGGAAGTAGGTGCTTGTGGGCTCCTATTGCCCACAAGCAAAATGGAAATGTCCCACGGAGGTTTTATAAGTCATCCTTGTGTCAGAAAACGGAATGGTGGCGGTTTGCACATTAGGAACAGTGAGTAAGCAATTGCAATGGTAATGATAATTTAATGGGCCAAAAAAAAAAAAAATAAACGAAAAGCCGCGGAACCTCCGCTTTAAGGTTAGGCACATTCGACCACAGGTTCGATACACAGATTGTTATTGTCAGCGTCATGTCGAATCTCCTATCTATATTGAACTGTTGTCGCAATGAAAACGAAAATAAAGCATTTGTTTATGTCGGATCTTTCGGTTTTCGGATTCTGTGCTTTCGTTTTCATTTGTTAAAACGATAACGAAAATACCTGAAATTCAGACGAAAATGCATTCGGACGAAAACGAATGCACATGTCTACTAATCAGTCAGTCGTAATGTGTGCTGTACCCTCTAGCATCCAGTAGGTGAGCGGTAATGATATGCTGTAGCCTTTGGCAACCAATCGCAATCACTGACTGATCTGCTACAGTAAACTGATTTTGAGTCAGGGGGGGGGCCCAAAAAAAATGTTTGCCCAGGGCCCAATCAATATTAAAGACGGCCCTGCCGATACTTGCTTCAGTTACTCACAGTGGTCCCTGGTAAAGGTGATTGGTGCCTTTGTGGCGACAACTTCCCTTCTACTTCGGTCCAGGTGGTCTGTCATCCAGGCGGCACAGAGCATAGATCACCTGACCTCACCCGAACATATAGGTTCTCCCAGCAAGCCAAGGGATTCAAGACAACCCCTGCCAATTGGATGAGATACCCCATATACTCATAACCTGACCTTGGGTTGCCCTTCTCATATTTAGTACCACCAAGTACCCGGCTACCTAGTGGTAGAAGAGAAAAGTGCTACAAGGCCAAACTTAGGGAGAAATCAATAGATCGCTATCAATCGACCAAGATAACTACTTACTTGGCAAGTAAATTTGTGAGGAGCTCCCTGACTAAACCCCAGGGTGCTACAAATAATACCCCTGACGCTGGGGTAATTTTTACTTTCACTGGCTACAGTTTGGCCCCCTTAAAGTTTAAACAGTAAACGGGCCCTTTGGAGACCCCTGTGCTACATGACTGTTTAAATAGAGATGGACAATAGGTGGTTTTGCCAGGGCTTTGATCTTCCCCATGGCCTGAAAATGCTAGGCATTTGATCACATGACTGGCAGCTGTTGGAACCCAGCTTAGCTTTTTTTTCTGCAAGACTAGTTAAAGCATTTGTTAAGCCCAAAAATAAAAATAAAAACATGGATCCTGCTCCTTTAAAGCATTTCATACAGCACAGTGCTCATGCTGTGTAATTTGGCCCCCTGTAACACCTAAAAAACCTGTCTGATCTTTTCAGTTTCTGCCCTCCTCTATGTAAACTGACTACGATGTATCATGGCTGCTGAGCCCTAACACCGTGGTCAGTTTATGTGCCTCTGTCATACACAGCCTGCTATCTGCAGCTCTGCTCTCTGCTCCTGTGTCCTCCCCCCCCCCTCCCCTCTCTGTCACCTAGTGACAGTGCCGCCCCATCCCCCTCCTGCTGCAGGAATAACAAATATATCTGTATACTGTCCATTCTGTCTCCTAATGCAGTGCCCCCTGTCTCTGTGTTTTATTAAAAAAATGCCTTCTTTACCGTATTTCACGGCGTTTCCTGTCGATCACATGACCGGCTGGTTCTCTCTCCCCTCTGGTCCACGCGCCCCTCCTGCTGCATCTGTCAGACGGGCAGAGAGGAGACACGGACGGTCACATGAGCTCCGGGAGCTAGTAAAGGATGCATTTATTTTTTTAAATAAAACACAAAGACAGGGGGGCACTGCATTAATAGACAGAACGGATTATGTGAACTATTGAAAGTGGGTTAATAACCACTTTAAGTTTTACAGAGCTTCTTTATGGACTCCAGGTAGCAGAGTAGGCCTGCTTTAAGAAAACGTAGGTGTAAATTTCTACAATGCAGTTAAAGAAGGCGTTCATGGAAAAAAAAAAAACATTCATGTTGTTCATATGGGCCACTATTGAAATAGAAAGGTGAAACAGCACTGATTTAGAACTGCTATTTTTAGACCACTGCAAGTTTGTATAAAAAATATAATAGAAGGGTTATTGCAGCGGAACAAAGAAAATACTAGGAGTCAAGTTGTGTACAACAGAGCTGCAATCAGTACATCGCAGGCGGTGTAGGCAGTAAAGGAAAATGTCAGTAATAATCAAAATACTTCACTAGCTAGAGTTTTAAAGATGAACTCCAGGAACAAGTGATAAAATATCTCAATTTATTCCACAAAAATATAAAGTCAATGAAAATCCGGTAAACATTTTTTCCAAACAAAGCAGGAGCAAGAGGGCAAGCAAGGGGCTTTTGTCTATGGCAGCCAATCAAATTTCCTTATTCTTCTTTTCTTATGAAAGATGAAACCTGGTTTGTTGTTATGGCAACATCTCAATTGTTTCTACTGTTTTCTATGCTTCAGTTTTCATAAATCACTTCTGTATGTCTGGTTTGCACAATGGAAGGAGGAAAATGGAAGAAAAGTTTGAAGCTGAGTTTTATGAAGACAAAAAATGCTAGTTAGTCCAGTTTGTATTAATAAACCAATAAATTAATTTTTTAATACAACTAGTAAAGGAATCTGCCCTTATTGTATCTTTCTGTATTGTACTGTACAGCAGCACTTAGACTGGGAGAGGGAATGGCAAGAGTGTGAGCCAGTCGGGGCCCTATTGCTTTGTACAGTGCTGTAATTTTTATACTGTGAACGTGTTTACAAGAGGGGACAGCGCAGGTATGACTTAATTAGTGTCCTGTTCTTTTGTTATCCAATTAAGCTGCAAGCAGGTAAGTAATCAAGCAGTATTGCTAAGCTGCATAGAAAAAAAGAAAAGAAAAGTTACAGGCCCAACTATGCTGTCTGGCAGTGCTTTTACATATATGCATTTGAGTTGTGTTTTTAGCTGTTTTTCTAAAGTTCAGCTTTATGCAACTGTAGCCGGGTCTTGGCTAACTTTGCCTGTGTCATTGTGGGACATTCTGTAACTCCACCGGCACTGAGCCTGTTTCCCTCTAGTGCTCAGCCTGGACACTATGTCATCATCTCCTGAATGCAGAACAAGCAGAGACCACAGCTGAGAGCAAGGGATCATGGGATATGTGGTCCAAGGAGCCAGGATTTGTAAATTGAGCCAGACTGATGCAGACTACAAGTTCCAGCCAGCTGGGAGAGAGAGAGAGAAGAATGCTGGGGGGGGGGGGGGAGAGGGGGACATAAGTAGCCTGGTCATGGGATGAGTCTTTCTCTTGGGATCACGGCCTTCAGCTGAGAGCAAGGACCTGGCCGCTCCAAGGGATGGGAGCAGGCGTCGCGGCCCAGACAGCATAAAGAGTCTCCAGCGGGTAAGCAAACGTATCCACCATTGCCAGCTCCCTGTCACTTTCGTTATCATCGGTACAGTTACAGCAGTATTCCAGCATCTCTAGGTGCATGACCAGGCACCCTTCACTGGTTGCAGATTCTTCAAGGGCCTGTTCCAGAATATCCCATTCCCTTGAGCCTTGGTATCATGAGGATTGGTGAGCGGCCAGAAGCCTACCCTGTGTACACCCTACAAAAACACTGCATGCAGACACTTTTATGCCATCTCTTTACATTAAACCCTCAAAAAGGAAACACTTTGCACATCCTATTTTCTGTTGCTGGTGGCCATTGAACAGAAATCTTTTTGGGCCCTTGTTGAGGTAGCTGAAGACACTGAACAACTACATCACAAGGATTCCTCTTCTCTTCTCCCCCCACTTAAATGACTTTGTGCACAAGTTCTGCACGCTTTAAGGGGAACTCTACTCAGACAATAACCACTTGCCGACCGCTGCACGAACATTTAAGTCGTCAGAATGGCACAGACAGGCAAATGGGCGTATATATACGTCCCCTTTAATTTTCTGCAGCGTGGTCGCGCGCGCCGCTGGTGGCGCGCTCGCGACCCTCCCGTGAGCTCCGTGACCGTGCCCGCGGGACCCGTGGACTCAATGTCCACTGGTGTCCCACGATCATGTCACGGAGCTGAAGAACGGGGAGATGTCAGTGTAAACACATCTCCCAGTTCTTCCTAGTGACATGTCACTGATCGTCTGTTCCCTCTCATCAGGAACATCGATCAGTGACGTGTCACTTGTAGCCACACCCCCTAACAGTTAGAATCACTCCCTAGGACACACTTAACCCCTTCAGCGCCCCCTACAGGTTAACCCCTTCACTGCCAGTGTAATTTTTTCAGTAATCAGTGCATTTTTTTAGCACTGATCGCTGTAAAAATTACAATGGTCCCAAAATGGTGTCAAAAGTGTCCGATGTGTCCGCCATAATGTTGCAGTCATGATAAAAATTGCTGAATTAGAAGTGAATAGGGAACGGCGCCAATCAAAATTTTATAAATTTACATTAAATCAATCCGATCCTGTCACTGGCGAGTGATACTAAGCGATGCGGCGTGCGTCTCAACTGATAAAAATGGACAAGAGGCTCTTGTATCAGGCGTGCTGTGCAGCAGTCTCTCTATGCATTTCACTCTATATTTTTCATCATACTATGTATAAGAAGGTTCCATACATGGGCATGCAAAATTTATATGGTCATAGTTATGTGTACCATTTCAGTTTTTTTTGGGGGTAACCAGATAGGCGTTTTAATAGATTAATTTTATAACATTACTGTTCTTTGTGTACTTATATTGTTTTTTAAATCCATATTGTTATCCTTGTCATGTAAGTGTGGCTTTGGGGGAAGGCGGAGACATCTTCCTCTGTTTCCCTGTTAAATAAACATTTTTGTAATGACCCTTGATCCCCTAGTACTGACGACATGATGCTGGAGGTGCGATGCGGGCTTCGGTATTATGGCGGTGGCGCCATTTTCCCGAAGATCGCTGTCGGCCAATAGCCTGGCGTCTGGCTCTACTTAGGCTCCGGTATCATGGCGGCGGCACCATTTTCCTGATGACGCGCGCACGAGCGGGAATTGCATAGAGAGACTGCTGCACAGCACGCCTGATACAAGAGTCTCTTGTCCATTTTTATCAGCTGAGACGCACGCCGCATTGCTTAGTATCACTCGCCAGTGACAGGATCGACCCCTGCCTTCCCTCAAGCTGCTACAAATACCTGCTGTAATCTGACACAAGATATAAGCCTTGGAAGTTTTTTACTGAATAAACCAAGACTGTATTACACTATCTCTGCCTCCTTGTGGCTCTCTTTGCTGGAGCCAAACATTTTTGCAGATTGGAAAGGAACTAGGGGAAATACAAATGTCTTTTGTCTAAGCGTGTGAAGAGCAATATTTATGTTGGATTGAGTTACCCTGAGATATCCTGAAATCAATTGCTTGAAAATATTGATTACATTTATGGCCTTGGAAATCTGGTGAGCACATTTGTGTGGCACTACGGGTGAAGCAATTTGATTGATGCACGTTGCACTTTATAGGAGGCACGGTGTTGGATCATTAGAAGACCCGATTCATTACTGTTTATACACTGTATAGAAGTTTTATATTATCTGCTTTAATCATGGACATTGATTCATATAGATTTTGACATTATCCTATCTTGCTGCGCCCTTTCACTTTTTATTCATTGGTTATTAGTATTACTAATTTTGGAGCTGCACTTGATACACAAGAGTTTTCATTGATTTAATGTAAATTTATACATTTTTGATTGGCGCCGTTCCCTATTCACTTCTAATTCACTAATTTTGCACAGTTGCAATTAGGTGGCAGCCTTTGTTTATTGACAATAAAAATAGGTATCCAAATATAACCGCTCCTAATATCTTGTACCACCACTGCGCCAATGCAAAAAAATGTGAATAAAAATATTTTTGATCACACGTGTCACGTGTGGGTATCTTTAGTTTCTTAACTAATAGACATCTCAATATAGCAGATATTTCACAATATTAAAAAAATTGGGCTAACTTTACTGTTTTATTTTTGAATTAAAAAAAACCCGATTTTTTTTTTTCCTAAAAAAGTGCGCTTGTAAGACCGCTGCACAAATACGGTGTATCAAAAAGTATTGCAACGATAGCCATTTTATTCTCTAGGGAATATATAATGTTTGGGGGGTTCTAAGTAATTTTCTAGTTAAAAAAAAAAAATTTTGAACTTGTAAACACCAAATCTCAGAAAGAGGAAAATACTTGTTTACTTTTCTACAGTCTGGTGTCTGTGTAATTGCATTATCACTTTGAAATATGTTGGAACCCAGGGTGTCAGAGGTGTCGGGAGGCTTGCACGCAACCTTTGGGGTCAGTCATCTTCCAGCAGCCATCACGGGGGTGGCGCTCCACAAGCTTTAGAGGTGATTACATTTCAAACACATTTTATGAGATAGGGTACAGGTGACAAAGAAAGAAAGCTGCTGGGTTGGAAAATGTGGTCACATCCTGCAGTAGATACATTTAAAATGGTTGGAAAACCTTAGGGTTTTTCACCTTAATGCATGCTATGCATTATAGCAGGGTGGATAAAAATCGATGATTTAAAAAACAAAAATCAAAACAATCAGATTTTTTTGATTTAGATCAAAATTTTTAGATTTTTATCACATTTATTTTATTAAAATGCTTTTGGAGTAAAAATCTGTCTAAAGATAGTTTTCTATTTAAGATACATTAATAATTGAGTTTATTCAGCATGAAATTGAGCTTAGTTATGTAGCATGAGGCTGTATATTCTGCAATATTTACATTTTTGGTAAACTCATTCAATGAATCCAAGCTCTGCAAGCTGAGATAACATGCACTGTATTGATGCATTCACACAATTTCACAGTAACCATGAGCTAAAACAAAATTCAGAAATATTCCTTTATCCCATTTTTTGCAAACCTATGTACACTACAAACTGGGGGGCTCGGTCGCACGGATGTCCCCATGGAAAGCAGGTTTATGTGGGGGCACCCGAGGAATAGGAGGCCGGCGACCCCAGAGGAGGAGTATCGTTTTTTTTTAACGTTTACAACCCCTTTAAGTCAAGAACATGGGGCTGTTTTTATACCTACCTGCCTTTTTTTATTTTTGACTAAATTGCTCATTAGATGTAACGTGTAGAATTGTGTGATCTTTATCGGTAACTGCAATATTTTTATTTATTTTTTTAAATAGATTTTTATTAAAAGGTAAAAATCTCACAGATTATAACAGCAAAATAGTAATATATTTTTACATATCGATGGTTGTGGCAAAGCAGTAAATCAGATAAAAGAGGAGAGAGTAATATGCAACCTAGGGAATCCGTGGGTGGATCCCGAGCATGGGATAAACAACATATAAGAGGTATGAACTTCAAAGCTAAACATTTCTATGTAAAGGGGGATAACTGAATGGATCTGGAACTGGGGGGTCTCAAGGATTGCTGGAAGGAAAACAAACAAAAAGTCCCAGAAAAGGGGGGGGTAGGGATGAGGGTGTGGGTAGGGGTGAGCACCAAGTTCTTGTTGTGAAGGGTAGCAAGAAGGTAGACATCAAAGTTGCGATGGTGGTACCGGGAGTGTTGCTCTCTTTCAACTGTCAGTTGGATGGATAGAGATCGATGGTAGAGAGATATTTTGGACGGATGCTTTGTGTGTTGTTGGAGATTGGGTTCCAATGATGGAGGGTTTTTCCGAGGGAGAGAGCGGTTTCACTGGAGGTGGTGGGGGAGGCCCGTAGTATGAGAATGAAAACTGTTCAAGATTCGCCAGGTCATCCGGAGAGAGCGTAGAGACCATATAGGCTTGCAATCTGTGGTAGAAACGTTTTTTTTGCAGTATCGTGTGAGAAGTCCGTGTTGAGTCTGTCTTTGAAAAGTAACAGTAGGAGGTCTCTTTGGACTTGTGGAATTTTCGGGGGAAACGTTGGATATCCAATTTTTCAAGATGGCTCTCCTGGCGAGTAGTAGACATATCAAAGACCAGTCTTTATAAGGAGGGGTGGCATTAGGGGACCAAGGCAGCAACTGAGGGTCCCAGTGGCCAAAGATGAGGAGCAAGGGGTCTTTAGGTAGTTTCAACAAGATCACTTCGAAGATGTAGGCTAGAACTTGATCCCAGAAGATGGATATGTGGAGGCACGACCAGAAGCGATGTGTCAGGGAGGGCTTGAGTTGACGACAGAGAAGGCAGGTAGAGGTGGTTTGCGCTTGGCTAGTAACTGCAATATTAATTCAGTATAGTTTTAGAATGGGAGAGAACAAACTTCTGAAAGTTTTCTCCACTGATAATTTTCTGGATTCTCTGCAATTCATATTTTCATTTACAGAATTTCCCACTCAGGCCCCGTACACACAACCGTGTTTTCCGACAAGAAAACGTCCAAAATCGGCCGGCTAAAAAAAGTGAACCAGCTCTCTTCTTTCCCGGCGGGTTTCCTGACTGACTTTTTCCCATCAGAAAACCCGGCCGTGTGTAGAAGAAAACGGCCATTTGTGTCCGTTTTCCTGTGGGGAAAAACTCAGATAAAGCAAACACAGGGTCGGGATTCCCAAGGAAAAGCTCTCATCAAAGTTTTCCCAACGGGAAAACCGATCGTCTGTACGGGGAAAAAGTAGAGAGCAGGTTCTCGGTTTTCCCCTTTGGATTTCCAACGGATCTTTTCCTGTCGGGAATCCCGGTCGTGTGTACAGGGCATAAGATCCTTTAGGGTTAATGTTTTTTTTTGGGGGTTATTTTTGGAAGGGTGGGGGTACAAAGTTGCAATCTCTTGAGTTCTCATATCCAGGTTTTACCATTTTTTTAAATTTAAATAAGCATCTAGAGAGGTGTGAGTGATAAATGAGGAACACGCTTTAACAGTGGACCAAGCAAAGAGGCGATCACTGAGAAACAGGAAATACCTTTTATTTTTTTATTACAGGTACTTATATAGCACTGTCAATTTATGTAGCGCTTTATATATACTGTATATATTGCACATTCACATCAGTCCCTGCCCTCAAGGAGCTTACAATCTAAGCTCCCTAACTCACATTCATACATACACATACTAGGCTATTGCTTTAAAAACAGATTAATTGCAAAAGTTACAGAATTCCAACCGGGGAAGATTACCATTATTGGACTGTTAACAATATACAGAAAAATTATAATCATTTTTCTTTTAATAAAAATAAAGGATATGACATTGCCACACCAAATGATGTCTTTCATCTGTACAGGAATAGCGATCTTGGTCCATCTATCTGCTACAGCATCATAAACGTTATCTTCAGTGACAAGAGATGTGCCATTGGCATTGTTGAAGGGTAGATCAATTATCTAGAATGCCTTGCATGCATATAGTGCAGCTCCCTTATGTCTCCTCACCCCACCACTGGTACCATACTGTTTTTATAAAAGCTCAATGGGCCATTCAGAGGGTGTGCCCAGACAGCTTTTTATAAAAGTAAGAAAAAAATACCCAGGAGAAGTTAAAGTAAAGAAGAAGGTCTGACTTTACTCGCTGTAGATGGCACGCCTTTTCTGGGCTGCATGTCACCCAGTGTCATTAAATGTACCTAAACTGAAAAACAAAACGTTTTTATATGGTCCTTAAATGTGGTGGCTGCATTAGTTTTCATCTTCAAATGAAGAACATTTTCAATAAGTACAGAAAATACCTTTTGATCTTGCCAGAAATGCAGTGTCCGTTTCTCTTCCTACAGTGCCTTGCAAAAGTATTCACCCCCTTAGTGTTTTACCTATTTTGTTACATTACAGCCTTTAGTTCAATGTTTTTTTAATCCAAATTATATGTGATGGATCAGAAACACAACTTTGTTCTCATATAAATGAGATAGGCCCCCTGATCTGGCACCAGAGTATTCATCAGCTGTGGAACCTCTCTTTCAGTCTATTCACTTCCCAGTATCTTAACCACTGTAAGCAGCTCTATCTGGCTGCCTTGCTCTTGGCCCCAACAGTCATTTATTCATTCCTTGGCTTGTGGTTCCGCTCGCTAGGGCAAACTGGAAGGGTTATCCCGGACAAGCCCACAAATGTAGTGCTACCCCCGTAGGGGCTGCTAGATGATGCTTGTGCCCAGTTGTTGCCCTGATCTTGCAAGCCTCCTGACCCCTCTGACACTCTAGGTTCAGTCATATTTCAGCAATGGAGAAACATAGAACAAGATACACAATTATTTAGTACCACCTCTATATTAAAGTTTGGTCAACAAATATACCAAAGAAAGTAGGCTTGAACAGTAAAGTGTAACCAGATACAACGAGATACAACCGGTGCACCAAAATTTGGTGATAATAATAGCCTCTTAGAGCAGAATGCTTCATTAACTAAGGAAAATACAGTTGGGAGCACTGGATTGCTGAGAAATCTCATTGCTGTGGTATCAGTTGTCTTCTGCTAGTAATGTTGGAGCCCATGGATGGTGTTAAGTACTTATAGGCCAATGAGGTTAAACAGATAGGCATTAGTACAGCTTGCAATAGAGAGTTCTCAGGAACTGAGGTGTAACGGTGTAAATTCTTGGCAACTTCAACATCCCTGTGTAGCGGCCTCACTCTCTCCCTAGCTTTATCAGTTATACGGCTGTTGTCTAGGGGTACCTGGGAGAGAGAGTGCAGGAACACTACGCCAAGCTCTCACCTCGTATGTGTATGAGGGTTGAGCAAAGTCACTTAAATTACCTTCGGGTCTGTTCTCTGCATACAGAGCCTCTGCTTCTTCCGTGGAGATGTGTCTGCCAGTAATAGAGCCCCACACAATTAAAAGTCCAACACTCTTTTATTTCTCCATTTGCCAGGATGAACATAATCAGTTGAACTCTTGTAACAGACAGACAGGGGTGTGGATGCGAGTAGGCCCAGGCACAAATGAACTCTCCTATTCCTTTTGCGTGTGAATAGGCTTGGCGCATGGTCTCTGCCACCGACCGTGAAGTTGGTAGCTGCCACCTACCGAGTGAACTGTTGTAGCCCCTGCTACAGGCCTGAATGTAACGGTCTCTGCCACCGACCTTAGAACATGGACCACCTTCAGTGTGAATACAGCCCCTGTTTGGAAAGGATATCCATCCCGACGGTCTCCGGAGGCCCTGTCCCGGCACTGGCAATATGCTGCACCAGATCTACGGGAAAGTCACCTGCACGGTCCGTTACGCCTGGATTCAGGTACCCGATACTGTGGGCACCTTAGGACGATTCCTCCCGGGCGGGACCCAGTGGAAGAAGCTGGGCCCCAGGCCTGAATGATGTACCTCATCCCAGACTGAGGGTGTCTGGGGTGACTCCCGAACTCCACGTGTCCAGGCCTAGGCCGCCTGGACACCGACCGCCGACAGCAGCCCTCAGTCTGAAGGTGCCTGGGGCTCCGACCCCGTGGCGAAGATGTCCGCCCCCTTTATACCCTCTCCCAGCAAGCACGGCGGGTTCCCCACCCCGCCGTACAACCGCTGCGAGAGGTCACAAAGGGTACGGCACTGCAGTGATGGTTCAACCCCGGCCCAAAGTGACAGCGCCAACTGCTGGGTCGCAGGGAACTAGACATCACTGATGTCTTCACCCGAATTAAACATTCTGAAAAGTACATACCCGCTACACCTGTTAATACAAACACTCCTGCTACTTCTAAACTTCTTAGTCTAACCTCATTTGACCTGAACCAATGAGTACAGGCTTCTACTCACTCTGATGGCAACACCCATGACCTTGTAGTCTCTTACCTATGTACTCTGTACAACCTCTCCAACAATCCTTTTCCTCTCTGATCACCACCTTATTCGTTTCAGTCTCTCCCTTGTCTTCCACCACCTTTCCCTCCAATCGCCTAACAATCACCCGTAGAAACCTTCACTGCTTCAACCCCTCTCTTCTCTATTCTGCTACTGACCACAACCTCTATGACAAAATCTCACCCCTGTCCTGCCCCAATCCAACTACTTATGTCTACAATAGATCCCTGTTCTCCACCCTGGACGAGCTTGCCCCCTCACTACACACAGAATCAGTCCCCAACTCCTCTCCTTCAACCCTAGCAAACAGATGACACCAGGAGTTTAAAAAAAAACTGTCTTGCTCTTGAGCATCTGTGGCATAAGACTAAGGGGGTGATTTACTAAAGACCTGCACCTGTGGTGCAGTGGAGAAATTGGAGCAATTGCACAAAAAACGGGACTCAAAACATTTATCAAAAATGATGGTGCACATATTTACATAGTAAGCGCTGTTGCGCACATGCGCAATCTTTCGCGCCTACCATTAGCAAGCGCAACCAATGTAATCTTCAACATTTTTGTCTGAATACTGTAGATAACTTTACTAGTTTACCATCTTCTGTTACCAGGCTAAAAAGTATGTATATAATATTGTTTAAATGCACAAATTCTGTCCAGAACATGTAGATCTGTCTCACAACTAATCAAGCCTTTTTACACCCTTCTTTCAGCTTACTCAACTGCACATGTGCATTGACAAACCACACCATTTTATGCTCGCCTGACAGGGTGCACACGCCTTAGCTTGTTAAATATGTGTGTTGAACACGGGCGCATCTGTGTTCTCCAGAGTGCACAACTGCTTATACATTGAGCTTGTGCTCATTGTAATGCTGATCATGTTAATGAGCTTTTCCTTATCACATGGAGAATATTGCTTCCACTTTTATTCCTGACAGTGTATGGGGAAAGAATTGTCCAGAATGCACAATACACAGACAGACAGGGGTGTGGATGCGAGTAGGCCCAGGCACAAATTAACTCTCCTATTCCTTTTGCGTGTGAATAGGCTTGGCGCATGGTCTCTGCCACCGACCGTGAAGTTGGTAGCTGCCACCTACCGAGTGAACTGTTGTAGCCCCTGCTACAGGCCTGAATGTAGCGGTCTCTGCCACCGACCTTAGAACATGGACCACCTTCAGTGTGAATACAGCCCCTGTTTGGAAAGGACATCCATCCCGACGGTCTCCGGAGGCCCTGACCCGGCACTGGCAATATGCTGCACCAGATCTACGGGAAAGTCACCTGCACGGTCCGTTACGCCTGGATTCAGGTACCCGATACTGTGGGCACCTTAGGACGATTCCTAAGTGGAATCCTAAGTGGACGATTCCTAAGTTGAGAAGATGTTTTCATGGAAGTTTTGGCTCCACCAATGATTATAGACTATCACCATAAAATGCACAATTACAAGTCCAGTAAACATCTGCACAGTTGTTGATATGAGGAAGATCTCTAGAATGAATATTGAGTTGTTTCAAAAAGAAATGAATGAAAGCAATACAAGTGGAAGCAATATTCTCCATGTGATAAGGAAAAGCTCATTAACATGATCAGCATTACAATGAGCAAGTACCCTATGTCTGTTTCATATTTAAGAATGTGTATGCGCCCGTACGCGCAACAATTCCGTGAATCCGGCGCAAGTCGACAGCATTCGCCATGTCGCAATAATTATTCCTGCCCGCGCAAATGAGCCAACATTTTCTTAAATCAGCCCCCAAGTCTCACAAAGATGTCAACCAATAAAATCTGCTGTCCAAAAATACAATTCTTGCCCCCACACTGCCAAGTAGACCTATTTTATCACTCCCATTAACACCTTCTCATCCAGTCCCCATCAACTCTTCTCTACCTTTAACTCTCTACTTCATCCTCCACTGCCTCCACCTGCTAACTCACTCAATGTCCAGGAGATCGCCAATCACTTTAAAAATAAGATTGATTTAATTTGTGATGAAATCTCCACTCTACAAGTATCCCACCCACTTAACACACCATGTCCACAAGTACAATCAACACTCCCCTTATTCAACCCTGCTTATATAGACAAGGTTGCTAAACTTATTTCTAACGCTTACATAACCACCTGTCCGCTGGACCCAGTTCCCTCTCAAATACTATGATCACCCTCCGACTCTATCCTATACTCTCTAACCCACATATTTAATCTCTCCCCCTGTTCTGGCATCTTCCCAAACTCCCTAAAACACGCACTAGTCACCCACCTACCTAAAAAGCCTTCCTTGGACGCTACAAATCTTAAGACCCCAAGCCCCATCTCCTTGCTCCTCTTTTCCTCCAAGCTACTTGAAGGCCTGGTCTACAACCAACTGAGTGACCACCTCATTAAAAATACCCATCTTGATCTTCTTCAGTCTGGATTTCGCCCTCAACACTCCACAGAAACTGTTCTTTTAAAACTCACGAACGACTTATTAATAGCAAAAACCAATGAACACTGTTCTGTACTCCTACTTCTGGACCTTTCTGCTGCCTTTGATATGGTTTACCACCCTCTCCTCCTCAATTTTTTTTTACTTTGGTTTCTGTGACTGTGCTCTTTGCTGGCTCTCATCCTACCTATCCCACCGCACCTTCAGTGACACTTACAATTCCACTTACTCCTCTCTTCTTCCTTTCTCCACCCCCCAAGGTTCTGTTTTTGGAACGCTCCTATTCTGAATCTACACCTCCTCCCTGGGTCAGCTGATAGTCTCCAATGGCTTTCAATATAATTTCTACGCTGATTACACCCAAATCTATCTCTCCATCCCTCAGCTCACAACATCACTTATTTACTAACAGACATATCTCTCTTGTCCAAAACCGAGCTCATAATATTTCCTCCCCCATATGCCCCTTCATTTGACTTCTCAGTCAAGAGTAATGGCACAACAATCAACCTATCCCCGCATACCAGGGTGCTAGGTGTTACCCTGGATTCTGAACTCTCCTGTCAGCCCCACATCCAATCACTTTCCAAAGCTTGTTGCCTCAACCTCTGCAACGTCGTCAAAATACACCCCTCCCTAACCCATGAAACCACAAATCTCCTGATTCACTCCCTGGTTATCTCTGGCCTCGACTACTGCAACTCCCTCCTCATTGGTTTACCCTTAAGTAGGTTATCCCCTACTCAGTTCATCATTAATGCTGCTGCCAGACTTATCAGACTGCTCAGCGTCTGCTACCCCTCTCTGCAATCCCTTCATGGGATTATATTTATCCAACAAATTAAATTCAAAATATTAACAATAACTTACAAAGCCATACACAACTTGGCCCCCAGCTACATCACTAATCCAGTCTTAAAATACCAAAAAAATCATTCTCTTCGTTCTTCTCAAGACCTCCTGCTCTCTTGCTCCCTTGTCACCTCCTCCCATACTCGCCTCCAGGACTTTTCCAGAGCCTCTCCCATCCTTTGGAATTCCCTGCCCCAATCTGTCGAACTATCTCCAACTCTATCCACTTGTAAGCGATCCCTGAAAACTTTTCTCTTCAGAGAAGCCTATCCTGTATTCAATTTCTTTTTATTAATCTTTAACAAATGTTTACAATTATACACAATTTATTACAATATGCATTTAACTCTTCACCTTTCTGTTTTGAAAGAGAACCTTGATTATTATCTATTAGCTTCCTTATCTTTAAAAAATTCTACACTCACTCTCCCATCTTCCTGCTTACTTCCATACCCATTACCCCTAGCATACAAAAAAAAAAAAGGGGTGAGGGGAGTATTTTATCTCCCCCCTTATATCTCCCATTTCCCTCTTTCTTTTCCTTTTTTATCCCTATAAGGGGTTATTTATTATTTTCTATTTATAGATATTCTATCATATTTGTTGAGGATCGAAATTCTTCCAATTTTCTCCATATTCCTGGCATTTGATTCTTTAAATATCCTTCTTATCTTATCTGTCTCTCCATATATTGTATTTCGTTCATTTCACATATCCATTCTGTTATCGTTGGACTTTTATTTTCTCTCCACTTGCGAGCTATTATTGTTTTGGCTGCCGTTGTCATATGGTGAAGAATATCCGTTTAATACTCTTTGTTGAATCTGACATCAGAGATAACAGCGCAATATCTATACTTGGGTTCCTCTCCATTCCCGACACTTTCTGATATATATCAAATATTTTATTCCAAAAATTCCTCACCAGATGACATCCGTACCAGATGTGGTCCATAGTCCCCCTTCCTACCATACATCTCCAACAAGTCTCTGTATTTCCCTTATTTATTTTATTTAAAGCTACTGGACTCCAGTACCATCTCATTGCTATTTTATAAGAGCCTATCCTGCCTCCCCCTAACAACGGTACTTTAATTTTCTTCATCAGCTCATTGCCTTTTGTATCACTTGACCATCTGTTCTAGATTGTAAGCTTCAGTAAGCAGAGCCCTCTGATTCCTCATGTATTGAAGTGTATTGTAACTGTACTGTTTGCCCTAACATTGTAAAGCTCTGCACAAACTGTTGGCACCATATAAATTCTGTATAATAATAATAAAGGTGTCTGCATGCAGTGTGTCTAGACTGACAGATGACAGAAAGTGGTTGGACATCCACCAATTCTGAGGATAACACCACCTCCAAGGTAACAGAGTGTCCTGTGCAGGCTCTTGAGTGTCAGTAGGGAGTTGAAGGATAACCACCCAATAGGCTGACAGCGTGATGGAACAGCGACAGATGCGATGAGATGGATAATGGAAGTCTCAGAGCGAGACAGCAATCCCGACCCAGTGATCTGCATCACAGTAATGCAGCTGAGCTGAATGTAGGGGCAGTCAGCTATGCCGCAGAGACTCACTATGTGTCTGCTTGAAGAAGAGTGCTGGACATTCTGCTCTGCTGATTGTCCCGAACTCCAAGAGAGTGAGCTCGCCGCTCGCAGTTAAAAAAATATCTGCTTCCCCAGAATCCTCCAAGCTTCACCAGCCTTCTGGTATATGTAGTCCAGTCAGCACTCAGGAACACAACATATATTGACAGACTACAGGTCCCAAGATCCTCTGCTATTCAGGAGAATTTGTTCTGACTCTGCAAACAAGAAGTGATGTAGCGATCCTAATACTGGGCATTATAGGGAAAGGCTGAATCCACAGTCCCTCTTGGGTCACTGAAGTTCATAGCTGGAACCTGGCTTTACATTCGATCAAGAGTAGTTGATCTGGATAAGGCTGGAAAGGGTAACAAAGCAATCTCAAAGTGTTTAAGCATCCATCAGTCAACAATGTTCATTACATACACCTAAGCCCTGCACTCTGTGCATTATCCACTTCTGATCCCTCTTCTCTGTACATTACATACACCTGACCCCTGCAATCAGTACAATACATAAATGTGACCCCTGTATTATGTACATTACCACACCTACTGCATACTCTGTATATACTTTTGACTTCTGCACCACATACTGTATGTAGACTCAAGCCCTCTCCTGTTGTTAGTGCAATTTTGCCCCACCCACAATTCACCTAATTTTTTTACTCTGGGTGTCCAAGTAGGGTGACCACATTTCCAAACTACCATTTAGGGACACCCCCCCTTCCCAAAAATCAGCCTGTAACGAATCACAGCACAGTGATTGGACACAAGAGGCGGGATTTATGATTTCTCCAATCACAAGCAGGGTGCAGGGATTGTTCTCCTCCAGGCATTCCCAGCCAGGACAAGTACTGTCAGTGAGTAAAGAGGTGATGTGGCAGCCTTTTTTGGGGCCATCAGATCGGCCCGGGGGTGGCTGTGTCAGTTTAATTCCGGGACACTGTATTGTCCTGGAATAAAGGTACCCGGGACAGACCTGAAAAATGCGGGACTGTCCCGGGCAATCCAGGACATGTGGTCACCCTATGTCCAAGGGTACCTTCAAATAAATTGTCGGATAAGCTGATAAGCTGTACAGGACCCTATGATTTCTAATCGGAGCGCTGCCTATAATTAACGATATAAGAAAAGGTAGGAGGATCTTTTTAGAATACAACAATTTTATTGCACACTTTTTGTGAACCTTTCAGTATGAAAGCATGTTTACCAGCAGAGTTCTTCTTTCAGTTAAGCTATAGTAGCAAAAAAGTTTGTTCTGAATGGCAGGCTGTCATTGCGAAAATATGAAGCTGATGCTGATAAAAGAGAAAATTCTACATTCCTTGAAGGGGTGGAAGGTAACCTCAGGCCTAATACCAATTTATAAACTCATTGCTCAGCCGATTCCCTCTGCATCCTCAGGCCTGAGAAGAAAAGGAATTTCAATCCAAAGTATATATCCATGAACAAATATGAAAGGACCCTTTTGAGTAACATCGGCAATTAAATAAAAACACACAGGCTGGAATGAACATGTTTTTGGATAAACAGTTCCTGCCTTTGATAGAAAGAGGCTGCAGATGTGGTTCTCAGCAAAGGCAGGTGTGTTTACCTTCCTGCTAGGACGGGGCTGGTTGGAAATAAACAGGAAGATCAGGTGATCAGGGTCTTATGTTCAACCCAGGTTGTTGCTGAAGAAGAAGGCAGAATGGGTGCCTTGTTTTCCCAGACCCCCTTTGCCGCGATGTTAAACATGACTATATTGCTTAGTTCGGAATCAAGAATAACCTGACCCCAGAGAGAAAGAGGGGGGAGCAATATTTAACTTGTTATGCACAACCCTGTTCCTGGAAGAGGTACACAGTTGTGGTTAAAGCAGTCAGGAGAGTTTGGAAAACGCTCAGCATATGACTAGTGCCACTGCCAAGTCACTGTCACCCATGCTTTTAAAAGTTCAGCTGGGTAAAGAAAGCATTCCTTTGCATTTTACTGCATATGTTTATTGACCAAGCGATAAGTGATATTTAAACAGATAGTACTGCTGTTTCTTCACTGATTGAAATAGAATTTGGGTGAGAAAACAATATTATATGGCGTTTCAAGAATAGTATATGTGTACTACATAGATGAGAACTCATGCCGCGTACACACGATCGGTTTTCCTGCCGGAAAAAGTAAGATGTGAGCTTTTGGACGGGAATTCCGACTATGTGTATGCTCCATCAGACTTTTTCTGTCGCAATTTCCACCAGCAAAAGTTTGAGAGCAGGTTCTCTATTTTCCCGACGGAAAAAATTCCTAGCGGAAAAAACTTTCGTCTGTATGCAATTCCGACGTGCAAAAAAACACGCATGATCAGAATCAAGCAGAAGAGCCTAACTGCCTATTGAACTTCATTGATCTCGGCTCGTCGTACGTGTTGTATGTCATCGCGTTCTTGACAGGCGGAATTTGGTGTGACCGTGTGTATGCAAGACAAGCTTGAGCGGAATGCTGTCGGAAAAACCGATCGTGTGTATGCGGCATCAGACAGTTTTACTGGAACAGTCAAGCATCTACGTGCTCTGTCCCAATGATGTTGTGTCCCCGGCTGTGTCCTGAAATCACTGTGTTCCCTTTGTTCAGCTACTGAGCATGAGCAGTAACTCAAAAAGGATATTAACGGAGGGGATCATGGCTGAGATCATGGAGTCCTTGCATAATGAGGGGCAGGGCCACCCAGAAAGTGAGCATGATCTGGGCAGGTTTGCCTAGAAAGGGAGTTAGATATTGGTGGGACCATCTGGAAGGTGGGCGTGTTAAGTGTAGGGTATGGGTGGGGGCAACAGTGTCCTGGGGAGGGTGAACAAATATGATGGTAGTATGAAATATGAAGCATTGTGATATAAAAAATTAATTACTCTGAGTGACCTTGCATTAGCCATAGGGGATTTTGAATGTAGACAAACTGTAGCTGCATTGGAGAATGTTGCTATATCTATGCCCAAGGTCAAGACTTGTTTAATAAACAGAAAAAAAGTGCATTTTGACTGGGCCACCATGAAAAGGGGTCACCTATTTGTTCCCGGTCTGTACCCAGAGAGGATACAGATGGAAGCACGTTTGAAGGAGGTCGTGGAGTTTTGGACAGGCTCAGTAGCCTAGGTCACTAAGTACTATCCTGCAGTTATTGACAAATGAAATTAGCTGTGCAAGTGCAATCCACCTGCCTCCACATATACTTGATCTATTGAATGTACATTATGTAGCGGCCTCACCCTCTCTCTCTTCTTTAGCGGTTACTTTGGCTTCGGTCTAGGGGTACCTTGAAGGGGAGAGCGAGGTGCGCCACGGCCCATGTCCTCTAGATTACAGCATGTAGAGGTGAAGCCAAGCACCAGATTACCTTCGGGCTGTGTATACGCTGTGAGGGGGCTAGCTCGGCAGCGGGTATGTGTGACCCCCGGGATGGGCTCCCCACCCAAAAACAGGCCCAGCAGACGGAGGTTGTGGTTTATTTTCTATTTACAGTGACAAAAACACAGCAAGGCAAAAAAAACAAACACAAAATAAATCCTGGTCAACTTGACCTCTGACTAAACTTACAGGTTTCCTAACTAACGACTGGGATCAGCCTAGTGCTGTCCTAGTCCCTGGTTTTAAATGTCCAAGCAAAATATAGCCACACAGGCTTTCTCTCACCGCACAGGGGTTCACTCTCCCTAGACAGTCCACACAGGTCTGCTTCCAGGCATGAGCCAACATCTAATGAAGCTGGGATTTCTTATAGAGGCCTAAATGAGCTGACAAGGTTCAGCTGATCTCATCAACTCCCTGTCTGCACGACGCCCAGCCCTCTCCCTAGAGGTATGAGTCATCCATGAGCCCACTAGTCTCAGCTGGGCTTATACAACTCTCCACCTAGCTGTATAAATCGGCGTAAAGCCTGAATCTGGGCGAAATATATCTACCCCCCTGGATGCAACCAGGTGACTTTACCTTCCTGCTGTCACATACCCCCCCCCTCTTGTTTTAACCTCGGGGTTGGAACACCAGCAATCAGGCATTCATGTACTCGAGACAAAGCATCCACATTCCCCATTTGAACGCCAGGGCGATGCTTTACTGTGAAGTTGAATTCCTGGAGGGCCAGGAACCACCTATTCACTCTTCTATTTGTTTCCTTGTTTTGAGCCATCCACTTTAACGGAGCGTGATCCGTAACCATGTCAAAGTGCCTACCTAGCAGGTAGTACCGAAGGGAATCTAGAGCCCACTTCACCGCTAAACACTCCTTTTCAACGGTGGCGTAATTTACCTCATGGGACTTCAACTTCCTGCTGAGGTAAATGACTGGGTGCTCTTCCCCGTTCCAGACCTGGGACAATACTGCTCCTAACCCCACATCTGACGCATCACTTTGTACGACAAAGTCTTTAGAGAAGTCGGGTGAGTACAACACTGGCTGGCTACATAAGGCTTGTTTCAAGAATTGGAATGCTGCCTCAGCCTCGGGGGTCCATTTAATCATGACCGACCCTTTCCCCTTCGTCAGGTTGGTTAGGGGCACAGCCTTAGAAGCAAAGTGGGGAATGAATCGCCGATAATACCCAGCGATTCCCAGAAAGGCTCGTACCTGCTTCTTGCTGTTGGGACGTGGCCAACTCTGGATGGCCTCGACTTTGTTGAGTTGGGGTTTTATTACTCCCCTCCCAATGGTGTACCCAAGATATTTGGCCTCCTCCTGCCCAATGGTACACTTCTTGGGGTTAGCCGTAAACCCTGCTTCCCGAACAGAGTCCAGGACTGCTTGCACTTTTGGCAGATGTGAGGCCCAATCTGTGCTATGGACAATTACGTCATCCAGGTAAGCCGCAGCATACTTCCGATGGGGCCTCAGCATCTGGTCCATTTTCCGCTGGAATGTGGCCGGCGCATTCTGTAACCCGAACGGCATTCTTTTATATTGGAACGCCCCGTCTGGGGTTACAAATGCGGTTTTCTCTTTGGCTGACTTGGCCAGGGGGATTTGCCAATACCCTTTTGTGAGGTCAAGAGTCGTCATGTATCGGGCTGTTCCCAGCCGGTCGATCAACTCATCTATACGTGGCATGGGGTAGGTGTCAAATTTTGTAACTTTGTTCAACTGACGAAAATCGTTACAAAATCGCCAGCTCCCATCCGGTTTAGGCACCAACACAATGGGACTAGACCAATCACTTTGGGACTCCTCTATCACCCCTAAGTTCAGCATTTTCTGTACTTCCTCCCGTATTGCCTCCCGTCGGGCCTCTGGGATCCGATAGGGTTTTAACTTCACCCTTTCACCGGGCGGGGTAATAATGTCATGCTCTACCCCAGATGTTTGTCCCGGCAGCTCAGAGAATACCTCCTTGTTGCGAAGCACAAACTCCTTAACCTCCTGTTGTTGGGGTTGTGACAAGGTGGCTGCGATTCCAACCTCAGGAATCACGCAACCAGTTTGAGCTGGTGACCAAGTGTCTGCGACTAGGGACTCTCTATCCCTCCAGGCTTTCAACAGATTAACGTGATAGATCTGTTCGGGCTTTCGCCTTCCTGGTTGTCTGACCTTGTAATTCACTTCGCTCACTTTTTCCATTATCTCGTAGGGGCCTTGCCATTTGGCAAGGAATTTACTTTCAACCGTAGGGACAAGTACCAATATCCTATCCCCCGGGGAAAAGGTACGGGTCTTGGCTCCACGGTTGTACACTCTCTGCTGTGCCAACTGCGCTTGGGCCAAATGTTCCTTCACGATGGGCATTACCTGTGCAATTCGATCTTGCATCAGGGCGACATGCTCAATCACACTCCTGTGGGGAGAACTCTCACTTTCCCAAGTTTCCTTGGCAATATCCAACAGCCCTCTTGGGTGTCTCCCATACAGTAACTCAAAGGGGGAGAATCCCGTAGAGGATTGGGGCACCTCCCTAATAGCAAACATCAAATAAGGAAGTAGACAGTCCCAATCCTTTCCATCCCTATCCACCACTTTCTTCAACATTTGTTTTAGGGTTTTGTTGAATCTTTCAACCAGCCCATCGGTTTGGGGGTGATACACAGATGTACGTAATTGCGTCACTTTGAACAATTTACACAGCTCCTTCATAACCCGGGACATAAAGGGTGTACCTTGGTCCGTAAGCAGTTCTTTACAAATACCCACCCGGCTAAAAACAAGAGATAGCTCTTTGGCTATGGTTTTGGCCGAGGTATTTCTGAGAGGGATCGCTTCTGGATAA
The DNA here is from genome assembly GCA_029206835.1 of Rana muscosa. Taxonomy (NCBI): domain Eukaryota; kingdom Metazoa; phylum Chordata; class Amphibia; order Anura; family Ranidae; genus Rana; species Rana muscosa. Next base: position 92,872,850 of record CM055118.1, on the reverse strand, counting down.
CGGGTGGCATAGTCCATTATAACCAATATGTACTGGTGCCCCCTAGCGGACTTGATTATAGGACCTACCAAATCCATTGCGATTCTCTCAAACGGGACCTCAATGATGGGTAGAGGGACCAGCGGGCTACGGAAGTGTGGCATCGGGGCCGACCTCTGACACACAGGGCAGGAGGAACAATAATTTTCTATGTCCTTCATCACCCCAGGCCAATAGAATCTCTGTAATACCCTCTCTCGGGTTTTCTCTGTCCCCAGATGACCTCCAAGAATGTGCCCATGGGCCAACTCCAACACCAACTTCCTGTAAGGTTTGGGCACCACCAGCTGCTCAACGGTTTCTTCTGCCCTTTTTGCCACCCGATACAGTAGGTCCTTCTCTACGCTGAAGTATGGGTAAGTGCAGGTATTATCTGGGTTCACTAACTCGCCATCTATTTTCACTACGTTTTCCCGTGCCTTTATTAGGGCGGGGTCTTTCAACTGTTCTGTGGCAAAGTTTTCCCTGTGAACCTCAAGATCAGAAAACTCCACAGACGGTAGGTTTTCGTCTGAGGAGGTGGGCTCCTCTCCAGTTTGAGTCTCCCCTGCCAATACTGACAAGGGAAATTCGGGAGAGTCCTCACCACTCTCAGAGGAGTTCTGGCTATCATATTCCTGGTACATAGGGGCACCAGTGGGGGGCTCATGATCATCCCACAGTTCCCAGAACTTCGGAAAATCCCTTCCCACAATGGCGTCATGCGGTAACTGAGACACTAAGCCCACTGGATGAGAAAGGGTACCTTTGGGGGTCTCGAAACACACTGTAGTCACTGGATACTCTCGGGTGTCCCCATGCACACAAATAACGGCTACCTTGCTATTCCCAGAGACCTCTGTTTTAACTAACTCAGCCTTTATCAGGGTCACAAGGCTACCTGAATCCAGCAATACCACAACATTTCTACCATTAATACACATTTTGCATAAATGTTTCTCAGTTCCCCGAATGGCAGTGCATGCGACTGTCGCACACAGCGACTGACGTCTGCCCGTCAGAAAGTCACACTGCATGGGTTCCTCCAAAACCGGGCAATTTGCTGCAATATGTCCCGCTTGCCGGCAGCGGTAGCAAATGATCCTTCTTGCCGCCTCTTGAGCCGCTGATTTCCCAGGCTGTTCTCGCCAAACTTGGGGTAGAGCTCCCACCCTCTCACTCTCTCCACCCTTACCCCTTGGAATCATCTTATCCGCCCCTGGGGATGGTCTGGTCTTAGGGTGGAAAGTCCGAGTGTCTCTGGAAGAGGCCGTCAGGTTCTCTGTAGCCAAGTATTTCTCCACACGATCCACAAGACCATCGGCCGTCTCTGGGTCTCCATGGCTTACCCACTTTTGGATGGCAGTAGGAAGAGCTCTCAAAAACCGATCCATTACAACACGTTCCACAATCTTTGGTGCGGACAAAGTCTCTGGCTGTAGCCACTTTCTGCTCAGGTGAATGAGATCATACATTTGAGACCTGGGGGGTTTTCCAAGCTGGAAAGTCCAGTTATGCACACGCTGAGCCCGGACAGCCAGGGTGACACCCAGCCTTGCCAATATTTCAGCTTTTAGCATCACATAGTCTTTTGCTTGGTCAGGCTCTAGGTCATAGTAAGCTTTCTGCGATTCACCCGTTAACAGAGGAGCCACCAGTCCAGCCCACTGCTCCTCAGGCCACTTTTCTCTTTCAGCGGTCCTTTCAAATGTGGTCAAAAATACCTCTGGATCATCCTCTCCAGTCATTTTTGTCAATAAACGACTCACCCCAAAGGACGCGGTATTAGTGGGACGGCTTTCCTCACCGGTCTGCGGACGTTGCTGCATTACTGCTTCCATCTGTTGTTGTAGTCTCTGCTCTTGCTTCTGCAACAGGTCTATGAAGCGGGCCTCAGATTGCTGTTGGGCTTGTTGCTGAGCCTCCAGACTCTGTTGTAAAGTTGCAAGGCTCTGTTGATGAGCTTGCTGCTGGGCTGCAAGGCTCCTTTGCAAACCTGCATTTGTCTGCTGTTGATTGGCATTTGCTAGAGCCAGCTGTTTCAGTATCTCCTCCATGCTGGCTTAAAAAAAAACTGCCCGCATTCTCCACCAACTGTGAGGGGGCTAGCTCGGCAGCGGGTATGTGTGACCCCCGGGATGGGCTCCCCACCCAAAAACAGGCCCAGCAGACGGAGGTTGTGGTTTATTTTCTATTTACAGTGACAAAAACACAGCAAGGCAAAAAAAACAAACACAAAATAAATCCTGGTCAACTTGACCTCTGACTAAACTTACAGGTTTCCTAACTAACGACTGGGATCAGCCTAGTGCTGTCCTAGTCCCTGGTTTTAAATGTCCAAGCAAAATATAGCCACACAGGCTTTCTCTCACCGCACAGGGGTTCACTCTCCCTAGACAGTCCACACAGGTCTGCTTCCAGGCATGAGCCAACATCTAATGAAGCTGGGATTTCTTATAGAGGCCTAAATGAGCTGACAAGGTTCAGCTGATCTCATCAACTCCCTGTCTGCACGACGCCCAGCCCTCTCCCTAGAGGTATGAGTCATCCATGAGCCCACTAGTCTCAGCTGGGCTTATACAACTCTCCACCTAGCTGTATAAATCGGCGTAAAGCCTGAATCTGGGCGAAATATATCTACCCCCCTGGATGCAACCAGGTGACTTTACCTTCCTGCTGTCACAACGCTCAGAGCCAAGTCTGTTCTGCTGATAACCCCCTTTGCTCCCACTAATTGGAGTACCACACACTGAAAAGGTCCAACACTTATTTATTCCATAACGGCAAACAAATAGTCCTTTGCGAGCAGACAGTTTGAGACCCATAGAACAGTTCAGTATTGGTGGGGAGTAGGTCAAGTCACAATCCTCAAAGAAAACTAAACCGCTGAGGTTTCACCAACGGTTGCTAAGCACAGTGGCTGTAAATTGTACTTTTTGGCTTCAGAGTCTCTTCCAGCGACTCTAGTGAACAGGAACTGGAGTTACCTTTGCTACGTTGCAGCCCCTGTCAGGGGGAAGACATCCCTCCAAGAGAGTTACCCGAGGCCCCACCGTCACCGGATTAATGCTGTACCGGGCTATTCGGAAGGGTTACACTCCCCGGCCTCCTCACCTCAGATACGGGTCCCAACACCTTAGGGCCCCTCGGACTCCTCCACCCTCGCGGAACCCAGTCGAAGTTACTGGGCCCCAGGCCTTGGTCATAGTACCTCACCCCAGGCTTAAGGTGCCTGGGATGGACTCCATCCCTCGCTCTGGCCAGGTCAAGGGCACCTGGGCCCGGAACTCCGGAACGCCAGCACCCAGGCTGAAGGTGTCTGGGTGCGGCCGCGTCCTAAAACTCTGAACCCCGAGGTCAGGGCGTCCGCCCCTTTTATCTCCTCTCCCTTTGCGTCACAGCGGGTTCCCTGCCCCACTGTACCGGCGCCAGGAAAGGACAAAAAGGAACAGTCTTGCGGTGCAGGTTCAACTCCGGCCCAGGGCGACAACGCCACCTGCAGGCCTCAGGGAACCTTGCACCACCAGAGTCCTCCAAGAACCACAAAAGGGATTCTCAGATTCCCTAACAATTAGTACATCTGGGTTGAAATAACCCAGATGCTCCCCCCCAAATTTAAATGCCCGCTACAATTACATTGTATTTGTGCCCATTAAGTACTAATGTGGGGCCAGCTTGTTTCAAAAAAGATTGCCAGTAGAAGGGAAAAGTCATCCTAGTTGTTTCTTCTCATTAGTAGGCTTGAAAAGGGAGGCAAGGTAGGATTTGAAGTACAGCTATACTTTCAAGAACTATTGTTCTAACAGCCTCCTCACCTCCCACCCAGCCTCCACATTAAATAAACAAAGGGTCTTAAAAAAGTTTCCACACATTTATATTTTAGTTGGAAACAGTAAGGGCAGGAAGAGTAGTAATTGGTTTTGTCATGTGACTAGAGTTGTCATGCTGTGGTGAAGATGGCTGAAAATAAAAAAGTGCATAAACTTTTTAAAGAACCCTCATATATATATCCCTTCACTATTGTGATGAAGATTACCTGCAGGTAAATAAGAGAACCAAGACCTGTGCTAAGTGGAATCATGTGTTTGATAATAAAGTTGGCAGTGCCTCCACCTAGGACAGGGACCCTGTGAATTAAACTGATTCATTTCCTCGGAAATAATCGGTAATTTAAACAAAGTAATTGGGAGCAAAATAACTCCTGGAACCAACATATAACATTAACCATAAGTATATAGATGCACACCAGTATAGAAATAATACAAGCTCTTTGTAGGAAAAGATTTTTAATAGTACATACAGTACATGCAATGTACAAACAGGTATTATCAGTAAAGAGTCGTGGTGGAATTGTGTACATATGTCCGGGTATATACAGTATGTACAGTAGTTATTAATAGAGATACCTCCAGATGAATGTAGCAAAGTCCACTTGCAGGGTACCCTGAGGATGATGTGGCATCTGCCTTTGTGCCAGAGTCTTGAAGTCAAGATCTGTGATGATGAGGAGATCTTCCAATTGTTGTCCAATCAGCCCGGAATGCAGACCTAGTAAGCAAATCTGGCTATTGCTAATAGTCTGGCTAATAGTCTCACCTTCTGATCTGTGTGAAAATACATCAGCAGTAGCAGCCCCACTCTAGATGGTCCCTGGTGTCCTCTGCAGCAGTCATTTACTCTCTATCTTGGAGTTTCCTACAACAGCGTTGCACAGTACCTGTAATAGTTCGCCTCACAACAGTATAGTCTCTGGCAGGTGCAATATTGCAGCTCCATAGTTGCCAATAGTCCCGGATTTCCCGGGACATTCACGGATTTGTGAGTCTTGTCCCGTACATATTGTTTCCCGTTTTTTCCCCCGAATTTTAAGAGTAGTCCCGGCCATCTGAAATTTGTCCCGGCCATCTAAAATACAATGCCCCGCCCATCGCTAAGCGCTGCGGTTAGTCATTCCCTATCCTCTCAGAATATCCTCCCCGCCTCATTTTTGTCCTCCTGTTGTCTTCTATTGGACAAGGAGGACACATGCTCTCGCTCTGTATTCTTATTTGCAGTACTATTGCAAGGGGGCGTGGCTAGTTAACTTACCACGCAGCCCGCGCAAATCAGAGCCCAGTCCGTTGGATAGAGAGAGAGAGGAGGAGGATGTGTGTTCAGGACGTGCGTACTGCAGCTGCGTAGGAGGACTTTTAGGAGGAGGACTTTTAGGAGGAGGACTGGAGGACTGTTCCGGACTGCCTAGGAGGAACCGAGCCTCGGAAGCCAAGTAAGTACTCGGAACTGAGTCCCCCTTTTTTTTTTTTTCTTTTCTGGGGGGGGGGGCCGGGGGGGGTTATCCTGGGGGTTTTTTTTTTTTTTTTTGGGGGGCAGTTCGAGATTGGAAGTCAAGTGGGTGACGACCAGGTGTTTGGAGTATCTTTATCTGCTGATTTTGTTAAACTTTCTGGAATACACAGATTCTATTGTGGTGTAGGATCCTCTCTCTCTCTCTCTCGGTCTCTCTGGGTCTCTCTCTCGGTCTCTCTGGGTCTCTCTCTCGGTCTCTCTGGGTCTCTCTCTCGGTCTCTCTGGGTCTCTCTCTCTCTCTGGGTCTCTCTCTCTCTCTCTCGCTGGGTCTCTCTCTCTCTCGCTGGGTCTCTCTCGCTGGGTCTCTCTCTCGCTGGGTCTCTCTCTCGCTGGGTCTCTCTCTCTCTCGCTGGGTCTCTCTCTGGGTCTCTCGCTGGGTCTCTCTCTCTCTCGCTGGGTCTCTCTCTCTCTCGCTGGGTCTCTCTCTCTCTCTCTCGCTGGGTCTCTCTCTCTCTCTCTCGCTGGGTCTCTCTCTCTCTCTCTCGCTGGGTCTCTCTCTCTCTCTCTCTCGCTGGGTCTCTCTCTCTCGCTGGGTCTCTCTCTCTCTCGCTGGGTCTCTCTCTCTCTCTCTCTCGCTGGGTCTCTCTCTCTCGCTGGGTCTCTCTCTCTCTCTCGCTGGGTCTCTCTCTCTCTCTCGCTGGGTCTCTCTCTCTCTCTCGCTGGGTCTCTCTCGCTGGGTCTCTCTCGCTGGGTCTCTCTCTCGCTGGGTCTCTCTCTCGCTCTCTCTCGCTGGGTCTCTCTCTCGCTGGGTCTCTCTCTCTCGCTCTCTCTCGCTGGGTCTCTCTCTCTCGCTGGGTCTCTCTCTCTCTCTCTCTCTCGCTGGGTCTCTGTGTGTGTGTGTGTGTGTCCTTAACCACGCCCCTTCCTAACCACGCCCATTTAAGCCACGCCCACGGTTCAACGTAAACCACACCCGTTTTCCTCCCAGCCTCTCATCCACAAATGCATGCCCCGCCCCCTAATTAAATCAAGGCTCCGCCTACTTGCAGAAAAGTGTCCCCGATTTCTTTTTTCCAATGTTGGCAACTATGCAGCTCTCCTTGAGAAACACAGAAACAGCCACAGCAACACAGTCTCTGGTGGGCTCAGCACACCAGCCTTGTACTCAGAGTCCCTGCCCACAATGCTCAATAGCAGCCCTCTGCGTGTTTCCTTAGCAATAGTACAAAAGCCTTGTAGGTAGGTGGAGTCTATATGCTCCACTGCTGGTGGCGTTGGTACACAGCGGCAATGCAGATGGCAGAGGAAGTTCAGAGAAGCTGTGTGTTTCTGTATAATTTCCTTGGTCAATCTGGCAGTAATCTGGTTGGATGCACATACTCCAGGTGACCCTGGTGGCCATCTTAGGTCAAGCAGAGTATATTAAAGACTCTGACCCCTGGGTTTGGCATGCTTTATGTGAGTGGACAGGTTAGAGACACATTCCCTGCCTGACAGGGACAGTTGCAGCGAAAGGGAAAGGTTCTGGTGGAGTTGGGAGAGCGCAGGGACTTTATCTCTTCAGGATCTTTCCATCTGGGTCAGACCAGCCAGGCCGTACCTCGCTCCTCGTGGCAGACACTGTTGGTATCCCTGAGTCTTCTTTATGCTATCATAGTTGTAAGTGGCACCGGACAGGTAAGCGTCCCGCCCGACCTGTTTGTGCTGTTGACCTACTTTTTCATTACTAAGTTCTTTACATATTGGGACTCTGAAGCCTCGTACATACGATCAGATATCCTATGGATTTTAAACCGATTGATTTTTGCATCGGAAATCTGATGAAGCTGACTTCGATCAGTCTTGCCTACACACCATCAGTCAAAAAACCGACCGTTCCAAACGCAGTGACGTAAAACACTCCAATGAGCCAAGAAAAATTAAGTTTAATGCTTCTGAGCATGCGTCGACTTGATTCTGAGCATGCGTGGGTTTTTTATCCGATGGACTTACCCATAAACGATCGGAATTTGCTATCGGTTTTTGATCCATCGGAAAAATTTAAAACATGTTCTATTTTTTAAAACCGATGGAAAAAAGACTGATGGGGCCCATACACGATCGGTTTGTCCGATGAAAAAAGTCCATCGGACTGTTTTCATCGGTAAAACCGATCGTGTGTACAGGGCTTGAGTGTTTACTGCTTACCACACCATGCTGTGCCTTCCCAACACCCTGGGCATGCTGTGAGATGTAATCCCTCTCTTTCCTGCAGTCCAGTAGAGCACACAGCACACAGCAGCATAGTCCCTCATTAGTGTTGTATAGTAGTCCCTTCTTGTCCAGGATTTAGTAGCATTGACAGGAAATGTGGCTGAGTCTCTCTCTCTCTCTGTTTACTTCCCTCTTCCTGATTTCCTAATCCAAATCACAGGGGCAGGAAGTGATGTACATGATTATACATTATTCTGTGATATTAGCATCTAACAGTAGATGGCAGGAGATCCATACACTTTAAATAAACATCCTAGAGTGCAGAAAATCACTCATGGCATGTGCAAAACACAATGGCTTTTAGCAAAGAATCACTTTTCAATGTACTGTGGACTTTATACATTGTTTTTCTATCCACTAGTTTTCATTCGGTGCAAAATGGTTCTGAACAAATCTTTGATGTTTTTCCTGAACAATATTTTTATTAAGACTTTTCATTCTGTCATGCTTAAAGCCGTCACATCAAGCATTGATAGCACATCATTAGCAGCCTGAGAAGAATGCAGGGCACAGAGAGTGCACCTGCATTACTCCTGAATGTATTAAAATAAAGAAAACTCAACATGTCATTCTACATGACAGGCTGCTTACGGTACTTGAGCAAGAATAACATTTATTAAGAATCGCAGTATCTAAATCCAGCGAATTAAAGCAAGATTGTTTGTGTTTTCCAGACTGGCCTATGAAATGCTGGAAGGAAACAAACTAAGGCGGGTCTTGCTTGGAAGCTTGCAGCAAGGCACATGAATGAGGTCTGCTGAAGTTTTGCCATAAAGCTAGTATTGGTCATTGCTCTGTATAACTAAGAAAAATCTTTATATTATAGCTGCATTTTTACAGCAGCTATAAAGAAAGACCAACTGAATGACATTTAGTTTGCTTAAAGTGGTTGTAAGCATTAGTTTACAAAAAAAAAACATGCCTATACTTACCTTCTCTGCAATGGTTTTGAACAGAGCAGCCCTGATCCTCTTGTTCTAGGGTCCCCCATAGCCGGTCCAGGTCCTTCCTCTTCACTGTGAGCCCCCACGGAAAACCGCAACACTGCTCCTGAGTCCTTGACACAGACAGTGGGACTCTGCCTCGCTCCCACCATGTCACAGCTTTTGATTGACAGCAGCGAGAGCTATTGGCTCCTGCTGCTATCAATCTGCCCAATGAGGAGAGCGACAGTGGCTGGAGCCAGCTCTGTGATGTTGTCATGGAGGAGTGGAAGAGGACTCCAGTGGCAACTTGTGAAGCTCTGGTGAACTCCAGGCCCCAGAGGGTTAAGGCAGTGCTGGAAAATAATGGTGGCCACACAAAATATTGACACTTTGGGCCCAATTTGGCCATTTTCAGTGGCAACTTGTGAAGCTCTGGTGAACTCCATGCCCAAGAGGGTTAAGGCAGTGCTTAGAAAATAATGGTGGCCATACAAAATATTGACACTTTGGGCCCAATTTGGACATTTTCACTTAGTGGTGTACTCAATTTTGTTGCCAGCGGTTTAGACATTAATGGCTGTGTGTTGAGTTATTTTGAGAGGACAGCAAATTTACATTGTTATACAAGCTGTACACTCACTACTTTACATTGTAGCAAAGTGTAGTTTCTTCAGTGTTGTCACATGAAAAGATATAATAAAATATTTACAAAAATGTGAGGGGTGTACTCACTTGTGAGATACTGTGTATATATATATATATATATATATATATATATATATATATATATGGCAATACAATATATTTACAGATATGTCTATATAAAAATATAAAAATAACAGTGAACATGTTTACTACCACCACCAGTCCAAAGTAGTACAACTCTCAACAATGGTGTTGTATTTGTTTCAATTCAGCTTCCAACTTTATAGATACCTCACTCACATAAAGGGAAGACTGTGTATGTCAGCTATATCAGTCAAGAAGTAGCAATCATACTGGTTGGAATGTTACAGTAATAATCTGTCCCAAACTAACTCAGAGCTACACTAGCAATATTTAGCCAGGCTGACCACATTTTTTCAAATTTTGTTTGGACATATTTTTGGAAAGTTAACTGTTCAAATCTTAGGGAAGTGTTAAACTCTTTAACCTAGAGGTCAACCATGGGAGGAAAAGGCGACAGTCATGCCTTTATATTTTACCAAAAACTAACACAATGCATTATTTACATAGAAATAAGACCATTAAATAACAAAGTGTCAGAGAAAGTTGTAATTTACAGTAATTTAAACATTAAGTTACAGCAAAACCGTTAGTACCATCCCAAACTTAAGATGTATTGAGGTGCAATGTGGGTATATTGGGTATTTGCCACGTAGCAATTGACCAGAGATTTGGAAAATATTGGAAGGATTATGACTAACAGTGTGTGAGTAGCTTTTCAAACATGAGGGACAAAATGAGAGGAAGGACCCTAAAAAGGGACATCCGGGGAAGAGAGAAGTGTAAGTAAATAAAAAAGAGGAAATAAAAAATAATCCACCTTTTACCTACCCTTGTTGTCATTTTACTAAGGCTGTTCTGTAATATGATAAAATGCCTTATAATTTATTTTATCATTCTAATTTTACTGTCTTTTATGGAGTTCCTTACCATTGTAAATGATGTCTTCCCAAGTCCTTCCATCCTAAGCTTCTGTGCTAGGATGCTATAATATGAAGACCAGCATGAAATGCCTTTGCAAATAAAACACAATAGCAAAAATACCCAGATTTCAACTCATCACCTCAAACTGATCCCTGCCAGTAAATTATCCTATGCTTAGTCTCTATTGGATTATTTTCCACTGCATATTTGTGTGTGCCAGTCCTTAGTATACAATACATTACAGTTATTTATAGCAAAAGTCAAGATTACTGGTCTGCACAGTCTCAGTTCTAGCTAGATTAGTATACACTGGTTAAAAATTCAAAGCCAATTAACACTCAAATTTCAATTCCGCTTTTTTTTTTTTTTTTTTTTTATAGCAAGGCTGGTACATAAACATTTTGGGGCTTGTTCACACAGTGATTTTTTTTTTCAGATGCTTGGTTCTGACACCTTCCAGTAGAGGGCTTAAATGTGTGTACTTAACCTAATGTCTCACACTCCACATTTCATGGTTGCAGGAGCATAGCATTGTGACCCAATGCTTTACACATTACTGCCAAAAAAAAAAAATACATTGCGTTAATACTTTTCATCAACAACAACAGAATGGGAAACGCTAAAGAGCTTTTCAAGTGTAGCGGGGTCCCCAAATGTAACCCCGCTATACCTAAATTTAGGGGTGACCAGAGCAATAGTTGGCTGGGGTCTCTTAATTATTTGGACTCTGCCTTACTGCTGTGTCACCTGGCGTGCAGTTCCCCTTTGGGCGTATAGGTGGTGCTGTCACCTATACCCGGGGTTGAACCACAGGTGATGGAGTAGGTATTGGATGTCCTCACTCAGGTGCCGTTGGTGGGTGGTTCTGGCCTGCTGTGCATGCCGGGAGAGGATATATAAGGGGCAGACGCCATTACACAGGAAGCATTTTCCCGGGGCCCATGCCCGGAGGCTGATTTCCCGGGGCCCACTGCCCGGAGGGAGCTACCCCTCAGAGGGGGGTGCGCTACATCTTGATCGAGGAGTCTCGGGCACCTTCAGCCCGAGGCTATAGAGTTCCAGGTAGTCCCAGTACCTTTAGCTGGGTCTACAACCGAAGAGGAGTCCCAGGGAACCCACGTGAGGGTAACCACTCTGACACAGAGGAAACCAGGGGAGGATCGATCCCATAATAAGAGGGTGAGTAATAAAGTATTGCTGACTCGGGAAAGGCCTGGTGACCTGTCGGAGAGAAGGATTCCTCACTTTGCAGACTGCCTCTGCAGAGTGTTGAAAGTTCAGGAGGGATCTCCTTGACTTGGTCCTTGGAGGGGACTGAGTCATTGTTCCAGCATCACGCCGGCTGCTAGTGCTAATGAGCGACTATCCGGGTGAGCTGTACCCACTCGGGACCGAGTGGCGACGAAGCCAAGAGTGTGCCTGAATCCACTCCTATCTGCTAACCTTTTCTCACTTCAACTCTCTGGTTCCTGAAAGCAAGATAAAATAAACTCATGTTGGAGTTCATATGTTGTGTGGACATTGACCTCATTTGGGAAAGATAAAGACTCGCCTCTATAAACATAGAGGGGAGAACCAGAAGATGGAAGCAACTCGCTGCGGGACCCAAGTATGTAACACCGCCTGACCTTTATAATCTGGAGGACACGGGCATGTGGCGTGATGTGTCTTATCCCCCTGCTTGAGAAGGTAAGAGGGGGAAAAGCATACGTGTGCTACACAAGATATCAAGGGAAAGTTTTGTGCAAAGATGGGTATGATAATAGACAGGAATGGCAAGGACTTGACAGAAGCAGAAGAGATAAAGAAGAGATGACAGGAATACACAGAACTACAATCAGGTCCATAAATATTGGGACATCGACACAATTCTAGTCTTTTTGGCCCTATACACCACCAAAATGGATTTATAATAAAACTAACAAAATGTGCTTTAACTGCAGACTTTCAGCTTTAATTTGAGGGCATTTACATGCAAATCAGGTGAACGGTGTAGGAATTACAACAGTTTGCATTTCAAATCCATTGTGGTGGTGTATAGTGCTAAAAAGATTAGAATTGTGTCGATGTCCCAATATTTATGGACCTGACTGTATACAAGAAAGATCTGAATGTCCCATATAACCACCACGATGATGCAATCACTGACCTTGAGCCAGATATCCTAGAGAGTGAATTCAAGTGGGCCTTAGAACGCATTGCAAGTAACAAAGCTAGCGGAAGTGATGGTATCCCAGCTTAGTTATTTAAAATCCTAAAAGATGATGCTGTTAAAGTGCTGCACTCAATATGCCAACACATTTGGAAAACTCAGTGTTCAAACTACCGAATGATCGCACTCATCTCACACACTAGCAAGGTTATGCAGTAAAATTATACAAGCTAGGCTTCAGCAGCATGTAAACCGTGAGCTACCACAAGTACAAGCTGGATTTCAAAGAGGCAGAGGAACTAGAGATCAAATTGCTAACATTCGCTGGATCATGGAGAAAGCAAGGGAGTTCCAGAAGAATGTCTACTTCTGCTTTATTGTCTACAGTAAAGCTTTCGATTGTGTGGATCATAACAAGATGTGGCACATACTGAAATAAATACCAGACCACCTCACCTGTCTTCTGAAAAACCTGTATGCAAGTCAAGAAGCAACAGTTAGAACAGGACATGGAACAACTGACTTTGAGAAAAGAGTAAGGAGTGCGGCAAGGATGTATATTGTCACCCTACTTAGTTAACTTATATGCAGAGTACATCATGTGAAATGCCAAGATCGACGAATCACAAGCTGGAATTAAGATCTCAGTGAGAAATATCAACAACCTGAGATATGCAGACGATACCATACTTATGGCAGAAAGTGAAGTACTAAAGAGTCTCATAATGAAGGTGAAAGAGGAGAGGCCAAAAGCTGGCCTGAATTTGAACATTAAGAAAACTAAGATCATGGCTCTTTGGCGAATAGAAGGAGAAGAAATGGAAACAGTGACAGATTTTATCTTCCTAGGCTCCATAATCATGGCAAACAGTGACTGTAGCCATGAAATTAAGAGATCTTTGCTTCTTGAGAGGAAAGCAATGGCAAACCTAGACAATATTATAAAAAGCAGAGACATCACCCTACCGACAAAGTTCCGTATAGTCCAAGCTATGGTATTCCCAGTAGAAACCTATGACTGTGAAAGTTGGACCATAAGGAAGGCTGAATGCCGAAGAATTGATGCTTTTGAACTATGGTGCTGGAGTAGACTCTTGAAAGTCCCTTGGACGGCAAAAGGATCAAACCGGACAATCTTTAAGGAAATCAACCCTGAATATTCACTGGAAGGACAAATTCTGAAGCTAAAACTTGAATACTTTGGCCACCTAATGTGAAGAGAGGACTCATTGGAAAAGACCCTGATGCTAGGAAACATGGAGGGAAAAAGGAGAAGAGGACGACAGAAAACAAGATGGATAAGCAAGCTCTGGGAGGCAGTGGAGGACAGAAAAGCCAGGCACGCTATGGTCCATGAGGTCACGAAGAGTCGAACACGACTAAACATCTAAACAACAACATTGCTCTTCTGCATCCAACAAAGCTTGCATGAAAACTTATGAATGTATAAAAAAATCACAACTGTTTCTGTAATAACTGGAATCTGTTTTGAGAAAGAGGGGTCAACCTGCATCCTATTAGGTGGAGTCTGGGTGGGGATGAGCTATATCATGTATGAGGTCAGCTAAAAACCATAGAAAAACAGCTGGTTAGCAAAGCATCCAGAGTCCATCCAAAATTACTTGAACACTTTTTTAATACCATTGTGAAAAATATACTGTGCCCAATAGACTATAGTCACATTTTACTGGTATCCATATTGTCTGAAAACAGTTTTTTACTGTTGGCAAATAAAAAATTTGCACTTTTACCACTTATACCACAAAGAAAATTATTATGACAAGTTTCTTACACAAAAGTTTCTTACACAAAAGCTGTCTGTATTGCCCAAGACTGCTGTTCAGACACACACTTTCAGATGGTATCCTAAAAAATTAGAAACACAGTGGAGGCAGATAAAGACAAACTGAATGAGGACCATTGTTAGTATTCCAACACCATTTGAACATTTCAGACTGGGCACCATGAATAGTTCAACAATTTGCATTGTGTTTAGAGACACCATCTTTTTTTGCATTAGTTATTTGGTTAGAACCACTAATCTAATCTAGCCTAGGGAACCATTCATTCTTTTTTTTAGCATCCTTAAGCTGCGTGGAGCCAAGGGTGGGGACTTGTATATTGTGTTCTAATTGATAAATATACTATAAAGTACAAATTTTCATTAAAGCAGACACATAGAAAAGCAGTCTCTTTCTCTCTCCCTCTCTCTCTATCTATACTGTATATATATATATGTATATGTATATATATATATATATATATATATATATATATATAGTGGGTACGGAAAGTATTCAGACCCCTTAAATTTTTCACTCGTTGTTATATTGCAGCCATTTGCTAAAAGCATTTAAGTTCATTTTTTTCCCTCATTAATGTACACACAGCACCCCATATTGACAGAAAAACACTGAATTGTTGAAATTTTTGCAGATGTATTAAAAAAGAAAAACTGAAATATCACATGGACCTAAGTATTCAGACCCTTTGCTCAGTATTTAGTAGAAGCACCCTTTTGATCTAATACAGCCATGAGTCTTTTTGGTAAAGATGCAACAAGTTTTTGACACCTGGATTTGTGGATCCTCTGCCATTCCTCCTTGCAGATCCTCTCCAGTTCTGTCAGGTTGGATGGTAAACGTTGGTGGACAGCCATTTTTAGGTCTCTCCAGAGATGCTCAATTGGGTTTAAGTCAGGGCTCTGGCTGGGCCATTCAAGAACAGTCACGGAGTTGTTGTGAAGCCACTCCTTCGTTATTTTAGCTGTGTGTTTAGGGTCATTGACTTGTTGGAAGGTAAACCTTTGGCCCAGTCTGAGGTCCTGAGCACTCTGGGGAAGGTTTTCGTCCAGGATATCCCTGTACTTGACCACATTCATCTTTCCCTCAATTGCAACCAGCCGTACTGTTCCTGCAGCTGAAAAACACCCCCACTGCCACCACCATGCTTCACTGTTGGGACTGTATTGGACAGGTGATGAGCAGTGCCTGGTTTTCTCCACTTATACCGCTTAGAATTAAGGCCAAAAAGTTATATTTTGGTCTCATCAGACCAAAGAATCTTATTTCTCACCATCTTGGAGTCCTTCCGGTGTTTTTTTAGCAAACTCCATGCAGGCTTTCATGTGTCTTGCACTGAGGAGAGGCTTCTGTCGGGCCACTCTGTAATAACGCCCCGACTGGTGGAGGGCTGCAGTGATGGTTGACTTTCTACAACTTTCTCCCATCTCTCGAATGCATCTCTGGAGCTCAGCCACAGTGATCTTTGGGTTCTTCTTTACCTCCCTCACCAAGGCTCTTCTCCGCCAATAGCTCAGTTTGGCTGGATGGCCAGCTCTAGGAAGGGTTCTGGTCGTCCAAAATGTCTTCCATTTAAGGATTATGGAGGCCACTGTGCTCTTGGAAACCTTAAGTGCAGCAGAATTTTTTTGTAACCTTGACCAGATCTGTGCCTTGCCACAATTCTGTCTCTGAGCTCTTCAGGCAGTTCCTTTGACCTCATGATTCTCATTTGCTCTGACATGCACTGTGAGCTGTAAGGTCTTATATATACAGGTGTGTGGCTTTCCTAATCAAGTCTAATCAGTATAATCAAACACAGCTGGACTCAAATGAAGGTGTAGAACCATCTCAAGGATGATCAGAATGAATGGACAGCACCTGAGTTAAATATATGAGTGTCACAGCAAAGGGTCTGAATACTTAGGACCATGTGATATTTCAGTTTTTCTTTTTTAATAAATCTGCAAAAATTTCAACAATTCTGTGTTTTTCTGTCAATATGGGGTGCTGAGGGAAAAAAATTAACTTAAATGATTTTAGCAAATGGCTGCAATATAACAAAGAGTGAAAAATGTAAGGGGGTCTGAATACTTTCTGTACCCACTATATATATTGTATATATATATATATATATATATATATATTAAAGAAGTAACGAACACAGGAATATAATTGTACTAATGAACAATTAACCATGTAATTGATTCCATATGTGATTGTGTTTGAGATTGTATCCTTTTTTGAACACTTGAATATGTAACTCTTTTGAATTTTCAACGAATAAAAGCAGTCTTTTAAGTGCAGCAACCCTTTGGACTTTTTTCGTATATACAGGGTTGGTGGGAAGACCGGATTGCTGCCAGTAATTGCAGACCGGGTGCGGCTTTCCTCTACCTTTCTGAAAATATTTATTCCCTGAGAGCGGGCACCGGTGATTATTTGTAATCAGTACAGAAATGGCTACTAGCGGTTCGTTCTCATATTCTGCGATTAATGCTTCAAAAATCTTTACGGACGTGACGGGATCAAGGGACCTTTTAACTCAATCATCTGTGATACAACTAACTCGTAAAATGGAGAAACGAGCAGTTACGATGGAACTACATGAGGTAATTTTGGCCGAATACTATAAAATGCAGATGATACCAAGGGGATTGAGAGTCCGCCTGATCCCTACCTTGTTTTCCCAGAACTTGGACTTCAAAACTAAATTTGCACACATTTTAAATAAATGCTCATTTGATATTATGACCTTGACAGTACAATTCCTACAACAGGAAAGAATCACTGTCAAACAAGAGATTTTAGAGCTGGAGAAACAACTTGAGCAATGCTCTAATTAATATGAACTGATGGACTTTAAAAAAAAAAAAAATGAAAAACTGGATGGATTTCGGAAAAATATCAAACTACGTAAAAGAACCAAATTGGAACGAGACCGTGAGGATTATAACAACGAAAGAGTCTATAATTGGTCGGATCCAAACTACTATCGAACAAAGACACATAGAAAAGGTCAACAAATACAATTTACTAATTCCTCCTCATCCATTGCGTCCACTGGATCATCAGCAAATGTATCTACTACATCTTTTTTTTTACCTTCGGCAACAATCGATTCCGGACCAGGAGAGGAAGCAGGAGATCTAAGAAAAGGCACAGCCAGAGGAGTGACTACAAGGCGACAGAATCGTCAGAGACGGTGAACGACATTATGGTAAATAATATTTCTTCCATTCCTTTAACCGAGACCGAATTACTGGTTTTAAATAAAGGTTTGGGATTTTGTCCGAAGGAGAAGATGAATGATTTCATTTTAAAACAAGATCTTTATCATTGTTATAGACAATTAAGGTTTAAAGCATATTTCGCATGTCAACCGGTTATCACGAATAAAGGGATTTTACCTTTATCAATTAGAAATATGGGTTTAAAATCTAAAAACACTAAGGTACCTCCTACTTCCTGTTCTGCTATCGAGGTGTTCATTGAAAAAGTGGATAGTGAAATAAAAACACTTTTACGTGATACAAACAAAATTGATCATAGACCAAACAATTTGAGTCGGGATGAAATTACGGCATTAACCTCCTTGTCGGCCAGGCGAGATATAACTATCAAACCGGCCAACAAGGGGGGAGCCATTGTGATAATGGACACCTTCAAGTACGAATCAGAAGTACTGAAATAACTAACAGATTTCAGTACCTATAAGCAACTAGATTCAAGTCAAGTATTTAGAGTTCCAAAAAGGATTAAAGGGGTTCTGACATTATCTTTAACAAATAGAATTATTGATGATGAAACTTTCGAATTCCTAACATGTGAGCATCCTATCACACCTGTGATGTACATTTTACCTAGGATCCACAAGGATCCCATCAACCCACCTGGGCACCCCATAGTTTCTGGGATGGAATCGGTGACAACTCCACTAGCACAATATCTTGATAAATGTATAACACCATTACTAATAAACACTAAATCATATATAAAAGATACTACAGATTTTCTTGATAAGATCAAAAACGTTAAATTGTCATCTGATTCCATCCTAGTTACATGGGACGTTTCCAATCTTTACACAGTGATTCCCCATGAGTTAGGGATTGAAGCATGTCGATGATTGTTATTACAATCAGATCTACACAATAACCGACAAATTGATTTTCTGTTGGACCTACTTTAAATTGTTCTTAAGGAAAATAATTTTCTCTTTAAAGACGTTCATTATTTACAATTGAGAAAGGCAGCGATGGGTTCCAATGTCGCACCCCCATACTCAAACGCCTTAATGAATATGATTGAAACTTCATTTATATATGTTAATATATAATTCCAAGAATATTGCCAGGGATGGTATAGATTTGTGGACGATGTGTTTGCTGTGTGGGGTGGCGACATTGGAACCCTATTATTATTTGATCGTTACCTCAATTATATCGTTCCTGGTCTGAAGTTCAACATGGACTTCAGTGACATTGAGATTCCTTTTCTGGATACCATGTTGAAACTTGATCAGATGAAGATCGAAAGCTATCTCTACGTTAAAAGTACCGATCGTAATCAATTGTTACAGTACGATAGTTTCCATCCACAAAGGGCGTTCAATTCCATTCCGAAGAGCCAACTAATGAAGGTCCAGAGAATAGTTAGCAATCCACAAGGACGTGACCAAAGATTAGATGAGATGGAGAAAAAACGAACAAATAGAAAATACCCAGAAGCATTGGTCCAAAAGGAACATTTAAATATAAGTAACACTAGAACAACTAATAGATTTACCAGGAGGATCCCTTTTGTTACACAATATCATCCATTTTCACATGTGATTTTTAATATTGTTAAGAAACGCTGGAAGTCACTTAAAGTTAGTTATCCTACTATTGAAGAATTTTGGATACAGAATAATATTTCATACAGAAAAGGCAGGACATTAAGTTCGTACCCATGTCTGGGTTTCTCAGGAGTCAGGCTTATCCAAATCATTTATGGGTCATTTATTCGGGTTCTGGGCAGTTTCGCTAGGGGGTCCCTTCTTACCATCATTTCATGGGATGTTGGGTTTCCTCCTGTTATAGTGGGTACATACCGGATCCGTATTCTGAAGCCACCCAGGCACGCGCTACTCTACTAGACAGATTATTACCTATCTTTCATCAAGCTTTCTTATCACCTACTTTTGTGTCTTTTTGCCCTCTTTCAGGCATACTGACCAGCTAGGCCAAGGCACACATCAGGCCTTGGTAGTTAGGGTATCGCATTTCCAAGTGAAGGCTCTGACTACCAGTAAGAAGGCTGGCCGGAGGCTAGCCAGTATTTGTGGGAGGAGTCTGAGGAGTATATATCCCTCCTCCTCTGCCTGATCCGGCGTTGGCCTCGCATTCAGGGTTTCCCACCCACCCTTTTCCCCCAACCTTCATATATACTTATACACATTGTTCATTTATTCATATTCATACATTCAGGGTATGCCCTCTTTCAGGCATACTGACCAGCTAGGCCAAGGTACACATCAGGCCTTGGTAGTTAGGGTATCATATTTCCAAATGAAGGCCCTGACTACAAATATATATGTAGCACTACCCCCGTAGGAGCTGCTGGTTTAGATTTTGGGACTTGCACGTTACCCCACCATTCGTTGTCTAGGGGATGAGAGTCTATACACTTCAGGAGAAACTTCAATGTCCACACAAGTTGTAAATCCTATTCTTTGCTTTTATTTCACACCAACTTGCAGGGAAAAAAGCACGGAGGGTTAGGGGAAGTTCAGGCACATGATGCAGACCACTGAGGAACATTTAGGTTTTAAAAATGACACTAAACAAAGTACACATACCACTTTGCTTTGAGTGGAAATTGCTCACCCGGATAGACCTCTCTCACCGGCCTAGCAGTCGGGGTGGAGCACGGACCTAAAGTCTCTGCCACAGACTTGATGAAAGTAAAACAGGTAGACAATCCTCTGCCACAGGATTGGGCGATGTGGACAAATTTCAACTTGGTCCTCCGCCAAAGGATTTAGCAAGTATTCAGCCGAGCAGTAAGAGAGCCTTTAAGTCGGACCGGCGATACTGCAGGGTAGCATTTGGCTAGGGTGCATCCTCCAATAAAGTCACCAGGCCTCCTCCCGTGATACCAGCCTTCCACTGGGTTCTCTCCAAGACGGGTCCTCCCCCGGTTCCTCCATTGAGTGGCTTCCTCCCTCAGGACAGACAGCACAGGACTACCCCCAAGCCGTAGGCCCCAGAGAGAACATCTGGGCCTACCTTGTAGGTGCACAGCCTCGGGCGAGCTGGCCCCGAGGCAGGAAAACGAGACAGGCAGTAACACACACCTTGGGCCAGGAGGGCCACATGGCAGACGAGCCCAGAACAATAGCGTCTGCTCCGTAAGTACCCTTCCCCAGCATGCTCAGCGGGGAGGCCACTCCCACTAAACTGTTCCTGGGGAAGGACACCCAATCCGCTCTGGCTTGGTTGTGTTCCAACACTGGCCTGTGGTGGTAACGCCACCTACAGGCAAACAATGGGAAGTCCTCCCAACACAGCCACAGCTGAAACAGAGGTAAATTTAGCCTTCATAATTAGATCTGAGACAGTAAGCGGCTCAGATACCCACTAGATTTAAATATAGCGCCTGATCATCAGGAGCAGGGTGCTACATTCTTCCCCCACTACAAAAAGACACTGTCCTCAGTGGCTGTAAAAAAAAACTTGCTCTCAATCCTGAGAGTCAGTACCTGTACTCCAAAACTTGGATGGGAAAGGGAAGGGAAAAGTAATAAAGAAAGTCACAGATGTAAAACATTAACATTGGTTTACAATCAAACTTCAGTAACATACACATTACCACCCTTCCCTAACTGTCTAAACCACACACTCTCCAGCAGTTCCGACAGAAGATCCGGTGTACCTAGAAAAAAACAGACACACAAGCAAATATATATATATATAAAAATAGCATTTAAGTACTTTAAACAGAAGCAGAGTGGCATCTCTTGAGAGATGGAATTTTCCATATTATTATTATTATTATTTTTCTAAGATGTGCAACCAAGTCCTTCAAGGACTGAACTTGAAAAGTCTCTCCCTACTTTACTGACCACTGCCACCTAGTGTCAGAAACAGCACCCAAAAGTCCTTTAAAACCAAACTGAAATCCTTTTAGATAGGTAGAGGTTCTTGATCACAGAGCTCTCAGCCCTAACACCCTCTAACTAAATACCCCATAGTCCAATTTAGCACAGCAATAACAAAAAAACTCTTCTGGGTTGAAAATCTTCTTTTTTTTCATGAAAAGAAAAAAAATAGGAACAAAGACAATGGTCACTTTGAACGATCACAGGTAAAACCTGGGATCCGGCAGGGTCAGTGGTTTTCCTTGCTTGTCCAGGGTAGTAATAAAATATACAATGTCATCTCTCCCTGGTCTGCAGATGACCACCCTGTCGGCGTGAATGTGCCGACCATAGCTCCAATGCTGCCAACACCCCTTGAATCGTTCATCCATAATGAAAGAGTAACCTTTCTTTCTGAATGGCTTTGGCACGGACAGATAGTCCCAAATGGTTTCACCATACCACCGCTCCCTGTTGGCCTCGATCTTCTGCATCGTTTCCTTTGGGACATAGGGAAACTCCAACCCATATTCTGTTGCAACCCTTTTAATCAGTGTTCTCTGTAGACGGACGAGTCTGGGCAGAGATCAGGAGTTTCCTGTTCCCGGTAACACACATAAGTCCTTTGATCTCTGTACCATAGGCTTGGCAGGATCAGGCAAAGTCCTTTTATTAATGTCCGGGGTTTCCACCCGGGGTGTAGTTTCCCTGGAGTCCATTGCTGTCCACTCCGAGAAACTAAACGCGGAGGCAACGTCTTCACTGTTGCTCCACAGCAACTCCTGAGACATTGTTTCAAACAAATCATCATCACCGACATCCGACAGGGAGTCCAGTTCAGAGTCCTCCAACTCCTCTGCTGGCAGATAATTAAACACAGTCCCGGTCACTTTTCCCCCAGATTTCTTACCGGTTCCTGACGTGAACTTTCCAGGGATATCACCTCTCTCGGGGTCCGGTTCCGGTGGTCTCTGGGGCAATTCTCTACCGCGGCCGCGGGAAGCCTTCATGTACCCCACGTTCCGCTGAGTAGGTGCGACGGGGACGAGAGCTGTAGACGTAGCGTCCAGAGCGATGTCCGCTGGTGGCTCTGTGGTAGCAGCGACATTTCTCCCGGAATCACTCACTGTAGCAGGCGTGGTGAGCGCAGGCTGAACCGCAGGGGCGAAGGCAACATCTTCCAACGTAGCGGTGCCTGTATTCCAGTCTACCCGATAGGCGCGGGGCGACATAGTGGGTTGTTCCACCTCAAACAAATACTCCCCGCAGGACAGACATCAGGCAAATGGACGTAACTGTATCACCAGTCCCTCACATTTAGGACCCAGCATGCCCAGCGCTTCCACCTCTCTGCTTGTATACAGGACGAAGCGCCCGTTTGGCTTCAGTCGGATCCCTGTATCCGTCAACAGGGCTCCGGGTTGGTGCGTCACCCACAGCGGTGGGCATGGAGAGCATCCTAGGCCCCGACATGGATGATGCCCACGAATATAGCGACATGACTGCTCTCCGATCCTCTTGCTTGATCTAGCAGCCTCTGATCTTTGGCACCAGACACACACGCGCGTCTCATGCAGTAGGCGGGGACTCCTCCTCCTTGTTCCTCTTTGCACGTAGCTCCCGGGCCTTCTCAACTCTGCCCGCAATCCACATGGTAGTAAAGCGATCTGCACACCTAACCCTGTGCGAAACACAGTCCAGTGCCCTCCTTAGTGTAGACCCTTGGTTGAAAATAAAATCTTTTAATCCAGTTGTTAGGGGCCACGGAAAAACCCGGACTCGATCCCCCACGTGTAGCACTACCCCTGTACTAGCTGCTGGTTTAGATTTTGGGCCTTGCACGTTACCCCACCATTCGTTGTCTAGGGGATGAGAGTCTATACACTTCAGGAGAAACTTCAATGTCCACACAAGTTGTAAATCCTTTTCTTTGCTTTTATTTCACACCAACTTGCAGGGAAAAAACTACGGAGGGTTAGGGGAAGTTCAGGCACATGATGCAGACCACTGAGGAACTTTTAGGTTTTAAAACGACACTAAACAAAGTACACATACCACTTTTCTTCGAGTGGAAATTGCTCACCTGGATAGACCTCTCTCACCGGCCTAGCAGCCGGGGTGGAGCACGGACCCAAAGTCTCTGCCACAGACTTGATGAAAGTAAAACAGGTAGACAATCCTCTGCCACAGGATTGGGCGATGTGGACAAATTGCAACTTGGTCCTCCGCCAAAGGACTTAGCAAAGGACTTAGCAAAGGACTTAGCAAGTATTCAGCCGAGCAGTAAGAGAGCCTTTAATCCGGACCGGCGATACTGCAGGGTAGCATTTGGCTAGGGTGCATCCTCCAATAAAGTCCCCAGGCCTCCTCCCGAGATACCAGCCTTCCGCTGGGTTCTCTCCAAGATGGGTCCTCCCCCGGTTCCTACATTGAGTGGCTTCCTCCCTCAGGCCAGACAGCACAGGACCACCCCCGAGCCGTAGGCCCCAGAGAGGTCATCTGGGCCTACCTTGTAGGTGCACAGCCTCAGGCCAGCCGGCCCTGAGGCGGGAAAACGAGACAGGCAGTAACACACACCTTGGGCCAGGAGGGCCACATGGCAGACGAGCCCAGAACAATGGCGTCTCCCCACTGAGCTGTTCCCGGGGAAGGACACCCAATCCGTTCTGGCTTGGTTGTGTTCCAACACTGGCATGTGGTGGTAACGCCACCTACAGGCGAACAGTGGGAAGTCCTCCCAACACAGCCGAAACAGAGGCCAATTTAGCCTTCATAATCAGATCTGAGCCAGTAAGCGGCTCAGATACCCACTAGATTTAAATATAGCGCCTGATCATCAGGAGCAGGGCGCTACATATATATATATATATATATAATATATATATATATATATATATATATATATATATATATATATATATATATATATACACTGTATATATAATAGCTTTAAACATTTACAGGTATAACTTTTTTTATATAATTTTAAAATGATTCAACTAAAATGTGTATTTAAAACGTACATGTTTAATGTAATGCTTACCCATGATTCTCAGTTTGCAAAGTATGTTGTATTATGTAACCAGTGCTGTCAGCTTCGAAGAGCCCTGTGTGTAGCACCACAGTTCATGATGCCTTTTTTGCCTAGCTTCTGTGCTAAATAGGAATGCTCTGATTACATGAGCAAGCACTCGATAGCAGAGACGTGATTAATGGGAAGAAACTCCTACTGCCTACTTATCCCTACTTATGCTTTGGAAAACATTAGAAATATACAATGTCCTATTGCTTTGTCCTCTAAAAATAGTAATTCTCCAGTGTGTATATTCTGATCTCCCTGCTGTTAAACTCTATTAAGTCTATTTGACAACATAAGCTGTTATTTGAGCCTGCAGAAAGCTGGGACACTTGCTTAGGTTCCCCATTTGTTGACAACAAGAGGTGAATAAAAACTATTAATCTGCAGTTTTTTAAATTAGGCCAACTAAAACTAAGTGCAAATAGCATTTTGCAGATCTGAACATAATAAACAGATTAAGAAAATATATACAAAAATGTTCTCTCTTGAGTAGAACTCTAAAGTCTAAAGTTGATTAGCTCACTACTTTGCCTTAACAGTATCTATTTGCCTAATATGTGGGAAAGGTGGAGCTAATTCTAAACATGTCTCTGTTCATAGTTTTTGGGATTAGCAGTCACAGTGCGGGAGCCAGGATGACTCTGCATGTCCATGTTCCATTCCGAGAGTGGAGTGTAATCTCTGTTTTTCTTAAGGCTGATTCTTGAATTAAAGTCAACATTGCTGGTCAGTTGCAAGTGCCAATATTTACTCACTGTAATCCGCTACTGTTGATCATTATGTCTTTTTAAAACATGGGGACATTACCATTCAAAAATTCAAGGTCCACTGCCAACATCAAGGAGGTGACCTACAAAATTGTTGTAAAGTCTTGTCCAAATAGATTGCTCATTTTACTGTAAGACTGGAAAAATTATTACTGTCCCCTTTCCTTGACTTGACAAATATTTTTATGACCGAAGGAAATCAACTTTAACTTGACACTAATAGTTTGAAACTTATTTTATGGAGAGAAAAAAAACTTCTTGTAAATGCATGAATTTGAAGATGAGATATAAAAGCTCAACTCCAGAACACAACTTGTTTTTGTTAGCTTTGAATAGATTGAGGAAGTGTTGAAGCCTTAAGATGGTCATGAATGGATTGAAATTTGGCCTGTTCTGCAGGGACTGGTCAAATTCTGATCCATGTGTGACCACTGCAGTTGAACAGAAGTCGAACAGAAGTCAGTCTGCCGCTCTGTAGGATTAAAACCTCTAGATCAGTGACTGCCGCATTAATCTGTGTATTCTGACAGTGGGGGGAGTCTGTCATGGTCTAGTGTGCAGTTTTCTGTTTGTGTATTCTTACCTCCTTGCTGCAGTGGTTCTGCTAGATCTGTGATTCCATTCACATGTGCTGCTGGCTTCTGTGTTCACCTAAGGGCATTGACTGCTCTACTGTGGATTTTATCCCTTTCCCTTCTATCACTTCCTGGTCTGCATACCAGTCTGCTTCCCTATATATAGACATACTCAGGACAGGCCAGGAAATCAGGAAACCGGAGAATCAGCATAGTAGAACAGCAAGCAGGATCGGGAACCAGAAGGGACATCAGCCAATCAAGCCTTCAACAGGTACACAGGAGAGAGTCTCTGGATGTGTTGACCAGGTGAAGACAAAGAGGATCTGAACTGAGCAGCTTAAGTAGCCAGCAGGACTGACAAGCAGGATATCATCACCAGGTGAGTCACTGTGGAATTATTAGAGCTGGCAATTAACCAACAGCTGAGCAAACTACTCTGAGAAGGAAGGGCTGAGCCCAGCCCTGACAGCTCCTGACTTGCCCTGTATTACTTGTATTCTGTGCCTGACTATCCATGTACCGACCCCAATTTCTTCTACCATTTCTGCTTGCTTCCCGCCTGCCCTGATATCGGCTTGTTTCCCAAATTCTCTTCTGTCCTACACCATCTGTGCTTCCAACATGTGAGTGGTCTCAGTGATGCAAATATTTGGAGCCTAACCTCCTAGGCTTTGCATGGAGATCATGTATGTGTGTGAAAGGTTCAGTCTGGGCTTCCCAGACCTGCTAGTCTCAGTTTGTTTAAAGGATCACAGCTAGCCTGTGAGAGGAGATAAGGATACTTATAGGTAGCTGCCCATCTGGCCTACCTATTCTAAGCTAACCTGTGGCAGAGGCAAAATTGTTTAGCCATGTTTTTGGGTAATCTGTGCCCCAACCTTATATTGCCTAGGCTTTTGAGTAAAAAACTGCAAAAAGAAGCTTGCCAGAGTGGAAGCCATCATCTATTGCTGATAGAAGGTCTATGAGTGTGTAGTGGGGTGTCACTTTACAGTGTTAAAGACTATTGTTATTTTGAGAAATAATCCCAGCTCCCTCCGGAGTCTCTTTAAGATATTGCAGCAACCATTGTTTAACCATATGGAACAATGCATTGTGGAACTTATGGTACAGGGAGAAAGGGACTCCATTGCTATGGGTATTAAATAGACTATGGTACCCACAGTGCAGCTGTACTCCCAAAGTGCATTGCATCCCTGCACAGCTTTCTGGGAGAGGTTGCTTAAAGCAAGGGAGGAGCTACGCTCGCTCTCTCTGGACTTCGCCTTCTATCAAGCAGGAAGTCTGTGTGAGGCCTGCTGCTGGAGCATCTAGGCCTAAAGCTTTTGCGGAGGATCACTCGGCCTAAAGAGGGATCCCTTCTTCGTGTGACCAGCTCTCGCTTCCCAGAGACCGGTGTCATCCAACAACCGATATCCTGTGCGGCTGTGAAAGGAATCGAAGACTGCAAGTTGCGGAGAGGCCGGTGATCAAGGCACCTACAGCGGGAGGTGTCAGCGGGACAAGGCCTGTTTTGGTGAGAGGGCACCTGCCCGGAATCCATTAACTGTTTTGTGTAGGCCTGTGACTTTGTTAAGGCCCACCATTATTAGTAGTGCGTCACACGCCAGGACATCTCACGGAGGCCGCATGGTAAAAAGTTTGGCGTTTGCATCGCTGGAGAGTTTCACCTTTCTGAACATTGTGGAAGTTTAGTTGTTTCTTATAATAACCCTGTGGATTACAAATGTTATGTGCACCAACGTTGCTAGCGAAGACTCCTACTACTAAAGGGATTGTACACTGAACTTAGTCAGGCCTGACTAGAACTGTTAGTGACGGGACACAGGCACAATATTGCCCATTAGGGGGAGCTCGTGAGCATAGGTCTTTTACTTATATAAGCAGTGTGCATTTAAACTGTGTTGCATTGTTGCCATATATAACTCATTGACTCTGCAGGGCCCTGCATAAGTCAACTGCATTTTCTGTTTAACTATGTTACCTTTTGCCATTAAGTAAACTTTATCCCTGCTTAAGCAGAATACTGTGTGGAGTTCTCTGTTAACCTGCTGGACGAGTGGCTATACAAGGTAACAATTTTATGTATAATTTTACTGTTGTGGGGTATTATTGTGTTCCCAAACATCAGTGTTTGCAATTACATTGCAGACCAGTTGTGCTAAGGGAGGGTTCGAGCCAAGTTCTTGGGGTTGATAGCTAGGGTACGGACTCAAATCAAAACCAGCAGCCCAACCTCAGAGAGGGGGGTAGTGCTACAAGTGTAAGGGTACAGCTGTAGACCAAATCCCCAGTAGAATGGCTAGGAGTGCCTTATGAAATCCAGCAGCTCCTTTTCGCGGCACGACCCCATTCATAAAACGGCACGCTCAGTACGTCTGCGCCGTTGTCTAAGGCGCGCATGCGCCGTAGACATCGATACAGTCTTTTTTGCAAATATCTCCGAGACCGTGTAGGTCTCGGAGATATTGCAAGCACCTACAGGTAAGCCTTAATCTAGGCTTACCTGTAGGGGTAACTTCCCCATAAGGGTTTACAACCACTTTAATGCATTCTATGCATTAAGATAAAAAGCCTTCTGTGTGCAGCAGCCCCTCTCAGCCCCCTTAACACTTGCCTGAGGTCCCTCTAGTGGCGGCTGGTGCTCAAAATTTTTGGGGGGCACAAACAAACTGAAATATTTTTGAAAAAAAAACATCAATTACAGCCACTGTGCCATCAAACTAAGCCACTGTGCCCATCAAACACAGCCACTGTGCCCATCAAATGCAGCCACTGTGCCCATCAAATGCAGCCACTGTGCCCATCAAACGCTGCCACTGTGCCCATCAAACGCTGCCACTGTGCCCATCAAACGCAGCCACTGTGCCCATCAAACGCTGCCACTGTGCCCATCAAACGCAGCCACTGTGCCATAAAACGCCGCCACTGTGCCCATCAAACGCATCCACTGTGCCATAAAATGCTGCCACTGTGCCCATTAAACGCTGCCAGGGTGCCCATCAAATGCTGCCAGTGTGCCCATCAAATGCTGCCAGGGTGCCCATCAAATGCTACCAGTGTGCCCATCATATGCTAGCACTGTGCCAAATGCTGCCAGTGTGCCCATCAAATGCTGCCAGAGTGCCCATCAAATGCTTCCAGGGTGCCCATCAAATTCTGCCAGTGTGCCCATCATATTCTGCCACTGTGCCAAATGCTGCCAGTGTGCCCATCATATGCTGCCACTGTGCCAAATGCTGCCAGCTTCCCCATCAAATGCTGCCAGTGTCCCCATTAAATGCTGCCAGTGTGACCCCCGCCCGCTCGCCGTCTGCCCGGCACTTACCCTGTATTGGTGGGGCAGCGGGTGACGGTGACAAAAGAGGTCCGTCATGTCTCCTGCAGGGCCGGGCACTTCTCCACACCATCCTCATGTCCTGTCAGGTGTCCAATAGCGGCGCCTGTTGTTTCAGCCAATCAGGTGACAGGGTAACCAGACCCGGTGCACCTGATTGGCTGAGAGGCGGGTCAGTGTTAGGGAAGCGATGTATTCGGTTCCCTAACACAAAACTGAGTAATCAGCGAATGCACAGCAGTGCGCCCGCTGTTTACCCTTTTGGAAGCCTATTAGAGCCCACAGGCTCTAATCAGGAAGCCTATTAGAGCCTACGGCTCTAATCAGGCACTTCCAAAACACACCCGCCGCTGTAATTCATATCGACAAGGGGCCGGGCACATGAATAAGGGGCGGCAGCGGCAACCATAGATAGATTCATGCAATGCATGAATCTATCTAAAGGGTAAAAAACTGCGCTTAAGGAAAGAAAAGAGGATGGACCAGTCCAAAAAGCAGCAAAAATAAGTGGGATTAACACTAGTAAAAGTAGAGAGTAAAACTTTGCGCTTAAAAAGTCCAATTTGTAGAAATCAATTCAATATCTCAGCGAAAGTTCATATATTCCTTCCACAGAAACTTGAATCTCAAACAATGCCAGCTGACAGGTGCAATGAATGCTTACCAGATCAAAAGCCTTTTAGCACAGATGGCTTAAACCCAGCCAGGGCCTTTATCCCAGTGGGAGATAACGAAATCCTCTGTGGATGATGATGACTCTCACAACACAGATGTGATCGATTACTAGATCCCACGGGCTTCATATAGTGGCATAAATTTCATGGCATAGTAGTGGATTAGACAGAAAAAACAACAATAGCGTAATACTGTTATGGATCACACCAGGTGCCTATATCTAAAAGCAATAGGCACCAATTGCTTAGACAACACCCGTGACTGAAAAACAACCAGTGCACCACCACCACCACAGGGAAAGCCTGCTTACCAGATGCCTTTGGTTGTTGAGCATGTGGCCAAACCCAGCCAGGGCCTTTGGGGAGAACCGTCCACTAAGATTGAAAAGACTGCTCTAATCTTCAGACACCCCGCACACATCCGTAGTGTCGTATTTAGATGTTTAACAGAATCACCTGTGTTTGTGTGCTTCCTCCTCCATGCTGTCGGCGGCCATTATGAATCTATCTATGTGAGAGAGCAGGAGAGGTGGGGCGAGCAGAAGAGGGGGGGCGGCGCTCCTGCACCCGTTATGGACGCACCGCCATTGGGTCCCTCTCTGTCCAGCCATTGGCTGTCGATGCTGTCAATCAAAGTCAGCTAGCCAATCAGGGGAGGGGGGGCAGGGCCGGGTCAGGGCTCCGTGTCTGAATGGACACAAGGAGCTGTGACTCGGCTGAGGTGCGCCCATAGCAAATTGCTTGCTGTGGGGGACACTGACCAGGAGGGAGGGGCCAGGAGCACAGAAGAGGGACCCGAGAAGTGGAGGAGCTGCGCTGCTTTGTGCAAATCCACTGCAACAGAGCAGGTAAGTATAAAATATTTGTTATTTTTATGGGAACAAAATGAGACTTTACAATCACTTTACCAAGGTGATCCATGTGGTTCCTTCACTGGCTGACAGAGGCAGACTGGGGAAAATCCTACACTGCACATTAAGAGGATCTTCACCCTGTAAACAAAAATTTAAAAGTCAACAATTATAAATACTGTAGCTGCTGACATTTAAAAAATACACACTTACCAGTCCCAGAATCCAGCAATGTCCTCATGCAACCAGGTTTTTGGGTCCAGCCTCCAGTATCTTAACTGTGGGCAGCTGGATGTGACTCATTGTGGCTTTACAGCCTACTACCCACTGTGCATGCATGAGTGGTGTTGCACCCCGTGAATTGTCCCACAGTCTTAAGGGACCTGTGACGTGTCCCATGAGGCTGCAGAAGGGGGGGGGGGGGGGACAACCTTCCTATGTGGCCGGAGCAGAAGTGGAAATGGGTACCTGTCAAAATCAGGTACCCTCTTCCCCCCCTAAAAAAGACATTCCAAATATAAGAGAGGAGGGGGGAGGAGGAGGAAAAGTGGAACATCCCCTTTTGGGTGAAGTTCCGCTTTAATAGGTATCGGGTCCAAAAGTTTCCATGAACCAGTTCACTTATATAAGAACATTGATTTACCTGGTCGTTCAGATAATGGCTACTTGGTGAATTGATCCCCTGTATTTTACCTGCAAAACTATTTTTAGGCCTGTGTCTATGAGCTTTTGTTTGCTTCATAAAGTTTTTGAACTCTCATACAAGTCGATGGAAATGCAAAATCCATTTGAAGCAGGTTAAAAGCAAATACGAAGGTGGTAAACTGCAGATCACATGCACTTGTCAATGAATTCTGAATTGTGTCAGAAGCAGTTCAATTTGATGTCAAATAAATTCATCATCACAAAGCCAACCCTATCAACACAGACCCTTATGCCGCGTACACACGATCGATTTTTTCGACGGTGAAAACACCGTCGAGAAAATCGACGTGAAAAACGAGGAACAGCTTGTTCCCCCCACACACGGCCGTTTTAAATGACATTTTTTTTTTGGCCGAAAAAAAGACCGTGTGTGGGCTCCCTGGCAGTGTTTCCCTATGGGAAAACTGCCGTGGAAAAAGACGACGGGAATCACGACGAGAAAAATTAGAGCATGTTCTAATTTTTCTCGTCGTGATTAATGCCGTTTTTCCCGTCGAGAAAAATGACAAAAAGCCAACAGACGATCGTTTTTCTCGTCCAAAGGAAAAAATTTCATTTTTCTCGACGGGAAAAATGATCGTGTGTACGCGGCATTACACTGTGAAAACTATATGCCACCATATGATGTTAACATCTTGCGTCTCGCAGTATATCAGTTTAGGAAAGAACCTGGTAATGTACTATATATTGCTGAATTTATTTGGTTATCTAGCAGAAAAATGTCTGTTACTCATTTTAGCACAATTGCAACTTGTTTACTAGCTCATGCCATCCTCATCCCCAAAATAGATGACCCCAATACGCTTTTTATTATCTTTTACCCTGCGGGATATAAATTCCTCAGCTTCTTATTTGCAATTCCAAATATTTGCTTTAACCTGGCTACTAGGACAAGCAGTTTATATAAAAACAGGTCGTTTATATAAAACAGGCAAAAACAGATCACGCTGTACTCTGTATGGCCACAACAGCTGCAAACAGTTACAAATCTAATCAATGCATGTTAAAGCCAGAACACGACCCTGTGGTTGGCATGACATACTGGCAGGTCTATGGAGCAGGTGCCCAGGCATGCAGACTATGTTTTCGTAGCAAAACATAAAGTCCCTCTTTCTTTAATGGGTACCATAGCCTCAACATTTTGGGATAATGTATATACTTTATATTGCTTATACAGTTCTTGCAAAAGTTAAAGCATGTTTGTTCTAACTTCACTCTCCCCTATAGTTCTAAATAGCTTCATGAGTTCTGAGTCAGCACTAGACATCTATTATAATCCTAATCTTCACTTTTTTTTGTGCAGTATTGCTTCTCATGAATTATAAAATATTAGCTGCTTGTATTATCAGAGATGATATGTAATGGCTGGAAGATTGTCTCCGGTCTGAGCTTGGGACTGACAGTATACTCAAATGTGCCATACATAAAAGGCGCTCTTTGAAAAACTTTTTTCAGCACAAAACATTTTAGATGTTTATACTTTATATTGCTTTTACAGATTTTGCAAAAGTTAAAGCATTGCAACTAATTGCTCTTTAAAAAAAGTTTTTCATCACAAAACATTTTAGATGCATATACTAAAGTGCACAACATTTTAGGGGTGACCTCTGTTAGTTTTCAATGAATAAGAAAATTTATCACAGCTAGGAATACGGTTATACGCCACTTCCTTCTGCCGTGAGGTCACGAGGAAGTCGTAAGGACGAAACGTCAGGACGTGACCTCACGGCAGAAGGAAGTGGCGCTGTGCATTCCATTGTGCGCTCCAGTGTATGGAAGTGGGAAGTGTTTAGTCTGCGGTGGACGGGGCTGACACTTGTATCCATCACTACGCAAAGAGCCTGGGAGCGGCGCGTCTTTTAAATGCACTGGCTGTCCTAAAGCTGTTGTATACCGGATTTTATGTTTTTGTTCAATAAATCGATAAAACAGGATTACACTATCTCCAGTCTCTCTGCCTTTTTAATCTGAGACTACCAGGATAAGTACCAGTGGACCGATTACATCTAGGAGGAGGAGGAGGATCGGAGGATCTAGCGTGACAATGCCTGTTTAAACTCAACCTTCTAATCATCAGGAGAAGCATCTAGGGAATACAGTCGGTTTTGAGGAGGATGATCGGATGTTCCAAAATCTGAATGTTTACTAAACTCAACCTTTTGGTGAGTAGAAACCCTTAAGGGGAGTGTGGCAAAAGGGAGGAGTGTTTAAACTGGTGTTGACTGGGTGGAAGCTGTCGTCATTAGCAACTACACCAGACTTTTGGGAGCACTTTTTTTCCTATTGGACTCTGATCTTCCTGCTATTTTATTGAACTATTGATTGATGATTTCTCTTATGGACTACCATAGGATAGAGTTGTCACGTTGTGTGATTACTAAGCACTGTTTTGGTATTTAACACGTTTTACTTGTTGTGGATTTACTAATTTTATTTATACAATAAATAGCAGCTAGACTCAAAATCAGTTTACTGAATCAGATCAGGCAGCAATTGCGCAAGGTTGCCAGAGGTTTCAGTGTATCGTTACCGCTCACTGATTAATTGCTAGAGGTTACAGCACACATTACAGCTCACTGATTAGTTTCTAGAGTTTACAGCACATAATTTATGCTTGTTGATTGGTTGCTAGAAATTACTGTACATCAATACTGCTTACTGATTGGTTGCTAGAGGTTACTGAACATCAATACTGCTTACTGATTGGTTGCTAGAGGTTACAGCACATCATCTCCTCACTGCCTGCACACCATGAACTGAGGAGGTGAGGGAACCCATTAATAGACAGAAAACTCCTAGGCATTCTAGGACTCCTGGGATCAGTGGCAGTGGGGGGAGGGAAGGGTGTGATCAATTTCCGTATAGTGGTAATAAAATATCTGCGCTAAACCCTATTAAATAAATATACCAGTGGAAATATATCTATATTGAAAAAAGTAATGATACTATGGGTGGTTTGAAAAAACCAAACCAGCAATAAAGTGGTGAAGTGCTGCAGCAAACTAAAAAACTAGGGCTGTTACTGATTAAAATTTTCGTGTTTGATTAATCGTTTTTTTTTTTTATCGATTAATCGACTAATTTCGATTAATTATAAAGCACATACAGTTTTTACAATTTTCCACATCTCCCCCCATATCGTAATATCCACATCTCCCCCTTACTGTAATGTCCACATCTGCCCCCATACTGTAATGTCCACATCTGCCCCCATACTGTAATGTCCACCATCTGCCCCCATACTGTAATGTCCACCATCTGCCCCCATACTGTAATGTCCACATCTGCCCCCCATACTGTAATGTCCACATCTGCCCCCCCATACTGTAATGTCCACATCTGCCCCCCCATACTGTAATGTCCACATGTGCCCCCCATACTGTAATGTCCACATCTCCCCACATCTCCCCCCATACCGTAAAATCCAGGCAGAACCGCAGAGTAGACGGCACAAGCAGGCGGCTGATGATCACGTCAGCGCGCCGCTACTAGGCCGCCGCTGGGTGGACCAAGATGGCCGCGGCTCCGGAGCTAGGCCGAAGCTGCGGCCTTTCCTATGGACGAGACTGCGGAGCTCACTCCGCGGATCGTCCTCGATCAAAATTATTTTGATCGATCAAAGAAATTAACGATTAATCGAACAATTAATCGTTAATTTCCGCAGCCCTATAAAAAACCTTAAATAATCAGTCCATGGAAGTGTAAAACAAAATTCAGTGCGCTACCAAATACATATCCATAAGAAAAAAAGTGTTGAATGCCAAAACTCAGGTAAAAAACAAAGAAAAGGAGTAAATTATATATATCCTTGAGGTTTGCACACTCAAAGTCCCAAACAAACAATTAAGGATCCAATAAGTCAAAGATTGGTCAGAGCCACTTCACAGTTCATAAGATCCACAAACATAAAAGAATAAACACTTGTCTGTAGGTAAGAAAGATATTCTGTTCATCAATAAAATGAGACAATCACCGCCGCTTACCGGATCTGTTAGATCTCAGGTTATAGAGATCAATTGGGCATGTCAGAACACCATCAGCCAGAAAGGGATCATCATCGGAGGATTCCCATGAAGGTGCAGATGTCCCGTCCGTGCTATGCGAAGCTCCTATTACTTTGGAATTATCCGCCAAATAGGTATCCAGACTTGCTCACAGTGCGGGCGATGTTAGTAAGGGCAGAGAAGAAGAGGCTTCATGGTGCAGTTCGTTTAAAAGGTTTATTTCTTAAAAAATCATAACACCAAACAAAGTTCAAAAAGCACCGCCGTGGCCCATAACCTGACTGGCTCGTGTGTGATGACATCTAGGATAGTGACTCCGCCCAACGTCCTCACGCACGAGACGGTCAGGTTATGAGCCTTTTTGCTTATGGATATGTATGTGGTAGCGCACTGAATTTTGTTTCACACTGTGATCAATTTCCAGCATGCCCCTTTATCTCCCCAGTGGGCAGCATTCTATATAGGCGATGGTGGATATGACCTCAGGGGGGCATGATATACATATGAATACTGCCTCTATTTACATATGAATGCTGCCAGGCCACCGCTATTTACATATGAATGCCACTCCATTTACATATTAATGCTGGTATTTACATGTAAACACAGGGTCTGCAGATGAGTCATCCGTACACAACATTAGGGCAGAGCTGGGCAGCTTTAGTAACAGAAATTCACGCTGAGATATCAGGACACAGCACTCGACTAAAACCTCAAGGGACGAGGGAATTTAAACTGGGATTGTTGGCAAGTATGGGCAGCTGCTTTGGGCCCCAAAATATTGACAGTGCCCAGGGCAGCATCCCCTTTTGCCCTGCCTTAAAGAGTCTGTGTAACCACATTTTGTGGTGGCGCACAAGAGGAAATATTGACAGCACGGAGGTAACTACCAACAGCCACCTTAAAACTTTGTAACTCTTCTGCCGGAAGTAAAAACTACAGAACCATAATTGGTAGAATTAACATATTTAAAGCAAAGGTTTCTAAAGGTTGTATGCCTACAGGCTCCAGGGATAAAAATCCATCCCTTCATAGAGGTATAGCAACTTACAGAGCCTTTACTGTTACATACTGTCCCTCCTACCGAATCGATGAGTAGAACAGTAGAGCCTACTTAAAACAGAAGTCATTCACATGTCTCATTCCATCACAAATCCCAGAATAAGAGGGGGAGTATAAGAGGATTATTTCTCATTACTCCCCAATGGTCAGATGCACACCCAGAACTGCTTGTGTATAGTACCAAATACAGCCTTAAATTTTAGAGAGATTTATTACAACTAGCATACAAACTTTTTAGGTTTTTTAGCCATTGTCAGTGCAGTGTATGGGTACCATGCCTTCTATGGAGTAGGGTTTTAGACCCTTAAGATTCTCATTTTAAAATCCAGTAAAATATTTAAAGCTATAATAAAATCTTACCGAGGTGAAAGGAATTCACGCACACATTCCGGGAAGGATTTTCCTGCCTCAAGCAGCAGATGACATATACAGAAGTGAATTAAACTTCTAACTGACATTAAGCTCCATAGAAAACATAGCCGGTCTATTTGGCTTTGGAACATGTTTTTCCAGACAGAAACTTGTCCTGAGGAATTAGGAAAACTAAGCCTTAAAAAGCAGTTTGATGTTCCTGGAAGCTTTCCCTACAATTGTGTCACTTGAATGATGGACCACAGAGTTAGCAGCTCAGACTGCAGTTGTTCATTGCCTGGCTGGGAAAGTAAAAACGGACTCTTGCACTTCCAACAGCAATATTCTGGGATCTAAATAGGGGAAGTCTATTCTGTCCAGAAGTCCATGTAAAGAGAGTCCTGGAGCAAAGACAAAAAATGAAATGAGCGTAGGGACGGCATGACAGGTGGGACAGGCAGCAGCCTAATAGCGCTGTGGTCCCTTTAAGGAAAGGGGGGTGGCCGTGGGTTGAAAGGGGAGGGGGAGCACAGTTCAGTCAGGGAGGAAGTGACGTTTTCTCACTTCCTCCATCACTCACGAGGCAAAAAACTTCACTGCCTGAGCTATGGCTGCTGTAGCCGAACTATTGGCGAAATTGCGGGCCGCGGTGGCCACACAGGTGGCAGAGTGGCTGCAGGACCAAGTGGCTGCAGTTTTAGTCGAGCGGGCGGCGACGCCCGCCGGGGGGGGTCGCTCCAGAGCGCGCTAGGCGGTCCAGGCCGCCTGAGCGGTACAGTCCGGACGCATCCCTGAGTATGGCGACTTCCGTCCGGAGACCTGACAGGGGCCCTCCGGCTGCATCCCCTTGCCGCACGCAGCCGGTGTTGGCGGGGGGGGGCGGGAGGAATCCGCGCCGTGGACGGAGTTCGGCGGTGGGGGAGACGAGTGGCCCTCTTGCCCCTCCCCCTCCCGCGCGTCGGAGATGCGGTGACATCGCGGCCGAGGCTGCGGGGGATGCCTGGAACAGCCGTGCGGCCCAGCGTGGAGGATCCAGTTCACGGGCCAGTGGCCGGGAGTCGTGGCGGTCAGGGGTCCGGCAGTGGCAGCGGGACGATCGGTGAGGGGTTCGGTGATAAGAGTGACGGATGGGAGTCGAGCGGCTGACACCCGTGCCAGGGGGCGGACCCGCAGTCCGTCGGTGGAGGTCGCGAGTGGGTCGGGTGTGCCAGGATCAAGAGGGCATGATGCACAGCCACAACAGCCCTTGCCACGCGGGTCGCGTCCGCACGGTGTGCAGCCAGCGCTTGTGTCGGCAGAATCGGATGACGACAGGTCGGAGGGGGAGCTGTCCGGGTCAGACGGTGGCGAGGACTCGGGACAACGGGCTTCGATGGAGAACGGTTCTGCGGCTGGTGGACCCAGTCCTGGGCAGCCCGGTAAGTCTAACTCTTCTGTTATTTGTTCTCTATTGCAAGATTTACTGGGTCACGGTGGTGTTGGGGGGGGTTTAAACGCGGCACCTGGGGCGAGTGCTTCCCCGCCGAGGCAGAGGGCAGCAGGGGGGACACTGGATTTGTGGTCTGGGTTAGAAGAGTTGGTCAGGCGTTTTAAGCCGGGCGGGGGCGACACAGCGTCGCCCGCGGCGGCAAACAGGGGGTTCGTCTCAGGTAGCGGGGCCTACAGCGGCAACGTTGGTCCCGGGCGTACAGGTGGGGGAGGTGTCAGAGGAGGTGCAGGCCCCATTGGACGGGGGGAACGCCACGGCAAGTGGGCAAGTTGTTGCGGGGGAGAAGAACAAGGAGGTGATCAGGCTGGCGGATGCCGCTAAGAACGAGATGTACATTTGTTTTGAGGCACCGTTAGGAGCTCACCTCAAGCCGGAAGTCAGAGAAAAGCTGTGGAAGGGTGAGTATGTGGAGATCTTCACGTTGCTCCCCTTGGACAAATTCAACCTGGATAGGGCGAGGCCAGAGGAGAGCAAGAAGGAGGATGAAGAAAAGAGGCGTTATCGTCTTATACCTCGTACATTCACCAATTGGTTGCAAGCATTTGCGATCATGGCTTGCGTGATAGGGGAGAAAGCCCCGGAACATTGTTCTGGGCTGTTCATTTATTTGGAGGCGGTTAGCGAAGCGTACAGGACGTATGGTGGCGTAGCTTGGTTGAGGTATGACGAACAGTTCCGGCAGAGGATGGCCATGAGACCTGGAATGCGATGGGATCACAAGGACATTAACTTGTGGATGCGGTTGATGACAGCGTCGCGGGCCTCCAATCAGTTTTTTCAGGGGGGGGGGGGGTCGGAGGTGCTGCGGCCTCAGGACAACCGACCGAAAAAAGGTGGGGCTACTGCTGGCAGTTCAACGAGGGCACGTGCAAGTACGGAACGAGCTGTCGCTTCAAGCATGTGTGTTCAGGATGTGGGGGTAGTCATGCCTTTGCCAAATGCTTCAAGCGAGGCAAGGGTCGCCCCGGAGATTCTGCGGGAAAAGGGAACGACGCCAATTCGGGTGGAAAGGATGCTTCCCTTTCTCAATAAGTATCCCGACAGGTGCGCGGCTCAGTTGTTAGAGGAGGGTTTCGCCAGTAGTTTCAGGATCCCTTGTGCGCCTTTTGCAGTTCCCCCGGCAGCCAAGAACCTCCGGTCCGCCATGCTCCACCCCTTGGTGGTTTCTGAGAAGCTGGCTAAGGAAGTACAATTAGGGCGCATGGCTGGACCGTTCACGGATGCGCCCATGCCTGATTTGGTGGTTTCTCCCTCGGGGGTTGTCCCCAAGAGGTAACCTCAAAAATTTCGATTAATTCATCACCTTTCCTTTCCGAAGGGTGGCTCGGTTAATGATGCTCTGGCGCCGGAGGACTGCACGGTATCGTACACCTCCTTCGACGCGGCAGTGGCATGGGTGCGCAGGTGTGGACGGCGAGCGCTGTTGGCCAAAGCCGATGTCCAATCGGCTTTTCGGTTGCTACCGGTACACCCAGACAGCTTTCGTTTCTTGGGCTGCATGTGGGAGGGCGCTTACTACGTGGACCGTTGTTTGCCCATGGGTTGTTCCATCTCTTGCGCGCTCTTTGAGACGTTTAAAAAATTATAAAATGCAGCGCTAGCGAATATAAATGTGCTCAATACAAACGTATGTGTGAATGTCAACCATCTAAACCTTTCGGGATGATGGTACACACTATTAGTGAAAAGATTATGCACCAATGATTGGTGTCACCAGAAATGCAGTGGGTGTAATACTAAATGTTACCACTAAAAAGTGATCAACTAAGTAAAACCAGAAAATATACTGTGCAAAACATTAAATGAACTGAACAACCAGACAAATAGCTCTAGGAGTAATTCACAGTACTACAGATGGTTTTCAACATCAAAGAAATAATGTCCCATTTGCAACAGTGGTTGTAATATAGAAGGAAGGGAAAAAAATGCTTTAAAATTAAATAAAATAAAAGTCACCCAACATCCAACTTCTAGGACCAATAATGTTCGGTGAAATTCAACAGTTGGCTCAATAGCAGCAGAGATCAGAGGACCATGTGGGGAATAAAAAGAAAAAGCAACTTGTGAAGTACCGCTTAGGAACAGATTAACAATACGCTGTTATTGGGAAAACTCACAAGCCTTCAATGATAACCGAGCGTCAGTGTGTTCCGGGTTCACAACGGCGTGCGTTCCACAAGAACCGGAAGCAGCGTCACTGGTTCTTAGTGTTGACCGGAAATTTGTCAATGCATTTCGCCCCTCCTCCAGGGCATCATCAAGGAACTCCTTGATGATGCCCTGGAGGAGGGGCGAAATGCATTGACAAATTTCCGGTCAACACTAAGAACCAGTGACGCTGCTTCCGGTTCTTGTGGAACGCACGCCGTTGTGAACCCGGAACACACTGACGCTCGGTTATCATTGAAGGCTTGTGAGTTTTCCCAATAACAGCGTATTGTTAATCTGTTCCTAAGCGGTACTTCACAAGTTGCTTTTTCTTTTTATTCCCCACATGGTCCTCTGATCTCTGCTGCTATTGAGCCAACTGTTGAATTTCACCGAACATTATTGGTCCTAGAAGTTGGATGTTGGGTGACTTTTATTTAATTTTATTTTAAAGCATTTTTTTCCCTTCCTTCTATATTACAACCACTGTTGCAAATGGGACATTATTTCTTTGATGTTGAAAACCATCTGTAGTACTGTGAATTACTCCTAGAGCTATTTGTCTGGTTGTTCAGTTCATTTAATGTTTTGCACAGTATATTTTCTGGTTTTACTTAGTTGATCACTTTTTAGTGGTAACATTTAGTATTACACCCACTGCATTTCTGGTGACACCAATCATTGGTGCATAATCTTTTCACTAATAGTGTGTACCATCATCCCGAAAGGTTTAGATGGTTGACATTCACACATACGTTTGTATTGAGCACATTTATATTCGCTAGCGCTGCATTTTATAATTTTTTATCTCTCAAGGTGTTAGTGCCTTATGCTGTAGCAGCTGCGCATATAATAATTTCTTTTCACTTGTCATTTATTTTTGTATGTCTCCATAAGCGCGAGTTTTAGTTTTTGTTTATTTACCTTTGAGACGTTTAGTTCGTTCCTAGAATGGGTGGTCCGGGACGTGTCGGGGATCAGTTCGATCATCCATTATCTGGATGATTTTTTGTGTGTGGGCCCCCCGGGGTCTACCGTTTGCAGTGTCCTGCTGGGGACGTTGCAATACGTGGCCGATCGTTTTGGGGTCCCGTTGGCCCCTGAGAAGACGGAGGGCCCCACGTCGTCCTTAGTTTTTCTGGGCATAGAGTTAGATTCTGTGAAGATGGAATGCCGACTGCCAGAGGATAAGCTGGAAGCGTTGAAGGCGGAAGTGCGTGGTGTTATCGGCCGGCGCAAGATTCAGCTGCGTCAGATGCAGTCACTGTTGGGTAAGTTGTGTTTCGCCTGCAGGATAATGCCTATGGGCAGGGTCTTTAGCCGCGGGCTGTCGGCTGCAACAGCAGGGGTGCGGGTTCCTACTCATTTTGTAAGCCTAACGAGAGAGCTTCGTGAGGATTTGGAAGTGTGGCATGGATTCTTGGAATCCTTCAACGGGTGGGCTTTTTTGGATGGCTGGGCCTGTTAGCAATTTCGATCTGGACTTGTTTACGGATGCGGCTGGCTCCATGGGGTATGGGGCGTTCTGTCAGGGTAAATGGAGCGCGGCTCCGTAGCCGAAGGAGTGGGAGGAAGCGGGGTTCGTGAAGAACCTGGTACTATTGGAACTTTTCCCAATCGTAGTGGCGTTTGAACTTTCGGGGGATTCCTTTCGGAATCTCAAGGTACGCCTAAACTGCGACAACATGGGAGTGGTTCAGGTAGTGAATCGCGTGTCGGCCGCGTCACAGCCAGTGGTGCGTTTGCTGAGACATTTGGTTTTGCGCTGCTTGCATTTGAATGTATTTGTTTACGCAGTACATCTTCCGGGCGTAGAGAACACTCTGGCTGACGCTTTGTCTCGTTTTCAGTGGGACAGGTTCCGGGAGTTGGCACCAGCAGCGGAGCAACGCGGGGTTACCTGTCCCGACTGGATGTGGGACATTGCTTTGACAGCGCAGCACAGTGGATTAAACGGTCGGTGAGTGGGGTCACGTGGAAAGCCTATGCTAAGGTTTGGCAGGAGTGGAGGTCATTTGTTCAGGGACTGGGAGTTTCCCCGGTGGGGGGTGAAGCGGGAGTGGCTCTGATTTATTTTCTTACATTGAAAATGGAGCAAGGCGTTTCTGTGTCCGCGGTGGACCGTACACTAGCAGGTTTGGCCTTTCTGTTCAAATGGCACGGTTGCAGGGACCATACAAAAGACTTTTGGGTAAAACAGGCAGTGAAGGGGTACAGGAAAGGCCGGAAGGCGGCTGATAGCCGCAGGCCGGTTTCGTTAGTAATGTTGCAGAAATTATTCCTGCATTTACATTCCGTGTGCAGTTCGGAATATGAGTGTCAGTTGTTCCGGGCAGCATTCGCGCTTGCCTTTTTTGGGGCCCTAAGGGTAGGAGAGCTGGTCAGTTCTTCCAGACGGGCGCCGGGGGGCTTGTTGGCCCAGGATGTGGAGTGTTCGGGAGACTCGGTGGGGATATGGGTGAGTAGGTCCAAAACGGATCAAGTTGGAAAAGGTATGCGGCTTCAGTTGTTTCGCATCCCTGATGCGTCAATATGTCCTGTACGGGCGGTGGAATCCTTTTGTTCCATGCGTCCGGGACTTGAGGGTTCTTTTCTGATGCACCGGGATGGGTCAGCGCTGTCTAGGTTTCAGTTCATAGCGTGTGTTCAAAAAATGTTTGGTGGCAGCGGGGTATGACCCGAAGGGTTATGCCTCTCACTCCTTCCGCATTGGGGCAGCTACAGAGGCGGCTAGGGCTGGATTGAAGGCGGACGCGGTAAGGAGGATTGGGAGGTGGGAGTCTGATAGGTTTCGACTTTATATTCGCCCACAGCTGTTACAGGAGTAGGGTGCATTGGGTAGGGGCCGTGTGTGGAATGGGGGGTGTATGGACGGTACGTGCCAATAAATCGTTGTTTGTTTTCTTTCCATGTTTTTTCAGGTGGTGAACCCAGACTAGTGTGGATTCTGGGTCACTCGTACGTTTTCTGGGGGGCAAGACGGGCTGATGTTCGGCCCAATGGAAGGCAGTTGGGGATTCCCCTTCGAGAAGCCCAGGTCCGTTGGATCGGGGTGCCGGGCATGACATGGAGTGGGGTTATGCCGGAAATACAGAGGTTGCAGGTCGGGAGAGGGCACCGGATATACTGGTGCTGCATGCGGGAGGTAACGACATGGGGGCCAGATCTATGCACCAGCTGATACGGGATATAAAATATGATTTTTTAAGATTGCGCACAGCATTCCCGGGTATGGTGGTGGTTTGGTCGGATATGGTGGGCAGGACGTCTTGGCGTTGGGCATGGTCGGTGGAAAAAGTTAATAAGGCCCCGATAAAAGTTAACAAAGAAGTGGGGAGATTTTTTATGAGGAATGGTGGCCTCGTGGTGCGCCACTAAGAGTTGGAAGTCGATACTTGGAGGTACCTAAGGGGAGACGGGGTCCACCTGAATGCAGTGGGCATTGACCTGTGGAACCTGGGTTTGCAGGAGGGAATTCAGCGGGCCCTGAGGGTGTGGGGTTGCACGCAAGGGTAAGGTTTTACCCCTTGCGAGCTGTGGCGGTGTTTTGTTGCTGGAAGAGGAGGTAAAGTGGAAGTTCTGGAGAAAAAGGTGGTACCCATAGGTGGTATGGGGTTATTGAGTACCTTCCGGTCAACAAGGGTTAACCAGGAAGGGGGGAAAATGGTAGGGCACTGCGGCCAGGTGTACCGCCTCCGAGTCGGTGTCTTGCGACTGGAGGCCTAAGGGATATGTTAGTCCCAGTGCCCAAGTTGGGAGTTGGTGGTCTATAAGACCACCAGGGGTATTGTAAGTGTTAAAATGTTATTTAAACGGTTATTTAAATGGTTATTTATTTCATGTAAAAGTTGTTAAATAAATAGGCCGGAAGGCCAATTTTACTCCACAACCTTGTCAGTCGTTATTTATTAGGATTGGTACAAGGGGTGGGTAAGGTATATAGAGGGTAAGTCAGAGCGGAGGATCGGTCCTTAACATGTCAAGAATGAAACACAGTGCCAGTAGCTTCGTTTCCACTGAGCAGGACAGTATGCCATCGATTGTCAGCAAAGCTAAAACACGATCACATTGAGGTTGATTTACTAAAACTGGAGAGTGCAAAATCTGGTGCAGCTCTGCACAGAAACCAATCAGCTTCCGTTTTTTTTTGTCAAAGCTCAAGTGAACAAGCTGAAGTTAGAGGCTGATTGGCTACCATGCACATCTGCACCAGATTTTGCACTTTCCAGTTTTAGTAAATCAACCCCTATGTTATTATGTGATTAAATCATTTTTATTTTGTATGTTACTTAATTTTGAGAAAAACAACACAAAACAGCATCATTGAATTGACTTCAATATTCACCATTACTTCTTCATTTAAATTTTTTTTTTAGAAATGTTCCCAGCATGCAGAGACGGCTCTTAACTATTTATCTGCAAATTTTAAATGTTCTGTAAAATATTAAAGAACCTCTGCCATGTTCAACGCTGATCTAAGTCCTTGTCTAATCCTTGCCACCAAGGCTGGATTTACACTACCTTAATGTCTAATCAACAGTGGCGGCTGGTGGGTTTTTTTTTTGGGGGGGGGGGGCAAACAATCACCCATCTG
This sequence comes from Rana muscosa, assembly GCA_029206835.1. NCBI lineage: Eukaryota > Metazoa > Chordata > Amphibia > Anura > Ranidae > Rana > Rana muscosa. The sequence goes on along the minus strand of CM055118.1, from coordinate 92,828,022 downwards.
CCCCCCCATGAGTGGCACCCACTTCCTGTTCGCGGTCAGTCCAACACCTACCCCATTGTGGCGGATGGCAGGCAGCAGGCAGCGTGGTGCAGCGGCTCTGTGTCCTCTTCTCCACGGTGGCTTCCAGCTCCTCCCTTCCTCCTCCTCGCCTGTCCTTTCAGCCAATTTGGTGACCGGTGTCAAAACCCGCTTCCTGATTGGCCAAGAGGAGGATCAGTGTTACAACAGCGAATGTGCATTCGCTGTTGTAACACACCTGGGTGGGATTGGAGCGCACGCTCGGTGAACCAAGTCCACCCTATTTTGACGCCTATTAGAGCCTCTGGCTCTAATCGATGCTTCAAAAAAACAGCCCCCCCGCATTGTAATCCATGCGCCAGTGTACTGAAAGGGGCAGGATGGGGCAGTGTCCACGTGCCCTTAATGGACTGGCTGTCCCTGCTAATCAATGTCTAATAGAGCAGGGAAAACTGTTGCCCAACTTTTCTTGCAGTTTGATCTAGAACAGTGATCTCTAAACTGCGGCCTGGGGATTGGTTGCAGCCCTTTGCCTGCTTTTATTCGGCCCTCAGGGCACAATTTCATTCACTGAGGCCGGTCTCACATATGTGCGGCCACAGTTCACAGAATGGAGTCTGGTGCGTCCATGTTCACCGGTTCAGGTGCGAATCAGGTCAAAATTTTTGCCTGAATTCACACATTAATTCGGACCCTAAGACGCACAGGACCCTTTTTGGAATGTGGACTGTGGCCGTCCCGGACCTGTGTGAACCGGCTCCATTTGCGAGCTGGGCATACTCACCTGTCATGTGAATTGGATGCTAGAAACCCACATCCAAGTCGCACATATGTGAACCCAGCCTGACACCAACAAAGGGGCACAATTCCTACCAATGACACCAATGATGGGGCATATTTCCTCCCAATGACACCAATGATGGGGCACATTTCCTCCCAATGACACCAATGATGGGGAACTATTCCCCCCCAGTGACACCAGCAATGGGCACAATTCCTCCCAATGACACAAATGATGGGGCATAATTCCTCTCAATGACACAAATGATGGGGCACAATTCCTCCCAATGACACCAACGATGGGGCCCATTTCCTCCAGAAGACACCAACAATAGGGCCCAATGACACTAATGATGGGGCACAATTCCTACAAATGATATCAATGATGGGGCACAATTCCTACCAATGACACTAACAATGGAGCATTGTTTATTTCAACTGATGCTGGGACATTTTATTATCCCGATGGCTAAAGTCTGGAGGACAATCAACTGGCCCTTTGTTTAGAAAGTTTGGAGACCTCTGATCTAGAAGTATGAATCCAGAGTGGCTGAACTGTAAGTACACTAGTCCTAAGTTTATATCTATCCATCATGCTGTCCTAGGCAAAACTGAGTTGGTGTTGCCCTTTTTGTTCAAACTCTGCCAGTTGTGTCATGTGATTTTTATATTTTAGCACAACCAACTGCTAGAATGTACTATTGGAAGCAACAAGGAGCATGCTTTATATGCAGATCTACTTTTCAGCTCTACTGATCATCAGTGGCGTAGCGTGGGTTGTCAGCGCCCGGGGAAAGGCAAGATATTTGAGCCCCCTAACCTGCGGAGTTTTCGCACTCCCTGAGTCCCTTCCCTTCATACAATAGTACTGACCAGCCTGATTCCTATACTGACCACTACACTAACCTATACACGGACCTACATGATTTCTAGACTGACCATTACACTTACCTACCTGTCCACTGCACTGACCTACCGATTCCTACACTGGCCACTACACTGCACATTGACCACTACACACTGACCACTACACTGCACACTGACCACTACACACTGACCACTACACTGCACACTGACCACTACACACTGACCACTACACACTGACCACTAAACTACACACTGACCACTACACTGCACACTGACCACTACACTGCACACTGACCACTACACTGCACACTGACCACTACACTACACACTGACCACTACACTGCACACCACACTGACCACTATACTACACAATGACCACTACACTGCACACTGACCACTACACTGCACACTGACCACTACACTGCACACTGACCACTACACTGCACACTGACCACTACACTGCACACTGACCACTACACCGCACACCACACTGACCACTATACTACACAATGACCACTACACTGCACACTGACCACTACACTGCACACTGACCACTACACTGCACACTGACCACTACACTGCACACTGACCACTACACCGCACACTGACCACTACACCGCACACTGATCACTACACACTGACCACTACACTGCACACTGACCACTACACACTGACCACTACACTACACACTGACCACCACACTGCACACTGACCACTACATTGCACACTGACAACTACACTGCACACTGACCACTACACTACACACTGACCACTACACTACACACTGACCACTACACTACACTACACACCACACTGACCACTACACTGCACACCACACTGACCACTACACACCACACTGACCACTACACCACACACTGACCACTACACCGCACACTGACCACTACACCGCACACTGACCACTACACTACACACTGACCACTACACTACACACTGACCAATACACTACACACCACACTGACCACTACACTAAACACCACACTGAACACTACACTGCACACCACACTGACCACTATACTACACAATGACCACTACATTGCACACTGACCACTACACTGCACACTGACCACTACACCGCACACTGACCACTACACCGCACACTGACCACTACACTGAACACTGACCAGTACACTGAACACTGACCACTACACTGTACACTGACCACTACACTGCACAATGACCACTATACTACACACTGACCACTACACTACACACCACACTGACCACTACACTACACACCACACTGACCACTACACTGCACACCACACTGACCACTACATCACACACTGACCACTACACCGCACACTGACCACTACACTGCACACTGACCACTACACTGCACACTGACCACTACACGGCACACTGACCACTACACTGCACACCACACTAACCACTACACTGCACACTGACCACTATACACTGACCACTACTCTACACACCACACTACACACCACACTGACCACCAGGACTGGTGCAAGGATCTTTGACACCCTAGGCGATACCTAATTTTGCTGCGCCCCTGACTCCACTTTACCCTGCCCCTGCAACACATGTGACCTATCTGACCCCTACACTGACCCCCTGACACACCTACCTGACACATGGACTGATCCACCTGAATCCTACTTCCTGCACTACTCACATTACACTGACCCACCTGAACCCTACAATGACCTACCTGACCATTACACTGACCCACCTGACACCTACACTGACCCACCTGACACCTACACTGACCCAACTGACACCTACACTGACCTGACACCTACACTGACCTACTTGACACCTACACTAACCTAACTGACATCTACACTGACCTAACTGACACCTACACTGACCTAACTGACACCTACACTGACTGACACATACACTGACCCCCCTTCCTGACACCTACCTGACACATACACAGACCCACCTGACTCCTACTTCCTGCACTACTCATACACACCCCCCTCCACACAGCTCGGTGCAGATCCATCCTCCTCCTTACCTCTGCTCTTTGTGGCTTCCCCGCCAGCGCCATCCACCTGCTCCATGGTGTCACCGCTGGGCGGGAGGTCAGCTAACAGACACTGCACCTCCATGCTCCCATCTCCACCAAGCCCCGCCCCTCCACTGTACACACAGCGCCGCACCAGAGGGACAGGCGAAGGAGAAGATAGCGGCCCCAGGTGTTCACACTTTCCAGTGCTTGTCTCCCGTCGCCATGTTCAGTGTTTCCCGGCGACTGTGATTGAGCGTATGGGGGTCAAGTGTGGAGGCGGGACTTCAAGAGCAACCGTGATCGCGGACAGGCCAGCCCCACGCTGCACATGACTCCCACATGCCCAATCACAGGGCGCCGGACACTAAACAATGGGGCCGGAGATCGGGGGACACAGGAAATGAAAATTAGGAGGAGGCAGCCAGTAGTGACACTACTGGCATGAAATTTTGCCCCCCTAAATGTCGCGCCCGGGGCCACGGCACCCCCTGCACCCCCCACGCTACGCCACTGATGATCACCAAACAAGAGAAAGAAGACATGATTTCATATTTCCTGTATTATTATACAGGATTTATATAGCACCAAGAGTTTGCACAGCTCTTTACAAACAGTACAGTTACAATACAATTCAATACAGGAGGGATCAGAGGGCCCTGCTCGTTAGAGCTTACAGTCTAGAAATTTGTGTTGTAAGAATTCTTCTAACTCCTCTCAGCAATCCAATGTCCCTCACATAATCTACAGTTATGTTGCTGAATTTAGCAACAGATGTCCAGAAGTGGCCAAAAGAGGTACACAAAATAAAGAGAAATGTATCACAGCTGTAAATTTTGAGACTTGCTTCTGCCCCCTTTATCCTGCTGCCCTAGTGGTAAATACAGCCCTTAAAGTGACATTAAAGGTTGTTTTATTTTTTATTTTTAATACAAACATGTTATACTTATCTGCTCTGTGCAGTGGTTTTGCACAGAGCAGCCCCAATCTTCCTCCCCTGCCGCTCCTGGTCCCTCTCCTTTGCTGAGTGCCTCCATAGCAAGCAGCTTGCTATGGGGCACCCAAGCAGGCTCCCACCTAAGCCACTGCTCTGTCTGTCCATTCAACACAGAGCGTAGCTTGACCCCGCCCCCGCGATCTCCTCATTGGCACACTGACTGTGATGTACAGTAGAGGGAGCCAATGGCCCCTGCTGCTGTCTCAGCCAAAGAGGAGGCAGAGACCCCGGAGAGCCGCTTCTCTCCTGCACACCCCTGGATCGAGATGGGGCTCAGGTAAGTATTAGGGGGGCTGCTACACACAGAAAGTTTTTTTTACCTTCATGCATGAAGGTAAAAAACCTTGAGCCTATACAACCACTTTAATGTTTCAACAAAAAACCCACAATCTCAGCAGCACAGCAACATTGAGGACTCAGTTGGATAGTATTTGCAGGCATGGCAGCAGTCTGGAACCTGCTATTATACAGAGAGTTTTAAACAGAAATACGATCTGCGGGTGGCTGTGCCAATCCTGGCAGTCTTCCCTCCCAGGCCATGGCCTAAATTAGGCCCTGTTTCCCAGATTTAGGAATATCAGGAGATAATGATCTCCACAAAAAGGATAGCAGAAAAAATAACTTTTTTTATTATTGATGTACAAGAAACCAGCTAACACTCTAGTCATCACCAAAAGCTTTGCAGTATTTCGCACACTAGAATTCCTTATTCATCAAGGCCTGTCAGGATGAAACTTAAAAGAAGTGTTTTATGACCCTGCACTTCACTTGTTGCACTCTACCATTAAAATTAATATAAAACACATGTTAATACACAGTAAAACTTTCCCTGAAGGTTTCCCGTGACTTCCTGTTGCAGAGACACAACAGGAAGTAAGAGGATATTTCTCATATATTTTAGATTTCCTTTATTTCTCATATATTTTAGATTTCCTATATTTCTCATATATTTTAGATTTCCTATCATTCCCTGTACTAAAGACAATTGTGCAAAGGACCAGTGAAAGTGGATCTTCTCAGTGGGGACAAAAAAAGCATTAAAAACAGACAGAGGCTTTTTAACACTTCCACATACTATCCAATAGGGATGAGGTTCAGTTTCGCCGCCACAAAGGGTTTCAGGCAAACTCTGCAAATTCGAGGTCCTGGCAAAGTAATGTGGGAATTCAGCAGACTGAATTCTTTGTAACCATAATGCACTGCCTGGCTTCTAAAGGCCAATAAGGGGGCTTTGGGTTAAACCAGCCAACTCACTATAAAAAAGAGTCACAGTAGCCATATTGACAATGTGCTCTAGCTGTGGTAGTGAAAGAATTGGTAACGTCACTGGCAAACTGCATTGGGGGAGATAAGTGATGGGCTTGTAGACGCTGGGAGATTTTCTAACCAGCATATGTAAACCCCTACTGAATAAGTAGTAGTTTTTTCATCCTTTATCACATCCTAAAGTGTATCTATGGTCAAAATGTAAAATCACTTATTTATTTCATTGTATTGAGTTATTTCTAGCTTATTCCTATTAATCTGAACTTCCTTGAATTCTGTGACACATATTCATTACATCCTGTGAGTAGGCACTGCTGTGTCACAAAGCCTACCTTCTGAAAGGAGGAGTTTCAGGGGGTAGAGTCAGTACGGGAATCACTGCTTGGACTGAGCAAGGTACCATGGGATATGTAGTCCTTCAGAAATTGAAATGAAACAGCAGAGGAGAAGCTGCAAAGTATTCAGGGAATCCAGGAAGTTGTTGAAAGAGGTGACTAGCAGACAGACAGCACTCACAACAGATTTTTCAAGTAAGCTCATATTGGTTTGTAAAAACTATTGTTTGTATTACTATTTGTAGCGCCCTGCTCCCAATGAGTGGGCACTATGTTAAATTTAGAGGGTATCTGAGCCAATAGTTGGGCTCAGATGTAAAGGATTAATGTTAAATTAGCCTCTGTTCCGGCTATGGCTGTGTTGGAAAACTTCCCACTGTTTGCCTGTAGGTGGCGTTACCACCTTAGGGCAATGTGAAAGACTGACAAGTCAGAGTGCATTGGATACCTTCCCCCAGGAATAGTTCAGTGGGTGTGGTCTACCCGCTGAGCATGCTGGGGAAGGGAACTTAAGGGGCAGATGCCATTTTTTGCCCTCCTGGCGCGAGGGGTATATTGTGTGATTTCAGCCTCGGAGCCATGTTGGTCCGAGGCTGCAACTCTGCCAAGTAGGCCCAGTTATACTGACTGGGGCCTACCCTTTGAAGGTGATCCTGTGCTGTCCATCCTGAGGGAGGAAGCCACTCAATGGAGGAAACCAGGGGAGGACTTGTCCTGGAAAAGACCAAGTGGAAGGCTGGTGTCTTGAGGAGGGCCTGGTAATTCTATAGGAAGTTTCCCCCGCAACTAAAGTTTACCTTGCAGTCTGCCGGGTCGGCTTAAAGGCTCTTGACTGTTTGGCTGGAAGTTCGGGTGTTGAGTCCTGTGGCAGAGGATCCCGGATTATCCAATTCTGTGCACCACCAGTCTGTGGCAGAGACTGCTCCTGATCATTGTCCGTGCATTATACCTGCTGCTAGGCCAGGTGAGAGGGGCCTACCCGGGAGAGCAATACCCACTCCAGGAAGAGTGGTGAATGACTGTATAGTTGAGGAGTTGTTCCCCAGTGATCTGTACTGTGTACCTGAATCTACCCCTTCCCTTCACCCTTCTACTATTCTTCATACGTTTTATTCAAAGGAAAATAAAACCTAACTGCAGAGGGCTTTACATCTTGTGTGGACATTGGAGTTCCTACAGACTTTCTTCCCCTAGACAACGAATATTGAGGTAACGTGCAAGGCCCAAATTAAAACAAGCAGCTCCTATGGGGGTGTGCTACATATTACAATACTGATGGTATAAATTGAAAGTGTATGCTGTGGCTAAAGAACTTCTTTTATGCTGTTGGTGTCGTACAGCCTCTTCACAGCCTGTCTCTGTCTGCATGCACTGGAGTGATACTAGGCTGCATGTATTTTTTTACAGGGGATTATTCCCAATGGTTGCTGGCTGTAGTGTTTTTTTTAAAAAGGCCTTTAAAAAAAATGGGCAGAGTGTTGTCACCCCATAATACCCCATAACCTAAACAAGGACTGTAGCAAAATGCTGAAACTGAGAATATGGTTTGGATCACTTCAGAGGTGACAGCAAAGATTCATTCCAGGAAATGTAGAGACAGAATGTCTACTGATGTCTGAATAAGTAAATTGGGTTAATTGGGGGTCTGAGGTAGCGTTCCATTCATCTATTGTCAGTATGTTAATGACCATCTATTATCTGCTACGGGATGTAATTACACTCCTAGTAATGTGTCTGGCACGGTTTCATTGTTATGGGTAAATATGCAGAGACCAACGTCTCACACATCCCAGGTAATTAAATCGCTGTCATCTGTTAATTGTTGAAGGGAATGCCCCTGTAAAATGAGTTAAGAAAACCCTTGCATGGGAAATGATATAAAAAGCCAGCCTGGGCAAAATAAAGATTTGATTTACTCCCAGAACTGTGTGTCGTCCAGTTACTGGGGGGGTAACAGGTTGCCTTGGATAAGTCAGTACTTCCTCAGCTTCAAGGATTTCCCAGCAGACTTTGGAGCTCCGCAACACTGGTTGGCAGCGGTGGGATTAAAGCCTTGCAGCAAGAGGAAGCAGCGTTCATGCAAATTCGGCTACACGAATGGAAGTGTGAATGGAGACAAACTATGCTGGATTAAAACGAGCGACGTTAAAGGATTTGCTGGAAGCAAGAGGGAAGAGCGCCAGCACTAAAACCAAAGCAGAGCTGATTGCAGAACTGACCGAGGGAGATCGGGCACACAGTATGGCTACAGAAGCCATGGAGACCGAGTTTAACCAAGAAGTGAAATGCAGGCTAGCGTTTTATGGAGAAAACCCCTCCACCGAGCTGGTACAGGCAACGTTAGCCCAAGTGGATGCCTTTATCACGGCGAGAGAAGAAAGGGAGACCCAACTCCGGCTGGCGGAACAGCATGCCTCTGAGAGACTGCTAACGACTACACCGGCACCAGAGACAAAACTAAAAGTACCCCATGATGCCTTTAAAAAGTTTATGGAAGCAGAGGAAGAGATCGATAGCTTCCTGCAAGATTTTGAACGGCAATGCAAGCTGTACCAAGTACCCCAGACAGACTGGGTACGGATCTTAGCTGGTAAGCTGTCAGGCCGTGCAGCAGAAGCCTACAGAGCCGTGCCAGAGGAGGAAATCGCAAGCTATAGCCGGGTAAAGGAAGTTATTTTGGCAAGGTATGCCATCACCCCAGAAGCATACAGGAGACGCTTCCGGGACACAAAGAAACAGGAGAAGGACTCCCACACCGAATGGGCTTGCCGAATGCAGAGGGCAGCCCTAGCTTGGCTGCAAGCCAGTCAGGCAACCACAGCAGACGCGATCACCCAGCTGATTTTACTGGAGCAATTCTTTAATGGACTAAACCCAGAGGTACAGGAGTGGGTAAGGGATCGCAAACCTACCACTCTCTCGGAAGCGGCCAGGCAAGCTGATGAATATCAAGATGCCCGCCGGCCATCACAGACTACCTTCCGACCAAGCACCAGACCACTGAACCATAACCCAGGGCCCCCAGCTACACAACGACCCGGGCTAATCCCTAACTCCCCTGCAAATCGATACCTCGGGCGCAAGGGAGTGCAGTGCTATTCATGCAAGCAATTTGGGCACTATCAGAGAGACTGCACTCAGAACCAGGACCAAGCTGCATGGATTCGACCAGGGCCACCCCCTCCAGCACGGGCTGCCGCTCATTGCTATCACACGGAAGCGGCCCCGGTCAACCGAGGAGCAGGAGAATTGGAGGAACACTGGAGTATCCTACACGAGGCTGACCCAGTACAGGCGGCTACAGACAACAGGCAACACCATCGCCAGTCAGTACAGCTGAACAGGAAGACTGCTCAAGGTCTACGAGATTCCGGCGCCACCCTCACACTGGTCAAACGTCACCTGGTTCCAGAGGCTGACCACACCGGGAGTTCCGTAGTTGTGCGGGTTGCAGGGGGAGCAGTACACAGGCTACCCACGGCAAGAGTACACCTGAACTGGGGTGCCGGCTCCGGATTAATTAAGGTGGGGTTGATCCAGGAACTTCCCGCTGATGTCCTGCTGGGGAACGATCTTGGCCAGTTGACTTCTGCTTTTGCATCAGCCCCGGTTACCAACGAGATCTACCCCGTTACCACCCGGTCTTAGGCCCCCACCACGGAAAACAGCGCATCCTCTGAGGCTCGGATGCTTCAATGTTTGGATTGGGCGCGGTATTGAGCCAGGTTGGAGCAGATGGCGGAGAACACCCCGTAGTTTACTTGAGCAGGAAGCTTCTCCCCAGGGAAGTGAGCTACGCCGCCATAGAAAAAGAATGCCTGGCTGTGGTGTGGGCCCTAAAGAAGCTTCAGCCCTACTTGTACGGACAACAGTTCACCCTACTCACAGACCACAACCCATTGGTATGGCTAAATCGAGTGGCAGGGGACAATGCCCGGTTGTTGCGCTGGAGTCTGGCGTTACAACCGTATGACTTTACTATCCACTACCGCCCCGGGAAACAGAACGGCAATGCTGACTGATTATCGCGGCAAACTGAACTGGAAAAGTGATCCGTGAGTACTCCCCGGACATCCCCAAGCCGATCCGTTAAGGATCAGACTATGTATGCCGGCTTGTGGGTAAGGGGGAGCAGTGTAGCAAAATGCTGAAACTGAGAATATGGTTTGGATCACTTCAGAGGTGACAGCAAAGATTCATTCCAGGAAATGTAGAGACAGAATGTCTACTGATGTCTGAATAAGTAAATTGGGTTAATTGGGGGTCTGAGGTAGCGTTCCATTCATCTATTGTCAGTATGTTAATGACCATCTATTATCTGCTACGGGATGTAATTACACTCCTAGTAATGTGTCTGGCACGGTTTCATTGTTATGGGTAAATATGCAGAGACCAACGTCTCACACATCCCAGGTAATTAAATCGCTGTCATCTGTTAATTGTTGAAGGGAATGCCCCTGTAAAATGAGTTAAGAAAACCCTTGCATGGGAAATGATATAAAAAGCCAGCCTTGGCAAAATAAAGATTTGATTTACTCCCAGAACTGTGTGTCGTCCAGTTACTGGGGGGGTAACAGGTTGCCTTGGATAAGTCAGTACTTCCTCAGCTTCAAGGATTTCCCAGCGGACTTTGGAGCTCCGCAACAAGGACATTTATATGAAAACTGGCAATTGAAAATAAAGTAGGCTTTCCTGTTGATATTATCAGGTAAAGCTTGTGTAGCACTACCCCCAAAGGAGCTGCTGAGAATTTTGGGCCTGCACTCTGCCTTTCAACCCCAGAAAATTGGCTCAACCCCCTTGTCACAACTGTACAGCAATATTAGTATAAAACACAAATGGGAGATGGAAACACAGTTAGATCACACAGTACTGTATGATTACCGTTACCTTGGCACTTGTCACCTCACCCGCTGCAGCAATAGAAAGAGTCCCACACAGATGTAACTTAAACAGTTGCAGGATGTTTACTTGAAAAATATATAATAGAACAGCTGTTATACAAGTGTAGCAGGGTCCTCAATTTAGGGGCAGTGTTTGAGTGGTAGTTATGCTCAAACATCTAAATTGTTAGGACATTTATGTCTGCAGGAAGAGTATCGGTGTACTGTTCCCTGTGGCCTGCAGGTGGCGCTGCCATAGTGGGCCAGGGTTGAACTGCTAATACAGTGCTGTGCCTTGTGTGTCCCATCTTGGCAACCATGCAGTGGGAGTGGTCGGCCTGCTGTGTATGCTGGGAGAGGATATAAAAGGGGCAGACGCTGCCTGTTCAGGGTTCGTTGTCGTCGGGAGTCCTACTCCCAGGGAGTGTGTGTTCCTGTCCGCCCTGGGCACCTTTGGCCCAGGGGCGGAGGTCGGTGTATCAGTCCCAGGCACCTTTAGCCCTGGGGCTGCAACTAAAGGCCTTGGGCCCAGCATCTTCAGCTGGGGCCCATCAAGGATCGAGGAATCCCAGGGTGCCGCCTTGCGAGGGGACCCGCATCTTAGACGAGGAGGCCGGGGGAGGACCGTTCCGAGGGACTGGTGAGAAGTCACAGTGAAGGAAAGGGCCCGGTAACTCTCTGGAGGGATGTCTTCTCCTTACAAAGAGGCCAAGTGTTAAGGAAACCAAGTTCACTAGGTCTGTGGCAGAGACTAAGTTCACCAGGTCTGTGGCAGAGACCCGTGTGCCAGTTTGAATAGTGATTGGGTGAACAGTTTGAGTACCATTTTGGCTGCTAGTCCCTATCTAGGGAGACTATCCAAATGAACTAAGTCTGCTTGAGAAGCCAAGCAGTGAAGTGTATTTACGTTTGTGCCTGGACCTCTCCCACACCTTATGCTGTCCTGTTCTTTCTCCAACCTTTCCTATCAGAGACTGTTATCTAAGAAAAAAAAACTGTACGTTGGAGTTACAGCTGGTGTGGACATTGAAGTCATTGGGGGAAATAGAGACTTGTCTTTATTGGCTATAGGGATAAGAACCATTCGGAGGGAGTATCTGGCTGCGGAGACCCATCACAACACCGCTCAACCTCCTCACACAGGAGGGTATGGGCAGATAGAGCTGGGTGGGCCCTTTCCTCCTGCAAGGAGCTGAAAGACAAGGAGGAGAGGGTGGTAAGCGCTACACGTGGGGGCTCGAGTCCGGGATTTCTGCAGCCGGAAAGAAGAAGAAAATCCCCCCAGAGTTTGGACTTTATTTCCCCTGTGAGGCTCCGTGGAGGTCGGCCATCTTTGAGAGAAAGTGACTGCGCCACGAGGAGAGCCCAAGCTGCGTAGTTCGTGGGCGTGTCAAGAGTAAGAAAGCCCGCAAACACTGCAGAAGATGGGAGGAGCCTCGCCATGTTATGAGTTGCACGTGGTGACTTTGGCGGAAAAAGAACAGAGTGCGATGAATCGGCAAGCGGAAAACATGGCGTCTAATGCCTCATGGATTCCAGTTCCTTCTACCATGAACGTTACTTTGTTTGCTGCTTCTTTGATGGATACGGGGATCCGACTGAAGCCTCTGGGTCGCTTCGCCCTCTATGTTCACAGAGATGCGGAGGATCTTGGAGTGGTTTGTCCCGGATGCCAGGGACTGGTGGTGCACCTTCGGCCTTTTGGAAGATGTGAGAGATGCAAAGAGTTCTTGTTCGAGGTAGAGCAACCCACAGAAAAGCCTCGGGCCTTCCGGCTGAATTGCCTTACGGGTGCCACTACTCTAGAGGAGGAAACCAGCGCTTCTACAGTCACCCCTACGCGCACTGTTGAGACTTCGGAGGAAGTCGTTGATGTGAATGTTCCGGTAACTGAGGAACCGGAGACGGAGAAACCGGAGGATGCTGCCTCGGTTGTTACAGAGTCTTCGCTCCCACTGCCCAAGCGGAAGGTTGGCTACGTGAAAGCCTCCTGCAGTCATTGTCGAGCTATGCCCCTGCGTTTACCTGTGTCGGATTGCCCAGTCGGAGGGACCTCCAGACAATCCGCGACAGCTACAGGTCGAGGTAACCCGGGGAAGGGAGCAGAGAAAAGCGTCCAGAGTGTTGGGGATGCTTGGGTTCCGGACCCCAAAGAGTTTGAACTTGCCCGAGATAGTAATTCCCCTGCTACATGGAATTACATCCTAGCAGAGGACTGTGATACCTCGGATCTAGAATCGTCTTCCGATGTGGGAGAAGACGCTGAAATAGATGAACTATTCATTAAAAAGGGCTGGGACAGAATACCCCTATTCTCCGCCAGAAGTAGAAGGGACTCACCCAAGTCTGCTGGGGATATTACACCCCGGGTGGAAGTCCATATGTATGAGGAAGGACCTGAACCCATGCCTGAGTCGTCCGGACCTGTGGTGCCGGTGCACATTACCACGGATGACTGTGTTTTGCTACGTGCTGCTGTAATGGGTCCCAGGGCAGTGAAGGTGCCCAGGCATCCGGAGGCCATTGTTTTGCCAGGTGCGGGAGACCGTGCCACACTTCCACCACTCTCCAGGCTGCAGTGGCTGTTCAACCAAAAGGTGGCTGCTGACTACGGATGGGAGTACCCGTATGTCACCAGAGACCTACTGTTTGAGGTGGAGGCCTACAGAGAGAGATGGTACGCGGACTTCCTGTGGAATCACTTGAAGGTCCAACATGCCCGAAGGTATCTCTTGTTCCGCGGCTGTCGCCGAGAGATATCGGGGTGCAAGAAGGAGTGGATGTTGGGTTGGCACATTCATGCGGATCGGGTGGTTGTGTGTCGGAAGGAGCGTGGGGATGCAGTCTGTTCCATAGAGACCTTTGACAAAACCAGGAAGCTCCTCATTCTACCCGATCCAAAGTTTTACTTATGAGAGACTGAACTCTGTGTTTTTTTTGTGTGCTTTTGTTCCTGATTGTACTCTCCTGGAGTTCAGGAACTTTGCCCTTGCAAATTTGGGTGGTCTACTCAGCTGGAGAGCAGGGGAGCTGTTGATTTTTCTCTTTTTCCTCTCCGCTTACAGCATAACAAAGACAGAGACTTTGGGGTAGAAATAGTTCAGGGACACAGCCAAGCTCAAGAAGAAGAGGAAGATTTGCCTTCAACGCAAGAAAAGTATTTTTTTTGGGACAGGTGTCTTAACGGTGGCACTTCCACTAGGTGGCGGTGTTGCTTAAGTTGAACTGCACTTGAAAATATTTAACTTTTTTAGAGGGAAAGGATTTTTCCTTCGGCGAGAGTCTTTTCTCTTCTAAATGTACATAGAAGGTTAGGATGTCTAAATTGTTGGTTATGTGTGTGTTTTTTTTTTCTCTCCCTCTGCAGGTGGATACCAAGCGGTCACTGAGAATGGGTGGGCTTAGCTATTGCAGGAGGGGAGGGAAATGTGAATGATAAAAATGTGTTTGCTTTTAAATATGTGACATTTGAGAATGGGATGTACACATTTGTTTTCTGCTACTCTTTCTTCGTCTCTTCATTTAACTCCCTTTCCCCATGTTCAGGTTCCGGCACAAACAAACATTTTTTTCCCAAATTAGTTTTTTTTGTACATAGTTCTGGAATAGGTCTATGTTGAATCGAGGCTTGAGAGGCATAGGTTTGCTCCAGACACTGGGGACAGTGTCTAGTTTAGTGGGGAGAGTGTATAGCGGGGTCCTCAATTGAGGGGTAGTGTTTGAGTGGTAGTTATGCTCAAACACCTAAATTGTTAGGACATTATCAACCATTTATGTGTGCAGGAAGAGTATCGGTGTACTGTTCCCTGTGGCCTGCAGGTGGTGCTGCCATAGTGGGCCAGGGTTGAACTGCTGATACAGTGCTGTGCCTTGTGTGTCCCCTCTCGGCAACCATGCAGTGGGAGTGATCGGCCTGCTGTGTATGCTGGGAGAGGATATAAAAGGGGCAGACGCTGCCTGTTCAGGGTTCGTTGTCATCGGGAGTCCTTCTCCCAGGGAGTGTGTGTTCCTGTCCGCCCTGGGCACCTTTGGTCTAGGGGCGGAGGTCGGTGTATCAGTCCCAGGCACCTTTAGCCCTGGGGCTGCAACTAAAGGCCTTGGGCCCAGCTTCTTCAGCTGGGGCCCATCAAGGATCGAGGAATCCCAGGGTGCCGCCTTGCGAGGGGACCCGCATCTTAGACGAGGAGGCCGGGGAAGGACCGTTCCGAGGGACTGGTGAGAAGTCACAGTGAAGGAAAGGGCCCGGTAACTCCCTGGAGGGATGTCTTCTCCTTACAAAGAGGACAACTGTTGAGGAAACCAAGTTCACCAGGTCTGTGGCAGAGACCAAGTTCACCAGGTCTGTGGCAGAGACCCGTGTGCCAGTTTGAATAGTGACTGGGTGAACAGTTTGAGTACCATTTTGGCTGCTAGTCCCTATCTAGGGAGACTATCCAAATGGACTAAGTCTGCTTGAGAAGCCAAGCAGTGAAGTATATTTACGTTTGTGCCTGGACCTCTCCCACACCTTATGCTGTCCTGTTCTTTCTCCAACCTTTCCTATCAGAGACTGTTATCTAAGAGAAATAAACTCTACGTTGGAGTTACAGCTGGTGTGGACATTGAAGTCATTGGGGGAAATAGAGACTTATCTTTATTGGCTATAGGGATAAGAACCATTCGGAGGGAGTATCTGGCTGCGGAGACCCATCACAACACCGCTCAACCTCCTCACACAGGAGGGTACAGGCAGATAGAGCTGGGTGTGCCCTTTCCTCCTGCAAGGAGCCGAAAGACAAGGAGGAGAGGGTGGTAAGCGCTACACAAGTAACATTGACTGTGCACAGATCCCTGTAACAGTCATAGGAACACAACTAGTTCAGAAGGGTTTTATCACAGGACCCAATCCAATCACAATAACATGGGGTCTGATGTGAGTAGGGGTATGGTGGAGGAATCTCCCAATATCCAGATGCCAACACTGGGACACTTCCCCACCAAGTCTCACACACACCCACTAAACAGCAGGGCAAAAAATACAATACAAATAGTGTCGTCAGCATTAAAGGTTCATATAGCTAAATGACCCCCTCTCGTGGACAGTTCAAACCGGTACGTATCCCTGTGTGGCAAACGTTGAAGAGAAGTATAGTGATGATTGTTTCTTTAACCTCAATTTGTCTTCTGCTAGCTCTGTTGGTGCATTTATTTGTAATCCAAGCAATAGATAAAGGAAGGGTAATCACTGTAAAGGTGAAATGTAGTTGTAGAAGCACCGCTATCTTTCCCCAGCCGCTGTGCAACACTCAAATGCAATGGATTCCTATCTGGTAGAACTGCAAGTGTCAGCAAATACAGGTTGGATTATAGGAACCACTCTTCTGCAACTCAGTTAACTACTCTGTTAGGAAAATGCCTTCTCACCACTGGGGGTCCCCGGCTCGTGGAGATGCTCGGTCCGGAACTCCTTCTCTGATCTCTCTACAGCAAGATGTAGCTGGTTCACCGCGCGGCCGCTCACAAGATGCAGGTGGGTAGGTGACTTCTAATACTGTGCAGCATAGGCCGATCCCTCTACGGTTCGAGCAGCTGTCCACAAGGAGCCCTCCGTCAGGCGGTCCGCTCCCCAACTCTAGGCCCAGGTTTTTCCGGCCCAGGCACCTTCACCCCAGGCCTCCTGCTGGTTGAAAGATGGCGTCCAGAGAGAGCGAGCCTCGGCCCCCCCTTCCTCTTTTATCTCCTCCCCCAGCAGGCTGTGCGACCTTCCCATTGCACCCTGGTATAACAGTGGCATTGTGGGTTTTGTAGTCTTATTCCAAACCCACGGCAATAGAGTCATTTCCTCTTTCACTACAATACCCACCATGCTTTGTTCCATGGTGTAACGGAACCAAGCAAACTTAAATGGCATATCATAAAACGGACACCAGAGGGAGCCAAGTTCCGGTTTAAGAACATAATGCAGTCTGTTAGGATACTTTTGATAGTAACCCCTCCCCCAACTTAAAATCTTTGGTCCCCAAAGACAGTAGCAGTGTGCAACCTGTTACATGCTTTGTTCATATACAAGAGGAAAAATTAGGTGAAGATGAGGGGGGGTTGCAAACTCTGGCAGTTGAGGTGGCCACAACCAGTCTATCTCCATCTCTTCATCTTCGCTGTCTTCATCGTCACCACCGAGGGGTACAGACTGAGACCTGGTGACCGGTCGGAATCTCTGAGAGGCCGTGGAAATGGACTGTGAATCCAGCTGTGGTGACAAACGAACTACTTCTGATAGGGGCAGTAGATGGTTTAGGTGCCAAGTCTTCAACGGGCCTATGCTCCCCTCTGGTCTGATCCGGTAAACTGGGAGTCCTGGCAACTGCTTGCAGATGACATAGGGCTGTGACTTCCAGGGTTAGATAACTTTGGTTTTCCAGGGACACCCAGATTCCTTAGTAGAACCCGGTCTCCTGGTTGCAAATCCTGCACTCGGACTCTGAGATCAAGGTTCTTTTTATTTCTTAGTCCCCGTGCGTCTGAGGTAGCTTGGGCCTTGTCATAAGCGGTCTTCAGACTTTTCCGCAGGCGATCTACATACCCTCTGTGGGAGGTTGCTGAGGTATGGTCCAAGGACGTGCCGAAAGCCAAATCTACTGGCAACCGGGCCTCCCGCCCGAACATTAGACGATAAGGAGAGTATCCTGTGGCATCATTTGCGGTGTTGTTATAAGCGTGCACAATGGCGGCTACATGCTTGATCCAGTGCTGTTTTTTCTCTAAATTTAAAGTCCCAAGCATATCCAGGAGGGTCTCATTGAACCTCTCTGACTGAGGGTCTCCTTGAGGATGGTATGGGGTGGTCCTGGACTTCTTAATGCCTAACAGGTCTAAAAGTTTCTTGATGAGACTACTCTCAAAATCTCTCCCTTGATCCGAATGGATTCGTTGGGGTAGACCATAGTGCACAAAGAACTTTTCCCCTAAGATCCTGGCTACTGTGGATGCTTGTTGATCCCTTGTGGGGAATGCCTGGGCATATCTGGTGAAGTGATCAGTCACTACTAGGATATTTCCCTGTCCACTCAGATCAGGCTCCAAGCACAAAAAGTAAATGCACACCAGATCCAGGGGTCCCTGACTCTGAAGATGGCCCATGGGAGCAGCTCGGTGAGGCAAAGTTTTCCTTTGAATACATCTGATACAGGAGTGGCAATAGCCTTCAATTTCAGCCCGCATGTAGGGCCAGTAGAATTGGTCCCTCACCAGGTGGAAAGTCCTCTTGGGCCCTAGGTGGCCATGGTTATCGTGAATAGAAGTTAATACTGTTTCCCTGTGTTTTCTTGGTAAAAACAGCTTCCACTGTTCTTCAAGACCATCAGAGGGGCCCCTTCGGTAGACCACCCCTTGATGTAGCTGCAACCGATCCCACTCCCGATGCAAGACACGGGCCTCCTTCGGGAAGTCAGTGAGGAGCATGTCAGGGTTTTGATCCTACAAAGCCTTCAGGGCCATGTTACCGAGGGAATCTTCTAACTAGACATGTGCATTCGTTTTCGTCCGAATGCATTTTCGTCCGAATTTCAGCTATTTTCGTTATCGTTTTAACAAACGAAAGCACAGAATCCGAAAACCGAAAGATCCGACATAAACAAATGCTTTATTTTCGTTTTCGTTGCTACAACAGTTCGATATAGATAGGAGATTCGACGTGACGCTGCCAATAACAATCTGTGTCTATCGAACCTGTGGTCGAATGTGCCTAACCTTAACTCTATTAGTCCAAGATTATTCTACATAGGAGAGAAAAGATTCGACATTATAGAGAGAAAAGATTCGACATAGGAGAGAAAAGATTCGACATAGGAGAGAATAGATTCGACATAGGAGAGAAAAGATTTGTTATTATAGAGAGAAAAGATTCGACATTATAGAGAGAAAAGATTCGACATAGGAGAGAAAAAGATTCGACATAGGAGAGAAAAGATTCGACATAGGAGAGAAAAGATTCGACATAGGAGAGAAAAGATTCGACATAGAGAGAAAAGATCACTGCTGGAATTGGGTGGGGGAAGTAAAATAAAAATAAAGTTGATGATGAATGTTATTGGCTGATTGTAACCAAAGAGGAGGAGCAGTAAAATAGCTAGAATGACGAAGATTCGACAAAGCATCGAAAGTTAGAAGATTCGACGGTGCAGCAAAACTGTACGACGCTGCAATCGTACATTTCCGGTCAAATGCATCCGCCCATAGGAAGAATTCTAATGTTGGTTGACTAGTAATAGTAATGAATAAATATAATTATTACTAGTCATACAACATTAGAATTCTTCTATAGCTTGTGGGCGGAACATTAGACCGGAAATGTATGATTGCAGCGTCGTACAGTTTCACTGCTCCGTCGAATCTTCTTTGAACATTCGACAGACACCATAAGCCTTCAATGACAGATTCAACCCTAATTAATTCAGATTTTCGGACGAATGCAATTTCTAACGAAAAACGAAATAAATAAAAACGAATTTCGGGAGTAACTAAATAAATTTATTTTTCGGACGAAAACGAAATTCCGAAACGAAATATTTCAGTGTGCACATGTCTACTTCTAACTGGTCTTTCCGAAGATCCTTTTTAGACAGTTTTGGCAGACCTTCATCCCCGACCTGGGTGACATTGCAATAATACTTGGGAATACCAGCAGTGGAAACTCCAATGTCTTTGGCCCTGACCCTCCTGCAGCATGGTGTTCTGCTCCTTGATACAAGGCTCGTACTCCTTCAGGTGTCAGCCTGGTCCACTCTTCTGCAGAGTCACTGGAGCAATGGGGCCTTCTTGAGAGAGAGTCTGCATCTTTGTTCCCGACCGCTGTCGATATTTCAGACTGAAAGTAAACCCCGATAGGGCAGCCAACCATCTGTGGCCTGTAGCATCCAACTTAGCAGTTGTGAGGATGTTGGTGAGGGGATTATTGTCAATCCCTCAGTTTATCCACCACTGCCCATTTCAAGGCCAGAAACTCAAGTTTGTGGGTGGGGTAGTTCTTCTCAGAAGGTGCCAAGCTCCGGCTGACATAGGCAACAGGCCGTAGGTGACCATCGTGTTCCTGGTATAACACTCCTCCCAACCCATCTCGACTGGTATCAACATGCAGTTCATATGGCTTGGTTGTGTCTGCATAGGCCAGTACTGGTGCAGTGGTTAGGCTCCATTTCAGCTGCCCAAAGGCCTCTTCACATTGGACAGTCCACTGGTCCCGAATGGACTCTCTGGGTTTCCTGGGCCCTCCGGCTGATTTCACTGGTTTAACTGAATCTGGGTCATCGTCTTCTTCTTCGCATTTAAGTACAGTCAGGTCCATAAATATTGGGACATCGGCACAATACAAACTAATTCCTACACCGTTCACCTGATTTGGATGTAAATACCCTCAAATTAAAGCTGAAAGTCTGCAGTTAAAGCACATCTTGTTCGTTTCATTTCAAATCCATTGTGATGGTGTATAGAGCCAAAAAGATTAGAATTGTGTCGATGTCCCAATATTTATGGACCTGACTGTAGCTCGTTGAGCGGGCAAGCTATTTTCACAAATCCCTCTACGAATCTCCGGTAGTAAGAGTAAAACCCCAGGAATGACCTAAGCTTGGTCACGTTGGTGGGTCTCGGCCAGGAGGTGACAGCTTCCAACTTCTGAGGGTCTGTGGCCACTCTATCTGCAGACACGATATGGCCAAGATAGTTGACTGAAGATTGATAAAACTGGAACTTCTCTTTGGAGAGCTTCAAATCTTCATCATGGAGTCTCTTCAGGACCTTCTCCAGACGCTCTTCATGTTCCTCTAAGGTCCTACCAAACACTATGATGTCATCCAGATACACCAACACTTCGATCAAGTTCATGTCACCCACAGTCTTCTCCATGAGCCTCTGGAAAGTGGCTGGGGCGCCAGACAATCCCTGCGGCATGCGGTCAAACTAAAAAAAAAACACAGGGGTAATAAAGGCAGTTTTCTCCCTGTCCTCGGGATGCATGGGGATTTGATAGTACCCGCTCTTCAGGTCCAGTACACTGAACCACTTGGCCCCTGACAAGCTCTGCAAAGCGTCCTCTATCCGTGGTGTGGTGTACTGGTCAGGGATGGTTCTCCTGTTCAACGTTCTGTAGTCAATACAAAGCCTCAGCGACCCATTTTTCTTTCGTACCACCACTATCGGGGAAGTGTATGGACTCCGGGACTCTCGGATGATGCCTGTTCTCTTCAGTTCTGCCAATTGCTCACGCAGGTCTTCCAAGTCCCCTAGGGGAATCCGCCGGACTCTCTCTCTAAACGGCTTGTCCTCTTGTAAACAAATCCGGTGTTGAGCGCTCTTTGCTCTTTTAATTGACTTATTTGAATTGCAGTGCTGGGGTACATTTTATTATGTGCTCTTTCAATGTGCACAGATCTGTGCACATAATATGCTTTAAAGATCAATATCTGTCTGCAACAACTGATTGATTTTGTTTGTCAACACCTTAGCTACTTTATTCTATTTTTGGGGTTTCTTCCCATTTTTTTTTTAGATTTTAACTTTTAGTTTGGGGTGGTTAGAGTACATCGGACAGTTGTTGCCAATGGTCTTTTCAATAGCTGCCTTTATTTGCAGTTGCTCAGTGCATTCTTTAAAAAAAAAAAAAAAAAAAAGAATAGAAAATCACTGTGCACCCACACACACATCCCAAGTACACTATAACCCCTTGCTATATCTCCATGTAGCAACCCCCTAGTTAGGCTGCTAAATTTAGTTTTGTCTCCTTCTGTAAGCAGGGGAGCAGTGATTCTTTGGTCTGGTCTGTTCAGAGATTCACATGCTGTGAGTTTTGATTGCTTCTCCTTGCTGCTAGAAGTTACTTCTGGAGATTAGGAAGGGAGAAATTCAAATGAAAAGCCTAAATATTGAGAAGGGCCTAGCCAATCCTTGTTGGTGGTGATAGGGGGTGCCCAGTTGGTCACTGGGATGCTGTAAAATAGTCTGGAGCCCTAAGGAGATGGCCTTTTCCCCTCCTGACTCCTGAGGCAGTTGATCTGTGAGCTGAGGGGGTGACGATTGCTTGCCCCTGGAGCCCTTTGGATTGGATTGGATGCTGGACTATTCTACAAAAAGGCTGCACCTATGGACTGACTTTGTGCCAGGATCCGGTGAGCAGAGCCTCTTTTCTGTGCTGCACCTCAATTCATGGTCCCCAGCTGTGAACCTATAGACTGTTCCAGTCTACCTTTACCTGTGCTGAAGCTACTCCATGGCTCCCAGCCATGAACCTAGAGACTGTTCCAGTCTATCTGTGCTTCTACTACAGTTACTGAGCGAGAAATGTCCTCTGCCAACAATACCTTTTATTTTGGAGTATCCCACATCTCCCCAAATACCCTCCTGTTGTCAGTTCTACAAGCAAATACAGTTTAAAAAAGGCATCCCCTAGACTGTTTAATGAGCCGGAGTGTATGGACTGTGGCTGTATACCTGGCTGCTTCTGCGCTGTTTTGGGGAAAAAAACTGTTAAAATTACAGCAGTCCCTTCAGAAAAAAGAAAAAAAAAACTATAGACATGGGTTGTTAAAAGTTGGCCAGCACCAGGACAGTGCGTAAGTGTGAATATAAGTAACTGAGGAACTGATTTTGACTCATGTGGTTTCTTCCTCTGACCCCAATATTGCTACAGGACTCAGCTGTAACGTAGAGGTTAGAAGAAAGAACCAAAGTGCTACGGAGACCACCACCATATGATACACTGACAAAGTCTGCAGAACTAGAATGTAGGGAAAGTAGGGGTATAGGCAACCGTAGAGGTGAGTATAAAGGTTCATTATTTACAAGGAGTTGCTGTTTTCATTTCTTTAGAGACCTGAAAGTGGTTGTAAACCCTTACAGACCACTTTAACCTACAGGTAAGCCTAGATTAAGGCTTACCTGTAGGTGCAACAAATATCTCCTAAACCTACACGGTTTAGGAGATATTTGCAAAAGAAAGGCACCGATGTCTACAGCGCATGCGCCATAGACAACGGCACACAGGCGCACTGAGAGAGTGAAGAAGCCGTGATGGGAAGCTGTTAGTGGCGGCACCCGCGCACATGCGCGGGAGTGACGTCATTACCGCTCCGGCCAGTCACAGCGCCGGAGCAGCGATACCCGGAAGTCACTCTGGGAGACATGGCGCCGAGGGAGGAGGTGTCTGAGTACCGCTGCGGGGGCTTCGATCTCAGGTAAGTACTTCATAATGAGCTAGTATGCTATGCATACTAGCTCATTATGCCTTTGCCTTGCAGGGTGTTTTAAAAAAAAAAAAGAAGGTTTATTTCCTCTTGAAGGAGTCTTTTAAGGACATTACAAATATGTCTAAAGCCCCATACACACTATCAGTTTTCTTGCAGGTTTTTCTCTTCAGGTTTACCAAAACCATCTAATATGAGGTCAAACCTTAAGAGTTTCAATTCGTATGCAATCAGGCAGGCCCTTGCACTACATGGTTTTGGTAAACCTGAAGAGAAAAACCTGCAAGAAAACTGATAGTGTGTATGGGGCTTTAGCCTCGGTTCACACTATGAACCGCATGTGAATTGAACAGGAACCGCACTGCATTCCTATGCAATTCACATGCGATTCTGTGTGATGCAATTTGAGCCCATTCGTTTTAATGGGCTCAAATCACACCGCAGCGCACCAAAGACATGCATGCACCTTTTTTGGAACTGCAACACTGCGTTCGTAACCTGTGTTTGGGGTGTCTTTAAAGGGGAGTGTCACATTTGGCACCTTTCAGGGGGGGATCAGATACCTGTCTGACTTTTAAAAAAAAATAAAAAATTGTTGGAACTCCGCTTTAACTATGTTTTGACATCCACAGCGGATCGCAAGGGCTCTGCAATTGGAATACATTGCAGGAAACGCGTATGGATCGCTGTATTTCTGCACCGCATTCGTATGAACCTAGGCTAAAAGCAGCCTCCTTAACATGATTGCAAAGTGAAAAAAATAATGCAGCCACCAAAATAAATCAATAACATTTTAGTTTACAGTAGTAATTAATAGTTTATATGATTGTTGGGCATGGCCTGTATAATTTATTGTGGTTTGCATGTTGCTCCAGTCATTACTATATTAAATGAACCTGCAAAAAAATAAGACTAAACTACAGAAGTTCTAATGCCGCGTACTTACGTCCGTTTTTAATGTCATTTTTAAAACCGAAGTTTTTTTCTGGTTTCCTCTCAACCCTGTCTTGCGTACACACGATCATGAAAAAAGCGCAGTGACGTACAACACGTACGACGGCACTATAAAGGGGAAGTTCCGTTCTAATGGCGCCACCCTTTGGGACGCTTTTGCTAATTTCGTGTTACCGCGTGTTAGTAAAAGTTTGGTGAGAGACGATTCGCGCTTTTCAGTCTTCGTGCTTTGAAGATCGTTTTGTGGAGTTCAGTTTGTGCTTGTGGGTTCATAGCTGTCTTTCAGTGCTTGTAGTCAGTTCGTATCTGTTTATTCAGTGCGTTCTTGTCTGCTCGTTACTGTTTTTCAGCTCGTTCTTCATAGGCCTTGCTGTTCTTCCGTGCGTTCTTTTAGTGCGTTCTGAGCAGCCGACCGTTATCTAGCCATGTTGCGGCTACTTACTCGTCGTAGAGTTTGTGCTGTAGTTGGAGCAGGGGTTCATGCTGTATCCCGACTCCAGGCCATGAACAGGGTGAGGAGGAGTTCATGGACCAAGAATTGGTTGCTCCAGAGGCACCAGTTCTGTCACATGCCTTTGTTGCGGGAGATCAGGGAGAATAATCCTGAGGACTACAGGAATTTTCTCAGGATGTCTGACCCCGTATTTCAGCATCTGTTGGCTTTGGTGTCCCCCTATATTACCAGGCAGGACACCGTTATGCGGGAAGCCATCACTGCTGAGCAGAGGCTCATCGCCACGTTGCGATACCTGGCGACTGGAAGAAGCCTGCAGGACCTCAAGTTCTCAACAGGCATCTCCTCCCAGGCTCTGGGGATCACTATACCAGAGACTTGTTCTGCCATCCTTCAAGTTTTGCAGGAGGACTATATTAAGGTAAGTTTTCTACTTTAAAACATCACATTTTATGTATTTCTTGCCTAATAATGTTTATTATTTATTTCATCAGTCCCTAATTCCCATGATTCTAATATGCTGGGAATGCCCCCTTTCTCCACATGCATGTTGTGTATTTTTTCCTGTTCTTTTTGTGGCCTACATTTTTTACCCTAACTAACCTCTCCAGCATGCTGTCCTGGGGCCATACCCACCTAGCCTAGTCACTTCCCTTTCTTTTGTTGTCTGCTCCATTGTATTGCTTTACCCTAAACGCCCCCTAAAGATTGCTTAGGAATGTTTCATATTCTTTCACTTCATACAGAGTGCTACAGCTTTGATTTGTGAGGTCCCCAACTCATCTTCAAACCCCCCCCCCCTCATTAAATATCGTAAATGGCTCATCAGAGAGTTTGTTGGATTTGAGAAGTGTTTTTTTTGTGGCTTTTTTGCTGGTTACAAATCATTTACCAATCTGTCTAATTTTCTAGTGATCTTGGCCAGGAATGATTTTGTCAAATCTGCTTGCAATGTTTATGTCTGAAAGTATTAATATTTTTTTTTTTAACTCCACAGTTCCCTTCTACGCCACATGAATGGCAGAATGTGGCATTTCAGTTTGCCCAACGATGGAACTTTCCAAACTGTGGAGGGGCCATCGACGGCAAGCATGTTCGGGTCGTACCACCACCCCATTCGGGATCCTATTATTACAATTACAAGGGGTTCCACAGCATCGTCATGATGGCAGTGGTGTCGGCCACCTACAAATTTCTCTATGTGGATGTAGGAAAAAATGGACGTATGTCAGATGGAGGAGTCTTTGCTCAGACTGAGTTTGGCCAACGGCTCATATCAGATGAGCTGGCCTTGCCACCAGCGGAGCAGAATATGGAGGGACTCCCATTTGTGTTTGTAGCGGATGAGGCGTTTGGCCTGGGTCCCCATTTAATGAGGCCATTTCCTCAACACACCCTCACCCCTGAGAGGAGGGTGTTTAACTATCGGCTGGCCAGAGCCAGAAGGGTGGTGGAAAATGCCTTTGGCATCATGGCCAGCCGATTCCGCTTGTTTCTCACCTCCATCCATCTTGCCCCCTATAAATGGAACCATGTGGTCATGACCTGTTGTGTCCTTCATAACGTTTTACGGGTCCATTCCCCAAATTACCTTACATTGAGTGGGCCTGAGGCATCTTTACAGGACAATACAAATTTAGTGGCCCTGGAAGCTGGCCACCTGGCTTGGCCCCCCAAACCGGCCGTGATGTTCGGCAGCAATATGTTGACTATTTTGTGGGTAGGGGGCCATTGATATGCCTGTGGATTTTTAGCTTTATTATTTTGTAATTAAAAATCTTTATGCAAAACTTTCTTTGTATTGTGTTTTTGTTTTTGTTTCTTTTATGTTTCTCCTAGGTTCTCCTAGTGCACTTGGATTGCCATGTGTATTTAGCATTATTAAATACCCTTCATTGTCAGTGTAAACACCAAACACATTTTTATTTACTTTGGCCAACATTTACATAATTAAAGCACACATTTGTTTGCTTCAAAATCTTTTTATTTTCTGTAATTAAGCGCTCCCGATGACGTCAGACTGACGAAATGCGTAGGGCGGAGTCACGTTGGTTTATCACTTCCGACATTTTGGATCACACCGTACTGGCCGAGTGCCATTTTTAACCTATATGCTTAAACTTGTTTGTCTCAACGTGAGTACCCCTTTTTCCCCCATCTTTTTAATAAATCAATTTAAACGGGTTAACGCTATGGACATTCTTTCTTTCCTTTTATAAACTCTCACCAACTCGGAGGACCGCAAGGAACATTTGGAGCCATTCCCCCTCTCCCGAGGCTGCTACACAGTGGCACATACTGTGACTGCATCATACCCCCAGAGGGTATGAAGGATCTGGTGAGTGCAATATTCTAACGTTCACGGATTATCACATTCACAAGAAAACCGGCTAGAACAAGCAAAAAAGTCACTAAATTTCACTGTCACTAATTTATGGACTTATTGCAACATTGAATTTTGTTTTTTCATTCCATTACTGGATTTTGTTATTTATTTTATTTAACCTTTTTATGTGTATTTGCCTAGTACAAGTTCATCGCAGATTGTTTGATCATTTATAATTAAGTATACTATACTGACCTTATTAAGGTGCAGCAAACACCCGACTGAGGCACCATTGGGTTTACTTACACCAAACCCCTTCCACACCACAAGGCACTACATTCACTTAAGTGGGACCTTAAACACTTTTAGTAATTTTTACCATTAGTAAACACCCGGCCGAGCCTTTCTCAAAATAGTTTCTCACTAACACCTCTCACCTATTTTTGCTTACCCTATTTGGATCTTTCCTTTTTGAAAGGCACAGACAGATTATTTAATCCCTACCATAGTAATTCATCACTAAGGTTTTAATATACACCTGGCCGAGTCATAATTAATAAATTCCTTTTTAACCTTTATTTTGGAGTTTTAACACGCTTTTTATCACCATTACCGGAGTTAACACCTGGCCGAATCATACCTACTTTTTATTCTTCATTTTATTTCTCCTTGTCCTTGCATATATCATCATTTATTAGGTTGATTTACCAACCAATTTTTGGCTCACACATCAGAACAGCGCCACATCTACACCCCCATACCCTTTTTTCATATTTCTTGCTCCACCTATCTAGGAGGCAGCAATTAAGTAGAGTCAGCAGTTCTGCCTACTGTGTACTATTTGATTTCCTCTGCGCGGCGACACCCCATCCTTTTTCAGTAGAAAGAGGTTTACTACGTCCGTTTACTGTGTCGACGAACATGAAAGTTGCTATCTTTCACTGTACTAGATTAAAGCGAAAAACACGCAGCATAATACAAGTATTAATAAGTTTCGGGTCCAGGGGACCTATAACCGGCCAGTACCGGGTCCCCAAAGTCACCAGAGAAATTACCGTTTAACATGGGAGTCTATGGAAGGGGTACCCGAGTTTGAAAAATCAGTGCTCCCCGGCCGTAGGTCCCCTGGACAAAAAACTTTGCACACTTATAGAGGAAGAGTGTGGCTACATGTGTGCCAAGTTTGGGGGCCAGAGGACCTATGGACGGCCGGTACCGGGTCCCCAAAGTTTGGGAGATTAGGCGCAAAAAGGTGACTCGAGTATAAGCCGAGGGGGGCATTTTCAGCACAAAAAAATGTACTGAAAAACTCGGCTTATACTCGAGTATATACGGTACTTACTTTTTCCTAAAACTTTCTTTATTCTTTTGTATTGGTCGGGCTCCCGCAACTTGAGATCAGACCATCGTTTTCTGAGCTGTTCCTTTGTTCTGCACACCCCGAATTTTTGGTGAAGAGTTTTAACCACTTTCCCCAAAATTTTGGTCTTGACAAGATTAGGCCTTTTGTACGGCCCATGCTTGGCATCATAATCCTCCCTCTTCAAAATGGCCACCATCTCCACCATTTCCTCGAATGTCATGTTGGATGCCTTATATCTCCGGTATCCGGATTTGGGTTCCTCAGGAATTTCCTCCTTTGTAGAGGTAATCTCAGCCACCTGTGTCTCCGCCATGTTGTTTAGCACTACGACGAGCAAGAAGGGGCGGGGAAAGTACTATATCGAACGTCAGGGGCGGGGAAAGCGTGCAGAGTTTCAAGCATGCGCAGTGTATATCAAGCTAATACCCATGTCTCATAAATACGTTCGTTTGTCGGAAGAGGGAGTTAGCAACGAACGTATTAACAAAGGTACCTAACATTTTTGTGATTTTGGTTTCATCAGTGGATGAGATTGTGGCCTATATATGTTCCAAAAGATTATTTGTTGAATCTTGACTGACACTAGTATTTTTGTGTTGTTTTTGACTTTCAGAAAAAATGTAGGCTTTCAAGAGTCCTGAGTTTATGGGGGAGTTCCTGGACAGATGGAAGGAACTCCCTGTCCTGTGGCAAACGAAAAATGCAAAAAATAAAAATAAAGCTGCCAGGACAGCAGCACTGGAGAGCCTGCTTGGATTTGTACAAACCATGATCCCCACAGCAACCATCCAAGATGTGGATACCAAACTAGGTACCAATGGGGGCACATACAGGTCACAGCGAAATATGGTCCTGAAGTCCCAGAGGTCAGGAGCTGCAGCAGATAAGGTGTATACACCCAGTCTGTGGTACTACATCAAGTTAGCATTTCTGGATGACCATCTGGAAGTCAGGGAATCTTTGTCAACCCTTCCCCCCAGAGGTCTCTCCAGCCTTCCTTGTAGCCAACCCTCCAACCTTCCTTCCAGCCAGCCCTCCAGCCTTCCTTGCAACCCAGCTCTGGCTTCTTCGGAGGATCAAGCAGAGGTCCTTGAGGAGCCTGATTTGGAGATATGGAGCCAGGTATAGTATTGATATCTAGATTTATTATATATAACAAAAGTGATGATGAAAAATAGATGTTACTATTGCTATCTATTTAATGTCTGTTCAAAAATTGTTTGACATAGCAATAGACAGTAGTGGTCAAAATTGATGGGGACAAGCCAAAAAATGCAGGGGTCAGAATTATTGTATTTTTAATCACTTTTGCCATTAATTTTTCAAATGTCTTGAGGTGAAAAGTGTGTGTGATTGATGATGCCGAAATTATAAGTATGTCCTTTTTTTTTCTACAGCCAGAGCAGAGCCAGGAAGAGGGTGACGTTGGGGACCAGGAGGAGGCAGGGCCCAGTGGCACACAGGAGGAGGCTGGGTCAAGTGGCACACAGGAGGAGGCCAGGCCCAGCACAAGAGCCCAGATGCCTCCCCTTAAAATCCAGCAAAGAATGCCAAGGAGGGTTAGGCAGGTGGAGGAGGAAACCAGGGCCTTTCTTCGAGAGGCAACTGTGGCCCTCAGAGAAGCCCCCTCTGTTGAAGAGGGCTATGCCGCAGTGCTGGCCCATAAATTAGGTCAGATGGAGATGAGGCAATGCCTGTACAGCGAAAATCTTATGCTGAAGGTGATCAACAGGGGGTTGCTTGGTGAACTTACCCAGTTCACAGATATAACTGAGGTCATCCCTCCTCCTCCACCTCCTCCTCCTCCTCCTACTCCTCTTCCTGCCACAAGCACTCCTCCTGGGACCCAGCCTCAGAGGAAGCGCTCAACAAAGGCTGCAGAGAAGGCTGGAGAGAAGGCAACAAGGAAGAGGAAAAAATAATGATTGCTGTAGTACCACAGACTGGGGACATATCTGACTTATCTGCTGCTGTTCCTGACCTCTTGGAGTCCAAGACAAGATTGTGCTCCCTTTTTTTTTTTTTGAGGTTATTACAGAGTTTGGTGTTTTATTCTTGGATGTTTGCTGTGGGGTCCAAAGGATGCACAAATTCAAGCAGGGTCTCCAGTGCTGCCTTCCCCTTTAATTTGTTATCTGCCTAAATAAATGATTATTTGATTTACAGAAAATACTTGACTATGTGAATTCAATTCAAAAAGAGAGTTTGCTAGTGAGTAGGCAGGGACATTTCTAAAAGTAAGTTTAAAATTAACAAGGGACACAAACCTCCTTGAGGGAAAATAATAAAAAAATATAATGTGGGTGTGGTAACTTGACACACAAAAGAAAAAAAAAAAAAACATTCCTAAATATAAAAGCAAAAAATAAAATAAAAAAATGTTTGAAGATATTTTAAAGTATTTAATAATTTATGACGGAGATCTGGCTTAACAAAACAAAAATAAGTTCATGAGATCACTAAGAATTACTAACAAACAAGTTTGACATAACTCAGAATATCATTAGCAAAAGAAGTTCATTATTTAAGCATTATCTAAAGAAGAAAGGAATGTGCTGCATTAAACGGTGCAATAATTCCCTGCGTGACGAATGTGCTATCTCCATTTCAAACGCTAGCTTTACCAAAACGAGCGCTCCCGTCTCATACTTGATTCTGAGCATGCGCGTTTTTTTCCCCTCGTAAAAGCATACACACTACCGTTTTTCACGACGGGAAAAAAAACGACATGAAAAACGACGTGAAAAAATAGAGCAGGTTCTAAATTTTTGTAGGCCGTTTTTCACGTCGTTAAAAACGCTCTAGAGCCTACACACGATCGTTTTTAATGCCCAAGTTAAAAAATGGCATTTTTAACAATGTGAAAAACGATCGTGTGTACGCGGCATTAGAACATAGCAATTTACTCTACATCTACCATTTAATTAAAGAGCTGTTAAGAAATCCAGACCCGTATATTACTGCAAATATTTCCTCAATAACTGATTGAATTTCAGGGCTATTGTGCGGTATATTCCCATTTCAGAAAATATCAGTCTTGTTCTCCTTGCTTAAAACCTTGGAGATACTGAACAGCACAGTGTGCTAACAGCAATAATTCTGTGTGTGAACAGATTTGATCTCAGGGTTATGAGCAATAACTATGGGGGAAGGTGGGCTGATTCAGTCCAACAGCAATATCATGTTTGGACTGGAGTGAGGGAGAGGAGGGAGAGCTGTACTAACCAGCAACTTCCAGTAAAAACAGCAGCATCAAAGTGAATCTGAACTCTGAATAAGCAGGACCTTAGCCCAGCGCAAGGAAACTTATATGTGTTGACACAGTTATTAGTGCTGTTTGGCTTAACCCATTGCTTCTGGGTAAAACATGCCAAATATGTCCAATATTGGCTAACCACTTTCCGCTTGGCAGTCTGGATGCTGCATTGATCTCATTCCTCTAGCTGCAACTGCCCATCCACTACAAAGGGTATAGACATATTGACATGCCACCTTTTAACTTCACAGGGCTCCATTTTGTTGGTTGGTTAATTGCAGGGTATATTGACCCAAAGGGAGAAACATTCCCCCGTGCCTCTGAAAAAGAAAATATGTATTTGTTTTATTTTCATTAATTGGAAACCATTGGTCACAAGAGAAAGGTTTTAAAGGCCAGCTCTGCCAAGAGACTGAGGAAAGACAAACATACCCCTGGTGTATTTAAAGTAGAACTCCGGTGAGGATAAATAGATATCACAAACATGTGCCTGTTCCGTGAATGGTGACTGGCAATGGTGGCATTCAAAGGTCAGTCTGGTGCGCTGAGTCAGCCCTGGCTCCTTGTATGTTTTGGATGCATTAAAAGCGAGATCTCCCTGTTTTAATTTCTAACTCTGTTTCTGTCTACCTTGTAGGTATGGGTGTTTCCACACACCTTTGTGTGTTCCAGCACCTCCTGTTGCACTCTCCATAATTTTAAATAGAAAAATTCAACAACCCCTCAAAATGGCCAGAAGAAATATGCAGATTAAAGCCCAACCCTGGGAAATGTGAAAAGTTATGCGTGCAGTGGGGCTGTGCCCACGGAAAGCATAAACTTCTCATTAAGGTTTAGGGGAGAGTACTTACCTGATCCTCCACTCCCCTGGCAGTGTACTTGCCTTTATCCAAAATACTGAGCGTGATCTCTCTGCTGCCTCGTTCCTCTGTTATCTGTAGGAGTTAATTCTGACAGGTTTTTCTGACACCAAGACAAAAAAAGGTGACAGGGGAGGAGAGCTCGAGCACATATCCTGAGACTGATATTCACAGCTCTGCATGTTTTACATGTACTGTGTGACGGTCGGTGAGTCCGTTACCCTCCAATCAGGCGGAGCAGAGCTTCATACAGCGCTGGCTTTTGCCACAGGTGGAGTCTATGGCATAGTTCAGCTAACTCGCAGGATAGACACAGGTGAACTATGCTGCACCCGTGGTGTGGGTAAACCGCAGCACATCAGTGTGGAAGCAGTCTTAGGCCCATTTCACATGATCAGCCTGACCAAATGGGACTCTCAATTAACCTCTATAGAGCGACAGATGTCCGTTTACGCTTGCCTACCTCCAATCCGAAAAACAGAAGGAAATTCATCCGCTTCCATCTGGGCGGATCGGAGGGCCTATAGAGTAGCCGTGACCTGTCATCCGCCCGCTCCTCTCATTGTGGCCCGCGACTGGTTACCAAGTTGCTTAAGTGGCCCTTGCTCTTCAAAAGGTTGGGCACCCCTGATATAGAGCCAACAGTTTTCACAGTCCTTTACAATATAACGGGAGACAGTACAGTTACAATACAATAAAATACAAGAGGGTTAGGAAGACCCTGCTCATAAGAGCTTACAAACTAATAGGGTGAGGTAAGTGGTACAAAAGGTTGTGGGGGATAAGCTGATGGAAGAGTTCAGTTGTTATTTGGATAGACTTCCCTGATGAGATGAGTATTCGCGAACACCTAAAGGTGGCCAGAGTTGGAGATAGCTGGATAGTTTGAGATAGATAGTTCCAGAGGATGTAAGAGGCTCTGGAGAAGTTCTGGAAGCGAGCATGGGAGGGGGAGACAAAAGAGCTAGAGAGCAGGAGGTCTTGGGATGGTTTTACTGATATTTGGAGACAAGATTGGTGATGTAGTGCGGGGTTGTGAATGGCTTTGTATGTTGTTGTTAGTATTATGAGAATCAGAAGCCAGTGGAGGGATTGGCAAACAGGGGTGGTAGACACTGAGCAGTTGGTAAGGTAGAGGAGTCTGGCAGCAGCATTCATAAGAGACTGAAGAGGGGCCTACTTAGAGGTAGGCCTTTGAGAAGGGAATTGCAATAGTCAAGGCGAGTGATAACAAGGGAGTAAATGAGTAGTTTGGTGGTTTCATTAGTTAAAAATAGGTGAATTTTAGAGATGTTAGAGAAGTGAAGTCTACAATCTTTTGCCAGTGACTGGATTTGGGACCAAAGGGAAAAGTCCGAGTCTAGGTTTATATCTAATACCTTGATGCGAGGGGAGAGACTGATAGTTGTTATTGATCTTTATGGAATCATTTAGTGAGTATACAGTATGGAAGGGTTTGCAACCACTTTAATGTGAAAGGACTTAAACAAGAACTATGGCCTCCCATTAAAACATGCAACAACACTTAATCAAGTCCACACTTACAGTTTTCCCTTAGTACTTTTAACAAAGTCACACAAATACCTGTTGATCCTGCCAGTCAAGTCCACTTAATGTAGCTTCTTACGATGGTGCGGCAATGATGCTGCACTTCTGCTGAATGCAGAGCAGATTTGTCACTCTCATTTAGGCTGTGACTGCTTACAGTACAGTAGGATAAAAAATGTTGCAGGGGGGCGATGCTATCAACATTGTCACCGCTCTTAACCAAGCCTGTAGCTTATCAATCAGCACCTGGCAACACCCAGTTCTGCCCACTGCTTTCAGGATTGACCGCACTGCCTCCTGTTTTGAAAACCCTCCCACTGTGAGCTGTGTCTGGGAGGGGGAGAATGTGATACACAAATGAAAGAGGATTTGGGAAGGTAAAGGAAGCTTTCAATTTAAAGTGGTTGTAAACCCACTTTGACAACTTGCACCTACAGGTAAGCCTAGATTAAGGCCTACCTGTAGGTGCATGAAATATCTCCTTAACCTGCTTAAGGGTTAAGGAGATATTTGCAGATAACACTGCACTGATGTCTTCATGCGCGCCGTAGACAACGGCGCTGGCTCACGGAGCGTCCCGGCATAATGAATGGGACATGCCGAGATCACAGGTTTTCTGAATGGGCGAATGCCAGCCCCACGCGCATGCGTGTGACGTCATCGCCACTCCGGCCAATCACAGCGCCGGAGCGGCGATACCAGGAAGAAGCTCAGAGGGGACATGACGGCGGAGGGGAACAAGGAGGACTTCGGGGGCTTCGATGTCAGGTAAGTGCCACATAATGAGCTAGTATGCTATGCATACTAGCTCATTATGCCTTTCTCTTGCAGGGTTTGCTTTTATCCAGTTTTTCCGGGGGGGGGGGGGGGGGTTACTTCCTCTTTAAAGCAGAGTTCCACCCAGATTAACAACTTTATCTTATCCCCTTCAGCACACTGCCGACATGTTCACTTGACAAATCTTTTTTTTTTTCTCTCTGCAAATACCTTATTATTGGCATTTCCAGATTGACTTCCGGGACTTGACTCCCGCGGGAGTAGGCGTTGCTACTGTATTCCCCGGCGCCGCAATGACTCTTGGGAGCTTGGTGTCATGCTTCATTGCGCATCACAACGGGGCGTGAACATTCAATGACGCCGCCCATTGTGATGGCAACCATCAGCATACAGGAAATCATTGCTTGTGGGCTTCAACATGCCCACAAGCAAAATGGGAACTGCCGTGCTCGCATTTTCAAAGTTCTTCTTTTGCCGGAAAACGGACATGGGATATTTCATGACATCAAACGAGTGAGTATTTATTTATAATGCCAAAACCTATTGAATACCAGAAA
Organism: Rana muscosa; assembly: GCA_029206835.1. NCBI lineage: Eukaryota > Metazoa > Chordata > Amphibia > Anura > Ranidae > Rana > Rana muscosa. The sequence goes on along the minus strand of CM055118.1, from coordinate 92,792,567 downwards.
AAAATAAAAAATTATTTGCCACAGAACCTCCGCTTTAAGAGCTCTTCTATTGCAGGGGCCTTGCAATAGGATGTTTTTCAGTCTGATAGGGCAGCTTTTCTTCAATTATGCACACAGTAGGAATCAGTGGCGGCTGGTGCTCCATTTTTGATTTTCTTCCACTGTCCTATCATAGGCCGGGAGACCAAGCTGTTTTGCCCTACTGCAGTATTGTGAGGTCACCAATCTTTCTAAGACTTGCTAAGCCCAGTCTCAGATTGGCAGTAAAACCGTTTCCATTTGCAGTATGTTTTTGAACTGTGTATTTAGCTGCTGAGCTTTAACAGTTTTTCTGAAACTATACAGAATTTAGTTTATGGTTCCACAAGTTTATACATTTTCCAAAGATTATATCGCTATGAAAAATTTGAAAAATATCTGCGCCATCTCATATTTTTTTATAAATAAAATGTTAAAAAGGGTGTACAGGGCAAATTGGAGAAGGCCAATAGACATAACAGTCTACAGAAATGTTGACACAAGTATGGTACTGCCAAGAATATTGCAGGCACCATTTGGTTGCCTTTGGCAAATGCATCTTTCATATTTCCTTCACACAGGGTTCTTAAAAGCCAAACTCCAGCACAAACATTTTTAGGCAAATATATTCTTCAGTAGCCATAAAGCATACTGTGCATATCTACTTTGTGTGCATTGAATGCCTTTAGGAACACAGCTATTACTGAGCAAAAGTAACAGTGATATCATTACTATGCTGCACCTAGCCTGTTCAGAGGGCAGAGCTGTGGGAGGGACCAAACAGGCTCCACCCACTACAGGCTGCCTGGAAAAAAAAACTACAGGAGGGGGTGGATATAAGACCAGTCACCCTGCACAAGGACAGAGAACAGCAGTGGCTGGTCTTTATTGCAGGAAGCACCTGTAAAAGGCAAAGTTTCACTCTGAATAACTGCACCGATTTGGTAGACAGACTCAAAGAACACCAAGATTCAAGATAGTCTCTTATTTTGTAGATACTGTTTGCTTTAAAGCTGGACCCAGATATAAAAAACACAACATATTGTAGCTTTGTAACCAATAATGTATAACTTTTCTTTTAATACAAGCAGTGTAACTTCCTGCATCTGACCTAGGTCTGCATTCCCTGTACTGAAGCAGCGCAAGTAGCCAATCAGTGTATGTTCTAACAAGAAGCATGCTGATAAGAGGAGAAATCAGACTGATGATGAGTTAAAATAGAAGTATGGGAATACCATTTTTTTTTTATTCATGCTCACCTACTGTAGATGGCTACAGCACCAATCCCAACTGCAGCTGTCCCCCCTGGCTCTAGCCTGAGAACTGAGTGATCAAACACCACTGATCGCTCAGTTCTTCCCCTCCACTCTGAGTAGAGAGCAGCTCTTTGCTCTGCCCCTCCAGCGCTCACTGGAGTGCTGGGCTATGGATGGGGCAGAAGGGGCTGACTCAGCCTCTCTGCAGCATGCTGAGAGGCTGAGCCAGCTGTTGGTCCAGGCATCTGGGTGAATCCTGACTGTAAAATTCGGAAATTTACAGGGCCTGGACAGGCTGAAAACAGGTCATAGGAGTGGAGCATGAACTGTACTCCTGTGATCCAAAGGAGAAGTATAGCCCAAAAAACTTTGTCTATACATCCCCTTTTAATTACTGTGTTGTTTCACCTTTCACTTTCCAGTCACAGACTGGGGAGGGTCCAGGACAGTGTGTGCTCAGAGGAAGTGGGTTGAAAATTACTGACCATCAGAATGAGGACATCTAGTGGCAGAAAATACCTGGCTTGAAGGTGAATAAGCAGATTTTGTTATTTTATTCTTTAACTACTTCAGCCCCGGAAGGTTTTACCCCCTTCCTGACCAGAGCACTTTTTACAATTTGGCACTGCGTCGCTTTAACTGACAATTGCGTTCAACCAGTGTTAATTTTGTAGACTAAAACTACTAAAACATTTTAGTAGACTAAATTAATACTATTTTAGTCGACTAAAACAATTGAGATGACTAAAATACGACTAAAACTAAAATGACATTTTAGTCAAAAGACTAAAATGGGACTAAAACTAAAATGACATTTTAGTCAAAAGACTAAGACTAAAACTAAATTGAAATATGACTTCAAAATTAACACTAGTCTGTAGGGCATGTTCATACCTCAATACCATAAATAATCACATATTCGATTTTTCACTCCGGCAGTATATAATGAGTTTGGAAATTGTAGCGAAATGTTAACTAATGCATTACAATTTAATTACACTCATTAGACTTTAGTTGACTAAAATTTGTTTTAGTTGACTAAAATGTACTGGAGATTTTAGTTGACTAAAACGTAGGACATTTTAGTCGACTAAAATGTGCTGGAGATTTAGTCGACTAAATATGACTAAAACTAAAACAATTGCAGAAGGCTAAAATGGGACTAAAACTAAAATGCCATTTTAGTCCTAAGACTAAAACTAAATCGAAATTTGCTGCCAAAATTAACACTGCGTTCAACCCTGTACCCAAACGAAATTTGTGTCCTTTTATTCCCACAAATAGAGCTTTCTTTTGGTGGTATTTGATCACCTCTGCGGTTTTTATTTTTTGCGCTATAAACAAAAAAAGAGCGACAATTTGGGGAAAAAAATATATTTTTAACTTTTTGCTATAATAAATATCCCCAAAAGTTTTTGTAAAAAAAATTGCAATAAGCGTATATTGATTGATTTGCGCAAAAGTTATAGCATCTGCAAACTATGGGAAAGATTTTTGGCATTTTTATGACATTTTTTTACTAGTAATGGCGGTGATCTGGCAATTTTTTGCGGTATTGCGACAATGTGACTGACTGATCGGAGACTTTTGACACTTTTTTGGGACCATTGGCATTTATGCAGCGATCAGTGCTATAAAAATGCACTGATTACTGTGTAAATGTCACTGGCAGGGAAGGGGTTAACACTAGGGGGCAATCAAGGGGTTAAATATGTGTTCCCTCTGCATGTTCTAACTGTGTGGGGATGTGAGTGACTAGGAGAGAAGCCCTATCGTTTTTCCTACTTCGTAGGAAGAAACAATAGGGCTCCTCTCCTCTGACAGCACAGGGATTTGTGTGTTTACACACACAAATCCCTGTGCTGGCGCTCATGCACGCGATGGCGCGTGGCTGGCAGCGATCGTGCCCGCCGGCCACGCAGCTCGGGTCCCCCACGGTGCAGCGTTCGCGCCCGCCCTCTGGTGGCCATGAACGGGTAGGATGTACACGTACGTGCAGCGGGCACGCGCACGCCCCCTCTGTTGGCCGAAAACGGGTGGGACGTACCCGTACGGGATTTCGCCCAGCAGTGCCATTGTTCCGCATTATATCTGCGCGACACGGCCGGCAACTGGTTGATAGGCTTTTTGTTTTAACTTGTAATATTTCACTTATTTAAAGTGGAAGTTCACCAAAATATAGATGGGATCTGGTTGGCAGAGTTATTCCCTGGCTTCTTCTTTGATCGGACATTTTTGACACTTTTTTGGGACCATTGACACTTACACAGCAATCAGTGCTATAAATAGCCACTGATTACTGTGTAAGTATCACTGGCAAGGAAGGGGTTAACACTAGGGGGGCGATCAAAGTGGTTACATGTGTTCCCTAGGTGTGTTCCAACTGTAGGGGGGATGGGCTGCCAGGCATATGACAGAGATCACTGTTCCTGATCATTGGGAACAGTAGATTCCTGTCATGTCACCTGTCAGAACCAGGAATTGCATTGTTTACAAAGGCAGTTCCCCGTTCTGCCTCTGTAATAGGCGATCGTGGGTCGCCTGGGGACATCGAGTCCGCCCGACCTGCGGGCACGCTCCCGCCTGCGGGAGCCGCCGTAAAGCTACGGTAATTTGTGCAGGAGAGCCGACCTGCCACCGTATAACGACGGCGACTGGTCGGTAAGCAGTTAAATAAACCCTTAGGCCGGGTTCACACTGTCGCCGCATGCGGCGCACAGCAGGGGTCCGGTGCTTGCTAGTTCACCGTTTCAGGTCCGAATTCAGCCCGAATTTTGGGCTGAAATCTAACCTGAAACGCACCAAAAAAGGTATGTGTTTTTCCGGCACACCGCACCGGGCCCGCTGCGTAGATATGTGAACCGGCTCCATAGAGAGCCAGTCACATTCTCCTGCTATGCGAATTGAATGCGGGGAAACGCACATTCAATTTGCATAGGTCTGAACCCGGCCTTAGGTGGTTTAACTCTCCAGCAAATACAACATTAAAATATCAGTTTTGAATGGGCTACCCTTTTAAAGAAAAACTTTACTATACAAAGAATCGTGTAAATAATTGAGAAAAAAGCCATTATGTTTTTAAATGCAAACAACATCAATGAGAATAACATAATTTTAAAGTGGAGGTCCACCCTAAAAACAACTTTTCAGGAGCAGCTGTCATTTAATTAAATAAAAAAAAATAAAACATTTTTAGACACTCCTACCTCACTGTTGCTAGGCAGAATAGGTTTTCTGCCTATTTCCTTGTCCGCGGAGAGAAGACTTCCTGTCCTAGGACGCATTGCCTCCTGGGAAACTATTGCAGTAGTTTCCTCTGGAATATCTAGGCATTACTTTGCCTAAAATCGCGTTATTTCCTTACAGGAAATGACGCGATTTAAGGTATATCTCTGCGCCATTTTTGAAAAGGGACGAACGCCCTTTGTTATGGCATAACAAGAGTTGATTGTGAAGAGAGAGGACACGAGCAGAAAGTCTGTCTTAATCGCGGTTTCCAAGCAGCCTTTTCACCCAGAACATTTTCACAGAACAGGTAAGTCTTTTTTATGTTGTAATGTGCTCACTATCTCTATATATGTCTCGTGCTGTTGCTTTGCAAATCCTAATTATTTTTATGTTATTTTTTTGCTCTTCCATTTTTTGGTCTTTTGATTTCTTTGTGTAAGAAATGTCCTTCAAATGTATTTATATCTATACATATACACACACACAATAAATGTATGTATTGCAATGATCACTTCATGGCTCTAACTACCTTATCCAAGCGCTGCACAGACTGCTTGGAAAGGGGATGGGACTTTTATTGTAAGCTAGCTTTAGTTACAACGGGGCGGGACGTTCCTCCGTCGCCGCCCGTTGTCATGGCTACATAAATAAACAAACAGCGCTACGAGCACCGTTCGAATGCGCACGCGCGAGATGTACCGATGCATGCTGGTTAACCAGCATGCAACGCTCGATGAATTGGAGGAAGAATAAGGAGCTGGGCTTCACAGTGCCCACACTCATGATGGATGCGGCCAGATCAGGAGCTGAAACGAACAAGGTGACTGACAATCTACTTTAACTAAACTGCTGGGGAACGATTTCTATGTTATGTGGAATATGATAGGTATCAATACCAATCAGTGCAAAAAAAAATAATTTTTTTTTGACCGGATCTCCGCTTTAAGATCGATTTTTATTCAATTATAATTTTCTATAACATTTTTATTTCCTATCTTGCAAAGACAGAATTATTCTACCCCTGCTTGTGTGATTCTTTTATTTAATGCAGGTTTTTTTTTTTTTTTCAGTTTACATAGCACCAGGGCTTTTTTTCAGGGGGAACTTGGTGAAACTCAGTTCAACCACCTCTGGCTCAGACCCGTCGGTGCCTGCTCACCACAATCACTTGTAAACACAGAAGTCCGGATTCTGTGTTTACAAGTGCATAGTTGCTAACTGTCCCGGATTGGCCGGGACATTCCCGGGATTCATACCCTTTTCCTGGATTTATTTTGTCCCGGGAAATGTCCCGGCAAATCATTTTTTTTACATTTTTTGCGATTTTCCGCGGCCGCGGGCCGCCGCCGCTAGAGGTTCATGGCCGGCGGAGACAATGTCTCTGCCGGTCGCCATTTTTAAGAAGACCAAAACACGGGGATATCTAGTACAATAGAAAATAAAGCTGCTGCGGCGCCGCCCACCCCCGCCACTTTCCATAACAGACGGACCTGGGGCGGGGGGTGGGCGGCGCCGCAGCAGCTTTATTAACTATTGTACTAGCCATCCGTGTTTTGGTTACTTAATTAAGCTGCGGCGCCGCAGCTTATTTTTTTTTGCAGCCACGCAGCTGGCTCCGCCTCTACTTTGTTCCCCCTCGGGGAAGGGAGACAGTACAGGAGACACCTGGTTAAGGGGGCTCCAATGGGGGGACACCTGATGTAAGGAAGGACTCTGCTGTGGGCACCTGATGTAAGGAAGGACTCTGCTGTGGGCACCTGATGTAAGGAAGGACTCTGCTGTGGGCACCTGATGTAAGGAAGGACTCCGCTGGGTACACCTGATGTAAGGAAGGACTCCGCTGGGGACGCCTGATGTAAGGAAGGACTCCCCTGGGTATGTCTGATGTAAGGTAGGACTCCGCTGGGTACGCCTGATGTAAGGAAGGACTCCGCTGGGTATGCCTGATGTAAGGAAGGACTCCGCTGGGTATGCCTGATGTAAGGAAGGACTCCGCTGGGTATGCCTGATGTAAGGAAGGACTCCGCTGGGTATGCCTGATGTAAGGAAGGACTCCGCTGGGTATGCCTGATGTAAGGAAGGACTCCGCTGGGTATGCCTGATGTAAGGAAGGACTCCGCTGGGTATGTCTGATGTAAGGAGGGACTCCACTGGGTACGCCTAATGTAAGGAGGGACTCCGCTGGGTATGCCTGATGTAAGGAGGGACTCCGCTGGGTATGCCTGATGTAAGGAGGGACTCCGCTGGGTACGCCTGATGTAAGGAGGGACTCCGCTGGGTACGCCTGATGTAAGGAGGGACTCCGCTGGGTACGCCTGATGTAAGGAGGGACTCCGCTGGGTACGCCTGATGTAAGGAGGGACTCCGCTGGGTACGCCTGATGTAAGGAGGGACTCTACTGGGATTGCCTGATGTATGGAGGGACTCTACTGGGATTGCCTGATGTATGGAGGGACTCTACTGGGATTGCCTGATGTATGGAGGGACTCTACTGGGATTGCCTGATGTATGGAGGGACTCCGCTGGGAATGCCTGATGTAAGGACGGACTCCGCTGGGGGCACCTGATGGCATCTGGTGGCAGGCGACGTGGCAGGTGACACACTCGGGGCTAACACTGATTCTGGTGAGTTGAATAATTTCTTTCTATATTACAATGTAATAATATAAATAATGCGCTTCAATCATCCTGACACCATAACAACCATGGTACCGGGATGATTGAAGCGCTAACATCAAGTGTTTGTAGTATCATTATCTGCTGATTGATAAACTCTGGAATACACATATTTCTATTGTGGTGTAGGATCTGGGCTTGTTGTCCCTCCATCCTTCCTTCTCTCTCCTTCCCTCCCTCCTTCTCCCTTTCTTTCTCCCTCCATCCTTCATTCATCTCAGACTCTAACCACACCCCCTTTGAGCCACGCCCATTTAAGCCACTTCCACTACCCACGTAAACCACGGCCATTTTTCTACTACAGTGTAACACACCTACAAACGAATGCCCCACCCCCTAATTATAGCAAGGATAATTTTTTTGCAATGTTGGCAACTATGCAAGTGACAGCTCTGCACTCTGTGTGCATCCCTCCTGAACTCTGCACTCTGTATGTAATGCAATACTGGTATTTAAGACCCTCCTACAGTTTGTGAGGTGTGTGTGAAGGTAAAGGTTTTGGAGGGGTTCGTGATGAGTTCCAGCACCTATTGTTTGAGAAAAAAAGCCCTGCATGGCACATACTGCATATTTCCATCAGCCACTCCTTCAAGGATCTTTCAATCTAAGGTCTCTATCACCTTGTAGGAGGAAACCCATGCAAGTAAAGGGAGAACATTAAAATTCCATGCAAATAGTGTCCTGGCCGGAATTCAAACCGAAGACCCCAGTGCTGCAAGACATAAGCGCTGACCATTAAGCCAGTGTGATTGGCTTGTTATTTTCCCCTGAAGTCTGGGCAAAGCTCAAAATCCAATTTTCAATATAATTTCACAATAACAGCTCAGTTTTTAATTAAAGCAGAGTTTTTCTTTCATATTGAAAGTAAACGTTTAAAGAGGTATGTACAGTAGGTGTTGTAGTTGCAGGTTTTAATATTTCTTAGGATTGCGCTGAAACATTCATTAGTCTTGAACGGAAAGCAATAATTAGATGTTTACTTGTCTTTCCCGTTGTTATTATTATTGCCTTGTAACATTTATAGAACATGAACAACATTTTAATCAAAATTTAATTTTCCAGGCTCAAAAAAAAACAGCAAAACATTTTAGAGGAAGTGACTCCCACATAATAACTATAGTAACTTAAAACATATCTCCTTTCTTAAGGATATATCTGGGAAACAATGAAGATTTTCGGATATTGCTATAGGTACATTTTCACGCTGCCAAACACAAAAGTCTAGTTCAATAAAAAGTTCAAACCTGAAGCCTCGTACACACGACCGGTTTTCTCGGCAAGAAAACTGCTGGGAGAGCTTTTTGCCGAGAAAAACATTTGTGTGTATGGTTTCTCGGCAGGATAACTGCCGGGAATCTCAACGAGAAAAATAGAGGACCTAGAGAAACCCGGTCGTCTGTATGCTTACCTGTCCAGGGAAACCCGCGCATGCTCGATGAGACTTTGACGCATGCGCGGTAGTATACAAGGGTAGTGTAGGGTGTAGCAAGATGGCGGCGACGATATCGAATGTGACGAGCGCCGGCTCGTCGTAGTCGATGACGTCACCGCGTTCTTGCCATTCAAAAGAGCGGCGGTTCTTTTGAATGGCGCGTGTGTACACAGGGCTGGGCAAGACAGGCTTTCCAGGAATCCCGTCGAGAAAACCAACGTTTTTCTTTCAACGGGATCCCCGCCCGTGTGTACGAGGCTTTAGTCTCCGTATCTGCCAGTTTGTCTTGTGTTGGTCCTTCCAGTGAAGTTGGATTACTTGCTATGGGCTATTGAATGGACACAGGGAGCTGTGACTCGGCTCGGGTGCCCCATAGCAAGCTGCTTGCTATGGGGGCACTGAACAGGAGGGAGGGGCCAGGATCACAGAAGAGGGACCCAAAAAGAGGAGGATCGGGGCTGCTCTGTGCAAATCCACTACAATAGAGCAGGTAAGTATAACATGTTTGTTATTTTTATAGGAAAAAAAAAACAAGACTTTACAATCACTTTAAGCTTATGCTTAAAGTGTCACTAAACCCACATCATTAAAAACTATCAATAAATGGTGTATTTCATGCTGTTCATACTCACTCAGTCACTATGAGATTTGCTTTCTGTATTCTGCAAAAAACCTGGTTGAACCTTCAGTCCATGTTCCCCAATTCAGCTAGGGATTTTGCAGCTGTAGTTGCAACTCTGCACATGCTCAGTTTTCAGTGAGTTTCTATGCTTAGCATTTCCTCCATATCACATCTGAGCAGTTCATGTGACTATAGAGTCACACATGTGGGAGTATACACAGTGGTAAATGACAGCCCACTGCTTCCCCAATCCCCCCTCCTCTATGCCCACTAACCAGCTAAACACAATGGGGGTGGGATATTACATGTACATTGATGGTGGCTTCACCTCCCTGTTATTCTAAGACACAGGCTGGAGGGTAGTGACACAGCCTGTGACTAGCAAAAATCCACCCACACCATGTTATTTCCCCACAAATAATAAAGATTTGATTTCTAATATTTATTTCTATGACAATTTAAAACAGTTTATTGATTTTAATTAATGTATCTTTACTCTGTTTTCCAAAGGCTGTTTTTTTATTTATTTTGAACATGTGACTAGAAGCTCCTCCTGCTTATTATTTCCTGCAGACAGACTGAGTCATGTATATCGATATGGAAAAAGTTACTTCGATTTTTTTTTAATTAAAATAATTAAAGAGGGGGAGGGGACATGATGGTGCAGGAGACAGCTGAGCTGATCTGTCTCAGAATGGAGAGACACACTATTTCGGCATTTTAGCATTTTTTTGGCTTTTTATAGAGCGGTGCACTGAAGCACCCAGCAAATGTGAGTACCCTGACAGTGGGGTTACAGTTTATTAATAAAAGTATATTTAAAAATAAAAAACGGTATCACACTGTCAAGTTTCTTTATGTTTTATGCGAGTGCGGAAGCAGCAATACTGAGCAGCCCAGGACTCCATCACTGACACTGAACCCAGGGGGGGTTTAAAAGCGTATTCTGACTGAACCTTATTGTGATGTCACATGCTCTAAAGTGAGCGTACATACATAAGGGGGGGGGGGGGAGCACCTGAGTGAACATGAGTTGTATCACCAATATCACTGTTTTTTTTTAATTACAGTGCCATCATCCACACACATAAATAGAAGGGATAATGTAAATTAAACAGTGTGTGCTTAGTATCACTTTAACCCCCCTGGCGGTATTCCCGAGTCTGGCTCGGGGTGAAATTTCAGCACCAAAAGCGGTAACCCCGAGCCAGACTAGGGATTGCATCGCAGTAATCCAGGCAGAGTTACTTACCTTGTCCCCTGGATCCTGCGATGCCACCCCGCTGTGTGATCGAGCTGTCTCCTCGCTCGATTCACACAGTGCCCGAGTGCCGCCGAGCTCCGTTCCCTGCGACGTTACGACGCACGGGGACGGAGTTCGGCGCCAAATTCAAAAAAGGTAAAACACAGTACACATACAGTACACTGTAATCTTACCGATTACAGTACTGTATAAAATAATTACACACCCCTTTTGTCCCTAGTGGTCTGTCCAGTGTCCTGCATGCACTTTTATATAATAAAAACTGTTTTTTCTGCCTGGAATTTGGAGATTGTCCATAGCAACCAAAATATGTCCCTTTACGTCAAAAGTGGTTTTAGACCAGCTAGAAAACAGCGATAATAAATTAGAATCACTCGCAGAATTGAGCGTTAGCGATTTGTGGGGAAATTTGTCATTAAACACTGAAAAACACTTTTATTATTATTATTATATTATTAATTGTTATAATTATTTTATAGTTATTTATTATATTATAATTTATGTTTTTTTTTTTTACATTATCATACCCGGGATGTCTACTAGACTCTTGTTTGGACAGATTTAAGCGAGTTATTCCTAAGAATTGCAGGCCTCCAATATAAAACGCCAAATTTCCATGCAGAATAATGGTACCACTTTCAGCACCTAAAATCTGACAGAATCATACCGCCAGGGAGGTTAATGTCAGTTGCCTAAATGGACTCTATAGAACCCCCTGGAAGACAATTGCTGTCAGAATAGATACAGTATGTGTGCTGTAACAGTTGACTTGTAATGAAGAGATCATTTGGCACCCTGTTTTTTTTTTATTTCACATGGACTTTTCAGCTTGGGAGGCCCCTACTTTGGGGGGTAGCCACCACTTTGTGTGTTTGAGCTGTCAAAGTCAGGTCATCAAAATTGACTTCCATCTTTTAGTTGATGAGAATAAAATCAGCACCTCTATTGCTGTCTTTGTCCCCACTGTGGAGATTCACTCTCTGTACTTACCCTGATGACTAATTTCACAGAAAGTTATGGGAAATTCAAAATTTTACCTTTAATCGTCCATTGGGACACCTCTTTGGGCGACAAATGTCTAAGAGGTGAATTCTCTTAACTCTGTAGAGGTTTTCTGTCTATTCCTGTTTAATTCAGTACCAACGTCAGGCCCCATGTCAGGGGACTAAATAATAAACCAGCACTGGCTGCAATTCTCACACGCAGTTAATGCTGTCCTAGGCAATACTCCTTTTTTTCCACAAGATATCCTCAGTCTTCTAGGTTGAGTGATGCCAGGGTCATTAAACATGGAAGACTATGCACATACTATGAATGCAGTGCGCCACAACAGGGAACCCACTGGAGGAAAAGTCATGGGGGAGGTAAAAGTGAGTCAAGGGAGCCATTTGAAAGGAGGAAAGGGTGGGTTAGGATAGATGGAAGTGAGTCCAGGGTGTAAGGCAGGTCATAGACGGTGCAAATTTATTTCTTGCAACCACAATTTACCCATCAACACAGACAGTGCTGACAGGAGAATCCCTCTTCCCGGGGGGGGGGGGGGGGCAAGAAGACAGTAATTATTGCTAGCGACTATAGCAGCTGCTAGCAATAATTTAAAGTGGATCTGGCAGGGGGGCATGGTCTGGAGCTGCATGGAGTAGGACGTGCAGTGTGAGAGCTCCGCTCGGGACTTATCCGTTTCACTGATCCTGGGGGTTATATTCCCCGCAAACGAACACCTGAAAGCTCCAGGCACCCTACTCGATCCTTTGCCACTATGTCTCCTCCTAAAAGATCCGGCGCCATCGCCAAGCTGGCTCAATACCGCCATGAAGAGTGGGACCCGGAGGAGGAAGATGGCGCCATCCCGCCTCCTGCAGATGGGGCCCAGGCCTCAGGAGACACTGCCAGAGTACTGGAGGCGATCACCCTCTGCCAATCCACCCTAACCACCAGGATTGAGGAGGTGAAGATTGACATCTCCCTGATCCGGCAGGATATCCACAAGCTCCGCAAAAGCGTGACTGAGACAGAACGCCGGGTCGGCCACGTGGAGGAGGGCCTGCATCCTCTTCAGGTCACCACCGAACAGCTGCAATACCAACTGAACGCAGTCCTCTCCAAGCAGGACGATATGGAGAACCGCCTCAGGAGATGCAACCTGTGCTTCGTGGGAATCCCAGAGAAATCCGAGGGCACGGACCCCCCCACCTATCTGGAAAACCTGCTGATTAAGACCTTCGGCAGGGAGGTGTTCTCCACAACATTCGTGGTGGAGCGCGCCCACCGCCTCGCCGCAAAACCTTCCCCTGCTGGAGCCCCGCCACAAACTTTTATTGCCAAGTTCCTGAACTACCGTGACCGGGATGCAATCCTTAGGGATGTTGCCTCTTTCCCGGGTAAGCCTATCGGCAACGTGACCGTGGCAGTGTTCCCAGACTTTTCGGCTGAAGTCCAGAAGAAGAGAGCACGCTTCACTGAGGCAAAACGGCAGCTCCGAGTACATCACCTACCGTAGGCGATGCTTTTCCCAGCACGGCTCCGCGTGCTGAGCGAAGGCAAGGCACAGTTTTTTGAAGACCCGCAGGCCTTCCTCTCCTGGCTGGAGCACAGCGGAGCGGCTGGCCCAGCTCACGCCTAGATCGCCATCCCTCATGCACCACCACTGCTGACTGCCCTAAGCTGGAGGACCATTCTCTCCGTGCTGCCTACCTCTCCTTCGCCTCCTCTGGAACCGTGAGTCAGCCACATGCATTGTCTGTCTGTTTTACTGTCCCCTCCCCCTTTTATCCTCAGCTGTGTTACTGTCCCGCTCCCCCCAGACTGTGTTGCAAGATACTGCCTTCCCCCCGCCATTATGTTTGATTTTTGTGTCTCGGGCAGCTCACCTGCACCCACATTCCCCAAGACTGGATACCCCCCTGCACCATTGTGCGCTCTCCAGTTTGATCGCCCCCCCCCCCCGACCTTGCTGGTCACCCCAAGAACATGGCACTCGTGCCACCCCAGATTACCATCCCCCTACCACTGTTTTCCTGGCCAGCCTCTGTCCCCTCACTTGCAATGGATGGCAGTGTGTTGAATCTGCCTTACTGGTCCAGTGCTCACGCAGACTGTTTGTTTTTTGTTTTTGTATGGTTTGTTTTCTTCTTTTTTGAGTCCATGCCGACATATTGTACGTACTATGCCACCCACTTTTCACTATTGATGCCCGTGGGTCTGATCCCTCTCTCCGGATCTGAACTGCCCCGCACCAGCGTGCGGCGGCTGTGTGCCTTCCAGGGTTCTGCAACAGTGGCCCGCCACCCCCCGACTGTTTCCCTTGGTCCCCAGGTGTCTGGCACACATGTATATTTTGTTAAGATGTGTGTCATGTTACTTTTAATATTTTGTGCTATATGTTGCCCCCTGGGAGTCCGACTGCACTTACTACCATGGCTTCCCTTAAAATTGTAACCTGGAATGTCCGGGGTCTTGGTGAGAGGGCCAAGTGAGCTGCGGCCCTCTCCCACCTTAAATCCCACAGGGCAGACGTCTCCATTCTGGTTGAGATCCACCTTGTAGGCCAGAAGCAGATGTGCCTCAAAAAGCCCTGGGTGGGCTGGCTGTACCAGGCCCCACACACCTCCAACTCCCTTGGAGTTGCGATTCTTATAGCTAAAACGGTGCAATTTCAGTTACACACCCTGCAGTCGGACCCTCAGGGCAGGTCATTATTTTTGCATGCTACCATTGGGGGCCTCGAGGTTCTCCTGCTGGCCTTTTACATCCCCCCCCATTCCAATTTGCCATGCTGCAGCTGGGGGTAGCCTTTATGGCCCAACACTTCTCGGTGCCGACCATTAGGGCTGGTGACTTCAATATGGTCATTACCCCAAGCCTTGACAGACTGAGTCCTACCGCCCCTCCACCCCCAACGCCTGACACCACCAGATTCAGGAAGTTCCTCACAGAATTTGCCCTCACTGACACATGGAGACATAAGCACCCGGCACAATCACGCTTCTCATGCTTCACCCCCTCAAGCTCAGCAATGTCCCGTATAGATCTTATCCTTCTAGCCCCCCCTCTCTTCCCTCACCTCCTTGATGTAGGCTTTGGCACCGGAGTGCTCTCTGATCACTCCCCATACTGGATCAAACTGCGGCTGCCAGCTCCCCCTTCTGTCCGGATTTGGCGGCTGAACCCGTTTTGGCTCACCGCCCTTTCCGACCTGGACACTATCCAGCTTGAGTGGGATCATTATTTCTGTAAAAACTATTGCTTTGCCTCAGTTGGATCCGTATAGGAGGCCTTTAAAATGCATGCTCATATGATCCTCTCCACGCGAATCAATAGGCATAAGGCCACCTTCAAAGTGCTGCTCTGCCAGGCAGAGGAATGCCTCAATACCCTTGAGCAAGTCTTTCAAAACGACCCTACAGTCGCCAAAGCTTCCCTTGTACGTGTGCAGACCAGACTCACAGACCAACTACATTTTGAGAAGGCCAAATAGAGCAGTAAACAGCCCACATTTGAATTCGGCAAACGAGCTGGCAAGCTCCTCGCCTACATGGCCCACCTGGACCACAAACCCCTGGTGGTGGTCTCTCTTCAGTTGGCTTCTGGGGCCAGGATAACAGATCCTGACCTAGTAGCCGAGGAGTTCAGGTCCTTCTACTCCGAGCTGTACTCCTCTACCACCCAGCATTCCCAAGATGAGCTCTCAACATTTCTACAGGACATTGATTTTCTTACGCTCACGCCCCCCCCCAGATTGCCCAGCTGGAGGTGCCTATCACCGCAGACTGTATTGCGGAGGCCCTGGCGCAGCTCCCCACCTCTAAGGCACCTGGCTCAGATGGACTCCCCCTTGAGTTATATAAACAACTTAGTGAGACCCTTATCCCAAAACTTTGTAAACTATGCATGCACATATTCGATACGAACTCCCTCCCGGCATCCATGGGAGAAGCTCTCATTGTACTCATACCTAAACCAGGCAAAGACCCGCTGTTCCGTAAATCTTATAGGCCCATATCCCTCCTCCAGCTCGATGTCAAAATACTGGCTAAAATCCTAGCTCTGCGCCTCAACAAAGTCATCCTCAGCCTAATACATCCCGATCAGACTGGATTCATGCCAGACAACACATGAACCTCCAATCCCAGCATGCAGATATAAGCTCCAGAGTGGTGGTCAGCTTGGACACCGCCAAGGCGTTTGACTCCGTTGAGTGGAGCTACTTGTGGGAATGCCTCCGTAGATTTGGCTTCGGCCCGAAATTTATTAAGTGGCTCCAACTTCTCTACCAGGCCCCATCAGTGCGCATCCATGTCAATGGCAGGGTTTCCACCTCCTTCCCACTTTCCCATGGAACGCGCCAGGGCTGTCCCATCTCACCCCTACTCTACGCCCTGACTGTAGAGCCCCTGGCTATAGCCCTCAGATGTCATCCAGACATCAAAGGCCTCCGCTGTGGTCAGTTGACTGAGGTTATTAGCCTCTACGCTGATGACATGCTTCTCTACCTCGCTGATGCTGGCCCCTGACTCCAGACAGCCCTCCAAGTTATCACAGCCTTCAGGGCATTCTCGGGGCTTCAGATAAATTGGACCAAGTCCCAAACCCTCCCTCTGGACGTGGGCGCCCCCACTGCTGATCAGGCTGCACTCCCTTTGGTCAGAGCAAGCACCATTAAATACCTGGGTGTTCACATTTCCAGATCCCTCCTTGACTACATCACCCTCAATATTGAACCCCTATTCGCTTTCTTGAAAGCCAAAATGCAGGTATGGTCCCGTCTCTCTCTTGGGGTTATGGGCCGAATTTATTATTGATCCTCCTCTCCAAATTACTCTACATCTTTTGGCAGGCCCCGCTATACCTCCCCCCCACGTATATTTAAAACCATGGAATCCATCCTCAACACGTTTGTTTGGGGCTCCTCCCGACACAAACTGTCCTGGCAGGTCCTGAAATGCCCAACTGACTTAGGCGGCACCGCACTCCCCGACCTCTCCCTATACTATATAGCATCCCAACTCTCCCACTTCTTCTACTTTAACCAATCCGACAGAGACTGTTATTCCACCCTGGACTACTCCCGGGCCCCAGGCCCGCTGAGCCACCCCTTCCAGCTCCTGTTCTGTGGGCCCTGTGGCCCACCCTGAACCGGTAATGGAAGGAACATGTTGTTCCACCACTGCAAGGTCTGGCAACTCGCCATGCACCTCGGTAGGGCACCCTCCCCTCACTCCCTCACACCCCTCTGGGACAACCCCCTTCTGCCTGAACTTGCCTCTATCCCCGACCGTGGACTGTGGATTGACAAGGGTGTCATCTACTTGTCACAATTTGTAGCTCGTGGATCGCTTAGGTCATTCCAAACGCTGAAAGACAACTTCGCTTTACCCAACCACATGTTTTTCCGATACCTTCAACTCAGACACGCACTTAATACACAGCTTGGTGACTCCATCCCAGCCTTCGAGGTCCCACTGTTGGTAGACATTGTCTCAGGAATAGACCACAAGAAGCTCATCTCCCAAATCTATACGTACCTCCTGCAGCCCACAGCAACCACCACCGCTTACCAACTGAAAGCGCGATGGGAGCCTGACCTGGGCGCTGTGACAGACGAGGACTGGGCAGAGGCACTCATTAACTGCAAAACCGTCTCTCCTAAACTCTCTGACCGCCTAACCCACCTATACATCCTCCACAAATCGTACCTGACGCCCTACCTCATCTCTAAGTATAGACGTGGTCATGACCCCAATTGTCCCAGCTGCAGCCACCCCAACGCCTCCTTCTGTGGACCTGCCCATTGTGAGGGGGTTAGCTCGGCAGCGGGTGTGTGTGACCCCCGGGATGGGCTCCCCAAACAAAACAGGCCCAGCAAACGGAGGTTGTGGTTTTCAAAATCAAAAAGGTGCGGTTTATTTTCTATTTACAGTGACAAAACACAGCAAAGCAAAAGAAACATAACCAAAATAAATCCTGGTCAAGTTGACCTCTGACTAAACATACAGGTTTCCTAACTAACAACTGGGATCAGCCTAGTGCTGTCCTAGTCCCTAAGTCCCTGGTTTAGTAAAAGTCCAAACAAATAGCCACACAGGCTTTGCCTCACCGCACAGGGGTTCACTCTCCCTAGACAGTCCACACAGGTCTGGTTCCAGGCATGAGCTAACACCTAATGAATCTGGGAGTTCTTATAGAGGCCTAAATGAGCTGACAAGCTTCAGCTGGCCTCATCAACTCCCTGTCTGTACGACGCCCCACACTCTCCCTAGAGGTATGAGTCATCCATGAGCCCACTAGCCTTATACAACTCTCCATCTAGTTGTATAAGTCAGCGTAAAGCCTGAATCTGGGCGAAATATATCTACCCCCCTGGATGCAACCAGGTGACTTTACCTTCCTGCTGTCACATACCCCCCCCTCTTGTTTTAACCTCGGGGTTGGAACACCAGCAATCAGGCATTCATGTACTCGAGACAAAGCATCCACATTCCCCATTTGAACGCCAGGGCGATGCTTTACTGTGAAGTTGAATTCCTGTAGGGCCAGGAACCACCTATTTACTCTTCTATTTGTTTCCTTGTTTTGAGCCATCCACTTTAACGGAGCGTGATCCGTAACCATGTCAAAGTGCCTACCTAGCAGGTAGTACCGAAGGGAATCTAGAGCCCACTTCACCGCTAAACACTCCTTTTCAACGGTGGCGTAATTTACCTCATGGGACTTCAATTTCCTGCTGAGGTAAATGACTGGGTGCTCTTCCCCGTTCCAGACCTGGGACAATACTGCTCCTAACCCCACATCTGACGCATCACTTTGTACGACAAAGTCTTTAGAGAAGTCGGGTGAGTACAACACTGGCTGGCTACATAAGGCTTGTTTCAAGAATTGGAATGCTGCCTCAGCCTCGGGGGTCCATTTAATCATGACCGACCCTTTCCCCTTCGTCAGGTTGGTTAGGGGCACAGCCTTAGAAGCAAAGTGGGGAATGAATCGCCGATAATACCCAGCGATTCCCAGAAAGGCTCGTACCTGCTTCTTGCTGTTGGGACGTGGCCAACTCTGGATGGCCTCGACTTTGTTGAGTTGGGGTTTTATTACTCCCCTCCCAATGGTGTACCCAAGATATTTGGCCTCCTCCTGCCCAATGGTACACTTCTTGGGGTTAGCCGTAAACCCCGCTTCCCGAACAGAGTCCAGGACTGCTTGCACTTTTGGCAGATGTGAGGCCCAATCTGT
Source organism: Rana muscosa (assembly GCA_029206835.1). Taxonomy (NCBI): domain Eukaryota; kingdom Metazoa; phylum Chordata; class Amphibia; order Anura; family Ranidae; genus Rana; species Rana muscosa. Next base: position 92,773,845 of record CM055118.1, on the reverse strand, counting down.
GCTATGGACAATTACGTCATCCAGGTAAGCCGCAGCATACTTCCGATGGGGCCTCAGCATCTGGTCCATTTTCCGCTGGAATGTGGCCGGCGCATTCTGTAACCCGAACGGCATTCTTTTATATTGGAACGCCCCGTCTGGGGTTACAAATGCGGTTTTCTCTTTGGCCGACTTGGCCAGGGGGATTTGCCAATACCCTTTTGTGAGGTCAAGAGTCGTCATGTATCGGGCTGTTCCCAGCCGGTCGATCAACTCATCTATACGTGGCATGGGGTAGGTGTCAAATTTTGTAACTTTGTTCAACTGACGAAAATCGTTACAAAATCGCCAGCTCCCATCCGGTTTAGGCACCAACACGATGGGACTAGACCAATCACTTTGGGACTCCTCTATCACCCCTAAGTTCAGCATTTTCTGTACTTCCTCCCGTATTGCCTCCCGTCGAGCCTCTGGGATCCGATAGGGTTTTAACTTCACCCTTTCACCGGGCGGGGTAATGATGTCATGCTCTACCCCAGATATTTGTCCCGGCAGCTCAGAGAATACCTCCTTGTTGCGAAGCACAAACTCCTTAACCTCCTGTTGTTGGGGTTGTGACAAGGTGGCTGCTATTCCAACCTCAGGAATCACGCAACCAGTTTGAGCTGGTGACCAAGTGTCTGCGACTAGGGACTCTCTATCCCTCCAGGCTTTCAACAGATTAACGTGATAGATCTGTTCGGGCTTTCGCCTTCCTGGTTGTCTGACCTTGTAATTCACTTCGCTCACTTTTTCCATTATCTCGTAGGGGCCTTGCCATTTGGCAAGGAATTTACTTTCAACCGTAGGGACAAGTACCAATATCCTATCCCCCGGGGAAAAGGTACGGGTCTTGGCTCCACGGTTGTACACTCTCTGCTGTGCCAACTGCGCTTGGGCCAAATGTTCCTTCACGATGGGCATTACCTGTGCAATTCGATCTTGCATCAGGGCGACATGCTCAATCACACTCCTGTGGGGAGAACTCTCACTTTCCCAAGTTTCCTTGGCAATATCCAACAGCCCTCTTGGGTGTCTCCCATACAGTAACTCAAAGGGGGAGAATCCCGTAGAGGATTGGGGCACCTCCCTAATAGCAAACATCAAATAAGGAAGTAAACAGTCCCAATCCTTTCCATCTCTATCCACCACTTTCTTCAACATTTGTTTTAGGGTTTTGTTGAATCTTTCAACCAGCCCATCGGTTTGGGGGTGATACACAGACGTACGCAATTGCGTCACTTTGAACAATTTACACAGCTCTTTCATAACCCGGGACATAAAGGGTGTACCTTGGTCCGTAAGCAGTTCTTTACAAATACCCACCCGGCTAAAAACAAGAGATAGCTCTTTGGCTATGGTTTTGGCCGAGGTATTTCGGAGAGGGATCGCTTCTGGATAACGGGTGGCATAGTCCATTATAACTAATATGTACTGGTGCCCCCTAGCGGACTTGATTATAGGACCTACCAAATCCATGGCGATCCTCTCAAACGGGACCTCAATGATGGGTAGAGGGACCAGCGGGCTACGGAAATGTGGCATCGGGGCCAACCTCTGACACACAGGGCAGGAGGAACAATAATTTTCTACGTCCTTCATCACCCCCGGCCAATAGAATCTCTGTAATACCCTCTCTCGGGTTTTCTCTGTCCCCAGATGACCTCCAAGAATGTGCCCATGGGCCAACTCCAACACCAACTTCCTGTAAGGTTTGGGCACCACAAGCTGCTCAACGGTTTCTTCTGCCCTTTTTGCCACCCGATACAGTAGGTCCTTCTCTACGCTGAAGTATGGGTAAGTGCAGGTATTATCTGGGTTCACTAACTCGCCATCTATTTTCACTACGTTTTCCCGTGCCTTTATTAGGGCGGGGTCTTTCAACTGTTCTGTGGCAAAGTTTTCCCTGTGAACCTCAAGATCAGAAAACTCCACAGACGGTAGGTTTTCGTCTGAGGAGGTGGGCTCCTCTCCAGTTTCTTGAGTCTCCCCTGCCAATACTGATAAGGGAAATTCCGGAGAGTCCTCACCACTCTCAGGGGAGTTCTGGCTATCACATTCCTGGTACATAGGGGCACCAGTGAGGGGCTCAGGATCATCCCACAGTTCCCAGAACTTCGGAAAATCCCTTCCCACAATGGCGTCATGCGGTAACTGAGATACTAAGCCCACTGGATGAGAGAGGGTACCTTTGGGGGTCTCGAAACACACTGTAGTCACTGGATACTCTCGGGTGTCCCCATGCACACAAATAACAGCTACCTTGCTATTCCCAGAGACCTCTGTTTTAACTAACTCAGCCTTTATCAGGGTCACAAGGCTACCTGAATCCAGCAATACCACAACATTTCTACCATTAACACACATTTTGCATAAATGTTTCTCAGTTCCTCGAATGGCAGTGCATGCGACTGTCGCACACAGCGACTGACGTCTGCCCGTCAGAAAGTCACACTGCATGGGTTCCTCCACAACCGGGCAATTGGCTGCAATATGTCCCGCTTGCCGGCAGCGGTAGCAAACGATCCTTCTTGCCGCCTCTTGAGCCGCTGATTTCCCAGGCTGTTCTCGCCAAACTTGGGGTAGAGCTCCCACCCTCTCACTCTCTCCACCCTCACCCCTTGGAATCCTCTTATCCGCCCCTGGGGATGGTCTGGTCTTAGGGTGGAAAGTCCGAGTGTCTCTGGAAGAGGCCGTCAGGTTCTCTGTAGCCAAGTATTTCTCCACACGATCCACAAGACCATCGGCCGTCTCTGGGTCTCCATGGCTTACCCACTTTTGGATGGCAGTAGGAAGAGCTCTCAAAAACCGATCCATTACAACACGTTCCACAATCTTTGGTGCGGACAAAGTCTCTGGCTGTAGCCACTTTCTGCTCAGGTGAATGAGATCATACATTTGAGACCTGGGGGGTTTTCCAAGCTGGAAAGTCCAGTTATGCACACGCTGAGCCCGGACAGCCTGGGTGACACCCAGCCTTGCCAATATTTCAGCTTTTAGCATCACATAGTCTTTTGCTTGGTTAGGCTCTAGGTCATAGTAAGCTTTCTGCGATTCACCAGTTAACAGAGGAGCCACCAGTCCAGCCCACTGCTCCTCAGGCCACTTTTCTCTTTCAGCGGTCCTTTCAAATGTGGTCAAAAATACCTCTGGATCATCCTCTCCAGTCATTTTTGTCAAACGACTCACCCCAAAGGACGCGGTATTAGTGGGACGGCTTTCCTCACTGGTCTGCGGACGTTGCTGCATTACTGCTTCCATCTGTTGTTGTAGTCTCTGCTCTTGCTTCTGCAACAGGTCTATGAAGCGGGCCTCAGATTGCTGCTGGGCTCGTTGCTGAGCCTCCAGACTCTGTTGCAAAGTTGCGTTTGTCTGCTGCTGGGCTGCAAGGCTCTGTTGTTGAGCTGCAAGGCTCTTTTGCAAACCTGCATTTGTCTGCTGTTGATTGGCATTTGCTAGAGCCAGCTGCTTCAGTATCTCCTCCATGCTGGCTTAAAAAAAAACTGCCACTGGTTCTCCACCAACTGTGAGGGGGTTAGCTCGGCAGCGGGTGTGTGTGACCCCCGGGATGGGCTCCCCACACAAAACAGGCCCAGCAAACGGAGGTTGTGGTTTTCAAAATCAAAAAGGTGCGGTTTATTTTCTATTTACAGTGACAAAACACAGCAAAGCAAAAGAAACATAACCAAAATAAATCCTGGTCAAGTTGACCTCTGACTAAACATACAGGTTTCCTAACTAACAACTGGGATCAGCCTAGTGCTGTCCTAGTCCCTAAGTCCCTGGTTTAGTAAAAGTCCAAACAAATAGCCACACAGGCTTTGCCTCACCGCACAGGGGTTCACTCTCCCTAGACAGTCCACACAGGTCTGGTTCCAGGCATGAGCTAACACCTAATGAATCTGGGAGTTCTTATAGAGGCCTAAATGAGCTGACAAGCTTCAGCTGGCCTCATCAACTCCCTGTCTGTACGACGCCCCACACTCTCCCTAGAGGTATGAGCCCACTAGCCTTATACAACTCTCCACCTAGTTGTATAAGTCAGCGTAAAGCCTGAATCTGGGCGAAATATATCTACCCCCCTGGATGCAACCAGGTGACTTTACCTTCCTGCTGTCACACCATCCATACAAGGGTTCTGGACCCAGGTGTTCCAGTTCCTTCATGATCGCATGGGCTCCCCTTTGTCCCTCTACCCCCATCAGTGTGTGTTGGGGCTCCTCTCACTCTCTGAAGGCGAAAAACATTTAAACTTATTTCTGCAACAAACATTATTCCTTGCTAGGCTGCAGATCGCCAGGATGTGGATGAGAGGGACTCCCCCCCCCCCCCCCACACTGCAGCAATGGATTAGAGCTGTCAACACTACTCTTCCCTACAAAAAAGTACTCTATATCCACAGGGGCTGCCCTAAGAAGTACCCTAAAATCTGGGATAGATGGCTGGAGGATGCCTCCACGTGTGATGTAGAAGGCTAGATATGTTTCTCTTTGGTACCCCCATGCCTCCCTCATGCCCCCCTCCCCCTCCTGGTCCTGTGTTGTTTTTCTACCCCACAGTCTCTATTATACAAGCATTTTCTCTCCAGATGTATATCATGCCTCTATGTATGTCACTTAGATTGATTCGCAAGTATAGTGCCTGTTGCACTTCTCACCCGTATGTCTATGTATCTTTTATGCTCAATAAACGTTGTTTTGATAAATACAATTGCACGCCACATTTTTCATATTTATTTGTGAAATGTTTTGAAAACCATTTATCATTTTCCTTTCACTTCACAATTATGTGCCACTTTGTGTTGGTCTAATACATACAATCCCAATAAAATACATTTACGTTTTTGGTTGTGACATGATTTCAAGAAGTATGAATACTTTTTCAAGGCACTGTATGTTGTATCTGCCTACAGTATCTCTTACTGTCCAGAATGACCAGTCCTACAGTAAGCCAAACAGTGGAATGCACGCTGTGTTCCAGCCACATCTTAGGAACCATTGGGGGCTCCTGTTAGGGTGTATTGCAGCATCCAGCTATAAAAAATAAACACAGAACCACACAAAAATGTAATAAACGTTCACATCCCGTGTGTTGAAAAACGCTATACATGTGAATCAATATGACTGCGGTTGTCATTTACTTCACCGGACAGTTGGTTAATCAAAGTGCCATAATAATCTAAACCCTGAAAGCCTTCTTCAATTCACAGCTTCCTCTCAGGCCCCTTGCTGGCAGTGTCTGGCCCTCAGCCAGCTTTTTTTTCATATTTTTGACTTAGTTCCAGAAAATTCTTTCTATTTCATTTAATAAGTATATTTATATTTTAGGAGACCTTCAGCCTTGACAGCTATATGGTTGTGTACACACGACTAACTTCATAAAAAGTAACAAGGACTGTTGGAAGAAAGGAACAAAATTATATTCAACTGAGCAACATCATTTACATATTAAACTAGTGTGTGGAAGAAAAACACTTTTATACAGGAACATTTGCTGTGCTGATAAGTGCATTGGGGATATTTATTGACCTTTATGCAAACATATGCAAGGAAATTGGAATAAAATGTGTCTGATATTTTCTATCAATTGCAAACTTTTGTTTATTAAGTTCCATTTTATGCCAATAACATGACCCCAGTACAATTGCCCCCCTCCCCCCAATTTTTTTTATATATCTATAGCAGACTTGTTTACTAAGAGTACAGCACTAATAGCAACCATTTGGTGGCTTTTGGTTGGTTTTCCTTGTTTTGAACTAAACAATAAAGGGGCGTTTAGCCACTAGGAATGAGTAAAACTGAGAGATTTTTCACTTTGTTGAAATTTTGTTGAAAATCATTTTTTGCCAAATGTTACTATTTAGACTCTGTGTGAGGGCATTTGTACATGCAAATCGCTGATAAGGCAGCCCATTAATTTCAATAGGATGTCCTACTTTTGAGAAATAACCCTTTTCTTTTTAAACCGCACCACACTGAATTGGTTTAGCACAGACAAAATTATGCAAGGGCTGCCAATGTGTGGGGGTGCTGTTAAGAATTAATGCCACCTCAGTACATCTGCTAAAGTGTAGTGTGTAGGGAACACATGTGATTTCACATGCCCTCCCCACCTGCAGAGGTGTGAACCTAGGCTTAATGAAGACATACCTTGATTAAAATGTGATCTTTTAATATTTACCCAGAAATCAGCTTGAAATGGATTTCACCAAACTTGACCTACTATGTGATTGAGTATGTTGGGAGAGATACATAAATGGTTAGCACCATTTAAAAGGAAATATTTTATTACATGATCTGGGTCAGATTTCTGTACGGACAATATAAGCCATGGCCATAAGTGAAAGGGCTTCCAGTGGCAGCACTTAGTTACCTGCACATCATGCTATTGGGAATGACACCATTTCATGTACAATAAAAGGTTCCACTCATTGGTGACATCTACCCACATCTTCATTGGTGTTGCCTCTGCATTGTCTGCGCAATACAGTTGAGAGTTTACTGTATACATACAAGTCATACTTTCTGGGTCCATACATCCCGAACCTGGTTATGAATCTTTCCGTTTAAACCTTCTGATCCTTACAGCATCCATGTGGTTCTGGTTCTCTTTGTAAATCAAATTCTTTTCAGGCTACATCAATGTGTTTCTGATTCTATCTTTGTAAACCAATTTCTGTTTGGGTCAGCTTGGTTCTGATTTTGTCCCAAACTTTATTTGAAAAATATAGTAATTTAAACATAAATATTTGACCCTTTAACTGGTTAATGTTGTAGGGTAGCAAGGAGCACAAGACAGTGATTAGTTAACTGTTTTTTCTATCTCAGGCACACTTATGGCAACTAGTAGTCCTTGTGGTGTGGGGGCCCCCTGGGGTCCCCATTGTAGACAGAGTGGGACGCCAAGGCAATACTCCTTAAGAGATCCTGGGAGTAGCACAGCCTGGCATAGCTATAGTACAGTTCACATTTTAAAGTCTTTTCTGTCTCTCCAATTGTGCTGTGATGGTTGAATCAGAGATAGACCCAAACATGTGTAGCACGGTGTTGCCTATTGGCATGCTATAAGAACTACTTTATACGCAAATGTACCCAGATCCCTCTATTGACTACTGTTTGACTTGGAAGGAAAGGTGCATAGTGGGACTTGTAGTACGGAGAGACCCACAGTGCAGTTGTACACCTACAGTGCATTGCCCGGCGCAAGGTCTGCTGGGGAAGGGTTATTTAAGAGGAGGAGGAGCAACGCGCTGTCTCTTTGGACATCGCCCGCCCTCAAGTCGGAGCCTGTGTTGGGGCCTGTTGTGCTTGTCTAGGCCGGAGAGCCTGGGCCTACCGAATCCGGAAAGCCTGCCCGTCGCAGAAAGAGGGACCTCATCCGAAGAGCCTGCTGATATCTCGGAGCATCCAAGAGTCGACCCATCTATCGACTTCCATACGGTTGTCTGAGGGACCGGAGACTACGGGAGGTGGAGAGATTGTGTGCCGGAGCACCAGCAACAGAACCAGTGGAACAGATTGGGCCTGGTCGGATGAGAGGGCACTTGCCCAGGACTTTTAACTGTTATTAGGCCCGTGATCTTTTGGTTAAGGCTGAGCAACTTATCACCCGTGACTTCACGCCCTAAGTATAGCCGGAGTTCAGCTAACGTTATTTGATATCCCTTGCATTACAAGTATTAGGTGCACCAATGTTTTGCTAGCGAAGATCCTTTTCCTTGGAGTGACAGTGTTTGGAAGTAGTCAGGCCTGACCAGAATTCACTTTGACATTGTGTGGGCGCCATATTGCCCACGAGGGGAAAGCTCGCGAGCATAGTTAGTTCAGAGACATTTAGTGAATATAGGATTTCATTATATTTAGTACCTTTTTATATGTTTATCACTTTGGCTTTTGCAGTGCTCTGCATGAGTGAACGCATATTTGTTTAATCTGTCATTTCTTATCCAGTAAAAATACTTTTGTGGTTAAGCAAAGACGTTGTGTGGAGTGTTAACTGTTCCAGGGGGCAGCCAACACAGGTAAACCCATTTTGAACTATACTGTATGCTTTATTGCGGCATTGTGGTTCCTATAGCCAGTGGGTTTCGTGCCAGCATGGACCCTTTCACGGTGGTCCAGTGGTGCGAATCAACAGGCGCCTTCCCAGACGTGAGTGTGGCCATTGAACTTCCCAGGAGGACTGGGAAGAGACAGAAGTTGATAAGCTTATGAAAGTACTGTCCCCAAGCAGGAGGGCATGGGTATTTGACCTCAGAGAAGAAGAGGAAAACTCCTGTACCCACGCACTGGTGGAGTGGAGAGATGGAATACCTGAGAGCTTCAAAGTCAGGAGTGTGCAGTCAAAGGACAGGAAGACGTTCTATCTTGTACACCAAAAGACTATGAAGGAAGAGGTCCCTGAAACTAGTCACGGAGAGCCGGCCAGAAAAACAATAACTTCCCCAGCACCCCTGACCACTATTGGTCCTGAACTCCTTAACGCTTTGGGAGACCTTGTGACAAAGTGCCAGAAGAGCAACACAGTGTATGTGGAAGCTGGGTATCGGAAGCTGAGGATTTTCTCAGGTAGACAACCCATGCCGCTTGGAGAAAAGGACTTTGATACCTGGATAGAGCAAGAAATGCAAGCATTGGAAGGATGGGAACTGCCAGAGGCCCAAAAGAAACAGTGCATAAATGAAAGCTTGAAGGGAGCTGCCACAGAAGCCGTAAATAATGTAAGGTTTAGCAATGCCACTTGTACCGCCTATGATTATTTAGCCATGCTGCAGGAGGAGTTTGGCCAGTTGGACAAAGTTGCTGATCTGGTCTACCAGTTTGAGCACACTCTTCAACAGCCAGGGGAGCGTCTGTCTGAATATTTCCGAAGATTGAACAAAATGCTCTGTCAGATAGTTCTGAAGAAAGGCATGGCACCACAGGCCATAGACCGAGCCAGGATGCAGCAGTTTCTAAGAGGGGCTCTGCGCTCTGACCCAGTTTGGCTCCATTTGAAAACTACAGGAGGGGTCATGTCCTTGAGTTATCCAGACCTTGTTCGAGTGGTGAGAGATGAAGAGGCCTTGTTGAATGACCAGCAGGTAATCAGTCAACACACCACTCCCCCCTCCGCTGGGGTAAGAGCCGCCATGGCCACGGAACGGGACTCTGAAGTGGCTCTCTTAAAGTCACAGATGACTCAAGTGCTGGAGATGCTGACCTCCCTAATGGCCAAAAATTCAGAGGCAAAGAAAGAAGTGGTTCAGAGTATTTCAACTCCTACCTACCAACAAACGAAAGAAGAAGAAGCTTGTTTCAACTGTGGAGGGATTGGGCACTATAGACAGGTGTGCCCCAGTCTGAAGAAAACTGCAGCCCCATACTGCAAGCCGGCGGAAAACTTCAGAGGGCCCCGGTGAAGGAGTCAACCAGGTGCCCATCAGTTCCAGTCAACTGCAAAAAATTTAGAGGCCTGGGGATGCCACAGATGAAGAATAATTCCCCACCCAACATCTCTGGTGCTGCCTTTGAACAATCTGATACCCCCCACTCGAGATTCAAAAACAATGCTCAACAGCGGGAGATCAGTGCATACCAGGCCCAACAAGGATTAAGATCCAGGAAGAGACTAAAAAAAATAATAGAGAGAGCTCAAGATATAGGGTCCGGTAAGAAGACTTCTCGAAAAAAAAATCTGTTAAATTAGTGGGGCCTTTCCCAATAGTCCCCATTCAAGTGGAAGGAATTTACACTAAGGCCCTTCTTGACACAGGAGCACAAGTGACCCTTCTGTACCGGAATTTCTACCAGAAGCATCTGAGACATTTGCCCCTACAGTAGCTTGAGGACTTGGAGATATGGGGTATAGGGACCCAGAGTTTCCCGTACAATGGATACCTTTCAATTAAATTGGCCTTTGACCCCTCAGTAGCAGGAGAAGTGGAGATCTTTGACACACTGGCTGTAGTCTGTCCTCGCCCACTAGGAGCCAACAAGAGTTCCCTCATAATATGGACCAACACTGACCTGGTCAGGAGACTACTGACACCTGTGGCCCAGGAACAGGATACCTCAACTCTCAGAGTTCAACCTATGTTGCACCGGGCCTATCAGCGCTTGGTACAGGAACAAAACGCCCCAAAATAAGGAGTGGGGAAGATCTGGAAGCTGGATAGACTAGAGAAGGTGCTACAGCCAGGGGAAGTGACTTGTCTGGGGGCCACTGTTAAACTCACCTGGGAACAACCTGGCCCCTTCGTTGTTCTAGAGCCGGATCCTCTGGATACTCATCAAGGGTTGGAAGTAATCCCTAAAGTGGTCCCGTTGAGGGCACTAAAGAGGAGTAATGGCAGGGTGTCGGTGAGCATCAGAAATACTGCAACCACCCCTGTGAAGATCCCAGCCAGGATGTTGCTGGGCCAAGTGAACTCAGCCACCCCGGTTGCCCTATCGGACTTGGAGAACGAAGAAAAGCGGGGAAAACACAGTGGAGAAGCTCTGCTTCTAAGACACAACCACCCTCTCACCGGCTTGGAAGGAGAGGGCCAAAACTCAGTTGGCTAGATGGCAGATCTTTTCCAAGAATGAGTTTGATGTGGGGTGTGCGAAGAGTGCCACCCACAAGATTCGATTGCAGGAGGACAAGCCATTCAGGGAAAGAGTCCGAAGGGTTCCCCTGGCCGACCTGGAAGATTTTGCGTGAGCAACTAGCAGAACTCAAAAGAACCGGCGTTATCTGAGAGTCCAGGAGCCCATACGCTTCTCCAATAGTGGTGGTCCGGAAGAAAAATGGGTCACTGAGGCTGTGTATTGACTATCTGACGCTCAATAAGAGGACAATACCTGATCAGTACACCACTCCCCGAATAGAAGATGCATTGCAGAGTTTGTCTGGAGCCAAGTGGTTCAGTGTGATGGACTTAAAAAGTGGGTACTACCAAATTCCAATGCACCCGGAAGATCGGGAGAAAACAGCCTTCATTACCCCTGTGGGTTTCTTCGAATTTAATCGCATGCCTGGGTTTGTCGGGAGCCCCAGCCACCTTTCAACGACTCATGGAGAAGACAGCAGGGGACATGAATCTAATTTAAGTTTTGGTGTATCTGGATGACATTATTGTGTTCGGGAAGACCCTGGAGGAACATGAGGAGCGATTGAAGAAGGTTCTGAGAAGACTCCATGATGAAGGCCTCAAGCTTTCCCCAGAAAAGTGTCAATTCTACCAGTCTTCAGTTCATTACCTGGGCCACATCGTATCTGTGGAAGGAGTATCCACAGATCCCGGGAAGTTGGAGGCCGTTACCTCTTGGCCCAGGCCCACTAACGTGACTGAACTTCGGTAGTATTTGGGGTTCTGCTCCTATTACAGAAGATTAGTGGAAAGGATTTGCCAAGATTGATAGGCCTTTGAATGAACTTCTGAAGAATGAGGGAGAGGACGATGACTGAGAAATAGGCAACTCCATAATATCGGCTATAGGGCCTAGAAAACCTGGGGAGTCTATCCAGGATCAGTGGACTACCAAATGTGAAGAAGCCTTTATTAAATTGAAGGAAAGCCTGACCACTGCTCCCGTCTTGGCCTATGCCGACACCAGGTAACCCTATGAGCTACATGTAGACGCCAGTCGAGATGGTCTGGGAGGGGTGTTGTACCAAGAATATGATGATCAATTGAGACCTGTTGCTTATGTAAGCAGAAGTCTGACTCCTGCTGAAAAAAACTATCCCATACACAAACTGGAATTCCTGGCCTTAAAATGGGCTGTGGTGGATAAACTAAAAGACTACTTTTATGGGGCTGAGTTTGTGGTCAAGACGGACAATAACCCTCTCACCTACCTCCTGGCCACCACTAAACTAGATGCCACAGGCCACCGCTGGCTGGCTGCCCTTTTCGGGATTCACTTTCAGCCTTAAATACAGGCCTGGAGCTGGAAATAGAGGTGCAGATGCTCTGTCCAGAAGATCTCATACCCTCAGTGACCCTATTGAAGAATGGACTCAGCTAACCCCAGAGGGAGTGCGAGCCCTATACCAAGAAGCGGAGCTTCAGGCTAGTGGAGGATCCCAAGCTGAAGAAATTGGAGTCTCGGTTGTTGGAGTGCCTAGACACTACTGTGACGTAACTCAGATTGAAGAAGAGAATTACCTAAGCTGTCAAAAAGAGATCTGAGAAGAGACCGACTGGAAGTTGGTGTTGAAGGCATTGGAGAGCCAGAGCCCAGATATACTCCTAGAAGACTCTTCAAGGGAGGCCTGATTACTAAGAAGGGAATGGGACCTGTTTCAGATACATCAAGGGGTGGTCTACCGAAGGGGCCCCTCTGATGAGTTAGAGGATAAGTGGCAATTGTTCTTGCCCGAGAAACACAGGAAGGCAGTTTTGATCGCTTTGCATGATGATCATGGTCATCTGGGATCAGAAAGGACTTTTCAACTTGTAAGAAGCAGATTTTATTGGCCTTGCATGCGGGCTGAAGTGGAAGAATACTGCCAGTCTTGTGCACGCTGTGTACAGAGAAAGACCCTGCCTCATCAAGCTGCCCCAATGGGCCACCTACAAAGTCAGGGACCCTTGGACCTGGTGTGCATTGATTTCCTTTGCCTGGAGCCTGATCTGAGTGGGCAAGGGAATGTTTTGGTAGTAACCGATCATTTCACCAGATATGCCCAAGCATTCCCAACTAAAGAGCAGAAGGCCTCAACAGTGGCCAAAGTACTTGTTGAAACGTTTTTTTGTGCACTATGGCTTGCCTCAACGTCTCCACTCAGATCAGGGGAGAGACTTTGAAAGCAGACTGATTAGGAAGTTGTTGGATCTGTTGGGCATCAAGAAGACCAGAACAACCCCGTACCACCCACAGGGGGATGCTCAGCCTGAACGGTTTAACCGGACACTGCTAGATATGCTGGGGACACTGAGTTCAGAAAAGAAGCAGCACTGGAGCAGGCATGTAGCTGCTATTGTACATGCCTACAACAGTATGACCAGTGATGCTACCGGATACTCCCCGTATAGATTGATGTTTGGACGGGAGGCACGGTTACCTGTGGATCTGGCTTTTGGCACTTTGCTGGATCATACCTCAGCAGCATCCCACAAGGGGTATGTGGATCGGTTGCGAAAGAGTTTAAGGTTGGCATATGAGAAGGCCCAGGCGACATCTGACCAAAGAGGAGTGAGGAACAAGAGGAACTTTGATCTCAAGGTCAGGATACATGATCTACAGCCAGGAGACAGGGGGCTGCTGCGGAACTTAGGTGTCCCGGGGAAACATAAGTTGGCTGACCGTTGGAGATCACAGCCATATGTTATCTGTAAGCAGTTGCCAGGCCTGCCGGTGTATCAGATTAGGCCAGAGGGAATTGTAGGCCTGTTGAAGACCTGGCATAGGCATCATTTATTACCTCCTTTCTGAAGCGGTCCGCCTACCTCCTGCAATGGGTTCCCAGGAATCCCCTCCAGTTTCCCGTACCCCTAGACCAGCTACCAGGTCTCAGACGGCCCTGTCAGAAACCGGGGATGATAGAACTGAGGGGGAGATCAGTGATGGTGAAGAAATGGAACTTGATTGGTTGTGGTCATCTCAAATACCAGAATCTCTGACCACTACCCCATCGCCATCTGAAGCTGCTGCTAATGGCTCTTTGAACCCAGAGACTCCTGAGTTCATGTCACACAAAACTCTCACTGAGGAATGGGAGGATGCTCTGGATTCTTTTCAAACAGAAGACCCCAGAGAGCCCTCATCTCCTACTGAGGCTGATCTGGATGTTCCTGAAGTAGCAGAGTCAAGTACGCCTAACCCAGAATAGGGAATCATTGAAAAGAATACAGAAGTGTCCGAATCCGCTGCTTTTGATACTCCGACTCCTAGAGAACAGAGGGAGAGAAGAGTCATTCACCCTCAAAAAAGACTGACTTATACTCAAATGGGTAATTGCTCTGAGGAAGCTGTTTTCACTGAAAAAGGACAGTTGACGAGTCTGGTCCCTTCACTGTAAATTTAGTGGAGGGCAACTAGCTCACTCCCTGGCACAGCTGGACAGGCCACTTCCATTAACGTGACCTGTAGGCAGGACAATCTCCCTTCTGAAGCTTGGTGGGAGATTCCCCTGCCGGGTTCCTTTGTGACCGTAAATTGCATCACTTCCATATATGCTAACTACGTTTTTTTTTTCTCTCTCCCAGACACTGTTGATATCTTTGGGGACCAAAGACTTTAAGTGGGGGGAGTGTGTAGCGGGGTGTTGCCTATTGGCATGCTATAAGAACTACTTTATACGCAAATGTACCCAGATCTCTCCGGAACTCTATTGACTACTGTTTGACTTGGAAGGAAAGGTACATAGTGGGACTTGTAGTACGGAGAGACATGGACTCCAATGCAGTGGATACTATAAAGACTACTGTACCCACAGTGCAGTTGTACACCCACAGTGCATTGCCCGGCGCAAGGTCTGCTGGGGAAGGGTTATTTAAGAGTAGGAGGAGCAACGTGCGGTTTCTTTGGACATCGCCTGCCCAGCAAGTCGGAGCCTGTGTTGGGGCCTTTTGTGCTTGTCTAGGCCGGAGAGCCTGGGCCTACCGAATTCGGAACGCCTGCCCGTCGCAGAAAGAGGGACCTCATCCGAAGAGCGTGCTGATATCTCGGAGCATTCAAGAGTCGACCCATCTATCGACTTCTATAGGGTTGTCTGAGGGACCGGAGACTACGGGAGGTGGAGAGATCGTGTGCCGGAGCACCAGCAACAGAACCAGCGGAACAGATTGGGCCTGGTCGGGTGCCCAGGACTTTTAACTGTTATTAGGCCCGTGATCTTTTGGTTAAGGCTGAGCAACTTATCACCCGCGACTTCACCCCCTAAGTATAGCCGGAGTTCAGCTAGCGTTATTTGATATCCCTTGGATTACAAGTATTAAGTGCACCAACATTTTGCTAGTGAAGATCCTTTTCCTTGGAGTGACAGTGTTTGGAAGTAGTCAGGCCTGACCGGAATTCACTTTGACATTGTGTGGGTGCCATATTGCCCACGAGGGGAAAGCTTGCGAGTCGCGAGCATAGTTAGTTCAGAGACATTTAGTGAATATAGGATTTCATTATATTTAGTACCTTTTATATGTTTACCACTTTGGCTTTTGCAGGGCTCTGCATAAGTGAACGCATATTTGTTTAACCTGTCAATTCTTATCCAGTAAAAATACTTTTGTGGTTAAGCAAACACGTTGTGTGGAGTGTTAACTGTTCCAGGGGGCGGCCAACACAGGTAAACCCATTTTGAACTATACTGTATGCTTTATTGCGATATTGTGGTTCCTATAGCCAATGGGTTTCACAAATCACATTTACTTACAGCTGTGCCAGTGGAGGGTTAGAGCTAGTTTGGGGGTTGACAGCAGTACAGTACAGGCCCAAACAATACCAGCAGCTCTCTAAACTGGGGGTAGTGCTACACATGTTTTTTTTTTTTAAGATTTTACTAATTCGATAAACACAACATGACATCTTAGCTTGAGCAAGCTGCATACAGGCCTACCACGATGGTGGAACAAGTTAAATACAAATAGACCTGTTACCTAGCAGGGGGGGTTACCCAAAGCCCTGACATTCCTCAGAAGGAGAAATGCAGTCAGTCTCAGTTCCCAGCTGGGAGAAGTCTCAAGATTTCCCCCCTAAGGAGAAACTCACTTGTACAGGCTTTATGAATACAGTGGAACCTTGGATTACGAGCATAATCCGTTCCAGGAGAATGCTTGTAATCCAAAGCACTCACATATCAAAGCGAGTTTCCCCATAGAAGTCAATGGAAACAAAGATAATTTGTGGCCAGAGGTGGGGGGCGCCAGAGAGCCTCAGAAATACTCGGGAACAGCTCGGCTGATTTTGGAGACTCTCGGAAAGGTTCGGAAACACTCGGAACTGAGTATTTCCAAGAGATTCAGAGTGATTCCGAGTGTTTCCGAACGGCTTGTAACGGCTCCGAACCTTCCGTGTGTCACCGGCGCCCCTGCAACTCTGGTCAAATGCGGTACTGCACACCCCATTAGCTTAAATTCTGCTCGTTTTGCGAGACAACACTCGCAAACCAAGTCAGAATTTTTTTTTTAAAAGTTGCTCGTTATTCAAAATGCTCGTTAACCGCGTTACTCATAAATCAATGTTCCACTGTACATGATTCTATGTATACTGGCGCCAGGGCTTAAGAACATGATGGCGTTGTCCCACTCATTGCCCACTCCCTGGTAGCTGCAAACTCTCTAACAGCCTCCTGGCCTTCTATATATATATATATAGACAGTATAAATACATTTTCTTCCCAAAGGTTCCTCCTAACTGACAAGGCAGGGTTGCCACGCAATGCAGGTGGGTTCCCAAAGCCAGCTAGTGGTTAATAGAAGTATTACACCAGTGCACTACCCTACAATGTTAAGTGAAGCTAGCCAGAGGCAAATATAGTGTTCATAATGGCTGACCTCATTGTATGATCATTCTGCAGAGTGACCAACACATAAACATGCACAATAATTTTAACCAAACATACATACTCTTGCAGCTGGCCTTAAAATAACTCTGTTGGCAATTTAAGAAAATCTAAAGAGTGCTATCCTGCAAAACTACAAGCATCACTGCTGTTCTGGGTGTCATAAAGCATGTCCCCTGCTGGGCACTGCGATTCCTGGCAGCTGTGATGTCACGCTAGGACACTAATGTGATGTAAGGGTTGGCTGGAGAAACCACAACAAAACGCAGCATGCAGCACGAAGCACACAGGAGACTAGGTAACCTACTCATCTGGAAGGGTTGGATAGCAGTGGTGCTCAAAGAATGGACTTTCTGCCTGGTGGACACTAAGGGGTTGATTTAATAAAACTGGAGAGTTTAAAATGTGGTGTAGCTGTGCATAGAAACCAATCGGTTTCCATTTTTTTTTTTTTTGCCAAAGCTGAAGTTAGTAGCCGATTGGCTACCATGCACCATATTTTGCATTCTCCAGTTTTGGCAAATCAACCTCAAAGTCAGGGTTCTTTTAACCTAGATCCATGGAGAACATACCAGTAAACCTGAAAAAGGTTGGAAAGTTGACACAATTGATAACAGCAAGTATAAATCTGGCCCTGTAAATATAACTTTGACAGCGATGACACGTTCCTAAAAAAAAAGTTCCCGTCATTCTGAAACAAACTCATTCTAAATTCAAAACATTTGTGCAGGTGATTTGTGTGTTTTTTTATATGGGCAAGATGTTGTACATTAGGAAACATACTCTATCCAGCCATCCTCTCTCCAGTGCATGCGTTATTGGAATTGGACTGAAGGATGAGTGACAAGCTGCAGCTGACAAGTATTTGTGAATAGAGACTAGCGTGGTGCAAATGTTCAGCTAGTATTCATACTATACTGGAGTGTCTATGATCAGAGCGGGAAGGGAGTTCTAGTGAGCTGTTCTGGGACTAAGGGGGAGAAAGTGTAATTATATCCTCTGCCCAACACAGGATGTATTGTGGCGTGTGCTGAGGTTTGCTCAAATAAACCCTTATGGTAATAATAAGCCATTGATGGTTGAGCAGAAAGGATTTATTGAAGCAAAGTGCTGGGAAAGGGTTAAATACTCCCAAGCTGCTATACATGTGGCCCATATGGTGAATAAGCAGCTGTAGCGGCATGTGTTGTACTTTCTCACATACACCCTTTTAGTGACAGGAGCTTTGCAACACCACATGGAGATTGCTCAGACTGCTAAATGTATTACAAGCCTGAATGTACCATTGCTGGGGGTTAATCCCTTAAAGCTAAACTCCAGGCAAACATCTAAATATACAGTTGAAATTCATATATGGAACTGTCTTTTCTGTATAACAATCTGTATTTAAGTTTAACGAGTGTCGACACAGCCCCAACAAAATACAGCCAGCCTACTGACCAATCTTTTCTCTGCTGCAGTTATACAACACAGCTAGATCACCTCCCTGCCACCAGCCTGTGATTGGACAGTGAAGAAGCAGCAACAGACTAACGAGTTCATCCCTCTGCTCACTCCTAGTGTCCACTCTTCAATATCAGTATAGATAAATACAAGGAACTTAAATGTACTACCCAATCCTTCTCTCAGTCTTAGGGCAAGGGATTGCACAAGGCTGATTTCAAATCAAATTCAGGCATTTATACTAGTTGTATGTAAATACATGAAATTATTTTTTAAATACATAAAAAGGTATCCATCTGTGTTTTTTTTCTTCCACTACCTACTGAGTCAATGATCTGGAACAACCACCCTGAACTATCCTTTCGGCCCTAGGTCTAATCACTGTTCAAATCTTGCCACCTCAACCTCTGCAACCTCTCCAAAATACGCCCCTTCCTAACCAATGACACCACAAAGTTCCTAGTTCTTCATCTCTCGCCTTGATTACTGCAACTCCGTTCTCATTGGCTTACCTTTACATAGGATATCCCCCCTTCAGTCCATTATGAATGCTGCTTCCAGGCTCATCTACCTTACCAACAGCTCTGTGTCTGCTACTCTTCTCTGCCAATCCCTCTATTAGCTGCCGCTCACCCAACAAATTAAATTCAAAATATTAACAATAACTTACAAAGCCATCCATAATTTGCCCCCCAGCTACATCACTAACCTAGTCTCCATATACCAACCTAATCGTTCTCTTCGTTCCTCCCAAGACCTCCTGCTCTCTAGCTCCCTTGTCACCAACTCCCATACTCGCTTCTGGGACTTTTCCAGAGCCTCTTCCATCCTATGAGACTCCCAACCCCAATCTGTCTGATTATCTCCTACTATATATATGTGTAGCGGGTATACACTTTTCTCTCTATTTAAAACTGGCAGAGACACCAGCGGTGTGCAGTTCCTTGCGGTCCAGCAGGTGGCGCTGTCGCCCTGGGCTGGGGTTGAACCATTGCTGTGTGCCGTGCCTCCTTTTTTTCCTCCCTCGGCAGCGGTATGGTGGGGCGGGGAACCCGCCGTGCTTGCTGGGAGAGGGTATAAAGGGGCCAGCCATCTTTGTCACGGGGTCGAGTCCCAGGCACCCTCAGCCTGAGGGCGGTGGTTCGTGTCGGTCCTCTAGGCGGCCTAGGCCTAGAGGACGTTCGGAGGTCGTGTTCTATCCCAGGCACCTTTAGCCTGGGGTGAGGTACTCGGATGGAGGTCTGGAGCTCAGTGCCCAACACTGAGTTCCGCGAGGGAAGGAGGTCCTAGGGAACCTAGGGATTGGGTACCCGAATCCGGAAGGCATAATGGACAGGGGGGAGCTACTCACTTGAAGACCGGGTGCAGCAGATTGCCAGTGACAGGTGAGCCTCCCATCGGAGACCGCCTGGAAGGAAATCCCCCCTCCGCTCGTAGACCTCAGCCCACTTTCAGGGAGGAAAGTGGAGAGTTCATTGTGTCTGGGCCTACTCGCATCCACACCTCCTTGTTGTTCTGTTCTTTAACGGAGTCTAACTGATTATGCTGTTCATTCAAGAGGAATAAAGGAGTGTTGGACTTTAATGGTGTGGGGCTCTTTTCTGGTGGACATTGTTCAAGGTAACTCCAGGTGCACAACACTGACCCGAAGGTAGAGAAAGAACTTTGCTCACACTGCACAGACACCTGTGGTGAAGGCTTGGCGTGGTGACCCCGCTCCCTCCCCTCTGAGGTACCCCTAGACACGAGAAAGACGAGCTGATGCAGAGAGGGGAGTGAGGAGGCCGCTACACGTGGGGGCTCGGGTCCGGTATAGTGTTTGTGTACTACGGAATTGAACGTGTTTGCCCGGAAGAGTTACGAGTAGGCAGGCCTTCATTGGCCGAAGTGCATCCCTGCTTGAAGTCGTGGACATGACCCAATGAAGGGAAAGGCCCACGCAGAAGAGAGCGAGGAAAGGGGGGAGCTCATCCGTGTGAAGGACTACACGTGGGGGCTTCTATTTGCACTGCGCCACCAGGCACACCCCCACCGCTTAGTTCGTGGGCATGAAGGAAAAAAGAAGAAAAGCCCACGAACTGGAGCAAACTGGAGGAGTCCAATACGTGTGAAGGACTACACGTGGCACGTTGGCGCAAAAACTTTGCAGTGTGCGATGGATCAGCAACAGGTCACCGTGGATTCCGGTTCACCCTTCTACCACGACACTGACTGCTGCTGCTCCGGTAACAGATACGGGGATCCGGCTAAAGCCAAGGGGACGATTTGCCCTGTATTCATGCATGGACGTTGAGGCCCTGGGTGTGATTTGTCCTGGCTGTTCGGGACTGGTGTGCCAACTGAAGCCGTTCGGGCGATGCGAGGCCTGTGGGGAGTTTATTTTTGAAGTGGATCCAGCGGTTGAGGAGCCGAGAACCATTTACCCTGGCCGTGCTGCAGGCAACACCACTCAAGGAGGAGGAATCACTGCTTTGACAGCCATCCCTGCGCACACTGCAGCGACCGCGGAGGAGGTCGTGAAAACTCAACGGGAGAAATCTGAGGATGCTGACTCGGTCACCACGATCTCGCAGCGTCCACCACCGAAGAGAAAGACCTGTATGGTAGCCCTGACCAGCGGTTGTGGTGGACCATCTTGCCCGCTTACGCACGGCCCGGATGAATCCGTCGGTAGGAGTCCCGGACGTCCCGCTTCAAGTAAAGGTCGAGGTACTGTAAGCCAGGCGGAGAGATTTGGTGTGTGGGAAGAGGTGAAAACTCAGTCTCCACTACAGGGTACCTGCCCGCGGAGGAGTGTGACACCTCTGACCTGGAGTCGCTCTCGGATATGGGAGACGACGTTGCTATAGACGAACTGTTTGCAGAGAAGGGCTGGGACAAAGTACCTCTCGCTTCATCCCGCAGAACCAGGTATCCACCTATGTCTACAGGGGATAGTACACCCCGGGTGGAGGCACCAGCGCCTGAAGAGGGGACCCGTCCCCAGCCTGCCTCTACATTCCCGGTATCACCTACACTGAAGACCGGAGAAAAGAGACTGCTGTTGCGGGCACCTATGCCCAGATCTGATGTGATTAAGGTCCCTCGCCACCCGGACTCAATAGTTTTGCCTGGCGAAGGGGACAGAGCCACTATGCCTCCTTTGGCCAGACTACAACGCCTATTTGGCCAGAAGGACTGCAAGGCAGAGTGGATGTTGGGACGGCACATCCATGCAGACAAAGTGCTGATCCGACGCAAGGAAGGAGAAGATGTAGAATATCATCTGGAGACCATAGACCAGCACTTGAAGCCACTTGTTCTGCCGCATCCCCGCTTCTACCTGTAGGAGAGAAAAGACTCCGTTCTTGTTGTATGTTGCTGAACTTTCTGGGGCCCGTTGTCCTTGTTACCCAGAGGAATGAAGGACTGTTCCTATTTTTTCTTCACTTTCCAGCAAGAGATAATGGACTCTGGGGTAGATAGGGCTCAAAGGAAGAGGAAGAGTTCCACGAGTGCAGTTACCGCGACGCTGTCACCAGGTGGCAGTGTTGAGCAACGTTAACACTTTTCATACACTCACTCTTTGGAGAAAAGGGATTTCTTCCCGGAGAAGTTTCTTTTCTCTCACACGAATACATGTGTCAGGGTTTGTGTGTGTTAATTTTCTCTCTTTTCCCTCTGCAGGAGAGCATCCCATCAAGACCACTGAGTATGGGGTGGGTCTTAGTCAGGATTGGTGGGAAAAGTATAATGTGAATATGTGATTCAAAAAAAAAAAAAAGTTATGGTTAAATGTTGTTGTTTCCCTTCCCTTTTATATAGGGCTCAGACACAATTGCTCCAGTTGATCAAGTTTTTCAAAAAGTTTTATTTTTGTACAATTTTTAGTTGGTTTCTGGACTGGACTATGTCAGCCGTTGAGGGCATGGTTTGCTCCAGACACTGGGGACCAGTGTCAAACCACCAGGGGGAGAGTGTAGCGGGTATACACTTTTCTCTCTATTTAAAACTGGCAGAGACACCAGCGGTGTGCAGTTCCTTGCGGTCCAGCAGGTGGCGCTGTCGCTTTGGGCTGGGGTTGAACCATTGCTGTGTGCCGTGCCTCCTTTTTGTCCTCCCTCGGCAGCAGTATGGTGGGGCGGGGAACCCGCCGTGCTTGCTGGGAGAGGGTATAAAGGGGGCCGGCCATCTTTGTCACGGGGTCGAGTCCCAGGCCCCCTTAGCCTGAGGGTGGTGGTTCATGACGGTCCTCTAGGCGGCCTAGGCCTAGAGGACGTCCGAAGGTCGTGTTCCATCCCAGGCACCTTTAGCCTGGGGTGAGGTACTCGGATGGAGGTCTGGAGCTCAGTGCCCAACACGGAGTTCCGCGAAGGAAGGAGGTCCTAGGGAACCCAGGGATTGGGCACCCGAACTTGGAAGGCGTAATGGACCGGGGGGGAGCTACTCACTTGAAGACCGGGTGCAGCAGATTGCCAGCGACAGGTGAGCCTCCCATCGGAGACCACCTGGAAGGAAATCCCCCCTCCGCTCGGAGACCTCAGCCCACTTTCAGGGAGGAAAGTGGAGAGTTCATTGTGTCTGGGCCTACTCGCATCCACACCTCCTTGTTGTTCTGTTCTTTAAGGGAGTCTAACTGATTATGCTGTTCATTCAAGAGGAATAAAGGAGTGTTGGACTTTAATGGTGTGGGGCTCTTTTCTGGTGGACATTGTTCAAGGTAACTCCAGGTGCACAACACTGACCCGAAGGTAGAGAAAGAACTTTGCTCACACCGCACAGACACCTGTGGTGAAGGCTTAGCCTGGATCCCCGCTCCCTCCCCTCTGAGGTACCCCTAGACACGAGAAAGACGAGCTGATGCAGAGAGGGGAGTGAGGAGGCCGCTACATATGTAGGTAGCACACAAACCTTTTTCTCGCGTTGCTTACTTGCAAGTCAAGGCACACCGTGCTATATGCCCGTACCCTCCTGTTTAAGGAGGTTAAGCGGTGTTCACAAATTTTGGGTCCTGCAGCGAGTTACCTTCTTCCACTGGTTCTCTTCCCCAGAGTATGGGGTCAAGTCTCTATTTCTTCCCCCAAAGAAGCCAATGTCCAGAAACACTTTAACTCCAACAGAGAGTTTCTTTTCTATTTGCTGCGTGGTAGATAGAGACAGATGGATGAAAGAAGGAATAGTGTGAGGGAATAGATCCAGGCACAACCAGTAACCTCGTCGCCACTCGATCCCGAGTGGGTTTAGCTCACCCGGATAGTCCTCTCTCACAGTCCTAGCAGCCGGTGTGGAGCTCGAACTGTACTGTCACCCTATCCCCTCCAGGGACAGGTACAGGAAATCCTCTAACCTCTGTAGACTTTTAAGAACAGGATAATGCCAATGGGCACTCTACAGTATAGTCTTCCCGAACAAGGAATCCTTCCCTCTGACAGGTCACCAGGCCTCTCCCGAGACAGCAATCTTCCATTACTCATCTCCTCAGTGGGACCGTTCCTCCCCTGGCTTCCTCACGGTACCCTCACCTGGGCACCCTGCGACTCCAATGGGCGAATTGTAGACGCAGTTAAAGTTACTGGGCCTACCTGGAACATTGCAGCCTCGGGCCAAAGGTGCCGAGACTTCTCGGCCAGTCATCGCACCCCCGAGGGGCACACCCCTCCGGCTCCTCCACTCCAACTCTCCTCCACTCTCCTCCTTGACTCCCCCTCAAAGATGGCGTCTGCCCCTTATGTACCCTCTCCCGGCGTACACAGCAGGCCGACCATGCCCACTGTACCGCTGCCGAGAGAGGACACCCTAAGGCGCAGCAATGCCACCCATTACTCAACCCTGACCTGATATGGCAGCGCCACCTACAGGTCACAGGGAACCACACACCAGGCAGCATCACATAGGCAGAAGCAAATACCTAGCAATCAAAATGGTCCAAGCCTGTCTACCAGCTCAGACCAACCCCTAAATTTAGGCACATAACACCCCTAAAAAGTAAAGGGGCGCTACATACACCCCCTCCTAAAATAGACACTGTCCCCAGTGTCTGCAATAAATGCACAACCCCTCAAGCCTGAGCGAGCGTGAATTTATTCCCGAAACTTTGTACACTTTGTTGAATTGTTGTGCCTGAACCAACATAGGGAAAAGGGACAAGAGAAAAGAAATAGAGAAGGAAAATATAGAGAACAAAACACAGTATTTGACATCCATTCTCAATGTCACATTTTCATATCACACTGTACATGTTCCACCCCCTCCTAAATAACTACTCCACCCATTCTCCGGCAGAATTGATTGTAGTTCACCTGCAGAGGGAGAGAAAAACAACACAACACACAGAATCAAACATCCTAACTTCTAGAAACAGAAACAAACCATTCCCCCTAGAAGGAATGTGTCAGGAAAGGCTGGCTAGAGGAAGGAATGTTCCCCGCAGATTAACTCCTGCTCCCCGAACTTGTGTCAAGGAAGCTGCGTTGGCGCGTGCTAACGTAGGTTAGCGCATCGGCGCATCAGCGTGCACGGCGCATCAGCGTGCATGACACATCGGCGCATCAACGTGCACGGCGCACCATGTGATCCATGAAGTGCCTATTTAAACCGGATCAGTGCACAGACCCGGTGCTGCCTTGTCTACACCGTTCCCGTGAGACGCCTGTTTCCTGCAACCTGCATCTGATTCCTGTTACTTACCCAGCCTGCTCTGACTACTCCTGCTCTCCGCCTGCATCGACCCCGGCCTGAACCTTGACTATTCTCCAGCCTCTGAACCTGTACCTCATCTGACTGTCCTGTGTATGACCCAGCTTGCCTGACCCTGCTCCTGCCTTCTAGTCTGTGGAGTTCTGGTACCGTTGACCTGCATTCTGTCATCCACTGTCATCTGGCACGCCATTCAACTGGAAGCCCAGCAGATAGCACGACTACCGGCCCTCGTGCGACTCTGCACTCCTGCGCCACCTGTTTGCTCTATCAGGGGCCCTGAGTCAGAGGAGTAAGAGAAGCCTCCCTCTGCTAATCAGGCTCATCCCACCAGGTACGTAACAGTACAAGGCAGCCACGTCTGAGCCTGAGCGGGGAGCTTCTCCTGTGGATGAACTATGTCAACACCTGGCCGGCCTCACACGAGCTGTAAAGGACTTACAGATAGACTATACTCAGCTGAAGGAACAGCTCCGGACTCTATCTCCATCTGCTAGTTCCAGTGCTGCTTCCGCAGTTGTGATGCCATCACCAGAACCCAGAGTCCCTATCCCTGAAAGATTCTTCGGGGACCGCAGCCAGTTCAGGACTTTTTGCACGGCCTGCGAACTGTACTTTACTCTACAACCCCGCACCTTCCTTCTGGAGACTACTAAAGTGGGATTTGTTATCTCCTTGTTGCAGGGTGAGCCCCAATCATGGGCTCACCGTCTATTGGAAAGGAAGTCTGCCTCATTAGCATCCTTGACCACCTTCTTCGAAGACATGGCCCGAATCTATGATGATCCCTAACGAGCCGCTACTGCAGAGGCTGCCCTCCATACACTCCAGCAGGTTCGCCGTGCGGCCGAGGACTATGCATCAGATTTCAGGCGCTGTAGCACCGATACTAATTGGAATGATGCAGCCCTTTGTTATCAGTTCCGCATGGGCCTGTCAGAGGCTCTGAAAGATGAACTAGCCCGGGTTGGTGTTCCATCCCCTCTTGAAGACCTTATAAAATTATCAATTCAGATTGACCGGAGACTAAGAGAACGCAGGTCTGAAAGATCTAACTGTCAATTTCACTCTGTACGGATGTTGCAACAGGTTGTCAGTTCATCACGTCCAGACTCTTCTGAAACTGCAGTATCAGTTCCCGATGCCTCCAAACCCATGCAGCTGGGCTTGTCTCATTCTTCACTTACCAGTGAGGAACGTCAACGCCATCGCTCGAAAAACCTGTGCTTATACTGTGGGGAACCAGGCCACTATGTGAGAAATTGCCCAACCAAGCTTCAGAAGTGCTTGTCTATGTCTCCTGCTGAAACTCCAACTCAGCCCGGCGTCTCTCCTCATCTGGCCCTTCCTATTCAGTTGCAGCTCCCTGGAAGAACTATTCAAGTGTCAGCCATAGTGGACTCCGGGGCCTGCAGCTGCTTCATCGATCTTGCTTTTGCTGCTGAACATCAGATACCTCTGCAACCCAAGGCCCAGGGACTTTCTGTTCACCTTGCAGATGGGTCTATCATTAAGTCTGGACTAGTCACCCAAGAGACTGTTCCTTTGCCTACTACCATTACTACCAGTCACAGAGAACTGTTGCGGCTAGATGCCATAGCCTCACCTCTGTTTCCCATTATATTGGGCATGCCCTGGCTAAGGGCACATAACCCGTACATCGATTGGACCTCACAAGAAATTCAGTTCCACTCACACTACTGCCAACAACACTGCTTGCCGGTACCTTCACGTCAACCACAAACTCTGTTGTCTATGGACTCTGACCCTGAAGCATGTTCTTCCATTCCTGTTGCATACCGAGACTTCCTAGATGTCTTCAGTAAAAAGGGGGCAGAAACCCTTCCACCTCATAGGGCATATGACTGCCCAATTGAGTTACTTCCAGGGGCCGAGGTACCTTTTGGTAGAATATTTCCCTTAACTAGGGATGGGCCCGGTGCTCGATTCGAACCCATGTTCGAATCGAGCATCGGGCGTTCGCTCGCTCGTCGAGCCCAGAACTATTTGGGCCGTTCGCATCACATTTGTGTGATGCGAGCGGCCCCGCAATGCATTGCGGCCGGCGCGGCCGGCGCAGTGCATTGCTGGCTGATGATTGGCCAAGCATGCACTGTGACCCCGCATGCTTGGCCAATCACAGCGCCCGAAACTCGGAGAGCAATAATTGGCTACAGGCAGGACGCCTGTAGCCAATTACAGCTCAGGGGCTTTAGTACACGCCCCACCATTTAAAAGGCCGCCACGCCATCGGCCCCGGTCACATGAGTTCCGGCTTTAGGAGAGATTAGTCTGCTGATTCAGTCTTTGCTTGATACTGAAAGATTTGCTCTTCTTTGCTAAACCATTGGCTATTTCTTTGCTAAACCATTGCTACCTAAGTCATTGATCGTTCATTGCTGCTGATTGCACAGTTAGTGTGTTATTAGCTGCTGCTGGGGATTAGTCTGGTGCGTGCTTACTGTTAGTACAGTATTGCAGTAGTACCAACCGCAGTGCTGTTAGCACAGCATTGCACCCCAACAGCACCCATAGGACTTCTAGTGTGTTAGTGGCAGCAAACAGAGCTCCTATATTTTCTTCTCAGCAGCACCCATAGGACTTCTAGTGTGTTAGTGGCAGCAAACAGAGCTCCTATATTTTCTTCTCAGCAGCACCCATAGGACTTCTAGTGTGTTAGTGGCAGCAAACAGAGCTCCTATATTTTCTTCTCAGCAGCACCCATAGGACTTCTAGTGTGTTAGTGGCAGCAAACAGAGCTCCTATATTTTCTTCTCAGCAGCACCCATAGGAATTCTAGTGTGTTAGTGGCATCACACAGAGCTCCTATATTTTCTTCTCAGCAGCACCCATAGGACTTCTAGTGTGTTAGTGGCAGCAAACAGAGCTCCTATATTTTCTTCTCAGCAGCACCCATAGGACTTCTAGTGTGTTAGTGGCAGCAAACAGAGCTCCTATATTTTCTTCTCAGCAGCACCCATAGGACTTCTAGTGTGTTAGTGGCAGCAAACAGAGCTCCTATATTTTCTTCTCAGCAGCACCCATAGGACTTCTAGTGTGTTAGTGGCATCACACAGAGCTCCTATATTTTCTTCTCAGCAGCACCCATAGGACTTCTAGTGTGTTAGTGGCAGCAAACAGAGCTCCTATATTTTCTTCTCAGCAGCACCCATAGGACTTCTAGTGTGTTAGTGGCAGCAAACAGAGCTCCTATATTTTCTTCTCAGCAGCACCCATAGGACTTCTAGTGTGTTAGTGGCAGCAAACAGAGCGCCTATATTTTCTTCTCAGCAGCACCCATAGGACTTCTAGTGTGTTAGTGGCAGCAAACAGAGCTCCTATATTTTCTTCTCAGCAGCACCCATAGGACTTCTAGTGTGTTAGTGGCAGCAAACAGAGCTCCTATATTTTCTTGTCAGCAGCACACATAGTACCTATAGTGTGTTAGTGTCAGCACCCATAGGACCTACAGTGTGTTGTGAGCACACATAGGAGTTCTATTTTTTATACTATATACACTACCGACTACAATGGCTGGAAGACCGCCAAGGAGAGGCAGAGCGTGCCGAGGCAAGAACACAGGGCAGGCAGGCTCTGTTTCTAGAGACAACAGTGCTGGCCGTGGACGTGGTCGTGCATCGTCATCAGCACGTGGCCATGGGACACGCTTGTCTTTGTTTTCGGCAGCTGGACATGTGGAGCCGCATCATGCCGAAGGCTTGGTAGAATGGATGACCAAGCCCTCCTCATCCTCCTCATCCTCTCTCACCCAGGCTCAGGGTACTGGCAGAGCAGCTGCCAACGCGTACTCAATGGCATCATCAGCCACCCCTTCCCTAGACCCACCATGTCCTCCTGAGGAGTCCCCCGAACTGTTTGAGCACAGTGTTGGGTACATGCTCCAGGAGTATGCCCAACGATTCGAAGGCTCGGATGATGATACCCAGCTTGAGGAAGTCAGTAGTGTGCGCGCAGAGAAAGGGGATGCTGAAGGACAGCAATCTGGCAGTAGTGTTCCACCAGCTGCAGCTTACTGCCAGGTTTGCTCTAGTGGTGAAGAGGGAGGGGATGATGAGGTCACTGACTCCACGTGGGTGCCTGAAGGGAGAGAGGAGGAGGAGGAGGAGGATGCAGCGTCACATGTCCAACGAGGCAGGATGCCCCCTGGAGGCCAGCTAGAGGCCAGCACAGCAACTGTACCACACCGCAGAGCTCCGCCTGTGCAGGGCGCTGCCTCTGCACGTTATCACAAAAGTTCTTTGGTGTGGGCCTTTTTTGAGACGAGTGCATCAGATCGCACCACTGCTATTTGCAATATTTGTCTCAAGCGTATCTCGCGTGGCCAAAACATCAGCCGCTTGGGCACCACAAGCATGAGCAGACATATGTCGACCTGCCATGCAGCTCGTTGGCAAGCACACATAAAAGACCCACACCAAAGAACAAAGCGGACCTCTCCTTGCTCCTCATCAGCTGGGATCTCCATCCCCACTATATCTTCAGTCCTCTCTGAAAGCTGCTCTGAGAGGACTGAAGGTGTAGAATTAGGTGTGTCACAACCAAGTACTTGCAGTACACCGACGTCCGATTGTAGCAGGCAAATTTCCCTGCCCCAGCTGCTGGACCGTCGAAAGAAGTATACTCCCAGCCATCCACATGCCCAGCGGTTGAATGCTAGCTTGGCTAAATTGCTAGCACTTCAACTGCTGCCTTTTCAGTTGATAGACTCGGCCCCCTTCCGTGAGTTTGTTCAATGTGCGGTTCCTCAGTGGCAGGTTCCCAAACGCCACTTTTTCTCACGGAAGGCAATTCCGTCTCTCTACTGGCATGTGGAAGGCAATGTCCATGCCTCGCTGGACAGGGCGGTCAGCGGTAAGGTGCATATTACCGCTGACTCATGGTCCAGCAGGCATGGACAGGGACGTTATCTTTCTTTCACGGCCCATTGGGTCACTCTATTGGCAGCTGGGAGGGATGCAGGACAAGGTGCAGTAGTGTTGGAGGTTGTTCCGCCACCACGCCTCCAAAATGCTACTACTGGTTGTGACACACCTCTCTCCTCCACCCCCTCCTCTTCTTCTTCCTCCATGTCCTCTTCGAGTGCTCTGTCCTCGGAACCAGCGGTGCTCCGTAGGCGTACAAGGGGCTACGCGAGTACGCAGGCAAAAAGATGCCATGCCGTGCTTGCGCTGGTGTGTTTGGGGGACAGGAGCCACACTGGGCCAGAGGTTCTGGCAGCTCTGCAGGGGCAGGCCGAGAGGTGGTTGACGCCACGCCAGCTTAAGCCAGGAATGGTCGTTTCTGATAATGGCACCAACCTCCTCTCCGCCCTGCGACAGGGGCAGCTCACCCATGTGCCCTGTATGGCTCACGTCCTCAACCTGGTGGTGCAGCGGTTCTTGGGCAGGTTCCCAGGCTTACAGGATGTCCTGAGGCAGGCCAGGAAAGTCTGTGTGCATTTCCGCCGATCTTATAATGCCAGTGCTCGGCTGACTGAGCTGCAAAAGGAGCTGAACCTGCCCAAGAACCGCCTAATATGTGACATGCCCACCAGGTGGAACTCAACGTTGGCCATGCTGCAGCGACTGCACACGCAGCAGAGGGCCATCAATGAGTACCTTTGCGACTACGGCACCAGGACAGGGTCAGGGGAGCTTGGCTTTTTTTCCCCACGCCAGTGGAGCATGATCAGGGATGCATGCACTGTCCTCTCACCATTTGAGGAGGCCACGAGGATGGTGAGCAGTGACAGTGCATGCATCAGTGACACTGTACCTCTTGTCCACCTGTTGGAGCATACGCTGCGTGGGATAATGGACAGGGCACTTGAGGCAGAACAGAGGCAGGAAGAGGAGGACTTCCTTGTCTCTCAAGGCCCCCTTTATCCAGACAATGTTCCTTCTGTCCCACCCATCACACAGGAAGAGGAGGAGGAGGAGGAGGAGGAGGATTGTGTGAGCATGGAGGTGGAGCCTGGCACTCAGCATCAGCAGCAGCAGTCTTTTAGGGATGATGTACAGTCCCAACAAACCAGTGGACTTGTACGTGGCTGGGAGGAGGTGGCTGGCGATCATGTCATCCTCAGTGACCCAGAAGACTCCGGACCGAATGCCTCAGCTAACCTACGCTGCATGGCCTCCCTGATCCTGCAAAGCCTGCGGAAGGATCCTCGTGTTCTTCGGATCAAGGAGAGTGACCATTACTGGCTGGCCACTCTCCTTGATCCACGGTACAAGGGTAAGGTTGCGGACCTTATCTTGCCGTCGCAGAGGGAGCAGAGGATGAGACATCTCAGGGAGGCCTTGCAGAAAGGTCTGTGCAACGCGTTCCCAGAAACTGGGAGGTTACAAACTCCTGGTCCTGGACGACGAGTTGCTGAGGCTTCGGTCAGTAGCAGAAGGAGCGGTGGGGAAGGTGGACGTCTGACCGATGCGTTCAGACAATTTTTTAGTCCGCAGCCCCAAGGTATGATCGGTTCCAGCAACCATCGCCAGCGTCTGATATACATGGTGCAGGAATACCTAGGGGCAAGGTCAGACTTGGACACCTTTCCCACCGAAAATCCTCTGGCTTACTGGGTCCTGAGGATGGATCACTGGCCAGAGCTTGCACAGTATGCAATTGAGCTACTGGCCTGTCCTGCATCCAGCGTTCTTTCCGAACGCACATTCAGTGCTGCTGGAGGATTTGTCACCGATCATAGGGTGCGCCTGTCCACCGACTCGGTTGATCGACTGACCTTCATAAAAATGAATCAGTCTTGGATCACCACCAGCTACCAGACACCTGAAGCGGATATAACGGAATAATTTATAATGTCACATCCCTTCAAGACTGCCTATGCTGATGCTGAGTGACTGTCCTGTTATGTTCACTGACTATCCTCTTCCTCCTCCTCAATGATCCATGCCACCACACCAGTGCCTAAGGCACAATTTTTCAGCCCCTGTATAACAGGGGCGTGTAATTACAATTTTTTAAAAAGATGCTTCGCAACAGGTGTGACTGCTGTGCTCAGAGTACAGTATCTGTGAGGGGTTGCAGTGTTGTGGCACCAGCACCAGTGCCTAAGGCACAATTTTTCAGCCCCTGTTGGGGCGTGTAATTACAATTTTTAGGCAATGCTTTGCAACAGGTCTCATTGCTGTGCTCAGAGTACAGTATCTGTGAGGGGTTGCAGTGTTGTGGCACCAGCACCAATGCCTAAGGCACAATTTTTCAGCCCCTGTTTAACAGGGGCGTGTAATTACAAATCTTGATCTAATAGTTCACAGCAGGGCCCATTCCTGCGCCCACCAAGAGTAACTATGAGGGCCTACAGTCTTGTGGCAACACCGTCCACCACCACCACCACCACCAAAGGCCCAATTTTTCTGCCCTGTTCAACAGGTGCATGCTATTACAAATCTTGATCTAATAACTCACAGCAGGGCCCATTCCTGCACCCACCAAGAGTAACTGTGAGGGCTTACAGTCTTGTGGCAACACCGTCCACCACCACCACCACCACCACCAAAGGCCCAATTTTTCTGCCCGGTTCAACAGGTGCATGCAAGTACAAATCTTGATCTATTAACTCACAGCAGGGCCCATTCCTGTGCCCACCAGTCTTGTGGCTACACCAATATCTAATAGGGCAAATTTCTGCAGAGTATATACGGCAGGCCCCTACTTTCAAACATCCAACTTACAAACGACTCCTACTTGCAAACGGCAAGAGAAAACAGGAAGTGAGAGGAAATCTACCCCTAGGAAGGAAAATTCTATCCTGTTAGATTTAATTTGGGAAAAAGGTATCTCCTCTCTACTGATGCTTTATCACCAATCCTTGTTTCAATTAAAACCCCACTTTTCCAAAAACATTTGTCATTGGGACGGAAAGTGAGGTGACATGTTCTGAACAGATGTGCAAAGACAGCAAATGTTACAGGGGTGATAACCCCTCCCTATGTTCTCCAAAAAGCTTAAAAATTGATTTTTTTGGGATGTAGCTACACTTCATAATGTACCTGTTCAGATTCTACTTAAGAACAAACCTACAGTCCATGTCTTGTTTGCACCACCTATATACTGCTGTTCAGAGTATATAGGGTTGTAGGTATAGGGTTTTATTTTGGGTGCGGGGTCCCCCTTAGTATCCATACAAGACCCAAAGGGGCTGGGGTGGGGGGGGGGGTGATGGGGTAGCCATGCCATTTTTCTCAAGGATTTTCAGCCACATGGCGGCCAGGACAAGACATGACATTAAAGCCGCAAGTGGTTTTAAATGGCTTCTTTTTTTCCTTTACAAATGTCATTTTGTGCAAGGACAGTTCTAAACACGGGAAACACATGCCACTTCACAGGCATACTTTAGACACCCCCCAGGTACCGTATTTAAAGGAAAATTTCACTTTTTTTTTTTTCACTTTATGCATCATTAAAATGACTGCTCCCGAAAAAACTTTAGTTTTTAAAATTTCTTTTTGCATTGATATATGTCCCCTGGGGCAGGACCCGGGTCCCCAAACCTGTTTTATAACATTAACATGCATATTGGCCGTTGTAATTAGCAATTTTGATTTCGAACGTTCGCGTCCATTATAACGAATAGGGTTCGAAAATTCGCGCGAACTTTCGGTCCGTTCGAAGGTTCTGGTGCGAACCGAACCCGGGGGTGTTCGGCTCATCCCTACCCTTAACTGAACTTGAACTGGTGGCTCTGAAGGACTACATCGACGAAAGCCTAAGGAAAGGATTCATCCGTCCATCTACCTCTCCAGCTGGGGCGGGCATTTTCTTTGTGGAAAAGAAGGACCATTCACTTAGACCTTGTGTTGATTACCGTGAACTCAATAGGGTCACAGTAAAGAACCGGTACCCTCTGCCCCTGGTACCTGAACTATTTCAAAGGCTGAGATCGGCAACCATCTTCACGAAATTGGATCTTCGAGGGGCATACAATCTGGTGCGAATACGGACTGGAGATGAATGGAAGACTGCATTTCGTACCCGATTCAGGCATTACGAGTACTTAGTGATGCCCTTCGGGTTGTGCAATGCCCCTGCTACGTTCCAGCACTTTGTCAATGACATTTTTCGAGACTTTCTGGATATTTTCGTTATTGTCTATTTAGACGATATTCTGATTTTTTTCCTCCTCTCTAGAGGTTCATCAAGGGCATGTGAAAAAGGTGCTGACTCGTCTACGCCAACATGGTTTGTATGCCAAACGGGGAAAATGCAAGTTTGAGAGCCAGAGCATCCAGTTCCTGGGTTTGATAATCTCCACAGAAGGTATTAGGATGGACCCCTAGAAGGTCACAGCCATCCTGGATTGGCCGGTTCCCATCGACAAGAAAGGAATACAACGTTTCGTAGGATTTGCGAATTTCTATCGAAAATTCATCAAGGGATTCTCTGCCATCATTTCACCAATCACACAGTTGACTAAGCACAACAACCGGTTCTCCTGGACTCCTGAAGCTCAGTCTGCTTTTGAGAACCTGAAGAGGTTGTACACCTCTGCATCTATTCTAAAACATCCCGATCCAGCCCTACCATACGTCCTGGAAGTTGACGCATCCGAATCAGCAGTGGGAGCAGTGCTCTCCCAACGTCAAGGGGTCAAGGCTCTTCTACACCCAGTGGCATTCTTTTCCCGTAAATTATCATCTGAAGAAAGGAATTATGACGTGGGTGACCGTGAACTTCTTGCAATTAAGGCTGCGCTGGAAGAGTGGAGGTATCTTTTGGAAGGAGCGGCTCACCCAATACTAATTTTTACTGACCACAAGAACCTAGAATATTTGAGAACAGCAAGACGCTTAAAACCCCGTCAGGCCAGATGGGCACTTTTTTTTACCCGGTTCGTCTTCCACATCACTTACAGGCCTGGGTCAAGAAATACCAAACCAGATGCCCTGTCCCGTATGTTCTGAAGAATCTGTGCTTCCCGACACCATCCTGTCGTCAGGAAACGTCCTTCTTTTACAAGAAGATCTGTTGTCCCGAATTAGGCAGGCCTCTGTGGGACTTCCCTCACCCCTGGAGACATCCTTACAAGTAAAGGACGGTCTACTATGGCACCAAGACAGGATCTTTGTACCTGAAAATGTGCGTGTCTCTGTTCTAAGCCTGTGCCATGATCATGCTTTAGCGGGACATTTTGGAATCAGTAAAACTTCCGAACTTGTACAACGTACCTTTTGGTGGCCTCACCTTGAAAAAGACTGCAGGAAGTATGTGGAATCATGTACTACATGTATTCGGAACAAGACCAACAGGACCAAAGCATGGGGTCTGCTTAAGCCTTTACCAATCCCAGATAGACCCTGGAAAATTATTTCAATGGATTTCATTTTCGAGCTTCCCCCATCTGAGGGTTGTACAGCCATCTATGTGGTTGTTGATCGTTTGTCTAAAATGGCACATTTCATACCCCTGGCCGGCACCCCGTCTGCTCCTGAGACGGCACGGATTTTCATCAAAGAAATAGTGAGGCTCCATGGAATCCCAGCTAACATTGTGTCTGACCGGGGGGTTCAATTTACCTCAAGATTTTGGAAATCTCTTGCCGAAACTCTGGAAATTGAGTTGTCCTTCTCCTCAGCCTACCACCCTCAAACTAATGGGCAAACGGAGAGGACTAACCAGACCTTGGAGCAGTACTTACGCTGCTTCTCTTCATTTTCTCAGAATGACTGGGTATCATTGTTGCCATTGGCTGAATTCGCCTATAATAATTCCTGGCACTCTGCTACTGGACAATCTCCTTTCTCTGCCAATTATGGCTTTCATCCATCGTTCCTGCCCAGCGAAATCCCGGAATGTTCTGTTCCAGCCGTTTCAGAAACAGTGACCTTCTTTGAAACTAATAACAAGCTGCTTCAAGAAGCGATAACAAAAGCGCAGGAATACAGTAAAAGAGCCTTTGACAGGAAGAGACGGGGGGAGATGGTCTTGGAACCTGGCAATCTGGTATGGCTGTCCACTACAAATTTAAAACTGGCTTGCCCATCAAAGAAACTAGGACCTAAATTTTTGGGGCCATTCCCAGTTAAAAGAAAAATCAACAATGTTGCCTATGAGCTAGAGCTGCCTGGCTCCTTCAGAATTCATCCGGTCTTCCACGTAACCTTACTAAAGCCTGCAATTCCTGACCCTTTTCCTGAGAGGAGTCCGGGCCCACCCGAACCGATGATGGTTGATGGGGAAGAGGAGTATGAAGTTGAGGCAATTCTGGATTGCAGAAGAAGAAGAAACAAGACCCAGTACCTGATCAAGTGGAAGGGTTATGGTCCAGAGGAAAATTCTTGGGAACCAGAAGATAACATTCATGCCAAGAGACTTATCCAAGCATTCAATCGTTCCCATCCCTCTTGAGCAGAGAGTCAGATCAGCAGTTCAAGGCAAGTTCCCTGAAGAAGAATAATATAAAAAAATATATAATTCCCACTTCAAAGATAGTACTTGGGATCAGGGAGAACAAGGGTTTTCCACTGCTTGTCCAATGTTTCTATATAGTAAACAGCATTGTCTCTGTCCTTGCTGAAGATGACTACGCGGTCCGCGTGAATGTGCCGACCATAAGTCCAGTCCTTGCGGCAGCCTTTATAACGATCAGCCATTACAGCAGAGCACTTTAGATATCGGTAGCCTCTTGGTACTTTCACATGGTCCCATACAAAGTCAGTGTACCAACATTCACGAGAGGCCTCAATCTCGTAAAGAAGTTCTTTAGGAACATAGGGATATTCTCAACCATAGTCAGCGGCGACCTTTTTGTGTGGGAGCCATTTCAACAGGGCTAGAGGTGGCACGGTGGCCTGATCTCCTGCTCCTGGGAAGACAATGGCGTCCGGAGACCTTCTCAATGGTGCAGGCTCCAGCGGCGGTAAAGGTGGCCTCAATGGTGCCCGGACATCCGCAACAGCAGGCACAGAAGACGCCGGAGCTGGCAAAGTGGGCGTAGGATCAGTCTCCTCCCTTGCAGTAGAGACTTCCACTCGGGGTGTAGTTTCCCCAGAGTCCATTAATGAAACTCCACCTAAACTGCGGGGTGAAGTTGCCGGGATTCTATCCCAACCCTTTTTTTCAAACACTTCATCCACATCACGATCATCTCCCACATCTGAAGATGAGTCCAACTCAGAACTATTATACTCCTCCGCCGGTAGATAACTGGCGGTGGAGACAGACACAACGTCCCTGAAAATGGAGGGTCTTTGCGGGCTGGGGTGTGGGGTGTGGGCTTCCCTTCCCTCTCCAACAAAGTCAATGTCCCTTTTCTCCCAGACTCCTTACCTTCCCCCGACGCGGATCTCCTGGAGTTCCCTCCGGCTTGAAGATCCGGTTCAGGCAGGCGCTGGGGCAGGCTTCGACCGCGGCCGCGGGAGGCCTTTACGTATCCCACCTTCCTCTTGGCGGGTGGGAGAGAGTTATCTGTTGTAACGGAGACAGCATCCGCGATCGATGACCTGCGTTGCAAGCTCCCCAATGGTCGGAACTCCATCCTCCACATCTGTGGCAGTCGGAGCGGTGCGCGTGAGCTTGGCCGTGGGAGTACTGGTTTCCTCTTCAAGAGTAGCGACACCTGTAAGGCAGTTGACCCGGTAACCCTTTGGTTTCTCAATCGGCTGGTCCACCTCAAAAAGGAACTCTCCGCACGTAGCACACCTTCCAAAAGGCCGAAGCTGCAGCGCCAGTCCTTGGCACTTAGGACAGAGCATGCCCAGGGCCTCCGCATCCCTGCTCGTATAAAGCGCGAAGTGGACCCTAGGCTTGAGCCGTATCCCTGTATCTGTCAGAGGGGCAGCAAAAGAAACAACGTCCATGGCTGTGGCAGGTGGGAACATCCATGGTCCCGGTGAAACAGAAATCCATGGGGCGGCAGACATGTTGCTTCTTCACTAGTTCAGCTCGTACTGTCCTTTGGCGCCAAACCACCACGTGCAACACAAGTTGGCGGGGGCTCCTCCCCCTTTCCTTCTCTTTCTGCACGTAGCTCGCTGGCTTTTCTATACTTCAGACATGCCCACGAACTACGCAGTTAGGAAATCCAGCATAGGTCTTGCTTGGCCTGTACCTCCATTTCTCTTACAAGTGACGCAGTTCACTTTTTCCCGAAATGGCCAGCCTCCACAGAATCACACCGGGGAAAAACATAAAGTCCAGGTTCAGGGGTAGCTGCAAAGTATATAATCCCGGACGAGCCCCCACGTGTAGCACACAAACCTTTTTCTCGCCTAGCTCACTTGCAAGTCAAGGCACACCGTGCTATATGCCCGTACCCTCCTGTTTGAGGATGTTAAGTGGTGTTCACAAATTTTGGGTCCTTCTTCCACTGGTTCTCTTCCCCAGAGTATGGGGTCAAGTCTCTATTTCTTCCCCCAAAGAAGCCAATATCCAGAAACACTTTAACTCCAACAGAGAGTTTCTTTTCTATTTGCTGCGTAGTAGATAGAGACAGATGGATGAAAGAAGGAATAGTGTGAGGGAATAGATCCAGGCACAACCAGTAACCTCGTAGCCACACGATCCCGAGTGGGTTTAGCTCACCCGGATAGTCCTCTCTCACAGTCCTAGCAGCTGGTGTGGAGCCCCAACTGTACTGTCACCCTATCCCCTCCAGGGACAGGTACAGGAAATCCTCTAACCTCTGTAGACTTTTAAGAACAGGATAATGCCAATGGGCACTCTACAGGTTAGTGTTCCTGAACAAGGAATCCTTCCCTCTGACAGGTCCCCAGGCCTCTCCCGAGACAGCAATCTTCAATTACTCATCTCCTCAGTGGGACCGATCCTCCCCTGGCTTCCTCATGGTCAGAGCGGGTACCCTCACCTGGGCACCCTGGGACCCTGGGCGAATTGTAGACCCAGTTAAAGGTACTGGGCCTACCTGGAACGTTGCAGCCTCGGGCCAAAGGTGCCCAAGACTTCTCGGCCAGTCATCGCACCCCCGAGGGGCACACCCCTCCGGCTCCTCCACTCCAACTCTCCTCCACTCTCCTCCTCGACTCCCCCTCAAAGATGGCATCTGCCCCTTATGTACCCTCTCCCGGCATACACAGCAGGCCGACCACACCCACTGTAACGCTGGCGTGTGAGAGAGATAGATAGAGAGTCAGAGTGTCATTTCATTTCAGTTAGATAGAGCAGGCAGGCGATTGAGTTAGCTTTAGTCAGTGTATTTAGTATATACAGGTGATACTCGAAAAATTAGAATATCGTGCAAAAGTTCATTTATTTCACTAATGCAACATAAAAGGTGAAACCAATGTAGCGCCCTCCTCACTCCCCTCTTTTTCTTCAGCTCGTCTGTCTCTTGTCTAGAGGTACGCCTGGCCTTCACCACAGGTGTCAGTGTGGTGTAAGCAAAGTTCTTTTACCTTCGGGTCAGTGCTGTACACCTGGAGCCTCCACCGAGAGTTACCTTGAACAATGTCTGTCAGGAAATGAGCCCCACACCATTAAAGTTCAACACTCCTTTATTCCTCTCGAATGAGCACAATCAGTTGAACTCCCTTGTAGAAACAGAACAGAAAAGGAGGTGTGGATGCGAGTAGGCCCAGACACAATGTGTTCTCCACTTTCCTCC
The DNA here is from genome assembly GCA_029206835.1 of Rana muscosa. NCBI lineage: Eukaryota > Metazoa > Chordata > Amphibia > Anura > Ranidae > Rana > Rana muscosa. The sequence continues at coordinate 92,734,664 of CM055118.1, read as the reverse complement.
CTGAAAGTGAGTTGCGGTCTCCGAGCGGGGGGGGGGATTTCCTTCCAGGCGGTCTCCGAATAGGAGGCTCACCCGTCACTGGCAATATGCTGCACCAGGTCTTCGAGTGAGGAGCTCCCCCCGGTCCATTACGCCTTCCGGATTCCGGATTCGGGTACCCAATCCCTGGGTACCCTAGGATCTCCTTCCCTCGCGGAACTCAGTGTTGGGCACTGAGCTCCAGACCTCCATCTGAGGCTAAAGGTGCCTGGCATGGAACACGACCTCCGGCTGTCCTCTAGGCCTAGGCCCGCCTAGAGAACCGTCATGAACCACCGCCCACAGGCTGAAGGTGCCCGGGACTCGACCCCGCGACAAAGATGGCCGGCCCCTTTATACCCTCTCCCAGCAAGCACGGCGGGTTCCCCGCCCCACTATACCACTGCTGAGGAAGGACAAAAAGGAAGCACGGCACACAGCAATGATTCAACCCCAGCCCAGGGCGACAGCGCCACCTGCTGGGCTGCAGGGAATTACACATCACTAATGTCTCTGCCAAGTTCAAATTACACCCGGGAAAGTACATACCTGCTACACTAATATATGAGATAGACTCATTGCATGCAAAGCAAGATAGTTCAAGACGTGATTTGTCATAATTGTGATGATTATGGCTTACAGCTCATGAAAACCCCAAATCCACAATCTCGGAAATTTAGAATATTGTGAAAAGGTGCAATATTCTAGGCTCAAAGTGTCCCACTCTAATCAGCTAATTAAGCCATAACACCTGCAAAGGGTTCCTGAGCCATTAAATGGTCTTTCAGTCTGGTTCAGTAGGAATCACAATCATGGGAAAGACTGCTGACCTGACAGTTGTGCAGAAAACCATCATTGACACCCTCCATAAGGAAGGAAAGCCTCAAAGGGTAATTATAAAAGAAGTTGGATGTTCCCAAAGTGCTGTATCAAAGCACATTAATAGAAAGTTATGTGGAAGGGAAAAGTGTGGAAGAAAAAGGTGCACAAGCAGCAGGGATGACCGTAGCCTGGAGAGGATTGTCAGGAAAAGGCAATTCAAAAGTGTTGGGGACTTTCACAAGGAGTGGACTGAGGCTGGAGTCGGTGCATCAAGAGCCACCACTAGTGTTGAGCGAACCCGAACTGTAAAGTTCGGGTCCGTACCGAACTTTAGCTTTTTCCCGAACCCGGACTTTGCAACAAAAGTCCGGGTTCGGGTTCGGCAATCTAATTACGCAGTTAGAAATGCTTCAGGGGCCAGCCAATCACCTTTTGATTAGCTGGTGTGCCCTTAGAAGCCATCATAGCCATGCCTACTAATGGCATGGCTGTGATTGGTCAGTGCAACATGTGACCCAGCTTCTATATAAGCTAGAGGCACACAGCACACACGTCACTCTGCTTCAGAATAGATAGGGAGAGGATCTTGTCTGCTGCTGCTGCTTTTAGGGAGAGATAGAAAAATACATGAGTCAGGCCTCGTACACACGACCGATTTTCTCGTCCAAAACCGTCAAGAAAAGTGCCGCGAGAGCTTTTTTTGTCGAGAAAAACGTTCGTGTGTATGGTTTTACGACGAGAAAATTGCCTAGAATCTCGACGAGAAAATAGAGAACCTGCTCTCTATTTTCTCGTCAGGATTCCAGATTTCCTCGTCGTGTTTCTCGTCGGCCTGTTTTGTGCCGAGAAAATGGTTCGTGTGTATGCTTTTACGACTCTTCCAAAAGCGCGCATGCTCACAAGCAACTATGAGACGGGAGTGCATCTTCTGGTAAAACAAGCCTTCGTAATGGAGAGAGCACATTCGTCACGCTCAAAATTATTGCATCTTTTAAATGTTCTGCATTGAAATCTTCGTTAGAATGTTACATAAATCAAAACGAGTGACCTTCTTTTGCTGCTGATATTCACACAGAGTTATGACTAGAGTTGAGCGGACACCTGGATGTTCGGGTTCGACGGGTTCGGCCAAACTTCGGAAAAAAGTTTGGGTTCGGGACCGAACTTTAACCCGAACCCGGACCCGAACCCGAACCCCATTGAAGTCAATGGGGACCCGGACTTCTAAGGACTAAAAAGGCTCTAAAAAGGTAATGGAAAGGGCTAGAGGGCTGCAAATGGCAGCAAAATGTTGTTAAGAGCATGGCAAGTGCTCTGCAAACAAATGTGGATAGGGAAATAACTTAAAATAACATAAAAAAAAAATAATAATAATAATAATCTTGACCTAGGAGGACGAGGTCCATATGGAGTAGGAGGTTGAAGTGGCGGTGGATGTGGCTGTGTAGGTGGAAGCGGCGGTGGAGGAGGATGAGGTAGCCAACACTGATTCAAAAATACAACAATGGCTGTGTAATGCCGGTGATGTGTCGAATTCTGTCCCCCGTCAAATAGTGTCCACCCTGTACTGCGCTTGCTCAGTATGTAGGACAAGGGGATTTCGAAAATCTCCCAAGACGAACGGCGCCTGCGTGGTGAGTTCAGGTGAAGGCCACACCATCCGTGGTTCAAGACGAGCCAAGTGAGGCCGTGCCCGAAGCGTGGCGATCGAACCGAGCCCGTGAGGGGCCCTGTTACTATGTGCTACCGTATGTCCACTTGGATGGTGGGGCTTGAACCTGCACTCACAGCGCAGGCGCCGTTCATCTTCGGAGATTTTGTGAATCTCCTTGTCCTCTGTACTGCGCAAGCGCTGCGCCTTCGCAGTATGGGCCGGACACAATCCGATGGCCGGACAGTTTTTGTCACAACACCGGTATACATGTCTATTCTGCACATGGTACGGACAAGTCCTGTGGGATCCATGCCTGGTTCATTTTAATGAACGTGAGCTTGTCCACATTGGCTCTGGACAGGCGGCTGTGCTTGTCTGTGATAACGCCCCCTGCCGTGCTAAATACACGTTCAGATAATACACTGGCTGCAGGGCAGGCCAGCACCTCCAAGGCATAAAGGGCAAGCTCAGGCCATGTGCCCAATTTGGAGACCCAGAAGTTAAAGGGGGCAGACCCGTCATCCAGTACGTGTAGGCCTGTGGACACATACTGCTCAACCATGTTGGTGAAATGCTGCCTCCTGCTAAGACGTTCCATCTCAGCTGGTGGTGCTGGTTGTTGTGGCGTGCTGACAAAGCTTTTCCACATTTCAGCCATGCTAACCCTGCCTTCTGAGGTGCTGCCGGTGCCCCGGCTGCGTTGGCGACCTCTTCCTCCTCCTCTGCCTTCGCCTTGTGCTTCCACTGTACACCCGCTGTCAGGTGGGAATGCCACCAGCAGCGCGTCTACCAGCGTGCGCTTGTACTCGCGCATCTTACGATCCCGCTCCAGTGAGGGAATTAAGGACGGTACGTTGTCCTTGTAACGGGGATCCAGCAGGGTGGCCACCCAGTAATCAGCACCAGTTAAAATGTGGGCAACTCGGCGGTCATTGCGGAAACACTGCAGCATGTAATCGCTCATGTGTGCCAGGCTGCCCAGAGGCAAAGAAAAGCTGTCCTCTGTGGGAGGTGTATCGTCTTTGTCCTCTGTATCCCCCCAGCCACGCACCAGTCATGGCCACGAGCTGGTCTGTGTGCCACCCTGCTGTGAAAATGCCTCCTCCTCCATCTCCTTCTCCACCTCGTCATCCTCCAGAACTGTTCCCTTTCCGCCGGACAATTGTGTACCTGGCGTTTGTTGGTGCAGGAACCCACCCTCGTAGCCACTTGTGAAAGACTACCCTGAAAGCCTTTGAAATGATCCCGCTTCCTCCTACTCCTCCTCATCCTCCTGTGCCACATCCTCTTCCATCATCGCCCAAAGCGTTTTTTCAAGGAGGCATAGAACTGGGATAGTAACGCTAAGAACGGCGTCATTGGCACTGGACATGTTGGTGGAGTACTCGAAACAGCGCAACAAGGCACACAGGTCTCGCATGGAGGCCCAGTTATTGGTGGTGAAGTGGTGCTGTTCCGCAGAGCGACTCGCGTGATTGCTGCAGCTGAAACTCCACTATCGCCTGCTGCTGCTCGCACAGTCTGGCCAGCATGTGCAAGGTGGAGTTCCACCTTGTGGGCACGTCACATATGAGGCGGTGAGCGGGAAGGCCGAAGTTACGCTGCAGCGCTGACAGGCGAGCAGCAGCAGGGTGAGAACGCCGAAAGTGCGCACACACAGCCCGCACTTTCTGCAGCAGCTCTGGCATATTGGGGTAATTTTTAAGGAACCTCTGGACCACCAAGTTCAGCACATGCGCCAGGCAAGGGATGTGCGTCAAACCGGCTAGGCCCAGAGCTGCTACGAGATTTCGCCCATTATCGCACACCACCAGGCCGGGCTTGAGGCTCACTGACAGCAACCACTCATTGGTCTGTTGTTCCATGTCCCTCCACAACTCCTGCGCGGTATGGGGTTTGTAGCAAAATACTGAAACTGAGAAATGGTTTTGATCACTTCCAAGGTGACAGCAAAGATTCATTCCAGGAAATGTAGAGACAGAATGTCTACTGATGTCTGAATAAGTAAATTGGGTTAATTGGGGGTCTGAGGTAGCGTTCTATTCATCTATTGTCAGTGTGTTAATGACCACCTATTATCTGTTACTTGTTGAAGGGAATGCCCCTGGAAAATGAGTTAAGAAACCCCTTGCATGGAGAATGATATAAAAAAGCCAGCTGTGGCAAAAATAAAGCGTTGATTTACTCCCAGAACTGTGTGTCGTCCAGTTACTGGGGGGGTAACAGGTTGCCTTGGATAAGTCAGTACTTCCTCAGCTTCAAGGATTTCCCAGCGGACGTTGGAGCTCCGCAACAGGGTTTTTCCCCCAAACAGGAAAGTTTTAAAACTGCCTGCTGTCGTTTACCCCTGGCTGTGCTGAAGTTGGTGGTGAAGGTGTTACACTGACCGGATGAGGAGGCGGTAGAGGATGAGGAAGCGGAGAAGGAGGAGTTAGCAACAGGAGGCAAACTGAAGCGCCCTGCAATCCTCGGTGGTGGAAGGACATGCGCCAAACTGCTATCTGCCTCAGGCCCAGCCGCCACTGCATTTACCCAGTGTGCTGTTAGGGAGATATAACGTCCCTGACCGTGCTTACTGGTCCACGCATCCATAGTTAGGTGGACCTTGCCACAGATGGCGTTGCGCAGTGCACACCTGATTTTGTCCCCCACTTGGTTGTGCAGGGAAGGGATGGCTCGCCTGGAAAAATAGTGGCGGCTGGGCACGACGTACTGTGGGACAGCCAATGCCATCAGGCTTTTAAAACTCTGCGTCTCCACCAGACGGAATGACAGCATTTCAAAGGCCAGGAGTTTTGAAATGCTGGCATTCAGGGCCAGGGATCGCGGGTGGCTAGGGGGGGTACTTCCTTTTCCGCTCCAATGTTTGGGAGATAGAGAGCTGAACGCTTCCATGGGACATTGTGGAGATGGTTGGTGACCCAGGTGGTAGTGTTGCTGGCAGATGCTTCCACTACAGAGGTGGATGAAGAGGCCGAGACTGCAGCAGAAGAGGAAGCAGGAGGAGCCAGAGACCTTTCCTGGTTTTTGAGGTGTCTACTCCACTGCAGCTCGTGCTTTGAACTTAGATGCCTGGTCATGCAGGTTGTGCTCAGGTTGAGAACGTTTATGCCTCGCTTCAGGCTCTGATTGCACAGCGTGCAAACCACTCGTGTCTTGTCATCAGCACATTGTGTGAAGAACTGCCACGCTGGGGAACTCCTTTGACCTGGCTTTGGTGTGCTCGGTCCCTTGCTGCGTTGGGCAGTAGCAGACATACTGTCTAGCTGACAGATGCTCCGCTTTTGCACCTTGCTCCCTCTTCTGCTGTGCTGGTGGCTCTGTGCGACCACCGCCTCTTCCTCCAAACTACACTGGTCACCTGCATAACGTTGATTCCATGTGGGGTCGAGGACCTCATCGTCCTCCACATCATCTTCCACCCAGTCTTCACCCCTGCCCTCCTTGTCTGTCTGCACAATTGCGAAAGCAGCAGCAGTTGGCACCTGTGTTTCGTCATCATCCGAGACGTACTGCGATGGTCCTCCCATGTACTCATCATGAAACATAAGTGGTTGGGCATCGGTGCACTCAATCTCTTCCACTTCTGGGGCAGGGCTAGGTGGATGGCCCTGGGAAACCCTGCTAACAGAGTCATCGAAAAGCAGAAGAGACTGCTGCATGATTTGGGGCTCAGACTGCTTGGCTGATTTGCAAGGGGGTGAGGTGAAAGACTGATGGACATGGGTTTCAGGTGCCAACTCTGTTCTTTCATCAGAAGAGTGGGTGGGAGACAATGTGAAGGAACCCGAGGCACTGTCAGCAACCCAATCTACTATCACCTGTACTTGTCCTGGCCTAAACATTCGTACAGCCTCATTAGGCGCGACAAAATACTGCCGCAGGCTCGGTCGCCTACTCGCACCTGAGGAAGGTGTTTCACTTGTGCGTGTATCTGGCACAGATCCACCACGTCCTCTCCCTGCAACAGGAGCTCCACCAGCAGCACCACGACCGGGGCCACCATGTCCCTTTGACCTTCTCCTCATATTTTCAAAATTTAGGATCTTGCCCTAAATGGGTGTTTTTGGAAGCGCAGAACGCACCCACAGTACGTAACCGCTGACTCGCACAGCTACAGAACTGCAGAAAATGCTATTCAAAAAAAATGTTGTCTTTTTAGTATAGCACAGTAGGAGAAAACTATATAGAAATTGTTTATTTCACACACCTCAAAATATGTATAACACACTGCAACCTTTTTTTGGTGCCACTAAACGGCGTTTTTTGGAAGAGCAGAACACACCCACAGTACGTAACCGCTGATTCGCACTGCTACAGAACTGCAGAAAATGCTATTCAAAAAAAATGTTGTTTTTTTAGTATAGCAACGTAGGAGAAAACTATAAAGAAATTGTTTATTTCACACACCTCAAAATATGTATAACACACTGCAAACTTTTTTTTGTGCCCCTAAACGGCGTTTTTTGCAAGCGTACATTAAAGTGCAAATTTTTTTTTTTTTTTTTTTTTTTTTTTTTGGCCCTAAACGGGTCTTTTTTTGCACGAGCAAAATAAAATGCTTTTTTTTTTGCCCTATGGGTCTTTTGGAAAAGAGAACAATAAAGTGCCTTTTTTTTTCCCCTAAAAGTTAGATTTTCTCTGACACTGGGCTCATGGCAGTGTAAAAAGACTGCACTGCAACACAAATAGGTAGAACTATGCAGATCGCTGATTTTAATCTCTGAATCTGGACTCCTATATAATATTCTCTCTCCCTGAAAGCACCAACACAGGAACCTGGCCCTACACTACACTATCTCTCTATCTTTTCCCTCAGATTGTAGAATCAGGACTACCGCTTCTATCTTTCTATCTCTCCCTAAAAGCAGCAGCAGCAGACTAGATCCTCTCCCTATCTATTCTGAAGCAGAGTGTCATGTGTGCTGTGTGCCTCTAGCTTATATAGAAGCTGGGTCACATGGTGCACTGACCAATCACAGCCATGCCATTAGTAGGCATGGCTATGATGGCTTCTAAGGGCACACCAGCTAATCAAAAGGTGATTGGCTGGCCCCTGAAGCATTTCTAAATGCGTTATTAGATTGCCGAACGCGAACCCGGACTTTTGGGCAAAGTCCGGGTTCGGGTTCGGAAAAAAGCTAAAGTTCGGTACGGACCCGAACTTTACAGTTCGGGTTCGCTCAACACTAGTTATGACTATTTTTTTTTAACCTTTTTCATGCTGCTCTTAAGAAGATTTATGTGTATTATATCGTGCAAGTTTTTAGGAATAATTTAAATGGTTATATTTTTCAAAATGATGTTAATTATAATTTCGCAATGTTTTGATAGTGATCTCCCATTTAATTTTGGAATCTATATTAGTTAGATTTTCCACCATGTTTTTTTGCAAATCAGATTTACTTATTCTTTTGAGGGGTTGATATCTGTCCCTTTTTTTGTCAGTCAAATGTATCTGCTTACTCCAAAGCTAGATTTTTAATTTTTACAAATACACATAGTCAAGTATGAACTTAAACAAAAATCACATTAATTCATGTTTCGAAATAAAATAAAGAGAAGGCAGCGCTGGAGAACCTGCTGCCATTTGTGCATCCCAGGGACCCCAGAGCACACAGCAACCCTGTGTGGACCCTAAAATTGGGAGCTTGAGAAGGCCAACATTTCTGAACACAATCTGATGCTGGCCTCCCAGAGGTCAGGAACAGCAGCAGGTGATATATATGTCCCAAGTGTGTGGTACTACAACAGGCTGCCTTCTGTCCGACCACAATGAAGCAAGGCCATCACTTCCTCTTCTTCCTGGCAACCTTCCCTGCAACCTTCCCTGAAGCCTTCCCTGCAGCCTTCCTTCTTCGTTTGGCTGGAGGCTGGGCCACTGGAGGAGTACTCCTGTCAGGAGGAGGAGGAGATGTAGCAGAAGGGGGTGGGGCAGAAGAAGAAGGTGGAGGTGTAGCAGAAGGGGGTGGGGCAGAAGAAGAAGGTGGAGGTGTAGCAGAAGGGGGTGGGGCAGAAGAAGAATTGGGAGGTGTAGCAGAAGGGGGTGGGGCAGAAGAAGAAGGGGGAGGTGAAGCAGAAGGGGGGTGGGGCAGAAGAAGAAGGGGGAGGTGGAGGTTGAGGTTGGGTCAGTTGTGCCACCTCACATATGGCGGTATTGGGGGTAATTTTCTCCATCACCCCCTTGTTGAGCAAGGTGATGAGCAGGGGCTCGCATAGGAGGCGTTGCTCCATGCTCATCACCTTGAACTTAGCCTCCACTAGGCCGGCAATGGCCTCTTCAGGGGATGTGGGCTCCTGGAGGGTGGCATGGGCCTCACGAATAAGGGCCATTGCTGCCTCACTCGTGCTCCTGTCCCTCCTGCCTCTTTTGGGAAGCCGGATGGGAGGCACCTGGGATCTGGTGCTTCTCCTTTGCCCTGCCACCTCCTGTCTGCCACTGGGCCTTGCCACCTCCTGGCTGCCACTGGGCCCTGCCACCTCCTGGCTGCCACTGGGCCCTGCCACCTCCTGGCTGCCACTGGGCCCTTCCTCCTCCTGCCTGACAGTTTCCAGACCCTCCTCCTGGCTGATTTCATCCTGTGTATGAAAAAGGGACATAGTTTAATATGTTGGTTTAATCTTTGCATCAAACTTTGTAATCCTGATTGAAGCAATTAGAATGTAAATCCATAAATCCTTGCTTTAAATTTACCACTACATCAGATTGACTATTTAGCACCCAATTAAGTGCAGACTAATGTCTACAGATCTTGATTTCACTTGTGGAATCCAAAATATTTTATGTTTGTCATCTTGACATATTTGTCAAACATTAAGTTTATCCCAATACATTTTCACTTAATACTATACCTGGCTCCAGATGGCCAAATCAGGATCATCCAGGATGGCTGCCTCCTCTTGCTCCAGAGAAGGCTCAGGTTGGCTGCAGGGAAGTCTGGGGGGAAGAGTGGAGAGTGATGGCCTTGTCTCAATGTGGTCATCCAGGAAGGACATCCTGTTGTAGTACCACAAAATTGGGACATAAACATCACCTGCTGCTGCTCCTGACCTCTGAGAAGCCAGCACCTTAGAGCGTTCAGTCCTGTAGGTACCTCTCAAGCTGCCAATTTTAGTGTCCACTTGTTTTGCTGTGGCTGTGGGCACCTTGGTCTGCACAAATGGGAGCAGCTTCTCCAGCGCTGCTTTTCTCACCCCTCTTTTGTTGTGGATGGGGTTTTTCGTCTCCCACAGAGCCGGCAGCTACCTTACCTGGTCAATAAATTCCGCCAGGAAATCCTTGTCGCTTATAAAGACATTCATATTGTATCTGCAAGTTAAATAAATTATATATAACTAATGTGAGGCAAACAGTCTAACCTCCTTAACATCCTAGTCACCATATATATCCTCCAACATTCTCAAGACAGTATAGGCCAACAATTTGTACAAGTCACAAAATCACATACCTTCGTTCGCACGTCCGTCACTTGAACTCCTCTCTCCGCACACCGAACGTACTATAGTCACATGTGTGTTTGCTATATACACACCACGCATGCGTCAAAATACGAACACGTCGCTCCGCACACGTCGCCCGCCCATGACGTTCTAACTAACATCTTTTCCCCGCCCCTTCTCTTTCAGCGCACAGACAGATATGGCGGAGTTACAGCAGGTGTCTGATAATTCCGCAACTAACGAGGAGGAGACAAGCCCGGAGACCGAGGAAACGTCACGATCAAGGAGGAGATTCAAGGCATCGAATATGTCTTTGGCGGAGATGGCGGAGATGGTGGACATCTTGCTCAAGTCTGATTATGATGCAAAGCATGGGCCGTATAGCAAACCAAATAGAAGGAAGGCCAAAATCCTCACTAAAGTCGTGAAGAGTCTGAAGGCGAATTTCGGGGTGAAACGCTCAAATGAGCAGCTCAGAAAGAGGTGGTCAGACCTCAAACTGAGGGAGCCAGAGCAGTTGAGCATAAAGAGAATGCTCGCTAAAAGTAAGTAAAATGTAGACTTTTCTGCTATTAATCTTTTTCTAAACTTACATGTTGCTCTTTATTTTGGTTTCTCATATTGGACTCCCTTCCAAAATGTAATATTTTGAACTTGGTTGGGCACAGTAATCGTTCGTTACGTTACCGACACTTCGTTCGGCCACTATCCGCGGTTTTGGCTTATTTTAGAGCCACAAAAGTAATTAGACATCTGCCATTTTTGCTCAAATATTGTGGCAAAATTTTTAGGCTAGATGATGTGTTTGTAAAGAGAATGAAATGCTAACTTTTATCAGTGTAAAGGAGAGGACACTCAGCAGCTGCTTCCACATCTGTACTTTGGAGCACTATAGTGTGGGCCACCAGACCCGCCTTTTTTGGGTGTCCCACACAGGTGCATCAGTGAATTTTTGTGGTGCCTCCATGTCAAATAAATTACATCCAAAGGTGAATACTAAACATATTCTTGGTCATAAATAATGCATTCTTCTTTAAATTCCGCCCAAACACACACTTGTACCACTCTTCCAAGCAATTTAGCCTGTTTTTATTTTAACATTGAGATTTACAGTGTGATAAATAGACCTTTTGTTTGATTCTCATAGGGGAGAGAAGACTGGGAGGAGAACACTCCAGGGAGCACATGCACCCCACAACTTCCAAGCAACCCCAAACTCCCAAAGACCCACAACCGAAAGATGTGCAGGAAGTTGAGGTGGAGGAAGGAGAAGTGCAGGAAGGAGAGGTGGATGACGTTGTGGATCTGGTCACCACAACAGGTCAGTATCTGTCACCACAGCTTCAGGTAAGAGATGTAGGCCTGCAGAGTTATAATACCTTTTTTTTTTTTTTTTTTTTTAGGGGATATAAATGTTGTGAAGGATAGTACATGGTTCTCTGCTGACAGTGCCCTCCGCCTCATCCAGCAAGTGATGGAATGTAGCACGGAACTGGACCTAATTAAACAAAGAATCCATGTAATGGAACAAACATTTAAAGACATTCTCGATGTTTTGGGGAGAATTCAATAAGCCATCCAAACACATTTGTTTTTACATGTTTGTTATTGCACTTTTTAGAATATTTTGGACAATCAAACCAGCCAAAAATTGAATCTGCACACAGTGTGTCAACATGTGCTATCTGCCATCAGGGGATATCCATGTACGTCTTTTGGGGGTACAACCCCTTCCTCGTATCTAAAGTCGGTGAACTGAGGAAGGGGTTGCACCCCCAAAACACGTCCATTGATCACCCCTGATGGCAGATAGCACATGTTGACAATAGGGATCAGGATTGTAAACTTCCTAGATGAAAAAAATCCCAAATGTGTGCATATTCAATTTTTGGCTGGGCAAGGGGTGGCAGGACCCCATATTAGGACGGGCACATAGAGACATAGTTTGTGTAAGTGAATGTCTCAGATTGCTCAGAGGTATCCAATGTTGTAATTTTTGGAATGCAACTGTTATTTTTGTATTTTCATAAGCAAAAAATTGCCGGGTTGTGGCCAGGCCAACCCAAAAAAACTGAAAAAACTAAAAATGGTGAGAATGTGCACAGAGTAAAATATTTGACCACAAACAACGTGTAGCTTCTTTTTATAATACCCTCTAAGCTTCTTTGGTTATTTTGTAAGGTTACATAGTGAAATGGTTGTTAGTTACTAAAGTAAAATACACTTGGCACTACAAATGCACTAAGACAAACTAGGAGACAGGAAAGAACAAATAATTAAAGGTTTAAACAAGCTTTTTATTTGGATCCTTAGACATAGGCTGGCATAGGAATTGCCCCCCTACCCGTGAAATACTCCATGTATTTGTCCCGAACTTCATGGGCATTTTGGGAGGGCAAGCCAGGACAGGCAGATTCCAGGCCCGGCAGGGGATTTGCAGGGGAAAGTCCAGCCTCTGGCAAAACTGAGGCCATATAGGAATTTGATTTTTGGCTCAGAAAGTTGTGTAGCACACAGCAGCATAATACGACATAGTTTATTTTGTAGTCCGCCAAGTGTATTGAAGTCATAAAAAGGCGGAACCGGCTGGCCATTATGCCAAAGGCATTTTCGACAACTCTTCGGCCCCTGGCCAGCCGGTAATTGAACACCCTCTTGTCTGGGGTCAGGATCCTCTGTGGAAATGGCCTCATAAGATGCCGTCCGAGTCCGAAGGCTTCATCAGCCAAAAAAACAAAGGGGAGTCCTTCAATATTCCCTGCATCCGGTGGCAATGCAAGGTCGTCACTCTGGAGACGGAGGGCAAACTCCGTCTGGATGAAGGATCCCCCATCGGACATCCGGCCATTCTTCCCTACATCAACATAGAGGAATTCATACCGTGCTGACACCACCGCCATCAGCACAATGCTATGAAACCCCTTGTAATTGTAGTAGTAGGACCCAGAACAGGGTGGCGGCACGATGCGGACGTGCTTCCCGTCTATGGCACCACTGCAGTTGGGGAAGTCCCACCGCGTGGCAAACTCCGATGCCACAGTCTGCCATTCCTGTGGCGTGGAAGGAAGCTGTGGAGTGAAACAAGATGAAATAATATTAGAATACAAAAATCATACATTACAAGGAAATTCTCTGAAAAAACATTAGAGGCCAACATCAATCAAATTCTACGTTTATTAAGGTGTTTAAAATAAGTATAATGGAAGGCTCATTTATCATATTCATCACCCCCTCTGATGGGCCATTACTATATTATTTTGGGGGGGGGGAGATGTGTTTGGCCACAGGATAGCATTGCAGTGGCGGTGCATCCAGAGTGGGCGCTGGAGCACTGCCCCCTCTCTCCTGTGCCCATCACTCAGAACAATACATAGGTTCATGCGTTGCATGAACCTATGTATTGTCTATGCCGCCCACTATTCAGGTGGATGGCCTCTTGTAAAGCGACCGACATATGAATAATTGCGGCATTTAGGGGGTTCAAATTGCATAGCAGAAACAGGTAGTAAAATAGTCTTGCACATTACAACCTGAGGGATGTAATTGGCTTCCTAAAAGTAAAATAGGGGACGCAGGGGGGGGGGGGGCATTCCTTGGGGAAACACTGGCAGGCTGCTCTGCCAATCATGTTCACCAAGTCTGTTTAATGGTAACATGATTGGCTGATGCAACATCAAGGGAAGGAGAAGACATCAAGGACAGAAGAAGGATGGCGCTGACCACAAGAAGGTAAGTGCAGGGCTGGGGGGAAACTGGCTGCATTAGAGGGGACTAAATGGCTGCATTGGAGGGAACAAAAAGGCTGCATTAGAGGGGACAACTGGGGGCGTTTAATAGGCACCAGAGCAAAAAAGGAGGAAGTTTATTTCCTAAATTGGGGTTTGAACCCCCAAACATTTGGAGCAACAGGCGCCCCTGCTGGAAAAGTTAGTGAAGGGAAATATTTATGGAGGAGAAAAAAGGGCAAGCTAAAGCTTCCAGCATGCATTACAATCATGGTAATTAGGGAAGGATGAAAGAAATACAATACATTAGCATACATGTAATACATAAAATGTGATGTTAAGGGAGAAAACTTACCCTAATATAGTCCTCCTGCAGGACTTGTATAATGGCAGAACAGGTGTCTGGGATTATGAGGCCCAGAGCCTGGGGGGAGATGCCTGTGGTGAACTTCAAGTCCTGAAGACTTCTCCCTGTCGCCAGGTAACGCAACGTGGCGATGAGCCTCTGCTCAGCACTGATGGCTTACCGCATAACGGTGTCCTTCCTGGTAATATAGGGGGACACCAAAGCCAACAGTTCCTGAAAAACGGGGTCAGACATCCGCAGAAAATTCCTGTAGTCCTCAGGATTATTCTCAACGATCTCCCGCAGCAGAGGCATATGGCAGAATTGGTCCCGCTGGAGCAACCAATTCTTGGTCCATGAACTCCTCCTCACACCATTCATGGACTGGTCTTGGTCCAAAACAAGCAGACCAACACCAAGCGCACGCACAGCACGAACTCGACGACGAGAACGTCCAGGCGACATGGCTAAGAAACGGTCGTCTTATCAGAACGTACAGAACAGAACGCACTTTAGAACAGCAAGGCCTATGAATAACGAACTGAAAATCAGAAATGAACAGGCAAGAACGCACTGTAAAACAGATACGACCTGCCTAAACGCCCTGAAAGTCAAGATACGAACCCACAAGCACAAGCTGAACCGCAGAAAACGATCTGAAAAGTACGAAGACTGAAAAGCGCGAATCGTCTCTTCCCAAACTTTTACTTCACACGCGGTAACACGAGATCAGCAAAAGCAGCCCAAGATGTGGCGCCAAGAAAAAAGATCTTCCCCTTTATAGTGCCGTCGTACGTGCTGGACGTGACCACGGAGAACAACGAGGAAATTGGAAATTGTGTACGCATGGAAAGCTTGACGAGAAAATCGACAAGCTTAACAAGAATCTCGTCGAAAAAAAAGACGTGTTTTTTACGACGAGAAAATCGGTCGTGTGTACGAGGCTTCAGTCCTGATTCTGGAATCTGAGGGAAAAGATAGAGAGACAGTGTAGTGTAGGGCCAGGTTCCTGTTTTTTGCTTTTAGGGAGAGAGATATATTATATAGGAATAGGAGTCCAGATTCAGAGATATAACTCAGCGATCTGCATAGGTTTACCTGTTTGTGTTGCAGTGCAGTCTTTTTACACTGCTATGAGCCCAGTGTCAGAGAAAATCTACCTTTTATCTGCAAGCTCAGTGCACCAGCACTGCATATATTACATTGAGAGATACACCGTTTCCATACTGTGGGTGTATTCTGCTCTTGGAAAAAGATCCATTTAGGACAAAAAAAAAAGGCACTTTATTGTGCTCTTTTCCAAAAGACCCATTAAGGGCAAAAAAAATAAAAATTCCATTTTATTTTGCTCGTGCAAAAAAAGACCCGTTTAGGGCAAAAATAAAAATAAAAAATTGCACTTTAATGTACGCTTGCAAAAAGACCCATTTAGGGCCACAAAAAATATTTTGCAGTGGAGGCGTGTGAAATAAACCATTTCTATATATTTGTCTTCTACTGTGCTATACTAAAAAAACAAAAACATTTTTGAATAGCATTTTCTGCAGTTCTATAGCTGTGCGATTCAGCGGTTACGTACTGTGGGTGTGTTGTGGTCTTCCAAAAAACGCCATTTAGGGCCACAAAAAATATTTTGCAGTGTGTTATACATATGTGGAGGTGTGTGAAATAAACAATTTCTATATATTTGTCTTCTACTGTGCTATACTAAAAAAAAAACATTTTTTTTGAATAGCATTTTCTGCAGTTCTGTAGCTGTGCGATTCAGCGGTTACGTACTGTGGGTGTGTTGTGGTGTTCCAAAAAACGCCATTTAGGGCCACAAAAAATATTTTGCAGTGTGTTATACATATGTGGAGGTGTGTGAAATAAACTATTTATATATAGTTTTCTTCTACTGTGCTATACTAAAAAAACAACATTTTTTTTGAATAGCATTTTCTGCAGTTCTGTAGCTGTGCGATTCAGCGGTTACGTACTGTGGGTGTGTTCTGCTCTTCCAAAAACACCCATTTAGGGCAAGATCCTAAATTTGGAAAATATGAGGAGAAGGTCAAAGGGACGTGGTGGCCCCGGTCGTGGTGCTGCTGGTGGAGCTCCTGTTGCAGGGAGAGGACGTGGTGGATCTGTGCCAGATACACGCACAAGTGAAACACCTTCCTCAGGTGCGAGTAGGCAACCGAGCCTGCGGCGGTATTTTGTCGCGCCTAATGAGGCTGTACGAATGTTTAGGCCAGGACAAGTACAGGCGATAGTAGATTGGGTTGCTGACAGTGCCTCGGGTTCCTTCACATTGTCTCCCACCCACTCTTCTGATGAAAGATCAGAGTTGGCACCTGAAACCCATGTCCATCAGTCTTTCACCTCACCCCCTTGCAAATCAGCCAAGCAGTCTGAGCCCCAAATCATGCAGCAGTCTCTTCTGCTTTTCGATGACTCTGTTAGCAGGGTTTCCCAGGGCCATCCACCTAGCCCTGCCCCAGAAGTGGAAGAGATTGAGTGCACCGATGCCCAACCACTTATGTTTCATGAGTACATGGGAGGACCATCGCAGCACATCTCGGATGATGACGAAACACAGGTGCCAGAGCCAATGTGGACAAGCTCACGTTCATTAAAATGAACCAGGCATGGATCCCACAGGACTTGTCCGTACCTTCTGCAGAATAGACATGTATACCGGTGTTGTGACAAAAACTGTCCGGCCATCGGATTGTGTCCGGCCCATACTACGAAGGCGCAGCGCTTGCGCAGTACAGAGGACAAGGAGATTCACAAAATCTCCGAAGATGAACGGTGCCTGCGCTGTGAGTGCAGGTTCAAGCCCCACCATCCAAGTGGACATACGGTAGCACATAGTAACAGGGCCCCTCACGGGCTCGGTTCGATCGCCACGCTTCGGGCACGGCCTCACTTGGCTCGGCTTGAACCACGGATGGTGTGGCCTTCACCTGAACTCACCACGCAGGCGCCGTTTGTCTTGGGAGATTTTCGAAATCCCCTTGTCCTACATACTGAGCAAGCGCAGTACAGGGTGGACACTATTTGACGGGGGACAGAATTCGACACATCACCGGCCTTACCCAGCCATTGTTGTATTTTTGAACCAGTGTTGGCTACCTCGTCCTCCTCCACCGCCGCTTCCACCTACACAGCCACATCCACCGCCACCTCAACCTCCTACTCCATATGGACCTCGTCCTCCTAGGTCAAGATTATAATTTTTATTTTATTTTTTTGTAGCGCACAGATCCTTTCCCCCTTACCTGCCTTTATGTTGTTGGCTCCTCGCAGGAGGGAGAAAGGCACACCGCACTACCAGCCCGTACCCTCCTATATAAAGAGGTTGAGCGGTGTACTTGACGGGCCGTGTCCACAGCCGGAGTCAAAACTCCTCCAGAGGATGATTCTCACCTCTACTGTAGGTAGAGGCAAGTCCTTTAATTCCCAGTAAAGTCAATGTCCACACCAGCTGAAATTACAACTCTTATTCTCTCATGGCAAAATAAACTCTACTCGGATAGAAAAGGTTAGAGCAAAGAAACAGGACAGCTTAAGGTGTGGAGGAGGTCCAGGCACAAACGTAGCACATTCACTTCACTGCTTAGGTTTCTCAAACAGTTTTAGGTGCACGGTCTCTGCCACAGACCTTGAGGTTGGTCTCTGCCACAGACTGGGTGTACAAGGCCCCTGCCACGGACCTGGAGAACTTTGGTCTCTGCCACAGACCAGGGTGTATAAGGCCCCTGCCACGGGCCGGGTGAATAAGGCCTCTGATACAGTCAAGATGACCTTGAGCTTCTCCTTCTACGAACCTAGCCCATATCAAGGGGAAGACATCTCTCCAGGGAGTCAACAGACCCTTCCTTCACCGTGACTCCCGCATCGGTCCATCAGAATGATCCTCCCTTCCCTGGAACATGGTCCCCTACACGAGGCGGCACCCTAAGACTCCTCGACCCTTAGCGGACTCCAGACGAAGGCTCTGGACTCCAGGCTTTACTCCCGCACCTAAGCCTCCATACCCAGGGCAGCAGGAACTCCAGGATAGTACCTCACCCCGGGCTAAAGGTACCCGAGATGGAACAGGAACACATGCACCCAGGCCGAAGGCACCTGGGCGTGGACCCCACTGGACATCAGCCCCCAGGCCAAAGGTCTGCCCCTTTTTATATGCTCTCCTGGCATGCACAGCAGGTTCCCCGCCCCGCTGTACTACTGCCAAGAGGGGACACAAAAGGCACAGCACTGTATCGGCGGTTCAACCCTAGCCTACCATGGCAGCGCCACCTGTAGGCCGCAGGGAACTGCACACCAATACTGTCCCCCGAGGACAAAATGGTCCATGAATCCTACAGAATTAGGGTGTTTGAGCCTATTTACCACTCAAACACTTCCCTTAAATTTAGCATCCCGCTACATTTTTATTTCAAAGTATTTTATTTTCCCACTAGCTTATCCATTAAATTGAATAATTTATTCCAGAAAGGGCGTATTCTGGGGCATTCCCACCATATGTGTGGCATCGTGCCGTTGAGTTTCTGAGGTTCTTAATGACTTCCCGTACCTCTTCTGCTGAAAAGGGGGCCTCCAGCATATATTTTTTTTTTTTAGGTTATTTTAAGTTATTTCCCTATCCACATTTGTTTGCAGAGCACTTGCCATGCTCTTAACAACATTTTGCTGCCATTTGCAGCCCTCTAGCCCTTTCCATTACCTTTTTAGAGCCTTTTTAGTCCTTAGAAGTCCGGGTCCCCATTGACTTCAATGGGGTTCGGGTTCGGGTTCGGGTTAAAGTTCGGTCCCGAACCCAAACTTTTTTCCGAAGTTCGGCCGAACCCGTCGAACCCGAACATCCAGGTGTCCGCTCAACTCTAGCCACCACACAGACGGATCCTGGACATGGGCTTCAAATGTATTCCTTTTGTCAAGCCACTCCTGAACAACAAACGACGTCAGAAGCATCTTACCTGGGCTAAAGAAAAACAGACCTGGTCTGTTGCTCAGTGGTCCAAAGTCCTCTTTTCTGATGAGAGCAAATTTTGCATCTCATTTGGAAACCAAGGAGCCAGAGTATGGAGGAAGAATGGAGAGGCACACACTGCAAGATGCTTGAAGTCCAGGGTGAAGTTTCCACAGTCTGTGTTGATTTTGGGAGCCATGTCATCTGCTGGTGTTGGTCCACTGTGCTTCATTAAGTCCAGGGTCAACGCAGCCGTCTACCAGGAGATTTTGGAGCACTTCATGCTTCCTTCCACAGACGAGCTCTATGGGGATGCTGACTTCATTTTCCAGCAGGACTTGGCACCTGCCCACACTGCCAAAAGCACCAAAACCTGGTTCAATGACCGTGGGATTACTGTGCTTGATTGGCCAGCAAACTCGCCTGACCTGAACCCCATAGAGAATCTATGGTGCATTGCCAAGAGAAAGATGAGAGACATGAGACCGAACAATGCAGAAGAGCTAAAGGCCGCTATTGAAGCATCCTGGTCTTCCATAACACCCCAGCAGTGCCACAGGCTGATAGCTTCCATGCCACGCCGCATTGAGGCAGTAATTGCTGCAAAAGGGGCCCAAACTAAGTACTGAGTACATATGCATGCTTATACTTTTCAGAGGTCCGATATTGTTCTAGGTACAATCCTTGTTTTATTGATTGAATGTAATATTCAAATTTTCTGAGATTGTGGATTTGGGGTTTTCATGAGCTGTAAGCCATAATCATCACAATTATGACAAATCACGGCTTGAACTTTCTTGGTTTGCATGTAATGAGTCTACCTCATATATTAGTTTCACCTTTAAGTTGCATTAGTGAAATAAATGAACTTTTGCACGATATTCTAATTTTTCGAGTATCACCTGTACAGGTCCTTCTCAAAAAATTAGCATATTGTGATAAAGTTCATTATTTTCTGTAATGTACTGATAAACATTAGACTTTCATATATTTTAGATTCATTACACACAACTGAAGTAGTTCAAGGCTTTTCTTGTTTTAATATTGATGATTTTGGCATACAGCTCATGACAACCCAAAAATCCTATCTCAAAAAATTAGCATATCATGAAAAGGTTCTCTAAACGAGCTATTAACCTAATCATCTGAATCAACTAATTAACTCTAAACACCTGCAAAAGATTCCTGAGGCTTTTAAAAACTCCCAGCCTGGTTCATTACTCAAAACCGCAATCATGGGTAAGACTGCCGACCTGACTGCTGTCCAGAAGGCCATCATTGACACCCTCAAGCAAGAGGGTAAGACACAGAAAGAAATTTCTGAACGAATAGGCTGTTCCCAGAGTGCTGTATCAAGGCACCTCAGTGGGAAGTCTGTGGGAAGGAAAAAGTGTGGCAGAAAACGCTGCACAACGAGAAGAGGTGACCGGACCCTGAAGAAGATTGTGGAGAAGGACCGATTCCAGACCTTGGAGGACCTGCGTAAGCAGTGGACTGAGTCTGGAGTAGAAACATCCAGATCCACCGTGAACAGGCGTGTGCAGGAAATGGGCTACAGGTGCCGCATTCCCCAGGTCAAGCCACTTTTGAACCAGAAACAGCGGCAGAAGCGCCTGACCTGGGCTACAGAGAAGCAGCACTGGACTGTTGCTCAGTGGTCCAAAGTACTTTTTTCGGATGAAAGCAAATTTTGCATGTCATTCGGAAATCAAGGTGCCAGAGTCTGGAGGAAGACTGGGGAGAGGGAAATGCCAAAATGCCTGAAGTCCAGTGTCAAGTACCCACAGTCAGTGATGGTCTGGGGTGCCATGTCAGCTGCTGGTGTTGGTCCACTGTGTTTTATCAAGGGCAGGGTCAATGCAGCTAGCTATCAGGAGATTTTGGAGCACTTCATGCTTCCATCTGCTGAAAAGCTTTATGGAGATGAAGATTTCATTTTTCAGCACGACCTGGCACCTGCTCACAGTGCCAAAACCACTGGTAAATGGTTTACTGACCATGGTATTACTGTGCTCAATTGGCCTGCCAACTCTCCTGACCTGAACCCCATAGAGAATCTGTGGGATATTGGGAAGAGAAAGTTGAGAGACGCAAGACCCAACACTCTGGATGAGCTTAAGGCCGCTATCGAAGCATCCTGGGCCTCCATAACACCTCAGCAGTGCCACAGGCTGGTTGCCTCCATGCCACGCCGCATTGAAGCAGTCATTTCTGCAAAAGGATTCCCGACCAAGTATTGAGTGCATAACTGAACATAATTATTTGAAGGTTGACTTTTTTTTGTATTAAAAACACTTTTCTTTTATTGGTCGGATGAAATATGCTAATTTTTTGAGATAGGATTTTTGGGTTGTCATGAGCTGTATGCCAAAATCATCAATATTAAAACAAGAAAAGCCTTGAACTACTTCAGTTGTGTGTAATGAATCTAAAATATATGAAAGTCTAATGTTTATCAGTACATTACAGAAAATAATGAACTTTATCACAATATGCTAATTTTTTGAGAAGGACCTGTATATGCATCCTAGGAGTTGTGTGTGTGTGTATATATATATATATATATATATATATATATATATATATATATACACTGTATTCAGTTTAGCTAGATTTCACTTCAGAGTGTTCCTGTGTTATTCTTGCTGCAGTATATTAAGTCAGTGTAGTATATACTGGGCTCAGTGTGCATGTAAACCTGACTGCAGACTATTGCTTTTCTATTACTGATAATACAAGCAGTTGATTGAGCTAATATGCAGTTTCTTAAGTCAGTGTAGTGTATACTGGGCTCAGTGTGCACGTAAAGCTGACTGCAGACAATTCCTTGTGTACCTACCTATTCCAATACATCAAATAAAGTACAGGCATACCCCACTTTTAAGTACACAATGGGACCAGAGCATGTATGTAAAACGAAAATGTACTTAAAGTGAAACAATACCTTAGGGTGTAGTGGGGGGTCAGGGGCTGTAGTGGGGGTGTCAGGAGCTGTAGTGGAGGTGTCAGGGACACACTGGAACAGGGTGGGCTATGCTCTCTGAGCTTCAGATCCTTCTACTGCAGCTGCAAAATGTCTGTACAGTACTTGTGAGGCACTTTATATACACTCGCCGGTATGTCCTTACTCGCGAGTGTATGTAAAGTGAGTGTACTTAAAGCGGGGTATGCCTGTATGTCTGGAAGGCCAACAAGGAGAGGCAGACACACACAGGAGAATAAAAAAGGGCAAGCAGGCTCTGTGTCTAGAGGCAACAGTGCTGGTCTTGGACACGGTGCATCCTCATCAGCACGTGGCCGTGGGGCACGCTTATCCTTTTTTTTGTCAGCTGGCCGTGTTGAGCCGCAACATGCTGAAGAGTTGGTAGAGTGGATGACCAAGCCATCCTCATCCTCCTCATCCTCTCTCACCCAGCCTCAGGGTACTTTGTCTGCCAAAGCGGCCTCTTCCTTCGGCTCGATGGCATCAGTCACTCCTTCCCCAGCCCCACCATGTCCTCCTGAGGAGTCCCCCCAACTGTTTGACCACAGTGTTGGGTACATGCTGCAGGAGGAAGCGCAGAGTTTTGAAGGCTCCGATGATGGTACCCAGCTTGAGGAAGGCAGTAACATGAGCCCAAAGAGAGGGGGTGCCCAAGAAGGACAGCAAACTGGCAGTCGTGTTCCCCCAGCTGCAGCATACTGCCAGTTTTGCTCCAGTGATACGGAGGGAGGGGATGATGAGGTCACTGACTCTACATGGGTGCCTCATAGGAGAGAGGAGGAGGAGGAGGAGGCACATCTCCAACGAGGCAGGATGCCCTCCAGGGGCCAGCTTAAGGGTAGCCAACCGACTGCATTACACCGCAGAGCTCCGCATGTGCAGGGGGCTGCGCGTTATTCCAAAAGATCTTTGGTGTGGGCCTTTTTTGAAACGTGTGCAGCAGATCGCACCTTTGCTATTTGCAACATATGTCTGAAGCGTATCTCGCGTGGTGAAAACAGCAGCCGCTTGGGCACCACATGCTTGACCAGACATATGTCGACCTGCCATGCAGTCCATTGGCAAGTGTACATAAAAGACCCACACCAAAGAACAAAGCGGACCTCTCCTTGCTCCTCATAAGCTGGGATCTCCAACCCCACTATACCTTCAGTCCTCTCAGAAACCTGCACAGAGAGGAATGAAGGTGTAGAATTAGGTGTGTCACTGCCAAGAACTTGGCAATCTGCTATCGGTACACCAATGTCAGATTGTACCAGGCAAATTTCCCTGCCCCAGCTGCTGCACCGCCGAAAGAAGTTCGCTCCTAGCCATCCACATGCCCGGTGGTTGAATGCTAGCTTGGCTAAATTGC
The DNA here is from genome assembly GCA_029206835.1 of Rana muscosa. Classification (NCBI taxonomy): domain Eukaryota; kingdom Metazoa; phylum Chordata; class Amphibia; order Anura; family Ranidae; genus Rana; species Rana muscosa. The sequence goes on along the minus strand of CM055118.1, from coordinate 92,711,359 downwards.
TAGCACTTCAACTGCTGCCTTTTCAGTTGGTAGATTCCGCCCCCTTCCGTGTGTTTGTGGAATGTGCCGTTCCTCAGTGGCAGGTTCCCAAACGCCACTTTTTTTCACGGAAGGCGATTCCGGCTCTCTACCAGCATGTGGAAGGCAATGTCTTGGCCTCGCTAGACAGGGCGGTCAGCGGTAAGGTACATATTACCGCTGACTCATGGTCCAGCAGGCATGGACAGGGACGTTACCTATCTTTCACGGCGCATTGGGTGACTCTGCTGGCAGCTGGGAAGGATGCAGGACAGGGTGCAGTAGTGTTGGAGGTTGTTCCGCCACCACGTCTCCAAAATTCTACTAGTGGTGATTCTGACACACCTCTCTCCTCCACCCCTCCTCTTCTTCTTCCTCCATGGCCTCTTCCTGTGCTGATTTGTCCTCGGAACCAGCGGTGCATAGGCATTCAAGGGGCTACGCAAGTACGCAGGCAGAAAGATGCCATGCGGTGCTTGAGCTGGTGTGCTTGGGGGACAGGAGCCACACTGGGGCAGAGATTCTGTCAGCTCTGCAGAGGCAGGCTCAGAGGTGGTTGACGCCACGCCAGCTGGTGGTTTGCAACAACGGCACCAACCTCCTCTCCGCCCTCCAACAGGGACAACTGACCCATGTGCCCTGTTTGGCTCACGTCCTTAACTTGGTGGTTCAGCGGTTCTTGGGCAGGTACTCAGGCTTACAGGAGGTCCTAAAGCAGGCCAGGAAACTATGTGGGCATTTCCGCCGGTAATATAATGCCAGTGCTCGGCTGGCTGACCTCCAAAAGGAATACAACCTGCCCAAGAACCGCCTAATCTGTGACATGCCCACCAGGTGGAACTCAACGTTGGCCATGCTGCAGTGGCTGCACACGCAGCAGAGGGCAATCAATGAGTATCTGTGCCAATATGGCACCAGGACAGGGTCAGGGGAGCTTGTTTTTTTTTTGCCACGCCAGTGGGTGATGATCAGGGATGCATGCACTGTCCTGTCACCATTTGAGGAGGCCACGAGGATGGTGAGCAGTGACAGTGCATGCATCAGTGACACTGTCCCTCTTGTCCACCTGTTGGAGCACACCCTGCGTGGAATAATGGACATGGGACTTGAGGCAGAACAGAGGGAGGAAGACGAGGACTTCCTTACCTCTCAAGGCCCCCTTCATCCAGACAGTGTTCCTGCTGACCCGCCTATCACACAGGAAGAGGACGAGGAGGAGGAGGAGGATTGTGTCAGCATGGAGGTGGAGCCTAGCACTCAGCATCAGCAGTCTTCAAGGGATCAATTACAGTCCCAAGAAACCCATGCACTTGTACGTGGCTGGGAGGAGGTGGCTGCAGATCATGTCGTCCTTAGTGACCCAGAGGACTCCGGACCGAATGCCTCAGCAAACCTACGCTGCATGGCCTCCCTTATCCTGCAAAGCCTGCAGAAGGATCCTCGTATTCGTGGTATCAAGGAGAGGGATCATTACTGGCTGGCAACCCTCATTGATCCACATTACAAGGGTAAGGTTGCGGACCTTATCTTGCCGTCGCAGAGGGAGCAGAGGATGAAACACCTTCGGGAAGCCTTGCAGAAAGGTTTGTGCAACGCGTTCCTAGAGCCTGGGAGGTTACAAATTCCTGGTCCAGGACAACGTGCTGCTAAGGCTTCGGTCAGTCACAGAAGGAGCAGTGGAGAAGGTGGCCGTCTGACCGATGCGTTCAGACAATTTTTTAGTCCGCAGCCCCAAGGTGTGATTGGTTCCAGCAACCATCGCCAGCGTCTGATTTACATGGTGCAGGAATACCTAGGGGAAAGATCAGACTTGGACACCTTTGCCACCGAAAATCCTCTGGGTTACTGGGTCTTAAGGATGGATCACTGGCCAGAGCTTGCACAGTTTGCAATTGAGCTACTGGCCTGTCCTGCATCCAGCGTTCTTTCGGAACGCACATTCAGTGCGGTTGGAGGCTTTGTAACCGATCACAGGGTGGGCCTGTCCACCGACTCAGTCGATCGACTGACCTTCATGAAAAAGAATCAGTGTTGCATCACCACCAGCTACCAAGCACCTGATGCTGATGTAACCGAATATTTTTTTTTTTAATGTCAGATCTCTTCAAGACTGCCTATGCTGATGCTGATTGACTATCCTGTTATGCTGAATGACTATCCTCTTCCTCCTCAATGTTCATGCTGATAGCTTGTAAGAACATTTTTGGTTATGGGCACCGCCACCAGTGGCTAAGGCCCAACTTTTCTGCCCCTGTTTAACAGGGGTGTGTAATTACAATTTTTGCTACAATACTTTGCAGCAGGGCTCATTCCTGCGCTCCAACTAGAGTATCTGTGAGGGATTGCAGTGTTGTGGCACCAGCACCAGTGCCTAAGGCCCAACTTTTCTGCCCCTGTTTAACAGGGGTGTGTAATTAAAATTTTTGCTACAATACTTTGCAGCAGGGCTCATTCCTGCGCTCCAACTAGAGTATCTGTGAGGGGTTGCAGTGTTGTGGCACCAGCACCAGTGCATAAGGCCCAATTTTTCTGCCCCTGTTTAACAGGGGCATGTAATTACAATTTTTGCTGTAATACTTTGCAGCAGGGCTCATTCCTGTGCTCCAACTAAAGTATCTGTGAGGGGTTGCAGTGTTGTGGCACCAGCACCAGTGCCTAAGGCCCAATTTTTCTGCCCCTGTTTAACAGTGGCGTGTAATTACAATTTTTGCTACAATACTTTGCAGCAGGGCTCATTCCTGCGCTCCAACTAGAATATCTGTGAGGGGTTGCAGTGTTGTGGCACCAGCACCAGTGCCTAAGGCCCATTTTTTTCAGCCCCTGTTTAACAGGGGCATGTAATTACAATTCTTGCTCTAATATTTCACAGCAGGGCCTGTTCCTGCGCCCACCAAGAGTAACTGTGAGGCCTTACAGTGTTGTGGCAACACCACCACACCGTCCACCACCAAAGGCCCAATTGTTCCGACCCTGTTCAACAGGGGCATGTAATTACAATTCTTGATTTAATATTTCACAGCAGGGTCTGTTCCTGCACCCACCAAGAGTAACTGTGAGGGCTAACACACCTAAGGCCCAAATTTCTGCAGAGTATATAGGGCAGGCCCCTACTTTCAAACATCCAACTTACAAACGACTCCTACTTGCAAACGGAAACGGAAACGGAAGAAGACAACAGGAAGTGAGAGGAAATCTACCCCTAGGAAGGGAAATTTTCTTCTGTAAGAGTTCCTTGTTTCACTAAAAACCACAAATTTTCTAAATCCAATTGTCATTGGGACAGAAAGTGAGATGAAATCTTCTGAACAGGTGCACAGACAGCAAAACAAATTTTACAGGGGTGATAACCCTTCCCTATGTTTTCCAAAAAGCTTAAAATAGATTTTTTGGCTGGAGCTACACTTTAAAAATGTACTAGTTCAAAATGACAAACAGATTCTACTTAATAACAAACCTACAGTCCCTTAGTGATTAGGGATGAGCTCGGTGTTCGAGTCGAACATAGGTTCCACTCGAACATCGGCTGTTCGCGCGTTCGGCGAACAACGAACGATTTGGGCCGTTCGCGCCAAATTCGAGTGACGCGAACGGCCCACAATACACTGCGCCATCGCAGTGTAATCCCGGCGCTGTGATTGGCCAAGCATGCACTGTGACCTTGCATGCTTGGCCAATCACAGCGCCTGCAGCGAGGAGAGCAATGATTGCCTGTGGCCAATTATAGCTGAGGGGGTTTAGTACACGCCCCACACTATAAAAGGCCGCCAGCGCGGCGGCCTTGTGTAGTGTGTTCCGGAGCAGGGAAAGTGAAGGATAGGCAGGGACAGTGTCAAATCGTGTCAAATCTATTCTTTGCTAAACCTTGTGTGTAGGGACAGGGAAGGATAGGCAGGGAGAGTGTCAGTGTCATATTCTTTGCTAAACCTTGTGTGTAGGGAGAGAGAAGGATAGGCAGGGAGAGTGTCAGTGTCATATACTTTGATAAACCTTGTGTGCAGGGAGAGAGAAGGATAGGCAGGGGACAGTGTCAGTGTCATATTCTTTGCTAAACCTTGTGTGCAGGGAGAGAGAAGGATAGGCAGGGAGAGTGTCAGTGTCAAATACTTTGATAAACCTTGTGTGCAGGGAGAGAGAAGGATAGGCAGGGGACAGTGTCAGTGTCATTGTTGCTAAGCCTCCTGCACATTATACACCTGAAGTTAGCCCGTATTGCTGCTTTTTCCTGGTGTGTTACACCAACAGGATTTTGCGGCACTTACAGCGGGCGGAGTGTGCCTCCTGACCATATTACACCTTAACTTAGCCTGTATTGCTGCTTTTTCCTGGTGTGTTACACCAACAGGATTTTGTGGCACTTACAGCGGGCGGAGTGTGCCTCCTGACCATATTACACCTTAACTTAGCCTGTATTGCTGCTTTTTCCTGGTGTGTTACACCAACAGGATTTTGCGGCACTTACAGCGGGCGGAGTGTGCCTCCTGACCATATTACACCTTAACTTAGCCTGTATTGCTGCTTTTCCCATTTCCCTGCAGGCCATTAGAATGTCTGGAAGGCAAACAAGGAGAGGCAGACAGTCAGGAGCCAATAAAAGAGGGCAAGCAGGCTCTGTGTCTAGAGACAACAGTGCTGGTCGTGGACGCGGTGCATCACCATCAGCACGTGGCCATGGGACACGCTTGTCCTTCTTTTCGGCAGCTGGACGTGTTGAGCCGCATCATGCCGAAGACTTGGTAGAGTGGATGACCAAGCCCTCCTCATCCTCCTCATCCTCTCTCACCCAGGCTCAGGGTACTGGCAAAGCAGCTGCCAAAGCGTCCTCTTCCCTGGTATCAATGTCAACATCAGTCACTCCTTCCCTAGACCAACCATGTCCTCCTGAGGAGTCCCCCGAACTGTTTGAGCACAGTGTTGGGTACATGCGCCAGGAGGATGCCCAGCGTGTCGAAGGGTCTGATGATGATACCCAGCTAGAGGAAGGCAGTAGCGTGAGAGCAGAGAGAGGGGATGCTCAAGAAGGACACCAATCTGGCAGTCATGTTCCAGCAGCTGCAGCATACTGCCAGATTGGCTCCAGTGATGAGGAGGGAGGGGATGATGAGGTCACTGACTCCATGTGGGTGCCTAATAGGAGAGAGGAGGAGTTGGAGGAGGAGGATGAGGAGGAGGCACATCTCCAACGAGGCAGGATGCCCTCGGGGGGCCAGCGTAAGGGCAGCACACCGACGGAATCACACCGCAGAGCTCCGCCTGTGCAGGGCGCTGCCTCTGCCCGTTATTCAAAAAGTTCTTTGGTGTGGGCCTTTTTTGAGTCGAGTGCATCAGATCGCACAGCTGCTGTTTGCAACATATGTCTCAAGCGTATATCGCGTGGCCAAAACATCACCCGCTTGGGAACCACATGCTTGACCAGACATATGTTGACCTGCCATGCAGCTCGTTGGCAAGCCTACCTTAAAGACCCACACCAAAGAACAAAGCTAACCTCTTCTTGCACCGCATCAGCTAGGATCTCCAACCCCACTATACCTCCAGTCCTCTCTGAAACCTGCTCTGAGAGGAATGAAGGTGTAGAATTAGGTGTGTCACAGCCAAGTACTTGCGGGCACTCTGCTAGCAGTACACCAACGTCCGATTCTAGCAGGCAAATTTCCCTGCCCTAGCTGCTGGACCGTCGAAAGAAGTTCACTCCCAGCCATCCACATGCCCAGCGGTTGAATGCTAGCTTGGCTAAATTGCTAGCGCTTCAACTGCTGCCTTTTCAGTTGGTAGACTCTGCCCCCTTCCGTGAGTTTGTGCAATGTGCGGTTCCTCAGTGGCAGGTTCCCAAACGCCACTTTTTCTCACGGAAGGCGATTCCGGCTCTCTACCGGCATGTGGAAGGCAATGTCTTGGCCTCGCTGGACAGGGCGGTCAGCGGTAAGGTGCATATTACCGCTGACTCATGGTCCAGCAGGCATGGACAGGGACGTTACCTTTCTTTCACGGCCCATTGGGTCACTCTTTTGGCAGCTGGGAAGGATGCAGGACAAGGTGCAGTAGTGTTGGAGGTTGTTCCACCGCCACGCCTCCAAAATGCTACTACTGGTTGTGACACACCTCTGTCCTCCACCCCCTCCTCTTCTTCTTCCTCCGTGGCCTCTTCCTGTGCTTTGTCCTCGGAACCAGCGGTGCTCCGTAGGCGTTCAAGGGGCTACGCAAGTACGCAGGCAAAAAGATGCCATGCCGTGCTTGCGCTGGTGTGTTTGGGGGACAGGAGCCACACTGGGGCAGAGGTTCTGTCTGCTCTGCAGGGGCAGGCCGAGAGGTGGTTGACGCCACGCCAGCTTAAGCCAGGAATGGTAGTTTGCGACAATGGCACCAACCTCCTCTCCGCTCTCCGACAGGGACAACTGACCCATGTGCCCTGTGTGGCTCACGTCCTTAACCTGGTGGTGCAGCGGTTCTTGGGCAGGTACCCGGGCTTACAGGATGTCCTGAGGCAGGCCAGGAAAGTCTGTGTGCATTTCCGCAGATCTTATAATGCCAGTACTCGCCTGGCTGAGCTGCAAAAGGAGTTGAACCTGCCCAAGAACCGCCTTATATGTGACATGCCCACCAGGTGGAACTCAACGTTGGCCATGCTTCAGCGGCTGCACACGCAGCAGAGGGCCATCAATGAGTACCTGTGCGACTACGGCACCAGGACAGGGTCAGGGGAGCTCGGTTTTTTTTCACCACGCCAGTGGGGCATGATCAGGGATGCATGCACTGCCCTGGCACCATTTGAGGAGGCCACGAGGATGGTGAGCAGTGACAGTGCATGCATCAGTGACACTGTACCTCTTGTCCACCTGTTGGAACATACGCTGCGTGGAATAATGGACAGGGCACTTGAGGCAGAACAGAGGCAGGAAGAGGAGGACTTCCTTGCATCTCAAGGCCCCCCTTTACCCAGACAGTGTTCCTTCTGTCCCACCCATCGCACAGGAAGAAGAGGAGGAGGTGGAGGATTGTGTCAGCATGGAGGTGGAGCCTGGCACTCAGCATCATCAGCAGCAGTCTTTTAGGGATGATTTACAGTCCCAAGAAACCAGTGGACTTGTACGTGGCTGGGAGGAGGTGGCTGCGGATCATGTCGTCCTTAGTGACCCAGAGGACTCCGGACTGAATGCCTCAGCTAACCTACGCTGCATGGCCTCCCTGATCCTGCAAAGTCTGCGGAAGGATCCTCGTATTCTTCACGGTACAAGGGTAAGGTTGCGGACCTTATCTTACTGTCGCAGAGGGAGCAGAGGATGAGACAACTCCGGGAGGCCTTGCAGAAAGGTCTGTGCAACGCGTTCCCAGAGACTGGGAGGTTACAAACTCCTGGTCCTGGACAACGAGTTGCTGAGGCTTTGGTCAGTCAAAGAAGGAGCGGTGGGGAAGGTGGCCGTCTGACCGAAGCGTTCAGACAATTCTTTAGTCCGCAGCCCCAAGGTATGATCGGTTCCAGCAACCATCGCCAGCGTCTGATATACATGGTGCAGGAATACCTAGGGGCAAGGTCAGACTTGGACTCCTTCCCCACCGAAAATCCTCTGGCTTACTGGGTCTTGAGGATGGATCACTGGCCAGAGCTTGCACAGTATGCAATTGAGCTACTGGCCTGTCCTGCATCCAGCGTTCTTTCAGAACGCACATTCAGTGCTGCTGGAGGATTTGTCACGGATCACAGGGTGCCCCTGTCCACCGACTCTGTTGATCGACTGACCTTCATAAAGATGAACCAGTCTTGGATCACCACCAGCTACCAAACACCTGAAGCTGATATAACAGACTAATTTATTTTCAAATGTCACATCCCTTCAAGACTGATGCTGATGCTGAGAGACTGTCCTGTTATGTTGACTGACTATCCTCCTCCTCCTCAATGATCCGATTGATGATGATAGCTTGGAAGAACATTTTTGTTTCTGGGTGCCGCCACCAGTGGCTAAGGCCCAATTTTTCAGCCCCTGTTTAACAGGGGTGTGTTATTACAATTTTTTATGCAATGCTTTGCAGCAGGGCTCATTCCTGCACTCCAACTAGAGTATCTGGGAGTGGTTGCAGTGTCGTGGCACCAGCACCAGTGGCTAAGGCCCAATTTTTTAGCCCCTGTTTAACAGGGGCGTGTAATTACAATTTTTGATGCAATACTTTGCAACAGGGCTCATTGCTGTGCTCCAAGTACAGTATCTGTGCGGGGTTGCAGTGTTGTGGCACCAGTGCCTAAGGCCCAATTTTTCTGCCCCTGTTTAACAGGGGCATGTAATTACAATTTTTGATCTAATAATTCACAACAGGGCCCATTCCTGCGCCCACCAAGACTAACTGTGAGGCCTTACAGTGTTGTGTCAACACCACCACCACCACCACCACCAAAGGCCCAATTTTTCAGCCCCTGTTCAACAGGGGCATGCAATTACATTTCTTGATCTAATAATTCACAGCAGGGCCCATTCATGCGCCCACCAAGAGTAACTGTGAGGGCTCACAGTGTTTTGGCAACACCAACATGTAAGGGGCAAATTTCAGCTGAGTATATACGGCAGGCCCCTACTTTCAAACATCCAACTTACAAACGACTCCTCCTTGCAAACGGAAGGATACAACAGGAAGTGAGAGGAAATCTACCCCTAGGAAGGCAAATTCTCTCCTGTAAGAGTTAATATGGGAAAAAAGTGTCTCCTCTCCACTGATGCTTTATCACCAATTCTTGTTTCAATAAAAACCCCAAATTTTCAAAAAACATTTGTCATTAGGACGGAAAGTGAGGTGAACTGTTCTGAACAGGTGCACACTGCACAGACAGCAAAACAAATGTTACAGGGTTGATAACCCTTCCCTATGTTTTCCAAAAAGCTTAAAACTAGATTTTTTTGGCTGGAGCTACACTTAAACAATGTACCTGTTCAAAATTACAAACAGATTCTACATAAGAACAAACCTACAGTCCCTGTCTTGTATGCACCGCCTGTATAGGGCTGTTCAGAGTATATAGGGCCTTTTTTATTTTGTGTGCGGGGTTCCCCTTAATATCCATACAAGACCCAAAGGGGCTGGTAATGGGCTGGGGTAGAAGGGGGGGGGGGGTCATGGGGTAGCTATGCCATTTTTCTTAAAGATTTTCATCCATATTACCGGGACCAGACATTACATTAAAGCCGCAAGCAGTTTTTAAATGGCTTTTTTTCCTTTAGAAATGTAATTTTGTGCAGGGACAGTTCTAAACACGGGAAACACGTGGCACTTCACAGGCATACTTTAGACACCCCCCAGGTACGATATTTAAAGGAATATTTGACTTTTTTTTTTCACTTTATGCATCATTAAAATGACTGCTCCAGAAAAACGGCCGTTTTTAAAACTTCTTTTTTGCATTGATACATGTCCCCTGGTGCAGAACCCGGGTTCCCAAACCCTTTTTAGGACAATAACATGCATAATAGTCGTTATAATTAGCACTTTAGATTTCGAACGTTCGCATCCATTGTATTTAATAGGGTTCTAAATTTCGTGCGAACTTTCGGTTCGTTCGCAGGTTCTGGTGCGAACCGAACCCGGGGGTGTTCGGCTCATCACTATTAGTGATTAAACACTAAGAAAGTGTGAAACTAGTCAGCTCTAACCAGAATTTTGTGACTTGCTGTGCTGTATTTGGATTTTTGAAGATTTTACATAATAAAGGCTTTTTATTGGAGTGCTGCTGTCCAGAAGACTTGATCTTTTGTTTTCCCTGTCTTGTTTGCACCGCCTGTATACTGCTGTACAGAGTATATAGGGCCTGAGGGCCCCACGCCTTTCCTTTTTTTAATTTGGGTGCGGGGTTCCCCTTAATATCCATATAAGACCCAAAGGGGCTGGTAATGGGCTGGGGGGGGGGGTACCCATGCCGTTTTTCTCAATGATTTTCATCCATATTGCCAGGACCAGACATTACATTAAAGCCGCAAGCAGTTTTAAATGACTTTTATTCCTTTAGAATTGTAATTTTGTGCAGAGACTGTTCTAAACACGGGAACACCCCCCAGGTACGATATTTAAAGGAATATTTCACTTTTATTTTTTCACTTTAAGCATCATTAAAATCACTGCTCCCGAAAAAACGGACGTTTTTTTTGCATTGATACATGTACCCTGGGCAGGACCCGGGTCCCCAAACCCTTTTTAGGATAATAACTTGCATATTAGACTTTAAAATTCACACCTTTGATTTCTCACGTTCGAGTCCCATAGACTTTAACGGGGTTCGAAAGTTCGCGCAAACTTTCGGTCCGTTCGCAAGTTCTGGTGCGGACCAAACCGGGGGGTGTTCCGGTCATCCCCAGTCAGGAACCATGAATCAGACGGAGACAGAAAATGCAGTAAAAATCACACCTTTTAATATAGTGGTAAAAATGGTACAAATAGTAAACGTAGTCAAAACATAGCCAGGGTTGGGTAAAATCAAAGCGGGTAGTCAGTGCAGGCCAGTAAATCAGGAATCTACAGATATCAGAATCAGGAATCAGAGAATCTACAGATATGTTGACTAAGACGAAGGCATGAGAGAAATGAACCAGGCATTTTAAATAGCCAAAAGGGGCTGGCTGACGAGCAGGAAATGATCACCAGGTGAGGCACTAGTGATGAGCCGAACACCCCCGGGTTCGGTTCGCACCAGAACCCGCGAACGGACCGAAAGTTCGTACGAACATTAGAACCCTATTAAATACAATGGATGCGAACGTTCGAATTCTAAAGTGCTAATTATAACAACTATTATGCATGTTATTGTCCTAAAAAGGGTTTGGGAACCCGGGTTGTGCACCAGGGGACATGTATCAATGCAAAAAGAAGTTTTAAAAACGGTCGTTTTTCGGGAGCAGTCATTTTAATGATGCATAAAGTGAAAAAAAAAAAGTCAAATATTCCTTTAAATATCGTACCTGGGGGGTGTCTAAAGTATGCCTGTGAAGTGCCACGTGTTTCCCGTGTTTAGAACTGTCCCTGCACAAAATTACATTTCTAAAGGAAAAAAAGCCATTTAAAACTGCTTGCGGCTTTAATGTAATGTCTGGTCCCGGTAATATGGATGAAAATCTTTAAGAAGAATGGCATAGCTACCCCATGACCCCCCCCCCCCCTACCCCAGCCCATTACCAGCCCCTTTGGGTCTTGTATGGATATTAAGGGGAACCCCGCACATAAAATAAAAAAGGCCCTATATACTCTGAACAGCCGTATACAGGCGGTGCTTACAAGACAGGGACTGTAGGTTTGTTCTTATGTAGAATCTGTTTGTAATTTTGAACAGGTACATTGTTGAAGTGTAGCTCCAGCCCAAAAATCTATTTTTAAACTTTTTGGAAAACATAGGTAAGGGTTATCACCCCTGTAACATTTGTTTTGCTGTCTGTGCCCCTGTTCAGAACATTTCACCTCACTTTCCGTCCCAATGACAACTGTTTTTGAAATGTGGTGTTTTTCTTGAAACAAGGATTGCTGACAAAGCATCAGTACAGAGGAGACACCTTTCTCCTATATTTATTCTTACAGGAGAGAATTTTCCTTCCTAGTGGTAGATTTCCTCTCACTTCCTGTTGTCTTCTTGCGTTTGCAAGTAGGAGTCGTTTGTAAGTTGGATGTTTGAAAGTAGGGACCTGCCGTATATACTCTGCAGAAATAGGCCCCTTAGTTGTTGGTGTTGGCACAACACTGTAAGCACTCACAGTTACTCTTGGTTGGTGCTGGAACGCCCTGCTGTCAACTATTATATCAGGAATTTTAATTACATATAATTGTTGAACAGTGGTAGTAAAAATTGGGCCTTTGATGGTGGTGCTGGTGCCACAACACTGTAAGCCCTGACAGTTACTCTTGGTGGGTGCAGCAATGGGCCCTGCTGTGAATTATTAGATCAAGAATTGTAATTGCATGCCCCTGTTGAACAGGGGCTGAAAAATTGGGCCTTTCGTGGTGGTGGTGGTGGTGGTGTTGCCACAACACTGTAAGCCCTCAGAGTTACTCTTGGTGGGTGCAGCAATGGGCCCTGCTGTGAATTATTAGATCAAGAATTGTAATTACATGCCCCTTTTGAACAGGGGCTGAAAAATTGGGCCTTTCGTGGTGGTGGTGGTGGTGGCGTTGCCACAACACTGTAAGCCCTCAGAGTTACTCTTGGTGGGTGCAGCAATGGGCCCTGCTGTGAATTATTAGATCAAGAATTGTAATTGCATGCCCCTGTTGAACAGGGGCTGAAAAATTGGGCCTTTCGTGGTGGTGGTGGTGGTGGTGGTGTTGCCACAACACTGTAAGCCCTCAGAGTTACTCTTGGTGGGTGCAGCAATGGGCCCTGCTGTGAATTATTAGATCAAGAATTGTAATTACATGCCCCTTTTGAACAGGGGCTGAAAAATTGGGCCTTTCGTGGTGGTGGTGGTGGTGGCGTTGCCACAACACTGTAAGCCCTCAGAGTTACTCTTGGTGGGTGCAGCAATGGGCCCTGCTGTGAATTATTAGATCAAGAATTGTAATTGCATGCCCCTGTTGAACAGGGGCTGAAAAATTGGGCCTTAGGCACTGGTGGCACAACACTACAACCCCTCACAGATACTGTACTTGGAGCACAGCAATGAGCCCTGTTGCAAAGTATTGCTTCAAAAATTGTAATGACACGCCCCTGTTAAACAGGGGCTGAAAAATTGGGCCTTAGGCACTGGTGCCACAACACTCCAACCCCTCACAGATACTGTACTTGGAGCACAGCAATGAGCCCTATGGCAAATTATTGCTAAAAAAATTGTAATTACACGCCCCTGTAAAACAGGGGCTGAAAAATTGGGCCTTAGCCACTGGTGGCGGCACCCATAAACAAAAATGATCTTCCAAGCTATCATCATCAATCGTATCATTGAGGACTCGGAGGAGGAGGATAGCCAGTCAACATAACAGCACAGGCACTCAGCATCAGCATCAGTCTTGAAGGGATGTGACATGTTAAAATCAATTAGTCTGTTATATCAGCATCAGGTGTGTGGTAGCTGGTGGTGATCCAAGACTGGTTCATCTTGATGAAAGTCAGTCGATCAACCGAGTCGGTGGACAGGCGCACCCTGTGATCCGTGACAAATCCTCCAGCAGCACTGAATGTGCGTTCCGAAAGAACGCTGGATGCAGGACAGGCCAGTAGCTCAATTGCATACTGTGCAAGCTCTGGCCAGTGATCCATCCTCAAGACCCAGTAAGCCAGAGGATTTTCGGTGGGGAAGGTGTCCAAGTCTGACCTTGCCCCTAGATATTCCTGCACCATGTTTATCAGACGCTGGCGATGGTTGCTGGAACCGATCATGCTTTGGGGCTGCGGACTAAAGAATTGTCTGAACGCATCGGTCAGACGGCCACCTTCCCCACCGCTCCTTCTTTGACTGGCCGAAGCCTCAGCAACTCGTTGTCCAGGACCAGGAGTTTGTAACCTCCCAGTCTCTGGGAACGCGTTGCACAGACCTTTCTGCAAGGCCTCCCGGAGTTGTCTCATCCTCTGCTCCCTCTGCGACGGTAACATAAGGTCCGCAACCTTACCCTTGTACCGTGGATCAAGGAGAGTGGCCAGCCAGTAATGGTCCCTCTCCTTGATCCGAAGAATACGAGGATCCTTCCGCAGACTTTGCAGGATCAGGGAGGCCATGCAGCGTAGGTTTGCTGAGGCATTCGCTCCGGAGTCCTCTGGGTCACTAAGGACGACATGATCCGCAGCCACCTCCTCCCAGCCACGTACAAGTCCACTGGTTTCTTGGGACTGTAAATCATCCCTAAAAGACTGCTGCTGATGATGCTGAGTGCCAGCCTCCACCTCCATGCTGACACAATCCTCCTCCTCCTCCTCCTCCTCCTCGTCCTCTTCCTGTGCGATGGGTGGGACAGAAGGAACACTGTCTGGGTAAAGGGGGCCTTGAGAGGCAAGGAAGTCCTCCTCTTCCTGCCTCTGTTCTGCCTCAAGTGCCCTGTCCATTATTCCACGCAGCGTGTGCTCCAACAGGTGGACAAGAGGTACAGTGTCACTGATGCATGCACTGTCACTGCTCACCATCCTCGTGGCCTCCTCAAATGGTGCCAGGACAGTGCATGCATCCCTGATCATGCCCCACTGGCGTGGAGAAAAAAAACCAAGCTCCCCTGACCCTGTCCTGGTGCCGTAGTCGCACAGGTACTCATTGATGGCCCTCTGCTGCGTGTACAGCCGCTGCAGCATGGCCAACGTTGAGTTCCACCTGGTGGGCATGTCACATATAAGGCGGTTCTTGGGCAGGTTCAACTCCTTTTGCAGCTCAGCCAGGCGAGCACTGGCATTATAAGATCTGCGGAAATGCACACAGACTTTCCTGGCCTGCCTCAGGACATCCTGTAAGCCCGGGTACCTGCCCAAGAACCGCTGCACCACCAGGTTAAGGACGTGAGCCACACAGGGCACATGGGTCAGTTGTCCCTGTCGGAGGGCGGAGAGGAGGTTGGTGCCATTGTCGCAAACCACCATTCCTGGCTTAAGCTGGCGTGGCGTCAACCACCTCTCGGCCTGGCCCTGCAGAGCAGACAGGACCTCTGCCCCAGTGTGGCTTCTGTCCCCCAAACACACCAGCGCAAGCACGGCATGGCATCTTTTTGCCTGCGTACTTGCGTAGCCCCGTGAACGGCTACGGAGCACCGCTGGTTCCGAGGACAAACCACAGGAAGAGGCCATGGAGGAAGAAGAAGAGGAGGGGGTGGAGGAGAGAGGTGTGTCACAACCAGTAGTAGCATTTTGGAGGCGTGGCGGTGGAACAACCTCCAACACTACTGCACCTTGTCCTGCATCCTTCCCAGCTGCCAAAAGAGTGACCCAATGGGCCGTGAAAGAAAGGTAACGTCCCTGTCCATGCCTGCTGGACCATGAGTCAGCGGTAATATGCACCTTACCGCTGACCGCCCTGTCCAGCGAGGCCAAGACATTGCCTTCCACATGCCGGTAGAGAGCCGGAATAGCCTTCCGTGAGAAAAAGTGGCGTTTGGGAACCTGCCACTGAGGAACCGCACATTGCACAAACTCACGGAAGGGGGCCGAGTCTACCAACTGAAAAGGCAGCAGTTGAAGCGCTAGCAATTTAGCCAAGCTAGCATTCAACCGCTGGGCATGTGGATGGCTGGGAGTGAACTTCTTTCGACGGTCCAGCAGCTGGGGCAGGGAAATTTGCCTGCTAGAATCGGACGTCGGTGTACTGCTAGCAGAGTGGCCGCAAGTACTTGGCTGTGACACACCTAATTCTACACCTTCATTCCTCTCAGTGCATGTTTCAGAGAGGACTGAAGTTATAGTGGGGTTGGAGATCCCAGCTGATGCGGTGCAAGGAGAGGTCCGCTTTGTTCTTTGGTGTGGGTCTTTGAGGTAGGCTTGCCAACGAGCTGCATGGCAGGTCAACATATGTCTGGTCAGGCATGTGGTACCCAAGCGGCTGATGTTTTGGCCACGCGATGTACGCTTGAGACATATGTTGCAAACAGCAGCTGTGCGATCTGATGCACTAGCCTCAAAAAAGGCCCACACCAAAGAACTTTTTGAATGACGGGCAGAGGCAGCGCCCTGCACAGGCGGAGCTCTGCGGTGTGATTCCGTCAGTGTACTGCCCTTACGCTGGCCACCAAAGGGCATCCTGCCTCGTTGGAGATGTGCCTCCTCCTCATCCTCTCTCCTATTAGGCACCCACGTGGAGTCAGTGACCTCATCATCACCTCCCTCCTCATCACTGGAGCCAATCTGGCAGTATGCTGCAGCTGCTGGAACATGACTGCCAGATTGGTGTCCTTCTTGAGCATCCCCTCTGTCTGCTCTCACGCTACTGCCTTCCTGTAGCTGGGTTTCATCATCAGACCCTTCGAAACGCTGGGCATCCTCCTGGAGCATGTACCCAACACTGTGCTCAAACAGTTCGGGGGACTCCTCAGGAGGAGGACATGGTGGGTCTAGGGAAGGAGTGACTGATGTTGACATTGATACCAGGGAAGAGGACGCTTTGGCAGCTGCTTTTCCAGTACCCTGAGCCTGGGTGAGAGAGGATGAGGAGGAGGAGGAGGGCTTGGTCATCCACTCTACCAAGTCTTCGGCATGATGTGGCTCAACATGTCCAGCTGCCAAAAAGAAGGACAAGCGTGTCCCATGGCCATGTGCTGATGACAATGCACCGCGTCCACGACCAGCACTGTTGCCCCCAGACACAGAGCCTGCTTGCCCTCTTTTATTGCCTCCTGACTGTCTGCCTCTCCTTGTTTGCCTTCCAGACATTCTAATAGATGGCCTGCAGGGAGATGGGAAAAAAGCAATAAGGGCTACCTTCAGGTGTCCTTCTCTGTCCCTTTACTTAAGGATTTCTAAATATGGTTGAGGATGATTGCTTTTGCACAGAATAGCACAACGACAATTTCCCTGACTGTCCAAAAAAACAAGGATTTCAAAGATGGTTGATGAGGAATGCTTTAGCACACTATAGCACAAGGAGAATTCCCTCACTGTCCTTCCCTGTCCCTAGAAACAAGGATTCGCACAGTAAAAGACACTGACACTCTCCCTACCTATAGTTTTCTGTCCCTAGAAAAAATGTTTTTTTAAAGCACACTATAGCACAAGGAGAATTCCCTCACTTTCCTTCTTTGTCCCTAGAAACAAGGTTTATCACAGTGAAAGAAACTGACACTCTTCCTTCCTATAATTTTCTGTCCCTAGAAAAAAATGTTTTTTTAAAGCACACTATAGCACAAGGAGAATTCCCTCACTGTCCTTCCCTGTCCCTAGAAACAAGGATTCGCACAGTAAAAGACACTGACACTCTCCCTACCTATAGTTTTCTGTCCCTAGAAAAAATGTTTTTTTAAAGCACACTATAGCACAAGGAGAATTCCCTCACTGTCCTTCCCTGTCCCTAGAAACAAGGATTCGCACAGTAAAAGACACTGACACTCTCCCTACCTATAGTTTTCTGTCCCTAGAAAAAATGTTTTTTTAAAGCACACTATAGCACAAGGAGAATTCCCTCACTGTCCTTCCCTGTCCCTAGAAACAAGGATTCGCACAGTAAAAGACACTGACACTCTCCCTACCTATAGTTTTCTGTCCCTAGAAAAAATGTTTTTTTAAAGCACACTATAGCACAAGGAGAATTCCCTCACTGTCCTTCCCTGTCCCTAGAAACAAGGATTCGCACAGTAAAAGACACTGACACTCTCCCTACCTATAGTTTTCTGTCCCTAGAAAAAATGTTTTTTTAAAGCACACTATAGCACAAGGAGAATTTCACTCACTTTCCTTCTTTGTCCCTAGAAACAAGGATTATCACAGTGAAAGAAACTGACACTCTCCCTACCTATAGTTTTCTGTCCCTAGAAAAAATGTTTTTTTAAAGCACACTATAGCACAAGGAGAATTCCCTCACTGTCCTTCCCTGTCCCTAGAAACAAGGATTCGCACAGTAAAACACACTGACACTCTCCCTACCTATAGTTTTCTGTCCCTAGAAAAAATGTTTTTTTAAAGCACACTATAGCACAAGGAGAATTCCCTCACTGTCCTTCCCTGTCCCTAGAAACAAGGATTCGCACAGTAAAACACACTGACAGTCTCCCTACCTATCCTTCTCTTTCCCTAAACTAAAGGAATCCAGGTTAAGCAAGAAAAAAATAAATGTCACTGTCCCTGCCTATGTTTCTCTTTCCCTGCTCCGGAACACACTACACTAGGCCGCCGTGCTGGCGGCCTTTTATAGTGTGGGGCGTGTACTAAACACCCTCAGCAATAATTGGCCACAGGCATCCTGCCTGTGGCCAATCATTGCTCTCCTCGCTGCCGGCGCTGTGATTGGCCAAGCATGCGGGGTCACAGTGCATGCTTGGCCAATCACAGCACCTGGATGACACTGCGATGGCGTAGTGCATTGTGGGCCGTTCGCGTCACTCGAATTTGGCGCGAACGGCCCAAATCGTTCGATCTTCGTCGAACGATCGAACAGCCGATGTTCGAGTCAAACGTATGTTCGACTCGAACACGAAGCTCATCCCTATGAGGCACTGTGGAACGATGAGTGCTGGCAATTAACCGACAGCTGAGCACTTAGAAGGGAGGGCTGAGCCCAGCCCTGACAGGATTGTCCAAAATAACTATTGTTTGTGTTGTTATTACAATGCTATAAAATGAATGTGTACAATTGATCTCTTTTAGCACTGCAGTTGACCATTTACACACTAAAAATAAGTAATTACCACATTCAACACTGGGTAATTGTTAAAAATTACACAGTGTCAAGCCCCACACTGCCCAATGATCCCAAAGTTATATTCAAAAAGGCACCACCCCGAGACATCTGGTAAAACCTAATGTTATTGACAAACCAGTACAACCATCTTTTTTGGGGGATCTGCGGGATATTTTTACCTTGTCACAGATGCCCTGTATGTAAAACCTGTGGAACCAATACTATTAGAACCCAGGCTTTTCATTCTACTATTACGAATCGTAGTTATACAGTAGCAATACAATCTTCATCACCTGCTCCACTAAGAATGATATTTATCTTTTACAATGTTTCTGTAATTTACAATATGTTGGAAGGACTGAAAAAAACATACAAAAGGGTTTTCATAATCATAGTTTATCAAAGCATCATGCCATTAAACATTATAGGGATCCGTCCTGTGTAAAACTGGTCGGTATAGAAAACTTTGTGCCACACTGGAGGGGCAGTAATAATGTCTGTGAGATTTCTAATTGAGAAACTTACTGAATTTACGAACTTAATATTCATTCTCCTTTAGGGCTCAATGTTGAATGGGACATCAATTGTTTTATTAATATTAGCTAGGATTATTGTTTATTAATTTTTATGATGTCCATTTAAATGTTATTCTGTATTTGTATTCATTATTTGTATTATTTTATTACTCTTCTGTTATTGTTGCTTATTTTCAGATTATATATATTTTTTTTACTCTTAATATTTTTCTGGATTTATTATTGGTTATATGATGTTTTGAAATTGTGTATTTGAATTGTATGGTGATTTTTAAATGTGTCTTTAGATGGTGTTGATATCTATACGGCATCAGCATTTATTTACCCTAATTTTATATTATTAACATTTTTTTCATTATTCATTTAGGTTTGGTTTAATATCTAACTATTTTTTATTATCTATCTATTTTCATATATCTATTTACATTTTAAGAAAATCTGGCCAGTTTGAATGGTTTTCTGAGCCTTTTTAGTTGTCCATGCTCAAGTAATATGGCTGGCAATCTTTGATTCTGATGCCTAAAGGTGGAAGCGTCCTCTGTTTCAGTGGCTTGTATGTTCTTGTATGCTCTGCATCACCGCTATACTCTGTTGCCCCAATAACGACATCCTATAGGTCAAAATGTGCCAGGCAGAGCTACAGTGATGACGTCATCAAGTCTGCCAAGGTGTCGATTGGGATTTGATGTACAGTTTACCATTTTACATTTGTGAGTAGTTTTTTTTATATAATAAAAGCTGGATTTTAATAATACTGCACTATAAGAGATCTTTTTCCTCATGCCTATCATTGATATATATTTACCATGTGGTGGATTTCTTCAGCTGTTGGGATGAACTCCATCTGATACCTGGAAGCCATTATCCATCCATCCAACCATCCATGTGGGTTCTTTTCCAAAGGGCACCCAGACCACATTTACTTTGAGGTCTGAAGATCTGGTAAGCAGTTTGTGACAGGTATTGCACACAAGTAGTGAAGAGTTTACTCTTAACACTCACTTTACACGCCCCCTTTTTCGTGAGGAGTTTACTTGCCTGCGGGCATACTGGAATTATATCTGCACGTGATTTTTTTTCTATGGTCATGGACTTTGCACTGAGCAATTAATGATTATGTGGGACTAAAAATGATAAATATTCGAATGAAAACATGCACCGTTCACAGTGTCTGCTGTAGCAATTCTGATCAATAGTATGTGCTAGTTCACACCAGATGCAGTTCCGTTCAGATCCGTGCGCTTTTTTTCTGCACAAAATGCATGCACTGTTTTTTCCATGTATTCCAATGGCTCTAGTTCACACCATGTAATCAGTTTCCGGTCAGTTTCTGCACCGGAAACTGACCGGAAACTGACTGCATGGTGTGAACTAGAGCAATTGGAATACATGTAAAACACTGTGCATGCATTTTTAGTGCAGAAATAAAGCGCACGGAACTGCGTCTGGTGTGAAGTGGCCATAAATGTCTGTTATAATCTTTGCTGTGCCAGGTAGGATTGTAATAGAGTTAACATTTTGGTAGCTTTCCTCAAAGAGAAAGTAAATTATTTAATTTCTGTTTTAGGGCCAGTTCACACCAGATACAGTTCCGTTTTTTCTGCACCAATACAGTCAGTTCCAGTCAGTTTCTGTACTGGAAACTGGCCAGAAACTGACTGCACTGTTGTGAACTAGTCATTGGAATGCATGAAAAACACTGTGCATGCATTTTTAGTGCAGAAAAAAGTACACGGAACTGAACTGCGTCTGGTGTGAACTAGCACTTAGAGCATTTAGAGATTCAGCTTAACAATTTTAAATTATAATTTCAAAAACATGACTCTTAGCATTCTTTCATTGTTGCGATAGAAATCAAGAGCTGCCAATAGCAGTAGTTTTTTGTTACCTCTTTAAGGAGTGTCGCTGAACCAACCCCCACCTAATCAAAAGAGCTAAAGCTGGGTACACACTATTAGTTTTTTCTGTTCAACCCAGTGGGTTGAACGAAAAAAAAAATGTCAGCTCTGATCGGAGCCGCTATACTAACTATACAAAGTTAGTATAGCGATCTCCCCCGCTGAGCTATTGTGTTCTGACAGGGGGACAGCCCCCCTCCAGAACACTCTGATCAGCGCTCTCTGCCATTGGCTGAGAGCGCTGATCAGGAGTCAGTCAGCTGCTGGTTTTCCATCATGCATGTCTGATAGAGGCCAGCCAAACGTCTGGCTTCTGTCGGACAGACGAACATACACATGGGCCAAATGTCGGACGTTTTTTTTTTAAACCGGCAAATGTCTCCCGACATTTGGCCAGTGTGTACCTGGCTTAAGGGATGTGAGGTAGGAGAGCCTAAGTGTTTTATTATACTTTAATGGACACTCCCTTTATATCAACTTTGCTAACTATAATAATATTTCCAGATGACACCGTTTTACAACTTGAAAACCAACATATTGCTGATCAGAAAGAAATTATGATTAGATAAAGACTATAAATGATATAAATTGGATGTATATAATGTTTAGAATTAGAAGATTTAATGTGACCAATTTGTTATAGCACAGGCATGTTTTGTCTCTGATTGTTATTTTCTTATACACTGGCATAGCCAGGTTTTACCCTACCTCATCATAGCTGGAATTATGACAATTGTATGAAACTTTACACTGTATCATTTAAAAACCAGACCTGTAGATGTGTATTGCTACTAAATGGTTTTACGACTGCCAATTATGACCAGGATTCATTAAAGCTTGTTTAGGGTTCTAGAGGATTTATGAATATTACAATTTTATGACAGGGGTTAATTAGAAGTCTTTTGAGGTTTTGCAGACCCTGAGCTAAGAAAAGTTCATGTATTCCATTTGTCCTGAATTTTTTTTGTCTTGAGCTGGTTGTTGCCGTGAGGTATTTATGAGATGTGTCAGCTCTCTGCCTGGCACCCTCAAAAAGTGTCTGGCTATCTTTTCGCCTTTGTTACACAAACTGACAATTCAAATTGTACAAAGCGGAATTGTAGAAACTTCTTCTGCAGTAAAAGAGCTAAGAAATGTTTTCTTCTGGTGCAAAGGGCAATAAGCTTTGACATACTGCGGTAATAAAGTGTTTACACACAAAAGTTAAGTTTCAAATCTTAAGTTGCAAGTAGAAGGACAAGGAGACTACACAAGTAACTTTTTTTTCACAGAAAAGATTGCAGTTCCTTTTTAACATTACAATAACATTGTACCACGAGGCAATTTTAGTACTAGGCAGAGATCATTTGAGTAGGCCTCTCTCTAAAGCTATAAATATCATGTCATGATGACCTTAATGGGCACAGGCTGATGAGAAAAAAATCAAACAAACCACAAATTCTAGGCAACAAGCAAAACCAGTTACTGAGCTACTAATGTTATCCCACAAACATCGCATTTGTGCTAAAAAAGCAATTTATTTTGACATGCCTTTTCTGTAATTTACTGCTGCCGGTACCAGGAAAGGGTACAATACGGTACATATTCTCTGTAACTTCTCTGATTCCTGCTTTACTAATCACATTTACTCGTACAAGGCAGTTTTGGATTTAGTAGGTAGCTGTACAAATCTTCTTAGCATTGATTGTTTTTATAGGGGTTCCCATATCGCCAGATCAATAATAAAAATGGGGTTTGGTGGACAGGTGCACTACAGCAGCAGACAAAAAACTGAAATGATCATCTCAAGGTTTAAAGCAGAACTAAACCCTCCTATCTGTTTGATTTTAAACTGCCATGACGCTGCACATATGATCAGTTATGACACCAGCCATTTGATAGTTTGACAGTTTGGTTGTAAATTGATGGGCTTAGTGCCACTTTAATGTTAGTGCTGCACAGCAGGAACCATAGAGGGGCCGTATCATATCTTTCGCCTTCCACACCCCAGACTGCAGTACTAGGTGACCTGTTGCTTTTCTGTCTCCAGTGTTTTTGCAATGTTTACATTCATATTCTGCCTCTACAGTTTTTTTGCCACATAGACAGTATATGCTACAAAGTAGGGATGGGCAAACGGTTCAGCCCGAACATTGGCTGTTTGCACGTTCACTGAACAACCGAATTATCACGGCGTTCGACTGATTTTTTTCGGCCCGCCGAACGACCACAATGCACTGCGCCGCCACACAGTGCATTGAAAGCCCTGATTGGCCGAAGCAATGAAAACTTTGCCCAATCAGGGCACAGAGCACTGTCAGCGCCATGATTGGACGCTGTCATGATGACTCTATCCAATCATGGGTCATTGCTGTTAGTCCCGCCCCATACTATAAATGTATTCTTTCAATAGTGGCCATTTTCAGTGTGATATCGGCTTGGCGAGAGATAGAACAGGGCTCTGTTCAGTGCTATTAGACTGTAATCAATAATAAAGGTAATACTGCGCTAATGTGAACAAATGAAAATATCGTGCTATTAGCAGCTAGGCTGCGACATAAAAAATATGTGAAACCATATCAAATAAAAAGTAATTAAGAAAAAATGTCGCGCACAAACATGTGAAAAGAATAGGACTCTAATGAGAGTTCCTCTAAAAATGTGAAAAAAATGAATTAACGTGAATAAACTTATATGTATATATACACCAAAATTAACAAGTGAGCAAATACAGGGACTCAACCCCTACTCAAAATATTGAAACTATGATCAAACAAAAGGAATATAAACAAAAAATAAAATAGCATGAATGCTACGAGACAGTATGCTAGACCAATGTGTGGTGTTTAACCACTTGACCACTGGGCACTTAAACCCCCTTAATAACCAGACCAATTTTCAGCTTTCGGTGCTCTCACATTTTGAATGACAATTACTCAGTCATACAACACTGTACCCATATGAAATTTTTGTCCTTTTTTTCACACAAATAGAGCTTTCTTTTGGTGGTATTTAATCACTGTTGGGTTTTTTATTTTTTGCGCTATAAGAGAAAAAAGACTGAAAATTTTGTAAAAAAATGTTTTTTTTTTCGTTTCTGTTATAAAATTTTGCAAATTACTATTTTTTCTTCATAAATTTTGGCCAAAATTTATACTGCTACATATCTTTGGTAAAAATAAGTACAAATTGGTGTATATTATTTGGTCTTTGTGAAAGTTATAGAGTCCACAAGCTATGGTGCCAATATCTGAAAATTGATCACACCTGAAGTACTGACGGCCTATCTCAATTCTTGAGACCCTAACATGCCAGAAAAGTACAAATACCCCCCAAATGACCCCTTTTTGGAAAGAAGACATTCCAAGGTATTCAGAAAGAGGCATTGTGAGTTTTTTGAAGTTGTCATTTTTTCCCACAATTCTTTGCAAAATCAAGATTTTTTTTTTCTCTTTTTTTTTTTTTCACAAAATTGTCATATTAGCAGGTTATTTCTCACACACAGCATATGCATTCCACAAATTACACCCCAAAACACATTCTGCTATTACTCCCGAGTATGGCGATACCACATGTGTGAGACTTTTACACAGCGTGGCCACATACAGAGGCCCAACATGCAGGGAGCACCTTCAGGCGTTCTGGAGCACCAAGGCCAATTCTGACATTTCTCTCCTACATGTAAAAATCATCATTTATTTGCTAGAAAATTACATAGAACCCCAAAACATTATATATGTTTTTTTAGCAAAGACCTTAGAGAATATAATGGTGGTTGTTGCAACTTTTTATCTCGCACGATATTTGCGCAGCAATTTTTTTAACGCGTTTTTTACGGAAAAAAAATGTTTTGTGCTTAAAAAAAAAAAAAAAACAGTAAAGTTAGCCCAATGTTTTTGCATAATGTGAAAGATGAAGTTACGCCGAGTAAATAGATACCTAACATGTCGCCCTTAAAAATTGCACACACTCGTGGAATGGCGCCAAACTTCGCTACTTAAAAAATCCCCATAGGCGACGCTTTAAATATTTTTACTGGTTACATGTTTTGAGTTACAGAGGAGGTCTAGGGCCAAAATGATTGCTCTCGCTCTAACGTTCGCAGAGATACCTCACATGTGTGGTTTGAAAACCGTTTTCATATGTGGGCGGGACTTACGTATGCGTTCGCTTCTGTATGCGAGCTCACGGGGACAGGGGCGCTTTAAAAAAAAAAAAAAAATTTATTCTTCATTTTACTTTATTTATTTTAGTTTGACATGTTTTTCCGCCCTAAACATTTTTTTGATCACTTTTATACCTATTACAAGGAACGTAAACATCCCTTATAATAGGAATATGGCATGACAGGTCCTCTTTACAGTGAGATATGGGGGGGGGGGGGGGGGGTGTCAATAAGACCCCACATCTCACCTCTAGGCTGGGAAGCCTGAAAAAAAAACAAAAAAAAAAAACAACAATCCTGGCTTCGATCGTAGCGGTGAGTCGGTAGAAGCACCGGAGGGCGGCGGGGGGGGGGACATCCCCTCTCGCCTCCCGTAAGAATGATCAAGCGGCGGAACAGCCGCTATGATTGTTCTTATGGTGTAGGGAATCGCCGGCTGAAAAAGCCGATATCTGAATGATGCCTGTAGCTGCACCCATCATTCAGATATCCCCGCACAAAGTCAAGGACGTCATATGACGGCCGGAGGGCGGGAAGTGGTTATTGCAGAGTATTGCCGGGCATTGCGGAGTATTGCCGGGCATTGCGGAGTATTGCCGGGCATTGCGGAGTATTGCAGGGCATTGCGGAGTATTGCGGTGTATGGCAGGGTATTGCGGTGTATGGCAGGGTATTGCGGTGTATGGCAGGGTATTGTGGAGGGTATTGCACAGGGTATTGTGGAGGGTATTGCACAGGGTATTGTGGAGGGTATTGCAGAGTATTGTGCAGGGTATTGCAGAGTATTGTGGAGGGTATTGCAGAGTATTGTGCAGGGTATTGCAGAGTATTGTGCAGGGTATTGCAGAGTATTGTGCAGGGTATTGCAGAGTATTGTGCAGGGTATTGCAGAGTATTGTGCAGGGTATTGCAGAGTATTGTGCAGGGTATTGCAGAGTATTGTGCAGGGTATTGCAGAGTATTGTGCAGGGTATTGCAGAGTATTGTGCAGGGTATTTTGCAGGGTATTGCAGAGTATTTTGCAGGGTATTGCAGAGTATTTTGCAGGGTATTGCAGAGTATTGTGCAGGGTATTGCAGAGTATTGCACCAGGGTATTGCAGAGTATTGCACCAGGGTATTGCAGAGTATTGCACCAGGGTATTGCAGAGTATTGCACCAGGGTATTGCAGAGTATTGCACCAGGGTATTGCAGAGTATTGCACCAGGGTATTTTGCAGAGTATTGGCAGGGTGTATTGCAGAGTATTGGCAGGGTATAGCACAGGGATGGCTGAGCAGGGATGGATGGATGGATGGATCTGTGACTGCAATTGTCACAGATCCAGCCCACAGTGCTGCTGCTGCCATCCGCTCCCTCCCCCTCCCCTCTCACACTGTACCGATCGGTACAGAGAGGGGAGGGAGGAACCGGCGTCATCAAATGACGCCGGTCTGTTTACAAGTGATTGCTCCGTCATTTGACGGAGCGATCACGTGGTAAACGGCCGCTATCAGCGGCGATTTACCGCGATTCGTGATCCGCCGGGTCCTCTGGACCCGGCGGTCACGGAGTTTCCCGTGTGCGCGCCCCAGGGGGCGCGCGGGAGCGCGATTCTGGGAGGACGTTATATAACGTCCTCCCAGAGTTAAGCAACCACCCTGCCGCCGTTATTTGTCGGCAGGTGGTTGTTAAGTGGTTAAAGCACAAATTACTAATATATGGACTAATATATGATGTTAGTATAAAGCATAAATGACTCAATGCTGTTATCAATTGTTACTGTAATAGTGCTCTAAATATTGAAAAGACAACAATGGGAAAGTCCATTCCTTAAGGTTCAGGAAAGGTCCAATGCAACAAACAGTTCCAATACAACAAACAGTTGCTTCAGATGAAAAAAGCAGGGGGTTGTGAAGAGATGTTGAGAAAGGGTAGTGCCCAGGATAGATCCACAGAAAACGTAGGAGAACTGCATCCACCACGGTGTATAGGGAATCAAGATGGGTACCTTACCGCAAAAGGTGGACCTCCACTATGGCAAGGTCAGAAAAGCCTGCAGATATCACCCTCTGCGGGGTATTGGTGCTGATCCTGGGGGTGTCACGACTCCGAGGTCCTTATATTCCCTCTGCCTCTTATTGTACTGTTTCCTCCACTGGTGGCTGATATGATCCAATTGTTAAAAAGAACCAACAGACCTCTGGTGTCGATACCAAAAAAGAAGAGGGGGGGGACTCGGATAGTGTATTACCTCAAAACAGCTTTATTCCGATCATCAAGGTACAAAGAGGAATACAAGGTTCCTAAAACTGGTTTAAAAATTGCCGGCATAAAAAGTCCTAGCGTTCGCCCGTGCTTCCGGGGTCACGTGATAATAGTGACGTCAGCGCGTAGCACCGCCCTCTTAGACTGTAATGCCTCGTACACATGACCGTTTTTTCCGACGAGAAAACAGCTATGAAAGATTTTGGCCGGGAATCCCGGCCGTGTGTATGCTCCATCGCAGTTTTTCCGACGGGAAAACTGCTGGATAAAAAAAAAGAGAGCAGGATCTCTTTTTTCCCATCAGGAAAAAATCCTGGTGGGAAAACCGTTCGTCTGTATGCTTTTCCGAGGGGAAAAAAAACGCTCATGCTCTGAAACAATTCGACGCATGCTCGGAAGTCTTTTACGTCACCGCGTTCTTGGCAGTCAAAAGTTCACCGGACTTTTGTCTGAGCGTGTGTATGCAAGGCAGGCTTGAGAGGAATTCTTTCGGGAAAACCATCGTTTTTTTTATCCCACGGAAAAACCGGCAGTGTGTACTACATTAGTGATCTATACTGATTCTATTGTCAGTGCAGAATATCAGTTTGTGAATCTAGGCATAGTTCAGTGTGAGTGTAGTGCAACCATTCATATTTCCATTAGTGTGAATGTAGGGATAGTTCAGTCAGTGTGAGTGTAGTGATCATTTAACACAATATATTTCATTGCGTTACTGCAAGTTTAACGTTGGATATTTCAGTACGTTACATGCCGTTTAACGCAGTACATTTCTGTGCGTTACTGCACGCTTAACGCAGTAAATTTCAGTGCATTATCTTCTGTTTAACACAGTATCGTTCAGTGCGTTATTGCAAGTTTAACGCTGTATATTGCAGTGCGTTACCTTCCATTTAACACAGTACATTTCTGTGCGTTATTGCATGTTTGACGCAGTATATTGCAGTGCATCAGTGAAGTTTTACTGCAGTATAATATAGTGTAGGGCTCAAAATTTCAATTCCTAAGCTACTAGTTAGGCCTCAAGGGTTATTCACCACCAGTTGCCCCACCCAACCCCTACCCTGCCTAGCCCCTAAACACGCCCTCATAAATTATCTCATGAAATTACACTCAAATGTTTTGTGCAGAATTAAGTTATAAAAATTATTATTAACAACTTTATCAGTGCAACCTCCCCTGTGCCCAACAATGCTGTATCCATCAATGCCGCTTCACCTGTGCCCAACAATGCAGCTTCACCTAAGCCCAACAATGCCGCCTACCTGTGCCCAACAATGCCGCCTACCTGTGCCCAACAATGCCGCCTATCTGTGCCCAACAATGCAGCCTAACTGTGCCCAACAATGCCGCCTCACCTTTTTCCATAATGCAGCCTGCCTGTGTCCCTCAATGCAGCCTACCTGTGTCCATCAATGCAGTCTGCCTGTGTCCATCAATGCAGCCTCACCTGTGTCCATCAATTCAGCCTACAGTACCTGTGTCCATCAATGAAGCCTACCTGTGTCTATCAATGCAGCCTCACCTGTGTCCATCATGCAGCCTCACCTGTGTCCATCATGCAGCCTGCCTGTGTGCATCAATGCAGCCTACCTGAGTCAATCATGCAGCCTCACCTGTGTCCATCATGCAGCCTCACCTGTGTCCATCAAGCGGCCTACCTGTGTCCACCACTTTCCATTGATTAAAGTGCATCCATGTACAAATTTCCACATGTATATTACATTGTGTTAATAAGCACCCCCCCCCCCCCATCATGTCTGGAAGGACAAAGAGGAGAGGCAGACATTCCCATGGAACTGTAAGGGGGCCAGCAGCATATGTGTCCACAGGCAAAGGTGGACATGGTCAGTCCTCTGGCATGGCATAATTTCCTCTGTTTAGTTATGTTGCCCGTGCTATCCAGCCACAGCATGCAGAGGAGCTGGTGGACTGGCTTACTAAACCATCCTCATCCTCCTCATCCTCCGTCACCCAAGCAGAGACTAGTGCACAGTCCACTGCAGCTGCCAGAGTGGCTAAACCTGCCTCCTTTTAAACAGCTATTCCTGCCATAGCCCCAGCATCAGGCATGGAGGAGTCAGCTGAGTTATTTGAATACAGCGTCAGCCACTTGCTCCTTGAGGATGCACACAAATTACTTGATTCAGATGTTGGTTCTGAGGTTGAGTAAGGCAGGAACATGAGCCTACAGAGAGGGGAGAACACTGGTACACAAATTGGCAGTCATGTTCCTCCAGCCGCAGCGTATTGCCAAGTTGTCTCCAGTGGTAATGAGGATGGAGGAGATGATGATGTGGAGGTCACTGACGTGGCTTGGGTGCCAGATAGAGCAGAGGAGGAAAGTGAGGGTGAGGCAATGAGGCAGCCATCATGGAAGAGTAGCGAGCAGCCACCCTATTCAATCACATTGTGAAGCTGTTATCGCCCGGCCCACTTCCCACAGCTCAACTGTTTGGGCCTTTTTTAGCACATGTGTAGATGATCCCACTGTTGCAATTTGAAAAAAATTGTCTCAAGCACATCAAACATGCCCAAAACACCAGCCATTTGGGTACCACATGCTTGACAAGGCATTTAACCTCCCATCACTCTGTACTAAAATGGCGTAGGGGCCCCCCTCAAAATCCATACCAGACCCTTTAGCTCTGTAATGGATTTTAAGGGGAACTCTGCGCCAAAATAAAAAAAAATAGTGTGGGGTTCCCCCCCAAAAAACCATACCAGACCATTATCCGAGCACACAACCTGGCAGGCCTCAGGAAAAGAGGGGGGGGGGGGACGAGAGAGCGCCACCCCCTCCTGAACAGTACCAGGCCACATGCCCTCAACATGGGGAGGATGTCCCCATGTTGATGGGGACAAGGGCCTCATCCCCACAACCCTTGCCCGGTGGTTGTGGGGGTCTGCGTGTGGGGGGCTTATCGGAATCTGGAAGCCCCCTTTAACAAATTCATTATAGCCGCGGGTAGTTTTAAATGACTTTTTTTCCTTTAGAAATGTCATTTTGTGCAGGGACTGTTTTAAACACGGGAAACATGCGCCACTTTACAGGCATACTATAGACGCCCCCCAGGTATGAAATTTAAAGGAATATTTCACTTTTATTGTTTCACTTTAAGCATTATTAAATCAATGCTCCCGAAAAAACTTCAGTTTTTAAAACTTTTTTTTGCATTGATACATGTCCCCTAAGGCAGGACCCAGGTCCCCAAACACTTTTTATGACAATAACTTGCATATTAACCTTTAAAATTAGCACTTTTGATTTCTCCCATAGACTTTTAAAGGGTGTTCAGCGGCTTTCGAATTTGCCGCGAACACCCCAAATTGTTCCCTATTCGGCGAACGGGCGAACAGCCAATGTTCGAGTCGAACTCGTGTTCGACCCGAACATAAAGCTCATCCCTATTGATGGGCACTGATGAGGCTGCATTTGATGAGCACTGATAAGGCTGCATTTGATGGGTACTGATAAGGCTGCATTCGATGGGCACTGATGAGACTGCATTTGATGGGCACTAATAAGATGACCACGCCCATGTTTGGGGCGCCAGAAATATTTCTGCACACAGGCATCTGTGACCCTAGGATCTGTCCTGCTGACAATGCTGCTGTCCAAAGAATTTTGCCTACTACTTTATCAAGAATGCAGACACCCTAAGACAGAAAGTGTGTTACTGGCAGGATCACCAGGTGAAATAAAAGGAAAAAATCCTAAAAAATAAAACAAATGCAGGCATCATATCTAATGATTGATAAACTGCAATATATCACATTTTTGGGTTTAAAACTGCTTTCATGCCTGATCATGTTGAGCCAATCAACTAGGGTTGCACCTTTTCTTCAAGCCAAACCCGAACACTTTAGCGGCGCACGGCATGGCACCCTAACCGCGGTACGATTTTGCCGCGATGGTCACCCGACAAATCGCGGCAAATTCACGTAAACAGAATTGTGGGATGCCTGTCACCCAAAAGAAGTTTTGCTTCACAATTGGGGTCCCATTATCCCCATCCCCTGCTATTACTAATTTTCTTCTCCTACCAGCACAAATCCTGCTCCCTCCAATACCCCCATGGCAGCCGACAGGGGGTATCACAGGGCCCCAGCACACAGGGGGGCCCGGACAGCAGGGGGTTCAGAGCGGCGGGCGTGGGGGGCAATTACAGAGGGGGGACAATTACAGAGATTGGGGGGGCAATTACAGAGGGGCGTGCAAATACAGAGGAGGGGGTGCAAATACAGAGGAGGGGGAACAATTACAGAGGAGGGGGGACAATTACAGAGATTGGGGGGCAATTACAGAAGAGGGGGTGAAAATACAGAGGAGGGGGGTAATTACAGAGGAGGGGGTGCAAATACAGAAGATGGGGGGCAATTACAGAGGAGGGGGCAATTACAGAGATAGGGGGGCAATTAGAGGAGGGGGCAATTAGAGGAGGGGGGCAAATACAGAGGAGGGGGGTGAAAATATAGAGGAGGGGGGTGAAAATACAGAGGGGGGGCAAACAAAGAGGAGTCAAAACATAAGGGAGAGAGAGAGGTAACAGGCTGGTGCAGACGTTTTTAATAAAATAAATGCTTAAAAACAATCCACTCACTCTTCATGTCAAAGCTGTAGGCATGTCAGTCTGTGAAGTCGGCTGTCCCATTCTCCCCTCCGATCCACGCTGCTGTTATCACTGGAGGCAACAGAGAGCCGCGGGAAACTCATGTGAACTGTCAGCCTGATGATGGAGGCGTGGTTAAGCCTCCGGAATGCTCTGATTGGTCACAGCATCCCAGGCTGCCAGCTCACTGCAGATTCCCCGCGGCTCGGTATCCTTGGCTTCCTCCAGCGATTGAGTGAAACAGCAGTGTGGATTGGAGGGGAGAATGGGACTGCGGAGTTTACAGACCGACATACCTACAGCTCTGACATGTGTGAGTGAGTGGATTGTTTTTAAACATTTATTTCAATAAAAACTTCCACACCAGCAGCTGCCTGTCTCCTCTCTCTCCCTTTGTTTTGATTGCTCTGTAATTGCCTCCCCTCCCCCCCCCCCCCGGCCGCTCCGGTCAGGGGAGGGCTGGCAGCTTTAGGCCAGGGGGGCAAGTCCAGTCAAGTGGCCCATTAACACCTTGGTGATCAGCCATCGTCGTTATACGGCAGCAGGTTGGCTCCCCGGCGCACACGGCGTGCCGCTGGAGCCGATGCATGTGGCCAGCGGCCGCGATATCTGCCGGTGACCCACGATTGCTCCTGAGAGAGACAGAAGGGGGATCTGTCAATGTAAACAGACATCCCTGTTCTGACAGGGGAGTAAGAGAGAGATCTGCTGTTCCAAGTGATCAGGAACATCAATCTTTCTACTCCCAGTCACTACACCCCCCCCCCCCAGTTAGAAACACCTCCCTATGGAACACTTAACCGCTTGATCGCCCCCTAGTGTTAGTGTTAAAGTGGTTGTAAACTCACTTACACAACATGCACCTACAGGTAAGCCTAGATTAAGGCTTACCTGTAGGTGCATGAAATATCTCCTTAACCTACACGGTTAAGGAGATATTTGCATTTAAAACCAGTACCGCTGACGTCACGCGCTTGCGCACTAGCGGGCCGGCTTAGTAGCCGGATTTCTGAATGGAGTTAGCCGGCCCGAGCGCAGATGCGTGTGACGTCATCGCCGCTCCTGGGCCAATAACAGCGCCGGAGCGGCGATACACGGAAGGCAGAGGGGAGCAAGATGGCATCGCGACGGAGGTGTCCGAGCACCGCTGCAGGGGCTTCGATCTCAGGTGAGTGATTCATAATGAGCTAGTATACTATGCATACTAGCTCATTATGTCTTTGTTTTGCAGGTTGTTTAAAAAAAAAACGGGGTTTACAACCACTTTAACCTCTTCCCTGCCAGTGACATTTATACAAAAATCAGTGGGTATTTTTAGCTCTGATCGCTGTATAAATGTCAATGGTCCCAAAAAAGTGTCAAGTTTCCAATCTGTCCGCCGCAATGTCGCAGTCCTGCTAAAAATTGCTGATCACTGCCATTACTAGAAAAAAATAAAAATGTCATAAATCTATTCCCGATTTTGTAGACACTAACTTTTGCGCAGACCAATCCATGCACAATTATTGCGATTTTTTTTATTTTTTTTATTTTTTTATTTTTTACCAAAAATAAGTAAAAAAATACATATTGGTCTAGACTGATGAAGAAATATATTTTTTGGGGGATATTTATTATAGCAAAAATTAAAAAATATATTTTTTTTTTTCAAAATTTCACTCTTTTTTTGTTTATAGCGCAAAAAATAAAAACCGTGACCAAATACCAATAAAAGAGAGCTCCATGTGTGGGAAAAAATGGACGTCAATTATGTTTGGGTACAACATCTCACATCAATTGTCAATTAAAGAAATGCAGTGCAGTATCGCAAAAAATGGCCTGGTCAGGAAGCGGGTAAATCCTTACGTGGCTGAAGTGGTTAAACTTACCATCATTGGTGCCCATCAATGTAGCCTCATCAGTGCAGCCTGATCAGTGCTCATCAGTGCAGCCTGATCAGTGCCGCCTCACCAGTGCAGCCTGATCAGTGCCCATCAGTGCAGCCTCATCAGTGCCCACCCATGCAGCCTCACCAGTGCAGATAGTGCCCATCAGTGCAGCCTCACCAGTGCAGAGAGTGCCCATCAGTGCAGCCTCACCAGTGCAGAGAGTGCCCATAATCTGTGCAGCCTGATCAGTGCCACCTCACCCATGCAGACAGTGCCATCATCAGTACAGCCTGATCAGTGTCCATGGGATGCAAGGGGTCAGCTGGGGGCGTGTCAGGGTCTGGGTATGTGTTACAGCTAGGTACTTTGCTTGCACAGCCTCTTCGGGGGGGGGGGGTGATGAATCTCAGTCATGTCTTCTCTGCCTCTCCGGAGACTCTGTTGGAGAATCTGACGAGTTGGAGAATATGACAGAACACCTGGTCCCAGCCCACAACTGCTCAGGTCATGTGTGACGTGCTGGTTGCCTCTGAGACTCCTGGGAGGTGGGAGTTGTAGTTTGCTCCCACTGCCAGGAACTTCAGTGCGGCAAGACTACAACTCCCAGAGTGCAGCGCAGGCCAGCCAGTCAGCGACCGCCTTTTAGTACTGTTTAACCCAGACCTGCTAGGGTTTCCATCTTTTCTTCAAGCAAAACCCGACACTTTAGCAGCGGCATTTGTTTTTTGGGGGGGGGGTATACCCTATAAGATTGTAAAAGACCTGGGACACTTTTGGTGGCCTGAAAGAGAGTAGTAATGTGGCGCATAGCTCGCCGCAGCAAACAGTTCACGTGGCTGAATTGCGAGTGTTCTGCATGGAATGCAGGGGTCAGATATGTCCTGGGGAGAGGGCTAGTGCTAGCAGGGGGGTGGGGAGAAATAGATATGTGCTGGGGGGCAGTGGCGGTCGGTGATCAAATTTGTTTGGGGGACGCAAACAAACTGATTTTGAAAAAAAAGAAACATCAAATGCAGCCACTGTCCCCCATCAAATGCAGCCACTGTCCCCCATCAAATGCAGCCACTGTCCCCCATCAAATGCAGCCACTGTGCCCCATCAAATGCAGCCACTGTGCCCCATCAAATGCAGCCACTGTGCCCCATCAAATGCAGCCACTGTGCCCCATCAAATGCAGCCACTGTGCCCCATCAAATGCAGCCACTGTGCCCATCAAATGCAGCCACTGTCCCCCATCAAATGCAGCCACTGTCCCCATCAAACGCAGCCACTGTCCCCATCAAATGCAGCCACTGTCCCCATAAAACGCAGCCACTGTCCCCCATCAAATGCAGCCACTGTCCCCATCAAACGCAGCCACTGTCCCCATCAAACGCAGCCACTGTCCCCATCAAACGCAGCCACTGTCCCCATCAAACGCAGCCACTGTCCCCATCAAACGCAGCCACTGTGCCCATCAAACGCAGCCACTGTGCCCATCAAATGCAGCCACTGTCCCCATCAAATGCAGCCACTGTGCCATCAAACGCAGCCACTGTGCCCCATCAAACGCAGCCACTGTGCCCCATCAAACGCAGCCACTGTGCCCCATCAAACGCAGCCACTGTGCCCCATCAAACGCAGCCACGGTGCCCCATCAAACGCAGCCACGGTGCCCCATCAAACGCAGCCACGGTGCCCCATCAAACGCAGCCACCGTGCCATCAAATGCAGCCACTGTGCCCCATCAAATGCAGCCACTGTGCCCCATCAAACGCAGCCACTGTCCACATCAAATGCAGCCACTGTGCCCATATGTGCTTGGGGGGTCAGATATGTTCTGGGGGGGAGGGCGCTTTGTGAGAGAAAAGAGCCAGTGCAAGGGGGATGGGTAGGGGGTAGGATATGTGCTGGAGGGGTGTTTTGGGAAGGAAGAGAGGGGTTGCCAGATTTCAAATGTAATCCACACTGAAGTTCTAGCATTGCCTTCCCCCTCCCAGCACATCCTCCTAACCCCTCAATCACTCGTATGACATCTACCTTGTCCTCCTTTCCAGACACTCTTCCCCTCCGTCCTCCATCTACAGTACAGAGCATAATAAAAACTTTAGTGCAGAGTGCAGACCTGAGATTCAGAGCGTCCCTTCTCCTCCCCCCTCCTCCTCCTCCTCGTGTGTGTACAGAACGGACTGAGAAGGAGGGGAGGAGCTTTGATACACTGCTCTGCTCATCCAGCTGCTGTCAGGCAGAGAGGAGACTCGTCACTGGCGAAAAAAAAAAAAGTTAAAGTAACAGACAGCGCTGCGGCCGTTCTAATGATAAGGTAGGCGGCCTGGGGGGAAATCTCCCCCCTTCCCCCCTTGCCAGCCCGCGCCTGGCTCCGGTCCCCCTGCTGTCCGGGTCCCGCTGTGTGTCGGGGCTCATAAAAGGAGGCCCCATGGTATCCCCTGTCAGCTGGAAATGGTGTCCGGGTGTGAGGCAGAGGGAAACTCGGGCACAGCCTCCTAAACCCGTACTGTCCAGGTCAAAACCGGACAGGTGGCAACTCTACAATCAACAAAGCTCATGCTGCTTTCTGATTGGAGAGCTTTGGCTCTGACTCAGCATGGGTTGAGTCAGGCATCTGCAGAGATATCACTGCTTTTACGCAAAGAACAAAGGTCATTCTCTTCAGCATGGTAGGAGAGAAAAACAAATTGTAAGAATATACACAACTTTTATTTTAGTGTACTTGAACTGTACTTAACTGATTTTAACAAAAAGTTTGGTTGGACTTTAAACTGGCTACTTGTACAAGCACAATTACTTTATGAATGTATTGCTATGCAGGTAGAGATCAGGGCCGTGTCCATGTAAATACTGACTTTGAAATTGTCAGTTTTTGCAGTCGTTAGAATTAATTTACAGAGACGTTGGGTGTTATGAAGTTGTACTGAGGATGATATGTACAGAAGTTTGGGGGAGCACAGTGGCTAAATGGTTAGCACTTCCACCTGGACGCATTAGGGTTGTTAGTTTAAGGTTGGGTTCACACTATCTCTGCATGCGACTCACAGCAGGGGTCCGGTGCGTCCTCGTTCACCGTTTCAGGTACAATTTCAGCCTGAATTTTGGGCTGAATTTGGATCTGAAATGGACCAAAAGACGCACAGACCCTCCCTTCTCAGCACAGACTCTCCTTTGGAAAAAAATGATTTATTTTTTCATGCCTATTTTCACATTTTATTTATTATGGGGTTTTGTGATAGTGCTACACTTTGTGTAAGAAAGTTTGTAAAAGGTTTTTTACCTGTTAACCTGTGCCTTTTGTTTCCTTTTTCACTTTGTATTTGAATAGAATTTTAAATCTACAGTGCCTTGAAAAATTTTCATACCCCTTGAAATGTTCCACATTTTGTCATGTTACAATCAAAAACGTAAATGTATTTTATTGGGATTGTATGTGATAGACCAACACAAAGTGGCACATAATTGTGAAGTGAAAGGAAAATGATAAATGGTTTTCAACATTTTCTACAAATAAATATGTGAAAAGTGTGACGTGCATTTTTATTCAGCCCCCTGAGTCAATACTTTGTAGAACCAACTTTGGCTGCAATTGCAGGTTCAGGTCTTTTTGGGGATGTCTCTACCAGCTTTGCACATCTAGAGAGTGACATTTTTGCCCATTCTTCTTTGCAAAATAGCTCAAGCTCTGTCAGATTGGATGAAGAGCTTCTGTGAACAGCAATTTTCAAATCTTGCCACAGATTCCCAATTGGATTTAGGTCTGGACTTTGACTGGGCCATTCTAACACATGAATATGCTTTGATCTAAACCATTCCATTGTAGCTCTGGCTGTATGTTTAGGGTCGTTGTCCTTCCAGAATGTGAACCTTCGCCCCAGTCTCAGGTCTTTTGCAGACTTTAACAGGTTTTCTTCTAAGATTGCCCTGTATTTGGCTCCATCCATCTTCCCATGAACTCTGACCAGCTTCCCTATCACTGCTGAAGAAAAGCGTATACAACATGATGCTGCCACCACCATGTTTCACGGTGGGGATTGTGTGTTCAGGGTAAGGTGTAGTGTAAGTTTTCCACCACACATAGCGTTTTGATTTTAGGCCAAATTTTGGTCTCATCTGACCAGAGCACCTTCTTCCACATGTCTGCTGTGTCCCCCACATGGCTTCTCACAAACTGAAAATGGGACTTCTTATGGCTTTCTTTCAACAATGGCTTTCTTCTTGCCACTCTTCCATAAAGGCCGGATTTTTGGAGTGCATGACTAATATTTGTCCTGTGGACAGATTCTCCCACCTGAGCTGTGGATCTCTGTAGCTCCTCCAGAGTTACAATTTGCCTCTTGGCTTCTTCGCTGATTAATGCTTTTCTTGCCCAGCCTGTCAGTTTAGGTGGACGGCCATGTCTTGGTAGGTTTGCAGCTGTGCCATACTCTTTCCATTTTCGGATGATGGATTGAACAGTGCTCCTTCAGATGTGCAAAGCTTTGGGATATTTTTTTTATACCCTAACCCTGCTTTAAACTTCTCCATAATTTTATCCCTGACCTGTCTGGTGTGTTCCTTGGCCTTCATGATGCTGTTTGTTCACTAAAGTTCTCAAACAAACCTCTGAGGGCTTCACATGACAGCTGTATTTGTACTGAGATTGTACTGAGATTAAATTACAGGTGGACTCTATTTACTAACTAGGTGACCCAACTACAATGCAATATACCTGCACTTTTCTAATTAATACCTGGAAAATGTGCTGCACTTTTAATAACAATTAATAATAATATCATTGTTGGTGCGGAAATGCATGTCAATGCTGGCTGCAATCATTTTTTTTTTGTTTTGTTTTTTGTGTTAATTTTTTGCACTATCATTGGGTAGCGCAGAGACAACAATACTTTATTTCATATTTGATTTACCCTTTTCTATCCAAATTTGCATGTTCCACAGAAGTTGTTGAGGAGCTGATAATGGGTGATTGCGTATAATTAAACACACTTCATTCCAATGTATATATGTTCATTTTAAAAAGACTGTGTTGCCGGATCATTCATTTTAACAACCGTCTTCCCGTAATATTATACATGCATCATAAAATCCTCCACTGTGTAGACATCCAAAAGTCCAGAGACTGCTGCTGAGCTTCTCCATCTTTAGCAACTAGGTACTCCCTGAAGCGGAGAGGACTATGACGTGAAAAGGGGAAGAGGGCTTTGCAAGTGAATTGACTCTTCCTGGAGTAGTCAAATTCCCTAACAAGTTCAAAAACACATTGCAAGTAAATAAAAATATTGTTTATCAAAATGAAGTAAGCATTAAAATACTTGGTTTTTTTTGTGATTTTACCTGCATTTTCTAAGTTGGTGACAGAGTCTCTTTAACCTAAAATACTTTAATACAAGGTTATATAATAAATTAACAGAGAAAAGACTAAAGAAAACTGAAAAGTCTGTATAGGAAAAATAGTAGTACTATACTCTTTTCAGGTTACTCCCCCTGATTATAAGACTCCCAGGGATTCAGCCTAGTGGTTTTAATGCTACTGGGAGGCAGAGAACAGCCAAGCTACAGTATATGTGGTTTACATGAGCGGTACGCCTGCAGTGACTTAGGACACCTCATTGTAGGGAGTGTCAATGTGGCAATTTAACATTTTCATGCACCAAGAGCATAGCATAATGGGGGAAATCAAGCCTCAAATAAAGAATATACTAGCATTTCCCAGTCATTGATAGGATGCAATAGTGCGAGAAAACTAGAATGGAACAGTCACTCAAATCAACAGTCTAGATCCACTACTGTGCGGAATGGACATACTGTAATTTGAAATCCAGGCATAAAAAACTGAAGTTAAAGTATAATTCCTGCCTAACACTAACTACATTTTAAAATGTCCCCTCACCCTCCTACTGCCTAACCTGTGTGGAAAAACATGTGTGTACTTACCTATGTTTAGCCCAGTTTGGCCACCTGATCCCGGAGCTTTGGCTCCCCAGGAATGAATAGACAGGGTAAAACAGCAAACTCATATGTCAGAATTTTTAGATGGAGCTGTAAAGGTATCTGCTCACTCCATAAACCTGCACACTTTGAAGACATTGCCAGATAACACTAATGGATAGACGGCAACATGGAACCTATTAGTGACCTTTTATTATTAACAGCATGATGTGCAGGTGCCACCTGGCTACCTTACCCACCTAGATTTTGGCTTATTTTAGGCTAGGCAGAGATGAATCTGCAATAAAACACCAAAAAATGTAATGGAAGTACACAGGTTATGTATAGTATATCTTGTTCTTCTGTTCCTCTGCCACACCTGCTTTTGAACTTGCCAGCAATTACCAGCTGCCAAAATAATAGCCAGAGTTGAAGCTGTAGAAGCTGCAGCTGTCAAATAGTTGATTGCCTGACACTGTGTTTATAAACAATGTTTAGACACCAGATAGAGGAAAAGTAACAATATTATGCTTCTATCTACTTTGTTTAATTTATTTACAGATCAAAGGGATGAACTTCTATCTGCATATGTGATAGGGAAATTGCATATTTCATATTCCTTATCAATGTTAACCTCACAAATATCTAATAAAGCCTCTAAAATCCTGGGTATTCTGGTTACCTTAAGTAAATCATATCAAAGGAATGTCATTGTAAACTGACTATATGGACAAGCCAGCCCACTAATCTCCATTCAGGACATATTGATTGCAGTGGGGGTTGACTATTTCTTACACACAAGACCTATATAATACCATTAGGCTTTATGTACAATTGTCCATGATGTACCGCGGCTGCGGGAAAATGCAAAACGTGGAAAATATCTTCTCCCTTCAGGAGAGGGAGGTTGTGGGAGGTTGAACCTCCCCTAACCGCAGCAGCTCCTAAACGCTGCTAAAAGCTGTGTTTAGGAGCTTTGGAAAAAAAATGACAAAAGCTCATAAACTCAAGTTTAGGAGCTTTAGTGTACATGAAGCCTTAGAACTTGTATGTTTAGTCCTACATCAGAGCTTGCAATCATGCATTCATCTGTGGTTATCTGTGTGCCACACCATTATGGCAAAACAGCATCTTATAAGTATTTGTGTGATCTCTCTTTGCACATATCAAATACAACCACAAAAGCGTAAAATAAAACGTATCCATGATACGTGACATGTGGTTGGGCATTTCCTGTTTCTCTTTTTTTTCTGCAACCTGGTACCAATAGGATCTCCTGAGGAAGCTATATGCGAAACGCGTAGTGATCCCTCGGTACATTGATTTGCAGTGGGGCCCCGATATGTAAGACCTACTGAAAATATTGGCTTCAGAGTCCATTATATCTATGGGCATACCTACAGGGTTTCTCAAGTGGTCATATAGGTTTCTTTTTTTTTTTTTTTACTTACAATTTGTTCCTATTTAATCCCAATATTAACCATTAATTTAACCTAACCAGACCAAAATAAATCCTTCTCTTAACCACTTAAGCCCCGGACCATTTTGTAGCTAAAGGACCAGAGGTGTTTTTTCAGAATTTTGCACTGCGCTGCTTTAACTGTAAATTGTGCGGACATGCAATGTTGTACCCAAACGAAATTTGCGTCCTTTTCTTCCCACAAATAGAGCTTTCTTTTAATGGTATTTGATTGCCTCTGCGATTTTTATTTTTTACGATATAAACGGAAAAAGACCGAAAATTTGGAAAAAATATTATATTTTCTACTTTGTTATAAGAAAAATCGAATAAACTCAATTTTAGTCATACATTTAGGCCAAAATGTATACAGCCACATGTCTTTAGTAAAAAAAATGTCAATAAGCGTATATTTATTGGTTTGTGCAAAAGTTATAGCGTTTTACAAACTAGGGTACATTTTCTGGAATTTACACAGCTTTAAATTTATGACTGCCTATCTCATTTCTTGAGGTGCTAAAATGGCAGGGCAGTACAACCCCCCCCCCAAATGACCCCATTTTGGAAAGTAGACACCCCAAGGAAATTGCTGAGAGGCATGTTGAGCCCATTGAATATTTTTTTTTTTGTCCCAAGTGATTGAATAATGACAAAAAAAAAAAATTACAAAAAGTTGTCACTAAATGATATATTGCTCACACATGCCATAGATTTTTTGTGGAATTGCACCCCAAAATACATTCTGCTGCTTCTCCTGAGTACGGGGATACCACATGTGTGGGACTTTTTAGGAGCCTAGCCACGTACCGGACCCCGGAAACCAAGCACCGCCTTCAGGATTTCTAAGGGCGCAAATTTTTGATTTCACTCCTCACTACCTATCACGGTTTCGAAGGCCATAAAATGCCAAAATAGCACAAACCCCCCCAAATGACCTAATTTTGGAAAGTAGACACCCCAAGCTATTTACTGAGAGGCATGTTGAGTCCATGGAATATTTTATATTTTGCCACAAGTTGCGGGAATATGACAAACTTTTTTTTTTTTGCACAAAGTTGTCACTAAATGATATATTGCTCACACATGCCATGGGCAAATGTGAAATTACACCCCAAAATACATTCTGCTGCTTCTCCTGAGTACGGGGATACCACATGTGTGGGACTTTTTGGGAGCCTAGCCGCGTATGGGACCCCAAAAACCAAGGACCGCCTTCAAGATTTCTAAGGGCATAAATTTTTGATTTCACTCCTCACTACCTATCACTACCTATCACAGTTTTGAAGGCCATAAAATGCCAAGATGGCACAAAACCCCCCAAATGACCCCATTTTGGAAAGTAGACACCCCAAGCTATTTGCTGAGAGGCATGTTGAGCCCATTTAATATTTTTTTTTGTCCCAAATGATTGAATAATGACAAAAAGAAAAAAAAAATTACAAAAAGTTGTCACTAAATGATATATTGCTCACACATGCCATGATTATATGTGGAATTGCACCCCAAAATACATTCTGCTGCTTCTCCTGAGTACGGGGATACCACATATGTGGGACTTTTTGAGAGCCCAGCCGCGTACGGGGCCCCAAAAACCAAGCACCGCCTTCAGGATTTCTAAGGACGTAAATTTTTGATTTCACTCCTCACTGGCACTGGAGTCACGGCTTTATGTATCGTGGGAGAAAATGCTGTTGCTGTCAAGATAAATAATTCCGCGCTGCAGTTGAATGGCGCACCTGAAAACAAAAAATTACATACCTGAAAAGCAAGCATGATAAAACATTGCAGAATAGAATACAGTAAAAAAGAGCAGAACAATAGAGAGAAAATAGAGAGAGAGAGAGAGAGAGAACAATAAAAC
This sequence comes from Rana muscosa, assembly GCA_029206835.1. Lineage (NCBI taxonomy): Eukaryota > Metazoa > Chordata > Amphibia > Anura > Ranidae > Rana > Rana muscosa. Next base: position 92,668,543 of record CM055118.1, on the reverse strand, counting down.
GACAACTATTTTTGTTTTTTTTCTTTTATATTTTTTTTGTGTTTTTGTTTTTTCCTTTTTTTTTTTTCTTTTTTACACTTTTTTTTTCTAACTTTACCAACTGTAATGGTTCGGGTCTCTCAAAATGCGATGGCATCTTGGGAGACCCTGTGTAAGTGTGTCCAAGTCTGTGAAATGCTGTACCCTACGCTAAAACTTAACTTTTGAGTGGAAGCGTTCAAAACATTTACCAATGCAAAGACCAGGATTGTCAGGACAGAGTGGACAAAAATAACGGGTGTCACGCCTAAATCCGCGCTTGCTACAGACACAACATCTTTTTTGGGGGGCTCGTTGGGTAGGGGTACTCTCGAGGACATACGGATAATGCCTCTCATGCAGCCGGCTTACTGCATTTGGTTGGGGATGGTGAGGTGCAGAACCGCCTGGATACAGGAGTTCTGTGACTATCTCATTCTGGAATTTTAGAAGAGATAACGTCCCGCCTGAAGCTCTGTATAGCACATGAGCGTTCAGCAAAGCCAATTGGAATAAGGATAGAGACATTTTTTTGTACCAGCGTCTCGCCTTATGGTCAATTAGATACGGCGCCAACAACTGGTCGTTGAAGTCCACCCCTCCCATATTTTTGTTATATTCGTGGACACAGAGGGATTTCTCCACAACACCAGTCGCCGTAGGAATTTGGACTGTCGTGTCTGCATGAAGGGAGGTAAGAAGGAAAACATTCTTATTATCCCTCCACTTCATAGCGAGCAAGTTATTACACTTCACGCAGGCTCTCTCCCCCAGCCTAAGACGGGCATCTACATGCCGCTGGGGAAAGCCCCGGCGATTAGGTCGGACAGTGCCACATACTCCAATCTGATGATCAAACAAGTGAGTAAACAGTGGCACGCTCATGTAATAATTGTCCACATACAAGTGGTACCCCTTTCCGAATAAGGGTGACACCAATTTCCACACTATCTTGCCAGCGCTCCCTATGTAATCCGGGCAGTTGACCGGCTCAACCTGACTGTCTTTTCCCTCATAAACCATAAAGCTCCATACATAGCTTGTTGCCCTGTCACAGAACTTATAGAGCTTGACTCTGTATCTGGCACGCTTGCTGGGAAGGTACTGCTTGAAAGACAAGCGGCCAGAAAATTTAATCAGGGACTCATTAACGCAGACAACTTGATCGGGAATAAACAAGGCTGCAAAACATCAGTTGAAGTGGTTTATGAGGGGCCGAATTTTGTAGAGCCGGTCGTATTCAGGGTCTCCACGTGGACGACAAAGTTCATTGTCGTTGAAGTGCATGAACCGCAAAATCTGCTCGTATCATGTCCTGGGCATGGAGGCAGAGAACACGGGCATGTGGTCAATTGGGTGTGTGGACCAATAAACACGCAATGACGGGAATTTATGTGTGCCCATGTTGAGGGAAAGGCCCAGAAAGGTTTTAAATTCAGAAACCGTAATTTGTTTCCAATCTTTGGCAATGGAAGGCAACTGGGGACTAGCGGCGATGAATTGACCAGCATATAAATTACTCTGGTCCACAATAGATCTATAGAGATCTTCTGTGAAAAACAGCGAATAAAAATCAATTGCCTTAAAATCAGCTGTTTCCACCTGAATACCGGGTTGGGCAGTGAATGGGGGAAGTACGGGTTCTGCAGAAGTGGTGGGGACCCAATCAGGATAGGCGAATTCTGCAGGAAGGGCACTATGGGCACGACGGGCCTGCCTTTGTCTTCTTCTTGGTGGCAGCGGGATACTACTTGTGCTTGCCACCTCGCCAGCTTGAACTGCACTTATGGGACTCGCCACGTCACCATGTGATACTGCAGTGCTGGATGTACGCCCAGGCTGTACTAGGCCACTGGTGCTTGCCAATTCACCAGAAGGAATAGCGGCACTAGTACTACTCTGCTCCATGATACAAGAGCCCTGCGGTTCTTGCTCCTCAACAACAGCAGAAGATCGGGATCGGGTACGCCTGACCTTAGCAGGGACCTCACCTTCGTCGTCAGAGCTATCTGGCGTGGAGCCGCTGACTTCACTGTCTTCTACGGGAAGATATTCTGAGCCTGAATCTGACAGATCCGTGACCTCCTCTTCACTATCTGTCATGCTCAGAATCTCATAGGCCTCTTTACTAGTGTACCTTCGATTTGCCATTTTGGGCTCTAAATTTAGGGGTACACTAGTAAGATTCACAGGTAAAAAAGCACCTGACTGTCAGCAAATGTATCAAACGCTTCAAAAAAAACTGTTAGCGATCGCAGGGATCAGGACTGTCTCTGTGAACGCAGCAGTTATGTGTGTTGTGTTTGGTAAGTTACAGTGATCGATCGATACTGCACTTGGGTGGGCTGGGCTGGGCTGGGCAGAGGGGCTAAATGCAGGTGCTAGCAGGTATCTGGGCTGATCCCGCTAACACTGCATTTTTGGGAACCCTAAACCGCTGGGGACGCTAGTATAAATCTGATCAGATCAGATCTTGATCTGTTCAGATACTATACTACTAAGGGAGGTGTATGCTTTGCGCGTGGGTGTTGGCGTTACTGGCACAAACCCAACGCTGCCTGGGGCGACGCAGACCCTCTCTGGCGCTAAAACCTAATTGATATCACCCGCCGGGCGATCAGGGGATTAAACCTTTATTGGGTTATATGCTGGTGGTCACCTATGGGGGTTCCACTGGAGCGGGACTGGCTGTAACTAACATTTAAAAAGATGTAATTTCTGCTTACCTGTGTGTGTGCTTCTTCCCCTTACATGCTGTCGGCGGCCATTTTGTGGTGGTCCATGCCAGGTTCGGCCTCTAGCGACTGCCCGGCGGCCATCTTCCGGTGGTTTCGGCGCCATTTTCTTGTAGTTCCACACCCTCTGGCCTCTATCTTCGGCTCGGCCGCCATTTTCTTAGAGCCCACATTATCTTCTATACAGACGTTTGGCGGCAATTTTGCGAGAGTCTCCGGCCTCTAGGGTGCATTACACTGGCGGAAGAAATTCACACAGGCAGCACAGATAAGAGAAGCAGACTGACACAGCAGCAGTGGGACAGCATCACAGGCGCAGCACGGCAGCATAGCGGTACCGATCCAAGGGTGGTGAGTCCTCTGGGTGACCCAGCATCTCTGCAGCACAGGAGGGTGGCCTATTGATATCTTGCCTGGAGCCCTGTGGGTGTCAGCGCGTGGTCAGCATGGCATCTGAGCCAGATGTCTTCTCCGCTGAAACACCAGATTTAGCAGCTGGTGCCCCTGAGGTGTCTATGAACGCTATGACGGAAATTCTAGAGGCGTTTGCTGCCAGGGTGGAAGCAGCACACGGGAATACAGGGGGTAGTAAACGCCCCCATCCCCTGCAAGCTTCTGGGGATAATTCTGATACAGAACCAGGTCCAGCTACGGCTCAGGGCCCAGATTCTGACGCATCAGAGACTGCAGACCGTGACCGGACAGTGAGGATGACTCCAAGTCCAGGTCAGTACGCGAGACGGCTTTGGTATCTGACCTTATTACTGCAGTGCGGGATACTTATTTTGATAAACTCTTATACAAGGAATGGGAGAACCCACTGAGGGTCTTTACAGCCCCAAAGAGGTTTGCGGTACGGTACCCCTTTTGAGGAGAGTTTTCTGAAGAAATGGACCTCTCCCCCTATAGTGGACCCTCCGGTGTCCAGACTTAATAGAGCCATCACAATTCCAGAAGGGGCTCCTGTTTTCTAGGACCCTGTGGATAAGAACGCTGAAGCACTCGCTCGCTACCTATACTCAGGGGTAGGCTAGGCAGTATGCCCGGCATTGGCGGGGGCCCTAGTGTCTCAGACACTTACTGAATGGGCAAGATTGCTACTCCAGGGGTTAAGGAGCGAGATGCTCCTCCTGATGAGATGACATTGGCCGACCAGTTGGTCCAGGGCCTTAGGTTTGTCTGCGAGTCAGACATGGATACTATTCCCCTGCTGTCAAAAGCTCCGGTTTATGCAGTAGCTATACTCCGCCTGATCTGGCTAAAGGGCTGGTCTGCGGACCAGACCTCCAAGAAAGCCCTGTTGGATCTGCCTTTTAAGGGCGACAGACTTTTTGGGGCCTCTATGGATGACATCATCAAGGATGCCAAAGGAGGTAAAAGCACTTTGCTTCCTCAAACTAGCAAGGGTAGGGGCCACGTCAAGGGCAAGGGCCCTCCTTTACTGCACGCAAGCGTTTTTTTCGTCCCCCTAGGGCGACAGGGAAAAGACCCCAGGCCGACAAGGCGCCTGCCCAAGGACAAAAGCGTCCTTGGTCCCGCAAACCCAACAAGCCTGCGGACAAATCTGCGTCCGCATGAAGGTCCGCCCCCACCCAGCTCTCGTGTGGGGGGACGTCTTCGCAAATTCGCGACTCAGCGGACAGCTCTAGTCTCCAACAGGTGGTTTGCGAAGTAATCTCCTCAGGCTACAAGATAGAATTTCTCTCTTGTCCACCGGACAGATTCATCACCTCCAATCTCCAGCTACTACCGACCTGTCGGGAGGCCCTGTATGGGGCGGTCCAGGGTCTACTGGAACACGGGGTAGTTATTCCAGTTCCAGAACAGGAACGGGGTCAGGGTTTTTACTCAAATCTGTTCATTGTGCCGAAGAAGGATGGGGTTCATCCAATCTTGGATCTCAGAGCCCTAAATTGCTTTGTGGAGGTACAAAGATTTTGGAGTAGGCTCGATCTGTAGTCACGGCTCTCCATCCGGGGGATTTCCTGGCGTCCTTGGACATCAAGGACGCATACCTGCATGTCCCCATATACTCCAGACACCAGAGGTTTCTGCGATTTGCTATCGGGAAGAGCCACTACCAGTTTGTGGCCCTCCCGTTTTGCCTTGCCTCAGCACCCAGGACATTCACCAAGGTGCTCGCTCCGATTCTGGCACTTCTAAGACAGCGGGGTATCGCTATCATGGGCTACTTGGACGACCTTCTACTGAAGGCCCCTTCAAGCTCAGAATTAGAGGTAAGCGTGTCTATTACCTGTCAGACACTTTGAGACTGTGGTTTGATACTAAACACGCAAAAGTCAGTATTGGTGCCCACTCAACGCCTAGTGTACCTGGGGTTGATTCTGGATTCCGCAGAGGCAAAGGTATTCCTCCCTGTGGAGAAGTTGCAGACCCTCCGGGCTGCAGTACGGCAGCTGACTTCCAGGAATTGGTCGTCACTTCGTTTTTTGCATGCAAGTGTTAGGCCTCATGGTAGCCTCCTTCGAGGCGGTCCCATATGCTCAATACCACACTCGAGTATTACAGAAGAAAGTTCTGTCCAGATGGAACAGATGTCCATCATCTCTGGATTATCAAATCCGAGTGAGCCACCTAGTCAGGAGATCCCTGGTATGGTGGCTGACAGCACCGGCTCTAATGGCCAGGAAGTAATTTCTTCCGGTTTACTGGACAGTGATCACGACGGACGCCAGCCTTACAGGTTGGGGGGGAGTCTGGGGTGTTCAGTCGGCGCAAGGTCGTTGGACCCCAGAGGAAGCCCTCCTGCCAATCAATGTCCTGGAAATCCGGGCAATCAGGCTGTGCCTCTTCAAATAGTCTCAGAGGCTGCAAGGGCGTCCAGTCAGGATCCAGTCAGACAACGCCACAGCAGTGGCATATGTCAATCATCAAGGAGGAACAAGAAGCTCAGCTGCAGCATCGGAGGTCGCTCGCATCCTGAAGTGGGCAGAGAGGAGCGTACCGGCACTGTCGGCCGTGTACATTCCGGGTGTGGAAAACTGGCAGGCGGACTTCCTGAGCCAGCAGACACTGGACCAGGGAGAATGGTCCTTACACCCGGAGGTGTTCCAACTCCTCTGCCAAAAATGGGGCACACCAGACGTAGATCTTCTGGCTTCCCGACTCAATCGGAAGGTATTGAGGTTTGTGGCCCGGTCAAGAGACCCATGGGCAGACGCAACGGACGCGTTGGTGGCATCGTGGGGTCAGTATCGGCTAATCTATGCCTTCCCTCCCTTAAGGCTTCTTCCTCTTCTGCTCCACAGAGTGGAGGCAGAGGAAATTCCAATGATCCTAATCGCTCCAGATTGGCCTCAGCGTCCTTGGTACGCCGATCTAGTACGTCTGGTAGCAGACGTCCCCTGGCGCTTACCACTACGGAAGGACCTGCTATAGCAAGGTCCCATACTCCATCCTGCTTTACGGTCACTGGCTTTAACGGCATGGCTGTTGAGAACCAGGTACTGAGAAACCGGGGCCTGTCAGATTCAGTAATCTCTACTATGAGAAGTGCTCGGAAACCGTCCTCTAGGAAGGTTTATCACCGCACTTGGAAGGCCTACATCTCCATGTGTGAGGAAATGAAATGGCATCCGCGTACTTATTTGGTTTCCAGAATCCTGCTGTCTTTACAGCATGGGGTGGACCAGAGGCTTGCCCTAAGTACGATTTAGGGACAGATATCTGCCCTGGCTGTCTTTTTTTCCAACGACCTCTGGCGACTCACTCTCTCGTGAGTACATTTGTGCAGGGGGCTCGACATGTGGCCCCTCCGGTCCGTTCCCCGCTACCGACTTGAACCTGGTCCTCTCGGTGCTTCAGAAAGCACCGTTTGAGAATATTAGAGATATTCCCCGGTTGACACTTTCTCAGAAAGTGGTCCTTTTGGTGGCTGTTACGTCAGTTAGACGAGTCTCTGAGCTGGCAGCCTTGTCCTGCAAGGCTCCCTATTTGATTTTCCACAAGGATAAGGTGGTGCTGCGGCCGCAGCCTTCCTTTCTTCCGAAAGTCGTTTCGGCTTTTCATCTCAACAAAGACATTGTACTTCCATCCTTGTGTCCTCATCCGTCGAATCCTAAGGAGTCGGCGTTGCATTCCTTGGACGTTGTATGAGCTTTGAGAGTATACCTATCTGCTACTTCCCTGTTCCGGAAGTCAGACTCACTGTTTGTTTCGGTGGCTGGTCCCAAGAAGGGCCAAGCAGTCTCGTCGGACACCATCTCTAGGTGGATCCGACAGATAGTAATCCAGGCTTACGCCTTAAAGGGTCAAGCGCCCCCCTTTCCGGTCACGGCGCATTCGACCAGGGCAATAGGTGCCTCTTGGGCTTTCCGACATCAAGCGTCTGTTTCCCAATTATGTAAAGCGGCGACTTGGTCGTCCGCTCACACTTTCACAAAATTCTACAAAGTTGATGTAGGTGCATCTTCGGATGCCTCTTTCGGCCGCAAGGTTTTGCAAGCGGCTGTTTAGAGTTGCAGCTCCTCCGTTGGAGGAGTGCTGTTTTGTGTTTGGGGTGAAGTTTATTTTTATGCTGTTACCACCCCTCGTTTTTTCTCTGACACTGCTTTGGGACGTCCCACGTTGTCAATAGAGAAGCTGTGTCGGTCCATGGACGAAAGAGTAAATAGGATTTTTTACACACCGTAAAATCCTTTTCTCTGAGTCCATGGACCGACACAGCACCCACCCCTCCTTTTAAGTTTGTACTGCTTTTTGACGAACTGATCTGTGAGATGCAGACTGAAGGGATATACCCAGAGGGTCCGCCCCCTGGGCAGGACTGTAGAAGGTGTGATGCAACACGTTTTACGAGTTTTCTGCCTAGTCACTCCTAATTAATGGATAATACCCACTTTGTCAATAGAGAAGCTGTGTCGGTCCATGGACTCAGAGAAAAGGATTTTACGGTGAGTAAAAAATCCTACTTTTTCCTTTAAAGAAAGGATACGGGGGCCCCCACACCAAAAGTAAAAAAAAGTGGCATGAGGTTTCTCCCCATCCATCCATACCAGGCCCTTCAGGTCTGGTAAGGATTGGGGGGAGGACCTCACACCAAAAGTAAAAAAATTGCATGACCCCCCCCAAAATCCATACCAGACCCTTATCTGAGCATGCAGCCTGGCAGGCCAGGAAAGGGGAGGGATGAGCATGCGTGCCCTTCTTTCCTGAACCATATCATGCCACATGCCCTCAACATGGGGGGGTCCCCTGGCAAAGAACCCTGTCCCCATGCTGATAAGGACAAGGGCCGCATCCCCACAACCCTGGCCCGGTAGTTGTGGGGTGCAAGGGGTAACTTGTTGGAACCCAGATCTTGACCCCCCCAAGTGAATAAGTATGGGGTACTCACTCTCAGTCACAAAACAAAAAGACAAGTGTTTAAAAACACACAACACAGTTTTTGACAAATCCTTTATTTAAAAAAAAGTACTGTCACTGGGTGACCCCGCCTCTTTGTTTACATCAGCGGCGGAGCTGAATGACAGCTCTGCTTCTCCTTGCGCTAAGCAAACTAAGGGGAGTGACATCACTGGATGGCCCCCATCCCTTCATTTACTTTAGCAGTGAGAAGAAAATGTCATTCGGTGCTGGCAAGCAATTGAAGCAATCAAGGGTTTTCTGTGTGGGACGACGGCATCTTGATTGATGTGGACTTACATCACTGGACGATGTGATTGATGATGGACCTACATTTGAGGTTCTTTTTGTTTTTAAAAGGGAAGGTCAAAGATTGTGCTATGTTTTTATTATTACTTAATTTTTTTGTGAATGTGTAGTGGTACCTAGGGATGAGCTCGGTGTTCGAGTCGAACGCATGTTCGACTCGAACATCGCCTGTTCACCTGTTCAGCGAAACCATAACTTTGTGGGCCGTTCGCGCCAAATTCGTGTGACGCGAATGGCCCACAATGCACTGCGCCATCGCACTGCATTGCCGGCGCTGTGATTGGCCAAGCATGCACTGTGACCCCGCATTTTGGGCCAATCACAGCGCCAGCAGCGAGGAGAGCCATAATTGGCCACAGGCAGGATGCCTGTGGCCAATCATAGCTCAGGGGGGTTTAGTACACGCCCCACACTATAAAAGGCCACCAGCGCGGCGGCCTTGTGTAGTGTGTTCCGGCGTGCAGGGAAAGAGCTACATAGGCAGGGACAGTGTGTTCTACAATGTGTTCTTTTCTCAGGCATCTGCAGGAGTGAGTGGGTGTTGTGTGCCTCCAGCGCAGTATACACCTGTATCTACCCTTTATTGCTGTTCTCTAAGCTAGATAGGCAGGCAGGGACAGTGTGTTCTTTTCTCAGGCATCTGCAGGAGTTAGTGAGTGTTGTGTGCCTCCAGCGCAGTATACACCTGTATCTACCCTTTATTGCTGTTCTCTAAGCTAGATAGGCAGGCAGGGACAGTGTGTTCTTTTCTCAGGCATCTGCAGGAGTTAGTGGGTGTTGTGTGCCTCCAGCGCAGTATACACCTGTATCTACCCTTCATTGCTGTTCTCTAAGCTAGATAGGCAGGGACAGTGTGTATTTTTCTCAGGCATCTGCAGGAGTTAGTGGGTGCTGTGTGCCTCCAGCGCAGTATACACCTGTATCTACCCTTTATTGCTGTTCTCTAAGCTAGATAGGCAGGCAGGGACAGTGTGTTCTTTTCTCAGGCATCTGCAGGAGTTAGTGAGTGTTGTGTGCCTCCAGTGCAGTATACACCTGTATCTACCCTTTATTGCTGTTCTCTAAGCTAGATAGGCAGGCAGGGACAGTGTGTTCTTTTCTCAGGCATCTGCAGGAGTTAGTGGGTGTTGTGTGCCTCCAGTGCAGTATACACCTGTATCTACCCTTCATTGCTGTTCTCTAAGCTAGATAGGCAGGGACAGTGTGTTCTTTTCTCAGGCATCTGCAGGAGTTAGTGGGTGTTGTGTGCCTCCAGCGCAGTATACACCTGTATCTACCCTTTATTGCTGTTCTCTAAGCTAGATAGGCAGGGACAGTGTGTTCTTTTCTCAGGCATCTGCAGGAGTTAGTGGGTGTTGTGTGCCTCCAGCGCAGTATACACCTGTATCTACCCTTTATTGCTGTTCTCTAAGCTAGATAGGCAGGGACAGTGTGTTATTTTCTCAGGCATCTGCAGGAGTTAGTGGGTGCTCTGTGCCTCCAGCACAGTATACACCTGTATCTACCCTTTATTACTGTTCTCTAAGCTAGATAGGCAGGGACAGTGTGTTCTTTTCTCAGGCATCTGCAGGAGTTAGTGGGTGTTGTGTGCCCCAGCACAGTATACACCTGTATCTATACTTTTTTGCTGTTCTATAATACAGGCATCTGCAGGAGTTAGTGGGTGTTGTGTGCCCCAGCACAGTATACACCTGTATCTACACTTTTTTGCTGTTCTATAATACAGGCATCTGCAGCAGTTAGTGGATGTTGTGTGCCCCAGCACAGTATACACCTGTATCTACACTTTGTTGCTGTTCTATAATACAGGCATCTGCAGGAGTTAGTGGGTGTTGTGTGTCCCAGCACAGTATACACCTGTATCTACCCTTTATTGCTGGTGTTCTCTAATAAAGGCATCTGCAGGAGTTAGTGGGTGTTGTGTCCCTCCAACACAGCACAGTATACACCTGTATCTACCCTTTATTGCTGGTGTTCTCTAATAAAGGCATTTGCAGGAGTTAGTGGGTGCTGTGTCCCTCCAGCACAGCACAGTATACACCTGTATCTACCCTGTATTGCTGGTGTTCTCTAATAAAGGCATCTGCAGGAGTTAGTGGGTGTTGTGTGCCTCCAGCACAGCACAGTATACACCTGTATCTACCCTTTATTGCTGGTGTTCTCTAATAAAGGCATCTGCAGGAGTTAGTGGGTGTTGTGTGCCTCCAGCACAATATACACTAATCCAATTCCTGGTTTTCCCATCTCCCTGCAGTCCATTACTATGTCTGGAAGGCCAACAAGGAGAGGCAGACAGTCAGGAGCCAATAAAAGAGGGCAAGCAGGCTCTGTGTCTAGAGACAACAGTGCTGGTCGTAGACGCGGTGCATCGTCATCAGCACGTGGCCATGGGACACGCTTGTCCTTATTTTCGGCAGCTGAACGCGTTGAGCCGCATCATGCCGAAGACTTGGTAGAGTAGATGAACAAGCCCTCCTCATCCTCCTCATCCTCTCTCACCCAGGCTCAGGGTACTGGCAAAGCAGCTGCCAAAGCGTCCTCTTCCCTCGTATCAATGTCATCATCAGTCACTCCTTCCCTAGACCCACCATGTCCTCCTGAGGAGTCCCCCGAACAGTTTCAGCACAGTGTTGGGTACGTGCTCCAGGAGGATGCCAAATGTTTTGAAGGGTCTGATGATGATACCCAGCTACAGGAAGGCAGTAGCGTGAGCGCAGAGAGAGGGGATGCTTAAGAAGGACAGCAATCTGGTAGTCATATTCCAGCAGCTGCAGCATACTGCCAGATTGGCTCCAGTGATGAGGAGGGAGGGGATGATGAGGTCACTGACTCCACGTGGGTGCCTGATAGGAGAGAGGAGGAGGAGGAGGATGAGGAGGAGGCACATCTCCAACGAGGCAGGATGCCCTCCGGGGGCCAGCGTAAGGGCAGCACACCGACTGAATCACACCGCAGAGTTCCGCCTGTGCAGGGCGCTGCCTCTGCTCGTTATTCCAAAAGTTCTTTGGTGTGGGCCTTTTTTGAGTCGAGTGCATCAGATCGCACTGCTGCTATTTGCAACATATGTCTCGTATCTCGCGTGGCAAAAACATCAGCCGCTTGGGCACCACATGCTTGACCAGACATATGTTGACCTGCCATGCAGCTCGTTGGCAAGCCTACCTTAAAGACCCACACCAAAGAACAAAGCAGACCTCTCCTTGCTCCTCATCAGCTGGGATCTCCAACCCCACTATACCTTCAGTCCTCTCTGAAACCTGCACTGAGAGGAATGAAGGTGTACAATTAGGTGTGTCACAGCCAAGTACTTGCGGGCACACTGCTAGCAGTACACCGACGTCCGATTGTAGCAGGCAAATTTCCCTGCCCCAGCTGCTGGACCGTCGAAAGAAGTTCACTCCCAGCCATCCACATGCCCAGCGGTTGAATGCTAGCTTGGCTAAATTGCTAGCACTTCAACTGCTGCCTTTTCAGTTGGTAGACCCGGCCCCCTTCCGTGAGTTTGTGCAATGTGCGGTGCCTCAGTGGCAGGTTCCCAAACGCCACTTTTTCTCACGGAAGGCGATTCCAGCTCTCTACCTGCATGTGGAAGGCAATGTCCATGCCTCGCTGGACAGGGCAGTCAGCGGTAAGGTGCATATTACCGCTGACTCATGGTCCAGCAGGCATGGTCAGGGACGATACCTTTCTTTCACGGCCCATTGGGTCACTCTTTTGGCAGCTGGGAAGGATGCAGGACAAGGTGCAGTAGTGTTGGAGGTTGTTCCGCCGCCACGCCTCCAAAATGCTACTACTGGTTGTGACACACCTCTCTCCTCCACCCCCTCCTCTTCTTCTTCCTCCATGGCCTCTTCCTGTGCTTTGTCCTCGGAAACCAGGTGGTTGACGCCACGCCAGCTTAAGCCAGGAATGGTGGTTTGCGACAATGGCACCAACCTCCTCTCCACCCTCCGACAGGGACAACTGACCCATGTGCCCTGTGTGGCTCACGTCCTTAACCTAGTGGTGCAGCGGTTCTTGGGCAGGTACCTGGGATTACAGGATGTCCTGAGGCAGGCCAGGAAAGTCTGTGTGCATTTTCACAGATCATATAATGCCAGTGCTCGGCTGGCTGAGCTGCAAAAGGAGTTGAACCTGCCCAAGAACCGCCTTATATGTGACATGCCCACCAGGTGGAACTCAACATTGGCCATGCTGCAGCGGCTGCACACGCAGCAGAGGGCCATCAATGAGTACCTGTGCGACTACGGCACCAGGACAGGGTCAGGGGAGCTTGGGTTTTTTTCACCACGCCAGTGGGGCATGATCAGGGATGCATGCACTGTCCTGGCACCATTTGAGGAGGCCATGAGGATGGTGAGCAGTGACAGTGCATGCATCAGTGACACTGTACCTCTTGTCCACCTGTTGGAGCATACGCTGCGTGGAATAATGGACAGGGCACTTGAGGCAGGAAGAGGAGGACTTCCTTGCCTCTCAAGGCCCCCTTTACCCAGACAGTGTTCCTTTTGTCCCACCCATCGCACAGGAAGATGACGAGGAGGAGGAGGAGGAGGATTGTGTCAGCATGGAGGTGGAGCCTGGCACTCAGCATCAACAGCAGCAGTCTTTTAGGGTTGATTTACAGTCCCAAGAAACCCGTGGACTTGTACGTGGCTGGGAGGAGGTGGCTGCGGATCATGTCGTCCTTAGTGACCCAGAGGTCTCCGGACCAAATGCCTCAGCTAACTTACGCTGCATGGCCTCCCTGATCCTGCAAAGTCTGCGGAAGGATGCTCATATTCTTCGGATCAAGGAGAGGGACCATTACTGGCAGGCCACTCTCCTTGATCCACGGTACAAGGGTAAGGTTGCGGACCTTATCTTACCGTCGCAGAGGGAGCAGAGGATGAGACATCTCCATGAGGCCTTGCAGAAAGGTCTGTGCAACGCGTTCCCAGAGACTGGGATGTTACAAACTCCTGGTCCTGGACAACGAGTTGCTGAGGCTTCGGTCAGTCAAAGAGGGAGCGGTGGGGAAGGTGGCCGTCTGACCGATGCGTTCAGACAATTTTTTAGTCCGCAGCCCCAAGGTATGATCGGTTCCAGCAACCATCGCCAGCGCCTGATATACATGGTGCAGCAATACCTAGGGGCAAGGTCAGACTTGGACACCTTTCCCACCGAAAATCCTCTGGCTTACTGGGTCTTGAGGATGGATCACTGGCCAGAGCTTGCACAGTATGCAATTGAGCTACTGGCCTGTCCTGCATCCAGCGTTCTTTCGGAACGCACATTCAGTGCTGCTGGAGGCTTTGTCACGGATCACAGGGTGCGCCTGTCCACCGACTCGGTTGATCGACTGACCTTCATAAAGATGAACCAGTCTTGGATCACCACCAGCTACCAAGCACCTGAAGCTGATATAACAGAATAATTTATTTTGAAATGTCACATCCCCTCAAGACTGCCTATGCTGATGCTGAGTGACTGTCCTGTTATGTTGACTGACTATCCTTCTCCTCCTCAATGATTCGATTCCTGATGATAGCTTGGAAGAACATTTTTGTTTCTGGGTGCCGCCACCAGTGGCTAAGGCCCAATTTTTCAGCCCCTGTTTAACAGGGGCATGTAATTACAATTTTTTATGCAATGCTTTGCAGCAGGGCTCATTCCTGCACTCCAACTAGAGTATCTTGGAGAGGTTGCAGTGTCGTGGCACCATCACCAGTGCCTAAGGCCCAATTTTTCAGCCCCTGTTTAACAGGTGCGTGTAATTAAAATATTTGATGCAATACTTTGCAACAGGGCTCATTGCTGTGCTCCAAGTACAGTATCTGTGAGGGGTTGCAGTGTTGTGGCACCAGTGCCTAAGGCGCAATTTTTCAGCCCCTGTTTAACAGGGGCGTGTAATTACAATTTTTGATGCAATACTTTGCAACAGGGCTCATTGCTGTGCTCCAAGTACAGTATCTGTGAGGGGTTGTAGTGTTGTGGCACCAGTGCCTAAGGCCCAATTTTTCTGCCCCTGTTCAACAGGGGCATGTAATTACAATTCTTGATCTAATAATTCACAGCAGGGCCCATTCCTGCGCCCACCAAGAGTAACTGTGAGGGCTTACAGTGTTGTGGCAACACCACCACCAAAGGCCCAATTTTTCTGCCCCTCTTCAACAGGGGCATGCAATTACAATTCTTGATCTAATAATTAAAAGTAGGGTCCATTTATGCGCCCACCAAGAGTAACTGTGAGGGCTGACAGTGTTGTAGCACCAGCACCACCACCAAAGGCCCAATTTTTCCTACCACTGTTCAACAATGGCATGTAATTACAGTTCCTGATATAATAGTTCACAGCAGGGCGTTCCAGCGCCCACCAAGAGTATATACGGCAGGCCCCTACTTTCAAACATCCAACTTACAAACGACTCCTACTTGCAAACGGAAGGAGACAAAAGGAAGTGAGAGGAAATCTACCCCTATATTTTTTGGCTGGAGCTACACTTAAACAATGTACCTGTTCAAAATTACAAACAGATTCTACTTAAGAACAAACCTACAGTCCCTGTCTTGTTTGCACCGCCTGTATACTGCTGTTCAGAGTATATAGGGCCTTTTTTTATTTTGGGTGCGGGGTTCCCCTTAATATCCATACAAGACCCAAAGGGGCTGGTAATGGGCTGGGGTAGGGGGGGGGGGGTGATGGGGTAGCCATGCCATTTTTCTCAAAGATTTTCATCCATATTGCCAGGACAAGACATGACATTAAAGCCGCAAGCAGTTTTAAATGGCTTTTTTCCTTTAGAAATGTCATTTTGTGCAGGGACAGTTCTAAACATGGGAAACACATGCCACTTCACAGGCATACTTTAGACACCCCCCAGGTATGATATTTAAAGGAATATTTCACTTTTTTTTTGTTCACTTTATGCATCATTAAAATGACTGCTCCCGAAAAAACATCAGTTTTTAAAACTTCTTTTTGCATTGATACATGTCCCCTGGGGCAGAACCCGGGTCCCCAAACCCTTTTTAGGACAATACATGCATATTAGCCATTATAATTAGCACTTTAGATTTCGAACGTTCGCGTCCATTGTATTTAATAGGGTTCTAAAGTTTGCGCGAACTTTCGGATCGTTCGCAGGTTCTGGTGCGAACCGAACCGGGGGGTGTTCGGCTCATCCCTAGTGGTACCATATACTTGTTAAGGGGGACTTTCACATTCTGATAAATCACCTCCAATACCCCCACAACCATCGGGCCAGGGCTGTGGAGAAGAGACCCTTGTCCTCATCAACATGGGAACAAGGTGCTTTGCCGGTGCTTTACTGTTCGTTTACATTCATTTATTTTTTAAACAGAGCAGAAATAAAGACTTGTTCTGTTTAATTAAAGTGATCCTAAATAGATGTAAACGGATGTAAAAGACAGAATGCCAGTGGGAAAGTGGTATTTGTTATATTAAGAAATAAAAAAATGATTGCTCGATAAATGGGACCATTACAGAAATGTAAAAATTGTTCTGCTCCGTATGAAGGTACAGGTGTTAAATAAGGATCACAGCTCTGCTTCCAGGGACCATGCAACTGAGTGAGTGAGTGAGTGAGTGAATAACTTGTATAGCGATACAAATGCGAACTAAATCGCCTCAAGGCGCTTTGCATCCTGTGGTATCCTGATCCATCAGAAGAGGTGGGTCTTAAGTTTTTTCCTGAAGGCCTGATGGTTTTCTTCCATGCGGATATCCGTGGGTAGAGCGTTCCATAGCCGTGGTCCTTGGACTGCAAATCTTCGTTCTCCCTTTGTTTTGTATCGGGACTTGGGGGATGTGAAGGAGGTTTTGGTTTGTTGATCGGAGAGTGTGATTGGGGGTGTAGTGTTTTATCTTCTTGCATAGATATTGAGGAGCATTTCCTTGTGTGCACTTGTGAGTAAGGCAGAGGGTCTTGAATGTGATCCGATCCTTTACGGTTAGCCAATGAAGGGTCCTCAGTGATGGGGTGATGTATTTCCAAGGTTTTTTCCCCGTTACCAGCCTGATAGCCGTGTTCTGCACGACTTGTAGGCGCGAAATCTGGTATTTGGGTAGCCCGAGGTAGAGGGCTTTTGCGTAGTCGAGTCGCAAATTGATAATTGTTCCAACTACTACTGCTGTGTCCTCTTCCGGGATGAAGGGGATGAGTCTACGCAGCAGGTGGAGGAGATGGTGAGATCCGCTGACTACTGATCCTATTTGTGCATCCATCAACATCTTCGAGTCAAAGATGCCTCCGGGACTTTTGACTTTGGTGCTTGGGGTAATGGTCTGTCCAAGGATGGTGGGAAGTGTCCAAGAAGTTTTAGTTTTTGTCTTTCGGTTTGCGTGGAGGAGAAGGAGTTCCGTTTTGGATCCGTTGAGTTTGAGGGAACTCTCAGTCATCCAATCATCGATCAATGTGAGGCAATTTTCCAATCCGTGATATTGGTCTTTTTTCCCGGTGATACGAAAGTAGAGTTGGGTGTCGTCAGCATATGAGTGGTAGCACAGGTCCTGTTTGCCGATGATTTTAAGGAGTGGGCGAAGGTAGATGTTAAAGTGCACGGGGGACAGGGGTGATCCTTGAGGGACTCCGCAAGAAATTGTGCGAGTTTCAGAGGTGAAGGCTCCTAGTTTTACTGTCTGGGAACGATTATCTAGGAAGGATGCGAACCAGGATAGGTCAGGGTCTGCGACTCCTGCTACTTCTTTAAGGCGAATGAGTAGAGTTTTGTGGTCTACTGTGTCGAACGCTGCACTGAGGTCCAGCAGCACCAGAAGGCATGATTCTCCATCATCTGCTGCTTCGAGGGCGTCATCCCATATTTTAAGAAGCGCTGTTTCTGTGCCATGGCCTGGGCGGAAGCCTGATTGTAGTGGATCCAAGAGTTTGTAAGTGTCCAAGTGGAGTTGTAGCTGTTGTACTACTGCTTTCTCCATAATCTTGGAGATGGTGTTGAGGCTTGTTACCGGTCTGCGGTGGTTTGGGTCTTTGGGGTCGAGGTTGGGTTTCTTTAGGAGGGGTTTGATTATGCCTTGCTTGAGAGAGCTGGGAACAATACCTTCTTTGAATGATTGATTTGTGAGGTGTGTTATGGTTGGTGCTAGAATGTCGGTGCATTCTTTCAGGAGTTTTGTAGAAATTATGTCATTTGGAGATGTGCTGTCTCTGAGGCTTCTGATTATGTTTTTGGTGGTGTCGATGGTGATCGGGACCAGCGAAAATTTTGTCAATTGTACAATGTTCGTATTGATTTCCTCTATTTGCTTTGGCGGAGTGGGTTTGGTTGTTTTTTTCTGTTGAATTATTTCCCGAATGTTTCCAATTTTTTCGATAAAAAAAATCCGATAGCTCATTACAGAACTCTTGGGTTTCGCTTGCTGGAGGTTCTAGGCAGGTGGGGTTCATAGTCTGAGCGACTAGTTTGAAGAGTTCACGAGGTCGGTTTAGGGCTTTTTTGATGGTGTTTGAGAAATGTTTCTTTTTTGCTCTGAAACTGGGGTAGTTGATGGTATATTTTGTTTGGTACATTTCCTATAGTTTTTTGAGATCCATTTGATATGAGGAGATCCCCAATTCCCCTAACGATCAGCCTTGAGTATTATTCATCTTCTGGTCATCACACAGTACTACAGCTATTTGCTCATGCCTTAAATAGAGGACGATCTGTCTCTGGCTTCTGTCTGACTGTTCTTGCTTTAAATTATTCATGCGTAGTGTGACTGTGTTTATACCTAACTTGTGTGTGCTTATCCTGGACATCGACCTTGCTCATCATTGCTCCATTTACCTGCCAATGACCTGGACTCTGTCTACACCTGATCTGGTCATCACTCTGCTGTTGTTTGCTCTGACCATCTGACCATCTGACCATCTGACCAAGCTTAGTTTCCTCATCCCACAGAGTGAATGAGCAAAATTTTATTTAATTAATTACTTCATCCACACTAAACGGTATGAATAAAGAAATCTCAGCTGTCTGAATACCCAAACAGTGAGTGATTATGGTTGGCTGCAGTCACTATTTGGTCAACAACTTTGCCCCTGGCTCGTTTGATTTTTCAGTCGAAGTTTGGATAGGGATGTCACCACGGGCCAGCCGCGGCTCGAATTTTCAGCTGCAAACGGCTGAAATCTGACACGTGCATGGCAGGTTTTACACTGCTCAACTTCCATACTGCCTATTGGTTGTTGTCCCTGGCAACACAGAGGGTTTAGCGAACCTCATCACAACTCCCTTCAGTTGCTTGATAGTGGTGACAGCTCATGTCCCATCTGGGTACTAGATGCCTATGCCACTGTATGAATATGTGATATTCCTTAATAATGAACTACCATTCTGTATTTGCTGCATGAAAGAAAAGGCCAAGCAGACTCATTGTACCACTGGCTCTTTAATGTTCTGCAGTTTCCCTCTTGGATAAGAGTTTTAAACACCACTTAATCCCCACCTTGATCAGTAGGCGCTTAGCATGATAAGTTGGATTTGTGAGTCTTTCATTTCATTATGGATAGACTGGAGAATAGTCTTATCATCTCCCTGCTCGGTATTTATGAATATTTTGTACAGTGCCACAACTGCTCCAAAGGATTTTTGTTTTTAACTGTATTAAACCTTTTTTTTTTATATGTACAGCATGAATAGTAATGAATGTCAGGCAATATAATGGCACCATTATAGAGACAATGCAAAGCAAAAGAGCTATCAGAAGAGCTATGCACAGACATAAGATATAGCAGAGGTAGCCATGATGTCCTAGCAGTTAAATATGTGACAACATAGCATTAGCGTTTTGTTATGTGAATTATGATAATCCGAGGTTGTAGCTTTGAGGGTTCTCTAGGTGTACTCTCTTACAATATAGTCATGGATAAGGCTTATTGAGAAACATATTATTATATCAAGCTGGCCTAGGAACACTTGAATAAAGATGCTTGATTTATACTAGTTTCATCCCTTGTGTCACATGATTATTTTAAACAAATCTATGGGTAGAATGCACTACGGGAAGTAGTATGCTGTCTGCCTACAAGACAAGGGAAATGAGAAATGGTTTCATGTTTCCTGAACAACAAGGCTCTGTTCACACCTGAGCAATCCGGATCGCGGGCAGAATCGTGGCAAAATGCGGAACGCGTTTGCAATGCCATTATTTTTTAATGGCACCTCAAACGCAGTTCGGCTTTTCCGCGATTGTTGAGCGACAAAACACGCTACAATTGCGGAAAAAATCACAAACGCTCCTGGCTCTGTTCCAAGATTTGGTACATGAGCTTCTTTTTTTTTTATTGTTTTTTATTGAAGTTTTATCAACATACAAAACACACACAACTTAAGTGCCTACGGTACATAAGAAGAGCATGTGAAAAACAATACAATTTTGCAAGGTGAACACGATAACACGATATATAGCAATGCTAGGGTACACCACTTTGTGCCCAAATATAGTCTGAAAGATCTACACCTCGATCCTTAACCGAGACCTGCTAGACACCGGAGATACTCCAGAGTTTACTGGAGTATGAAGGAAACAAAGCCCTGACACAATAACCCAGCTCACCCCTAACTCGTTAAGCTGGTTCAGGTTCAGCCAGCCAAGTGCGCCAGACTTTGTCATACTTCAGTGGGCAGCCCCTATTTGCATAAGTATCCTTGTATAAAGGAAGGCTGTTGTTCACCAAGCGTTTCCATTGCACTAGTGAAGGGGGGCGGGCTTTTTACGTGCGTAGAAAAGCAACAGGCTAATCAACATGCGTTCGGCAGAGGACGGTACAATGGTTTCAATGAGCCCCAGAAGGCACACCTCCATTGCCAAAGGCACAGTGACTGAGTCAACTTTGTTAATTAAATCCAGCACCATCTCCCAATACTGCTGGACCCCCGAGCACCGCCAGAAAATATGGGAGAAGTCCCCAGGTGAGGCGCCACAACTCCAACACTCCGAGGAATGGGCAGGGTCCATCTTGTGAAGTCTGTGCGGGGTGAAATAGGCCCTATGAACAATTTTATATTGCACCAACCTGTCACAAATTGAAACCAGGGAGCTGAAAGGAAGGCCCCAGACATCGTCCCAGTCGTCATTGTCTAACGTGGGGATATAGTTCTGCCAGTTAGTCCAGAGTTTGTCAAGGGGCGGGAGAGACACAAAGATCAAATACGAATATAAATGCAAGGTGGGTTTTTCGTCGCAGCTAAATCTGAGTGTTCTCTCCGACTGGGCCATGATACATGAAGACTGCGGGAACTGTGCCACGAATGCATGGGACAGTTGAAGATATCGGAATAGGTAATGGTTAGGTAAATTGTACAGGGAGGAGAGGTGAGAGAAAGAGAGTAGGGAATTTTGAGACACTATATGTGACATGAGTTTGATACTGTGTTTTGTCCACGCGTAGGGGTCCGGAA
The DNA here is from genome assembly GCA_029206835.1 of Rana muscosa. Taxonomy (NCBI): domain Eukaryota; kingdom Metazoa; phylum Chordata; class Amphibia; order Anura; family Ranidae; genus Rana; species Rana muscosa. Next base: position 92,647,712 of record CM055118.1, on the reverse strand, counting down.
TCTTGTAGATGTGAGGTAGGCTAGGGTTCAACCAGATCGGGGAGTTAGGGGAAAATTCAGACTGTTTACATTTTTCAATGGCTAATCCTGCCCGCCATGCCCGCAGGGTGGTAAGCATGGAGGGGGTCAGAGGATATGGGGCACGTGGGCCCCGAAAAAGAAAAAATTGAAGGGCTTCCAGCGAACCGACCACTGTAGTTTCAAGCACAGTCGACGAGTTTGTTTTGTCCGGCTGTAACCACCATGCCAACTGCGCGGATAGGTAATACTTATAACAGTCCGGAAACTCCATGCCACCCTGCGTTCGTGGCCTCATTAATCCCATTAGCGGTAATCCCGAGTCAGGCTCGGGGTGAGTTTTTTATACCAAAAGCGGTAACCCCGAGCCAGACTTGGGCTGCATCGCAGTATCCAGGGAGAGTTACTTACCTTGTCCCCTGAATCCTGTGATGTCTCCCCGCAGTGTGTGCAAGCCGTGTCTCGCTCGATTCACACTGCCGAGTGCCGAGCTCCGTTCCCTGCGACTTTGCGCACGGGGACGGAGTTCGGCGCCAAATTCAAAAAGTGAAAAAGACAGTATAGATACAGTATACTGTAATCTTACTGATTACAGTACTGTATCAAATAATTACACATCCCCTTTGTCCCTAGTGGTCTGTCCAGTGTCCTGCATGCAGTTTTATATTATAAAAACGAATCTTTCTGCCTGGATACTGGAGATTGTCCATAGCAACCAAAAAGTGTCCCTTTATGTCAAAAGTGGTTTTAGACCAGCTAGAAAACAGCGATAATAAATTATAATCACTTGCAGAATTGAGCGATAGTGATTTGTGGGGAAATTCGTCATCAAACACTAAATCTAATGACTATTTACAATCTCGGGACGTGGCAATTTTCTATTACATCGTATCCCCAGTACCACTCTGGGTGGATATGATTTCCATTTTTCTAAATCTAATGACAGCTACAATTCTGCAACTGAACAAATTTCAGTGTTTTTGATTTGATTACATTAGTGAATAATTTTATTTTATTTTTTTCCCATAAAAAGTTTTTATTAAGAAAAACAAATTACAGATATAACAGAGTAGTTCACAATAATATCCAGAGATACAGATCAGAAGAAAGGCGTTCTAGCTCCACATGCGAAACATTTCAAGAGATAAATAACACAGATTGTGGCAAGATCTGAACAGAATACCCAAAACACATCATAATAACAATTGCTCTTCCCTCATCCCCCGCAAGAGAGAAATGCATCAGTACTTCTGAGAGGGGGCTTACCCCGATTATTGTAGTGTATGTTTTGGTAATTATCCTCAGACACAGAAAAACAAAGGGGAGCAAAGCAACACTTCAGATCCCTTGCCGCATTATATCGGAGCCTGCTTATTTAAGCTAAAGTCAACCTAATCCGATCTAAGGATTCGCAGATTCCGAAGAGCCTGGACACAGGGGCCTCCCATCGTGGCCCCGGCCTCCACGCCCCTCGCCCAGCAGAATCATACGGACAGAGAAGGGGGAAAGAGGGAGAAAGAGAGAGAGAAGAAAAGAAAATAGAAGAGAAGAAGAAAAAGGGGAGAAGTTTAGAGTGGGCTCAGGAGGGCAGAGTAAGAGAGGTGGGGTGCAGATTTGAAGGAGGGAAAAACACACAAAAAAAAAAGGGGGGGAGAAGGGGGGCCGAGGAGTGTGTAGGGATCGCTCCACTAAGAGGCAAAATCCTAAAGAGGGGGTGGGGTTACCACCATCTACCCTCTCCGTTCATTTCGCTCTAAGGCAGGTTCCCATACCCGAACCTGTGAACCTGCCTTATTCACATGAAAGCATTTTCGCTCAGACCAAATCAATCCGCAGTCAGCATGAGGGTCTGGTACTCTGCAGAGTTTCGAAATTTAAACCAGTCATCCCACGTAGCAGTAAAAGTAGAAATGCTATCTTGCGTGGTGTGAATTAGTTCCTCTATCGCTGCAATACGGTTAAGACGTATCAGCCAGTCTTTCATTGATGGAGGCGTCGTATAGTGAATAATTTTTATTATAATTACATTACTATTTGTTATAATTATTTATAGTTATTTATTATATTATAATTTATGATTTTGTGTTTCAAACTTTATCTTACCCGGGATGTCTACTAGACTCTTGTTTGGTCAGGTTTAAGTAAGTAATTACTAAGAATTGCAGGCCTACAATACATAACACCAAATTTCCATGCAAAATAATTGTACCGCTTTTGGTACAAAATTCCAGACAGAATCATACCGCCAGGGAGGTTAAGGTTGTTAGTCATTATCTGGGTGGTGAGGGGCCCCATAAGAAAGAGGAGAAGATTTGTTTCAGTATCTTAAAAAAGGATTTGGGCACCCATTGTGGGGAATGGCGGAAAAGGTATGTGAGTTTGGGAATAATCTTCATTTTAAGGAGGTTCACTCGCCCCCATAGTGACAGGGGCAGGTTACTCCATGTTTTGAGCTTCGTCTGGGCCTCAAGAAGTACTGGGGCAAGATTTAATGCTATAAAGTCTGAGGCCGAGCTGGAGATGTGTACCCCTAAATATTTGAAGGAATCCACCCACCGAAGGGACTTGGACCAATTTACCCAAAGACCGGTGACCTCAGCAAAGATGTCTAATACAGTCAGAGCCCCCTGCAACGACAAGCCAGCATCATTGTGGAAGAGCAACATGTCGTCCGCATACAAGGCTACCCTCTCCTCCAGCAACCCGATACGAAGACCTTTAATGTGCGGTGAGGTGCAAAGTGCTTCCACCACCGGCTCGATAGCAAGGGCAAATAGAGCCAGAGAAAGAGGGCAGCCCTGCCTAGTTCCCCTGAAAAGCCTGAAGGGGACGGACAGTCCACCACCCAAGTGCACAGAAGAGGTGGGGCACTTGTAAATCACCTGGAGCCATTTGATAAACAGCAGAGGAAAACCCATCCTGCGCAACGTTTCCCACAAAAAGGGCCACTCGACCATATCGAAGGCCTTTTCTGCGTCTAGGGAGGCCACCGCCCGTGATCCCATGTTAAGGTGTTAAGGTGTTGAGCATGTATGTTAGTAAAAAGCCTTTTGAAATTGACATCTGTGGATCTACGGGCATGAAACCTGTCTGGTCTGGGTCTATCACTGAGGGCAACATGGGATATAACTGAAGGGCCAGAAGCTTAGTTAAAATTTTAAAGTCAGAATTTAGTAATGCTATACCTCCGTCAGCCAGACACGTGAGTATACAATAGTGCCAGCAGGGGCACCAAAAGATCCACATGTGCTCTAAAAAAGTCCACCGGGAGCCCGTACGGCCCTGGCGCCTTGCCAGGAGGGAAGGACCGGATTGCCTTAATAACCTCCAAAGCCATAAATGGTTGAACCAAAGTCTCTCTTTCATGGTCAGAGAGCCAGCCGAGCGCCAACGGGTCCAACAGGTCGTTTAACATCTCAGGCTGGAAATCTGAGGACAGGCCGGATGAGTACAAAGTTTCATAAAAGGTGTTGAATGTCTGTTGGATATCCGAGGGGGAGGACACCGTCCCACCCCCCAGGGTCTGTAGGGTAGACACAAGAGTAAGAGGTTGGTCGTGCTGTGCCATCATGGCCAGCAGACGGCCTTTCCTATCACCCTGTTTGAAGGCTCTCTGCTTACCCTTATATGATTCAAGTCGTGTGACCTCAGTCAGATGTAACTGTAGTTCCCTCTGAACCGCCATCAGCAGATCAAAGTGAACAGGGGTGGGGTCATTACTATATGTAGCAGTGTGGTTCGTGACCGCCTTCTGCAGCGCCTAAGTTGTAGTCGATTGCTGTTTTTTAATGCTAGCAATAAAGGAAATATAATGTCCCCTAGTGAAAGCTTTAAAGGCATCCCAGATAATGTCGGGAGAAGAGGACCCTGGGTTTTGTTCCCAGAACTCAGCTAGCAGGGGCAGTAGTTTATCAGAGAGATCCGGATGAGAGACCCATTGTGTACCCAACCTCCAGAGCGCGGCGCTCAGGGAAGCCGGGGAACGAAGCACCACCGCCAGAGGGCTATGGTCAGACAGCCCACTAGGAAGCTAGGATGCCTCCAACACGTCCGCTAACAGTGCGGGGTTGGAGAAGGCCAGGTCTATCCGTGACGCAGTCTTGTAAGAAGCTGAAAAGCATGAATATGCCCTTGTGGCAGGGTGCTTCCACCTCCAGATCTCCACCAGCCACACCGCCTGAGCCCAGGCGGAGAGGTCCATACACTGTTTCTTAGATGGAGTAGGTCTATCCAAGTCTGGCGACAAAGTGGCATTGAAGTCACCCATTACTAGAACCTTCCCTGGACAGAAAGGTGTAATCTTTTCCAAAACATCATATAATATTGCGGATGAAAACGGGGGAGGGATTTACAGATTAATAACAATATATCTCTGAGACCATAATGTGAACACGACTATCACAAATTTCCCCTGGGAATCGGTACGGATCTCATCGATTACACAGTGGAAATTCTTGTGGATAAGGATCGACACATCCCTGGCGTATGTGGAATACGTGGTATGTATCGCTCGCTGTATCCATGTTTTTATGTTTCAATGATGTTTATTAAAGAATTTTCAAAAATAGAACAAAAGTATCACAGTGCATTATTGTACAGAAATAGAAACATCTTGAGGGAAGCTTACCATTGATCATCACATAACACAGACCACTCCTGTCGTGTATATACATTAACAAGTAATATCCCATTATGGGCAGCAGTAGTCTAAACCAGGCCAACTGGTCATGTATAAGCCTCCCCTAACATGGGCTCTCACGCTGTGACACAAAGTACCGGCCCACCAGGCGAACCCCCCCCCGGGAAGAGCCCACCCCCATCCTACTATTGGGGGGGGCAGCCCCCCCCACAAGGGAGCGAATCCCCTGAGGGCCAGACCACCCGCAGTCTAAAACTCTCGAGCCCGTATAAAGATATATACTGCAACATTCAATTAAGTACTCTAATGTGAGAACATAAAGGGAAAAGAAGACATAGGAGAGAAGAGAAAATAACATAGAAAGAAGGAAAGAAAGAAAAGGAGCAAGGCAAAGTAATATAGAGGGGGGTTGGGATGGGAGGATCATGGGAAGGGGACAGGGAGGAGCTGCGGTCTAGAGCCCAATTACCTAGTATATGTGAGAACAACTAAGTTACAAGCGTCCTCGGGTCATTGGTAAGATAATCGAGCCATGGGTCCCAAACTTTATGAAATATCCCCATCTTGTCCTGGACCAGGGCCGTCAATCTCTCGTTTAACATCAGCCAGGATAATTTGCCTTTAAGATGGCCGAATGGCAGGGCAGCAGACCTCCAACTCCTGGCTATAGTTATTCTAGCCGATACGAATATGAAATTTAGTAGCCTCCTTTGGGACTTGGAGATATCCGCCACCCTGTCACCCAAAAGGGCCTGTCTAGGCGATTTCTTTAAATTGATCCGAGTAAGGGTATATATGAAATTGTAGACCCTGATCCAGAACCTCCTTACCTTAGGGCATGACCACCAGACATGATAGGTGGTACCCACCTGACCACATCCTCTAAAACACCTGGAGGTGGTCCCCTGCACAAAGGTGGCCAGTCTGGCCGGTACCATATACCAACGTAACAAAACCTTGTAGTTTGCTTCTATAATTGAGGTATTTAGGAGTGATCGGGACGCTGTAGCTGCAATTGCCAACCATTTGTCCAGGTCTAAAGTTTCCTGGAAATCTTTTTCCCATTGAAGCATATATTTCAGTTTAGTTGAAACAGTCATCAATATTGTATATATAGTAGATATATATCCCCTAAGTCTATCATATTGCTTACACAAATGTTCCATAGGGGTCAACTTCGCTAGGTCACTCTTACGAGCTAATGTTTGGACAAAATGCTGTATTTGAGTATATCTATAGTGTTCTATTGGCGGCATTTGGTACTTCTCAATCATAGAGCGTTCGGATATCATACCCTTATGATCACATAAATCAGCAATACGTAGTAATCTCTTATTGGTCCACCATGAAAACGCAAGAGGAGCGAACAAGCCATTCTTCAAAATAGGTGCCAATGGAGTATGGGGTGATTTAAATTTCTTGGACCTGGACAATCTGTCCCATATATCCAGTGAGAAAGATAAGGATAGACATAATATCGTCGGCCTTTCTGTCGGCGGAAGCCACATCAAGTGGGATACAGGATCTGGGTGACAGGAGTAGGATTCCATGTCCATCCATATTGCGGGTGGTGATTTTGAATGAAACCTAGCTAGGTGGGCCATCTGAGCCGCATAAAAGTATTTCTGGAAATTAGGCAGCCCAAGTCCACCCTTTCGTTTAGGGGCGTACATTGTGGCTTTGTTCATCCTAGGCCTCTTTTCTCCCCATACAAATTGGAGAACTTTCCGTTGAAACATTTGCAGATCGCTGTATTGCAATTTTATAGGTATGGTGCGAAAAAAGTACAACAGCCTAGGTAAGATATTCATTTTAATCGAGTGTAGTCTGCCAAACCACGAAGGGGGGTGAATCTGCCATTTAGCCATATCCTCTGTTAATCTTTTAATAAGAGCTGGGTAGTTCCTCTTATATAGAGTTTGGATGGAAGAGGTCAAATTGATACCAAAGTAAGGAAGAGCCTCAGCTTCCCATAAGAATTGGTGGGACTGCTCAATTGTTTTCTGAATATTGCTTGGTAGTGTTAAATTCAACGCCCTAGATTTACCATGATTAATGTACAGCCCCGAGATATCAGAGAATGGGTGTAATACCGCGTAGAGGTTAGGGAGCGAAGTTATCGGGGAAGTCAAGGTGAACAGTAAATCATGTGCAAAAAGCAGGCACTTATGCTCGTAATCTCCGCTAACAATCCCCTTGATATCCTGGCACGCACAAATTTTGATCGCCAGCGGCTCTATTGCTAGAGCGAACAAAATTGGTTATAGCGGGCACCCCTGTCTAGTTTCCCGTCTAATAGTAATGGGTTGAGAGGAGTATCCTCTTAGTATTAATGAGGCAGTTGGAGAATCATACAACCCCCGTAGGAGAGCCAGAAAGTGCCCTCCAAAGCCATAGCGACCTAGCACGTCAAACAAATACTCCCAAGATAGGGAATCGAACGCTTTCTGGACGTCCAACGATAGTAACATACTTGATCTGCTATCCCCACTATCCCAGTTAGACTGCACTGCTGATATCAGGTTTATTAATCTGCGGGTTTGATCTGACGCCTGTCTATTAGGAATAAACCCAGTCTGGTCGGGGTGAATATAAAGTGGGAGGAATGTGTTCAATCTAAGGGCCAGGATTTTGGTTAAAATCTTTAAATCAGTATTGATCAGGGAGATTGGGCGGTAATTAGCGCAATCTCCATGATCTTTACCCGGTTTCGGTATAACATTTATAAAGGCCGCATTTTCCTGACCCGGAGGTTTATTACCCCTTCTTAGGTCATTAAAATACGCGCACATATGAGGAGAGAGAATATCTATGTATTTCCTTTAATAATGACCGGGGTAGCCATCTGGTCCAGGAGCCTTAGAAGGGTGGAGAATCTTTATGGCTTCCCTAATCTCAGATTCCGTAAAGACCCCGTCCATCAAGTCAGCATGGTCTTGAGTCAATTTGGGCAATTGGATGTCATGGAAAAACGCCTCAGTCCTCGACGGGTCAGATTCTGTCTGATGGCTATATAATTTGACATAAAATGCATGGAATTCTTTGATTATTAATTCGGGATTTTGAGTAAGGTGACCAGTCGGCAATCTCAATTTAGGCAACGTTGACACATAGGGTCGGGGTATGAGCTTCCTAGCCAACATAGTGGTGGGCTTATCACCCATGGTATAAAATCTATGTTTAGACCAGCTGATGTGTTTTTCAGCTTGCGTGGTTAGGCTAAGGTTTAATGACAGTCGTGCTTCGTCAATTTTATGGCTAATATCCATCAGGGGATTTTTTTGCTGTTCCGCCATTAACGCCTCCAGATCAGCCTCTAGGTCTTTAATTACCTGCCCTCGCTCCCGTTTTAGTCTAGCCGCTAATTGTATTAACTTACCGCGAATCGTTGCTTTGTGGGCGGCCCAGTTAACGGTAGGTGAGGTGTCCGCGGATTTATTAGTCTCAAAGTACGCCTGGAGTTCTTTCTGAATTTCCACATATATAATAGGATCGTTCAGTAGGCTAACATTAAGTCGCCATGGGGAGGGGGTGGCTTTAGTCCAAAGCCCTTTGGTAACGAGTTTCACCGGGGAATGATCAGACCAGGGGGTAATCAGTATTTTTACCGACGTTATATATGGGAGCAGGGGGGTACATACTAAGAGATGGTCTATCCTAGAGTAGGTGTGATGTACCTGTGAGAAGTGCGTGTAATCTCTAGCTGTGGGGTTGTATTCCCGCCAGGTGTCAATCAAATCATGAAAGTGAAATAGGCGTGAAACCTTACTGCTGTCATTAGGTGGGCGCTTTAAAAGCGGTTTCATACGATCTGACTTGTCCATTGTCCTATCCATAGGAATATTACTATCACCCCCCATGACTATCTGCCCCTGGACCTTAGGCATAAGAATCTCGAGCATGTTCTTAAAGAATTCGGGCTGACCTGTGTTTGGGGCATAGTATGAAACAAATGAAACTAATTGATCATGGAGACGACCCACCGCCATTAGGTATCTACCCCCCTTGTCTTTAACTATTGAGATGGGTGTGAAGGGGGTCCTCTTAGAAAAGCAGATCGCCACCCCCCCTTTTTTTGGGGGTCACAAGCAAGAAAAAACTGAGGGTACTTCACATTTAGATATCGGGGAGCTGAGGACTTAGAGTAATGAGTTTCCTGTATCAAGAGTATGTCAGCTCTCTGTCTATGATAGAATTGAAAGGCTTTCGTCCTCTTGATAGGGGAATTAAAACCATGGACATTGTGTGTAATAACCCGAATAATCAGTAGAATATGTCTTAGCCATCGTGGTGGGGCAGAGCACTCTTACCTTGTATCACAAGATGATTCAAAAAGGCTGTTGAGATTGGGGTTAGCCACATCCTTAGTTGTCTGAACCGTGCAGAAAGTGAGGGACCCTGGACCGGGGCTCGTTGGGAGGGAAGGGGAAGGACAAAAAAAGAGAAAGTAAGACACAAATAAAGAATATAACAACAACAAATCGGCCATAGGCCGTAACACTCAAACTCAAAGTTCCTGAGTAAAGTAATAACTGCATGGGGAATAACCCCCGCCGGATTAAATCTCCGGACCAAAGTTAGCAAGGGTACCATCCTCCTTGAAGGATAAGCAGTCTTGCTAGTGAGCAGCATGTATTGCCGCCCCGACTCAGAACATATAAGTCTCCTTGTGTAGGCAGCTGGAGATAAACAGAAGGCCTAAATACAAGTACCGTTTATGAACATTGATGTAGGCTGGCTGCATTCTCCAATCCCGGTCAGGGTCGAGACCCCGGGACAGGCAGGTTCCCCATCGGTTACTCCCGTCCCGGTGTCCCCACCCCAGTGAGACCAATCAGTCCCCTCAACCGGCTAAAATTTATCAAGCAACATCCGCAGCCCAAATTTTCTAAAAGGCACCAGCTAAACTGCTAAACTAATGACTAAGTAGCAGTCCTAAGCATGTTAAGATTTCGATGAACAGCACCACAGGGGTGCAACCAATGTGGCCCATCGAGGGCCCAGGGAGGGAACAGGAGTCTCCGCCCTGCAATAAGACTTTAACAAGTCCCCAAAAGGGACTTTGGAGGCCCAGGTAGTGATCATGTCTTTCGTTGCGATTTCCTGGACTGAGATTGCTTGCGATCCTGCCAGAGCGGAGAGAGAGGGCGATGTTCCTCACTTTGGGGGGACAGCGCCTGTGGATCATAAGTCACAATGCCAAGTTCCATGAGGAGTTCTTCGCCCGTTTTGAATGTAGAGAATGAATGGGATCGTCCTTTATAGGTAAAGGATAATTTAAAGGGGAATGCCCATCTGTATTTAATCTGTTTTGCTGTCAGCTGCTGGAGTAGAGGTCTCAAATTTCTGCGTTTCTGGACCGTAGAAGGGGCCAAACCTGTAAATAGTTGGATTGAGGTCCCATTGATTGTAGATCCTGTCTGTTGCGGGCTATTAACATCATTTTCTCCTTAACACGGTAAAAGTGCGGTTTAACTATAACATCACGCGGCAGTCCATCTGATCTAGGGGCAGTCAGCGCCCTGTGTATGCGGTCAATCTCCATGTGGTGAGGTGCAATATCAGGGATCAATTCTTTCATCAACTCGCACATGGCTTCTTCCAGATCGGTACACGTTTCAGGGAGGCCCCGTATGCGTATATTGTACCTACGAGAACGGTTCTCTAAATCTTCAATTTTAGTGTTTGCCTCATCCAGCCTGTCCTGAAGGTCAGATATCATGCGGGCATTCTGGTTGACCTTTTTAACTGTATTGTCCACCTTAGTCTCTATGTGATCAAAACGTTCCCCCAGGCTGTGAATGTCTCTCTTGAGATCAGTTGTAATTAAAGTGCAGGCTTTAGAGAGCTCATGCTGTAGCATAGTGGCAAAGCGTGCCAAAAGCACTGAGTCAGGGGAATAAGGGGCTAGCTGGGGGGCCGCTGCTATGTCCTGGCTGGTCTGGCTGAACAAAGCCTCTGCTATCCCAGCCATATCCCCATCCATGGAGGATACAGGGGAGTCTGCTGAGTCTGTTGATTTCTGCAGGTCAGGATAGGTGCCCGGGGACCGGGACTGGGACTGCAGCGTGAACTCACCCCTCTGGTCAGCTTCAAAATCCCCTGATGACTGGGATGAGAACGGGTCCTTCATCTGCTCCGGATGGTCAACTGTATCTCTCCTCTGCACCGCGGTGTTACTCCTTGAGGCTGTGCTGCCTCGTGTGTCAGGCCGCCCAGACGCCATCTTGGATCGCTTTGCAATGGCCGGGGAAGGCCCCGTTCCGCCGTTGGATCTGGGCCGTCTGCGCTGACCTCTTTTTGGCTGGCCCTGTGCCCGCCTATTCATCACCTCCCCGGGGACCCGGCCGCGGCACTTCCAGGCTGCTCTCCCCGCTTCTCACGCTGATTATCGCTGTATAGGGTCGGAGCGAGCGGAGCCCGGCTAGAACGCGTCCACCTCCGAGATCCCGCGCATGTGCACTTGTATCCATGTTTTTTTGAGAGTCAAGATCTTACTGCCCATGAGGTGAGTCTCCTGAAGGAGAATGAGCTGGGGGGAGTGAGATTTTAAGTATTGGAATAAAAGGGCTTGCTTGAATTTAGAGTTAAGGCCTCTGACATTCCAGGAAAGGATGGTGGAGGAGTCAGACAGTTGACTAGCCATTAGGCAGAGACGGCATATAAAAACAAGGATACACTTGAGGGCATATCCAGGTGCACCCCATGAGCAGCAAGATCTCAGTTACATTGCATTCAATACTGACAGCACTTAAACAAAACACAAAACAAAAACAGAAAAAAAGATCAAAAGAATAAGAATTAGAAACCAAAACTGGAATCAAACTTTCCAGGCATGAGGTGCCTATCTTATTATATCCCATCCTTCCTCCAAAAACAGGGGGGAAGGTCTGGGAATAGTTTTTGCCCAGAAAAAAACTGTAACTAGAGGGTGCAGGTGAGCCCCTAAACTGGGGGCACTACACGTCCGGTGCCAGTCCACCCACTCTGCAGCCGGTCAGTGCCGCTTCCGTCTTGCAGCAAAAGGCCCTACGGCCAATGTCTGGAGACCAGGGAGCAGAGGTATGTAGCATTGGCCACCGGGTGAAAAAAAAGGGGGGGTCAGCAGTCCAGAGCCGCAACACTGGCTGTTGACTGAAGTGGTGTGTGTCCAGAATAGAGCACTGAGCAACCAACTCCTATGAGAGTGTCTGGCAAAATACACAATGGGCATAAAGTCTGACATGCTGGAAGTTAGGATATATGCAGAACTCAGTCACTGGGCCCGGACCATCCCCCAGGAGAATAAGTAGGCAGTCAAGCAGCCCAAGGGGAAGAGGAAAAACCAGCAGCAACACCAAAAAATTAAATAAAAGTTAAATGTCAAGGGTCCCAGGTGAAAGAAAAAAACAGTGACAAGTCTTGACACGCAGGGATACTTGCCGTGAGGGAAGCCCGCTAACGGCCATCCAACCAGGACATGGCTGCCTCCGGATCCATGAAGAAATGTGCCCGATCACCGTCAATCACATAGAGTAGGCTGAACTTGAGGCCTTCATCTCACAGGCGCTACCTCACCTCGGTGAAGGAGCGACGGCGATGCTGTACCTCCGGGGAGTAATCAGGGAAAAGCATGATCTTGGCGCCATTGAAAAGCAGGTCACGTTTCTCCCTAGCCTCCGCCAGGATCTTGTCTCTGCCTCTGTAGTTAAGCAGCCAGAGCAGGAACGGCCGTGGTGGGTTTCCAGGGATCGGAGCGGTTGGGGGGACTCTGTGAGCCCTTTCCACCACGAATGTAGGTAGCATGGCAGGCAGGCCAAGGAGTGAAACAAGGAAGGTCTCAGTAAATTCAGCAGGCCTGGAGCCCTCTGCCTTCTCAGGGAGGCCCAGGACATGGATGTTATTCCTCCAGAGCCTATTCTCTGTGTCTATGGACTTCTCCTGCAGGGCTTTAACTTGCAGCTGTAATGCACGGAGATCCCTGGAGTCTGACCTGGTGGTATCCTCAAGCTGGGAGATGCGGCCTTCAGCCTCTGTAAACCGGGCCCTAAATTTGTCCATGTCATGCCGGATCAGGCTAACATCCGACACTAGGTGGTCTATTTTGACCATCACCGAGTCTCTGCCTTCCCTGATGGCCGCCAGGAGCTCAGCATGAGAGGCAGCCGGAGATGAGGACGGATCGGGGGGGGGGCAGGGAGCTGGCAGACACTATGGCTGCGGGGAGCCTTGTGGGCAAGATGGCCTCCGCGGACTGATCGGCGCTTGCCGAGGACGAACGGAGCTTACCCGGGGGCAGCGGAGGAGGCCGCGAGGTGCCGGATGGTTTCTTCCGCCTCAGGGTGTCAGAAAACAGGCAGCGGTATGGAAGAAACAGCGCTGGAAGATCAACAGGATAGATGCAGGAGCGGAGCTCAGCGTTCGCACGTCTTCTCTCCTTCACATCCCGGCTGCGCCCCCGTACATGAGCTTCTTTGGAGCGTTTTTGGAGTAGAGGGAGTCCCATTCAAATTAATGGTGCTGCTCCAAACAGGCTCTACTAAAAAAAAAAAAAAGCTAAAAAAAAAAACAAGCTGCAGATCGCTCAGGTGTGAATGGAGCCTAATGCCTTGTACACACAATCGGATTTCCGATGGAATAAAATCCGATGGAATTTTCCGTCGGAATTCCGATGAAGCTGACTTCCATCAGTCTTGCATACACACTGTCAGACTAAATTCTGACCGTCCAAAACGCGGTGACGTAAAACACTACGACGAACAGAGAAAAATTAAGTTCAATGCAGCATGGCAGGCAGGCCAAGGAGTGAAACAAGGAAGGTCTCAGTAAATTCAGCAGGCCTGGAGCCCTCTGCCTTCTCAGGGAGGCCCAGGACACAGATGTTATTCCTCCAGAGCCTATTCTCTGCGTCTATGGACTTCTCCTGCAGGGCTTTAACTTGCAGCTGTAATGCACGGAGATCCCTGGAGTCTGACCTGGAGGTATCCTCAAGCTGGGAGATGCGGCCTTCTGCCTCTGTAAACCAGGCCCTAAATTTGTCCATGTCATGCCGGATCAGGCTAACATCCGACACTAGGTGGTCTATTTTGACCATCACCGAGTCTCTGCCTTCCCTGATGGCCGCCAGGAGCTCAGCATGAGATGCAGCCGGAGATGAAGACGGATCAGGGGGGGGTCAGGGAGCTGGCAGACACTATGGCTGCGGGGAGCCTTGTGGGCAAGATGGCCTCCGCGGACTAATCGGCGCCTGCCGAGGACGAACGGAGCTTACCCGGGGCAGCGGAGGAGGCCGCGGGGTGCCGGATGGTTTCTTCCGCCTCAGGGTGTCAGAAAATAGGCAGCGGTATGGAAGAAACAGCGCTGGAAGATCAACAGGTTAGATGCAGGAGCGGAGCTCAGCGTTCGCACGTCTTCTCTCCTTCACATCCCGGCTACGCCCCCGTACATAAGCTTCTTTGGAGCGTTTTTGGAGTAGAGGGAGTCCCATTCAAATTAATGGTGCTGCTCCAAACAGGCTCCACTAAAAAAAAAAAAAAGCTAAAAAAAAAAACAAGCTGCAGCAGCTGTTGCTGCAAATCGCTCAGGTGTGAATGGAGCCTAATGCCTTGTACACACAATCGGATTTCCGATGGAATAAAATCCGATGGAATTTTCCGTCGGAGTTCCGATGAAGCTGACTTCCATCAGTCTTGCATACACACTGTCAGACTAAATTCCGACCGTCCAAAAGGCGGTGACGTAAAACACTACGACGCGCTGAGAAAAATTAAGTTCAATGCTTCCGAGCATGCGTCGACTTGATTCTGAGCATGCGTGGATTTTTCTCCGAAGGAATTCCACACAGACGATCGGAATTTCCCAACGGATTTTTTTCCATCAGAAAAATTTAAAACATGTTCTATTTTTTTACTCCGATGGAAAAAAGTCAGATGGGGCCCCCACACAATCCGAATTTCCAATGAAACAAGTCCATCGGATTTTATTCCATCGGAAATCGGATCGTGTGTACAAGGCATTAGAGTTTTCTGACTCTCCTGTACCACCTACAGTTCTCTGGCTGAGTGGCTGAGTTTAACCACAAATGTCTAGAGATAGACAGAAAAGGTAAACAAAATAATGATTTTTTTTTTTAAAGTTTGTAAATTTTGAGGCTAAAGCTCACTGTCAGCTGAAGTCACTCAGCCGGTCCAGGCTGGGGAAAGATCCCGACTTTACAATGGTTTGTGCTCTGCAGTCTGGGTTCAGGAGGCTGTCTGAGCCAATTTGTTCTGTTGAGCTGCCCTGCAAAATGCCACCTCTTTCTCAAAGACTGCGCAGGAGAAGGGCAGTGTGTACAACTGTTGGGTCTGGAAGAGTGAGGCCTGTAGACCATAAACATGTCGTTTTTGGTGTGACATTGCATAACCCCTATAGTGTTCTTTCTGAGCTAGAAGCAGATACAAAAGTTTCAAACATAGCTGCTTGTGAGATTTACAACTCTTCGGAGCTTGAGAAAAAAATTGCAATTCCAAAAGTAGCTTTTATCTGAGGTTGCAAACCAGGTGAGTGTTGTGGATACGGCTCCTAAAAGGAGAAATCGTCTTCTTGTTGGTGATTCAATTGTTATGCCGCGTACACACGATTGGATTTTCTGTCGGAAAAACCTTGGATGGTTTTTCCGACAGAATTCCGCTCAAGCTTGGCTTGCATACACACGGTCACACAAAAGTAATCTGAACTTTCGACCGTCAAGAACGCGGTGACGTACATCACTAAGACGAGCCGAGAAAATTAAGTTCAATGCTTCCGAGAATGCGTCAAATTGTTTCCGAGCATGCGTCTGAATTTTGCACGTCGGAATTGCTACAGACGATCAGATGTTCCGATAGGATTTTTTTTCGTCAGAAAAATAGAGAACCAACTCTTAATCTTTTGTTGGCGGAAATTCCGATAGCAAAAGTCTGATGGAGCATACACACGGTCGGAATTTTCGCCCAAAAGCTCACATTGGACTTTTCTTGTCGGAATTTCCGATCGTGTGTACGGGGCATAAGAGGTGTTTCTTTAGGAAATTATGTGGAAATGTCAAAGGAAGTTAGGTGTTTGCCTGGTGCTACTTTTAGGAGAGATAAAAGGCACATTTTAAAAATTGACAAAAAAACAAGTGATGAGTGCAATGTTGATGTTGTTGAGCACCTTGGCACAAATGATTTGTCCCAGAATGATGTGGGTTCTGTACAGAAGGATTTTCTGAATTTGGGCCAGGATCTTCAACAGTTAAGGTGTACTGTTACATTTTCAGTGGTCTTACCTGTGCATAATGGACAACATGAAAAAGTACTTCGTATAGCAGATTTCACTGTTTGGTTCAAGGATTGGTGCAAAGCATTTTGGTTTTGTTAGTCATGATGCTATCCAGTGGTCTGACAGTGAGCTATACAAGAGAGATGGTCTGCATCCCTCACACAAGGGCACTGAGCTTCTTAGTATGGAATTTAGAATTTGTTTTGGACATGCATTTAAACTGAGAAATGAGGACAGAGATGCAATTGATGTGGAGAATTTATGTCCCAAGCAGGTTGAAAGAAATGTGAGGGGTTGTGTTGCTAAGGATTGGGCTGATGGGGTGGTCACTTCAGTTGAAGTTTCTGGTGGTATAGATAATGGAGTAGATATCAGTGTTTGGAATTTTATATGCACTAATACTTATAGTTTAGGCAACAAGCTTCGTAAAACTGACAGCTCTTATGTCTAGGCACAATTTGGACCTTGTTGCAATTACAGAGATGTGGTTCAAGGATTGAAATTACTGGGAAATAACAACACCAGGGTAAACACTATACAGGAACGACAGAGTAGGGAAGAGGGGAGGTGGGGTTGTCATATACAGTCAGGTCCATAAATATTGGGACATCGACACAATTCTAATCTTTTTGGCTCTATACACCACCACAATGGATTTGAAATGAAACAAACAAGATGTGCTTTAACTGCAGACTTTCAGTTTTAATTTGAGGGTATTTACATCCAAATCAGGTGTAGGAATTACAACAGTTTGTATATGTGCCTCCCACTTTTTAAGGGACCAAAATTAATGGGACAGATTAACAATCATAAATCAAAATTTCACTTTTTAATACTTGGTTGCAAATCCTTTGCAGTAAATTACAGCCTGAAGTCTGGAACGCATAGACATCACCAGACGCTGGGTTTCATCCCTGGTGATGCTCTGCCAGGCCTCTACTGCAACTGTCTTCAGTTCCTGCTTTGTTCTTGGGGCATTTTCCCTTCAGCTTTGTCTTCAGAAAGTGAAATGCATGCTCAATCGGATTCAGGTCAGGTGATTGACTTGGCCATTGCATAACATTCTACTTCTTTCCCTTAAAAAACTCTTTGGTTGCTTTCGCAGTATGCTTCGGGTCATTGTCCATCTGCACTGTGAAGCGCCGTCCAATGAGTTCTGAAGCATTTGGCTGAATATGAGCAGATAATATTGTCCGAAACACTTCAGAATTCATCCTGCTGCTTTTGTCAGCAGTCACATCATCAATAAATACAGGAGACCCAGTTCCATTGGCAGCCATACATGCCCAGGCCATGACACTACCACCACCATGCTTCACTGATGAGGTGGTTTGCTTTGGATCATGAGCAGTTCTTTTCCTTCTCCATACTCTTCTCTTCCCATCACTCTGGTATAAGTTGATCTTGGTCTCATCTGTCCATAGGATGTTGTTCCAGAACTATGAAGGCTTTTTTAGATGTTGTTTGGCAAACTCTAATCTGGTCTTCCTGTTTTTGAGGCTCATCAATGGTTTACATCTTGTGGTGAACCCTCTGTATTCACTCTGGTGAAGTCTTCTCTTGATTGTTGACTTTGACACACATACACCTACCTCCTGGAGAGTGTTCTTGATCTGGCCAACTGTTGTGAAGGGTGTTTTCTTCACCAGGGAAAGAATTCTTCGGTCATCCACTACAGTTGTTTTCCGTGGTCTTCCGGGTTTTTTGGTGTTGCTGAGCTCACCGGTGCGTTCTTTCTTTTTAAGGATGATTTTAAAGGATGAAACAGTTGATTTGGCCACACCTAATGTTTTTGCTATCTCTCTGATGGGTTTGTTTTGTTTTTTCAGCCTAATGATGGCTTGCTTTACTGATAGTGACAGCTCCTTGGATCTCATATTGAGAGTTGACAGCAACAGATTCCAAATGCAAATAGCACACTTGAAATTACCTCTGGACCTTTTATATGATCCTTGTAAATGGGATAATGAGGGAATAACACACACCTGGCCATGGAACAGCTGAGCAGCCAATTGTCCAATTACTTTTGGTCCCTTTAAAAAGTGGGAGGCACATATACAAACTGTTGTAATTCCTACACTGTTCACCTGATTTGGATGTAAATACCCTCAAATTAATGATGAAAGTCTGAAGTTAAAGGACATCTTGTTTGTTTCATTTCAAATCCATTGTGGTGGTGTATAGAGACAAAAAGATTAGAATTGTGTCGATGTCCCAATATTTATGGACCTGACTGTATGTCAAAAATAGCATAATGCTAACATCAGATCAAAAAAGAAATTAAATTCTCAAAATCCTCTGGGTCTGCCTTCCAACCAGAGATGGATCTTCCTTTAGAATTGGTGTAGAAAACAGACCCCCAGGACAGACTGAAGATTGTGATAACTTGTTTTTTAACAAGATAACTCAAATGGCAAAGAAGGGAGAGGAATTGATTATGGATGACTTCAACATGCCTGACATTAACTGGAATTCTCAAACTGCTATTACAAGCAGGAGCAGTGAAGTAATGGAAGCACTGAATGGTGTCACTGATGGGGGCACAGACTGGCGTCATTTGCTGGGCACTGTTGGGGCTGCACTGTAATCAGTGTCCTAATTATCTGTACAAGGCAAGGTATTTACAAAAAACCTTTAAAAAAACAGTCTTTTATCATGTTTTAGCAAAAAAGAAAAAACCCCAGTTGTTATTAAATACCACCAAAATGAAAACTCCATTTGTGTAAAAAAAAGAACAATGTAATATGGGTACAGTGTTGCTCGACCGCGCAATTGTCATTCAGAGCCCAGGTTTACACTGAACTATTGAACGATTTCATACTCAACTTTGGGGTGCGATTTCAGAAACATCTGTGCGGGTTCATGCACAGATGTCTATTGAAATTGTACCCCGAAGTTGCCAAAAGTAGTACAGAAACTACTTTTGGGAATCGGTGCGACACCGCAAATGGAATTGATGTGGTGTTGCACCGATTTCGGATGGTGCCATTGCTGGAAATTGCCACCGTTTTGGCATGCGATTTGACATGTCAAATCACATGCCAAATCGCTGCAATGTGAACCTGGGCTCAGTGTGAGAGAAGGGAAAGCTGAAAATTGTCCTGGGCAGGAAGGGAGTGAAAGTGCCTGGCAGGCAAGAGGTTAAATGATAAGGCTGAGGGAGAGACGGAGTAGGGAGGAAGAGAGGGGGAGGGGAGAGTCTGATCACAGGCAGCTCACTCACTTGCAGTCCCAGCAGGAGGTTCACTGGCTCAGTCACTCAGCGTCTTCATGTTTAGGATGGGACACTGCGGCTGCCGACTTCAAAGTTTCCCGCCCGGGCGTGCATCAAGTGCACAAGAGAGAGGGGCAGGAGAAGGCAGAGCTGATCGTTTTCCCATTAGTGGAGAGGAGGGGGAGGGCTGTACTCTGCAATACGGAACACACTCTGCCCTGTGACAGGTGCAGTTAACATCCCTGTCACAGGACACAGCGCAGCTGCAGCACGGGATGGAGGGATCAGTGTGTTCTTTCAGTGCAATTCGGCCGCCAATTCACGATCCAGCCCTGTAAACCCCCGCAGTAGCACTCGGGCAGGTCCGGAAACTGCACATATGCAGTTCTAAACTGGCCGCATAGCGGCCCTTTTACAGGAAATCAAAGCGGCCCGGGGGGAAATCTCCACTCTGCCACCTGGCCCAGTCCGCCCCTGGTTGTATATAAAATGCACTAATAATCTATCAAAAAGTATTTTACAGTGCTAAACCATTTACCCAATTTCTAAATTGCTGTATTTGTAGATTTCAAAAGCCAATATAAAAGAATAGCATTGGTAAAAAAGCACTTGTGGGTTTAACCAATCATTTTTTTTTACAATTCTATTTTAAGAAGGCGTGGCAGGGGTGTGTTCTATGCCTACATACTTTGACTAATAGGTGTCCCTCATTCATATTTCAGAAAGTTGGGAGGTATGGGAGTAAGTAATCAATGGCCACTATTAAAGTCTTCCATCCTGAAGGCAACTAGATTATATGTCAGACAAGTTAGTAAGAATAAATAGAAGAAAAAAAACAAGATGGTTTACTAAAGAGGTAAGTAGCTTGTAAAGGAGAAAAAATCAGTATATAGGAGATTTAAGAAAGCAGGAGTTGTAGCTAACAGAATAAAAATAGACAAAAGGAGACCAAATACATTATCAGTGCTGCCAAAGCACAGAAAGAGGAGGAAATAGATAAATCTATAAAGAAAGAAAACCTTTTTAAAGGCTAAGTTCACCTTTGTTCACCTTTTTTTCCTAAATTCCAGCTCCCAGTGTACCAATATAGCATTAATGTACTTATTTTGCAAAAATAAAACAGCTTTCCATTTATTCTACCCATACTTACCTCACTCTCTTCATTACTTCTGCCTTACTTCCTGAACAGATTTTAGGTCATGACACAGGAAGGAGTTGACCAGCTGATCTCATTAGCACACACCCTGCATCATCTAGCCACAGTTGGTCAACTCCTTTCTGTGTCATGACCTAAAGTCTGTCCAGAAAGTAAGGCAGAAGTAATGGAGCAGGGTTTTTAAACATCCATGAAGAGAGTGAGGTAAGCGTGGGTAGAATAAATGGAAAGTGTTTTTATTTTTGCAAAAGAAGTACAATACTGCTATATTGGCACATAAGGAAGCTGGAATTTGGGGGAAAAAACTGTGAATAAAGGTGAACTTAGCCTTTAAGTCGTTAGTGCTAGAAGAAAAAAATACAATAGGATCACTAAAACGGGCACAACACATATGTTGAGGGAGACCTGGATTTAGAAAACCATTTCAAGCGGTTGTATACCCCATTTGGTGATTTTTACCTACAGGTAAGCCCATAATAAGGCTTACCTGTAGGTAAAATGTATATCTTCTAAACCTGCAGGGTTTAGGAGATATTCACCCTGCATGCAGCCACTGACATAAGCAGCACATGCGCTCTGAAGGTCCAGCGTATCGTGCCTGAGGGCAGATCATGTCAGACTAATGATTGAATTTCTTGACTATATTACCAATGTTTTGGACCAGGATAGTGCTGTGGGCATAGCATATCTTGATTTCAGCAAGACATTTGATACAGTTTTACATAATGATCTAATACAAAAGTTGTGCAAGCTAGGACTTAATCCTTGGGTGGTTCAGTGGATAAGCAGTTGGCTAAAGGATAGATATCAGAGTGTGGTTGTAAATGGGGTTCACTCGGAAGAAAGACCAGTCACTAGTGGTGTACTTGGCCCTGTTCTATTTCATCTATATGTAAGTGATATAACTAAAGGTTTGTTGGGCAATGTATGTCTTTTTGCTGATGATACAAAGGTGTGTAATAGGGGTGATATCCCTGGATATGTCTGTAACCTGGCATTGCTGGAATATTGGTCACAGCAGTGGAGACTACAGTTCAAAGTTTCTAAATGTAAAATATTGCACCTAGGGAAAAATAATCCCCTGAGAGAGTACAAAATTGGGGGTCCAGTGTTAGCCAGCACTACAGAGGAAAAAGATTTGTGGGTACTTACTTCAGATGATTGAAAAATGAGCAAACAGTGTGACCAGGCAGTGGGAAAAGCAAATAGAATTCTAGGATGCATCACTAGAGGGATCACCAGCAGGAAGAAGGAACTCCTGATTCCCCTATATAAATCTTTTTTTTTTTTTAAAGGTGTTTATTTTTTAAAACAATTCCAAAAGAAACATCAAAAGAAAATCAAAACAGTACAAGCTGCCAGTACAATATGTAAGTGCAGCAGCTGCAACAATCAGGCAGTCTAGAGGTATAGGCATAGGCAGACTGTACGTAACATAAGTGCCCCGAAAACCAATCACACACAGTCACAGCCCAAACGACCCCACATCAGGAGTATAACTCTAGAGGCCAGTAAACATTTGTTTCATACAAAGCAATTTCTGCCCAGATAGAGCAACTGTAACCAAGTAGGAGGTACTGAATCACAGCACCCCAAAAATCACTGAGAGAGCTGTGAGGAGAGGACCTCCCCCTAAAAGTCCTTTGAAACATCTAGCCAAGGTTGCCATACTTTGGTGAACTTCTTAGGGCATGCCCTACTTTTGTATATCAATTTAAATTTGGGGAGGAGACTATGAACAATGTGGAAGAAAGCATGGGCTGAAAGGGGTCCTACGTCCTTCCAATGTAGTAAAACAGTTTTACAGCAAAAAATAACAAAATACGTAACAGAGTCCTGGCATGAGTATGAGGAAGATGGTCATTCAGCACCCCCAAGAGTCCAACTTCCGGAGTATGAGGTAACAGCAGGTGCAATTTGTTGGCAAAAAAGGCAAATAAATCCTTCCAGAAGGTTGAAAGTCCCGGGCAAGTCCAAAACATATGAAAGAAGTCAGCAGCAATCATGTTACATCTAACACATGCAGTATCTTGGCCCAGACCCATCTTAACCAGCTTAGCTGGCGTATAGTGTAGGTGATGTATAAACTTTAATTGTACTAGCAGATCAGCAGTGCTAATAACATCCTGAAAGCATATCCCTGCCGCCTCTTCCCAATCCTCTTCAGAAAGCTCAGGCATGATCAGCAGCCATTTGCGGTGAGAGTTCTGAAAGGGATCGGCGCCCATCCCCTGAAGATGTCCATAGAAGGTCGTCACCAGCTTGTCAATGTCAGGAAATGACAAGAGGTCCTCAATAGAAGATTCCATGAGCTCTATGGTCAAGGACCCAAACTGTGCCTGAAGGGCATGTCTCAATAGGAGATATTTGAAGAAAAATTTGTTTTCCAGAACATATTGAAGCCTGAGTGTCTCAAATGGCAGTAGAATATTCTTCACCACTATATGAGAGAGATGTGTTATTCCAAAACGGGCCCACCAACTCGAATCTGGGTGACCAAGGAGCTCAGGAAGATTCGGATTCCGCCACAGAGGGGTCTGTGGCGAAACACCAGGCAAGGTTTGTGTCAGCCTTTCCCCACCCTCCCTCCAGGCCATAAAGCAAACCCCAACAGGGGACAACCTGGAACCTCCAGACCTCCTAATTCTATGCAGTTCATCCCATAAGGAAGTAGGAGGTTCAAACAAGGACAACAGGTAAGCAGTGGCAGGAGTTTGGGGGTCAGAGTGCAGCCAGTCATGTACATAGGTGAGCTGGGAGGCGAGAAAATAATGTCTCAGGTTCAGGCAAGCCAGGCCGCCCACGGCCTTGGCCGCTTGGAGGGAGGACCTGGCTATACGAGGCTGGCAACCGTTCCAAATAAAAACAAAAAGAGCAGAGTCAAGCTTTGCAAAAAAAAATTTGGTGAGAAAAACCGGGGAAGCACGAAAACAATAAAAGAATTTCGATAAAAATATAATTTTAATATATTTATACGACCAATTAGAGTAAGGGGAAACGACGACAAGGCACGGAACTTATCTGTCATTTGTTGAACTATAGGGGCGACATTGAGTTCCTCATATTTAGAGAGGTCAGCATGTATCTGAATACCCAAGTATTGAAAGGACGACCTTAATTGGATATGTGACCTCTGCAAATATTCAACTGGAAACTGGGGGCCGATAGCAAAGGCCTGGGACTTCCCCCAACCCACTCAGAGAAATCTTCTCTTCCAGCAGACCAGACTGGATGCCTCCAATCTCGGACGTCTGCCGCACCGCCAGAGCCAATGGCTCAATGGCCAGTGCAAACAGATGTGGAGAGAGAGGGCACCCCTGTCTTGTACCCCTCCTCCAGAGAAAATGGACGAGAGACATACTTATTTGTGCGGACCCTGGCCCTCGGGTCTGCATATAACAATCGGGCCCACTTGATAAAGCCTGGACCAAACCCCATCCTTGCCATAGTTTCCCAAAGGAAGGGCCAGCTCACCATATCAAAAGCTTTTAATATTTCCAAGGAGAGGACTAGGCCACTACATTTTGTGCGTGCTGCCTCATGGACGTGCAAGAATAGTCTACGAATGTTGTCAAATGTACTCCTGCCAGGCATAAAACCGGATTGATCCGGCGGTACGAGGGATAGAATGACTGTCTGAAGTCTGAGGGCGAGATGGGCCGATAGGACCCACATTGCATCCTGTCCTTACCAGGTCTGGGTATAACCATGATAAGGGCCTCATTCATAGAATCAGGGAGTTTCCCCAATTTAAGGGAGTCTTGGAATGACTTGAGGAGCTAGGGAGCCAGCTCCTCTCTGTGCGCCTGATACCACTCCGAGGGAAGGCCATCCATCTTATTGGAAGGCAATTGGCCTATGGCCTCAGTGACCTCCTCCAGGGTAATGGGTTTGTCTAATAGAGATTGCTGGGAGCCACTGAGTCCCCTATATAGATCTTTAGTGAGACCTCATTTAGAATACTGTGTCCAGTTGTGGAGACCTTACTTACACAAAGATATTGATAAGATTGAAGGAGTCCAGAGTTGGGTAACAAAAATTGTGAAAGGTTTGTGGGATAAGACATATCGAGAGCAACTTCAGGAACTTAGTATGTA
Organism: Rana muscosa; assembly: GCA_029206835.1. Lineage (NCBI taxonomy): Eukaryota > Metazoa > Chordata > Amphibia > Anura > Ranidae > Rana > Rana muscosa. The sequence goes on along the minus strand of CM055118.1, from coordinate 92,623,326 downwards.
CAGTCTGGAGGAAAGAAGGGAAAGGGGAGACATGACTGAAACATTTAAATAAAATGAAGAGGTGAATAAGGTTCAGGAGGGCAGTTTTTTCAATATGAAACCAAAATCAAAAACACGGGGGCATAACCTCAAACTAACTGGAGGAAAGTTCAAAACTAATCTTAGAAAGTATTATTTTACTGAAGGGGTAGTTGATGCTTGGAATAGACTTCCAGCAGAGGTAGCGAGACAGTTTGAATCTATTTACTGTTAGTAAATAGATTCAAACCTACTTGGGATAAACATGTCTATTAGACATGTGCACACTGAAATATTTCGTTTCGGAATTTCGTTTTCGTCCAAAAAATAAATTTATTTAGTTACTCCCGAAATTCGTTTTTATTTATTTCGTTTTTCGTTAAAAATTGCATTCGTCCGAAAATCTGAATTAAGGTCGAATCTGTCATTGAAGGCTTATGGTGTCTGTCGAATGTTCAAAGAAGATTCGACGGAGCAGCGAAACTGTACGACGCTGCAATCATACATTTCCGGTCGAATGTTCCGCCCACAAGCAGTGATCTTTTCTCTCTATGTCGAATCTTCTCTCTCTATAATAACGAATCTTTTCTCTCTATAATGTCAAATCTTTTCTCTCTATAATGTCAAATCTTTTCTCGCTATAATGTCAAATCTTTTCTCTCCTATGTCGAATCTTTTCTCTCTATAATGTCGAATCTTTTCTCTCTATAATGTCAAATCTTTTCTCTCCTATGTCGAATCTTTCCTCTCCTATGTCGAATCTTTCCTCTCCTATGTCGAATCTTTCCTCTCCTATGTCGAATCTTTCCTCTCCTATGTCGAATCTTTCTCTCCTATGTCAAATCTTTTCTCTCCTATGTCAAATCTTTCCTCTCCTATGTCGAATCTTTTCTCTCCTATGTCGAATCTTTTCTCTCCTATGTCGAATCTTTTCTCTCCTATGTCGAATCTTTCCTCTCCTATGTCGAATCTTTCCTCTCCTATGTCGAATCTTTCTCTCCTATGTCGAATCTTTTCTCTCTATAATGTCGAATCTTTTCTCTCCTATGTAGAATAATCTTGGACTAATAGAGTTAAGGTTAGGCACATTCGACCACAGGTTCGATAGACACAGATTGTTATTGTCAGCGTCACGTCGAATCTCCTATCTATATCGAACTGTTGTAGCAACGAAAACGATAATAAAGCATTTGTTTATGTCGGATCTTTCGGTTTTCGGATTCTGTGCTTTCGTTTTCGTTTGTTAAAACGATAACGAAAATAGCTGAAATTCGGACGAAAATGCATTCGGACGAAAACGAATGCACATGTCTAATGTCTATACTCAGACAAGTTAACAAAAAAACAAAAAGAAACTAAAAACAAGCAAACCTCCCCCCCCCCACACACTCAAAAAAATGGGCAGACTCAATGGACTACTCAGTCTTTTTCTGAAGTCACTTTTCTATGTCAGGATCCATCCAGCAGCCTGGACCGGCAACTGGCTCAGCCTCTCAGCTGCACCGCTGGAAGACTGAGCCAGCTGCTCCCTTCCTAGCCCAGCGCTCCAGTGAGCGCTGGAGGGGCAGAACATAGAGCTGGTGTCTGACAGTCAACTGTGGTGTTTTATTGCAGAGGTGGCAAGAGACAGATGCATCATCGGATTGCTGTTGCATCCACCTAGGTGAGTATAAGGTTTTCTTTCTATATATCCCATACTTCTCTTTCAAGGAATAACAAAAGGCAAAAACATATATCTCCTTTTAAATGCAGGTAAGGTTAATATACCCCTACAAAGAGTTTCCCCTTACATCTGAGTCTGCAGAGAGGGAGAACTCCATGACCCTGATGTAACAGGAAACAGCGTGGACTCTGATGTAAGGGGGAATGCTACAGACTCTGGTGTAAAGGGAAACTCTGATGTAATGCCGCCAGAGTCCTCCCCCCTTACACAAGAGTCCACAGAGTTTCAACCGTACATCAGACTCCAGTTATCCCCCTTTACATCTGGTTCTGGTGCAGACAGATGGGGACTAGTTATTGTTTATAGACAGAAGTTATCTTAAAGATCACCAAATAGAGAACAAACTTTAGTAATTCAACACTCTGCACAGACATCAGTAATAATGTTAAGCCTGAAAGTTCTGTAAGTAACTCTATCACATGCACTCAGCCTGTCACATGCTCATCGTATGGATGGATCAGAATTGAATCAGATCCCTGCATTCATTTGAAGGATTCATCTGATAGTCAGGTCTTGGCATTGTTACTGGAGAGGTCAGACAAGCATGGCCCTAATATCTCTTTCTCAGCTAGGCCCCACATTGCCTCCAGATTATTTCTTTCAGTTAACCCAGGGATGCATCAACAAGGCTTAGTGCTGAGCTGCGCTAAAGCGCTGCATAAACTGTTGGCACTATATAAATCGTGTATAATAATAGTAATAGTGAATTGGGGGACTTTTTCTACACAGAGCAATCCCTTACACCTACTCAAGATGACTTTCTAGCGCTAATTACAACTCATGCTCGCACGCTTAGCTTCACTGGATCTCTTTCCACCAATCACACAGGTGCAGATTTCTTTGGTTGCATGAACATTTTCACAGAAAATAACCTGTAAACTCTATCTATCTATGTGTAGCGGCATGCACTTTCCTTCCTGTATTTAAACTGGCAGAGACACCAGTAATGTGCAGTTCCCTGCAGCTCAGCGGGTGGCGCTGCCACCTTGGGCTGGGGTTGAACCATTGCTGTGTGCCGTACTCTTTTTGTCCTCCCAGGGCAGTGGTATGGTGGGGCGGGGAACCCGCCATGCCTGGTGGGAGAGGGTATAAAGGGGGCGGCCATCTTTGTCACTGGGGAGTCCCCGGCACCTTCAGCCTGAGGGCGGTGGCTCTTGTCGGTCCTCTAGGCGGCCTAGGCCTGGAGAACGTTCGGAGGTCGTGTTCCATCCCAGGCACCTTTGGCCTGGGGTGAGGTACTCGGATAGAGGTCTGAAGCTCAGTGCCCACCACTGGGTTCCGCGAGGGAAGGAGATCCTAGGGGACCCCGGGACTGGGTACCCGAATCCAGAGGCTTAATGGACCAGGAGGGGGTACTTGCTTGAAGACCTGGTGCAGCATATCACCAGTGACGGGTGAGCCTCCACCGGAGACCGCCTGGAAGAATATTCCCCCTCGATTGGAGACCGCAACCCACTTTCAGGAAGGAAAGTGGAGAGTTTATTGTGTCTGGGCCTACTCGAATCCACACCCCTCTGTCTGTTCTACTCGTTGAGGGAGTCCAACTGTCTGTGCATTACTCTGTTATCGGAAGAATAAAGGAGTGTTGGACTTTATTGGTGTGGGGCTCATTTTCTGGCAGACATTGTTCAAGAAACCACCAGGAGGAGGCTCCAGATGCAGAACACCGACCCAAAGGTAAAAGAGGATTGTCTCTCAATGCACATACATCTGCAGGGGAATTTGGCGTGGTGACCTTGCACTCTCTCCTCAGAGGTACCCCTAGACCAGAGCCAGAAGAACTGATATAGAGAGAGAGAGTGGAGGCCGCTACACGTGGGGGCTCAGGTCCGGGATGGTGTTCGTGCTACTACAGAGTTTGAATGTGTCTGCCCGGAGGATTTCCGAGTAGGTTGGCCATATTATTGGCCAAAGTGCATCCCTGCTCGAAGTCGCGGACATGACCCAGTGAAGGGAAAGACCCGCGCAGAAGAGCGAGAAGAGGGGGGAGCTCAGCCGTGTGAGGGACTACACGTGGGGGCTTCTATTTGCACTGCACCATCAGGCACACCCTCCCTGCTTAGTTCGTAAGCGTGACTCAGGAAAGAAGGAGAAGAAAAGCCCGCGAACTAGAGTGCAGAGGGGAGGAGTCCAATACATGTGAAGGACTACACGTGGGACATTGGCGCAAAACTTGCAGTGCGCAATGGACCAGCAGCAAGTCACCATGTTCGGACATACGGTGTGGGTTCCACTTCACCCTTCCACCACGTCTTTGACTGCTGCTGCTCCGGTGACCGATACAGGGATTCGGCTAAAGACAAGAGGACGATTCGCCCTGTATTCATGCATGGACGTTGAGGCCCTGGGTGTGATTTGTCCCGGCTGCTCGGGACTGGTGTGTCATCTGAAGCCATTCGGGCGATGTGAGGCCTGTGGGGAGTTCCTTTTTGAGGTGGATTCCGTCATTGAGAAGCCAAGGACCATCTACACCGGCCGTGCTGTAGGCAACACCACTCAGAGAGGAGGAATCACTGCTCTGACAGCCATCCCTGTGCGCACTGCAGCGACCGCGGAGGAGGTCGTGAGTACTCAACGGGAGAAATCCGAGGATGCTGACTCGGTCACCACTGTCTCACAGCATCCACCACCGAAGAGAAAGACCGGCATGGTAGCCCCGACCAGCGGTTGTGGTGGACCATCCCGCCCGCCTACGCCCGGCCCGGATAGTACCGTTGAGAAAAGTTCCGGACATTCCTTCTCAAGTAAAGGCCAAGGTAAGCCGGGCGGAGAGACTTGGTGTGTGGGCGATGGTGGAAATTCAGTCTCCACTACAGGCTACCTGCCCACGGAGGAGTGTGACACATCCGACCTGGAGTCGCTCTCCGATCTGGGAGACGATTTCGCCATAGACTAACTCTTTGTGCAGAAGGGGTGGGATAAGGTACCTCTCGCTTCGTCCCGAAGAACCAGGGACACACCCATCTCTACAGGGGATAGTACACCACGGGTGGAGGCACCAGCGCCTGAGGAGGGGTCCCGTTCCCAGCCTACCCTTACATCCCCGGTACCACCTACACCTAGTACCAGGGAAAAGAGACTGTTGTTGCGGGCACCTATGCCCAGACCAGATGTGATCAAGGTCCCTCGCCATCCGGACTCAATAGTTTTGCCTGGCGAAGGGGACAGAGCCACTATGCCTCCTCTGGCGAGACTACAATGCCTATTTGGCCAGAAGGTTGCTGCTGAGTATGGGTGGGAGTACCCATACTTGTCCAAGGAGTTATTGTATGAGGTTGAAGTTTGCCAGGAGCGCTGGTACAATGACTTTGTGTGGACCCACCTTCAGGTTCCACACGCCCGCAGGTACCTTGCGTGTTCCCCCAAGGCCTCTCAGCGCTTTAAAGACTGAAAAGCAGAATGGATGTTGGGACGACATATCCACGTGGACAAGGTGCTAATCCGACGCAAGGAAGGGGAAGATGTCGAGTACCATCTGTAGACCATGGATCAGCACTTGAAGCCACTTGTCCTGCCGCACCCTCGATTCTATCTATAGGAGAAGACAGACTCCGTTTTTGTTCTTTGCATTACTGAACTTTCCGGGGTTGTTGTTCTTGTTGCCCAGAGGAATTGAAGGACTGTTCCTGTTTTGTTCTTCAATTGTCTAGCAAGTAATCATGGACTCTGGGGTAGATAGGGCCCAAAGAAGAAGGAAAGTTCCACGAGTGCAGTTACCGCGATGCTGTCACCAGGTAGCAGTGTTGCACATCGATATCACTGTTCACACACACACACTTTTATGAAGGAAGGGATTTCTCTGCGGAGAAGTTTTTTCATTCTCACACGAATACATGTGTCAGGGTTTATGTGTGTTAACTTTTCTTTTTCCCTCTGCAGGAGAGCATCCCATGAAGACCACTGAGAATGGGGTGGGTCTTAGTCAGGATAGGTGGGAAAAAGTGTAATGTGAAAATGTGATTTTCAGTGTTATGGTTAAGTGTTGCTGTTTCCCTTCCCTTCCCTTTCATGTAAGGCTCAGACACAATTGCTCCAGTTAGTAAGTTTCCAAAAGTTTTTATTTTTGTACAATCTATAGTTGGTTTCTGGACTGGGCTATGTCAGCCGTTGAGGGCATAGTTTATTCCAGACACTGGGGACCAGTGTTAAACCACCAGGGGTGCACTTTCCTTCCTGTATTTAAACTGGCAGAGACACCAGTAATGTGTAGTTCCCTGCAGCTCAGCGGGTGGCGCTGTCGCCTTGGGCTGGGGTTGAACCATTGCTGTGTGCCGTACCCTTTTTGTCCTCCCAGGGCAGTGGTATGGTTGGGCGGGGAACCCGCCGTGCCTGCTGGGAGAGGGTATAAAGGGGGCCGCCATCTTTGTCACGGGGGAGTCCCAGGCACCTTCAGCCAGAGGGCGGTGGTTCGTGTCGGTCCTCTAGGCGGCCTAGGCCTGGAGGACTTTCGGAGGTCGTGTTCCATCCCAGGCACCTTTGGCCTGGGGTAAGGTACTTGGATGGAGGTCTGGAGCTCAGTGCCCACCACTGAGTTCTGCGAGGGAAGGAGATCCTAGGGGACCCCGGGAGTGGGTACCCGAATCCAGAGGTGTAATGGACCGGGAGGGGGTACTTGCTTGAAGACCTGGTGCAGCATATCACCAGTGACGGGTGAGCCTCCACCGGAGACCGCCTGGAAGGATATTCCCCCTCGATTGGAGACCGCAACCCACTTTCAGGAAGGAAAGTGGAGAGTTCATTGTGTCTGGGCCTACTCGAATCCACACCCCTCTGTCTGTTCTACTCGTTGAGGGAGTCCAACTGTCTGTGCATTACTCTGTTATCGGAAGAATAAAGGAGTGTTGGACTTTATTGGTGTGGGGCTCATTTTCTGGCAGACATTGTTCAAGAAACCACCAGGAGGAGGCTCCAGATGCAGAACACCGACCCGAAGGTAAAAGAGGATTGTCTCTCACTGCACATACATCTGCAGCAGGGGAATTTGGCGTGGTGACCTCGCACTCTCTCCTCAGAAGTACCCCTAGACCAGAGCCAGAAGAACTGATATAGAGAGAGAGAGTGGAGGCCGCTACATATGTATCTATCTAAGTGTTATATACTAATGTTATATACTGTGGTAAAGCATTTGAATCCATTTTCTTTTAACATATTATTTTTACATTTTTGAAGGTGTACTGAATGTAGGAATGAGCAATAAGCACAAAAACATGGTAACATGCCACTTATCTTTCTAAAATAGTTATGGCTTTTCAAGTGGTGGATTTTGTTGCCATGGTAATTGCCTCGAGGGAAAGCAAAATGTCAAATCCTGTGATAAATTTCACTGCATACGAAGAGGTCTGCTTAAAGAAGACTATTTCCTGAGCGCTTATATTTTCCACTAATGACAACCAGAAAGGAAAGTAGATAGATAACCCCTCTATCTAGAAGAAAAAAAGTGTATATTATACATGTTATTATGTGTATATATCAAGTGCCCTTTACACTGTATGTTTTGAATGATTTGGAGGTAAGCATGCAAATATCATCTATATGAAGTATATATTACAATCAGAAGATACATTGTTTGTAAAGGGTCATTGTTGTTCTTAACACAAATCAAGGTAAGAAAAGTGACTTGGGTAGTACCAACTGTGGACGTCACCTCCCTCACCCTCTGCTTTGCTATTTAGACAGTAGGAAATAATTCAGGATGTGCAGCTCTGCACCCCAGTATCAACTACTGAAAGTGGAACCCATAACAACTTGATATAAAAAAATGTTCTTTAGCAAGGAACATACATTCCACATTAATAATTATGCTACCAAAATTAGCGTGTGCTGTAAATTGCCTCCAGCTTTGCTCCTGTTTCTTCTTGCTGGAGGCTGCCATTTTGCTGAAGCCCAAAGCCCCAGTTGTAAATCATAAAGTGGCACTAAACCCATCGATTTACCAGTTTCAAAAAACAGTTTGATTTGCTTGTGTCCTCAACCGAACTGTCAAACTATCAAATATCTGGTGTCATAACATACTGTTAAAGATGATTATTCCTGCGCTACCAAGAAGGGGAAAGTGGAAGAGCTAATGGAAACTATCGCAGACACCGAAAGGGTTAATCCTAACCCAATTAGGTATAGAGATGAAGAGGGGGGGTGGTGTTGCGCTGTTTCTGGTATGAACATGTATTGGTGAAGATATATAAGGTGCACAGTGGCTAACTTGAACCAATAAATAGAATACAATATAATAAAAAATATGAATAAAATCAATACACAATCTAAAATGATAATGATGGATTAAGGTAATGAATATGTACTAGAACCATAAAACAATCAAATAAATAAATTAAAAGTGCAAAGTGCATGAAGAATACATAAAAACTTCAATAAATATGACAGTGAACACTGCTGTGCAAATATGCTAAAAAGTGCATAAACTAAGAAATCTGCAAATAGCAGTACAATGAACTGTGCACAAGTGAGACGGCTAATTGCAAAGTGCAATAAAGTGCTAAAGTGAATTGCAAAAAATATTTATAACGTCCAATAAGCAATGGAACAGAAATAAAGATGTTGAACTCCAAAAGTTCATATGTGAAGAAGTGGCAAGTGGTGCCAGTGGAAAAATTAATAAATGATTTCTTCAAAGTGACGGTCCTGGAACTTTGCGTCTACAAGTGATTCTATGGTGAAAAGATGTGTGGATTTTGACTTCCGGTCTCACACACTAGGGTAATAGATGGCCTCTTACCTTGCGGTAATGAGGTAACCGCATGTGTTAATTAGGGTCAATAGTTCCTCTGTTATGGTCCTATCATCAGTAGAGAGACCTTATGCCAACCGCTGTGGTTCCTCAGATATAAGGTGGACCTATATTGTATCCAGGGGATTGCTTTCACCTCCCAGTGATAGCGGGATTAAAGGAAAAAGAATAGGGTCTCGATCGTGAAGTACGTTTTAAAAAACCAAATGGTATGTTTATTTGTCTAGCAGTGGATTGCTTGCATAAAAAACTCACATGAACTCACATAAAATAACATAAAGATGAACTTATCTCCTATACGAGCGGCGAGCTCGTTTGCTTCCGTCTGTCTGATTGCCTCTCCGTCCCTACGCGTGGCGTCACGATCATGTGACTTCATCAGGGGATGATGGGAAGGCAATGAGATGGTCTTTAAATAGTTTTTCCATTAGAATGAATGCGGCGGCCATTTTCTCGGAGTTCAATGTTAATCTCCATTGGCGGCCATTTTCCCTAGGATCCTGTCTTGGTAATAGGGGCGGCCATCTTTATGGTGGTTAAAAAACAATATAATGATAACAACGACAACAAGTGCGCCGCCATTTTCTTTAGGGTTTTTGATAGTTTGGTTGGCGGCCATGTTTTTGAAGTCCATGCATCGGTATATAGTGATCTTTAATATCTACATAATACCTTGCAGGACATATGAAACAGGTCTGTAAGAACAAGGGGCATGCAATTGTGATTCATAATAATAAATGATAAAACTAAAAAGTATATATAAATACAATTGCACATGAGTTTATAAAATAAAAAACATATAAAAAATGTAAATATGTATATTACAAATAAATTTGTCTTTATGTGTAACAATGATTAAATAGATATATTCCCGAAATGAATAAGGGGTGGGTTCTCATAATTATCGGGGATTCATATATACACCAAACCCCATAGCTGCTTTAACAGTGGTCCACATCTCCACCAATATGACACACCTCTGCACAGTGCTTCAATAAACAATGTTGTTCATGGAGTGTCAGCTTATTCCCTTACCTATATATGCAAGGGGACCACCATTCCACCAAGACACTTGAGACCTTGGCATCACAATACTTTCCTCTGTAATTTTCTACCATGAGACCAGAGTTGCCAACTATCAGTAAATTTACAAACAGTTTGTAAAATCCATAATTTTTGCATCTGTCCATGAATGTCTGTTACGGATATGCAGTCTGGATGTCCAGAACTGACTTTCACAGACAGATGCCAAAATTACGGATTTTGCAAACTGTTTGTAAATTCGATGACAGTTGGCAATTCTGCATGAGACTTGCCAGTCTGGCGATTCAAACTGAGAACTCCAGTGCTCTAAGACTGAAGTACTAGCAACAAGCAACCATACTAACAATTACCTCTCCTAAGCCTCATTTTGCCAGCTTTTGTTGGACAAGCATGCTGGAAAACCAGTAGCCGACTGGCTCCCAATCAGTGCTGATCAGAGTGTTCTGGCGGGGGGTCATCCCCCTGTCAGAACACAACAGCTCAGAGGGGAGATCACTGTTCCAACATCAGATAGTTAGGCCCCTTTCACACTGAGGAGTTTTTCAGGCGCTTTATTGCTAAAAATAGCACCTAAATACCGCCTGAAAAACTCCTGCTCTCCAGTCTCAGTGTGAAAGCCCGAGTGCTTTCACACTGAGGCGATGCGCTGGTGGGACGTTAAAAAAAGTCCTGCTAGCCGCATCTTTGGGGTGGTGAAGGAGCGGTGTGTATACCCATTGAATTCAATGGGACACCGCGGCTATACCCCCGGCAATGCGCCTCTGCATTGCCGGTGGTATTAACCCTTTCTCGGCCGCTAGTGGGGGTTAAAACCGCACCGCTAGCGGGCGAATACGATGCAATTCCGACGGTATAACGCCGCTAAAATTAGCCACGCTATTCCGCCAGCGCACCTCCCGCCCCAGTGTGAAAGGGGCCTTAGTCTTATGCCTTGTACACACGATCGGAATTTCCGATGGAAAAAGTCAGATGGAATTTTTTCATCGGAAATTCCCATCATGTGTGTGCCCCATCTGACTTTTTTCCGTCGGAATTTAGAAAGAGAACATGTTCTCTTTTTCTCCAACGAAAAAAATTCCAATCGGAAATTATCCCGACGGAAATTCCAATCGTGTGTACAAGGCATTAGGGGGATATTAATGTGATAGGCAGCTTGACTTATCAATAGGGAGGTTTTAAAAAGGAAGTAAAGTCTGCTATATATTTTTTGTTTTTAAGGCCCTCCAGGTGGGTTATGCCATAATGTACTAGTTTGCACAGCATATTAGTACATTATGTCAGACTTACCTGTCATATGGTGTCCTCCAGTGCAGCACTGGGACCGACCCAGCAGGCCCCCGGCACTTGCATCTTTGCCCGGTCTTGTTTCCGGGTCCCGTGCCTTCGTCCACTTGATAGGTCAGGCCGCGATGATGCCACTCCCATGCATGCGCACGGGAGTCACATCACCGTGGCACGGATCGGGGGTCAATCGGAGCCGTAAATGTTCGCTTAACTGCACATGCGCGGCTCAGTGAACATGACAGCTAACAGGGATGAGGATGCATTTATGGCAGAAGAGACCAATAGGGCCTTTTCTGTCATTAATACCCTGCTTGTCAGCCATTTGATTAAAACACAACTTTACTTCCTCTATAAGACTGTCTGTTTTATTAATTTATTTATTAATTTTGCCACTTTGGGAAGACAAGTTAGAGCATGAAAAATTTGATTGTGCACATTTGATAAAGTGATGGATAACATGACTGTGGTATATGGGAAAAAAGTGCAACCAGCTAATACAGGGCCCTGTTGCAGCTGCAGAATCTTTTGTGGTTGCATTGAAGCCTTAAGCCTCAACACACAACCGGTTTTCTCTGCAAGAATCAACAAGAAAACTGTTGGCAGAGCTTTCTTGCCAAGAAAAACGTTCGTGTGTATGGTTTCTTGTCGAGAAAACTGTTGTGAATCTCAACGAGAAAAAAAGAAAACCTGTTTCTTTTTTCTCGTCGGGAGTCTCAGTTTTCTTGTCGTGATTCTCGTCAGACTGTTTTTGGACGAGAAAACCGTTCGTGTGTATGCTTTTCCGAGTCTTCAAAAACCACGCACGGTCAGAATCAAGTATGAGACGGGAGCGCTCCTGGTAAAACTAGCGTTCGTAAGGTAGATAGCACATTCGTCACGCTAAAACGAACTGAAAGCACGAAGACTGAAAAGCGCGAATCGCCTCTCACTAAACTTTTACTAACACGCAGTAACATGAGATTAGCAAAAGCAGCCCAAGGGGTGGCGCCATGAGAATGGAACTTCCCCTTTATACTGCCGTCGTACGTGTTGTACGTCACCGCGCTTTAGACCGATGAGATTTTGGATTGACAGTGTGTATGCAAGGAAAGCTTGACAAGAATCTCGTCAAGCTTGACAAGAAACCCATCAAGAAAAACAATGTTTTTTTTGCGACGAGATTCTCGGCCGTGTGTACGAGGCTTGAGGCTTGACAGGAATCAAAAGAACAAGTTCCTGGATAAGCAAAGTATAAATTTATAATGCAGTTTTCTATTAGATAATGTGTTTGGTTGAATAACAGCAAATTACTCATTTATTTCTCACTTGTTTTGTATTTAGGGAGAATTGCTTTAAATAGTATAATAAATGCATTGCTCATTCCCGATGATCCTTATCAGATATGTGTTTATAATAAATCTGATATTTGTGAATTTAGCAGCTAAACATTGGCCTTGTGAATAATAATGTCTGAAGTATCATGGTGTTAGCTAACCTTATCATTGCACCTTAGGACGGCCATACACAGTTTGAATGAACCAGCCGAGATTCAAACCATTAATGGGAAGGCTGAATGTACTAAGTTGATCGATTGCTCAACTTGGGTACAACCAGCCTGCTGGATTTGCTTCTGATTAGCGCTGCTATAGCCGCTATCACTCTCTTCTGTTGGTGGGGATGGCTTCCCCAGCCCAGAGAAAACAATGGCCAGGCAGGAGGGATTCCCCTGTCAGTGCTGTCTCTGCTGATGGGGGAATCGTGCAAATTTATTTCCTGCATACCATGGCTGCAGGAAATAAATTTGCACTGCCCACGGCCAGCCTTACAAACTTAAAAGTTATCTTAGCTAAGGTCAGGTATGGATAATACTTTGTGCTAAAATTTTCTCAATGCGTTCGTATTGTCCATACAAGTGGGCCTCATCTTATCTTGTTGTAAACTGCTGTCCTTTTTCTTTGAGAGTACTGTTAAGCCTCATACACACGATCGGATTTTCATCGGACAAAGCGTAGGACTTTTGTCCGAAGGGTGTTGGCCAGGAACTTGTATTGCATACAAACGGCAAATAATTGTCGGCCAACAAACACAAAACGACATGGTTTTTCAGCTCTTTAGCGCCACCCTTTGGGCAACTTCTGCTAATGTTGTGTTATGGTGAGCATTTCTTCTGAGCATGCGTGTTTGTACTTTGGAGTTTTTTCCGACGGACAGGTGTACACACCATCGGAAAATCCGACAACACACAATTGTTGGTGGACAATTTTAAAGCATGCTATCTCACATTTGTTGGCGGAAAATCCGACAACAATTGTCCGATAGAGCATACAAATGGTCGGATTATCCGACAACAGCCTATCATCACACAATTCCCGTCGGATAATCCAATTGTGTGTACGAGGCTTTAGACTTCACTGTTTGCTAATTGTGCTACCTGGATGTAAAGCAGACACACCTACAGACTGCACATACCTTGTAAATAAATGGTCAACAGTAATCACCAGGCCACATAGAGAGAGTATATTTCTCCAGTGTGGACACTGATATAAAAACCTGACAGAAGCCATCTTGATGCGATCTGTTCTTACCTAATAAACCTTAAACTCCACTTTCTTCACATAGAAGAGAGTTCAGCCCTAGAAGCTCAGATCTCTGCTAAAGAGTTAAAGGCTGCCATCTGCTTTTTGACACAGGGAAACTATGGACTCACTTTATTTTTCTATAGGACCTTTTCCCAAATCCTCATTCCTATATTCACCAGCAGTTTTCTTGCTGCTCTAGAAGGGAACCCTCTTCCTAGAGACATTCAAATCAACCCACATAACTTTGATTTACAAAGAAGGTAAGGATCCCAACAAACTGCTCTAGCTACTGACAAATTACATTGTTAAACCTGGATCTAAAAATTTTCACTCAAATTCTTGCAAATTGCATTCTCTTATACATGCAAACCCTGATTTATCCAGATCAGGCGGAGGTGGGTTTTATACTTGTCAGGAAGGCCAAAGACAATACTCTCCAAACCATTAACCTAATTCATTATATCCACCAGACTAATAACCCTGGCTTATTCCTAGGCCGGCCATAGACAGAGCAAATTTATCTTTTGCAACCACAGATCCCTATCCCCGCTGGGAGAACACACTGATTATTGCAAGTAGCTGTAATAGCCGCTTGCAATAATTATATGTAAAATCCAGCAGGCTGGTTGTACCCAAGTCGATCGATTAATCAACTTGGGTACATTCAGTCTGCCCATACATGGTTCGAATGTTGTCAGGTTCCTGTGAAACCAGCCGAGATTCAAGCCGTCTATGGCCATCTTTATCTAGCAAAATGGCTTCTGAGGCTGGGTTCACACTGATACGACACGACAGTCATACAACTTTCATCCTACTTTGCTCTGCGACATCAGTCCTACATCGGTCCTACATTGGTCCGACATCCATCCGACTTTCATGAACAGGATACTACTTTGATTCGACTTTATGATAGTCTGACTTGTCCTTTGACCAATCAAAACAATCCCAGGGTGAGATAAATTCCTTTTACTGCTGCTGTAATCACCATGTCGGATGTCGAATGTCGGATGGTTAGGACAAGGATCCTACTTTGATCCGACTTCAATGATATTCAATGGGCTGAAGTAGGACCAAAGTCGGGCCAAAGTAGTACAGGGAGCATTTTCAAAGTCGGACTGACTTGTGTCGGACCAGTTAAGACGGCTCCCATAGGGAAACATTGATTTTCACACGTCATGCGACATGAGCTCCCAATGTCGGAGCGTTTGTCGGACCAGTGTGAACCCGGCCTAAAGTCCATTAATGATTGACCTACAATATCACAGCTGAGACACACAGACTATGCCAAACCCATGTGAACAAAATTCCAATCCCTTGTTGCTATGAATAAATATGGGGATGTTGTAGAATATACCCACACTGGTTTTATACATTGACAATGTTACTTTCTCTTGGAAAGCTCAATACATTTTTTGGGAAAGAAAGAAAAATTACAGATTCAAGTATAATGTGTCACTAATGCTGCCTGTGAAAAACGTACAATTCTGTAATACCACATAGAGTTTAAAGGCATCTTCCAAGCTTGTAATTGAAAGGATTGATGTTTCTTTTCCCATGTCGCACTTGAAGCCACATTAAAAATACACAGTTCCTGCTGTACAGTTTTTTTTTTTTTTTTGCTTTGTCCCTATTCTAACTATAAAACATAGACAGCTATACATAATGTAGCGGGTACTTACTTTCCCGGGTGCATTTTTTGAATCTGGCTGTGGCGTCAGTGCTATGCTCCCTGCGGTCCATGAGGTGGCGCTGTTACTGTGACCGGAGGGACGAATATCACTGTGTGCCGGGGCTCCTTTTGTCCTCTCTCGGCAGCGGTATGGTGGGGCGGGGAACCCGCCGTGCTTGCTGGGGGAGGGTATAAAGGGGGCCGGCCATCTTGGTCACGGGGTCTTCGTCCCAAGCACCTTTAGCTTGCGGACGTGAGTTCGTGCTCGTCCCCTAGGAGGCCTCGGCCTAGGGGACCAACGGAGATCGTGTTCCACCTCAGGCACCTTCAGTCCTGGGGTGAGGTACTTACAAGAAGGTCCGGAGCTCAGTGCCCAACACTGAGTTCCGCGAGGGAAGGGTCCTAAGGCACTTCGGGGATGGAGGCCTGAATCTGAGTAAGACGCAATGGACCGGGGAGAGCTCCTCACTCGAAGACCCGGTGCAGCAGACTGCCGGTGACGGGTTAGTCTCTTGTCGGAGACCGTGCAGAAGGATCCCCTTCACCTCGTGCGGAGACCATAGCCCACTCTTCAGGAGGAGAGTGGAGGACCGTATTTGTGTCTGGGTCTATTCACACTCACACCTCCTTTTCTGTCCTATCTATCAAGGAAGTCCCTGTATGGTGTGTTCTAATAAAGGAGTGTTGGACTTTAATGGTGTGAGGCTCACTTCCTGGCGGACGAAGTTCACGGTGACTCTTGGAGGGAGGATCCGGGTGCACAGCACAGACCCGAAGGTAAACAAGACATTGATGATACCACAGGTATTCCCACGTGGTGGAAGCTAGGCGTGGCCCACCCGCACTCTCTCTCTCCCCCATCAGATACCCCTAGACAAGAGACAGTGCGAGTCGCATGGAGAGAGAGGAGGGGAAGGCGCTACAATAAAAAAATGTTTTATTAGAAGTGTTACATTGTACTAAACCTTTAACCACTTCCATACAGGGCTTTTTATACCACTTCCATACCGGGCCTATTCTAGCACTTCTCTCCTACATGTACAAATCATCATTCTTTTGCTAGAAAATTACTCAGAACCCCCAAACATTATATATGTTTTTTTAGCAGACACCATAGGGAATAAAAGGACGGTCATTGCAACTTTTTTTCTTGCACGGTATTTGCGCAATAATTTTTCAAACGCCTTTTTTAAAAAAAAAAATGCTTTCATGAATGAAAAAATAACAAAACAGTAAAGTTAGCCCAATTTTGGGGAAAATATGAAAGATGATGTTACGCCGAGTAAATAGATACCTAACATGTCACGCTTTAAAATTGCGCACACTCATGGAATGGCGCCAAACTTCGGTACTTAAAAATCTCCATAGGCGACGCTTTAATTTTTTTTACAGGTTACCAGGTTAGAGTTACAGAGGAGGTCTAGTGCTAGAATTGTTGCACGCACTCTAACGCATATGTGGTTTGAACGGCGTTTACATATGTGGGCGGGACTTACGTGTACATTCGCTTCTGATCGCGAGCCACCGGGGACAGGGGCGTTTACATTTTTTACTTATTTATTTATTTTTTTACACTTATTTTACATTTTTTTGATCACTTTTATTCCTATTACAAGGAATGTAAACATCCCTTGTAATAGGAATGTGTGTGACAGGTCCTCTTTATGGAGAGATGCGGGGTCAATAAGACCGCACATCTCTCCTCCAGGCTGGAAAACATGAGATCGTGAATTTTTTTCACTGATCTCATGTTTACTAGCCGCAATGGCGGCTTTGTTTACATCTGAGGACCCGGGCGTGACGTCATCACATCGCGCCCGGGCCTCCGACGGTCATAGAGATGACTGGTGACCATCTAGTCACCAGTCATCTCTATGCTCGTCACATGACCCACCACCGGCGCCTGACTATTCTCTCCGGGTCCCCGATGGCACGGGAGAGCCCGGAGAAGCACCGGATGGCGGCGGGAGGGGGGGGATGTCCCCTCCCGCCGCCTATAAGAACCATCAAGCGGCAGTGCCGCCGCTATGATCATTCTTATGGTGCACAGAATCGCCGGCAGAGCAAAAGGATATCTGAATGATGCCTCTAGCTGCAGGCATCATTCAGATATCCCCCTTCAAACCCAGGACGTTATATGACGTCCACCCAGGATGGGAGATCCCATCTGTGGACGTCATATTACTATGGCTGGGTATTGAAGTGGTTATTAAAACCTCTTATTTGTAACCCCCGATGTAAAGAAAAAGTATTGGTGAAAACATTACCGGGTTTGACCAATCATTTTTTGTGTTTGAATTCCGAATGGTAGGTATAACTAGGAACATGGTAGCCGTATGTCCTTTTACAGCATACTTTGCTGTAAAAGATTCTTTTTTACCACCTCAAATGGTTGGAGGTATGGCTTTTCTGTTCTGCTTCTCCAGTGTCCTTCTAGTTTAACTTGTGGTTGGTGCACTATTGGCCACAGGCACAGATTATTGTCTATTGGTAACTGTGGACCGACACTTTAAAGAAATCTGACTTAACCAAGACGAGGCCGAAGACCGCAGAGAGTCATACTGGGCCTAGGGAATTAGCACATATGGGGAGGGGGGAGCAGCAGGATCAACCCTGGAAATGTTAGGGAACATTATATGATTCTAAGCAAATCAAGAATTTTACATTTTCCTAATAAAATAGTTTGCATTAATCCTTTCCCAACTTCAGCCCCAGAAGGTTTTACCCACTTCCTGACCAGGCCATTGCTTTAACTGACAATTGCGTGGTCGTGCGAGGCTGTATCAAAATAAAATTGTCCTTTTTTCCCCACAAATAGAGCTTTCTTTTGGTGGTATTTGATCACCTCTGCGGTTTTTATTTTTTACGGTATAAACAAAAAAAAAGCACCAATTTTTGAATAAAAAACAACATTCCTTACTTTCTGCTATACAACATTCCCAATAAAAAAAAATAAAAAATCAAATTTCTTCATCAGTTTAGGTCAATGTGTATTCTGCTACATATTTTTGGTAAAAAAAAAATCCCAATAAGCGTTTATTAATTGGTTTGCGCAAAAGTTATTGTGTCTACAAACTATGGGTTAGATTTATGGCATTTTGTTTGCACTAGTAATGGCAGCGATAAAAATTTTTTAGCGGAACTGCGACATTGTGGCGGACAAATCTGACCCTAAGTGACACTTTTTTGGGGACCAGTGACACCAATACAATGATCAGTGCAAAAAAATGCACCGATCCCTGTATAAATTACACTGGCAGGGAAGGGGTTAACACTAAGGGGCGATCGAGGGGTTAATTGTGTCTGTCCTAGGGATGTATCCTAAGGAGGTGCTTTCTAACTGTGGGGGGGGGGGGGAGGGGGGTGTTGCACTGGAGGAAAACAGAGATTGTGTTTAGCTGAAACAGAAGATCTCTCTTTTTCTCACTGTCAGATCAGCAGTTTGCCTTGTTTACATAGGCACACCGCTGCTCCGTGTCTCCTGTGAACGATAGGCAGGTCGCTGCGGCCATCACAGCCGCCGGACCCACTGATTGGATCCCTCTGTGTCCAATCACAGTGGGAGTGCCGCCCCTGGATGCGTGCCCTCTACATTGCGTGCACAAAATCACGTACAGGTACGTGATTTTGCGCAGCCGGGCCGCCCTGCCACAGTATATGTACGGTGGGTGGTCAGGAAGTGGGTAAAGAAGGACTGAACTTTGAAAGTTGTGCCCACAAACAACGGGCAGAGGGCAAAGAAATAGTCAGACTCAACTTCCCTCCCCTCCTCAAGACTGTTCAAAAGATACTGGATCAATGGACCGGGGGTCTGCACTCTTGGTTTGGACGCTGTAACATCCTTAAAATTACGATTTTACCTAATTTCCTCTATCTTCTGCAGGTCCTCCCAATACATATACCTGTAGATTACTTTAACCACTTGACCACTGGGCACTTAAACCCCCTTAATAACCAGACCAATTTTCAGCTTTCGGTGCTCTCACATTTTGAATGACAATTACTCAGTCATACAACACTGTACCCATATGAAATTTTTGTCCTTTTTTTCACACAAATAGAGCTTTCTTTTGGTGGTATTTAATCACTGTTGGGTTTTTTATTTTTTGCGCTATAAGAGAAAAAAGACTGAAAATTTTGTAAAAAAATGATTTTTTTTTCGTTTCTGTTATAAAATTTTGCAAATTACTATTTTTTCTTCATAAATTTTGGCCAAAATTTATACTGCTACATATCTTTGGTAAAAATAAGTACAAATTGGTGTATATTATTTGGTCTTTGTGAAAGTTATAGAGTCCACAAGCTATGGTGCCAATATCTGAAAATTGATCACACCTGAAGTACTGACGGCCGATCTCATTTCTTGAGACCCTAACATGCCAGAAAAGTACAAATACCCCCCAAATGACCCCTTTTTGGAAAGAAGACATTCCAAGGTATTCAGAAAGAGGCATTGTGAGTTTTTTGAAGTTGTCATTTTTTCCCACAATTCTTTGCAAAATCAAGATTTTTTTTTTCTCTTTTTTTTTTCACAAAATTGTCATATTAGCAGGTTATTTCTCACACACAGCATATGCACTCCACAAATTACACCCCAAAACACATTCTGCTATTACTCCCGAGTATGGCGATACCACATGTGTGAGACTTTTACACAGCGTGGCCACATACAGAGGCCCGACATGCAGGGAGCACCTTCAGGCGTTCTGGAGCACCAAGGCCAATTCTGACATTTCTCTCCTACATGTAAAAATCATCATTTATTTGCTAGAAAATTACATAGAACCCCAAAACATTATATATGTTTTTTTAGCAAAGACCTTAGAGAATATAATGGTGGTTGTTGCAACTTTTTATCTCGCACGATATTTGCGCAGCAATTTTTTTAACGCGTTTTTTACGGAAAAAAAATGTTTTGTGCTTAAAAAAAAAAAAAAACAGTAAAGTTAGCCCAATGTTTTTGCATAATGTGAAAGATGAAGTTACGCCGAGTAAATAGATACCTAACATGTCGCCCTTAAAAATTGCACACACTCGTGGAATGGCGCCAAACTTCGCTACTTAAAAAATCCCCATAGGCGACGCTTTAAATATTTTTACTGGTTACATGTTTTGAGTTACAGAGGAGGTCTAGGGCCAAAATGATTGCTCTCGCTCTAACGTTCGCAGAGATACCTCACATGTGTGGTTTGAAAACCGTTTTCATATGTGGGCGGGACTTACGTATGCGTTCGCTTCTGTATGCGAGCTCACGGGGACAGGGGCGCTTTAAAAAAATAAATAAAAATTTATTCTTCATTTTACTTTATTTATTTTAGTTTGACATGTTTTTCCGCCCTAAACATTTTTTTGATCACTTTTATACCTATTACAAGGAACGTAAACATCCCTTGTAATAGGAATATGGCATGACAGGTCCTCTTTACAGTGAGATATGGGGGGGGGGGTGTCAATAAGACCCCACATCTCACCTCTAGGCTGGGAAGCCTGAAAAAAATACAAAAAAAACAAAAACAACAATCCTGGCTTTGATCGTAGCGGTGAGTCGGTAGAAGCACCGGAGGGCGGCGGGGGGGGGGGGGACATCCCCTCTCGCCTCCCGTAAGAATGATCAAGCGGCGGAACAGCCGCTATGATTGTTCTTATGGTGCAGGGAATCGCCGGCTGAAAAAGCTGATATCTGAATGATGCCTGTAGCTGCTCCCATCATTCAGATATCCCCGCACAAAGTCAAGGACGTCATATGACGGCCGGAGGGCGGGAAGTGGTTATTGCAGAGTATTGCCGGGCATTGCGGAGTATTGCCGGGCATTACGGAGTATTGCCGGGCATTGCGGAGTATTGCCGGGCATTGCGGAGTATTGCCGGGCATTGCGGAGTATTGCGGACTATGGCAGGGTATTGCGGTGTATGGCAGGGTATTGCGGTGTATGGCAGGGTATTGCACGGGTATTGCACAGGGTATTGTGGAGGGTATTGCACAAGGTATTGTGGAGGGTATTGCAGAGTATTGTGGAGGGTATTGCAGAGTATTGTGGAGGGTATTGCAGAGTATTGTGGAGGGAGGGTATTGCAGAGTATTGTGGAGGGTATTGCAGAGTATTGTGGCGGGTATTGCAGAGTATTGTGGCGGGTATTGCAGAGTATTGTGGCGGGTATTGCAGAGTATTGTGGCGGGTATTGCAGAGTATTTTGCAGAGTATTGCGCAGGGTATTGCAGAGTATTTTGCAGGGTATTGCAGAGTATTTTGCAGGGTATTGCAGAGTATTGTGCAGGGTATTGCAGAGTATTGCACCAGGGTATTGCAGAGTATTGCACCAGGGTATTGCAGAGTATTGCACCAGGGTATTGCAGAGTATTGCACCAGGGTATTGCAGAGTATTGCACCAGGGTATTGCAGAGTATTTCGCAGGGTATTGCAGAGTATTTCGCAGGGTATTGCAGAGTATTTCGCAGGGTATTGCAGAGTATTGCACCAGGGTATTGCAGAGTATTGCACCAGGGTATTGCAGAGTATTGCACCAGGGTATTTTGCAGAGTATTGGCAGGGTGTATTGCAGAGTATTGGCAGGGTATAGCACAGGGATGGCTGAGCAGGGATGGATGGATGGCTGGATCTGTGACTGCAATTGTCACAGATCCAGCCCACAGTGCTGCTGCTGCCATCCGCTCCCTCCCCCTCCCCTCTCACACTGTACCGATCGGTACAGAGAGGGGAGGGAGGAACCGGCGTCATCAAATGACGCCGGTCTGTTTACAAGTGATTGCTCCGTCATTTGACGGAGCGATCACGTGGTAAACGGCCGCTATCAGCGGCGATTTACCGCGATTCGTGATCCGCCGGGTCCTCTGGACCCGGCGGTCACGGAGTTTCCCGTGTGCGCGCCCCAGGGGGCGCGCGGGAGCGCGATTCTGGGAGGACGTTATATAACGTCCTCCCAGAGTTAAGCAACCACCTTGTCGACGTTATTTGTCGGCAGGTGGTTGTTAAGTGGTTAAACAAATTCAGTCCACCTTCATTAAATTTCTCTGGGCAGGGAAAAAACCTTGCTTACACAAAAAGATACTCGTACTACCAAAACAATTCAGAGGTCTAGCAATGCCTGAGATCCGAACCTACTACCATGCAGTACATCTTAGCAGACTCCTTGACTGGTGCCGACATAAAGACACCAAGTTGTGGCCACAGCTGGAACAAGCGCAAAGCAACGTCCCTCTTGAGAGAGCCCCATGGTGCCCGACGGTCCTACCACCTAGCCTCAAACGACACCCACTGATCGGCAACACCGTTAAAACATGTGCACACTTGTTGACACACTCCTCTCTCTCTACCCGCAACTCTGCGTTGAGACCCATTCTTGGCAATCCCCAATTCGAGCCGGGCTTGAAGGATAAACCCTTCCGAGCCCTAAGTGAGGCGGGCATGTACCAAGCATCTCACTTCAGTAACATGGGAAGTTGGAAAACAGTGGCGGAGCTCTCGGATCCGGGAGGCCTGTACCGACTGGATTTTATGAGGGCACTACAGCTTAGCCATTTCCTTGCCAGCCTTCCACCTCCCAATGACGCAAACCAACCCCTCACGACATTTGAGGAGCTTTGTACGGAGACAGGAGTGCTACCACACGCTTTCCCTAACCTACGACATGCTTATCACACCACTTGGGAACTATCAGACCCCAAGCCTTCTCAAGTGGGAGAGAGACCTGAATTGCCACTTTACCATGAACCAAAAACAGAACATTCTCAGGTTCAAGCACAAGTCATCCCTATGCACCAAAATTCAGGAGACGAACTACAAGCTCCTCACACGCTGGTACAGAACACCGGCTCTATTGCATCCATTTTTTCCAGCAACGCCAGATCTTTGCTGGCGTTGCCAAAAGGAGAGAGGCACCCTTCTACATAACTTTTGGTCCTGTCCCCGACTCCAGCATTTCTGGGGGGAAGTTCGCAGAATAGCTCAACAACTTACGGAACGTAATGTCCCGAATGACCCGGCCTATTTCCTTTTACACGCCAATGACACACCGGCTCGCATCTACAAAAAATCGGTCATACATCACCTACATACGGTCATACATCACCTACAAAGGCCTGCATCCCTCTCTTATGGAAGTCTCCCCACCCACCGACCGTTGCCTCGTGGCTTAAAAAAGTGTATGACATAAGTAGGATGGAAGACCTGATCCTAACTAGCCAAAACAGACAGGAGACGTACTCCAAAACTTGGCAACTTTGGAATTATCTCAGATATTCCACTGACGGACAACTCCTCAGAGGAGAAGGTCCGACACCCCGAAAGCTAGACTTGATTTCATTCTGCTCACATTCAATAAACCCCTACTTAAGCTTTGACGCCTCTGACTTTGACGCCCTCAATATACAGATCGGCAACGCCACCTATTGGGCGAGAGCCTAGACCCATGTCCGTGAGCCCCCCCTCCCCCTTTCTGAATACCCCCCCCTACACTACTCCCCCATCTATTTTTCTTTCATAGGGCTTATTTCTATTTTCTGTTTCTGCTGAAATAAAAATTGTGAATAATAACGGGAGGATTGGGCCCGTAGGGCTGCAGTGTTCTGATCTATCCCTTTTATTCACGCGGGACAGCCACAAGGAGAGGTGAACTTGACACAATCTGCATGGGGATCGTCCCCCACACGGAAATTTGCTAGGGGAGACGGCTACACCAGATTTATCTAGGTGGTAATATCTTGCATAGGCAGGACTGTACTTTACATCGTCGATGTCGATGTTGAATTATTCCTGCATATACACCTCGATGTGGATGTTATATTGTTTTTGATTGTGGTACCCAGGCGCGGGCTGGCAAGGGGGGAAGGGGGGAGATTTCCCCCCAGGCCGCCTACCTTATCATTAGAACGGCCGCAGCGCTGTCTGTTACTTTAACTTTTTTTTTTTCGCCAGTGACGAGTCTCCTCTCTGCCTGACAGCAGCTGGATGAGCAGAGCAGTGTATCAAAGCTCCTCCCCTCCTTCTCAGTCCGTTCTGTACACACACGAGGAGGAGGAGGAGGGGGGAGGAGAAGGGACGCTCTGAATCTCAGGTCTGCACTCTGCACTAAAGTTTTTATTATGCTCTGTACTGTAGATGGAGGACGGAGGGGAAGAGTGTCTGGAAAGGAGGACAAGGTAGATGTCATATGAGTGATTGAGGGGTTAGGAGGATGTGCTGGGAGGGGGAAGGCAATGCTAGAACTTCAGTGTGGATTACATTTGAAATCTGGCAACCCCTCTCTTCCTTCCCAAAACACCCCTCCAGCACATATCCTACCCCCTACCCATCCCCCTTGCACTGGCTCTTTTCTCTCACAAAGCGCCCTCCCCCCCAGAACATATCTGACCCCCCAAGCACATATGGGCACAGTGGCTGCATTTGATGTGGACAGTGGCTGCGTTTGATGGGGCACAGTGGCTGCATTTGATGGGGCACAGTGGCTGCATTTGATGGGGCACAGTGGCTGCATTTGATGGCACCGTGGCTGCGTTTGATGGGGCACCGTGGCTGCGTTTGATGGGGCACAGTGGCTGCGTTTGATGGGGCACAGTGGCTGCGTTTGATGGGGCACAGTGGCTGTGTTTGATGGGGCACAGTGGCTGCGTTTGATGGGGCACAGTGGCTGCGTTTGATGGCACGGTGGCTGCATTTGATGGGGACAGTGGCTGCGTTTGATGGGCACAGTGGCTGCGTTTGATGGGCACAGTGTCTGCGTTTGATGGGCACAGTGGCTGCGTTTGATGGGGACAGTGGCTGCGTTTGATGGGGACAGTGGCTGCGTTTGATGGGGACAGTGGCTGCGTTTGATGGGGACAGTGGCTGCATTTGATGGGGGACAGTGGCTGCGTTTTATGGGGACAGTGGCTGCATTTGATGGGGACAGTGGCTGCGTTTGATGGGGGACAGTGGCTGCGTTTGATGGGGGACAGTGGCTGCATTTGATGGGGCACAGTGGCTGCATTTGATGGGGCACAGTGGCTGCATTTGATGGGGCACAGTGGCTGCATTTGATGGGGGACAGTGGCTGCATTTGATGGGGGACAGTGGCTGCATTTGATGGGGGACAGTGGCTGCATTTGATGTTTCTTTTTTTTCAAAATCAGTTTGTTTGCGCCCCCCAAACAAATTTGATCACCGACCGCCACTGCCCCCCAGCACATATCTATCTCTCCCCACCCCCCTGCTAGCACTAGCCCTCTCCCCAGGACATATCTGACCCCTGCATTCCATGCAGAACACTCGCAATTCAGCCACGTGAACTGTTTGCTGCGGCGAGCTATGCGCCACATTACTACTCTCTTTCAGGCCACCAAAAGTGTCCCAGGTCTTTTACAATCTTATAGGGTATACCCCCCCCCAAAAAACAAATGCCGCTGCTAAAGTGTCGGGTTTTGCTTGAAGAAAAGATGGAAACCCTAGCAGGTCTGGGTTAAACAGTACTAAAAGGCGGTCGCTGACTGGCTGGCCTGCGCTGCACTCTGGGAGTTGTAGTCTTGCCGCACTGAAGTTCCTGGCAGTGGGAGCAAACTACAACTCCCACCTCCCAGGAGTCTCAGAGGCAACCAGCACGTCACACATGACCTGAGCAGTTGTGGGCTGGGACCAGGTGTTCTGTCATATTCTCCAACTCGTCAGATTCTCCAACAGAGTCTCCGGAGAGGCAGAGAAGACATGACTGAGATTCATCACCCCCCCCCCCCCCCCCCCGAAGAGGCTGTGCAAGCAAAGTACCTAGCTGTAACACATACCCAGACCCTGACACGCCCCCAGCTGACCCCTCGCATCCCATGGACACTGATCAGGCTGTACTGATGATGGCACTGTCTGCATGGGTGAGGTGGCACTGATCAGGCTGCACAGATTATGGGCACTCTCTGCACTGGTGAGGCTGCACTGATGGGCACTCTCTGCACTGGTGAGGCTGCACTGATGGGCACTATCTGCACTGGTGAGGCTGCATGGGTGGGCACTGATGAGGCTGCACTGATGGGCACTGATCAGGCTGCACTGGTGAGGCGGCACTGATCAGGCTGCACTGATGAGCACTGATCAGGCTGCACTGATGAGGCTACATTGATGGGCACCAATGATGGTAAGTTTAACCACTTCAGCCACGTAAGGATTTACCCGCTTCCTGACCAGGCCATTTTTTGCGATACTGCACTGCATTTCTTTAATTGACAATTGATGTGAGATGTTGTACCCAAACATAATTGACGTCCATTTTTTCCCACACATGGAGCTCTCTTTTATTGGTATTTGGTCACGGTTTTTATTTTTTGCGCTATAAACAAAAAAAGAGTGAAATTTTTAAAAAAATATATATATTTTTTAATTTTTGCTATAATAAATATCCCCCAAAAAATATATTTCTTCATCAGTCTAGACCAATATGTATTTTTTTACTTATTTTTGGTAAAAAAAATAAAAATAAAAAAAATAAAAAAAATCGCAATAATTGTGCATGGATTGGTCTGTGCAAAAGTTAGTGTCTACAAAATCGGGAATAGATTTATGACATTTTTATTTTTTTCTAGTAATGGCAGTGATCAGCAATTTTTAGCAGGACTGCGACATTGCGGCGGACAGATTGGAAACTTGACACTTTTTTGGGACCATTGACATTTATACAGCGATCAGAGCTAAAAATACCCACTGATTTTTGTATAAATGTCACTGGCAGGGAAGAGGTTAAAGTGGTTGTAAACCCCGTTTTTTTTTTTAAACAACCTGCAAAACAAAGACATAATGAGCTAGTATGCATAGTATACTAGCTCATTATGAATCACTCACCTGAGATCGAAGCCCCTGCAGCGGTGCTCGGACACCTCCGTCGCGATGCCATCTTGCTCCCCTCTGCCTTCCGTGTATCGCCGCTCCGGCGCTGTTATTGGCCCAGGAGCGGCGATGACGTCACACGCATCTGCGCTCGGGCCGGCTAACTCCATTCAGAAATCCGGCTACTAAGCCGGCCCGCTAGTGCGCAAGCGCGTGACGTCAGCGGTACTGGTTTTAAATGCAAATATCTCCTTAACCGTGTAGGTTAAGGAGATATTTCATGCACCTACAGGTAAGCCTTAATCTAGGCTTACCTGTAGGTGCATGTTGTGTAAGTGAGTTTACAACCACTTTAACACTAACACTAGGGGGCGATCAAGCGGTTAAGTGTTCCATAGGGAGGTGTTTCTAACTGGGGGGGGGGGTGTAGTGACTGGGAGTAGAAAGATTGATGTTCCTGATCACTTGGAACAGCAGATCTCTCTCTTACTCCCCTGTCAGAACAGGGATGTCTGTTTACATTGACAGATCCCCCTTCTGTCTCTCTCAGGAGCAATCGTGGGTCACCGGCAGATATCGCGGCCGCTGGCCACATGCATCGGCTCCAGCGGCACGCCGTGTGCGCCAGGGAGCCAACCTGCTGCCGTATAACGACGATGGCTGATCACCAAGGTGTTAATGGGCCACTTGACTGGACTTGCCCCCCTGGCCTAAAGCTGCCAGCCCTCCCCTGGTGGTACCTTTTGTTAATGTGGTCCATGTGGACCAATTTCCCTGACATAAATAAAAAAAAAAAAAGAACTAGTCGCTAGTATTGCAGCTGATCCTTCCTACAGTAATAACTTATCATTCTTTGTTCTGCACTACGCAGAAGCAGTTATCTTACTTAGTAAATCAGGACTTTGCTTCCTCATGTCAGAGCCTCCTCCTTTTTGAGTTGAGGTCCACTTTAACAATAGGGCAGAATATATTTTATTAGTTCAATATTCGCCCTTTTAAAAAAATAATATACACAGCAAGTCACTGACAGATTTATGTGTTGATATGGTCATGCCTGCCTTGTGTTTTCTATATAAAGATGTCTTTTTAAAGGACAGTTTAGCTAACATTGCTTAAAATATCCCTAATAATGTATGGGAATTGCTGGTTCCCATGCCATCCGCAGGGTCTGTTCTGACACATTTATGGATGGGTCACAAAGAAAATGATTTATTTAGACCAATGTGCACAACATAGGAGATACCACCATTCTTAATGGGTCTCACGCAAGGCTGGTGGGGATTTTATTTTCTAGACAGAAAATCTAGACACATATCTAGGACAAAACTAGTCACAAGTTAGATTTTTAGTAACACATAGAAGGTTGCTGAGCCAACACAAAGTCAAACATTTATAGAATAGAGCAGTGCCATCATCATTTAAAATACAGTCTTCTAATTTATCTACTACTATAAATACACATTTCTCTTATAGTCTAACCCAGGTTAGGACCAGTCAACCAAGAAAATGTTTTGTGCTAATGAGGTGAGGTTAGATCTGTTCCTTTGGGCTTCAAAGGTTGCATGCCTACAGGCTTTAGTGATAGAGATCTGGCCATAATTATTATTTGGTAAAGAACTGAAGAAAAAAAAAAAAGCAAAATCCAATTGCATATAAGCAGCCTGTGCTGAATTCATTCTGCTAATGTTTTCATAATTTTTTTCTGATTGTAGCTTCAATTAGATTAGATAATGGTAACATTTTAATGAAATGATAGTGATGCCTGGTACATGCCAGTGCTGGATGCACAAAAGGACATACAATACCTGAGTTAAGCCTCGTACACACGGCCGAGAATCTCGTCAGGAAAAAACTCATTGTTTTTCTTGACGAGATTCTTGGACAAGAAACTTGTCCCGGCCGAGTGTACACACGCTCGATTTAAAGAACCCGCGGTTCTTTGAATGGAGCGAACGCGGTGACGTAATCGACTACGACTCGTCACATTCTATGCCGTCGCCGCCATCTTGCTACACCCTACCTATGCCTAGGAAGCTACCGCGCATGCGTCAAAGTCATTTCGAGCATGCGCGGGTTTCCACGGCGACAGGTAAGTGTACACACACACACTTTTCTCGTCGAGAAACATGCTGACGAGAATCCCGACGAGAAAATAGAGAGCAGGTTCTCTATTTTTCTCTTCGAGATTCTTGTCGGTTTTCTTGACGAGAAACCTGATAGCTGCGTACACATGACCGATTTACTCGGCAAGAAAGCTCTGCCAGCAAGTTTCTTGTCGTTTTTTGACGAGAAACTCGGTCGTGTGTACGAGGCTTAAGCCCTGGAGTTTGGCAAGGGAGCTTCAGTTTTAGGTATGGCATAGCTGCTGCAGGCTAATAGGAATATGAAGCTGTACAATATATAGTGAAGGTTTCACTATGTGCATGTGTACTGAACCATTTGGTGGGAACAGCATGTCCTTAACATTCTAATTTGACCGCTCTGCTTATTAGGTCTAGGTCACAAACCAGCAACAGAATCACTATGTAAGATAAGGCAGGGCAGATTTCAAAATGGTCTATAATTATTCACTCTAGACTCACCTGTTTCCACAGGTTGTTCGGTCACTGGAGTGATGCATATGACATTACACCATCATTGGGGAGTGATATTCTTTAGTGTTTCTGTCAGAAAGGAAGTGACAGCCCCCTCCTGCACTAGCAACAGAATGGAGTATTTCCATTGTACTTATTAGCAAATATGTTGTTTGTGAGGTAATAAAGTAAAAAAATAGTTTGTTTAAAAATATCATTCAGTTAGGGTTTACATCTACTATAATTAAACTCTAGATATAAAAGACACTAATTAATTGTAGCCAAGTACGGTACTTGGCTGCAGGAGCAAGCCTTAAAACTACAGTGGAACCTCGGATTGCGAGTAAATTGGTTAACGAGCGTTTTGCAATACAAGTGTAGCGGGCATGCACTTTCCCAGTGTATTTAAAACTGGCAGAGACACCAGTAATGTGCAGTTCCCTGCAGCCCAGCGGGTGGCGCTGTCGCCTTGGGCTGGGGTTGAACCATTGCTGTGTGCCGTACCCCTTTTTGTCCTCTCTCAGCGGTTGTATGGTGGGGCGGGGAACCCGTCGTGCTTGCTGGGAGAGGGTATAAAGGGGCCGGCCATCTTTGTCACGGGGTCGAGTCCCAGCACCTTCAGCCTGAGGACGGTGGTTCGTGTCGGGAGTCTAGGCGGCCTAGAGGACGTTCGGAGGTCGTGTTCCATCCCAGGCACCTTTAGCCTGGAGTGAGGTACTCGGATGGAGGTCTGGGGCCCTGTGTCCTTCACTGGGTTCCGCGAGGGATGGATTTCCTAGGGGGACCCCGGGAGTGGGCTCCCCGAATCCAGTGGCGTAAGGGACCGGAGGGGGTACTCGCCTGAAGACCTGGTGCAGCATATTGCCAGTGACGGATGAGCCTCCGGAGACCACCCGGAGGGATATCTCCCTCGCCAAGGGACCGCAATACACTTTTAGAAGGAGAGAAGAAGAGTTCATTGTGTCTGGGCCTACTCGCATCCACACCCCCCCTGTCTGTTCTACTCGTTGAGGGAGTCCAACTGACTGTGTTTTACTCTGATATTGGAAGAATAAAGGAGTGTTGGACTTTAATGGTGTGGGGCTCATTTTCTGGCAGACACTGTGCAAAATGAGGAGGAGGCTCTGATGCAGAACACCGACCCTAAGGTAAAGAGGATCTTTTCACACCACACACACATCTGTGGTGGGAACTTGGTGTGGTGACCCCGCACTCTCTCAACCAAGGTACTCCTAGACAAAAGCCAGAGACAGATGATGTGATATCAGGGAGAGAGAGTGGAGGCCGCTACACAAGCAATTTTTTTTTAAATCCTGACTCGATTTGCGAATGTTGTCCCGCAATACGAGCAGAATTCAAGCCTCTGCGGTGTGCAGTACCGCATTTGGCCAGAGGTGC
Organism: Rana muscosa; assembly: GCA_029206835.1. Lineage (NCBI taxonomy): Eukaryota > Metazoa > Chordata > Amphibia > Anura > Ranidae > Rana > Rana muscosa. The sequence goes on along the minus strand of CM055118.1, from coordinate 92,592,516 downwards.
GGGGGTGCCGGTGACACTCAAAGACGTTCGGAAATACTCAGAAACACTTGGAAATACTACGTTCCCGAGCCTTTCCGAGAGTTTCCGAGTGCAGCCCAGCTGTTATCGAGTATTTACGAGTCTCTCCAGCGCCCCACCCCACCTCTGGCCACATGCGGTATTGCATGCCATAGAAGTCAATGTGGAACAAATTATTTTCGTTTCCATTGACTTCTATGGGGAAACTCGCTTTGATATGCAAGTGCTTTGGATTACAAGTGTAGCGGGGTCCTCAATTTAGGGGTAGTGTTTGAGTGGTAGTTATGCTCAAACACCTAAATTGTTAGGACATCATCAACCATTTTTGTCTGCAGGAAGAGTATCAGTGTACCGTTCCCTGTGGCCTGCGGGTGGCACTGCCATAGTGGGCCAGGGTTGAACCGCTGATACAGTGCTGTGCCTTGTGTGTCCCCTCTCGGCAACCATGCAGTGGGCGTGGTCGGCCTGCTGTGTATGCTGGGAGAGGATATAAAAGGGGCAGAAGCTGCCTGTTTGGGGTTCGTGGTCAGGGGTCCTACTCCCATGGAGTGTGTGTTCCTGTCCACCCCGGGCATCTTTGGCCCAGGGGCAGTGGTCGGTGAATCAGTCCCAGGCACCTTTAGCCCAGGGGCTGCAACTAAAGACCTTGGGCCCAGCACCTTTGGCTGGGGCCCATCAAGGATCGAGGAATCCCAGAGTGGTCGCCTTGCGAGGGGACCCGCATCTTAGACGAGGAGGCCTGGAACAGACCGTTCCGAGGGACTGGTGAGAAGTCACAGTGAAGGAAGGGGGCCCGGTAACTCACTGGAGGGATGTCTTCTCCTTACAAAGAGACCAAGCTTTGAAAACCAAGTTCACCAGGTCTGTGGCAGAGACCAAGATCACCAGGTCTGTGGCAGAGACCAAGATCACCAGTTTGTGTAGTGATTGGGCGTTTAGTTAGAGTACCATTCTGGCTGCTAGTCCCTATCTAGGGAGACTATTCAAATGGGCTAAGTCTGCTTAAGAAGCCAAGAAGTGAAGTGTATTACGTTTGTGCCTGGACCCCTTCCACACCTTATGATGTCCTGTTCTCTCTCCAACCTTTCCTATCAGAGACTGTGCTTTAAGAGAAATAAACTCTATGTTGGAGTTACAGCTGGTGTGGACCTTGAAGTTATTGGGGGAAATAGAGACTTGTCTTTATTGAGCATAGAGATCAGAGCCATTCTCTGGAGACCTGTTTCATAACACAGCTCAACCTCTTTACACAGGAGGGTACAGGCATATAGCTGGGTGTTCCCTCTCTTCCTGCGAGGAGCCAAAGACAAGGAGGAGAGGGTTAGAGGCGCTACACAAGCATTCTCCTGGAACGGATTATGCTCGTAATCCAAGGATCCACTGTATCAGCAGAGCACTTGAGCTATGACCAAATAGACAAGCTGGAATTCAGTTCACTGGAGCCTTTCCATCAGCAGAGGGAGCAGGCAAGCCAACAGCGTCACATAGACTTTAAAGCTGGCCACAATGGAGTGTGGGAAATGAAGTCCAGAAAGGGAGAGTTATTCTGGACTTCCATTACTCAATGGACTACAGCTCCTGTGGCTGTAGCACTGGACTGGTGGGAGGGCTGAGTGGCCACAGCCTGCTGTCTTTATTTTAAACTAAGCCTAAAAGGACTAGGCACTTACCCAATAGCTTATAATATTGCATGCAAACTCCCATGGGGACTAAACTAATGTGCAACAACAGCGAGATGGGCCCCAATGTTAGCTAGCTAGAGGTAAAGGTGTAAGACTGTCCATCCGGATAAGTCAACCTACAAGGAATCCTAGTATTGCCTATGGGAGTAGGAATAGCTCTTCTGTAGACCTGGGCTATAGTCTAATTACCTCTAGAGTGCACCCCAGACTAGTTATAGAATTATCACTCACATTGCAGTTGAAGAGGAAGTAAACCCTGATGGGTTTACTTCCTCTTTGTTTCCCTGCAAAGGTAAAGCATAATGGGCTACTATGCATCGCATAGTAGCCCGTTATGTGACACTTACCTGCAGTAGAAGCCCACAATGTCGCCGTCTTCCTCCATGGCAGCGAGCGTCCATCTTAACCCCTCTTCTTCCAGGGGCCGCGAACTCCAGCTCTGTGACTGGCCGGAGTCGTGTGACGTCACTCCTGCGCATGCGCGCGGGTGCCGCCACTCGCGGCTCCATTCACGCTTCCTGACTCACGGTCAGTGCGCCTGCGCGCCGTTGTCTACGGCGCATGCGCCGTAGGTAGCGCTGCCTTTCTTTTGCAAATATCTCCCAAACGTGTAGGTTTAGGAGATATTTGTTGCACCTACAGGTAAGCTTTAATCTAGGCTTACCTGTAGGTTAAAGTGGTATGTAAGGGTTTACAACCACTTTAATGCCTATATGCACTGCTTTGTTGCTGAATTTGTTGATTTATGAGCTGATCCCAATCTAGTGGTACAAAACTCTATCCAATCTACACTGGCATAGTGTTTACCTTGTCTAGCAGACTGTGTTTGAATCTATCTGCTGTGCGCACATTTATGCTCGTACCATCATCTTCCTTAAACTACACCAATACCATGAATTAATTTACTAATAAACAGTTTTGTGCCCAGTTTTTAATATTAGTTCACCTCCAAATTAAAGGTATATATGCTTGTGTTTCAATAAGTGTTTGCAGTTATTTTCATCCAACCAGTTGTGTCAAATTACTAAGCAGCTCCTTCAGGGGTAGCACTATTTAATGCAGCACTGTAATCATGAATACATTATTAAATGTTTTTTTTAAATGCAAGCAGTGGAATTTCACCTGGTATCAGTCTCTTGCAGAAGCAGCACCAGTGGCTATACAGTTTATGTGCTGACAAGAAGCATGCTGAGAAGAAGAGAAAACAGAGTGACAGAGAGATGAGTTCATCGTTGTGCTGCTTCTCCTTTCACTGGCCAGTCACAGGCTGGGGCAGGTCCAGGACAACTTGGGCTCAAAGGAAATAGGTTGAATGATGCTGGACATCAAACTGAGGACATATAGTGGCAAACAAAAGTTCTGCAAGGAAAATCTCTGAATTAAAGGTGAACTTTGCAGTACAATCTGCATTTTTTACTTCATTATGTAGCAGCCTCACCCCTCTCCCTTGCTTTATCGGTTATATGGCTGTTGTCTAGGGGTACCTGGAAGAGAGAGATGATACACACCACGGCCCATGTCCTCCGTAACTAAGAGGTGAAGGCCAGAAGATTGGGCTTTTGTGTAGGTGCCCTAGAGTCAAGTCCAGTCCTTCGTCCCTGACTCCTTTGCTTTAGTAACCCAAGTTCCACACAGTGAATAGGTACAACTCAGTTTTATTCTTCTTGCCAAGCAATAAAACAATCTTTCTCCTTTGAAAAATGGGGACAGATCGAGGCACAATCCTTTCCCTTCTTGCTGCTGCCCACTGTGCTGTCAACAGTGGTGAATAGTCACTGCCACTGACTAGGTAATAGAACGTGAATTACCTTCGCTCACTTTGCCCAATTCAGAGGAAGAAATCCGTCCAAGGGAGAAATGGAGGCCTCTCCTTCACCAGCGATGCCGCGCCGGGCTCTTCGGAGAAGTTACTGCGCACCAGTCCTCATGAACTCAGACACGGGCACCCAAGGAGTTAGGGTCCCCTCGGATTCCTCCACCCTCGCGGAACTCAGTCGAAGGTACTGAGCCCCAGGCATCCGCCATAGTACCTCACCCCAGGCTAAAGGTGCCTGAGATGGACTCCATCTCCGCTCCAGCTAGGCCAAGGGCGCCTAGGCCTGGAACACCAGAACGCCAGCACCCAAGCTACAGGTGCCTGGGTGCGGCCGCGTCCTCCAACTCTCTGCCCCAAAATCAGGGCGTCCTCCCCTTTTATGACTTCTCCCTTTGCGTCACAGAGGGTTCCCCACCCCGCTGTACCAGCTCCAGGGAAGGACAAAAAGGCACAGTTTGCGGTGTGAGTTTAGCACCGGCCCAAGGCAACAACGCCACCTGTAGGCCCCAAGGAACCCCACACCACCAGAGTCCTCACATAAATTCAAACACCCGCTACAATTATAACATCTGACACATAATACTGTTTTTTACTTACAGTGGGGAAAAAAAGTATTTAGTCAGCCACCAATTGTGCAAGTTCTCCCACTCAAAAAGATGAGAGAGGCCTGTAATTGTCATCATAGGTATATCTCAACTATGAGAGACAAAATGTGGAAACAAATCCAGACAATCACATTGTCTGATTTGGAAAGAATTTATTTGCAAATTATGGTGGAAAATAAGTATTTGGTCACCTACAAACAAGCAATATTTCTGGCTCTCACAGACCTGTATCTTCTTCTTTAAGAGGCTCCTCTGTCCTCCACTCATTACCTGTATTAATGACACCTGTTTGAACTTGTTATCAGTATAAAAGACACCTGTCCACAACCTCAAACAGCCACACTCCAAACTCCACTATGGTGAAGACCAAAGAGCTGTCGAAGGACACCAGAAACAGAATTGTAGACCTGCACCCGGCTGGGAAGACTGAATCTGCAATAGGCAAGCAGCTTGGTGTGAAGAAATCAACTGTGGGAGCAATAATTAGAAAATGGAAGACATACAAGACCACTGATAATCTCCCTCGATCTGGGGCTCCACACAAGATCTCACCCCATGGGGTCAAAATGATCACAAGAACGGTGAGCAAAAATCCCAGAACCACACGGGGGGACCTAGTGAATGACCTGCAGAGAGCTGGGACCAACGTAACAAAGGCTACCATCAGTAACACACTACGCCGACAGGGACTCAGATCCTGCAGTGCCAGACGTGTTCCCCTGCTTAAGCCAGTACATGTCCGGGCCCATCTGAGGTTTGCTAGAGAGCATTTGGATGATCCAGAAGCGGATTGGGAGAATGTCATATGGTCAGATGAAACCAAAGTAGAACTGTTTGGTAGAAACACAACTCATCATGTTTGGAGGAGAGAGAATGCTGAGTTGCAACCAAAGAGCACCATACCTACTGTGAAGCATGGGGGTGGCAACATCATGCTTTGGGGCTGTTTCTCTGCAAAGGGAACAGGACGACTGATCCGTGTACATGAAAGAATGAATGGGGCCATGTATCGTGAGATTTTGAGTGCAAACCTCCTCCCATCAGCAAGGGCATTGAAGATGAAACGTGGCTGGGTCTTTCAGCATGACAATGATCCCAAACAAACCGCCCAGCGATGAAGGAGTGGCTTCATATAAAGAATTTCAAGGTCCTGGAGTGGCCTAGCCAGTCTCCAAATCTCAACCCCATAGAAAACCTTTGGAGGGAGTTAAAAGTCCGTGTTGTCCAGCGACAGCCCCAAAACATCACTGCTGTAGAGGAGATCTGCATGGAGGAATGGGCCAACATACCAGCAACAGTGTGTGACAACCTTGTGAAGACTTACAGGAAACGTTTGACCTCTGTAATTGTCAACAAAGGATATATAACAAAGAATTGAGATGAACTTTTGATATTGACCAAATACTTATTTTCCACCATAATTTGCAAACAAATTCTTTCCAAATCAGACAATGTGATTGTCTGGATTTGTTTCCACATTTTGTCTCTCATAGTTGAGGTATACCTATGATGACAATTACAGGCCTCTCTCATCTTTTTAAGAGAACTTGCACAATTGGTGGCTGACTAAATACTTTTTTGACCCACTGTATGTAGCAGGGTCTCCTTTAAGGCCCCGGGACTACGTTACCCAGAACCCCGTTCGGCACCCAGGGTGCATTCAGCCACCACAGAGACTGATGGGAGGGGCTATATAAGAGGAGGGCGAGGCTGAGCTCGGGCTCTTTGGACACCGCGCTGCAATCAACAGGTCTTCCTGTGCGGATCTACTGCAGTGCAGGGCCAGAAGCCAGGGCCTTGCACAACTTCCAGAGAGCCTTCCACCCCACTGCGGAACCTGGATGACACCTGACTTTGCTGACTACTTACATCAGTTGGATCGGAGACCCGATCATTGCAGACGCTGTGTGTGTAGACACAGCAGGTGGAAATCCCGGACTGGGATCGCGTCCGGAGTGGTGAGCAAGCACCTGCTCAAATCCTATAGGCTGTACTGTTGTTAGGCCTAGAGACTGCCTTGGCCCACCGGCCTTTATTTACTGTTCCACTGGAGACTAGTGGCGGAACTGAGTTGAGTTAGTCTCCGGTGAAGTGTTCTTTATTGTCTACCCCTTTGGATTACAAATACTGTTCCTGTTGTGCACCACCAGTCAAGTTGCATGCGAAGAAACCGTTCTGCTAGAGACTGAGTTAAATCTGAGTCAGGCCTGACCAGGAGTTAAAACTTTTTGTTGCTGCGCCATAAGGGTGCATAAATAGAGATAGCTGCACTAGAAGGGAAATAGCCTGCATTATCAGGGTGTACTATATTTTCTGCTGCAGGGCTCTGCAGACATATATGTGTTATGTATTAACCTTGTGCCTTTTACTCAAAGTAAAAACCCGTTATACTTCATCACTTGCTATCAGTGTGTTATCATTATGCAAAGAGGTTACCCTTACAATACAGATAGATTGTGATACAAGGCAATCCCTAGACTAACTGTGCCAGGGTGGGTCGAGTAGATTGCCGGGGGTTGGCGGTGCTGTATTCAGGGCCCGCAAACAAATCCAGTGGCTCTCTTAACTGGGGGTAGCGCTACACGTGGGGGCTCTCGAGTCCGGGATCCTGATACAGCAAGTAACGCACCAAAAGTACCAGCATGGACCCACTAGAAGTAGGACAGTGGTGCAAGGCGGTCGGCACAGATTCAGCCGGGGTAGTAGTCATAGAACTCCCAGGGATCTGGCAAGAAGCGGTGAAGCAGCTAGTGATGTCGCTGTCCCCACACCAGAAGGTATGGGTGGTGGATGTCAGGTCGAATTCTTCACTGACCCACGCACTAATAGAGTGGAAGAATGGAATCCCAGAGCATTTTTAAGAATCCAAGTATAGAAGCAATAGATGATCAGACTTATAGCCTAATACATGCGCTGCCACTCAAGTCAGGAGGATGGTTTCAGACACCGAAACTATCTCCACCACCGTCCCCAAAAGCAGAAAAACGGGAGAAGAAAGAGAGTCCCGGATCTCCACCTACCACCCTCAGCGCAGAATTATGCGCAGTCCTGGGGGAAATTGTAACCCAGTGTAAGAAGGATCCTACAGACTACCAAATGTCGGGATACAGAAAACTTAGAATATTTTCTGGAAGGAAGCCTGTACCTTCGGGTGAAGAGGGGTTTGAGGAGTGGTTAGACGGCGCCACCCAGGCCTTAGAAGAATGGAAAGTCCCAGAACACAGAAAGAAACAGAGAATTGCTGAAAGCTTGAAGGGGCCTGCTCTAGAGGCCATTCGCAATCTCAAGATGAGCAAAACAGACTGTGATGCGCAGGATTATCTGGACATTCTACAGAATGTGTTCGGTGGAACAGAGAAAATCACTGAGCTCACTTACCAGCTGGAGCACTGCTACCAAAAGACAGGAGAGAAACTGTCGGAGTTCATGAGGCGCCTGGATAAGATCCTGCATAAGATGATACTGAAGAAGGGGATCGACCCACGGAAGGTGGATGAGGCCCGTGTTCAGCAGGTGATGAGAGGATCTCAGCCCCTGGACCTCATCGCATTGGCGTTACGCACAAGACAGGACGGGAAGAGCCTGGAGTATCCTGACTTGATCCGAGTGGTCAGAGAGGAAGAAGCGATGCTGGAGGAGAAGAAGAGGAACCAACCAGTTGAGTCAGTTAATCCTCCTCCGGTGATGGTCAGGACGGCCATGACCCTGGAAAGAGACTCAGAGGTGGATACCTTGAAGTCACAGATGTCCCAAGTATTGGGGATGCTGACCTCCCTGATGGAAACAAAGTCAAGGGAACCAGGGAGGGAAAGTCCGAGGAGGGAGCTGTTTCCAAATACCTCAGCGCCCGCATCCCTACAAGATTGGGGTGACATGACTTGTTTCAACTGCGGAGGGGTTGGCCATGCGGCCAAAGTGTGTGCCAGTCCAAAGAAAAAAAAATGAATAACCGCAAGCCGCCGGAAAACGTCAGCGGGCCCCGGTGAAGGAGTCAACCGGGTGCCCATCATCTCCAGTGAACTCCAAACTGAATGAGAAGCACATAAAAAGAGTGGAGAAAACCCCTCAGAAGAGACACAAGGTTCCTCAGTGGGAACATACCCCAAAGAAAGAGGGTAATGTCCCTCAGCGGGTAGTTACACCCAACAAAAGGAGGGAGATCAATGCATACCAGTCCCAAGAGAGACTTAAGTCCAAAGAGAAATGGAAGAAAGAAAGTCCAAAAGGAAAACGCAAAGATCCAAGGAAAGAGACCCCTTCGAAGCGATATCCAGAGAAGCTGGTGGGTCCCTCCCCAATAGTACCTGTCCAAGTGGAGGGAGTCTACACAAGAGCCATATTGGATACTGGGGCGCAAGTGACCCTGTTGTACCGGGACTTTTATGACAAGCATCTAAGCCACCTACCCATCCAGAAGATTGAAGAGCTGGAGATATGGGGGGTCGGGAGAGAGAGTTTCCCTTATGATAGCTATCTGCCTATAAAACTGACTGGGCATACCAGGCCCAAGAGAGACTTAAGTCCAAAGAGAAATGGAAGAAAGAAAGTCCAAAAGGAAAACGCAAAGATCCAAGGAAAGAGACCCCTTTGAAGCGATATCCAGAGAAGCTGGTGGGTCCCTCCCCAATAGTACCTGTCCAAGTGGAGGGAGTCTACACAGGAGCCATATTGGATGCTGGGGCGCAAGTGACCCTGTTGTACCGGGACTTTTATGACAAGCATCTAAGCCACCTACCCATCCAGAAGATTGAAGAGCTGGAGATATGGGGGGTCGGGAGAGAGAGTTTCCCTTATGATGGCTATCTGGTCTGCCTATAAAACTGACTTTCGACCCGTCCATAGCCGGGAAGGCCGAAGTGTTCGATACCTTAGCTGTGGTGTGCCCCCGACCACCTGGAGCTAACAAGAGTTCCCTTATAATAGGGACCAACACGGATCTGGTCCGAAGACTCTTGGCCCCTCTTACAAAAGGAAAGAACCCCACTGCCTCTAAAATCCACCCAATGTTGAAGACAGCCTACCAACGACTGATCTTAGAACAGAAGGCCCCAGAAGAGGGGGTAGGGAATGTCTGGAGGCTGGGAAGAAGAGGAATAGTGCTGCAGCCTGGTGAAGTAGCCTGTTTGAAAGCCACTGTGAAGCTCACTTGGGAGCAGCCTGGGCCCTTTGTTATGCTGGAACCCGACCCAAGGGAAGAGCATCCGGGCCTAGAAGTAGTCCCAGAAGTGGTCCCATTGAGGGCCTTGAAGAAGGCCCACTGTAAGGTACCTGTGAGTGTCAGGAATACTAAGGATGGCCCCATGGAGATCCCAGCCAGGATGCTGCTGGGTCAGGTGAGCCCTGCCACCCCAGTTGCTTTGTTGGATGTGGAGAAGGCAGATGGAGAAAACACTGTGTAGGAGAAACTTTCCATGGAGAACCCAAACCTGCCCAGGGCTTGGAAAGAGAGAGCCAAGGCCCAGTTGACCAGGTGGAAAAAAATCTTCTCTCAAGATGAGTTCGATGTGGGGTGTGCAAGGAGTGCCACCCATCGAATCCGCCTCCAGGAAGACAAGCCCTTCAGGGAAAGAGTCAGGCGAGTTCCATTAGCAGACCTCGAGGACTTGAGGGAACAGCTCGCCGAGCTCAAGCGAACCGGTGTGATTCGAGAATCTAGAAGCCCCTATGCCTCCCCGATAGTGGTGGTCAGAAAGAAGAATGGGTCGTTGAGGCTGTGCATAGACTACAGGACCCTCAACAGGAGAACCATACCCGACCAGTACACCACTCCGAGGATAGAGGATGCCCTACAGAGCTTGTCTGGAGCCAAGTGGTTCAGTGTTATGGACCTCAAGAGCGGGTACTATCAAATACCCATGCATCCAGAAGACAAAGAGAAGACGGATTTCATAACCCCGGTGGGGTTCTTTGAATTTGACCGGATGCCTCAAGGTCTGTCTGGAGCCCCAGCTACCTTCCAACGTCTCATGGAGAAGACTGTAGGAGACATGAACCTCATCGAAGTCCTTGTATGCTTAGATGACATCATTGTCTTCGGAAGAACCTTGGAAGAGCATGAAGAGGGGCTGGAGAAAGTTTTTAAGAGATTGAGTGAAGAAGGACTCAAGCTCTCACCGGAAAAATGCCAATTCTATCAGTCATCAGTCAACTATCTGGGACACATAGTGTCTGAAGATGGGGTAGCCACAGACCCCGAAAAATTGGAGGCAGTCACCTCCTGGCCAAGGCCCACCACTGTGACAGAGCTCAGATCCTTCTTGGGGTTCTGTTCCTATTATAGGAGGTTCGTGGAGGGCTTTGCTCGGATAGCCAGGCCTCTGAATGAGCTGCTCAAGACGGAGGGGGAAGAGGATGACTCGGGCCCCAGGAAACCAGGGGAGTCAATTAAGGACCAGTGGAACGAGAAGTGTGAAGGTGCTTTTCAGATGTTGAAAAAAAACTTAACCACTGCCCCTGTCCTGGCCTACGCAGACCCTAAGAAGCCTTATGAACTTCACGTAGATGCCAGTCACGACGGTCTGGGAGGAGTGCTCTACCAGGAGCATGAAGAGCAACTAAGGCCCGTTGCGTATGTGAGCAGAAGTCTGACTCCCTCTAAAAAGAACTACCCCACCCACAAGTTGGAGTTCCTGGCCCTTAAGTGGGCGGTAGTTGACAAACTCAGAGACTATCTGTATGGGGCAGAATTCACCGTGAAAACCGACAACAACCCCCTCACCTATCTTTTCACCACAGCAAAGCTGGATGCCACAGGACATAGATGGCTGGCGGCACTGTCTGCCTTCAATTTCAGCCTAAAATACAGGCCTGGGGCTGGAAATCGAGAGGCAGACGCCTTGTCTAGAAGATCTCATGTCCCCACCTGCAGTACAGAAGATTGGACCCAAGTGGCACCCGACGGGGTGCGGGCTCTCTGTCAAGGGGCTGAACTCCAAGCCAGTGGCGGCTCAAGAGCAGAAGAGATAGGGGTTACCATAGTAGGAGTTCCCAAGCAGTACTGTGGGGTACCCCAACTGGGGGAAGATAACTTGCCAAGATTGTCCAAAAATGAGTTGAGATCTGACCAATTGGAAGACCCCATGGGGAGATTGGTTCTAGAGGCCCTGGAGAATCAGGATCCGAATAGACTCTTACGTCACCCTTCAAAGGAGGCTCGCCTGTTGAGGAAGGAGTGGGACAGGTTACAGGTGCATCAGGAAGTGGTCTACCGAAGGGGCCCCTCTGATGACCTGGAAGACAAATGGCAGTTGTTCCTGCCCGAGAAACACAGAGAGACTGTCATGGTTGCTCTGCACGACAACCATGGCCACCTAGGGGCGGAAAGGACCTTCCAACTCATTAGGGACCGTTTCTATTGGCCCTGCATGAGGGCTGAGGTTGAAGAATACTGCCATTCATGTGCACGATGCATCCAGAGAAAGACTTTACCCCATCAAGCTGCCCCAATGGGCCATTTGCAAAATCAAGGCCCACTTGATCTGGTATGCATTGATTTTCTCTGCCTCGAACCCGACCTGAGTGGACTAGGAAATGTTGTGGTAGTAACCGACCATTTCACCCGGTATGCCCAGGCCTTCCCAACCAAATACCAGAAGGCTTCCGCTGTAGCCAAAGTCCTTATGGAAAAGTATTTCGTACACTATGGGCTGCCGCAACGACTTCATTCAGATCAAGGAAGGGATTTTGAAAGTCAGTTGATCTGGAAGCTCCTGGATTTCTTGGGGATAAAGAAGACAAGAACTACCCCTTATCATCCACAAGGTGATGCTCAGCCGGAGAGGTTCAACCGAACCCTGCTCAATATGCTGGGGACCTTAAGCAGTGAGAAGAAACAGCATTGGAGCAACCACATAGCTGCAGTTGTGCATGCATATAACAGCACCACCAGTGACGCTACAGGGTACTCACCCTACAGACTTATGTTCGGCCGAGAAGCAAGACTAACGGTAGATCTGGCCTTTGGCACCTCCATAGACCATTGTTCTGCCACTTCTCACAAAGGATATGTTGATAGGCTCAGACACAATTTAAAATTGGCCTATGAGCAGGCCCAAGCAGCCTCAGACCAAAGGGGGGCTCGCAACAAGAAAAACTTTGATCTGAAAGTTCGGATCCAAGATTTACAACCTGGAGATAGAGTATTGCTACGGAACTTGGGGGTCCATGGAAAACACAAGCTTGCAGACAGATGGAGACCTGAACCCTATGTTATTTGCAAGAAACTACCGGGCCTACCTGTTTACAGACTAAAGCCAGAAGGGAAGGTGGGGCCCTTAAAGACTTGGCATCGGAATCACCTACTCCCACTAGCTGAAGCAGTTCGGATCCCCCCTGCAATGGGTTCCCCTGAGCCAACCTCCATCCTGGATACTCCCAGGCCAAACACTCGGTCCCAGACCCCTCAGATTGGGGATATAGAAACTTCTGAGCTAAGTGAAGATGAGGGGGAAGAACTTGATTGGCTTTGGCCTTCCCAGGCCCCAGAAACTTCTGCTATTGATCTTCCACCTGATGAAGACACCATAGACAGAACACTGAATGCAGAAGCTACTGAGTTCATCCCGTCCAGTCCTTTGTCGGATTCTTGGGAAGATGCCTGTGTTTTACTCCCAGAGGAGGATCCAAGGGATTCCATGTATCTCCCTGCTCCAGAGTCAAGTGCCCCAGGACCAGTGGACACTCCCAAGTTGGTTCCGGAAGAGGAACCTGTTTTAGCCGGACTAGAAAGCCCAAGAGGACAAAGGATGAGTAGAGCCATAAAACCTCCCAGAAGATTGACTTACCCACAGATGGGGAGGAGCTCGGAAGACACTGGTTACTGCCAGGAGGAGTATGGAAGACCCTAATCCCTCCACTGTTCATTTGGTGGGGGGCAACCCCAACTCACTCTCTGGCACAGTTAGCAGGACACTAATGACAGTATGACCTGTCGGCAGGGGAGTTCACCTCCTTGTTTTTGGTGGGAATTTCCTCTGCCAACGTCATACGCAACTTTGGCTAATGTTGTGTGTACTGTAATTTAATGTTATCTTTGGGGACCAAAGAGTTTAAGTGGGGGGAGTGTGTAGCGGGGTCTCCTTTAAGGCCCCGGGACTACGTTACCCAGAACCCCGTTCGGCACCCAGGGTGCATTCAGCCACCGCAGAGACTGATGGAAGGGGCTATATAAGAGGAGGGCAAGGCTGAGCTCTGGCTCTTTGGACACCGCGCTGCAATCAACAGATCTTCCTGTGCGGATCTGCTGCAGTGCAGGGCCTGAAGCCAGGGCCTTGCACAACTTCCAGAGAGCCTTCCACCCCACTGCGGAACCTGGGTGACACCTGACTTTGCTGACTACTTACATTAGTTGGATCGGAGACCCGATCGTTGCAGACGCTGTGTGTGTAGACACAGCAGGTGGAAGTCCCGGACTGGGATCGCGTACGGAGTGGTGAGCGAGCACCTGCTCAAATCCTATAGGCTGTACTGTTGTTAGGCCTAGAGACTGCCTTGGCCCACCGGCCTTTATTTACTGTTCCACTGGAGACTAGTGGCGGAACTGAGTTGAGTTAGTTTCCGGTGAAGTGTTCTTTATTGTCTACCCCTTTGGATTACAAATACTGTTCCTGTTGTGCACCACCAGTCAAGTTGCATGCGAAGAAACCGTTCTGCTAGAGACTGAGTTAAATCTGAGTCAGGCCTGACCAGGAGTTAGAACTTTTTTTTGCTGCGCCATAAGGGCGCATAGATAGAGATAGCTGCACTAGAAGGGAAATAGCCTGCATTATCAGGGTGTACTATATTTTCTGCTGCAGGGCTCTGCAGACATATATGTGTTATGTATTAACCTTGTGCCTTTTACTCAAAGTAAAAACCCGTTATACTTCATCACTTGCTATCAGTGTGTTATCATTATGCAAAGAGGTTACCCTTACAATACAGATGGATTGTGATACAAGGCAATCCCTAGACTAACTGTGCCAGGGTGGGTCGAGTAGATTGCCGGGGGTTGGCGGTGCTGTATTCAGGGCCCGCAAACAAATCCAGCGGCTCTCTTAACTGGGGGTAGCGCTACACTTATACAAACACTGTACTGTCAGGGACACTTCAACTTTGTGTGTGCGTAATGCAAGGTATGCTGCGTTAAGGTAGTCCATTTAATCTGAATAGGCTGGCAGCACCTCTTAATGCACAATATACTGGACTCGCAGCATTCTCAGCAATGTATGTGATGTGGCGTACTGTAGACAGGTACATTGGTAGCTACTCTATAGGGTGTATTTTAAACAATTTCACAGAACTGTTCGTGCTGTGAAACTGCACGTACATGTTCTATGCAAATGGGGGTAATAAATGCTATTAGGCTATTTTTTTCTCCGGATCAAATGTTTTTTCAGTCATACAGAACAGAGTGAATCAGGAATACTGCATTATGGCCACTAGATGGAGCTGATGTTCAAAGGAAATATATACCGTATTTATCGGCGTATAACACGCACTTTTTTCCCCTTAAAATCAGGGGAAAATCGTGGGTGCGTGTTATACGCCGATACTCCGTCGAATTCCCCTGCTGAAAACGAGCGAGAGGAGTGAGCGGAGCCGAAGCCGAAGTACAATCGGCTTTACTCGGCTCCTCTCGCAGTCCCGCCCATCTCTGACTGCGCCGCTGACATAGAGAAAGCCGAGTGTTCTTCGCCTAGTCTCGGCTCCTCTCGCAGTCCTGCCTGTGACTGTGAGCAGTCACGAGTCTAGGCGAAGTACACTCGGCTTTCTCCGTCAGCGGCGCAGTCAGTGGAGATGGGCGGAACTACGAGAGGAGCCGAGTCCAGCCGAAGTACACTCGGCCCCGCTCGCTCCTCTCCACAGAAATCGGCGCCAAATTTTAAAAACCGCCGGGACTGACACGATCGCAAAGGCACTGGGCAAGGCTGCAGATGGACAGATGAACACTGGGCACGGCTGCAGATGGACAGATGGACACTGGGCACGGCTGCAGATGGACAGATGGACACTGGGCAAGGCTACAGATGGACACTGGGCACGGCTGCAGATGGACAGATGGACACTGGGCACGGCTGCAGATGGACAGATGGACACTGGGCACGGCTGCAGATGGACAGATGGACACTGGGCACGGCTGCAGATGGACAGATGGACACTGGGCAAGGCTGCAGATGGACACTGGGCAAGGCTGCATGCTGCATTTAAATGTAAGTTTTTTTTCCTTGAATTTCCCTCCTAAAAGTTTTTTTCCTTAAAATTCCCTCCTAAACTTGGGGTGCGTGTTATACGCCGGTGCGTGTTATACGCCGATAAATACGGTACTCATTTACTTTGATCACCAGTGCTATTCAGTGGCTTTAACGTGTTTTTTTTTTCCTGAATCACTCCATGAAGATTAGACCTGGAGATACAAAAGCCTTTTAAAAGCATACATTTTTTTCCCAATTCACCCAGAACAAATGTACACACAGTTTCACAGGATGACTAGCTCAGCAAATTTTGTATAAATACACCCCAAAGTGTGCATTGGGATGCTATTGTAAATGGCACTGCAATGCATGTTAATGTATGGTACAATTCATTTACAATGCATGATACACCATATACAGTATCACAAAAGTGAGTACACCCCTCACATTTTTGTAAATATTTTTTTTAACCCTTCATGTGACAACACTGAAGAAATTACACTTTGCTACAATGTAAAGTAGTGAGTGTACAGCTTGTATAACGGTGTAAATTTGCTGTCCCCTCAAAATAACTCAACAATACAGCTATTAATGTCTAAACCGCTGGCAACAAAAGTGAGTACACCCCTAAGTGAAAATGTCCAAATTGGGCCCAATTAGATATTTTCCCTCCCCGGTGTCATTGGACTCGTTAGTGTTACAAGGTCTCAGGTGTGAATGGGGAGCAGGTGTGTTCAATTTGGTGTTATCGCTCTCACGCTCTCACTTGAAGTTCAACATGGCACCTCATGGCAAATAACTTTCTGAGGATCCAAAAAAAAAAGAATTGTTGCTCTATATAAAGATGGTCTAGGCTATAATGCGGCGTACACACGATCGTTTTTCATGGTGTTAAAAATGCAATTTTTATAAATGGGCATTAAAACCGATCGTGTGTATGCTCCAGAGCATTTTTAACGACGTGAAAAACGGGCAATAAAAATTTCGAACATGCTCTATTTTTTCACGTCGTTTTTCATGTCGTTTTTTTTTAATGACGTGAAAAACGATAGTGTGTATGCTTTCACGAGGAGAAAAAAAACGCGCATGCTCAGAATCAAGTATGAGACGGGAGCGCACGTTTTGGTAAAGCTAGCGTTGGAAATGGAGATGGCACATTCGTCACAGTGGAATTAATAGCATCGTTTAATGCTGCGCATTCCGTTCTTCTTTTGATAATGCTTAAATAATTACCTTCTTTTGCTAATGACATTGAGAGTTATGCCAAACTTGTTTCTTAAGTAATTCCTAATTGAACTAATGATTGTAAAATATTCTTTTGAAGCCACATCTCCCTCATAAATTCATAAATAAATGTAAAGATCACAATTATTTTTATTTTTATTTTTTGTGTTTTTTTATTTTATTTTAGTAATTAAGTTAGCTTTATTTATTTTTTGGGGCTTCTTTGATATATGTAGGCTTTTTTTTATTTATTTTTTTATTTTTGGATTTTGCTTAAATTATTGGTGTGTACAGTTACCACACCAACCTTCAAAATTTGTCTCATTTTGCCTCAAGGAGGTTTGTGTCCCTTGTTAATAACAATAATATTATTTGAAATGTCCCTGCCTACTCCCTAGCAAAGTCTCTTTTGAAATACAAATCACATAGTCAAGTATTTGAAGCCAAAAAAAAGAATCCTTTATTTAGGTACATTACAAATTAAAGGTGAAGGCAGCACTGGAGAGCCTGCTTGCATTTGTGCATCCTTTGGACCCCACAACAACCATCCAAGATGTCAAAACCAAACTATTTAATAAAAAATAAAAAAAAAGGAGCCCAATCTTGGCTTGAACTCCCAGAGGTCAGGAACAGCAGCAGATATGTCATATATGTCCCCAGTCTGTGGTACTACAGCAGGCATTATTTTTTCCTCTTCCTTGTAGCCTTCTCTCCAGCCTTCTCTGCAGCCTTCCCTGCAGCCTTCCCTGCAGCCTTTGTTGCTTGCTTCCTCGGAGGCTGGGGATCAGGAGGAGAGGAGGTGGCAGGAGGAGTAGTAAGAGGAGGAGGAGGAGGTGGAGGAGTAGGGACAACCTCAGTGATGTCGGTGAACTTGGTCAGTTCACTGAGCAACCCCTTGTTAATGACCTTCAGCAGAAGGTTCTCACTATATAGCTTTTGCCGCAAGTCCATTTGGCCTAACTTATGGGCCAGGACTGCGGCAAAGCCCTCCTCAGCAGAGGGTGCCTCTCTGAGGGCCACAGTAGCCTCTTTTAGGAAGGCTCTTGTTTCCTCCTCCACCTGCCTAGCTCTCCTTGACCCTCGTTGTTTCATTATCAGGGGAGGCATCTGGGCTCTTGTGCTGGGCCCAGCCTCCTCCTGTGTGCCACTGGGCCCTGCCTCCTCCTGGTCCCCAACATCACCCTCTTCCTGGCTCTGCTCTGGCTGTAAAAAAAGAAAGGGACATTCTTTAATTTTTGCCACCATCAATCACACACATTGTTCACCTCCAGACATTTTTTCATTGAATGTCAAAAGTTATTAAATTTGCATAGATTCCGCCTCCTGATATTGTTGCCTTGTCCCCATCAAATTTGACCACTACTGTATCTTGCTCTTTAAATCCTAATTTTTTATAACATTAAATACCTAACAATACTAACATCAATTTAAAATCATCACTTTTGTAACATATAAATGTAGATATCAATACTTTACCTGGCTCCATATATCCAAATCTGCCTCCTCAAGGACCTCATCTTAATCCTCAGAGGAAGCGAGAGCAGGGTTGCTAGGAAGGCTGGAGGGCTGGCTGCAAGGAAGGCAGGAGGGCTGGCTGCAAGGAAGGCTGGAGGACTGGCTACAAGGAAGGCTGGATTGACCTCTGGGGGGAAGGGTGGAGAGAGATTCCAGCTGGTCATCCAGGAAAGATAGCTTGCTGTAGTACCACAGACTGGGTTTATAAACCTTATCTGCTGCAGCACCTGACCTCTGGGACTTCAGGACCATATTCCTCTGGGTCCTGTATGTCCCCCTGATGGTAGCAATTTTGGTTTTCACATCTTGGAGAGTTGTTGTGGGTATCTGGGTTTGCACAAATGCAAGCAGGCTCTCCAGTGCTGCTATCCTGGCCACTTTATTTTTATTTCCACCACTTTTTGTCTGCCAAAGGATAAGGAATTTTTCTTCATTCATCAATGAACTCCCCCCATAAACTCAGGGTTTTTGAAACTATTCATTCGCTCTGTAAAATCAAGAAACAAGAAAATACATATGTTTCAGGCAACATTCATCAAATCAGCATTTTTGACAGATTTTCAAGCCCCAAATCTCCTCCTCTGATGAAACCCAAATCCTTAAAATGTTATGTACCTTGGTCAACACGTTCATTGCTAACTCCCTCTCAAGCCAAATGAACGTATTTTCGACACATGGATCTTCACTTGATATACACTGCGCATGCGTGAAACTCTGCACGCTTTCCCCGCCCCTGACGTTCGATATTGTACTTTCCCCGCCCCTTCTCGCTCGTCGTAGTGCTTAACAACATGGCGGAGACACAGGTGGCTGAGATTACCTCTACAGAGGAGGAAATTCCTGAGGAGCCCAAATCCCGATCCAGGAGATATCCAACATGTCATTCGAGGAAATGGTGGAGATGGTCGCCATTTTGAGGAGGGAGGATTATGATGCCAAGCATGGGCCGTATAAAAGGCCTAATCTTGTCCAGACAAAAATTATGGGCAAAGTGGTCAAAACTCTTCACCAAAAATTCGGGGTGTGCAGAACGAAGGAACAGCTCAGAAAACGATGGTCTGATCTGAAGTTGCGGGAGCCCGACCAATACAAAAGAATTAAGAAAGTTTTAGGAAAAAGTAAGTACTTTTTATTCACTTTCCCTGCTAAAGATTATTACTTGTATTAAGTCGTGTATATTTGACTTTGATATAGTACAGTGAAAGATACCAACTTTCATGCTCGTCCGCACAGTAAACGGACGTAGTAAACCTCTTTCTCCGTACAGTTCCTAAAACGATGTTTTTGGATCATCCAGTGTGAACACCCAAATTTTTTATTTTTTTTGGGGGGAGCAAATTTGGTAAACAATTTGCTTTATTTTTATAATCCAAATGAAATTTTTTTTTCAAAAAAAAGGGTATGCATTGTAATGTTAAGGGAGAGAATGCTCAGCAGCTGCTTAAACATCTGAACGCAGTAGTACAAGTGTGGGACAAAACCCCTAAATTTTTAGGGTGTCACACACAGGTGATCCTGTGTATATACTTTGGGGTGTTACAATGTGTCAAACTTTGTTTCAAAAAGTATATGCTCTGGTTTTGGCTATGTATCCAATCATGTGTTCCGGTTGTCACTGGGGGTACATTTAAAAATGGACCACACTTCCAAATAATCTTTACAAATCTATTTTTCATGCTTTTTTGTGGCCAAAAAAATATTAGTTACTAATGAAACTATACCTTAGGGCTTCAAAAGGCTACGTCAGATGAGCCTAAAAATCCAAAACCTTCAACAATACCCCCAGAACCACATAATGGAGAGGAACGTGAAGTTGTGGAAGTGGAAAGTGGCACCACAACAAGTCAGTGTCAAACCAGACAGATGCAGGTTAATAGATGTAGGCTTACATATTCTATACTGCATGATTTTTTTTTATTTAGGTGCAGTTCTGGCCGGAGACCTACGAAAAGTTTACACATCACAGTGCCCAGATCCTGATCCAATACCTCATGGTCTGCTGTCGTGACCTTGAAAAAATAAAGGGAGACTTGATAGAGATCAGGCAAAATACCAAGCGGGTTGAGGAAAAGCTACAAAATATCATGGCTGTGCTTGGGCATGTATAATGTTTGAACACAAAATAACGTTGAACTTGCTGTGTTTTGGCAGGTTTGTTTTTCTTTTAAAAGCTTTAATGAATAGTACATGTTTACATTTTCACAATATTTTTTTAGATATTTTTTTTATGCATGGCTGTTCATGCGTTTTAACCCCAAAAATATTTTTAGGACATCTACATTTAAAAGGAAGTTTCCTCCAAAAAAATAAAAAAAGGTATTTTCTTAACAAGAATTTGTGGCTTCATTATGTAATTATCATTATTTGTGCAAAGTGAACTAATCAATGTTTTGTGTTTACACTGACAATGAAGGCTAATTAAGATTGCAAAATACACATGGCACTACAAGTGCACTAGGTAAACCTACGAGAAACCTAAAAGAATATTAAATGAAAACACCAAAACAATATTTTCTCAAAAAAAGGTTTTATTTTTACAAATAATAATGTTAAAATTCATCAGGCATATCAATGGCCCCCCTACCCACAAAATAATCGACATATTGTTGACGGACCTCACGTCCGGTTTGGATGGCCAAGCCTGGACAGCCAGCTTCCAGGGCCACAAAATTTTCAGCTTCCAATAATGAGGCCTCAGGCCCAGTCAAAGTCATATAATTGGTTGAATGCACCCTGAGAAAATTATGGAGCACACAACAAGCCATTACAACATGGTTCCATTTGTAAGGGGCAAGGTGGATGGAGGTGAGGAACAGGCGGAATCGGCTGGCCATGATGCCAAAGGCATTTTCCACCACCCTTCTTGCTCTGGCCAGCCGATAGTTGAACACCCTCCTCTCAGGGGTGAGGGTGCGTTGCGGGAATGGCCTCATCAAATGGGGACCCAGGCCAAACGCCTCAACCGCCACAAACACAAATGGGAGTCCCTCCACATTCTGCTCCGCTGGAGCCGTTCCCCAAACTCCGTCTGTGCAAAGACTCCTCCATCAGACATCCTGCCATTCTTGCCAACGTCCACATAGAGGAATTCGTAGGTGGCCGACACCACTGCCATCATGACGATGCTGTGGAACCCCTTATAATTATAATAAAAGGATCCCGAATGGGGTGGTAGGACGACCCGAACATGTTTGCCGTCGATGGCCCCTCCACAGTTCGGAAAGTTCCATCGTTGGGCAAACTCAGATGCCACATTCTGCCATTCATGTGGCGTAGAAAGGGAACTGTGGAATTAAATTAAAAATAAATTAATACTTTGAGACAGAAACATTGAAAGCAGATTTAAGAAAACCATTCATGGCCAACATTGGGAGAAACCGAAAAATTAAAACATTATTAGTAAGCAACAACAAACCAAAAACAAACCCAAAATAAAAACTGGGGGGGGGGGGGGGGTTGAAGATGAGTTGGGGAGATCACAAATGAAGGCTGGAGCACTCTGTATGAATTTTTAAAAAATGTAACATTCCTAGGCAATCTTTAGGGTGCATTTAGGGTAAAGCACTACGATGGAGCATAGATTAAAATACATGGAAATGACTAGGCAAGGTGGGTATGGCCCCAGGATAGCATGCTGGAGAGGTTAGGTAAGGCAAATTTAAATGTAGGCCTAATAAAAACATTCCCAAAAATAAATAACCATGTGGAGAAAGGGGACATTCCCTGCAGCTAAGAATCATGGGAATTAGGGACCGCTAATAAACCCCAAAAAATATATTAACAAAGAAATACATACAATGTGAGGTTTGAAATAAGAACACTTACCTTAATATAGTCTTCCTGCAAAACTTGAAGGATGGCAGAACACGTCTCTGGTATAATGATACCCAGAGCCTGGGGGGATATGCCTGTGGAGAACTTTAGGTCCTGCAGGCTTCTCCCAGTCGCCAGGTATCGCAACGTGACAATGAGCCCCTGCTCAGCACTGATGGCTTCACGCATAACGGTGTCCTGCCTGGTAATGTAGGGGGACACCAAAGCCAACAGATGCTGAAATACGGGGTCAGACATCCTGAGAAAATTCCTGTAGTCCTCAGGATTATTCTCCCTGATCTCCCGCAACAAAGACATATGACAGAACTGGTGCCGCTGGAGCAACCAATTCTTGGTCCATGAACTCCTCCTCACCCTGTTCATGGCCTGGAGTCGGGATACAGCATGAACCCTGGCACCAACTACAGCATGAACTCTACGACGAGTACGTAGCCGCAACATGGCTAGATAACGGTCGGCAGCTCAGAACGAACTAGAAGAACGAACGGAAGAACAGCAAGGCCTATGAAGAACAAGCTGAAAAACAGGAACGAGCAGACAAGAACGCACTGAATAAACAGATACGAACTGACTACAAGCACTGCAAGACAGATACGAACCCACAGGCACAAACTGAACTCCACATAACGATCTTCAAAGCACAAAGACTGAAAAGCGCGAATCGTCTCTCACCAAACTTTTACTAACACGCGGTAACACGAAATTAGCAAAAGCGTCCCAAAGGGTGGCGTCATTAGAACGGAACTTCCCCTTTATAGTGCCGTCGTACGTGTTGTACGTCACTGCGCTTTGCTTGAACGTTTTTTAAAATGATTGTGTGTACGCAAGACAGGCTTGAGAGGAAACATGAAAAAAAACGACGTGAAAAACGTTGGGTTAAAAAATGGCATGAAAAACGATTGTGTGTACGCCGCATAAGAAGATTGCCAATACCCTGAAACTGAGCTGCAGCACGGTGGTCAAGACCATACAGTGGTTTAACAGGTTCCACTCAGAACAGGCCTCGCCATGGTCGACCAAAGAAGTTGAGTGCAAGTGCTCAGCATCATATCCAGAGGTTGTCTTTGGAAAATAGACATATAGAGTGCTGCCAGCATTACTGCAGAGGTTGAAGGGGTGGGGGGTCAGCCTGTCAGTGCTCAGACCATACGCCACACACTGCATCAAATTGGTCTGCATGGCTGTCGTCCCAGAAGGAAGCCTCTTCTAAAGATGATGCACAAGAAGGCCCACAAACAGTTGTCTGAAGACAAGCAGACTAAGCACATGGATTACTAGAACCATGTCCTGTGGTCTGTTTAGACCAAGATAAACGTATTTGGTTCAGATGGTGTAAAGCGTCTGTGGCGGCAACCTGGTGAGGAGTACAAAGACAAGTGTGTCTTGCCTACAGTCAAGCACGGTGGTGGGAGTGTCATGGTCTGGGGATGCAAGAGTGCTGCCGGCACTGGGGAGCTACAGTTCATTGAGAGAACCATGAATGCCAACATGTACTGTGACATACTGAAGCAGAGCATGATCCCTTCCCTTCAGAGACTGGGCCGCAGGGCAGTATTCCAACATGATAACGACCCCAAACACACCTCCAAGACGACCACTGCCTTGATAAAAAATCTGAGGGTAAATCTGAGGGTAAAGGTGATAGACTGGCCAAGCATGTCTCCAGACCTGAACCCTATTGAACATTTGTGGGGCATCCTCAAATGGAAGGTTGAGGAGCGCAAGGTCTCTAACATCCACCAGCTCTGTGATGTCGTAATGGAGGAGTGGAAGAGGACTCCAGTGGCAACCTGTGAAGCTCTGGTGAACTCCATGGCCAAGAAGGTTAAGGCAGTGTTGGAAAATAATGGTGGCCACACAAAATATTGACACTTTTAGCCCAATTTGGACATTTTCAGGTGTATTCACTTTTGTTGCCAGCGGTTTAGACATTAATGACTGTGTGTTGAGTTATTTTGAGGGGACAGCAAATATACACTGTTATACAAGCTGTACACTCACTACTTTACATTGTAGCAAAGTGTCATTTCTTCAGTGTTTTCACATAAAAAGATATAAAAAAATATTTTCAAAAATGTGAGGGGTGTACCCACTTTTGTGAGATACTGTATATACCTCCCAACCATCCCAGATTCGCCTGGGACCGCCCTGGGATTTCATGTAAATCCTGGCGTCTCGGCGAATCAAAGCCATGTCCCGGAGAGGAGGCACTTCGCTCCATCAGCTTTCCTGGCAGGGGCACGCTGGCGCGGGCACCAGCAGGATGTTTTTCAGGCGGAAAGTGCCATCCCCTCTGGCGCTGCTTACTTCTCCCTGTTTTACAACTGACAGTGCTACTCATTGGCTGAACAGAATCCCCCTCCCATCTAGGAGAGCAGAGGAGAGAGGGGCAGATCTGTGAAGAGGAGGGAGGGGGCATGACTGCTCTTAGATGCACGGCATAAGCTCCTCTAGTGCCGCCGGCACCCTGCACAGATGATGTAAGTTGTATCTGCTCTTTTGCAGCAGCCCCACTGGTATTTTTTGCTCACAGAGTGGTCTCCTGCTGGATCGTTTTGGCTTCATTCCCTGCAATCTCTAGAGACAGCAGCGTATGAGGACCCCCGGGAAGTTGGCCATATCTGAGGGGTTATAACTGTCTCATCTCTTTCCAGCAATTCTTTCAATTAACCACTTATTTTTTGGGAGAGGAATTGTGTCAGGAAGAGAGCTGTGTATTGGAATGGGGGGGGGGATGTTGTACTTGGGGGGTGAACTTGGGAGTACACAGCACACCCCTCAGTTCTGCAGTCTATAAACGCGCACTTCCCAACCCTGTACCCTTTATGGAGCGCACCCCTCAACCTTGCACTCTGTACAAAGCATACTCCTCTACCCTGCACTCTTTTTGTAGCACATCCCTCAACCCTGCACTCAGTACAAAGCGCACCCTTCAACCCTGCACTCAGTACATAGCGAACCCCTAAACCCTGCACTCACTACATAGCACACCTCTAAACCCTTCACTCAGTACATAGCGCACCCCTCAACCCTGCACTCACTACGTAGCGCACCCCTCAACCCTGTACTCAGTACATAGTGCGCCCCTCAACCCTGCACTCAGTACGTACCGCACCCCTCAACCCTGCACTCACTACGTAGCGTATCCCTCAACCCTGCACTCAGTACGTAGCGCACCCCTCAACCATTCACTCAGTTTGTAGCACACCCCTCAACCATGCACTCTGTACACAGAATACCCCTCTTCCCTCCACTGTTTATGTAGCACACCCCTCAACCCTGCACTCAGTGCGTAACGCACCCCTCAACCCTGCACTCAGTACATAGCGCACCCTTCAACCCTGCATTCAGTACGTAGCGCACCCCTCAACCCTGTGTGTAGCACGCTCTTCAACCTTGCACTCTGTATGTAGCATCCTCTTCAATCCTGCACTCTGGTCGTAGCTCCTCTTCAATCCTGCACTCTGGTCGTAGCTCACTTTTCAACCCTACACTCTGTATGTAGCGCACACCTTAACTGTGCACTATATATGTAGCGTACTCTTCAACCCTGCAATCTGTATGTAGTGCACTCTTCAACCCTGCACTCTGTATGTAGCGTCCTCTTTAATCCTGCACTCTGTATGTAGCGCACCCCTCAACTCTGCACTCTGTATGTAGTGTAGTCTTCAACCCTGCACTCTGCATATTTTATAGGCACAAGGAAGCTTTGTTCTGATTAACAATGCCCCTTAGGCCCCTCCCACTGGTAAGACTTTGGCCACACCCAAATTTTGCCGCAGGTCACCCTTTGCCTTAACTGTCCCTCTTTCTGAAGTTCAAAAGTTGGGAGGTATGCATATGCAAAAGTGTGAAGCCAGCCTCAAACATATAAAAAGGAATCTGCTTTGCTCTAAGTTAAAGAAGTTCCCCTTTGGACCACTTTTAACCAGCTCACTATCACGCTAATATTTTCCCGGCAGATTATGTAATGGTTTTCCATTATCATTTCTAGACAGGAAGATTTTGCATTTAATTAAATATTGTTGTATATCTATATATACCAGGACTATGGTACTAAATATCAGGAGCAGGATCAATTTATACTTTGGCTCAGTAATCTTTGCAACATTTTCTTGGCTGATGAGTTTGAAATATGTTTTTCCCTCTGCAGGAGATATCAGGCTATACGCGCCTATATTTTTCTGAGTAGCAGCAGATGCAGAAATTTGTGGGGGTGCTTTGCTCAGGCCTACAGAACAATAGCTAGTGGAGATGTTTTTTGGATGTGGTGTTTTCTCTGTGTCTGCGATGGTCGCCGGGTAATTTGTATGGGAGAGGAGAGTCTGTTGCTTGTCACTCTGCCTATGTTTTTCCTAGTTGTGTTAAACAACCAAAACAATGCAAAAAGCTGCAATCAAGTGGCAATTCTGATGCGGTCAGGAGAATTACAAAGAGAGACACCACACAGTCCAACCTTTTAATCATTGTAATTAAATCACTGCCTAATTGCAGCTTGAACGCTGGCTGGCATATTCCCCAGCTACAAGGGAAATGCACATGCAGAATACAATTTAAATGGCACAAAAGATTTGGGGCTTTGTGTTACAGCATACAGAATTGTAACAAAAAAAAACTCAATGCAGGGCAAATGCACTAATTTGCTAAAACATAATTTATGACATGGGAGGTAATCACTAAAATCGATGGAGTGGAGGGAGGTGAATGTAAACAAGGATATGCTCCCATTCTCACAAACTCAGACAGCGCTGCTGCTTTTCACTATATCTGGATGAAAATGTGAGGAAAACTAGAAATCTGGAGGTGGGGGCACACCACAGAATGCGCGATCCGAAAATTGGATGAAAAATACAGATTTCGAAACGATCGTACGATAATCGGATCGTTAGTACAGAGCTTTCTAGAGCCGATCACGATAGTTCAACCGATATTCTCCGATCGGACAAATGCTAAAAAAATTCTCGTAAGATATCAGATCGTACGATTTTTGTTTAATCTGGCAGTTGTCGTCCGAAAATACAATACAAATACATTACAACACAAAACATCACTTCCCATTTTTTATTCTGTTGTACGTGAATTTTCATAACTTTAGTACATTTTTCAGTGCAAAAAATCTGAGGAAAACGCTTGGACAGCCGCACTCCAAAAAAGGTTCTTTTATTTAAAACAAAAGCACAAACAACATGCCACAGCAAAAAAACAGCAAGTATGAGCTGACGTTTCGCACTGCGATTCAGTGCTTAATCATAGCTGTACATTTTTCAGGTTCGATATATGACTAGCAGGCAAAAATAAAAAATCGGACGTTCTTAACCACTTAAGCCCCGGACCATTTGGTAGCTAGAGGACCAGAGGTGAATTCAGAATTTTGCACTGCGCTGCTTTAACTGTAAATTGTGCGGACATGCAATGTTGTACCCAAACAAAATTTGCGTCCTTTTCTTCCCACAAATAGAGCTTTCTTTTAATGGTATTTGATTGCCTCTGCGATTTTTATTTTTTGCGATATAAACGGAAAAAGACCGAAAATTTTGAAAAAAAAAGATATTTTCTAATTTTTGTTATAAGAAAAATCGAATAAACTCAATTTTAGTCATACATTTAGGCCAAATGTATTCAGCCACATGTCTTTAGTAAAAAAAACGTCAATAAGTGTATATTTATCGGTTTGCGCAAAAGTTATAGCGTTTACAAACTAGGGTACATTTTCTGGAATTTACACAGCTTTAAATTTATGACTGCCTATCTCATTTCTTGAGGTGCTAAAATGGCAGGGCAGTACAAAACCCCCCCAAATGACCCCATTTTGGAAAGTAGACACCCCAAGGAAATTGCTGAGAGGCATGTTGAGCCCATTGAATATTTTTTTTTTTTGTCCCAAGTGATTGAATAATGACAAAAAAAAAAAAAAAATTACAAAAAGTTGTCACTAAATGATATATTGCTCACACATGCCATGGTTATATGTGGAATTGCACCCCAAAATACATTCTGCTGCTTCTCCTGAGTACGGGAATACCACATGTGTGGGACTTTTTAGGAGCCTAGCCACGTACGGGACCCCGGAAACCAAGCACCGCCTTCAGGATTTTTAAGGGCGCAAATTTTTGATTTCACTCCTCACTACCTATCACAGTTTTGAAGGCCATAAAATGCCAAAATAGCACAAAACCCCCCCAAATGACCCCATTTTAGAAAGTAGACACCCCAAGGAAATTGCTGAGAGGCCTGTTGAGCCCATTGAATATTTTTTTTTTTTGTCCCAAGTGATTGAATAATGACAAAAAAAAAAAAATTACAAAAAGTTGTCACTAAATGATATATTGCTCACACATGCCATGGTTATATGTGGAATTGCACCCCAAAATACATTTTGCTGCTTCTCCTGAGTACGGGGATACCACATGTGTGGGACTTTTTGGGAGCCTAGCCGCATACGGGACCCTGAAAACCAATCACCGCCTTCAGGATTTCTAGGCACAAATTTTTGATTTCACTCCTCACTACCTATCACAGTTTCGAAGGCCATAAAATGCCAAAATAGCACAAAACCCCCCCAAATGACCCCATTTTGGAAAGTAGACACCCCAAGCTGTTTGCTGAGAGGCATGGTGAGTATTTTACAGCTCTCATTTGTTTTTGAAAATGAAGAAAGAATTTTTTTTTTTTTCTTTTTTTTTTTTTCAATTTTCAAAACTTTGTGACAAAAAGCGAGATCTGCAAAATACTCACAATACCTCTCAGCAAATAGCTTGGGGTGTCTACTTTCCAAAATGGGGTCATTTGGGGGGGGGTTTTGTGCCATCTGGGCATTCCATGGCCTCCGAAACTGTGATAGGCAGTGAGAAGTGAAATCAAAAATTTACACCCTTAGAAAGCCTGAAGGCGGTGATTGGTTTTTGGGGTCCCGTACGCGGCTAGGCTCCAAAAAAGTCTCACACATGTGGTATCCCCGTACTCAGGAGAAGCAACAGAATGTATTTTGGAGTGTAATTCCACATATGCCCATGGCATGTTTGAGCAATATATCATTTAGTGACAACTTTGTGCAAAAAAAAAAAAAGAATTGTCTTTTTTCCGCAACTTGTGTCAACATATAAAATATTCCATGGACTCGACATGCCTCTCAGTATATAGCTTGGGGTGTCTACTTTCCAAAATGGGGTCATTTGGGGGGGTTTTGAACTGTTCTGGCATTTTATACACAACATTAGGAAGCTTACATCCACTCTTCTAACCACTTGAAGACAAAGCCCTTTCTGACACTTTTTGTTTACATGAAAACATATTTTTTTTGCAGGAAAATTATGTTGAACCCCCAAACATTATATATATTTTTAAAGCAAAGGCCCTACAGAATAAAATGGTGGGTGTTGCATTTTTTTTTCTACACAGTATTTGCGCAGCGATTTTTCAAACGCATTTTTTGGGGAAAAAATACACTTTTTTTTATTTTAATGCACTAAAACACACTATATTGCCCAAATGTTTGATGAAATAAAAAAGATGATCTTAGGCCGAGTACATAGATACCAAACACGACATGCTTTAAAATTTCGCACAAACGCGCATTGGCGACAAACTACATACATTTTTAAAAGCCTTTAAAAGCCTTTACAGGTTACCCCGTTAGATTTACAGAGGAGGTCTACTGCTAAAATTACTGCCCTCGATCTGACCTTCGCGGTGATACCTCACATGCATGGTGCAATTGCTGTTTACATATGACGCCAGACCGACGCTTGCGTTCGCCATTGGGCAAGAGCAGGGCAGGACAGGGGTGCTTTTTTTTTTTTTATTATTAATTTTGCTTTTTTATTTTATTTTTAAATCGTTCCTTCCATGTTTTTTTTTTTTAATAATTTTTATTGTTATCTCAGGGAATGTAAATATCCCCTATGATAGTAATAGGTAGTGACAGGTACTCTTTTTTTGAAAAAAACTGGGGTCTAGACCCTAGATCTTTCCTCTGCCCTCAAAGCATCTGACCACACCAAGATCGGTGTGATAAAATGCTTTCCCAATTTCCCAATGGCGCTTTTTATATCCGGGGGGGGACATTCCCTCCCACTGCTTGTAAAAGCAGTCCAGAGGCTAATTAGCCACTAGAGTTGCTTTTACATTAAAGCCGGCCGCTGGCTGAAAAGAATGATACCAAGATGATACCTAAACCCGCAGGCATCAATCTGGTATAACCATTCAAAGTCCAGCAACATACCAGTACGTTGCTGGTCCTTGTTGGACATGTATTGTAATCTTTTTTTTCCATGCAGCCAGGTGGCTGAACGAAAAAAGAGATTGATCGGTGGGTATGCCCACCATTAGAATACCGCCCTTCATCCACCCACTTCTAATGATGGGCATACATGCACCATTTATATATGCCGAAGCATGGGGGCATCCTCCCGCAAAAAAGTTATGCCGCACACACATGGTCGGACTTTTCCACGGGCAAGCCTCCGTCGGAATTTCGACCGTATGTACGCGGCATTAGGAGCAAAATCGCTCCTCCGCCCCTGCTGCCCCAATGCTTCGGCATATTTGCTTCTTTTTTTTTTTAACTGTGGTGGTGAAATCACCTCCTACAGCACTGGAGTCGCAGGGATCAGGCCTGTCTCTGCGAACGCTGCAGTTATGTGTGTTGTGTTTTGTAAGTGACAGTGATCGATCGATACTGCACTTCGGTGGCCTGGGCTGGACGGAGGGGCAAAACGCAGGTGCTAGCAGGTTTCTGGGCTGATCCCGCTAACACTGCGTTTTTGGGAACCCTAAACTGCTGGGGACGCTAGTATAGATCTGATCAGATCAGATATTGATCTGTTCAGATACTATACCACTAAGGGGGGTGTATGCTTCACGCGTGGGTGTTAGCGTTACTGGCACTAACCTGACGCTGCCTGGGGTGTGACGCAGACCCTCTCTGACGCTAAAACCTAATTGATATCACCCGCCGGGCGATCAGGGGGTTAAACCTTTATTGGGTTATATACGGCGGGTGCCCTGACACTATAAAAAGCAAACTAACTAACCAGCGTCACCCGTAACACTTTTATGGTGATCACTGGTGAAAGGGTTAACTAGGGGCAATTAGGGGGTTAAAACCTTTATTAGATAATATATGGGGGTACCAGACGCTATAAAAACCTGCGGCGAACCAAAAAAAATTACTGGCTACCGATCTGCATCACCGACGCTAAGACATCGATCAGAAAAATGATCGCTTAGCGACAGTGGTGATAGGGGGTGAAAGGGTTACCTGGGGGGCGATCAAGGGGGTTAAACCTTTATTAGATAATTTATGGGGGGTACCCGACGCTATAAAAACCTGCGGCGAACCTAAAAAAATTACTGGGTACCGATCTGCATCACCGACGCCAAGACAGCGATCAGAAAAACAATTGCTTAGTGACAGTGGTGATAGGGGGTGAAAGGGTTACCTGGGGGGCGATCAAGGGTGTTAAACCTTTATTAGATAATTTATGGGGGTACCCGACGCTATAAAAACCTGCGGCGAACCTAAAAAAAAAATACTGGCTACCGATCAGCATCACCGACGCTAAGACATCGATCAGAAAAACGATCGCTTAGTGACAGTGGTGATAGGGGGTGAAAGGGTTACCTGGGGGGCGATCAAGGGGGTTAAACCTTTATTAGATAATTTATGGGGGTACCCGATGCTATAAAAACCTGCCGTGAACCTAAAAAAATTACTGGGTACCGATCTGCATCACCGACGCCAAGACAGCGATCAGAAAAACAATTGCTTAGTGACAGTGGTGATAGGGGGTGAAAGGGTTACCTGGGGGCGATCAAGGGGGTTAAACCTTTATTAGATAATTTATGGGGGTACCCGACGCTATAAAAACCTGCGGCGAACCTAAAAAAAAAATACTGGCTACCGATCAGCATCACCGACGCTAAGACATCGATCAGAAAAACGATCGCTTAGTGACAGTGGTGATAGGGGGTGAAAGTGTTACCTGGGGGGCGATCAAGGGGGTTAAACCTTTATTAGATAATTTATAGGGGTACCCGACGCTATAAAAACCTGCGGCGAACCTAAAAAAAATTACTGGGTACCGATCTGCATCACCGACGCCAAGACAGCGATCAGAAAAATGATCGCCAAGCGACGGCGGTGCTAGGGGGTGAAAGGGTTATCTGGGGGGTGATCAAGGGGTTAAACCTTTATTAGGGGGGGTTAGGGGGCTACACTGGACCTAAAACTAAATGTAGTGACACTTTTACAGTCACAAATGTCACTGATTGCAGTGATCAGTAAATAAATGGTCACTGCAATCAGTGACACTGTGACTGGGGGCTGGGGGGTGATCTGGGGGGGCTGGGGGGTGATCTGGGGGGGCCTGGGGGGGCGATTTATGTGCCTATGTGTGCTGGTGTTAGTGTAGTGTTAGTGCACTGACCTGTGTGTCTTCTCTTGTACGACGCTCGGTATATGTGAGCGCCGCACAGGAGATGACATCACTTCCTCCTGCTTTCTCTATCTGTGTAAACAGTACACAGACAGAGGGGGCATTTCTATTCGCCGGGAGCGATCGGAATCGAACGGCCGCCCCCCCCATCTCAGAACGCTCCCAGACGAATTCCGACCGCTCACTGTACAGAAGGGGGGTCCGATCGGACCCCCCAACTGTACAAAGGCAATCACGTATGCTCTACGTGATTGTGCCTGTCGGTGCCATTGTGCCGACGTATATATACAGTGAGCGGTCGTTAAGTGGTTAAGCTTGCTGAAGAATCTTTGATGACATCAGGCACACTTCCAGGTGTGTTGTATACCTTATCCCCTGCTTTGGGCTGTGGTTCTATGTCAGTCCCTACCAGTGACGGCTGGTGAAGTTTTAGGATGGGGGGGCGCAAGACCCCGCCCCTCCATGTTTGACCCCTCCCACTTCTTATAAGCCACACCCCTTATAGAATCCACCCACTCCGTCCCCTGTATTCCA
This sequence comes from Rana muscosa, assembly GCA_029206835.1. Classification (NCBI taxonomy): domain Eukaryota; kingdom Metazoa; phylum Chordata; class Amphibia; order Anura; family Ranidae; genus Rana; species Rana muscosa. The sequence goes on along the minus strand of CM055118.1, from coordinate 92,559,681 downwards.
CTTGCTTCCACTCATAGTGTCAGGAGTATACAGCCCCAGCATCACAGGACATAGTATATAGCCCCAGCATCACAGGAAAGAGTATATAGCCCCAGCAGGCTCGGACTGGGACAAAAAATAGGCCCGGGCATTTTATACTGGGCAGCCCAATTCCTGGGGGAAGTAGGGCAGAGATGTGGGGCGGGCATTCGCGGGGTGGTTGGTGACCAGATATTCATTCTGAGAGACATCCCAATACAGCAAAGAGACATCCCCAGACCAGCAAAGAAACGGCCCCATGCCAGTACAAATAGACAGCCCCATCATGCCAGTACAAATAGACAGCCCCATCATGCCAGTAATAATAGACAGCCCCATCATGCCAGTACAAATAGACAGCCCCATCATGCCAGTACAAATAGACAGCCCCATCATGCCAGTAATAATAGACAGCCCCATCATGCCAGTAATAATAGACAGCCCCATCATGCCAGTAATAATAGACAGCCCCATCATGCCAGTACAAATAGACAGCCCCATCATGCCAGTAATAATAGACAGCCCCATCATGCTAGTAATAATAGACAGCCCCATCATGCCAGTAATAATAGACAGTCCCATCATGCCAGTAATAATAGACAGCTAGACAGCCCCATCATGCCAGTAATAATAGACAGCCCCATCATGCCAGTACTAATAGACAGCCCCATCATGCCAGTACAAATAGACAGCCCCATCATGCCAGTACAAATAGACAGCCCCATCATGCCAGTACAAATAGACAGCCCCATCATGCCAGTAATAATAGACAGCCCCATCATGCCAGTAATAATAGACAGCCCCATCATGCCAGTAATAATAGACAGCCCCATCATGCCAGTAATAATAGGTAATGTAATTTAAAGGAAAAAAAAAAGTGGGGGGGTTTGGGTGCCGCTGCTCCCGCCGGCCGTGTCATTTGAAGGGAAAAAAAATAATCAAGGGGGGTGCCGCTGCTCCCCCGCCGACCGTGTCATTTGAAGGGGAAAAATAAATAATCAGCGGGGGGGGGGGGGGGTGCCGCTGCTCCCGCCGGCCGTGTCATTTGAAGGGAAAAAATAATCAGGGGGGGTGCCGCTGCTCCCGCCGCGCCGGCCGTGTAATTTTAATTTTAATAAGCGGGGGGGGGGGGGGGGGGGGTTACCCGCTGCTCCTGCCGGCTGCGTCATCCAAAGAAAACAAAAAAGGAATCGGCGGGGGGGTTCCGCTGCTCCCTGTTGAGAATATTACTTTGCATTGCAATAGCCAGGCGAGCTTCCGCTTACCTCCTGGCGAGATCCTCTCAGGCTGCACGCGTTCAGCTGAGCTGCCGAGTGCCGACGTCACTTCCTGTATTTTGAGTGACGTCGGTACTAGAACACAAAGCACCGCCCAAGTCCCAGGGCGGTGAATTTTAAAGCTACTGCATTGGCCAGTCCATCGCAAGCTAATCCGGAAGCTAGTGGCGCGCTCAGAATGAGTTTTTGGCCGCAAATGAAGCGCCTTGAAGCGCATTGACATGGCGTTTCCCATATAGCACTGTGTCCGGCGCTCGGCGCCCGGACACAGTGCACATAAGGACTTTTTTTTTTTTTTTTTTCTTAAAGGGACATTTCTAAATAATTTTTATTTATTTTTTAATATATATATATATATATATATATATATATATATATTTTTGACTGCCTGGGGGGGCGGCACCCGGGCGCCCCCTAAGGACGGGCCGCCACTGGTCCCTACATCACTTTTTGGATCCTGTAGTGACATAGGGTCCAGTGGAAGGAAACACAGCACACTCCCTGTAATGTCAGCTGCTGAAGATTTTTAGTAAATCTTTAGTAAATTTTTAGTAAATCTTCGAGAACACGAAGATTAGTGGCACTGATGGAATGACAGATAAGTCTTAAAGTGGTTCTAAAGACTGAATGTTTTTTGTCTTCATGCAGTCTATGCATGAAGGTAAAAAACCTTCTGTGTGCAGCGCCCTCCCCCCACAATCCTTACCTGAGCACTCTCCGATTCAGCGATGTTCACGAAAGCCTTGGCTGGATGGGGATTCTCACTCCTCATTGGCTGAGACAGCAGCGGGAGCCCATTGGTTCCAACTGGAACTATTCACAATAGATAAGGACAACTCTTACTTGACCTCACCGGATTATCTGTGGAAGCAGTCACACTGCTTTAACTATACAGCCACATGTATGGAGGGATTAAGTCTTCTTGCTCTCAAGAGCAGCAGACTTGATGCACTACATTATCTTCAGGACTCTCTAGCATCCCCTTTACTGACAACCGTTCATTGACTCTTCTAGCTGAAGGGAGTGGCCCTTACTTGACAGGCCCCAAAGATACAGATCTGTACATACAGTAGGCAGAATCAGATTTTTCCTGTCGTCTCCCTTCCAGTCAGCTCTGCAGGACCTCTGGTTTAGCTTCTCTCTCTCTAGACTCCTGTGTCGACCACCCATGGCTGCACAACCACCTCCGCGGAGGAGAGGGCAGCTGCCCCCTCCCTCCTGGACTCTGTTCCAAGGCTCAACTAACTCTGAGCACATGTACTCTGGCTTTATATACAGTATCCCACCATGCAATGCAGCACTTTCCCTCTGCCAATTGCCAGGGCTGTAACAAGGCCTGTGCACTCACTTGTCCGGTCCCCTCCCACTGTCCAATATGCCTCCCTATTGGACCAGTGAGGGACAGTCAGAACAAGCTGAGCTGCACCTGAGTACAATGAGCAGACCCAACCAATAGATCCTGCTCCCTGATAGGCAGAGAGCACTCTAAGTTTTACCTGACCATGTTCCTGGTAAGCAGAAAGATCAAAAGCTATACTCTCTTCTTCTAGCACCTACCTAGGAGGGTGCTACATCCACCCCCCCCCCCCACCAAAACAAGCCATGTCCTCATTGGCTTCGGGCATCCGCCCCTATAAAAATACCTGTACAAAATATACACAGAGTATCCCACAAACTTGGAAATGGGGAAAAGGGAAGTAACATATGTACAGGGCCATGGGGCATACCCCATATGTGGCCAGTTAGCACAATAAATTACGTAGAAAAATATAGACATCTGCTGTACAAATATTTACATTTTTTTTTTTAAAGAGCATTTTTGCCAGGTGCACCCCCACCAAACAAAACTGGATGACGTGGAAACGGCTGAACACCCCTAACTAACTATGCTACACATACCATTTTTTCATCCCTGTTTGCATTAGTTAAAATTGGGTAGTACTTACAGTGAGTACGTCCTTTCCTCAGAGGCGACCTTCTCACTTTACCCATCCCTATCACTAATCATCACTTAGAGATTGCAGATGTATCCAGCCCCCTAAGGACAACTCTTGACTCGTCGTCCTGTAGTTTTCCTGTAATGAATAAAACAAAACAACATCCTAGTCTGACTAACTAGACGCATTTCACATTTGAACCATATGACTAGCCATAGACTCAGTCCAACTCAATTACCAGGGTACTGACTCTTGTCTATCCTAGTCAGACCCACAAGTTAGGATGAAGAGGTGCAGAATCCATCTGACTGATGCCCACAGTGTGCCTTCCTCTGCGGCACCGAGGTAACACAACTTCTCCTGGCAGCCTGCTGTTATTTCTGGAGCCTGAGCAATAGCTTGCCTACTTGTGAGTGTTTGTAGAAACTCTTTAAGGGAGCCCTTTCTCTCTGGCACTTTTCTTCTGTGAAGAAACAATGAAATAATGGAAACAATGGAAGTTCAAGAGTTAAGCCAAGTGCTTGTGTGGAGCCCATGCACAGTGCACGGCGGGGCCCACTTAGCTACTGGGGAGTAGTAGTGGAAGACTCTGGAGAGGTGGATGTGGATATTGGCTCAGCGTGCCCCTCCAGAATGCGAGTTATGGTAAAGGTGTACAGTGTCACGGGGATTTAAGAGTTTACTGGGTAACAGTTACAATGCAGCGAACATGGGGTATGTTTATCTTCAAGTGTAGAGGCTCACCTTAAGGGTGAGTATTTTGCTCATGGCAGCCTCAGCCTTGTCCCAAGGTATTGAGAAAACAACTAAGGTAATGGTACCCCGTGTATGTAGTGAAGTGACCCTGTACAAAGTGGCTAACATAGCCCAGAAGAACCCACGCAGGGTAGGCCTCACATGTGACCCAGTCCTTGGCAATCAATGAGTTAACAGGTAACATGGAGGATGAGACTAACAACCACACAGCAACTACCCCTGCAGGTACAACAACCCCACCAACCTGCCGACATGAGGGCCTAGATAAACTATTCAATCAATCCGTAACCAATCAGGCAGGCCCTTGCAATACATAGTTGTTGGTAAATCTAAAGGAAATAGTACAATCATATTGTTATGTGTGGCAAATTTTATGCCCATGTCACATGAACGATCTTGTCAAGGGTGACTCAAACCAGCGAAGGGTGATTACAGAGAGGTAAGTGGAAGCCTCTCTGGTTAAAAGGCCTTGACTGCTGAGGCGCAATGAGCCCAGGTACCATTAACTGTAACATAGATGTATTTATAAACCATCCCTCTTGCCCCTTCACCCTGTTAAATAAACATGCTTACAACCATTAGGTTGGAAAGGGCAAGGCCACAGCTTTATTAATTCCAAAACATAACATCTGAACATTATTTCAACAAGTGCCAGTAACAGTTGTACTGTGAGCACACAATTCCAAAGGGGGTGGGAGGGGCCTGTACTTACCATAAGTGCTGGACAGGCCGTCTACTTCCGATATCCATCAAGTGGATGACACATTACAGCCATTTTATGCTGGCAAGGTCAAGAAATACGGCAGCAAGCTGTGACATCCCACAAAAAAAAGGGGCGGGAGGGTGGGCAGCTCTTCCCAGCGCGTCTTCCGAAAGGACCCCAGAATTCCCTGGGGCAATCCTTTACCCGAGCTCAGGCCCATCCCATCCCCCAAATTAACCAATCCCTGGGTGACCAACACCTTGTCCTGTACCTGGACATGCCCCCATCAGTCAAGGCTCTCTTTCCCTAAGGGGCTCAAGAGGCCTTCATTAAAAGCTGTGAGAAAGCATATAAAACAATTGACAGTGTAGCAACTTACTAGTGAACTACAGCAATGAAAAACTGAAGTACAAAATAAACTGAAGTACAATACATAATAACGACCTCTCCTATTCTCAATCAACACCTCCTCCCTGGGTCAGTTGATTTCCTCCCATGGCTTTCAATATCATTTCTAAGCTGACAACAACCAAATCTATCTCTCCTCCCCTCGGCTCACTCCATCAGTCTTCTCACACATCCCCAATTTACTAACAGACTAATCAGCCTGGATGATACACCACTTCCCCAAACTCAGTTTATCCAAGACTGAGCTCATAATATTTCCTCCCCCACGTGCCTCTTTCCCTGATTTCACTGTCAAAATCAATGGCTCAACTATCAACCTGTCTCCCCATGCCAAGGTCCTAGGTGTTATCCTGGACTCTGAACTATCTTTTCGGCCCCACATCCAATCACTGTCCAAAGCTTGCAGCCTCAACCTCCGCAACATCTCCAAGATACCCCACTTCCTAACCAATGACACCAGAAAGCTTCTAATCCACTCCCTGGTCATCTCTCATCTCAACTCATCTCTCATCTCAACTATTGCAACTCTCTCCTCATTGGTTTACCCTTACATAGGCAATCCCCCCTTCACTCTGTCATGAATGTCGCTGCCAGACTCATCCACCTTACAAATCGCTTAGTGTCTGCTACCCCTCTCTGCCAATCCCTCCACTGGCTTCCGCTTATCCAACAAATTAAATTCAAGATACTAACAACAACCTACAAAGCCATACACAACTCTGCCCCCAGCTACATCACTAACCTAGTCTCAAAATACCAGCCAAATTTTTCTCTTTGTTCCTCCCAAGACCTTCTCCTCTCTAGCTCCCTTGTCACCTTATTCCATGCTCGACTTCTCCAGATTGTCTTCAGCCCTCTGGAACTTCCTACCCCAAGCTGTCCGACTATCTCCTACTCTGTCCACTTTCGGACGATCCCTGAAAACTCATCTTTTCAGAGAAGCCTATCCGGCCCCCACCTAACAATTGTACATTTATTTTCTACATCAGCCCATCCACCACAATTATTACCTTTTGTATCTCTCGACCCTCCCTTTTAGATTGTAAGTTCTAACGAATAGGGCTCTCTGACTCCTACTGTATTAATTTCTTTTGTAATTGTACTGTCTGCCCTCATCTTGTAAAGCGCCGCGTAAACTGTTGACGCTATATAAATCCTGTATAATAATAATAAAGTAAATTGAACACATAAGCTATGCATCATGCATATATTTACATTTTAAACGGAGCATACCTTGGAACACAGCACTAAAGTTTGCAGTTTTTATCTATTATGTTGGGTGTGTAACAGATTATGGATGAAGAAATAGGGACATGTGATCCTATGGGATCATTTGTTTGTGCAATTTCTCCACTGAGCATGTACGCTGCAGGGAACAGTTACACTCTGTAGAAAAACAAATGCTTTGGGAACATCCTGATAAGGATCAGTGTTTCTGTAATGCTATGAATTAGTGGCTACAGAAATATGTATTTTATTTCTTCCTGCTAAAATCTAGTAACATAACATTATGGTAGATTTGCTGATATTTGTATGCCTTTCTAAACTCATAGATTTTGTCTTATACACAGTTTATTATTTCTAGTGTAGTGCTTATCCCCACAGGAACCACTGGATATAATGGGTTCTCTGTTCTGCCATGACTCTTTAAGCTGTTCGGACCCCACTGACACACATGTGTAACTTAAAAGTTAGTATGCTACCACTCCATAATAATGCACAGAAAATAGGCTACAGGCAATCGACTATAGATAAAGTAAGTATATTGTAGCAACGCAGAATAGAAACTATACACATACCAAAAACCAGGTCAAAGAATATGTTTAAAGATGCTGTACTAGATAATGGGAATACTGACTCATAAGATGGTAATCAACTGGACTGTAGTAATGCTAAACCCAATTTTAACTAATGCAAACAGGGTTAAAAGTATTGGCATTAACTAACCCAAAAATAAAGGTCCTTATGTGCGCAGTACATATATAGCCCCAATAGCGGGTACATGTATATGTTCCTGACAACGGGAAACCCCTAGAGGTGACAGGTACAAGTACCTGGTGCCTGATTGTCAATGATAGCTGGCTATCGTTGAGGTCCTTATATACAGTGGTGCTTGTGTAGCTGCTGCATTAAGAGTGTGCAAAGAAAGGTTGATGGGCTGCTAAACAAGAAGCAGACTCTATGGCATTCACTGTGTCAGTGTTGATATAAACACATATTGTTCAGTTTACACCTCCTGGCACACAGGAATCTGGTTCAGATCACTTAGCTGTCTGCTGTCCTCAGGTACCTGGGACCCGGTGACTCAGTTCCCAGGAAGAAGTAAGAGAGCTGGCAGAGAACCTGGCTAAACCATTTTGATTTCAGAAGATTGTTCAAAGGTGGTTAGGAAACATAAGCTAGAACAGGTTAGTTTATATGAAAAAAACGTATATTGTGCATTTATATGCATTGTAAGGATATTGCCTCAAGATATTTGAGATAACTGTATTATTTGGAGAGATGATTTCTTGATGAATCAGTTATTTGAAGAGCTGAATCCCAATGTACCGTATATGTTTTATTAGCACAGGGTTGGGAGAAGTCAGCACAAATCTTACAACCCAAAAATAAAGACACCCAAAGTATTTAACAAATCCTATATTAAAAAAATAGAAAATCCCCAAAAATCTAACTCGTAAATCCATTGTCAATCATGATGCCTGCCAACTCACCAAAAAACAAAATCTGATAAAACAGCACACTTGGTCAATCCCAATGGTACTCATAGCTGAATGACAGCTCCCCAAGCTGGTATCAGCTATATAAGGGAAAGGGGCAGGGATGGTGATGACATCATTGACTAAATATGGTCATGACCATATTATGGCAGTGATGTAACCAGCATCCTTGCCATTTTGTTTATGTGGTGGGAATTCCCAGTGACGTCAGCAGGTTCAGACACTTCTATATATGATTTTTGGCTCCCTCCAAATAGGTGACTGTTTAGACGGAAACATCAGTTTCTCCCCTAATCTTGACATGGTACAGAAGGGGCCTAGATTTGCAGAAATTTAGGGTTAGGGGTTTGATAGGGATTAACTTAAAGTGTCAGTTTGCCGAAAGTTGGTGTTTAGGATTTTCATGGATGCTGGAGAGTTAAACTGTCTAATCTAAAAGTCTGGGTCTGCACACTTGCTGTGGCCATTATGAGGGGGTCCACTCTTCACATTGGATTATTTTACTATTTGTTTTATAAAAATAATAATATAAAACAAATACAAAACAATCCAATGTAAAGAGTAAATGCAACTTGAAGAGCTGAGAAATGCAAAGGTAGGTTGGAACAACCAAAATTCCAGTAAAGTTGAGAATAATAGCAAGAATAATGGCAAGATGATCTGGCTGCTAGTGTATCCAAAACATGTACAGTTTATCTTGTAGAAAAGCATTTGGAACACTTTTATTGTTTCCTGAATGTTAATGGTGAACATTTATATTCTTGAATTAATAACAACAGCATAACAAAATGCTTTTATTGGTATTTTACATTCCAAATAAGATCCAATAAAATAAGTTCATGGTTAGGAATTGCATACTCTTTACTGCCCTGATGTGAGCTTTTCATCGGAAATTCCGACCGTGTTTATGACTTTTGCGGAATGTCCGCCAGCAAAAGTTTGAGAGCAGGTTCTCAATTTTTCAGACAGAAAAAAATTCTGATCGGAAAATCTGTTCGTTGTGTTGTACGTCACCTCGTTCTTAACGCACAAAAGTTCAGAGAACTCTTGTGTGACCGTGTGTATGCAAGCCAAGCTTGAGCGGAATTCCGTCTGAAAAACCATCCAACTTTTTTCAGACGGAAATTCCGCTCGTGTGTACAGGGCTTGCCTTCCCCAAGATTTACCATGTCATATGTAGCACCCTCTGACCTTTAAAGGCACACATGGAACCTCTGATTATTGCAGCCTCCCACGCTATTCCCACACTATTACTTCCCAGCAGCAGGCAGAAGAAAACAATAAACAGAGTTTGGGAGATATTCTACAATTCAGAACTATCAGTCAGGCTTAGGCTGATTACAGCCTAGCAACTCTAAATAGACTCTCCTGCTTGGGGTAGGGTGGCTACATATATGGACTGTCTGGACTCCCCCATCCCATTATTTGACACTCTGAGATCTTGTATGTCTTTGGGTTTCCCAAAAAGAGAACATATACATAGGATATTTTGTTGAGTTGCATTCTGATACCTTCATTATAAGGTCTTTGAGATTTCTTTCTTTGATTCTGTTCCTTGTTATCTAAAAAACACATCTAGAAATGGAGTACCTGCTGCATGTGTCTGTTATGTTGTTCCTCACATTCAAAAAGCAAATATAAGCTCACTTCTGCAGTAAGGAATGGGTTTGGCCAGCAATGTTTAAGTAGCTTGTAAGCAGAGGGTATTACCTCTTTTAGTGAATCCCTGCCCCATGGTGGGTACTGTGGGTGGGGCGGGCCTATTCCTTTATAATATGGACTGGGAAGAACTTTAAGGCAGAGGTTGATGGGAAAAGATTGCCTACAGAACATTACTATTTAGGTTATAGTCCAAGTGGGATACACTGTTCGGGGTACACCCAACATAGGCCCCATTGGAGAACCCATCTAAAGGACCATACAGCTGAGAAAAGTGGAAGTGCTGGTCGGCATTCCTGTATTAAAATTGAGTTCAGACTGTACAGTATTGTTAATGTTGGGTGGAAGATGGACGAGGTGTACTTATGTATTGGGGGGAACTGTGCATCCTGCTTATGTTACAGTAAAGCATTAAAAAGGCTAATTGTGTTGCCATTCCCTATTCTACAGGTTTATGGTACCCATCTTGGTTTTTTTTGCAGGAGAAGGATAGGAGTCACCCCGGCTTGCATGACCATTGCCATTGGCCAATTAAGGGCCTGCTGACTCTTGAGGTAGTCAGCAGGCTGGGGTACACCACTGTCTGACAACGATCTGTCAGCCTTGCTGGTTGAATCTGTGCTGGAAGGCAGAGTCGACGAAGGAGTGTAGAATATGCAATAGCTGGAAGGCATGCCATTCTATCGGACTGTGGGAACAGAGTGTGGATATTTTCTGATTTCCCTGTGTAGCATTACCCCTGAAGGGGCCGCTGGAATTTTTGGGACCTGTTCTTAACTTGGCCCAAAATAGAGCCCCACTCCTACTAACACCACCAAATGACTTTGGCCGGAGAGTCTCCAGGCAGCCACACAATAAACATATGCATGTTTTAAAATAGACAATCAGGTTGTATTAATAGCAATAAAGAAATTGGCATACAACTCAACAGTTAAGAAAGGGTTAACAATAAGCGAGGCGAATCAGCACAGGAACAATACAATACAGTCAAATACCCTTTAAAGCGTGGCCACCTCTCCTGCAGGACTGATGATATAAACAATAGCTCTCCGACTGAAAGATTTTTCCCCAAGTGGCACGTGAATGAATAACAAGGAATGAGGGCTAACTCACTTGTAGGCCCTTAGTCAGGAGAATCTAGGTTTAAGTGCTAGGAAATCTGGTAAACCTCCTGCACACCAGTACTTCTAAGAAAGACAATCCCTGACCACAATCAATCTGGAAGGTTGATTCTTCTGCTGACTTAGTTGGGGCCCTTATGTTGGCGTGCAGTGAAAGGTGCAGTCCCTTTTAGATGTGAGGAATAGGATGATTCCCTTTAAGAGGCAAAGTGGTTTGCACCATTCTCCTTACTATATGTGAAGTTGGGGGAGAGGGTCACTTTAAGATACTGAATTGTAGAAAAGAGTCTTTTTAGCAGTTGGATTGTGGTTAGTGGTCGAAAGGGTAGAAAGTGGGGGGGGGGGATTGGGAGGAGCATTTCCCTTTAAAAGATGAAACTGAACTTAAGTGGCAAAGTTCCCTCCTTAGATAGCTTGAACATAAATAGATGCAGCTACAGGATCCTGCCTTGCAGGGAGTCGATAGATTAACTTAGTTCAGTATCCTGCAGGCAGTGACTGTGACAGCAGATAAAGGATGGCAGTCTGCAGCAGTAAGCAGCAATGGCAAATGTAGAGGCCTATGCTGAAGAATGTCTTTGAACTTGAAGAACCTGAATGGCAGCAACTGTTTGTAACTGAATAAAAATGTTAGGTGGGTTAGGGACCCTCTCACCCGGTCCTTATGTAATGATAAGCAAACTGATGAGATTTTGTTGATTGAGGAGTGCCCATTTTTTTTTTTTGGAAGATGCAGCTGTTATGGCGGTGACCCTCGCTCTTATGCAGTGGAAAGATTTTCACAGGCCGACTTCTTACACTCTATGCTTGGCTTAACAGTAATGTCTGTGGCTTCCCCAACAGCTCTGCACTTCCTGGCCTAACCCAGCCTGGTACAGGCCCACATTGCTTAACACAGCTCTGACATACACTCCTACCACAAACAAAGTCTCTCTCCAACTCCCCTCTGTCTTTCTGGGCTTTTACTTTTATATGATCCCACCCCCTGGGCACTGTGTAGCTTCATTGCAGCTTGACTTTCAGCATACAACTCCCACCAGTCTCTGAATACCTGTATTAAGGCTGTGATGAACAATAATTCGAAGCACTGCTATCTTGTGGTTAAATATAAATCTGCATTCACAGTAACAACGCACAGTTTTACCATTGGAAGAAGGACTCAGAGAATGGAGTTAAACCCCAGATGCAGGTACCCATAAGCAGGGGAAAGACATTGGATACAGGCCTGCGAGTGGTGATGCCAAAATGATTTGTCCTGTGTCACTATAATGTGAGTGAAACCCTTGTACTTATCTGTCTGAGTTGGAACAGGCTGACAGCGGTCATTGCTCTATGGACATGTTGTGTAAGGTGTAGCGCCTTCTTTTTTACGGTCCTCCTAGATCTTGACAAGTCCTGGGGAGAGGACGTGGCATGGGAGGATGTCTCATGTGATGAGGGGGGGTCCAGCAGATCAGCTAGAGAGGGAACACCCAGGCTCTCCTAGCCCTAGTCAGTCTTGGGTGGGTGAGACAGGTTCCTTCATTGCCACAGGGGCTGAGCCCATCCATGAAGGGCACGTGACCATGGAGTATGGGGGGCGGTCATCCCTGCTATCAACAGTGGAAGGGCTGGCTCTGAGCGAGTGGGAGCTGCAGCATCCCGTGGTACTCCAATGTCTGAGGAGCCAGGGCAAGAAAAAGAGCCAGGAAAACTTTCAAGACCAGCAGAGGGGGTACCAGAGAGGGAGTGTTCCTCAGCAGATGAGTCATTGTCTGTGACGGTTCAGGAAATGGCAGAGTTAGAGCAAGATTTGGAGGTCTGTGACACTCCAGGTGCACTAAGCGGAGCTCAGTTGTTTTCCAACAGGGAGGGGCAGCCAGAGGGTGATGATTCGTTAGGAAAAGTCCTGCAAGCAGCATCTTTGGGGCAGTTTGGGAGCGCTGTATACACCCTGCCCATTGGAAAAGCACTTCGGAAGCGCCGCAACACGGGCACTTTTAACCCCTTCTTCAACCGCTAGCGGGGGTTAAAAGCAACCCGCTAGCCACCGAAAAGCGTCGCTTAAACAGCGATAAAGCGCCGCTAAAATGAGCAGCGCTTTGGCGCTAAAGCTCGGGTGGCCCCAGTGTGAAAGGGGTCTTAGCTAGTGGCAGGGCTTCCTTGACCTTAATTATTAAGTGCAGCTGTTCCTGGTTACCTAGAAATATGAGCCTACATAGGTTTAAATGTATGAAGACATTTTTACAGTTTTATCCAGCTATTCAAGAAATGATCCAGTTATTATACCTGCATGTTTGCACTTGACTATAATTTTTATGTTTAACCACTTAAGCCCCGGGCCATTTTGTAGCTAAAGGACCAGAGCTGTTTTCAGAATTTTGCACTGCGCTGCTTTAACTGGAAATTGTGCAGACATGCAATGTTGTACCGAAACGAAATTTGCGTCCTTTTCTTCCCACAAATAGAGCTTTCTTTTAATGGTATTTGATTGCCTCTGCGATTTTTATTTTTTGCGATATAAACGGAAAAAGACCGAATTTTTTTAAAAAAAATGATATTTTCTACTTTTTGTTATAAGAAAAATCGAATAAACTCAATTTTAGTCATACATTTAGGCCAAAATGTATTCAGCCACATGTCTTTAGTAAAAAAAATGTCAATAAGCGTATATTTATTGGTTTGCGCAAAAGTTATAGCGTCTACAAACTAGGGTACATTTTCTGGAATTTACACAGCTTTTAATTTATGACTGCCTATCTCATTTCTTGAGGTGCTAAAATGGCAGGGCAGTACAAAACCCCCCCAAATTACCCAATTTTGGAAAGTAGACACCCCAAGGAAATTGCTGAGAGGCATGTTGAGCCCATTGAATATATTTTTTTTTTATCGCAAGTGATTGAATAATGACAAAAAAAAAATAAATTTTTTTTAAAAAAGTTGTCACTAAATGATATATTGCTCACACATGCCATGGTTATATGTGGAATTGCACCCCAAAATACATTTTGCTGCTGCTCCTGAGTACGGGGATACCACATGTGTGGGACTTTTTGGGAGCCTAGCCGCGTACGGGCCCCCGAAAACCAAGCACCGCCTTCAGAATTTCTAAGGGCGCAAATTTTTGATTTCACTCCTCACTACCTATCACAGTTTCGAAGGCCATAAAATGCCAAAATAGCACAAACCCCCCCCCCCCAAATGACCCCATTTTAGAAAGTAGACACCCCAAGGAAATTGCTGAGAGGCCTGTTGAGCCCATTGAATATTTTTTTTTTGTCCCAAGTGATTGAATAATGACAAAAAAAAGAAAAAAAAATACAAAAAGTTGTCACTAAATGATATATTGCTCACACATGCCATGGTTATATATGGAATTACACCCCAAAATACATTTTGCTGCTTCTCCTGAGTACGGGGATACCACATGTGTGGGACTTTTTGGGAGCCTAGCCGCGTACGGGACCCCGAAAACCAAGCACCGCCTTCAGGATTTCTAGGCACAAATTTTTGATTTCACTCCTCACTACCTATCACAGTTTCGAAGGCCATAAAATGCCAAAATAGCACAAAACCCCCCCAAATGACCCCATTTTGGAAAGTAGACACCCCAAGCTATTTGCTGAGATGCATGGTGAGTATTTTACAGCTCTCATTTGTTTTTGAAAATGAAGAAAAAAAAATGTTTTTATTTTTTTTATTTTTTTTTAAATTTTCAAAACTTTGTGACAAAAAGCGAGATCTGCAAAATACTCACCATACCTCTCAGCAAATAGCTTGGGGTGTCTACTTTCCAAAATGGGGTCATTTGGGGGGGTTTTGTGCCATCTGGGCATTCTATGGCCTCCGAAACTGTGATAGGCAGTGAGAAGTGAAATCAAAAATTTACACCCTTAGAAAGCCTGAAGGCGGTGATTGGTTTTTGGGGTCCCGTACGCGGCTAGGCTCCCAAAAAGTCTCACACATGTGGTATTCCCGTACTCAGGAGAAGCAACAGAATGTATTTTGGGGTGTAATTCCACATATGCCCATGACATGTTTGAGCAATATATCATTTAGTGACAACTTTGTGCAAAAAAATAAAAATAAAAAAATAAATTGTCTATTTTCCGCAACTTGTGTCAACATATAAAATATTCCATGGACTCGACATGCCTCTCAGTATATAGCTTGGGGTGTCTACTTTCCAAAATGGGGTCATTTGGGGGGGTTTTGAACTGTTCTGGCATTTTATACACAACATTAGGAAGCTTACATCCACTCTTCTAACCACTTGAAGGCAAAGCCCTTTTTCACACTTTTTGTTTACATGAAAACATTTTTTTTTTTTGCAAGAAAATTATGTTGAACCCCCAAACATTATATATATTTTTAAAGCAAAGGCCCTACAAATTAAAATGGTGGGTGTTGCAATTTTTTTTTCTACACAGTATTTGCGCAGCGATTTTTCAAACGCATTTTTTGGGGAAAAAATACACTTTTTTAATTTTAATGCACTAAAACACACTATATTGCCCAAATGTTTGATGAAATAAAAAAGATGATCTTAGGCCGAGTACATAGATACCAAACACGACAAGCTTTAAAATTTCGCACAAACGCGCATTGGCGACAAACTACATACATTTTTAAAAGCCTTTAAAAGCCTTTACAGGTTACGCCGTTAGATTTACAGAGGGGGTCTACTGCTAAAATTACTGCCCTCGATCTGACCTTCGCGGTGATACCTCACATGCATGGTGCAATTTCTGTTTACATATGACGCCAGACCGACGCTTGCGTTCGCCATTTGGCAAGAGCAGGGCAGAACAGGGGTGCTTTTTTTTTTTTTTTTTTTTATTATTAATTTTGCTTTTTTGTTTTACTTTTAAACTGTTGCTTCCATATTTTTTTTTTTTTATCATTTTTATTGTTATCTCAGGGAATGTAAATATCCCCTATGATAGCAATAGGTAATGACAGGTACTCTTTTTTGAAAAAACTGGGCTCTATTGGACCCTAGATCTTTCCTCTGCCCTCAAAGCATCTGACCACACCAAGATCGGTGTGATAAAATGCTTTCCCAATTTCCCAATGGCGCTTTTTATATCCGGGGGGGGGGACATTCCCTCCCACTGCTTGTAAAAGCAGTCCAGAGGCTAATTAGCCACTAAGATTGCTTTTACATGAAAGCCGGCCGCTGGCTGAAAAGAATGATACCAAGATGATACCTAAACCCACAGGCATCATTCTGGTATAAACATTCAAAGTCCAGCAACATACCAGTACGTTGCTGGTCCTTGTTGGACATGTATTGTAATCTTTTTTTTCATGCAGCCTGTTGGCTGAACGAAAAAAAAAGATTGATCGGTGGGTATGCCCACCATTAGAATACCGCCCTTCATCCACCCACTTCTAATGATGGGCATACATGCACCATTTATATATGCCGAAGCATGGGGGCATCTTCCCGCAAAAGTTATGCCGCTTACACATGGTCAGACTTTTCCACGGGCAAGCCTCCGTCGGAATTTCGACCGTATGTACGCGGCATTAGGAGCAAAATCGCTCCTCCGCCCCTGCTGCCCCAATGCTTCGGCATATATGCTTTTATTTTTTTAACTGTGGTGGTGAAATCACCTCCTACAGCACTGGAGTCGCAGGGATCAGGCCTGTCTCTGCGAACGCTGCAGTTATGTGTGTTGTGTTTTGCAAGTGACAGTGATCGATCGATACTGCACTTGGGTGGCCTGGGCTGGACGGAGGGGCAAAACGCAGGTGCTAGCAGGTATCTGGGCTGATCCCGCTAACACTGCGTTTTTGGGAACCCTAAACTGCTGGGGACGCTAGTATAGATCTGATCAGATCAGATATTGATCTGTTCAGATACT
This sequence comes from Rana muscosa, assembly GCA_029206835.1. NCBI lineage: Eukaryota > Metazoa > Chordata > Amphibia > Anura > Ranidae > Rana > Rana muscosa. Next base: position 92,543,233 of record CM055118.1, on the reverse strand, counting down.
ATACCACTAAGGGGGGTGTATGCTTAATGCGTGGGTGTTAGCGCTACTGGCACTAACCTGACGCTGCCTGGGGTGTGACGCAGACCCTCTCTGACGCTAAAACCTAATTGATATCACCCGCCGGGCGATCAGGGGGTTAAACCTTTATTGGGTTATATACGGCGGGTGCCCTGACACTATAAAAAGCAAACTAACTAACCAGCGTCACCGTAACACTTATATGGTGATTACTGGTGAAAGAGTTAACTAGGGGCAATTAGGGGGTTAAAACCTTTATTAGGTAATATATGGGGGTACCTGACGCTATATAAAAACCTGACGGCGAACCTAAAAAAAAATTACTGGCTACCTATCGGCATCACCGACACTAAGACAACGATCATAAAAACGATCGCTTAGCGACAGTGATGATAGGGCGTGAAAGGGTTACCTGGGGGGCGATCAGGGGGTTAAACCTTTATTAGATATTATATGGGGGTACCTGACGCTATAAAAACCTGCGGCGAACCTAAAAAAAATTACTGGCTACCGATCTGCATCACCGACGCTAAGACAGCGATCAGAAAAATGATCGCTTAGCGACAGTGGTGATAGGGGTGAAAGGGTTACCTGGGGGGCGATCAAGGGGGTTAAACCTTTATTAGGTAATATATCGGGGTACCTGACGCTATAAAAACCTGCGGCGAACCTAAAAAAAATTACTGGCTACCGATCTGCATCACCGACGCTAAGACAGCGATCAGAAAAATTATCGCTTAGTGACAGTGGTGATAGGGGGTGAAAGGGTTACCTGGGGGACGATCAAGGGGGTTAAACCTTTATTAGGTAATATATGGGGGTACCCGACGCTATAAAAACCTGCGGCGAACCTAAAAAAAATTACTGGCTACCGATCAGCATCACTGACGTTAAGACATCGATCAGAAAAATGATCGCTTAGCGACGGCGGTGCTAGGGGGTGAAAGGGTTACCTGGGGGGTGATCAAGGGGGTTAAACCTTTATTAGGTAATATATGGGGGTACCCGACGCTATAAAAACCTGCGGCGAACCTAAAAAAAATTACTGGCTACCGATCAGCATCGCCGACGCTAAGACATCGATCAGAAAAATTATCGCTTAGTGACAGTGGTGATAGGGGGTGAAAGGGTTACCTGGGGGGCAATCAAGGGGGTTAAACCTTTATTAGGTAATATATGGGGGTACCCGACGCTATAAAAACCTGCGGCGAACCTAAAAAAAATTACTGGCTACCGATCAGCATCACCGACGCTAAGACATCGATCAGAAAAAGGATCGCTTAGCGACGGCGGTGCTAGGGGGTGAAAGGGTTATCTGGGGGGTGATCAGGGGGTTAAACCTTTATTAGGGGGGGTTAGGGGGCTACACTGGACCTAAAACTAAATGTAGTGACACTTTTACAGTCACAAATGTCACTGATTGCAGTGATCACTAAATAAATGGTCACTGCAATCAGTGACACTGTGACTGGGGGCTGGGGGGTGATCTGGGGGGTGATCTGGGGGGGCCTGGGGGGGCGATTTATGTGCCTATGTGTCCTGGTGTCAGTGTGCTGTTTTGTGCACTAACCTGCATCTTCTCCTGTATGGCGCTCGGTATATGTGAGCGACGCAGGAGAGATGACATCACTTCCTCCTGCCTGTGTAAACAGTACACAGGCAGAGGAAGCTCTCTCATTCGCTGGGAGCGATCGAGAGGGGGGGGCCAGAATTGAACGGCCGTCCCCTCATGCCGGATCGCTCCCGAAGGTAAAACGACGACCCACTGTAAAGAAGGGGGGTCCGATCGGACCCCCCAACTATACAAAGGCAATCACGTATATGTACGTGATTCTGCCTGTCGGTGCCATTCTGCCGACGTATATTTACAGTGGGCGGTCGTTAAGTTGTTAAAAGTATATTTTGCATTTTAATATATATGTGTTGAAGCCACCAGCCTTCCAGGTACCCATGGGACGGGGATGTGTCATTAATAAACAAGGGGTTAGTGTAAGCAAGGAGTTAGTACCCCTTTAGAGAAACCCCTCCCCTGGGTGGGTACTGTGGGTGGCACTAGCCTATTTCTTTATATTCCAGGGTTGGAAGAACTTTAGGGCAGAGGTTGATAGGAAAATATTGCCTACAGGACACCACTAAATAGGTTATAGTCCAAGTGGAGTACGCCCTTTGAGGTAAACCAAGTGTAGGCCCCATCAGAAAACCCATCTAAAGAAACCTACAGCTGAGGAAAGTAGAAGTATTGGTCGACATCCCTGTGTTAAAATTGAGTTTGGACTGTACAGTATTGCTAATGTCAGGTGGAAGGAGGAAGAGGTGTACTTATGCACTGGGAAGAACTGTGCACTCTCTTCATGTTACAGTAAAGTGTTAAAAATTCTGATTGTGTGTACATTAATTTATTTCTTGAGTAGGTCAGGAGCATGTGAGTAACCAATATGGCATTCTACAGGTGTATGGTACCCCAACTCGTTGCTGTTGCAAAAGAAGGATGCAAGGCGATCTGGACCAGCATGACCATTGCCATCAGGGGCCTGCTTAAAGCTGATGGGAGATTCTAAACACTGGGGACTTCTGAGAAATGGTATGGAGCTGGACTTGAATGCATATTCCAAATATAATAGGGATTTTTATTTTTTGTGAAAGGTTAGTTTTGCCCTAATATGTTTTTATCAATGTTTGTGTCAAATTAGAAGCTTTATATCTGTAAAATATTTGGATATTTTCAGTGTCCTAAAGAAAACTTGGAGTAGGAAAGTATGGAAGCTGCCACTGCTGATCTTTTTTGAAAATACTAGTTTCCCGGCTGTCATGGTTATCCAGTGGTTTCAATTTACTCTGAGCCACTGAGAACATTTGCAGATTAGTAAGGTCATAGAAAACCTGGCACGTAGAATTTTCAAAAGCAAACCCGAACCTGCAGACTTTTGCCACGTACACACGCTCGGAATTTGTTGTCACTAATTCCGGCTGTGTATAGGCTCCATCGGACATTTGCTGTCGGAATTTCCGACAACAAAAATTTGAGAGCTGGTTCTCAAATTTTCCGACAACAAAACTTGTTGTCGGAAATTCCGAGCGTGTGTGCACAATTCCGACGCACAAAATTCCACGCATGCTCGGAATCAAGCAGAAGAGCCGCACTGGCTATTGAACTTCATTTTTCTCTACTCGTCACCGCGTTCTTGACGTTCGCAATTTCCGACAACATTTGTGTGACCGTGTGTATGCAAGACAAGTTTGAGCCAACATCCTTCGGAAAAAAATGCACGGTTTTGTTGTCGGAATGTCCGATCGTGTGTACGCGGCATTTGAGTTGCTCCTACTACAGGTTTCCTTTAAGCAGTATAATATTTTATTTAACTATAATATAGAAATGTAACACATCTTTGTATGATAGGCAGAGCTGAGATCCATAGGGATGGTTAGTTAATCCCTTCATTTGCAGACTAAACAATATTGCAGTTCATCTGGAACAAATATAGCGTTACTATATCCCACCCTTCCTATAGTTTGCAGCATAATCAGAGTTATTGACACAAAGGATGTAGTCATTTTCCCATTATTTGAACTTTCTGAAAACCATCTTATTGCATTGGGCTGGCTGTAAAACAAATTAATGGTCAGCAAGACAGCCAGGAATATCTGTATGTGGCATGAGATTCTTTTTATATAAACCCTAAGATCCCTTTCACACGAACGGACCGCTGTCAGTTTTTTAGGCGGACCTGAACGGACGCTCCGTGCACCTCTATGGTGCCACGGATGTCAGCGGTGACATGCCCGCTGACATCCGATCCGCTCCAATCCGCCAAAGTGTGATGGAGGAAAACCCTATTTTCCATCCGTCTGGCGGATCGGATCGGATCAAGGCGGACTCTACGGTCTGTCATTATCCGATCCCCCATAGAGGAGAGCGGCGCTCTGACAGGCCGGTCTCTGCACAGTGTGCAGAGACAAACCTGTCATCTGCCTGCTCAGCGGGGATCGACGCGGCGATCCCCACTGAGCAAATCGGAGCCCACACATGGACACGTCCGTGTGAAAGGGCCCTTAGATGTTTGGTAAGATTTGATTGCAGATGTGAGCGGTAAATAAACAGGATGGTAAAAATTTACATGGATACAAAATTGCCAACTCCATCCAAATATACAAAGGATGAATTTTTTATTTTTTTTTACAAATGTTTTTATTGGGTACAAAATAATGGTACAATACCATTATATCATGGAACAAGAAAAATACAATATATCAGAGTCATCATGGTTGCAATATGTAAAAAAATAATATAAAGGCAAAACACTGTCTTTCCAATGTCTAAACAACGGATTCATTTATTAACTGCTTGCTAAAAGACTTGTAAAGTAATACTTATACTTCAGTGTTATGCAAACCCTGCGATGGTACATGGCTGCATAGCAAAAAATGTGACAACACCTTTTAGAACTTGCAATTCTGTATACCAGGTGCTATTACCCCACCTCCTGTCTGCTTTGTGGATGGCTAATTAACATCAGTCAATTGCTAAGGGCATCCACTCGCCATTAGCTTACAGAACAGGCACGTGTATTGCCATTGCCCTTTGGCTGTTGAAATTGAAAAAAAGTCGGCGTCTGTTGATAAGTGGGCAGAAAGATGGCAAAGTGGTTAGGCCTTTTAATCTCCATTGTTGGCAGTGTTACCAACCTCCTGAAGTGAAATTTGCTGACAGGACGTCAAAATTTTACTGACAGCAACAATTTTTCTTTACTAACAAAATCATGAAATTTACTGACACAGCCAAATTTTCTACTGACACTTTCAGAAGGGAAATAAAATAACTGTTTTCAGTGCAAAACTGTGCAAATATCAATATTTAAGCTGCACACATGTAGCTAGTGCTATTAGCCATGTGTTTAAGATATAAAAAAAAGGCAAAAAACATATTTACATGGCTAATATAACCATATAACCCAGCACTGAGTTCCCCCTTACATCAAAGTCTGCAGGGTTCCACTTTAGGGCTCATACACACTGCATCTCAAAGAAGCTCATCGAAGCTGCTCCTACAGGCTCTGAGCTTTTTTGAGCTCTCATTTTTTATGCCTGGAAATTCCCCTCAATGTTAGCCAATGTGTCCATGCACACTATGGCATATTCAGGAGTTTACTGACATGAGCTTATAGGCAGAAAACCCCCCAACCAAACTTGTGTTTTCGAGAAAAGCTTTCGAGCAGAAAAGACCCCTAAACAGCCAAAAATGTGTGAGAAAAACACAAAAAAAGCACAAAAAAAAAATAAGCTGAGGGGAGGATTTTTTTTTCAAACGCTTATTTTTACAAAAGTTTAAAAATGAGCAATAAATCGCACAAAAGAACACAAAAAAGCAAAAGTTTCTTCAAGTTTTTAGGCAGAGAAATAAAAACTCAAATTAAAATCATATTTTTTTGGAGCTGCAGTGTGCATGAGCCCTTACAGTGCAAGGGAGAACTCTGCAGACTCTGATTTAAAAGGGAACCGCGCGGACCCTGATGTAAAGGAGAACTCTGAGGACTCTAACGTAAGGCGGAAAAGAAAAGAAAAGTTGCGCCATAGGGATAAGGTGCAAACAGTGATGCTAATGATCGGGGGGGGGGGGGCTTGGCTCTTTAAGGACAACGTACCTGTACGTTGATGTGCCCAGCCGCGTCATTCTGCCGACGTATATCGGCGTGAGGCGGTCCTTAAGTGGTTAAGGACCGCCGCACGACGATGTACGTCGACAGAATGGCACGGACAGGCATAAGGGCATACAGGTAAGTCCCCTTTAAGAACCTGTCAATAGGTGGCGCGCGCGCCGCCGGCGACACGTTGGCAACCCGGTCAGAAGCTCCATGACCGCGCCCGCGCGACCCGTGGACACGATCGCCGCCGGTGTCCCGCGATCGGGTCACAGAGCTGAAGAACGGGGAGAGGTAAGTGTAAACACACCTTTCCCCATTCTTTCTAGTGGCAGTGTCACTGATCGTCTGTTCCCTGTCATAGGGAATGACGATCAGTGACGTCACACGCCAAGCCGCGCCCCCTTCAGTTAGACTCACTCATTAGGTCACACTTAACCCCTACAGCGCCACCTAGAGGTTAAAAACTTCACTGCAAGTGTCATTTTCATAGTAATCAGTGCATTTTTATAGCACGGATCGCTGTAAAAATGACAATGGTCCCAAAAATGTGTCAAAAGTGTCTGATGTGTCCGCCATAATGCCGCAGTCACGATAAAAATCGTTGATCGCCGCCATTACTAGTAAAAAAAAAAATATTAATAAAAATGCCATAAAACGACCCCTTATTTTGTAGATACTATAACTTTTGCGCAAACCAATCAATAAATGCTTATTGTGATTTTTTTTACTAAAAATATGTAGAAGAATACGTATCGGCCTAAACTGAGAAAAAAAAAATTATATATTTTTTGGGGATATTTATTATAGCAAAAAGTAAAAAATATGTAATTTTTTTCAAAATTGTCGTTCTATTTTTGTTTATAGCGCAAAAAATAAAAACCACAAAGGTGATCAAATACCACCAAAAGAAAGTTCTATTTGTGAAAAAAAAAGGACGTCAATTTTGTTTGGGAGTCATGTCGCACGACCGCGCAATTGTCAGTTAAAGCGACACAGTGCCGAATCGCAAAAAGGGGCCTGGTCTTTAACCAGCCAAAATGGTCCGGGGCTGAAGTGGTTAATGGGCACTACCCGGCGAGAAAAAGGAGTTATTGATATAAGGAGGAAACTTTATATCAGTGTCCCCACTGATCTGATCTTAGTGTATTCATTCCCCCTTGGATCAGTGACCCCCCACCCCCGCAGACTCTGTGTGGCCACTGGAGACTGGAGCTTCCTGTCACTGACCTCCTCCATTGCTGGACAGTCAGGTGGCTTCTCTCATCACCACATCAGTGCCCCCCTCATTAGAGTTCCCTCCATCAGTGTCCTCACGTTTGATTCCTTTACTCCGTCCTTACTAAGGACTGTATGGGAGCTGGTCTGGGACTCAGTGGGCGGATATGCAACGTGGTTAGTGCAGTCCTGACTCAGTCTGAACAATCAGATACACCTGAAGTAGGGAGAGAGGTGGGGCACAGGAAGCAGCCAGGTCTGGAGGAGGAAGTTACCCCCCTACTGCTCTGATCACTTCCTCTCCTGTTCAAGATCCCCTTCCCCTGCAACTCCAATCCTCTTGTGCCAGCTTCCTCTCCTCACCCTCCCGCCAGCTGTCAGATGCTGCTGGTACGCAGGGGGATCGGTTTCAGGATGGGAAGCAGGGGGTTAGTAAACATGTCATGTTTATTGGCCCTATCCTTTCCTGAATGAACATAGTGAGTGGTCATTCATGTCTGAAGCATGGTAAACTATGTTGGGATGCAGCCGCTGTACGAACACACGTGTAGGTCCTAATTTGACAGGTGTGCAGGTACGGGGAGCAGCCCTAAATGCATACTGTCTGTATTAGGGAGCCGTACACCTGCATCCACATACCTGTCAAATTAGGACCCGCAGCTGTGTTTGTACAGCTGCTGCATCCCCACAGCGTAATATAGGATGCCTGCACATAGCTCAAGGCAGCTCCAGCCACATAAACAATGTGCTGTTTCACACTATACAGGCCACAGAGCTCATGTCAATGAGCCTCAAGACCTCATTCACACACACAGAGCTATATTTGTTAACTTAATACAGTTGTATATTTTAGATTTAACAAGAATTTTGTGAGTTATGTTATGTTTAATGATTTTAGTGTATTTTTATCAAAAATATCTTTTTTTTGGGGGGGGGAGGTTGCTTGCCAGGAAGGCCGTAAAAGGCCCCATGATTTCTAACAGCAGCCCTGCCCATGCCAATCACATTGGTTGGACAATAAAAGCCCTTGATTGGTTGCTATGGACGATAGATCTGCTTCTCCTTTCCTCCAGTTATTTTGTTTTTTTCATATCTCTGAGCCTATTATGGATTGCCTGTGTAATGTATACCAAGCAGAATATTCATTATCCAACTTGGATATGCTTCAGGTCTATCGCTGGGGATAGTTTACTAAAAGGCTTAAAGTTTCACGCTAGCTTAGTGCATTCGTGTTTACTTCTCTCAGTTTCCTACGCTGCCCACATTGAATACAAAATCCGCTTAATTACTGACCATCCCATGTTTATTGTGAATTTAGATTACTAAATAGGAGTATGGGTTCTATCACACAGAGTGTTTGATACTTAGTTTTCTTTTCAATATTCTTTATTGAATAGGTATATAGAATATAACAGCAAATACATATGAAGCGCTACCCCCAGTTAAGAGAGCCGCTGATATTGATTTGGGCCCTGTAGTGCACTGCTGTCAACCCCTGGCAATCGGCTCTAACCTCCCGTGGCACAGCTGGTGATAGAGGGATAGGACCGCGTGACCGCAACTGTTGGTGACGCAGTCCTATAACAAACATACACAGAATATACTTTAAAACTCCTATTAAAGTAAGCGGAACTGACACCAAATGTACTTTACCCAGATATTTTACTGAGGCTAATGGGCAAGTAATAAACAACAGTATAACAAGTTGCAGATCCCTGCAATAAACAGTAATAAAGATAAACAGAGTAATCAGAATAATTAAGTATTGCTATGCAACTCTAGCGCTGCCCTTTTACAGCTACTTCCCCTCATGGGTAGACTAACACCCAGCAATGTCTACCTATCCAGTCAGGCCTGACTGATCTAAATGGAAGTTCAGTGAAACAATATTCACTAGCAATCTTTTCGGTGGTGCACTTGAAGAACAACTTTGTAATCCCAACGAATAGTAAAGATAAAGTATCTGTCTTTAAACAGCTCTCACCACCTGGACAAGTCCAAGTCCCTTTCCTCCATCGATTCGTCTAGGAACAGGAATCCACCGACATCCAAGTCTTCAATCCTTCTGGTGTACTGCAGCAAGGAGGATTAGATGTCTCTAAGGCTCTGCTAGGCTGGCAGAGGGCTCTTTGGAAAGGAGCACACGGCCCAGGCTTCAGGCCTTGTGCACACAGCAGTTCAGCACAGACATCCTCTTGCTAGGAGAGGGGGGTCTAAAGAGGCCGACCAAAACTCCGCCTCCCCTTTATAAAGTCTGCCCCAGCAGTCTCTGTTCTGGAGCAATGCACCCTGGGTGCTGCAAGATGTACTGGGAGATGTAGTCTCTCTCTCCTCTGCTTTCACTTCCATAATGTCTCTTTACTTCCTCCCGACTCACCTCTCACCTGGAACTTCTTGTCTCTCTGCATTAAAGGGGAACACCCTGCTACACACTCCCCCCACTTGAACTCTTTGGTCCCCAAAGATAAACTTCAACAAATACTGTTTACCATTTTGGACAATGTCGAGCATGATGTTGGCATAGGGAATTCCCACCAAAACTTTGGGATGGAACTCTCTTGCCCACAGGTCACACTACCATGAGTGGCCTGCCTAAATGTGCCAGAGAGTGAGCTGGGGTTGCCCTCCACCAAATGGACGGTGGAAGGATCAGGTTGTTCAACACTTCTCCTAGCCGTTACAACAGAGTCCTCTGAGCTCATCCCCATTTGGGGGTAAGTTAGTTTCTTGGGAGGCCTGATGACTCTGCGAGCCCTCTGCTCTCTTGGTGCTTCTGACTCTGGCACCACAGGCTCTTCTTCAGGAGTAAGTTCAGGTAACATTGCTGGTTCTGGAACCTCTGATTCAGAAGTCAACTGACGTATGGAATCTCTAGAGTCCTCCTCTGCGCAAGTGTCAGGAACATCTTCCCAGTAATCAGCTGAGGGACTGAAGGGTATGAATTCAGTAGCCTCCGGATTCAGCGTTGCATCTGGGGTATCCCCTCCATTTGGGAGATCTATGGCGGACGTTCCCAGAGTCGAGGGAGGCCACAGCCAGTCCAGTTCTCCACTTTCTTCTGTACTCAATTGGGAGGCCTCCCCATCTTTGGCTCGAGAGGTCTGGGACCGAGTGTTCGGCCTAGGAATATCCAGGATAGAGGCCGGTTCAGGGGAGTCTCTCACGGGAGGTATTCTGACTGCCTCAGCAAGTGGGAGCAGGTGGTTCCGATGCCACGTCTTCAGTGGACCCACCTTTCCTTCTGGCTTTAGTTTGTAGACAGGCAAACCGGGCAACTTCCTACAGACAACATAGGGCTCAGATCTCCACCTGTCGGCAAGCTTGTGTTTTCCAGGGACCCCCAGATTGCGTAGCAGTACTCGGTCCCCGGGCTGCAGATCTTGCACTCGAACCTTCAGATCAAAATTTCTCTTGTTGCGGGCCCCCCTTTGATCCGAAGCCGCCTGGGCTTGTTCATAGGCCACCTGCAAGCTACGTCTAAGTCTGTCCACGTATCCCTTGTGGGATGTAGCTGAGGTATTGTCTATAGAAGTGCCAAAGGCCAGGTCCACAGGTAGCCTTGCTTCTCTCCCAAACATAAGTCGATAAGGGGAGTAGCCAGTGGCGTCACTTGTGGTACAGTTATAGGCATGTACTAGGGCTGATATGTGCTGACTCCAGTGTTGCTTCTTCTCTGTTTCTAAGGTTCCCAACATGTTGAGCAGGGTCCGGTTAAATCTCTCCGGCAGAGCATCTCCTTGTGGGTGGTAAGGCGTGGTTCTGGTCTTCTTTATTCCTAATGAATCCAAAAGTCTTCGGATCAACCGACTCTCAAAGTCCCTTCCTTGATCTGAGTGGAGTCTCTGTGGTAGTCCGTAATGGACAAAATACTTCTCCATAAGTATCTTGGCCACGGTGGATGCCTTCTGGTCTTTGGTTGGGAAAGCTTGAGCATAGCGGGTGAAATGGTCGGTTATTACCAGAACATTCCCCAATCCACTCAGGTCGGGTTCGAGGCAGAAAAAGTCAATGCATACCAGATCCATTGGGCCTTGACTCTGTAAATGGCCCATTGGGGCAGCTTGATGGGGTAGGGTCTTTCTCTGAATGCATCGTGCACAGGAATGGCAATACTCCTCTACTTCTGCCCTCATGCAGGGCCAATAGAACCGATTTCTGACAAGCTGGAATGTCCTTTCTGCCCCTAGGTGACCATGATGGTCATGCAGGGCAATTAGTACAGTCTCTCGGTGCTTCTCTGGAAGAAATAACTGCCACTTATCTTCTGAGTCATCAGAGGGGCCCCTTCGGTAGACCACTCCCTGATGTACCTGTAGCCTGTCCAATTCCTTCCTCAACAGGCGAGCCTCCTTTGAGGGGTGATGTAGGAATTTGTTGGGATCCTGATTCTCCAGGGCTTCGAGGACCAATCTCCCCATGGGGTCTTCCAATTGGTCACACCTCAACTCCTTCTTGGACAGTCTCGGTAGGTTGTCTTCCTCCAGTTGAGTTACCCCACAATAGTGTTTGGGGACTCCTACCATGGTAACCCCTATTTCTTCTGCTCTGGAGCCTCCTCTGGCTTGGAATTCAGCCCCTTGACAAAGGGCCCGCACCCCGTCCGGTGCCACTTGGGTCCAATCTTCCCAGTCATTTGTCGTGGCATGAGACCTCCGGGACAGGGCATCTGCATCCCTATTTCCGGCTCCTGGTCTGTACTTCAGACTGAAGTTGAATCCAGACAATGCGGCCAACCACCTGTGTCCGGTGGCATCTAGTTTCGCGGTGGTGAAGAGGTAGGTCAGGGGGTTGTTGTCTGTCTTCACAGTAAACTCTGCCCCATACAAGTAGTCTTTTAGCTTGTCTACTACCGCCCATTTGAGGGCCAGGAATTCCAGCTTATGAGTGGGGTAATTCTTTTCTGAGGGGGTCAGGCTCCTGCTCACATAGGCCACTGGTCGCAGTTGTCCTTCATGTTCTTGGTAGAGTACACCACCTAGACCCTCATGGCTGGCATCCACATGTAATTCATAAGGTCTGGTAGGGTCGGCGTAGGCCAGGACTGGGGCAGTGGTTAAGCTCCTCTTCAGAGCATGAAAGGCCTCTTCACACCTTGGGTTCCACTGATCTTGAACTGACTCACCAGGCCTCCTGGGCCCTGAGTCATCCTCTTCCCCTTCTGCCTTTAGCAATTCATTCAACGGGCGGGCAATCCGAGCAAACCCCTCCACAAACCTCCTATAATAGGAGCAGAACCCCAGGAAGGATCTGAGCTCTGTTACTGTGGTGGGTCGTGGCCAGGAAGTGACTGCTTCCAACTTCTCAGGATCTGTGGCCACCCCTTCTTCAGACACTATGTGCCCCAGATAGTTCACAGAAGACTGGTAGAACCGACACTTCTCGGGGGAAAGCTTAAGTCCCTCTTCGCTGAGTCTTCTCAATACTTTCTCCAACCTGGCTTCATGTTCTTCCAAGGTTCTTCCAAAGACAATGACATCGTCCAAGTACACAAGGACTTCTATAAGATTCATGTCTCCAACAGTCTTCTCCATAAGGCGTTGAAAGGTAGCAGGAGCTCCAGACAGACCCTGAGGCATCCTATTGAATTCGAAGAATCCCACCGGGGTTATGAAGGCTGTCTTCTCCCTGTCTTCTGGGTGCATAGGGATTTGATAGTACCCACTCTTGAGGTCCATCACACTGAACCATTTGGCTCCAGACAAACTTTGTAGGGCATCTTCTATCCTTGGCGTGGTGTATTGGTCAGGGATGGTTCTCCTGTTGAGAGTCCTGTAATCGATACAAAGCCTCAACGACCCATTCTTCTTTCTGACCACCACAATTGGGGAGGCATAGGGACTTCTAGACTCCCGGATCACACCAGTCTTCTTTAGTTCTACAAGTTGTTCCCTCAGATCCTCCAGATCTGCCAGGGGGACCCGCCTGACCCTCTCTCGGAAGGGCTTATCTTCTTGGAGGCGGATCCGATGGGTGGCACTTCTTGCACACCCCACATCGAATTCATCTTCGGAAAAGATCTTCTCCCACCTGGACAGCTGGGCCTTGGCTCTTTCTTTCCAAGCCCTGGGTAGGTTCGGGTTTTCCACGGACAGTTTCTCCCAAACATCTCCTCCGTCACCCGTCCCCTTGACTTCGGACCAAGTGACCGGGGCAGCAGGGCTCACCTGACCAAGCAACACTCTGGCAGGGATCTCCATGGGTCCTCCCGTAGTGTTCCTAACACTCACCGGAACTCTGCCATGGGCCTTCTTCAGGGCCTTGAACGGAATCACTTCTGGTATCACTTCCAGGCCTGAGGACTCTTCCCTTGGGTCTGATTCCAGCATGACAAAGGGGCCAGGTTGTTCCCACGAAAGCTTCACAGTGGCCCTAAGACAGGTTACTTCTCCGGGCTGTAGCACTACTCCTTCTCTGCCAAGTCTCCACACCTTCCCTATCCCCTCTCCCGGGGTCTTCTGCTCTAAGACCAGTCGTTGGTAGGCCGTCTTTAGCATGGGATGGATTTTGGTGGCTGAATGGTTTCTCTCTTTCACTAGAGGGGTCAGGAGTCTCCTGACTAGATCCGTGTTTGTCCCAATGATCAGGGAAATCTTGCTGGCTCCAGGCGGCTGGGGACACACAACTGCCAGGGTGTCAAACACTTCAGCCTTCCCAGCCACGGATGGGTCGAAAGTCATCTTTATGGGCAGGTACCCATCATAAGGGAAACTCTGGGTTCCAAGTCCCCATATCTCCAGCTCTTCTATCTTCTGGATAGGCAGATGACTCAAGTGCCTATCATAGAAGTCCCGGTATAGTAAAGTCACCTGTGCTCCGGTGTCCAAAAGAGCTTTAGTATAGACTCCTTCCACTTGAATGGGCACAGTAGGAGACGGGCCCACCAGTTCCTTTGGGTATGGCCGGACTGGGGTCACCTCTTTTTTTTGGCTTTCGACCCTTGCCCTGCTCCTTTTGGACTTAAATTTTTCCTGAGCCTGGCATGCATTGACTTTCTCCCTCTCAATGGGGGCACAAACCCGCTGAGGGATGTTATTGTTCCTTTTAGGTGGATGTTCCTTCTTTGGGGTGCTGTACTCCAATGAGGGGTCTTGCCCCCTCCCTCTGGGGTACATCTTGGTGGGGGTGTACTATACCTCCTCCTAGGAGTTTTGTCTCCTCTATTCTTGGCCTTTTTTTTTAGTTTGGAGCGCACTGAAGATGATGGGCACCCGGTTGACTCCTTCACCGGGGCCCTTTGGAGTTTCCCGCCGGCTTGCAATTATCTGTTCTCTTCTTCTTTGGGCTGGAGCATACGTTTGCAAAGTGGCCACTCCCTCCGCAGTTATAGCAAATCACCTCTTCTCGGTCCTGTAGGGAGGCCGGTGCTGAGGTGTTCGGGAACAACTCCTTTCTTGGGCTTGGTTTCTCTCGTCTTCTCTGATCTTTCTCCATCAAAGAGGTCAGCATCTCCAACACTTGGGCCATTTGCGATTTCAGAGTGTCAACCTCCGCTTCTCTTTCTGGGCTCTTGACCGAATGTACCAACACTGGTACAGGTGTGACATTCGCCTTGGCCACCTGCTGATCTTCCTCCAGCGCCTCTTCGTCCCTAATAATTTTTATTAGATCAGAGTAGGTTAGTGACATTCCTCCTCCTGAGGTTTTCAGGTGCAGCCAGACCGGGTATGAGCGCCGCGCTCCCCTCATGATCTGCTTCATGCGTGCTTCATCTGCATCTTTGGGCAGCATTCCCTTCTTCAGTACAATCTTGCATAACTGCCTGTTCAGCCTTCTAACATATTCTGACAGTTTCTCATTCGGCTGCTGGAGAGTGTGTTCAATTTGATAAATCATCTCTGACACCTTCTCCAGCTGACCAAACTCTTCCTGCAGCATGGCCAGGCAATCTTGAGCTGTACAGTTTTCATTTCCAAACCGGAAGCTCTTCACCGATTCTGCCGCGGCACCTTTCAGACTTTCTAAGACTCGCTGTCTCTTCTGTGCCTCAGGCACCTCCCATGCTTCTACTGCCTGCAATGCCTGTTCCACCCAAGTGTCAAAATCTTCCTCCCCGCAGGGACGGGGAGCTTCCCTGAGAAGGTGCTAAGCTTCCGGTAACCGGCCTCCACATGCACCGTACTGCTTTTCTGGCACTTAATTACAAGGTCTCCTAGAGCATTCAACAATTCAGGCCCTATAGCGGCCAGCGGTGATCCCGGGCTTAATAGTTCCTTAAGCTTTTCTGCTTTAGGGGATAGTGGTGGAGATAATTGTGGGAGTGATGGCTTTGGTGTCTGAAACCATTCTTCCTTCACTGGCAGCGTATGTATCAAGTGATAGATCTGATTATCTATGGCTTGTATACTCTGACTTTTAAAATGCTCTGGGATTTCGTTTTTCCATTCTACCAGTGCGTATGTAAACGAGATCACTGGATCTGGCCTAAAATCCATCACCCATGCTTTGTGGCTCGGAGACAGTAACAATACGAGCTGTTTTATCTCCTCTTCCTTCCATCTTTCCCCCGGGAGTACAATGACTACCGCCGCGGTTGGATCGGCGCCAATCGCTGCGCACCACTGTGACATTGCCAGCGGGTCCATGCTGGTACTTCTGACCGGCTTGATTGCAGCGTGCAACGTACAAGGATCCCGGACTCGAGCCCCCACGTGAAGCGCTACCCCCAGTTAAGAGAGCCGCTGATATTGATTTGGGCCCTGTAGTGCACTGCTGTCAACCCCTGGCAATCGGCTCTAACCTCCCGTGGCACAGCTGGTGATAGAGGGATAGGACCGCGTGACCACAACTGTTGGTGACGCAGTCCTATAACAAACATACACAGAATATACTTTAAAACTCCTATTAAAGTAAGCGGAACTGACACCAAATGTACTTTACCCAGATATTTTACTGAGGCTAATGGGCAAGTAATAAACAACAGTATAACAAGTTGCAGATCCCTGCAATAAACAGTAATAAAGATAAACAGAGTAATCAGAATAATTAAGTATTGCTATGCAACTCTAGCGCTGCCCTTTTACAGCTACTTCCCCTCATGGGTAGACTAACACCCAGCAATGTCTACCTATGCAGTCAGGCCTGACTGATCTAAATGGAAGTTCAGTGAAACAATATTCACTAGCAATCTTTTCGGTGGTGCACTTGAAGAACAACTTTGTAATCCCAACGAATAGTAAAGATAAAGTATCTGTCTTTAAACAGCTCTCACCACCTGGACAAGTCCAAGTCCCTTTCCTCCATCGATTCGTCTAGGAACAGGAATCCACCGACATCCAAGTCTTCAATCCTTCTGGTGTACTGCAGCAAGGAGGATTAGATGTCTCTAAGGCTCTGCTAGGCTGGCAGAGGGCTCTTTGGAAAGGAGCACACGGCCCAGGCTTCAGGCCTTGTGCACACAGCAGTTCAGCACAGACATCCTCTTGCTAGGAGAGGGGGGTCTAAAGAGGCCGACCAAAACTCCGCCTCCCCTTTATAAAGTCTGCCCCAGCAGTCTCTGTTCTGGAGCAATGCACCCTGGGTGCTGCAAGATGTACTGGGAGATGTAGTCTCTCTCTCCTCTGCTTTCACTTCCATAATGTCTCTTTACTTCCTCCCGACTCACCTCTCACCTGGAACTTCTTGTCTCTCTGCATTAAAGGGGAACACCCTGCTACACATATGAAGTAAAAAATAATTGAGTTAAAGGCCTACATGGCCCAAAATAACAAATAGCATATAACATATATTTGAGGAAGGCAGGTAAGTTGCATTTAGTACACATAAATCTATAAATTCCTGTAGTTAGATGCTTTGAGCCCTCTAAATTGGTATCTTTCCGGTTCAATTTGGGGCCTTGGACCATATCTCTATTGTCAACTGGAGTCGTTATATTGACAATATCTTCATTGTGTGGGTAGGCACTCCGGAATTGTTGTTGTCATGCCTAGATGCTATGAATGACAACTCTTACAATTTAAAATTTACCATGACCTACAGTGACGTGTCTATCAACTTTTTAGACATCACTATACTGAAGGACACGAATGGTAAATTATCAAGTGCTTTGTATCGCAAAGATACGGCGTGCAATTCCATACTTCATGCTGAAAGTGCACACCCGGCACCTCTTGTGAGATCAATACCATTTGGGCAATATTTGCGACTACGCAGGAACTGCACAAGTGATGCTATCTTTCAGAGAGAGGCAAATGCCTTAAGAGATCGCCTTCTGATACGAGGATATTCCCTCAGTAGTCTCAAAAAATCATTCAGAAGGGCTACTCTTAAATCTAGAGACCAACTTTTGACAAAAAAAGAACCGATCAATAGGCTCGATAAATCTTATCCAAATGATGTACGTATCATTAGAGATGTACAGAACTATTCGCCGGCGAACAGTTCCCGGCGAACATAGCTTGTTCGCGTTCGCCGCGGCCGGCGAACATATGCGATGTTCGATCCGCCCCCTATTCATTATCATTGAGCAAACTTTGACCCTGTACCTCACAGTCAGCAGACACATTCCAGCCAATCAGCAGCATACCCTCCCTCCCAGACCCTCCCACCTCCTGGACAGCATCCATTTTAGATTCATTCTCAAGCTGCAGTCTTAGCGAGAGGAGGGACAGTTTAGCTGCTGCTTATTTTATAGGGAAAGCTAGGCTAGGCAAGTGTATTCAGTGTTCACTCCACTCCTGAAAGACTCATCTGATCTCTGCTGTAAGCACAGCGTCCTGACAGCACCCCAAAAAGCCCTTTTTAGGGCTGGTAAAACACCAGTCTGCTTTTTTTTTTTTCCTGGACAGCATCTATTTTAGATTCAGTCTGTACTTAAGCTGCAGTGTTAGCCAGAGGAGGGACAGTTTAGCTGCTGCTGATTTTATAGGGAAAGCTATAGGCAAGTGTATTCAGTGTTCACTCCACTCCTGAAAGACTCATCTGATCTCTGCTGTAAGCACAGCGTCCTGACAGCACCCCAAAAAGCCCTTTTTAGGGCTGGTAAAACACCAGTCTGCTTTTTTGTTTTTTCCTGGACAGCATCTATTTTAGATTCAGTCTGTACTTAAGCTGCAGTGTTAGCCAGAGGAGGGACAGTTTAGCTGCTGCTGATGTTATAGGGAAAGCTATAGGCAAGTGTATTCAGTGTTGACTCCACTCCTGAAAGACTCATCTGATCTCTGCTGTAAGCACAGCGTCCTGACAGCACCCCAAAAAGCCCTTTTTAGGGCTGGTAAAACACCAGTCTGCTTTTTTGTTTTTTCCTGGACAGCATCTATTTTAGATTCAGTCTGTACTTAAGCTGCAGTGTTAGCCAGAGGAGGGACAGTTTAGCTGCTGCTGATTTTATAGGGAAAGCTAGGCTAGGCCAGTGTATTCAGTGTTCACTCCACTCCTGAAAGACTCATCTGATCTCTGCTGTAAGCACAGCGTCCTGACAGCACCCCAAAAAGCCCTTTTTAGGGCTGGTAAAACACCAGTCTGCTTTTTTGTTTTTTCCTGGACAGCATCTATTTTAGATTCAGTCTGTACTTAAGCTGCAGTGTTAGCCAGAGGAGGGACAGTTTAGCTGTTGCTGATTTTATAGGGAAAGCTATAGGCAAGTGTATTCAGTGTTCACTCCACTCCTGAAAGACTCATCTGATCTCTGCTGTAAGCACAGCGTCCTGACAGCACCCCAAAAAGCCCTTTTTAGGGCTGGTAAAACACCAGTCTGCTTTTTTTTTTTTTCCTGGACAGCATCTATTTTAGATTCAGTCTGTACTTAAGCTGCAGTGTTAGCCAGAGGAGGGACAGTTTAGCTGCTGCTGATTTTATAGGGAAAGCTATAGGCAAGTGTATTCAGTGTTCACTCCACTCCTGAAAGACTCATCTGATCTCTGCTGTAAGCACAGCGTCCTGACAGCACCCCAAAAAGCCCTTTTTAGGGCTGGTAAAACACCAGTCTGCTTTTTTTTTTTCCTGGACAGCATCTATTTTAGATTCAGTCTGTACTTAAGCTGCAGTGTTAGCCAGAGGAGGGACAGTTTAGCTGCTGCTGATTTTATAGGGAAAGCTATAGGCAAGTGTATTCAGTGTTCACTCCACTCCTGAAAGACTCATCTGATCTCTGCTGTAAGCACAGCGTCCTGACAGCACCCCAAAAAGCCCTTTTTAGGGCTGGTAAAACACCAGTCTGCTTTTTTGTTTTTTCCTGGACAGCATCTATTTTAGATTCAGTCTGAACTTAAGCTGCAGTGTTAGCCAGAGGAGGGACAGTTTAGCTGCTGCTGATTTTATAGGGAAAGCTAGGCTAGGCCAGTGTATTCAGTGTTCACTCCACTCCTGAAAGACTCATCTGATCTCTGCTGTAAGCACAGCGTCCTGACAGCACCCCAAAAAGCCCTTTTTAGGGCTGGTAAAACACCAGTCTGCTTTTTTGTTTTTTCCTGGACAGCATCTATTTTAGATTCAGTCTGTACTTAAGCTGCAGTGTTAGCCAGAGGAGGGACAGTTTAGCTGCTGCTGATTTTATAGGGAAAGCTAGGCTAGGCCAGTGTATTCAGTGTTCACTCCACTCCTGAAAGACTCATCTGATCTGTGCTGTAAGCACAGCGTCCTGACAGCACCCCAAAAAGCCCTTTTTAGGGCTGGTAAAACACCAGTCTGCTTGTTTTTTTTTCTGGACAGCATCTATTTTAGATTCAGTCTGAACTTAAGCTACAGTGTTAGCCAGAGGAGGCACAGTTTAGCTGCTGCTGATTTTATAGGGAAAGCTATAGGCAAGTGTATTCAGTGTTCACTCCACTCCTGAAAGACTCATCTGATCTCTGCTGTAAGCACAGCATCCTGACAGCACCCCAAAAAGCCCTTTTTAGGGCCGGTAAAACACCAGTCTGCTTCTTTTTTTTTTTCCTGGACAGCATCTATTTTAGATTCAGTCTGTACTTAAGCTGCAGTGTTAGCCAGAGGAGGGACAGTTTAGCTGCTGCTGATTTTATAGGGAAAGCTATAGGCAAGTGTATTCAGTGTTCACTCCACTCCTGAAAGACTCATCTGATCTCTGCTGTAAGCACAGCGTCCTGACAGCACCCCAAAAAGCCCTTTTTAGGGCTGGTAAAACACCAGTCTGCTTGTTTTTTTTCCCCGGCACAGTAGCTTACATAAAAAAAAACCACAACAGTTTTGACTGCAGTAGATGAGCAGTCAGTTGCCTGCCAGCGTGTGTGTCAGACCTACAGTGTCTACTGTGCCAACTTCTGCCAGTGCACAGTGCCACTCATATCTGGTGTCACAGTAGCTTGCACGCATAGTACAACTAAACTAATCTAAAAAAAATGACAGGCAGAGGCAGGCCACCCCGCAGGGGCTGTCGTGGTCGTGGTGCTGTGATTCCCTTTGGCCCAAGAATAATGCCCAGTGTTCAGGGGCCACGTACCCTGAACTCGAAAAGTTCTGAGGACATAGTTGACTGGCTAACACAGGACAGCCAATCTTCTACAGCTTCCGCTCGGAACCTTGACGCACCATCCTTCTCCAGCTCAGCTTTGGGCACCTCTCAAGTTCCCACTCGCCCGCCTGCCGCCACCACCAACACTAGCACCACAGTTGCTTCACTTGATCTGTCAGAGGAGTTATTTACACATGAGTTGGAAGAAATGAGTGATGCGCAAACATTATTGCCAGAGGATGTAGATAAAAGGGATATGTCTCAGTCAGGCAGCATTACACACATGGATGTACGGTGTGATGATGATGATGTTGTACCCGCTGCTGCTTCCTTTGCTGAGTTGTCAGATACAAGTGAAGCGGTTGATGATGACGATGTGGATGTCACGTGGGTGCCCGCACGAAGAGAAGAAGAACAGGGGGAAAGTTCAGATGGGGAGACAGAGAGGAGGAGGAGACGAGTTGGAAGGAGGGGTAGGTCGTCGCAAGGAGCTAGTGGCACAGTCAGACAGCATGTATCGGCACCCGGGGTCAGCCAGACAGCACGCCAATCAACGCATGCTGTTGCCACCACCAGAATGCCGCCATTGCAAAGCTCAGCAGTGTGGCATTTTTTTTGTGTGTCTGCCTCTGATAACAGCGATGCCATTTGCAACCTGTGCCAAAAGAAACTGAGTCGTGGGAAATCCAACACCCACCTAGGTACAACTGCTTTGCGAAGGCACATGATCTCACATCACAAACGCCTATGGGATCAACACATGATGACGAGTACAAGCAGCACACAAGCTCAAAGCCACCATCCTCCTCCTGGTCCAGCATCTTCAGCCACGTCAACCACTGCTGTCCTCCTTGCCCCCTCTCAACCATCTGACACTACGTCTCTCGCCTTGAGCAGTTCCTGCTCATCTGCCCACAGTCAGGTGTCTGTCAAGGACATGTTTGAGCGTAAGAAGCCAATGTCACAGAGTCACCCCCTTGCCCGGCGTCTGACAGCTGGCTTGTCGGAACTCTTAGCCCGCCAGCTTTTACCATACAAGCTGGTGGAGTCTGAGGCCTTCAAAAAATTTGTAGCTATTGGGACACCGCAGTGGAAGGTACCCGGCCGAAATTTCTTTTCACAAAAGGCAATCCCCAACCTGTACTCTATTGTGCAAAAGGAAGTCATGGCATGTCTGGCACACAGTGTTGGGGCAAGGGTCCATCTGACCACTGATACCTGGTCTGCAAAGCACGGTCAGGGCAGGTATATCACCTACACTGCTCATTGGGTAAACCTGCTGACGGCTGCCAAGCATGTAATGCGTGGCTCTGCAGAGGAGTTGGTGGTGACACCACCACGACTTGCAGGCAGGCCTGCTGTCACCTCCTCTACTCCTCCTACTCCATCCTCTTCGATAACCTCCTCGGCTGAGTCCTCTTCTACTGCTGCGTCTTGCTCCACATCAACAGCACCCCCCCAGCTCCCCAGGGGCTATTCCACATCCCGGATACGACAGTGTCACGCTGTCTTGGGGTTGACTTGCCTGAAAGCAGAGAGTCACACCGGACCAGCACTCCTGTCCGCCCTGAACGCACAGGTGGATCAGTGGCTGACTCCGCACCAACTGGAGATCGGCAAAGTGGTGTGTGACAACGGAAGCAATTTGTTGGCGGCATTGAATTTGGGCAAGTTGACACATGTGCCGTGCATGGCACATGTGTTAAATCTGATTGTACAACGCTTTGTGCATAAGTACCCAGACTTACAGGATGTCCTCAAGCAGGCCAGGAAGGTGTGTGGCCATTTCAGGCGTTCCTACACAGCCATGGCGCACTTTTCAGATATCCAGCGGCGAAACAACATGCCAGTGAGGCGCTTGATTTGCGACAGCCCGACACGTTGGAATTCAACACTCCTAATGTTCGACCACCTGCTCCAACAAGAAAAAGCCGTCAACGAGTATTTGTATGACCGGGGTGCTAGGACAGCCTCTGCGCAGCTGGGAATTTTTTTGCCACGTTACTGGACGCTCATGCGCAATGCCTGTAGGCTCATGCGTCCTTTTGAGGAGGTGACAAATCTAGTCAGTCGCACTGAAGGCACCATCAGCGACATCATCCCATTTGTTTTCTTCCTGGAGCGTGCCCTGCGAAGAGTGCTGGATCAGGCCGTAGATGAGCGTGAAGAGGAAGAGTTGTGGTCACCATCACCACCACCAGAAACAGCCTTATCAGCATCGCTTGCTGGACCTGCGGCAACGCTGGAAGAGGAGTCTGAGGAAGAAGAGTCAGAGGAGGAATGTGGCTTTGAGGAGGAAGACCAACCACAGCAGGCATCCCAGGGTGCTCGTTGTCACCTATCTGGTACCCGTGGTGTTGTACGTGGCTGGGGGGAAGAACAGACCTTCAGTGAGATCAGTGAGGATGAGGAACAGGACATGAGTAGCTCGGCATCCAACCTTGTGCAAATAGGGTCTTTCATGCTGTCGTGCCTGTTGAGGGACCCTCGTATAAAAAGGCTGAAGGAGAACGACCTGTATTGGGTGGCCACGCTACTAGACCCCCGGTATAAGCAGAAAGTGCCAGAAATGTTACCGAATTACAGGAAGACGGAAAGGATGCAGCAGTTCCAAAATAAATTAAAAAGTATGCTTTACACAGCGTATAAGGGTGATGTCACAGCACAACGGGAATCTAACAGGGGAAGAGGTGAAAGTAATCCTCCTCCTACCACGACCATGCCGGCAAGGACAGGACGCTTTACAGACGTATTGTTGATGGAGGACATGCAGAGCTTTTTAAGTCCTACGCATCGCCACAGCTCTTCGGGGTCCACCCTCAGAGAACGACTCGACCGACAGGTAGCAGACTACCTCGCCTTAACTGCAGATATCGACACTCTGAGGAGCGATGAACCCCTTGACTACTGGGTGTGCAGGCTTGACCTGTGGCCTGAGCTATCCCAATTTGCGATAGAACATCTGGCCTGCCCCGCTTCAAGTGTCCTTTCAGAAAGGACCTTCAGTGCAGCAGGAGGTATTGTCACTGAGAAGAGAAGTCGCCTAGGTCAAAAAAGTCTAGATTACCTCACCTTTATTAAGATGAATGAGGCATGGATCCCGAAGGGACTGACAGTGGGCGATACATTTGACTAAAAAAGGCCTGATGAGATGAGCTGCCTTGGGCTAAAAATGGTCCACAAGCCGCAATGTTTTAGGGCACTTTCTGCCTGAAAAACATATTTTTTTCTGGCCGCTGCTACAGCAGCGGCTGCAACAATACCTAATTTTACAGGCATGTGTACATGCCTAATTTTTCTGGCCTCTGGTGCTGCACTGTGGCTGCAAAAAAAACAAACAAAAAAACACATACCTGTGTCAATTCCCCTTCGTGATCGTTACCTTGTTGTGGTGAAGGGGCTTGCGTATCACAATGAAGCGACCACCTCTATGAGTGTGTTGGCAATGGCGTTGTTGGCACACCCCAGATGGTAAGGTCGTTGCTTCATTGTGAACAGACCAAAAGCGATCGGCTTGATAATTTTGCATAGAAAAAACATAAATTTTCTTTGTGATCATCTAAGGTGATCATTAAAGCCTTGCGGTTGTGCAAATGGACTGTTTGCAGTTGTTTGCGGTGTGTTAAACGGGGAGTTTGGTCTGTCCGAGTTTGGTCTGTCACTGTGAAGCGGGCGTAACCCTTACACTACCTGATCGATACAACATCATACCTGATGTTTTAAAGCACGTTATTCCAAACACATTAGGAATGTTAGGTGATTTATGCCCTTTATGGATTAAAACCCGACTCTGCGTCAACTACGTAATTTTCCATGGGAGTTTTGCCATGGATCCCCCTCCGGCATACCACAGTCCAGGTGTTAGTCCCCTTGAAACAACTTTTCCATCACTATTGTGGCCAGAAAGAGTCCCTGTGGGTTTTAAAATTCGCCTGCCTATTGAAGTCTATGGCGGTTCGCCCGTTCGCGAACATTTGCGGCAGTTCGCGTTCGCCGTTCGCTAACGGAAAATTTTATGTTCGCGACATCACTACGTATCATTACCAAATTCAACAAACAGAGTGATCAGATTAGGAGGATTATTTCCAAATATTGGCATCTTTTAAAAATTGATCCATCATTGGCTCCATTTGTGCCAGCTAAACCTCTAATCACCTACCGTAGAGCAAATTCAATAAGGGACAATTTAATACAGAGTGAGTACACAGGTGAATTCCGTGTTGATCCTTGTAGGCGACCAGGTACATATCGATGTGGCGGCTGCAATTTATGTCAGTATATGAATATTGACAACAAAGCAATACTACCCAATGGAAAAGTCTTCAAGGTAATTCACTTTGCCAACTGCAAAACGGAAGGAGTTGTATATTTGCTCTCATGCCAATGTGGTTCTTTCTACATTGGCAAAACCAAACAGCCATTCTTTAAAAGAGCGGCTAGACACATCACCTGTATGAAAAAATGTGACCCAGATCTCCCCCTAGGACGGCATATTAGAGATATTCATAACAGTAAAATTCCAAGAATAAAATTTTTAATCTTGGATAGGATCCATCCAAATAATAGAGGAGGAGACTGGAATAGAACTCTCTTGCAGAGAGAAACAAAATGGATTTTTACTCTGAATGCTACCCTGCCACCCGGGTTAAATGAACATATTAGTTATCGCCCCTTTTTGGAGGGTTTCTCCTCTGGTGGTTGGGAAGAATAGAAGAGAGTATATATTCATCATTATTATGATTATTGCTATACATCAAAGTTTTGAGCATGTTTAGTATGATATATGTTATATGGTATTTTTTCGTTATTCTATGCGTTATAGGTTGATGTGTGTCTTTTGTGTTGGGCCTGCGGGGTCCATTGCTTTCTGCACGACGCACGTAGGGGGTTAATTGTCTGGATGACCAATTCATTTTGGCCTCTTGTTACAATTTTTTTCCCCCTTTTTTGATGCAAAATAATTTCTTTTTTGCACACATGCGTCGGCGCTAATTATCTGCCGATTGCTGTCGTATTGAGACCGCGCTTGGCATTTAATGTGCGGGAGGTCCCTCTTTAGGTGACATGACCCTGTGCTTGTTTTAAGGGATTACTTTTCCCACCTATTCTTTTTGTTTTATTTGATTATGACAGTTTTAGATCTGAGGCTCTATAGATGGAATACACCATCTGCGTCCTGTTGCAGTCTCTGGACGTTGACCGTGTTAGGTGTTTCCGGTGTCGGCGTTTCTATGCGGACATACACTTCCGCTCGCGGCTCTTTTGGTTTCGCTTTAGAGTGTTTTACACTCAAGCGACGCCATGCGTATTGACGTCACCACACGCCGGCTTCCTGCGCCGTCCGCTCACACAGCTGTGGCGGCTTATTAAGACGCCATTTAAAGCCCATCTCATCAAACGGAGATTTGCACGGGCACAGGACACGGTACCAGTTTACAGTCTGGAGGAGCTACACAGGTATATACTCTCATTCATATGGTTAGACTCTTTTAGGTATTTAGGACATCACTATCCTCTTATTTAAGTGGTTGCTAATGGTGCTTATTTGCACCTTTACCCTCCTTTTTGTTTCTCTTTCTTTTTACAGTATTTCCCTCAACAATTAGAAGATAGCCACACTTCATACAATTCACTCTACTGCCAGAGGAATGCATAATTTATGCAATCTCTCAGATATGAGAGAGATTCTTTCTTGAATTGATAGGAGTTGCTGTTTTTCTTCTTGTCTACTCGAAATGAAGGTTTACTGGTAGGTCTTTGAGGATAATTTGTTACATCTTTTACTTGGCTTAAGCTCCAATAAATGAGGATATTAATTAATACTAAGGGCTGTCTATATATGTTTTGCAGAAACCTAGACTCTTTATTTAGAGTCCTTTCTAGCTCCATCGTCTGTCACCGTTTGGGGACCCTCGTATGAAAGTTTATTTTTGGACCCTGCTCCAGCCTTTTTCTGTGGTGCGTTTTTTCTCTCTCGCTCCATATACACAGCGACACACGTGCCCTATTTTCGCATGGAATATCGAACTACTTTTGGAAATATTTGTAAGCAAAAAATTATTATTTACTTATTTTCATATACATGTGTGACGTTTTGTCTATTTGTATAAACAATTTTATGCATATATATACACAATAACATCATGTATTTAATGGAATCTGTCTTTTTATAGACAACTCCCGATTTTAATGTCTACAAATCCCCCGAAGAAGGGTAACCGAAACAGCTGTCGGGTCGGACTATAAAACGTTATGTTCTTTCTTTCTTTTTTGAATACAAACAGTTTTTTGTGAATCTGTATTTAATTCATGTATTTTAATAAGAAACTGTCTTTGTAATTATGTCTTTATACTCGTTGATTAAATTCATATATATTTTTTGATATACCTCTGTGTGTTGTCAGTCACTTTCAAAGTCCCACCTCCCAAGGGGGTTCTTCTAGTTTTTCATATAATTAGGGATGTGGTGACTGTCAACATTTACAATCCTGCAATCGTTGGTTTTCTTTCTCTCGTATATCATAGGGTAGCAAATACCCAAACCCCCAATCTTTTTTCAAACAATTGCAGCATTGTTGCACTTTTGCATTAATAGCTATACAATGACTTATATTCAAATGAGAGGAATGTGCTAATTTATATTTTGTTATTATATGCATTGTATGTATTTATGTTTTGCTTACTGTTTCCTTTTGTAAAAAAAATATTTTTTTTTTTTTTATTATTATCATATTGAACATATTCACTGTTCGGGAACTAGCATGTTTAAATCCAGGGATTTTGAGGGACATATGTCCAGATATAGAGAGCAAGCTAAAAAGGAAGCTCAGACTTCCGAAATGTCGGCTCTTTTCTCCCAGTTGTCTAAATTGGTGGAAAAAAAGGCTCAACTACTATGGCATATTGAGGGCTTTGAACAATATATTAGGGAAGATCTGAACCCGTTAGGTTTGCGCATTCAGATTTTTCCTACCTTTGACAACATTGACGATACATTCAAGAAACAATGGGAAAAGAATTTGCAACAATGTAGCTTAATCATGATGAAACTTCTAATGGAAGAGTATTCTAGAAGGATCTTGATATTGAATACAGATATTGATAATATATATACACAATTAAAACCGTGTGAAAATTTAGACAATTATAAAACTTTAGAAGAAGGCATTAAAATTCATCTTGACCTCCTGGCCGGCAATGTATTGCCCGCCAAGGAACAGAAATTCTGGAGGGATAAAATAGCCTTCAAAGAATCAAAAGCATATCACTGGCAAAGAAATAATAACCCTCGCTCACGCCCTAGATTTAACAAAATGAAGGGTGCAGTCGCCGATAGGGGATCCAATGTTTCACTTAATTCTTCTCTTTCTTCATCTTCACAACGCTCAATTTCAGACAAAAGAAAACCACTTAAGAATAAATGGAAATCACCAAATAAGGAACATACTAAAAAACGCATGGTGGAAACAATGCCCATCTCTGCTCAGAATGAGACTCTGAATACCAAGGTGTTGGGACCACGAGTTGAACAATCAACACCAGGTACTCTTTTTCCTTTAATTAATGTATCAAACATGACTGAGCCTATGGCAGGGATGAGCACTGGTTCATCCAATATGTTATCATAGCTGGATAACCATGAAGCCATTGGTGACAGGCTAAACATTATTAATTTGTCGGACTATGCACTATCAGAGGATGAGAGATCGGTCCTATCTCGGGGTTTAAATTTTTGCCCAAGCTCCGACTTAGACAAATTTGAAATAATTAAAGATCTACAGCTATTTTCAAGGACTTTATTGTTGAAAAGTATGTATACAAAAACAGCAGTTTCGACTATAGAGGGAGATAAAATTGCAGCTCAACATGAACAAGATGTACAAATTCTTGTAGATCTGTCCATGGATCAGGGTGGCTTTGACCTTATTGACAATATAGATCTAGAGAGCCTATTGAAGGGGGATGTACCATCTGTGACTACGAAAAAGGTCATTTTACCTAAGATCCAATCATTATTAAAGAAGAAATCTGACAAGTTTCCAGCTATTGGTACTAATGTCAACTTGGGCGCATTTTTGTCCATGACAACTAGAGATATTAATAAACTTCATTTGAATCACAAAATTCCATCCAATTTGACGGAAGGAGAAAAATTGGCCCTAAAGAATTTAATTAAACAAAATCAATTAACAATAAAATTAGCAGACAAAGGGGGCAACATCGTAATTATGGAGAATCTCCAATATAGAGAAATGTGTTTAAAAATTCTTAATAACAACGATTGGTACAAACGCATCTCCAAAACTCAAATTACTAAGTTCAACAATGCATTTTATTTGTTGATTGATGAGGCATATACCAATAAAACCATCAATCTTCAAACTTGGAACTTTATTAGAACTCTTCACCCTAGAATTCCGACTTTTTATAGTCTCCCTAAGGTACATAAGAATAAAACTCTGCCCCCAGGTCGCCCTATTGTCTCAGGATGTGGTAGTATTACCGAAAATTTAAGTAAGTTTATTGACAAACAAATTCGTCCATATGTAAATAATCTACCCTCCTTCGTTAAAGATACTATGCATCTACTAAATCAATTGGATGAGATGTCGGTACCCCCCCAATGCCCTGCTGGTGGCTGTTGATGTAGAAGCTCTCTACAGCTCCATCCCCCACCAGCGGGGCATTGGGGTTATCAGACATATTCTGTCCCAGTCCCATCGGGACAATCGTGCTTTTGATCGATTTTTGCTCTCTGCACTTGAGCATATTCTTACTTGTAATGCATTTTCTTTCGATGGGTCCCACTACCTCCAGGTACAAGGCGTTGCTATGGGGACTTGTTGTGCCCCTTCTTACGCTAATTTGTATCTGGGGGAGTGGGAGCAAAATTTCTTATCTGAAGAAACACTTCTACCACTTACTGAATCGATTGTCAACTGGAGTCGTTATATTGACGATATCTTCATTGTGTGGGTAGGCACTCCGGAATTGTTGTTGTCATGCCTAGATGCTATGAATGACAACTCTTACAATTTAAAATTTACCATGACCTACAGTGACGTGTCTATCAACTTTTTAGACATCACTATACTGAAGGACACGAATGGTAAATTATCAAGTGCTTTGTATCGCAAAGATACAGCGTGCAATTCCATACTTCATGCTGAAAGTGCACACCCGGCACCTCTTGTGAGATCAATACCATTTGGGCAATATTTGCGACTACGCAGGAACTGCACAAGTGATGCTATCTTTCAGAGAGAGGCAAATGCCTTAAGAGATCGCCTTCTGATACGAGGATATTCCCTCAGTAGTCTCAAAAAATCATTCAGAAGGGCTACTCTTAAATCTAGAGACCAACTTTTGACAAAAAAAGAACCGATCAATAGGCTCGATAAATCTTATCCAAATGATGTACGTATCATTACCAAATTCAACAAACAGAGTGATCAGATTAGGAGGATTATTTCCAAATATTGGCATCTTTTAAAAATTGATCCATCATTGGCTCCATTTGTGCCAGCTAAACCTCTAATCACCTACCGTAGAGCAAATTCAATAAGGGACAATTTAATACAGAGTGAGTACACAGGTGAATTCCGTGTTGATCCTTGTAGGCGACCAGGTACATATCGATGTGGCGGCTGCAATTTATGTCAGTATATGAATATTGACAACAAAGCAATACTACCCAATGGAAAAGTCTTCAAGGCAATTCACTTTGCCAACTGCAAAACGGAAGGAGTTGTATATTTGCTCTCATGCCAATGTGGTTCTTTCTACATTGGCAAAACCAAACAGCCATTCTTTAAAAGAGCGGCTAGACACATCACCTGTATGAAAAAATGTGACCCAGATCTCCCCCTAGGACGGCATATTAGAGATATTCATAACAGTAAAATTCCAAGAATAAAATTTTTAATCTTGGATAGGATCCATCCAAATAATAGAGGAGGAGACTGGAATAGAACTCTCTTGCAGAGAGAAACAAAATGGATTTTTACTCTGAATGCTACCCTGCCACCCGGGTTAAATGAACATATTAGTTATCGCCCCTTTTTGGAGGGTTTCTCCTCTGGTGGTTGGGAAGAATAGAAGAGAGTATATATTCATCATTATTATGATTATTGCTATACATCAAAGTTTTGAGCATGTTTAGTATGATATATGTTATATGGTATTTTTTCGTTATTCTATGCGTTATAGGTTGATGTGTGTCTTTTGTGTTGGGCCTGCGGGGTCCATTGCTTTCTGCACGACGCACGTAGGGGGTTAATTGTCTGGATGACCAATTCATTTTGGCCTCTTGTTACAATTTTTTTCCCCCTTTTTTGATGCAAAATAATTTCTTTTTTGCATACATGCGTCGGCGCTAATTATCTGCCGATTGCTGTCGTATTGAGACCGCGCTTGGCATTTAATGTGCGGGAGGTCCCTCTTTAGGTGACATGACCCTGTGCTTGTTTTAAGGGATTACTTTTCCCACCTATTCTTTTTGTTTTATTTGATTATGACAGTTTTAGATCTGAGGCTCTATAGATGGAATACACCATCTGCGTCCTGTTGCAGTCTCTGGACGTTGACCGTGTTAGGTGTTTCCGGTGTCGGCGTTTCTATGCGGACATACACTTCCGCTCGCGGCTCTTTTGGTTTCGCTTTAGAGTGTTTTACACTCAAGCGACGCCATGCGTATTGACGTCACCACACGCCGGCTTCCTGCGCCGTCCGCTCACACAGCTGTGGCGGCTTATTAAGACGCCATTTAAAGCCCATCTCATCAAACGGAGATTTGCACGGGCACAGGACACGGTACCAGTTTACAGTCTGGAGGAGCTACACAGGTATATACTCTCATTCATATGGTTAGACTCTTTTAGGTATTTAGGACATCACTATCCTCTTATTTAAGTGGTTGCTAATGGTGCTTATTTGCACCTTTACCCTCCTTTTTGTTTCTCTTTCTTTTTACAGTATTTCCCTCAACAATTAGAAGATAGCCACACTTCATACAATTCACTCTACTGCCAGAGGAATGCATAATTTATGCAATCTCTCAGATATGAGAGAGATTCTTTCTTGAATTGATAGGAGTTGCTGTTTTTCTTCTTGTCTACTCGAAATGAAGGTTTACTGGTAGGTCTTTGAGGATAATTTGTTACATCTTTTACTTGGCTTAAGCTCCAATAAATGAGGATATTAATTAATACTAAGGGCTGTCTATATATGTTTTGCAGAAACCTAGACTCTTTATTTAGAGTCCTTTCTAGCTCCATCGTCTGTCACCGTTTGGGGACCCTCGTATGAAAGTTTATTTTTGGACCCTGCTCCAGCCTTTTTCTGTGGTGCGTTTTTTCTCTCTCGCTCCATATACACAGCGACACACGTGCCCTATTTTCGCATGGAATATCGAACTACTTTTGGAAATATTTGTAAGCAAAAAATTATTATTTACTTATTTTCATATACATGTGTGACGTTTTGTCTATTTGTATAAACAATTTTATGCATATATATACACAATAACATCATGTATTTAATGGAATCTGTCTTTTTATAGACAACTCCCGATTTTAATGTCTACAAATCCCCCGAAGAAGGGTAACCGAAACAGCTGTCGGGTCGGACTATAAAACGTTATGTTCTTTCTTTCTTTTTTGAATACAAACAGTTTTTTGTGAATCTGTATTTAATTCATGTATTTTAATAACAAACTGTCTTTGTAATTATGTCTTTATACTCGTTGATTAAATTCATATATATTTTTTGATATACCTCTGTGTGTTGTCAGTCACTTTCAAAGTCCCACCTCCCAAGGGGGTTCTTCTAGTTTTTCATATAATTAGGGATGTGGTGACTGTCAACATTTACAATCCTGCAATCGTTGGTTTTCTTTCTCTCGTATATCATAGGGTAGCAAATACCCAAACCCCCAATCTTTTTTCAAACAATTGCAGCATTGTTGCACTTTTGCATTAATAGCTATACAATGACTTATATTCAAATGAGAGGAATGTGCTAATTTATATTTTGTTATCATATGCATTGTATGTATTTATGTTTTGCTTACTGTTTCCTTTTGTAAAAAAAATATTATTTTTTTTTTTATTATTATCATATTGAACATATTCACTGTTCGGGAACTAGCATGTTTAAATCCAGGGATTTTGAGGGACATATGTCCAGATATAGAGAGCAAGCTAAAAAGGAAGCTCAGACTTCCGAAATGTCGGCTCTTTTCTCCCAGTTGTCTAAATTGGTGGAAAAAAAGGCTCAACTACTATGGCATATTGAGGGCTTTGAACAATATATTAGGGAAGATCTGAACCCGTTAGGTTTGCGCATTCAGATTTTTCCTACCTTTGACAACATTGACGATACATTCAAGAAACAATGGGAAAAGAATTTGCAACAATGTAGCTTAATCATGATGAAACTTCTAATGGAAGAGTATTCTAGAAGGATCTTGATATTGAATACAGATATTGATAATATATATACACAATTAAAACCGTGTGAAAATTTAGACAATTATAAAACTTTAGAAGAAGGCATTAAAATTCATCTTGACCTCCTGGCCGGCAATGTATTGCCCGCCAAGGAACAGAAATTCTGGAGGGATAAAATAGCCTTCAAAGAATCAAAAGCATATCACTGGCAAAGAAATAATAACCCTCGCTCACGCCCTAGATTTAACAAAATGAAGGGTGCAGTCGCCGATAGGGGATCCAATGTTTCACTTAATTCTTCTCTTTCTTCATCTTCACAACGCTCAATTTCAGACAAAAGAAAACCACTTAAGAATAAATGGAAATCACCAAATAAGGAACATACTAAAAAACGCATGGTGGAAACAATGCCCATCTCTGCTCAGAATGAGACTCTGAATACCAAGGTGTTGGGACCACGAGTTGAACAATCAACACCAGGTACTCTTTTTCCTTTAATTAATGTATCAAACATGACTGAGCCTATGGCAGGGATGAGCACTGGTTCATCCAATATGTTATCATAGCTGGATAACCATGAAGCCATTGGTGACAGGCTAAACATTATTAATTTGTCGGACTATGCACTATCAGAGGATGAGAGATCGGTCCTATCTCGGGGTTTAAATTTTTGCCCAAGCTCCGACTTAGACAAATTTGAAATAATTAAAGATCTACAGCTATTTTCAAGGACTTTATTGTTGAAAAGTATGTATACAAAAACAGCAGTTTCGACTATAGAGGGAGATAAAATTGCAGCTCAACATGAACAAGATGTACAAATTCTTGTAGATCTGTCCATGGATCAGGGTGGCTTTGACCTTATTGACAATATAGATCTAGAGAGCCTATTGAAGGGGGATGTACCATCTGTGACTACGAAAAAGGTCATTTTACCTAAGATCCAATCATTATTAAAGAAGAAATCTGACAAGTTTCCAGCTATTGGTACTAATGTCAACTTGGGCGCATTTTTGTCCATGACAACTAGAGATATTAATAAACTTCATTTGAATCACAAAATTCCATCCAATTTGACGGAAGGAGAAAAATTGGCCCTAAAGAATTTAATTAAACAAAATCAATTAACAATAAAATTAGCAGACAAAGGGGGCAACATCGTAATTATGGAGAATCTCCAATATAGAGAAATGTGTTTAAAAATTCTTAATAACAACGATTGGTACAAACGCATCTCCAAAACTCAAATTACTAAGTTCAACAATGCATTTTATTTGTTGATTGATGAGGCATATACCAATAAAACCATCAATCTTCAAACTTGGAACTTTATTAGAACTCTTCACCCTAGAATTCCGACTTTTTATAGTCTCCCTAAGGTACATAAGAATAAAACTCTGCCCCCAGGTCGCCCTATTGTCTCAGGATGTGGTAGTATTACCGAAAATTTAAGTAAGTTTATTGACAAACAAATTCGTCCATATGTAAATAATCTACCCTCCTTCGTTAAAGATACTATGCATCTACTAAATCAATTGGATGAGATGTCGGTACCCCCCAATGCCCTGCTGGTGGCTGTTGATGTAGAAGCTCTCTACAGCTCCATCCCCCACCAGCGGGGCATTGGGGTTATCAGACATATTCTGTCCCAGTCCCATCGGGACAATCGTGCTTTTGATCGATTTTTGCTCTCTGCACTTGAGCATATTCTTACTTGTAATGCATTTTCTTTCGATGGGTCCCACTACCTCCAGGTACAAGGCGTTGCTATGGGGACTTGTTGTGCCCCTTCTTACGCTAATTTGTATCTGGGGGAGTGGGAGCAAAATTTCTTATCTGAAGAAACACTTCTACCACTTACTGAATCGATTGTCAACTGGAGTCGTTATATTGACGATATCTTCATTGTGTGGGTAGGCACTCCGGAATTGTTGTTGTCATGCCTAGATGCTATGAATGACAACTCTTACAATTTAAAATTTACCATGACCTACAGTGACGTGTCTATCAACTTTTTAGACATCACTATACTGAAGGACACGAATGGTAAATTATCAAGTGCTTTGTATCGCAAAGATACAGCGTGCAATTCCATACTTCATGCTGAAAGTGCACACCCGGCACCTCTTGTGAGATCAATACCATTTGGGCAATATTTGCGACTACGCAGGAACTGCACAAGTGATGCTATCTTTCAGAGAGAGGCAAATGCCTTAAGAGATCGCCTTCTGATACGAGGATATTCCCTCAGTAGTCTCAAAAAATCATTCAGAAGGGCTACTCTTAAATCTAGAGACCAACTTTTGACAAAAAAAGAACCGATCAATAGGCTCGATAAATCTTATCCAAATGATGTACGTATCATTACCAAATTCAACAAACAGAGTGATCAGATTAGGAGGATTATTTCCAAATATTGGCATCTTTTAAAAATTGATCCATCATTGGCTCCATTTGTGCCAGCTAAACCTCTAATCACCTACCGTAGAGCAAATTCAATAAGGGACAATTTAATACAGAGTGAGTACACAGGTGAATTCCGTGTTGATCCTTGTAGGCGACCAGGTACATATCGATGTGGCGGCTGCAATTTATGTCAGTATATGAATATTGACAACAAAGCAATACTACCCAATGGAAAAGTCTTCAAGGCAATTCACTTTGCCAACTGCAAAACGGAAGGAGTTGTATATTTGCTCTCATGCCAATGTGGTTCTTTCTACATTGGCAAAACCAAACAGCCATTCTTTAAAAGAGCGGCTAGACACATCACCTGTATGAAAAAATGTGACCCAGATCTCCCCCTAGGACGGCATATTAGAGATATTCATAACAGTAAAATTCCAAGAATAAATTTTTTTTACTCTTGGATAGGATCCATCCAAATAATAGAGGAGGAGACTGGAATAGAACTCTCTTGCAGAGAGAAACAAAATGGATTTTTACTCTGAATGCTACCCTGCCACCCGGGTTAAATGAACATATTAGTTATCGCCCCTTTTTGGAGGGTTTCTCCTCTGGTGGTTGGGAAGAATAGAAGAGAGTATATATTCATCATTATTATGATTATTGCTATACATCAAAGTTTTGAGCATGTTTAGTATGATATATGTTATATGGTATTTTTTCGTTATTCTATGCGTTATAGGTTGATGTGTGTCTTTTGTGTTGGGCCTGCGGGGTCCATTGCTTTCTGCACGACGCACGTAGGGGGTTAATTGTCTGGATGACCAATTCATTTTGGCCTCTTGTTACAATTTTTTTCCCCCTTTTTTGATGCAAAATAATTTCTTTTTTGCACACAGGCGTCGGCGCTAATTATCTGCCGATTGCTGTCGTATTGAGACCGCGCTTGGCATTTAATGTGCGGGGGGTCCCTCTTTAGGTGACATGACCCTGTGCCTGTTTTAAGGGATTACTTTTCCCACCTATTCTTTTTGTTTTATTTGATTATGACAGTTTTAGATCTGAGGCTCTATAGATGGAATACACCATCTGCGTCCTGTTGCAGTCTCTGGACGTTGACCGTGTTAGGTGTTTCCGGTGTCGGCGTTTCTATGCGGACATACACTTCCGCTCGCGGCTCTTTTGGTTTCGCTTTAGAGTGTTTTACACTCAAGCGACGCCATGCGTATTGACGTCACCACACGCCGGCTTCCTGCGCCGTCCGCTCACACAGCTGTGGCGGCTTATTAAGACGCCATTTAAAGCCCATCTCATCAAACGGAGATTTGCACGGGCACAGGACACGGTACCAGTTTACAGTCTGGAGGAGCTACACAGGTATATACTCTCATTCATATGGTTAGACTCTTTTAGGTATTTAGGACATCACTATCCTCTTATTTAAGTGGTTGCTAATGGTGCTTATTTGCACCTTTACCCTCCTTTTTGTTTCTCTTTCTTTTTACAGTATTTCCCTCAACAATTAGAAGATAGCCACACTTCATACAATTCACTCTACTGCCAGAGGAATGCATAATTTATGCAATCTCTCAGATATGAGAGAGATTCTTTCTTGAATTGATAGGAGTTGCTGTTTTTCTTCTTGTCTACTCGAAATGAAGGTTTACTGGTAGGTCTTTGAGGATAATTTGTTACATCTTTTACTTGGCTTAAGCTCCAATAAATGAGGATATTAATTAATACTAAGGGCTGTCTATATATGTTTTGCAGAAACCTAGACTCTTTATTTAGAGTCCTTTCTAGTTCCATCGTCTGTCACCGTTTGGGGACCCTCGTATGAAAGTTTATTTTTGGACCCTGCTCCAGCCTTTTTCTGTGGTGCGTTTTTTCTCTCTCGCTCCATATACACAGCGACACACGTGCCCTATTTTCGCATGGAATATCGAACTA
Source organism: Rana muscosa (assembly GCA_029206835.1). Classification (NCBI taxonomy): domain Eukaryota; kingdom Metazoa; phylum Chordata; class Amphibia; order Anura; family Ranidae; genus Rana; species Rana muscosa. The sequence continues at coordinate 92,506,151 of CM055118.1, read as the reverse complement.
CTTTTGGAAATATTTGTAAGCAAAAAATTATTATTTACTTATTTTCATATACATGTGTGACGTTTTGTCTATTTGTATAAACAATTTTATGCATATATATACACAATAACATCATGTATTTAATGGAATCTGTCTTTTTATAGACAACTCCCGATTTTAATGTCTACAAATCCCCCGAAGAAGGGTAACCGAAACAGCTGTCGGGTCGGACTATAAAACGTTATGTTCTTTCTTTCTTTTTTGAATACAAACAGTTTTTTGTGAATCTGTATTTAATTCATGTATTTTAATAAGAAACTGTCTTTGTAATTATGTCTTTATACTCGTTGATTAAATTCATATATATTTTTTGATATACCTCTGTGTGTTGTCAGTCACTTTCAAAGTCCCACCTCCCAAGGGGGTTCTTCTAGTTTTTCATATCTCTAAAGGGGAGATGATCCCAAATTGTCTAGTGGTGATGGACCAGGCCAATGCCGAGCCCCCTGGGATAATTACTTTACCCCTATGGGTTTACACTGTGGAGTAATAGAGCCCACGGTCTCGGTTTAAAGGTGAGTCCAATCTGCCTCCCCTTCCTTCTCCTAGGGAACGAATACCCCGGAAGAGCCCTAGGCCGTTACTTCCCCCGGGTGGGGGCAAGGGGAGTGGTATATACTTGATTCAAGTCCAAGGAGACCAGGCACGATCTATCTTAGAAATGTTATGTGGAACTCTGATGGAGTTTATATAGCTCCTTACGTGTCGGAGAAAAGGTTGCCTTTAAAATGCATTGAAAGTTCTGACAATATGTGTAGTAAGGTATAGCAAAAGGGAAAAGATATATAGGACAGAGAAAGTGGGGAAATTCAAGGAGGAGATAAGTGGGAATAGGCCCTTCTGAGGAATCCTTTAGGTAGATAAGTGGCCCGGGTAAAGCGGGACTTTAATGTATAAAGCCCAGGGTTCCTATACTATTTCAAATCTTTGAACCATGTCCAACAACTTAGCTACTATTTGTTCCTGGAACATGATGCATGATATTTTCCGTTAGTTGCTAAGATCGAGATGGGTGTTTTTTTCCAGGCTTTCGCTATCGTGAGCTTGGCTCCTAGGCACATAAAGATAATAAGTAACTGTGTATGTTTTGGGAGGTTGTTCACCTTATGATTCAAGAGGGCGTAGGTGGGGTCCTGCAGAACCGACGCCCCTGCCACCTTACGCAATATGTGAAAGACTTTTTTCCAGTAGCTTTTGATTCAAGGACATTTCCACCAAATATGAAGCATTGTGCCTACATAACCACATCCTATATAGCATAGAGGAGAAGCGTCAGGGTAAATCTTAGCTAGTCTAGCGGGTACATAGTACCATCTCGTGAACACTTTAATACTGGCTTCAATTAAAGCAATGTTCATAATACTTTTAAAGGATCTACGGAATGCTTGAAACCACAGCTCGGGGGTCCGCTGGATTTCCAGGTTGGACTCCCAAGATCAGGGAAGAGAATACGATGGAGATATCTCCCCTCTGATCCATAATGCCAGAGCACCATTGTTCGTATAGAGTAGATTTAGGGGGTTACGACTTGTCAGTCCATAGTGTGCGTAGGAAGTGTATAATTTGAGAGAATCTACATTTCTCAGAGTTAGGCATGTCCAGTCTACACAGACAGTACCCTAAGGATACAGGTCTGCTTGAGGTGAAGAAGTGTCCTATTCTAAAGAGACCCTACCAGCGGAATGCTAGAATATTCATACTGGGAGGAAATTCGGGGTTGTGAAATAAATGGGAGAGCGGCTTCAGTTTGGCGATCAGAGGAGCTTGTTTGTGCAGTTTGTCACAGAGTGCTAAGGAGTGGGAAAGAGCGGGCGCCATGATAACAGGTCTCTGTTTAGCGGATCACCAAAGGAGGAATTTAAGCGTGTGGTGTGGCACAGCTTGTCTTTCTAGGGAAACCCAATCCGGTTTGCGGCCTCTGGAGTAGATGATCGAGAATTGGGCTAGTTGCGCTGCCTGGTAGTACAGCCCTAAATTAGGGAGACCTAGCCTGCCCTGATTTTTAAGATGGAATAGGATCTCCTTAGCAAAGCGATGTCCCCTGTGCCCCCAGACAAATTTGACAATTTTAGATTGGAGCTTAGTTAAAGGTAATTTTTTTATAGGTATAGGGAGGGCATGAAATAGATACAGTAGGCGGGGAAGTAGTGTCATTTTAATTGCATTGATCCTGCCCAGCCAGGACAGACCACATGTCGACCAGGTTTTTATATCTTCCTCTAGTTTGCGGAACATGGGAGGGTAGTTGGCTGCATATAGATTACCTATGTTGTTAGTTAGTTTCATTCCTAAATAAGAAATCATATCCGTTTGTCCAAGCAAATGGGAAGTGTTGTTTGAGCTGGTCCACTAGTTTCGGTTGGACAGATACGTTTAACCCTATGGATTTGGATACATTGATTTTAAGGCCAGAAATGGAGCCAAAGTCCTGCAGCAGCTGAAAAACTTTGGGGGTAGATATCACTGGTGAGGTGAAAAATAAAAGCATGTCATCAGCGTAGAGGGCACATTTGTGCTCTCCTGGCCCACACCTAACCCCTCTAATGTCGGGATTCGATCTAATGGCTATTGCTAATGATTCAATCACTATCTAAAGATCAAGGGGGAAAGAGGGCAGCCCTGTCTAGTCCCTTTTTTGATATTAAAAGAATCTGAATAGTGACCCATTAAGCGTATTTGTGCATTTGGATTAGAGTAGAGGGTGTGGATAATCTTTAAAAAAAAATCACCGAAACCCCATCTTTCTAGAATATCAAAGAGGTATGACCAGGAAACAGAATTGAAGGCTTTCTGAAGGTCTATTGATAATAGATAGCCCTCCTGTGGGGGGTCCCCCATCCCAATGAGAGTGGAGCAGTGAGATCAAATCTATTGCCCTTCGGATCTGGTCTAAGCCCTGTCTCCCCGTGATGAAGCCTGCCTGATCTTTGTGTATATATCCAGCAATGAAGCTTGAAAGTCGCATTGCCAGGATTTCCATCATGATCTTGAGTTGTTATTTTAAGGGAAATGTGACGGTAATTACCAACATCACTTGTATCTTTCCCTGGTTTAGGTATGATGGTGATAAAGGTTGGATTTTATTCATTATGAAAGGGGGCTCCATCCCAGAGAGAGTTAAAAAAATGCGCCCTAAAGGGGGCTAGGTGGGTACCAAATTTCTTAAAATAACAGATCGAGAATCCGTCGGGTCCCGGGGAAGAGGACATCTTTAAGGATTTTATGACTTTGACTATTTCTTCCGAAGAGAAGGGTTTGTCTAAGAGCTCTTGATGAGAGTGTTTTATTTTGGAAAGGTTAATGTCTTGAAAAAATGCCTCTAGTGTCTTAAGAATATTAGGGGGTTGATTGTTATATAATCCTGAGTAGAAAGCATGGAAGGATTCTGGGTCAGGTTGCCTGTCGCGTTGCGAACGTTGGGGAAGGCTAGTGTGCATTGTTTGGGGCTAAGTTTTGCTTCTAATTTAGAGCCTATTTTGTCTTTTTGTCAGTAGAAGCGTGCCCCGCTCCATCTTAAGTGTTTTTACGCTGAAGTGGTTAGGGATAGGTTAAGTTGAACCCGGGCTGCGTCAAGACAAATTAGGTTGTCAGGGGTAGGGTTACTTTTGTGGCGTTTACTGAGCAGAAGAAATTCTTCTGTTAGCTTCTTTATTTCAGCACCTTGTTCACTTTTCAGTTGAGAGGAGAGTTGAATGAGTCTACCTCTCATCAATACCTTGTGAGCTGCCCACAAAGTCCATGGGAGACGGTGTCATTATCGTTCTCTGCAAAATATTCTTTCAATGCTTTTTCTAAGATCGTACAATGAACCGGATTACTCAATAGGGCCTCATTAAAGTGCCATTTAAAGGGACCCTTCACCCTGGAAATGCCACGTAAAGTTAGTGTCATTATGGAGTGGTCAGATAGGGAAGTGTCACGGATTGTAGAGGCAATCGCTAATGGAATAGCAGAGGATTGCAGGAAGATGTGGTCTATCCTGGAATGAGTGCAGTTTGGAAAATAATAATGTATAATAAAAATAAAATAATAATGTGTGTAATCTTTGGTGTGGGGATTAATTTCCCTCCAAATATCCACAAAACCGTTTGAATGCATGAGCTGTGCCCCTTTCAGGCTACATCTGGGGGGAGTAGAAATTAAATGTCAGTTTCAAGGAGGGAGGGTATCCCCAAAGCACAGTTCCAAAGAGAACTGAGTGAAAGAGCAGATCTTGAAAGTTGGCAGTCAGCGTCATGGAGGATGAGAATCCCTTGATCTCTTAGGTTGTTGCTTCTGCCATACACGAGTCAGGAGGTTTGGTGGTGATGGTCGTTTGGATGACAGAGTCCCTCTACTGGATGATGGTTGGGGAATTTCTTGGGTGATCAGCCCTAAGTGTAGGAATAGGTGTTCGCCTTCTGGAATGGAGAAGTTGTAGGGCTTGTTGCAGTATGAAAAGCTCAGGCGAAGCGGAAAGGCCCATCTGTACGTGATATCTTTGTGTGCCAGAACCTGAAGTAACGGTTTTAAGATCTGCGTTTTTGAACAGTGTATGGTGACAGGTATGCAAAGATTTGGATTTGATGGCCCATGATTTCTGGCTTGTCAGAGGTGCCGGACAACTTCATCACTTCCTATTTGACAGCACAGAAGTGGGGTTTCACTATAATGTCCCTAGGAAGCCCATTTGATCGCAGTGGTTGTAGAGCTCTGTTTGCCCTATCAAGCTCCAAACGGTGGGCTGGGATGTCAGGAATCAGGCCTTTAATAAATTCTTGGAATGCCGGGTGCACCTCTTTAACAGATTCTGGAAAACCCCTGATTCTGAAGTTGTAGTGTCTTGATCTGTTTTCGAGGTCATCAATTTTGGAAAATGCTAACTCTAATTGGTCCTGAAGATCCTGTATTCTGGCAGAGTTCTGATTAATTCTGGAGACTGCTTGGCCTGCTTTCTTTTCAATCACCTCAATCACAGCTACCCTATTTGCTGCAAGTCAGCATGGATTGGTGCAGTGATCTAGGCTGCTGTTTGGAACACTCCCCTAGCTAGTATTTTGGAGAATGCTGTCATCATGGAGGGGAAGTTAGTGGGGGTGAGGGATAATATGGGCCTCCTGTTCCCAGGGATCCAGGCTGGCTAGCAAGTGCATTTGTGTTAGGACAGGTCCACCCATTGATCTCCCTATCAAGGATTCTGTGGATGCAGGGGAAGGAGCCACTTGCTGTGGGGTACTCACTGTAACTGTTTAATAGTTGATGGCGGTGGAGGAGGCTAGGTCTTGATCAGCAATGGATTCCTTTGATACACAGGCTGTGCCTCGTGTGGTTGCGGCCGCCATTTTTGATAGGCCTAGCCGCGGTGCTGCAGAGTCCAGCTGACGGGAAAGATCTCTATGAGCAGTGCCTGCGAACATCAGGCAACTCCTGGGTCCTCCCCCGGTCGGCTGGTGTTGATGCCGACCCAAAACGAGGGCTTAGACAGCTGCGGTGCGGGTTACAGGGCCGGAGCGGTGCGGAGCTCCCATGCTATGCAGCCATCTTGTACGCTGCCGCGCATGTGCCTTCTTGATACTTAGTTTTATCACATGGGTTGTGTAAACCATGAGATAATTTTAGAATGTTGCTTAGTAAAAGGGTGGACAGTGCCAAACACCACATGAGATTCCTGGTGTCAGAACACAGAGATGCTGTTTGAACTCAATGCAGAGAAACCCTGCACAGGAAGTGAATATAAGGGCCACTGTCACTTGTAACAGCTCATCAGCGACAAGATCGTCAAAAGATTGCTTACTTATTTCTATGCAGTCACTCCCTCAAAAGCCAGGATGGCAAGATGTCAACAGTGAGAGAGCTTTGGGCATGCAAAGGAATAGTTTCAGAGAGAGCAGAAGACTTTTCTTGGTGATTCACTCATGTGAGATGACCCCTAGTTGAGCTATGTAGGCATTTGCAACCTCTGGTAGTTGCTACGGGTGCAAGATAAGGTAAGTATACCGTAAAATGGCTAACTTGAGTGTTAGGGATGAATCTCTGGGTTACCTCTAGTCAAAGTTTATACACTGTGTGTACAAATATTAGGCAAGTACCGGTAAGTATTTTGACCAAATCATCATTTGTATGCATAGTGTCCAACTCCAAGTTGTATAAACTTGAATGCTTATTGGATTTAAGTATATCAGGTGATGTGTATTTGTGTAATGAGGGAGGGTGTGGCCTAAGGAGACCCCCAGCCGGGGGGGCCTTCATGGTTTCTTGCACTGGGCCCTGAAGGTTCTAGGTACACCTCTGTTAAGCTCCTAAATGCCTGGTCTAAAATTCCTGCAAAAGGGTGCATGTAAGTGTAGCGATACCCCCAGTTAAGAGGGCTGCCTGTATGATTTTGGGCCCTGTAGTGCACCGCTGTCAACCCCTGGCAATCGGCTCTAACCTCTCGTGGCACAGTTAGTAAAGGGGATGATAAAATTGCAATCACTCTGTAACTCTCTATGACACAATCCCACAGTAGGGCACACAGTAATGGTATAGCACAGTAAATAACACTGACAACCGATATACTTAACTCTAATATTTTACTGTTGATAAAGGTTAGAGTGATAAACAGTATGCAATAACATATGCAGAGCCCTGCAATGTAAGTACACTTATGAAACAGCAAAACGTTCAGCAGTATGGAATACAGGTTAACAGACCCCGCTGCAGCTATCCTCCCTCGTGGACAATATGGCGCCCAGCAATGTCCCATACTACCCAGTCAGGCCTGACTATGATTAGGGTATAGTTCTGTGGAAGAAGATCTTTGATAGCAGTACGGTGGTGCACTTTAAGAACAAATTGTAATCCAACAAAGAAACGATGCTTGGTAACTTAATAGTACCAAGGAGACTGATAGCTCAGTTCTGTAGATAGTCTCCTCAAAGTGTAACTGCAATCACTGTGGTGGCCCTGAATACAGTCAGTGGGCCTAGAGATACTGTGGTTTAGTTCTGAGCAAGTGCTCTCTCACCCAACCGGACTAGTCCTTGTCCGTTACTTCCGTTGCTGTGACTTGATTCACAGTGTCCACGACACCCGGGTCTTCGGTCCTCCTGGTAACAGCACTCAGCAACAGGATCAGACGCTCCGCAGGTTCCTCGGTGGAGCGGAAGGCTCTTTGGAAAAAACACAAGGCCCAGGCTTCAGACCTTGTACACACAGCAGATCAGCACAAGGATCCTCTTGCTGGGAGGGCGGTGTCCAAAGAGAAAGAACTGGGGCCCGCCTCCCTCTTATAAAGTCCACCCCAGCAGTCTTTGCACGGGGCAATGCACCCTGGGTGCCTCAAGGTGTACTGGGTATTGTAGTCTCTGAGGAATTAAAGGGAAATACCCCGCTACACACTCCTCCCACTTAGAATCTTTGGTCCCCAAAGACAGCATTAACAATATGTACAGACAAGGTAATTGAGGGCTGCAAAGGAGCCCGGCAGGGGAAGCTCCCACCAAGCATGAGAAGGGAGATTGTCCTGCCCACAGGTCATGTCAGTGAGGGTGGCCTGCCTAACTGTGCAAGAAAGTGAGCTAGGGTTGCCCTCCACCAAATGCACAGTGGAGGGACCAGGCTTCTGTACTGTCCTTATTGTGGTAGTAACATTGTCCTCAGAGCTTTCTCCCATTTGGGTGTAGGTTAACTTTCGGGGAGGATGAATGGTTCTCTTCACTCTCTGTTCTCTAGGGGTAACTGTCTCAGTCACCACAGGTTCTTCCTCTGGGGTAGGTGTATTGGGTTCCATTGTTTCTGGAGCATCCAGATCAGGTGCAGGGAGATACATGGAGTCTCTGGGGTCTTCAGCAGGGAGTGACTCTATTGCATCTTCCCACTCATCAGATCGAGGGCTGGACGGGACAAACTCAGTGGCCTCCACATTTAATGTACTATCCAGGGTACTTTCAGAGGGTGGAAGATCTATGGACAGAGGCTCAGGTACCTGGGACGGCCACAACCATTCAACTTCCAGTTCCTCATCTTCACTCTGAGTGGTGATATCCTTTTCTCCTGACAGAGTTGTCTGAGACCTAGTGTTGGGTCTGGGAGTATTCGAGCTTGAAGGTAGCTCGGGGGAATCCGGGGTAGGAGGCATCCTGACTGCTTCAGAAAGGGGTAGCAGATGGTTTCTGTGCCAGATCTTCAGCGGCCCCACTCTTCCTTCAGGCTTCAGCTGGTACACGGGTAGACCAGGCAGCTTCTTACAAATCACATAAGGTTCTGATCTCCATCTGTCTGCCAGCTTGTGCTTCCCTGGGACTCCTAAATTCCACAGCAAAACTGTCTCCAGGTTGTAGATCTTGAATACGGACCCTAAGGTCAAAGTTCCGTTTGTTCCGGGCTCCTCTCTGATCAGAAATTGATTGGGCCTTCTCATTGGCCAGTCTCAAACTCTTCCGCAGCCTGTCCACATATCCTATGTGGGAGGTGACACATGTATGGTCCATGGAGGTACCAAAGGCCAAGTCTACTGGTAGTCTGGCCTCTCTTCCAAACATAAGTCTGTAAGGGGAATATCCTGTGACATCGCTGGCTGTACTATTATAGGCGTGCACTATGGCAGCTATGTGCTTGCCCCAATGTTGCTTCTCCTCACTGTTCAGAGTCTCCAACATATTTAACAGAGTCCTGTTGAATCTTTCTGGTTGGGCATCACCTTGAGGGTGATAAGGGGTAGTACGGTTTTTTTTTATTCCTAAAGAGTCCAGCAACTTCCGAATCAGTCGGCTCTCAAAGTCTCTCCCTTGGTCTGAGTGAAGGCATTGAGGTAACCCGTAGTGCACAAAGTATTTCTCCACCAAGATTTTGGCTACAGTGGAGGCCTTCTGGTCTTTAGTTGGAAAGGCCTGGGCATAACGGGTGAAATGGTTGGTTATCACCAAAACATTTCCATGTCCACTCAAGTCAGGTTCCAGACAGAGAAAGTTGATGCATACCAAGTCCAAGGGCCCTTGACTCTGCAGATGGCCCATTGGGGCAGCTTGACGCAGCAATGTCTTCCTCTGTATGCAGCGAGCACATGAGTGACAGTACTCCTCCACTTCAGCTTGCATACAAGGCCAGTAGAATCTATTCCTTACAAGCTGGAAGGTTCGTTCGGCCCCTAAGTGGCCATGGGTTATCATGTAGGGCAGCCAAGACAGTTCTTCTGTGTTTTTCCGGCAGAAACAGTTGCCACTTCTCTTCCAGGTCATCAGAGGGGCCCCTTCGGTAGACCACCCCTTGATGCACCTGTAACTTGTCCCATTCTTTGTGAATTAATCAAGCTTCTTTTGAGGGATTTCGCAAGAGCCTGTCCGGATCCTTGTCTTCTAGAGCTTCCAAAGCCAATCTTCCCCAGGGGTCTTCCAACTGATCCCTTCTTATGTCCTTCTTGGATAATTTTGGCAAGTCGTCTGTGCCAATCTAGGTAACGTCACGATAGCATTTGGGCACCCCCACTACCGAAACTCCAATTTCTTCTGCCCTGGATCCCCCACTAGCTTGAAGTTGGGCTCCTTGACACAAAGCTTGCACCCCATCTGGGGTTACCTGGGTCCAGTCTTCTGTATGGTAAGTGGGAGCATGAGACCTTCTGGATAATGCATCCGCATCCCTGTTTCCAGTTCCCGGCCTATACTTGAGGCTAAAGTTGAATCCAGAGAGGGCGGCCAGCCAACGGTGGCCAGTGGCATCCAGCTTGGCTGTGGTGAAAAGGTAGGTGAGTGGGTTATTATCTGTCTTTACTGTAAAGTCCGCTCCATACAGGTAGTCTTTGAGTTTATCCACCACTGCCCACTTCATGGCCAGGAACTCCAATTTGTGTGTGGGGTAATTCTTCTCCGCTGGTGTTAGACTCCTACTTACATAGGCGACTGGCTTGAGTTGTCCTTCATACTCCTGGTACAGTACACCTCCCAGACCATCATGGCTGGCGTCCACATGCAGTTCATATGGTCTCTTAGTGTCAGCATAGGCCAAGACCGGGGCAGTGGGCAGACTTTTCTTCAGCATTTCAAAGGCCCCCTCACACTTCTCTGTCCACTGGTCTTCCACGGACTCTCCTGGCTTCCTGGGGCCAGTATCATCCTCCTCTCCTTCTGTTTTCAGTAACTCATTCAGAGGTTTGGCAATTTTTGCAAATCCTTCCACAAACCTGCGGTAGTAGGAGCAAAACCCCAGGAAGGATCTGAGCTCAGTCACTGTAGTTGGTCGGGGCCAGGAGGTAACTGCTTCCAGTTTGTCAGGGTCTGTAGACACTCCTTCTTCAGACACTATGTGTCCCAGATAGTGGACTGAGGACCGGTAAAACTGACACTTCTCCCTGGAGAGTTTAAGTCTCTCTTCACTGAGTCTCTTCAGGACTTTCTCCAGCCTTTCTTCATGCTCCTCCAGAGTCTTCCCGAAGACAATGATGTTGTCTAGGTAAACCAGGACTTCGATAAGATTCATGTCCCCCACTGTCTTCTCCATCAATCTCTGGAAAGTCGCAGGGCCCCCTCGACAGGCCTTGAGGCATCCTATTAAACTCATAGAATCCCACTGGGGTGATAAATGCTGTCTTCTCTCTGTCATCAGGGTGCATTGGGATTTGGTAATACCCACTCTTCAGGTCCATGACGCTGAACCACTTGGCTCCAGACAGACTCTGTAAGGCATCTTCTATCCTGGGGGTAGTATACTGGTCAGGTATGGTCCTCCTATTGAGAGTCCTGTAATCTATACAAAGTCTCAACGACCCGTTCTTTTTCCTGACTACCACGATAGGGGAGGCATATGGGCTTCTGGACTCTCGAATAACCCCAGTTCTCTTAAGCTCTGCCAACTGTTCACACAAGTCTTCCAAGTCAGCCAGGGGAACTCGCCGGACCCTCTCTCGGAAGGGTTTGTCTTCCTGCAGACGAATCTAATGGGTGGCACTCCTTGCACACCCCACGTCGAACTCTTCCTTCAAGAATATTTTTCTCCATCTGGTCAGCTGGGCCTTGGCTCTCTCCTTCCACTCCGGTGGAAGGGTGGTGCTTTCCAGGTAGAGTCTCTCCAAGGTGACTTCCCCTCCCTCAGCTTTCTCCAATTCCGACAGGGCCACTGGGGTCACAGGGTTTACTTTTCCCAGCAACATCCGGGCCGGAATCTTCGTGGGGGAACTAGTGACTTTCCTGATGCTCACTTGGGATCTGGCGCTTTGCCTTCTTCAATGCCCTCAACGGGACCACTTTGGGGGATCACTTCCAACCCTGGGTGGGTGTCTAGGGGGTCTGGTTCCAGGACCACAAAGGGGCCAGGCTGCTTCCATGAGAGTTTTACAGTAGCCTGGAGGCAGGTCATCTCACCAGGCTGCAACATTTTCTCCTTCCTTGTCAGTCTCCAGACTTTCCCCACCCCCTCTTCCGGGGCCTTCTGTTCCAGGACCAACTTCCGGTAGACCTGCTGCAGCATAGGGTGAATCTTGTCTGCTGAAGTACCCTGCTCCTGTGCTAGTGGAGTCAATAGTCTCCTGACCAGATCAGTGTTGGTCCCTATAATCAGAGAACTTGTGTTGGCTCCTGGTGGGCGAGGGCAAACTACTGCCAGGGTGTCAAAGACTTCCGCCTTTTCTGTCAAAGAGGGATCGAAAGCCAGCCTGATTCAGACATAACCATCGTAGGGAAAACTATGAGTACCAATTCCCCATATCTCTAGGTCTTCCAGCGTCTGTAGGGGCACGTGACTCAGGTATTTTTGGTAAAAGTCTTTATACAAAATGGTCACTTGGGCTCCTGTGTCCAGGATGGCCTTGGCGTAGACTCCCTCCACTTGAATGGGAACTAGAGGGGAGGGTCCTATTAACTTGGCTGGAAACCTCTTCTGGGGGGTTTCCTTCTTTGGACTCTTCGATTTTCCTTTTGGGGTTTTCTTTTTTTTTTTCCATTTCGTTCTGGATCTCAACCCTTGTTGGGCCTGGTATGCATTGATTTCCCTCAGATTGTCAAATTTCTACTCCCGACTGGTGGCACTTGGTGTTTTAGGTGGGGCATTGTTTCTCTTTTCCTTTGCCTCTTCTGGCTTTTGATTCTTTTTGGAGCTTTCTGTAAATAGTGGGCGCCCGGCTGACTCCTTCACCGGGCCCTCTGAAGTTTACTGCCGGCTGGTAGTAAGTGCCTCGGTTCTACCTCGGACTGGGGCACACTCTTCCAAGGTGGTCAACTCCTCCACAGTTGAAACAGACAGTTTCTCTTCTTCCCTGCGGGGATGTTGGGGTGGAAACGCTCTGGCGTGGTTCATTCCTGATCTCCTCTTGCTCCTTGGCTCCTGAGTTCTTAGCCAATAGAGAGGTCAATAGATCTAGCACTTGAGCCATCTGGGACTTTAAGGTCTCCACTTCTGAGTCCCGTTCAGTGGTTACTGCTGTTCTGACTCCCACTGAGGGGGAAGGAGTGGTCTTCTCAACCGCCTGTTGGTCTTTCAACAGGGCTTCTTCATCCCTTATGATCCGCACAAGGTCTGGGTAACTCAAAGCCATGACTCCTTCAGAGGTTTTCAGGTGGAGCCAAACTGGATCCGAACGCAAAGCTCCCCTCAGGATCTGCTTCATCCTAGTTGCGTCTATAACTTGTGGCAGCATTCCCTTTTTGAGTACAATTTGGCACAGCATTCTGTTTAGCCTCCGGACAAACTCAGATAATTTCTCTCCCGGCTGTTGGAGGGTATGCTCGAACTGGTACATTAGTTCAGTCACCTTCTCCAGCTGCCCAAATTCCTCCTGCAACATGGACAGATAATCATATGCAGTACAGGCAGCATTGCTGAGCCTAAGATTCTTCACAGCCTCAGCAGCAGCGCCCTTCAAACTTTCACTGATGCGCTGCTTCTTCTGAGCTTCTGGTACTTCCCATCCTTCTACTGCCTGCATTGCCTGTTCAATCCAGGTGTCAAAGTCTTCTTCCCCGAGTGGCACAGGTTGCTTCCCTGAAAAGGTCCGGAGTTTCCGGTACCCGGCTTCTATGTGCACCGTATTGCTCTTCTGGCACTTAGTGACAAAGTCTCCCAGAGCATTCAATAGTTCTATGGCGGCCAAGGGTGTCCCCGGGGCTATCGTCTCGGTTGAATCAGCGCCATCCGCTGCGCATCACTGTGTCATTGCTAGCGGGTCCATGCTGGTGCTTCTGACCGGGTTGATTGCAGCGTGCAGTATACAGGAATCCCGGACGAGCCCCCACGTGTAGCGATACCCCCAGTTAAGAGGGCTGCCTGTATGATTTTGGGCCCTGTGGTGCACCGCTATCAACCCCTGGCAATCGGCTCTAACCTCTCGTGGCACAGTTAGTAAAGGGGATGATAAAATTGCAATCACTCTGTAACTCTCTATGACACAATCCCACAGTAGGGCACACAGTAATGGTATAGCACAGTAAATGACACTGACAACCGATATACATAACTCTAATATTTTACTGTTGATAAAGTTTAGAGTGATAAACAGTATGCAATAACATATGCAGAGCCCTGCAATGTAAGTACACTTATGAAACAGCAAAACGTTCAGCAGTATAGTATACAGGTTAACAGATCCCCCTGCAGCTATCCTCCCTCGTGGACAATATGGCGCCCAGCAATGTCCTATACTACCCAGTCAGGCCTGACTATGATTAGGGTATGGTTCTGTGGAAGAAGATCTTTGCTATCAGTACGGTGGTGCACTTTAAGAACAAATTGTAATCCAACAAAGAAACAGTGATTGGTAACTTAATAGTACCAAGGAGACTGATAGCTCAGTTCTGTAGATAGTCTCCTCAAAGTGTAACTGCAATCACTGTGGTGGCCCTGAATACAGTCAGTGGGCCTAGAGATACTGTGGTGTAGTTCTGAGCAGGTGCTCTCTCACCCAACCGGACTAGTCCTTGTCCGTTACTTCCGTTGCTGTGACTTGATTCACAGTGTCCACGACACCCGGGTCTTCGGTCCTCCTGGTAACAGCACTCAGCAACAGGATCAGACGCTCCGCAGGTTCCTCAGTGGAGCGGAAGGCTCTTTGGGAAAAAAACACAAGGCCCAGGCTTCAGGCCTTGTACACACAGCAGATCAGCACAAGGATCCTCTTGCTGGGAGGGCGGTGTCCAAAGAGAAAGAACTGGGGCCCGCCTCCCTCTTATAAAGTCCACCCCAGCAGTCTTTGCACAGGGCAATGCACCCTGGGTGCCTCAAGGTGTACTGGGTACTGTAGTCTCTGGGGAATTAAAGGGCAATACCCTGCTACATAAGGAAGGTGTATCAAAAGAACAGTGCTCAGGGGAGAATGCCACAAGCAGAAGATCTAATTGCCATTGCCACGAGTAACAGTGTGTACAGTGTGACTAGCCAGGATGATGGTGTGCTCTGGTAGCGAAGGGGTGACTGAATGCAACCCCCTCCCCAGCGGCTGGTGCCCCTGAGTATCCGGGACCTGACCCACGTCACAGAGCCCCTATGTCTCTAGCTGTGTGTCATGGGGAAGAAAGTGTGAAGAGGATCGTCGAGAGTCGGCTTGATTCATGTAGCATGTCACTGGGGGTGAGGTGAGATCAAAGCTGGGCTGGAGAGTGTGATACAGGCTCTGCAGTTTCCCCTCAAACCTGCTGCACCATGGAAGGAAGGCTATGTACAGTTAGTCAAGTGTAACATCGATGTGAAGTGAATGAGACATGAAGAGTTAATTGTTCCACAAAGTTTGCTGGCATCTAAATTGGAGTGCCGCCTTAATGCAGATATCTCATGACCATGGCCTCCGCCTGCATTGTTGGGCATTAGCGAGCGAAGAATCTGAAGTTCACCTTTAGGATGCCTTATGTCCCGCCCACAACCATGAGGTGGTTCTATTTTTCGAATGTGCTCTGTTTCCCCAGGGGACCAAGAACTTGTAGTACTTTGCACCATCTTCCTCTGTGCTGTCTAAGGTTAGCTGTGGGGCTCGACAGGACACCCCTCCTCCCTCCATGGGTGTCGGGCAAGCATCTCCCCATCAATGCAGGGGAAGGGGGGCTTGTCAGCTTAAATGTCCCTGGAAAGTGGAAAGTGCTTGGAATAAGAGTAAAGTGCCTGCTGTCAAAACATGTACTCCTTGTTGGCTTCGTTGTTGAGCAGACGAGGGAGTAGGGGTGCCGGTGTTCTGTCGAGAAACGTCCCCCCGGCGGATTCTGCCCCCACCTGTACGAACGTGAATGAGTTTCCGAAAATAGCCGAACGTGTAGAGCTGAGAGTCAGCTCTAGACGGCGCCTGCGTGGACCTAGCTGTAAGTGGCCAGTCGGCCTCAGGTCCTCGCTTCGCTCGGCCTCCTGGCTCTTTTTTTAACATCCTCCATGTCCACGGGGATGGTAAAGAAAGAGCCTGGATGTCAGAAGCGTAGCACAATTTGGTGTGCGCAGGCGCCATGTAGAGCTGACTCTCAGCTCTACATGTTCGGCTATTTTCGGAGGCAATCGCTGCGCCTGCGCAGTACAGAGCGGGCAGAATCCGCTGGGGGGCAATTCTCGGCAGGACACCGGTCCGACCTCATAGTTAGCCTTAGACAGCATATAGGAAGATAGGGCATGTACTTTTCCCTGGGGAACAGAATAAATTAATAAAAATAGAGGTGACACTTTAAAGTATAACTAAACCCCAACATACATTTTCCCTAACCTATAGACTGTCCCTAGCTTGTGTGAATATATAGGGGTTGATTTACTAAAGGCAAATAGACTGTGCACTTTGCAAAGTGCAGTTGCTCCAGGAATTAGTAAATGAGGAAAGCTTCACTTTGAACAGATTACCCAATCATATTCAAGGAAAAAAAAAAAGACTAAAAAAAAAACTGTATTTTTGCTTGCACCTGATTGGATGATGAAAGTCAGCAGAGCTTCTGCTCATTTACTAAGCTCTGGAGCAATTGTTCTTGCAGATGCAACTGCACTTTCCAAAATGTACAGCTTTTTTGCCTTTAGTAAATCAACCTCATAGTGTATATTTACATATACAATTTTATTTTTTTAAAACCTCAATAAGCATCTTCTTTGCTTGCAAAGTCCATGCACCATACCTGTCTAACGTGCTGCTCTCAGTTGCTCCTATTTTGTGCACCTTTGCCATACTCACACGAGTGCATGTTCCTTCTCAATGACATTGACACCCTTAATGCCTTGCGTTCCCTGTGGACTCCAAAGTGTAAATGCTGGCTTGATGTGGATTCATCAAATCCTAGGGTAATAACATGGCTTCTGCCCAGAGAGCTTATCACTCTAGGACTGGAAGCCAGGGAACTGGAAGAATCACCATGAACAAAAAAAAGCAGAGATTGAAGGAAAGAGGCAAACAACAACACCATTGGAACGAGTGGAGGGTAAACTAATATTTCTATGATGTGTTTTAGGTTTGGTTACATTTTAACTATTCCAAGCTGGAATAAACAATAATGTGTGGGACCCCTTCTGGAGACTGGCTGCCATAAAGCTAACCGTATATTTGATATACTGAAACATTGTCCCTGGCCTCAGAATATTTTGGCTTCATGAACTCAGGCCTCGTACACACGACCGATTTTCTCGTCGTAAAAAACACGTCGTTTTTTTCGACGAGATTCTTGTTAAGCTTGTCGATTTTCTCGTCAAGCTTTCTATGTGTACACACTGTCATTTTCCAATTTCCTCGTGGTTCTCTGCGCTCACGTCCAGCACGTACGACGGCACTATAAAGGGGAAGATCTTTTTTCTTGGCGCCACCCCTTGGGCTGCTTTTGCTGATCTCGTGTTACCGCGTGTGAAGTAAAAGTTTGGGAAGAGACGATTCGCGCTTTTCAGTCTTCGTGCTTTCAGTTCGTTTTAGCGTGACGAATGTGCTATTTCCATTACGAAGGCTTGTTTTACCAGAAGATGCGCTCCCGTCTCATACTTGATTCTGAGCATGCGCGCTTTTTGAAGAGTCGTAAAAGCATACACACGAACCATTTTCTCGTCACAAAACAGGCCGACGAGAAACACGACGAGGAAATCTGGAATCCTGACGAGAAAATAGAGAGCAGGTTCTCTATTTTCTCATCGAGATTCTCGTCAAGTTTCTCGTCGTAAAACCATACACACGAACGTTTTTCTAGACAAAAAAACTCTCGCGCCACTTTTCTTGACTGTTTTGGACGAGAAAATCGGTCGTGTGTACGAGGCCTCAGTGTTTGAAAGAAGTTTAAGGGGAAAGATGCAATTTCAGAGGCTAAAAGGAAAAAAAATAAAAAAAAATATGTTTTTTAAGCTAAAGTGCTTGGCAGCAGGAGGAACAAACATAGGAAACAACCGACACAAGTGTAATCTCTGGCACCAAATACAAGAAAACAGCTGAAATAAAGCAAAATTTGTTTTTTTTAATGAAGTTCCTTCTTCGTAGTCTCTTTGAGATCATCACAGGGACTACAACAGGATCAAGGAGTCAGTCCTTGGCACAGCTATCTCCTTGCTTAGTTGCTGTGATTGACAGCAGTGCTGTTTAGATAGCCTTGGGGAGAGGGAGGGAGCATGCATAGTCCTACAAGGAGCCCTACGTCTGATACAAGATGTGGCATCATGGCAATAGTTTGTGCAATTCCTCTACACTGGACAAATTTAAATATGTCAAACTAGACCACAAACAGTTTTACTTGGGCCCTTGGATGTCTGTGTTTGCCACTGCGCGTAGTGTGCACTGGACCCAGGGTCACCATAAAAATTAAATATGCCTACGATGAGCTATGGTGAACACCTAGCACCTGTATGCATACAATGAGCTATGCTGAGCACCTGTATTAACCTCCCTAGCGTATGGTGACCAGTAGTGATGAGCCGAACACCCCCGGGTTCGGTTCGCACCAGAACCCGCGAACGGACCGAAAGTTCGTACGAACATTAGAACCCTATTAAATACAATGGATGCGAACGTTCGAATTCTAAAGTGCTAATTATAACAACTATTATGCATGTTATTGTCCTAAAAAGGGTTTGGGAACCCGGGTTGTGCACCAGGGGACATGTATCAATGCAAAAAGAAGTTTTAAAAACGGTCGTTTTTCGGGAGCAGTCATTTTAATGATGCATGAAGTGAAAAAAAAAAGTCAAATATTCCTTTAAATATCGTACCTGGGGGGTGTCTAAAGTATGCCTGTGAAGTGCCACGTGTTTCCCGTGTTTAGAACTGTCCCTGCACAAAATGACACTTCTAAAGGAAAAAAAAGCCATTTAAAACTGCTTGCGGCTTTAATGTAATGTCTGGTCCCGGTAATATGGATGAAAATCTTTAAGAAAAATGGCATAGCTACCCCATGACCCCCCCCCCCCCCTACCCCAGCCCATTACCAGCCCCTTTGGGTCTTGTATGGATATTAAGGGGAACCCCGCACATAACATAAAAAAGGCCCTATATACTCTGAACAGCCGTATACAGGCGGTGCATACAAGACAGGAACTGTAGGTTTGTTCTTATGTAGAATCTGTTTGTAATTTTGAACAGGTACATTGTTGAAGTGTAGCTCCAGCCCAAAAATCTATTTTTAAACTTTTTGGAAAACATAGGTAAGGGTTATCACCCCTGTAACATTTGTTTTGCTGTCTGTGCCCCTGTTCAGAACATTTCACCTCACTTTCCGTCCCAATGACAACTGTTTTTGAAATGTGGTGTTTTTCTTGAAACAAGGATTGCTGATAAAGCATCAGTACAGAGGAGACACCTTTCTCCCATATTTATTCTTACAGGAGAGAATTTTCCTTCCTAGTGGTAGATTTCCTCTCACTTCCTGTTGTCTTCTTGCGTTTGCAAGTAGGAGTCGTTTGTAAGTTGGATGTTTGAAAGTATTGTGACAGCAGGAAGGTAAAGTCACCTGGTTGCATCCAGGGGGGTAGATATATTTCGCCCAGATTCAGGCTTTACGCCGACTTATACAACTAGGTGGAGAGTTGTATAAGGCTAGTGGGCTCATGGATGACTCATACCTCTAGGGAGAGTGTGGGGCGTCGTGCAGACAGAGATGAGGAGACCAGCTGAACCTTGTCAGCTCATTTAGGCCTCTATAAGAACTCCCAGCTTCATTAGATGTTAGCTCATGCCTGGAACCAGACCTGTGTGGACTGTCTAGGGAGAGTGAACCCCTGTGCGGTGAGGCAAAGCCTGTGTGGCTATTTGTTTGGACTTTTACTAAACCAAGGACTTAGGGACTAGGACAGCACTAGGCTGATCCCAGTTGTTAGTTAGGAAACCTGTATGTTTAGTCAGAGGTCAACTTGACCAGGATTTATTTTGGTTATGTTTCTTTTGCTTTGCTGTGTTTTGTCACTGTAAATAGAAAATAAACCGCACCTTTTTTGATTTTGAAAACCACAACCTCCGTTTGCTGGGCCTGTTTTGTGTGGGGAGCCCATCCCGGGGGTCACACACACCCGCTGCCGAGCTAACCCCCTCACAGTTGGTGGAGAACCAGTGGCAGTTTTTTTTAAGCCAGCATGGAGGAGATACTGAAGCAGCTGGCTCTAGCAAATGCCAATCAACAGCAGACAAATGCAGGTTTGCAAAGGAGCCTTGCAGCCCAGCAGCAGACAAACGCAACTTTGCAACAGAGTCTGGAGGCTCAGCAACGAGCCCAGCAGCAATCTGAGGCCCGCTTCATAGACCTGTTGCAGAAGCAAGAGCAGAGACTACAACAACAGATGGAAGCAGTAATGCAGCAACGTCCGCAGACCAGTGAGGAAAGCCGTCCCACTAATACCGCGTCCTTTGGGGTGAGTCGTTTATTGACAAAAATGACTGGAGAGGATGATCCAGAGGTATTTTTGACCACATTTGAAAGGACCGCTGAAAGAGAAAAGTGGCCTGAGGAGCAGTGGGCTGGACTGGTGGCTCCTCTGTTAACTGGTGAATCGCAGAAAGCTTACTATGACCTAGAGCCTAACCAAGCAAAAGACTATGTGATGCTAAAAGCTGAAATATTGGCAAGGCTGGGTGTCACCCAGGCTGTCCGGGCTCAGCGTGTGCATAACTGGACTTTCCAGCTTGGAAAACCCCCCAGGTCTCAAATGTATGATCTCATTCACCTGAGCAGAAAGTGGCTACAGCCAGAGACTTTGTCCGCACCAAAGATTGTGGAACGTGTTGTAATGGATCGGTTTTTGAGAGCTCTTCCTACTGCCATCCAAAAGTGGGTAAGCCATGGAGACCCAGAGACGGCCGATGGTCTTGTGGATCGTGTGGAGAAATACTTGGCTACAGAGAACCTGACGGCCTCTTCCAGAGACACTCGGACTTTCCACCCTAAGACCAGACCATCCCCAGGGGCGGATAAGAGGATTCCAAGGGGTGAGGGTGGAGAGAGTGAGAGGGTGGGAGCTCTACCCCAAGTTTGGCGAGAACAGCCTGGGAAATCAGCGGCTCAAGAGGCGGCAAGAAGGATCGTTTGCTACCGCTGCCGGCAAGCGGGACATATTGCAGCCAATTGCCCGGTTGTGGAGGAACCCATGCAGTGTGACTTTCTGACGGGCAGACGTCAGTCGCTGTGTGCGACAGTCGCATGCACTGCCATTCGAGGAACTGAGAAACATTTATGCAAAATGTGTGTTAATGGTAGAAATGTTGTGGTATTGCTGGATTCAGGTAGCCTTGTGACCCTGATAAAGGCTGAGTTAGTTAAAACAGAGGTCTCTGGGAATAGCAAGGTAGCTGTTATTTGTGTGCATGGGGACACCCGAGAGTATCCAGTGACTACAGTGTGTTTCGAGACCCCCAAAGGTACCCTCTCTCATCCAGTGGGCTTAGTATCTCAGTTACCGCATGACGCCATTGTGGGAAGGGATTTTCCGAAGTTCTGGGAACTGTGGGATGATCCTGAGCCCCTCACTGGTGCCCCTATGTACCAGGAATGTGATAGCCAGAACTCCCCTGAGAGTGGTGAGGACTCTCCGGAATTTCCCTTATCAGTATTGGCAGGGGAGACTCAAGAAACTGGAGAGGAGCCCACCTCCTCAGACGAAAACCTACCGTCTGTGGAGTTTTCTGATCTTGAGGTTCACAGGGAAAACTTTGCCACAGAACAGTTGAAAGACCCCGCCCTAATAAAGGCACGGGAAAACGTAGTGAATATAGATGGTGAGTTAGTGAACCCAGATAATACCTGCACTTACCCATACTTCAGCGTAGAGAAGGACCTACTGTATCGGGTGGCAAAAAGGGCAGAAGAAACCGTTGAGCAGCTTGTGGTGCCCAAATCTTACAGGAAGTTGGTGTTGGAGTTGGCCCATGGGCACATTCTTGGAGGTCATCTGGGGACAGAGAAAACCCGAGAGAGGGTATTACAGAGATTCTATTGGCCGGGGGTGATGAAGGACGTAGAAAATTATTGTTCCTCCTGCCCTGTGTGTCAGAGGTTGGCCCCGATGCCACATTTCCGTAGCCCGCTGGTCCCTCTACCCATCATTGAGGTCCCGTTTGAGAGGATCGCCATGGATTTGGTAGGTCCTATAATCAAGTCCGCTAGGGGGCACCAGTACATATTAGTTATAATGGACTATGCCACCCGTTATCCAGAAGCGATCCCTCTCCGAAATACCTCGGCCAAAACCATAGCCAAAGAGCTATCTCTTGTTTTTAGCCGGGTGGGTATTTGTAAAGAACTGCTTACGGACCAAGGTACACCCTTTATGTCCCGGGTTATGAAAGAGCTGTGTAAATTGTTCAAAGTGACGCAATTGCGTACGTCTGTGTATCACCCCCAAACCGATGGGCTGGTTGAAAGATTCAACAAAACCCTAAAACAAATGTTGAAGAAAGTGGTGGATAGAGATGGAAAGGATTGGGACTGTTTACTTCCTTATTTGATGTTTGCTATTAGGGAGGTGCCCCAATCCTCTACGGGATTCTCCCCCTTTGAGTTACTGTATGGGAGACACCCAAGAGGGCTGTTGGATATTGCCAAGGAAACTTGGGAAAGTGAGAGTTCTCCCCACAGGAGTGTGATTGAGCATGTCGCCCTGATGCAAGATCGAATTGCACAGGTAATGCCCATCGTGAAGGAACATTTGGCCCAAGCGCAGTTGGCACAGCAGAGAGTGTACAACCGTGGAGCCAAGACCCGTACCTTTTCCCCGGGGGATAGGATATTGGTACTTGTCCCTACGGTTGAAAGTAAATTCCTTGCCAAATGGCAAGGCCCCTACGAGATAATGGAAAAAGTGAGCGAAGTGAATTACAAGGTCAGACAACCAGGAAGGCGAAAGCCCGAACAGATCTATCACGTTAATCTGTTGAAAGCCTGGAGGGATAGAGAGTCCCTAGTCGCAGACACTTGGTCACCAGCTCAAACTGGTTGCGTGATTCCTGAGGTTGGAATAGCAGCCACCTTGTCACAACCCCAACAACAGGAGGTTAAGGAGTTTGTGCTTCGCAACAAGGAGGTATTCTCTGAGCTGCCGGGACAAACATCTGGGGTAGAGCATGACATCATTACCCCGCCCGGTGAAAGGGTGAAGTTAAAACCCTATCGGATCCCAGAGGCTCGACGGGAGGCAATACGGGAGGAAGTACAGAAAATGCTGAACTTAGGGGTGATAGAGGAGTCCCAAAGTGATTGGTCTAGTCCCATCGTGTTGGTGCCTAAACCGGATGGGAGCTGGTGATTTTGTAACGATTTTCGTCAGTTGAACAAAGTTACAAAATTTGACACCTACCCCATGCCACGTATAGATGAGTTGATCGACCGGCTGGGAACAGCCCGATACATGACGACTCTTGACCTCACAAAAGGGTATTGGCAAATCCCCCTGGCCAAGTCGGCCAAAGAGAAAACCGCATTTGTAACCCCAGACGGGGCGTTCCAATATAAAAGAATGCCGTTCGGGTTACAGAATGCGCCGGCCACATTCCAGCGGAAAATGGACCAGATGCTGAGGCCCCATCGGAAGTATGCTGCGGCTTACCTGGATGACGTAATTGTCCATAGCACAGATTGGGCCTCACATCTGCCAAAAGTGCAAGCAGTCCTGGACTCTGTTCGGGAAGCGGGGTTTACGGCTAACCCCAAGAAGTGTACCATTGGGCAGGAGGAGGCCAAATATCTTGGGTACACCATTGGGAGGGGAGTAATAAAACCCCAACTCAACAAAGTCGAGGCCATCCAGAGTTGGCCACGTCCCAACAGCAAGAAGCAGGTACGAGCCTTTCTGGGAATCGCTGGGTCTTATCGGCGATTCATTCCCCACTTTGCTTCTAAGGCTGTGCCCCTAACCAACCTGACGAAGGGGAAAGGGTCGGTCATGATTAAATGGACCCCCGAGGCTGAGGCAGCATTCCAATTCTTGAAACAAGCCTTATGTAGCCAGCCAGTGTTGTACTCACCCGACTTCTCTAAAGACTTTGTCGTACAAAGTGATGCGTCAGATGTGGGGTTAGGAGCAGTATTGTCCCAGGTCTGGAACGGGGAAGAGCACCCAGTCATTTACCTCAGCAGGAAGTTGAAGTCCCATGAGGTAAATTACGCCACCGTTGAAAAGGAGTGTTTAGCGGTGAAGTGGGCTCTAGATTCCCTTCGGTACTACCTGCTAGGTAGGCACTTTGACATGGTTACGGATCACGCTCCGTTAAAGTGGATGGCTCAAAACAAGGAAACAAATAGAAGAGTGAATAGGTGGTTCCTGGCCCTCCAGGAATTCAACTTCACAGTAAAGCATCGCCCTGGCGTTCAAATGGGGAATGTGGATGCTTTGTCTCGAGTACATGAATGCCTGATTGCTGGTGTTCCAACCCCGAGGTTAAAACAAGAGGGGGGGTATGTGACAGCAGGAAGGTAAAGTCACCTGGTTGCATCCAGGGGGGTAGATATATTTCGCCCAGATTCAGGCTTTACGCCGACTTATACAACTAGGTGGAGAGTTGTATAAGGCTAGTGGGCTCATGGATGACTCATACCTCTAGGGAGAGTGTGGGGCGTCGTGCAGACAGAGATGAGGAGACCAGCTGAACCTTGTCAGCTCATTTAGGCCTCTATAAGAACTCCCAGCTTCATTAGATGTTAGCTCATGCCTGGAACCAGACCTGTGTGGACTGTCTAGGGAGAGTGAACCCCTGTGCGGTGAGGCAAAGCCTGTGTGGCTATTTGTTTGGACTTTTACTAAACCAGGGACTTAGGGACTAGGACAGCACTAGGCTGATCCCAGTTGTTAGTTAGGAAACCTGTATGTTTAGTCAGAGGTCAACTTGACCAGGATTTATTTTGGTTATGTTTCTTTTGCTTTGCTGTGTTTTGTCACTGTAAATAGAAAATAAACCGCACCTTTTTTGATTTTGAAAACCACAACCTCCGTTTGCTGGGCCTGTTTTGTGTGGGGAGCCCATCCCGGGGGTCACACACACCCGCTGCCGAGCTAACCCCCTCACAGTATATACTCTGCAGAAATAGGCCCCTTAGTTGTTGGTGTTGGCACAACACTGTAAGCACTCACAGTTACTCTTGGTTGGTGCTGGAACGCCCTGCTGTCAACTATTATATCAGGAATTTTAATTACATATAATTGTTGAACAGTGGTAGTAAAAATTGGGCCTTTGATGGTGGTGCTGGTGCCACAACACTGTAAGCCCTGACAGTTACTCTTGGTGGGTGCAGCAATGGGCCCTGCTGTGAATTATTAGATCAAGAATTGTAATTACATGCCCCTTTTGAACAGGGGCTGAAAAATTGGGCCTTTCGTGGTGGTGGTGGTGGTGGCGTTGCCACAACACTGTAAGCCCTCAGAGTTACTCTTGGTTGGTGCAGCAATGGGCCCTGCTGTGAATTATTAGATCAAGAATTGTAATTGCATGCCCCTGTTGAACAGGGGCTGAAAAATTGGGCCTTTCGTGGTGGTGGTGGTGGTGGTGGTGTTGCCACAACACTGTAAGCCCTCAGAGTTACTCTTGGTGGGTGCAGCAATGGGCCCTGCTGTGAATTATTAGATCAAGAATTGTAATTGCATGCCCCTGTTGAACAGGGGCTGAAAAATTGGGCCTTAGGCACTGGTGGCACAACACTACAACCCCTCACAGATACTGTACTTGGAGCACAGCAATGAGCCCTGTTGCAAAGTATTGCTTCAAAAATTGTAATGACACGCCCCTGTTAAACAGGGGCTGAAAAATTGGGCCTTAGGCACTGGTGCCACAACACTCCAACCCCTCACAGATACTGTACTTGGAGCACAGCAATGAGCCCTATGGCAAATTATTGCTAAAAAAATTGTAATTACACGCCCCTGTAAAACAGGGGCTGAAAAATTGGGCCTTAGCCACTGGTGGCGGCACCCATAAACAAAAATGATCTTCCAAGCTATCATCATCAATCGTATCATTGAGGACTCGGAGGAGGAGGATAGCCAGTCAACATAACAGCACAGGCACTCAGCATCAGCATCAGTCTTGAAGGGATGTGACATGTTAAAATCAATTAGTCTGTTATATCAGCATCAGGTGTGTGGTAGCTGGTGGTGATCCAAGACTGGTTCATCTTGATGAAAGTCAGTCGATCAACCGAGTCGGTGGACAGGCGCACCCTGTGATCCGTGACAAATCCTCCAGCAGCACTGAATGTGCGTTCCGAAAGAACGCTGGATGCAGGACAGGCCAGTAGCTCAATTGCATACTGTGCAAGCTCTGGCCAGTGATCCATCCTCAAGACCCAGTAAGCCAGAGGATTTTCGGTGGGGAAGGTGTCCAAGTCTGACCTTGCCCCTAGATATTCCTGCACCATGTTTATCAGACGCTGGCGATGGTTGCTGGAACCGATCATACTTTGGGGCTGCGGACTAAAGAATTGTCTGAACGCATCGGTCAGACGGCCACCTTCCCCACCGCTCCTTCTTTGACTGGCCGAAGCCTCAGCAACTCGTTGTCCAGGACCAGGAGTTTGTAACCTCCCAGTCTCTGGGAACGCGTTGCACAGACCTTTCTGCAAGGCCTCCCGGAGTTGTCTCATCCTCTGCTCCCTCTGCGACGGTAACATAAGGTCCGCAACCTTACCCTTGTACCGTGGATCAAGGAGAGTGGCCAGCCAGTAATGGTCCCTCTCCTTGATCCGAAGAATACGAGGATCCTTCCGCAGACTTTGCAGGATCAGGGAGGCCATGCAGCGTAGGTTTGCTGAGGCATTCGCTCCGGAGTCCTCTGGGTCACTAAGGACGACATGATCCGCAGCCATCTCCTCCCAGCCACGTACAAGTCCACTGGTTTCTTGGGACTGTAAATCATCCCTAAAAGACTGCTGCTGATGATGCTGAGTGCCAGCCTCCACCTCCATGCTGACACAATCCTCCTCCTCCTCCTCCTCCTCCTCTTCCTGTGCGATGGGTGGGACAGAAGGAACACTGTCTGGGTAAAGGGGGCCTTGAGAGGCAAGGAAGTCCTCCTCTTCCTGCCTCTGTTCTGCCTCAAGTGCCCTGTCCATTATTCCACGCAGCGTGTACTCCAACAGGTGGACAAGAGGTACAGTGTCACTGATGCATGCACTGTCACTGCTCACCATCCTCGTGGCCTCCTCAAATGGTGCCAGGACAGTGCATGCATCCCTGATCATGCCCCACTGGCGTGGAGAAAAAAAACCAAGCTCCCCTGACCCTGTCCTGGTGCCGTAGTCGCACAGGTACTCATTGATGGCCCTCTGCTGCGTGTGCAGCCGCTGCAGCATGGCCAACGTTGAGTTCCACCTGGTGGGCATGTCACATATAAGGCGGTTCTTGGGCAGGTTCAACTCCTTTTGCAGCTCAGCCAGGCGAGCACTGGCATTATAAGATCTGCGGAAATGCACACAGACTTTCCTGGCCTGCCTCAGGACATCCTGTAAGCCCGGGTACCTGCCCAAGAACCGCTGCACCACCAGGTTAAGGACGTGAGCCACACAGGGCACATGGGTCAGTTGTCCCTGTCGGAGGGCGGAGAGGAGGTTGGTGCCATTGTCGCAAACCACCATTCCTGGCTTAAGCTGGCGTGGCGTCAACCACCTCTCGGCCTGGCCCTGCAGAGCAGACAGGACCTCTGCCCCAGTGTGGCTTCTGTCCCCCAAACACACCAGCGCAAGCACGGCATGGCATCTTTTTGCCTGCGTACTTGCGTAGCCCCTTGAACGCCTACGGAGCACCGCTGGTTCCGAGGACAAACCACAGGAAGAGGCCATGGAGGAAGAAGAAGAGGAGGGGGTGGAGGAGAGAGGTGTGTCACAACCAGTAGTAGCATTTTGGAGGCGTGGCGGTGGAACAACCTCCAACACTACTGCACCTTGTCCTGCATCCTTCCCAGCTGCCAAAAGAGTGACCCAATGGGCCGTGAAAGAAAGGTAACGTCCCTGTCCATGCCTGCTGGACCATGAGTCAGCGGTAATATGCACCTTACCGCTGACCGCCCTGTCCAGCGAGGCCAAGATATTGCCTTCCACATGCCGGTAGAGAGCCGGAATAGCCTTCCGTGAGAAAAAGTGGCGTTTGGGAACCTGCCACTGAGGAACCGCACATTGCACAAACTCACGGAAGGGGGCCGAGTCTACCAACTGAAAAGGCAGCAGTTGAAGCGCTAGCAATTTAGCCAAGCTAGCATTCAACCGCTGGGCATGTGGATGGCTGGGAGTGAACTTCTTTCGACGGTCCAGCAGCTGGGGCAGGGAAATTTGCCTGCTAGAATCGGACGTCGGTGTACTGCTAGCAGAGTGGCCGCAAGTACTTGGCTGTGACACACCTAATTCTACACCTTCATTCCTCTCAGTGCATGTTTCAGAGAGGACTGAAGTTATAGTGGGGTTGGAGATCCCAGCTGATGCGGTGCAAGGAGAGGTCCGCTTTGTTCTTTGGTGTGGGTCTTTGAGGTAGGCTTGCCAACGAGCTGCATGGCAGGTCAACATATGTCTGGTCAGGCATGTGGTACCCAAGCGGCTGATGTTTTGGCCACGCGATATACGCTTGAGACATATGTTGCAAACAGCAGCTGTGCGATCTGATGCACTAGCCTCAAAAAAGGCCCACACCAAAGAACTTTTTGAATGACGGGCAGAGGCAGCGCCCTGCACAGGCGGAGCTCTGCGGTGTGATTCCGTCGGTGTACTGCCCTTACGCTGGCCACCAAAGGGCATCCTGCCTCGTTGGAGATGTGCCTCCTCCTCATCCTCCTCCTCCTCCTCTCTCCTATTAGGCACCCACGTGGAGTCAGTGACCTCATCATCCCCTCCCTCCTCATCACTGGAGCCAATCTGGCAGTATGCTGCAGCTGCTGGAACATGACTGCCAGATTGGTGTCCTTCTTGAGCATCCCCTCTGTCTGCTCTCACGCTACTGCCTTCCTGTAGCTGGGTTTCATCATCAGACCCTTCGAAACGCTGGGCATCCTCCTGGAGCATGTACCCAACACTGTGCTCAAACAGTTCGGGGGACTCCTCAGGAGGAGGACATGGTGGGTCTAGGGAAGGAGTGACTGATGATGAGTCTGACATTGATACCAGGGAAGAGGACGCTTTGGCAGCTGCTTTTCCAGTACCCTGAGCCTGGGTGAGAGAGGATGAGGAGGAGGAGGAGGGCTTGGTCATCCACTCTACCAAGTCTTCGGCATGATGTGGCTCAACATGTCCAGCTGCCGAAAAGAAGGACAAGCGTGTCCCATGGCCATGTGCTGATGACAATGCACCGCGTCCACGACCAGCACTGTTGCCCCCAGACACAGAGCCTGCTTGCCCTCTTTTATTGCCTCCTGACTGTCTGCCTCTCCTTGTTTGCCTTCCAGACATTCTAATAGATGGCCTGCAGGGAGATGGGAAAAAAGCAATAAGGGCTACCTTCAGGTGTCCTTCTCTGTCCCTTTACTTAAGGATTTCTAAATATGGTTGAGGATGATTGCTTTTGCACAGAATAGCACAACGACAATTTCCCTGACTGTCCAAAAAAACAAGGATTTCAAAGATGGTTGATGAGGAATGCTTTAGCACACTATAGCACAAGGAGAATTTCCCTCACTGTCCTTCCCTGTCCCTAGAAACAAGGATTATCACAGTGAAAGAAACTGACACTCTTCCTACCTATAGTTTTCTGTCCCTAGAAAAAATGTTTTTTTAAAGCACACTATAGCACAAGGAGAATTCCCTCACTGTCCTTTCCTGTCCCTAGAAACAAGGATTCGCACAGTAAAACACACTGACACTCTCCCTACCTATAGTTTTCTGTCCCTAGAAAAAATGTTTTTTTAAAGCACACTATAGCACAAGGAGAATTCCCTCACTGTCCTTCCCTGTCCCTAGAAACAAGGATTCGCACAGTAAAACACACTGACACTCTCCCTACCTATAGTTTTCTGTCCCTAGAAAAAATGTTTTTTTAAAGCACACTATAGCACAAGGAGAATTTCCCTCACTTTCCTTCTTTGTCCCTAGAAACAAGGATTATCACAGTGAAAGAAACTGACACTCTTCCTACCTATAGTTTTCTGTCCCTTGAAAAAATGTTTTTTTAAAGCACACTATAGCACAAGGAGAATTCCCTCACTGTCCTTCCCTGTCCCTAGAAACAAGGATTCGCACAGTAAAACACACTGACACTCTCCCTACCTATAGTTTTCTGTCCCTAGAAAAAATGTTTTTTTAAAGCACACTATAGCACAAGGAGAATTTCCCTCACTTTCCTTCCCTGTCCCTAGAAACAAGGATTATCACAGTGAAAGAAACTGACACTCTTCCTACCTATAGTTTTCTGTCCCTAGAAAAAATGTTTTTTTAAAGCACACTATAGCACAAGGAGAATTTCCCTCACTTTCCTTCTTTGTCCCTAGAAACAAGGATTATCACAGTGAAAGAAACTGACACTCTTCCTTCCTATAGTTTTCTGTCCCTAGAAAAAATGTTTTTTTAAAGCACACTATAGCACAAGGAGAATTCCCTCACTGTCCTTCTCTGTCCCTAGAAACAAGGATTCGCACAGTAAAAGACACTGACACTCTCCCTACCTATAGTTTTCTGTCCCTAGAAAAAAAATTTTTTAAAGCACACTATAGCACAAGGAGAATTTCCCTCACTTTCCTTCTTTGTCCCTAGAAACAAGGATTATCACAGTGAAAGAAACTGACACTCTTCCTACCTATAGTTTTCTGTCCCTAGAAAAAATGTTTTTTTAAAGCACACTATAGCACAAGGAGAATTCCCTCACTGTCCTTTCCTGTCCCTAGAAACAAGGATTCGCACAGTAAAACACACTGACACTCTCCCTACCTATAGTTTTCTGTCCCTAGAAAAAATGTTTTTTTAAAGCACACTATAGCACAAGGAGAATTTCCCTCACTTTCCTTCTTTGTCCCTAGAAACAAGGATTATCACAGTGAAAGAAACTGACACTCTTCCTTCCTAT
Source organism: Rana muscosa (assembly GCA_029206835.1). NCBI lineage: Eukaryota > Metazoa > Chordata > Amphibia > Anura > Ranidae > Rana > Rana muscosa. The sequence goes on along the minus strand of CM055118.1, from coordinate 92,475,800 downwards.
AGTTTTCTGTCCCTAGAAAAAATGTTTTTTTAAAGCACACTATAGCACAAGGAGAATTCCCTCACTGTCCTTCCCTGTCCCTAGAAACAAGGATTCGCACAGTAAAAGACACTGACACTCTCCCTACCTATAGTTTTCTGTCCCTAGAAAAAATGTTTTTTTAAAGCACACTATAGCACAAGGAGAATTTCCCTCACTTTCCTTCTTTGTCCCTAGAAACAAGGATTATCACAGTGAAAGAAACTGACACTCTTCCTATCTATAGTTTTCTGTCCCTAGAAAAAATGTTTTTTTAAAGCACACTATAGCACAAGGAGAATTCCCTCACTGTCCTTTCCTGTCCCTAGAAACAAGGATTCGCACAGTAAAACACACTGACACTCTCCCTACCTATAGTTTTCTGTCCCTAGAAAAAATGTTTTTTTAAAGCACACTATAGCACAAGGAGAATTCCCTCACTGTCCTTCCCTGTCCCTAGAAACAAGGATTCGCACAGTAAAACACACTGACACTCTCCCTACCTATAGTTTTCTGTCCCTAGAAAAAATGTTTTTTTAAAGCACACTATAGCACAAGGAGAATTTCCCTCACTTTCCTTCTTTGTCCCTAGAAACAAGGATTATCACAGTGAAAGAAACTGACACTCTTCCTACCTATAGTTTTCTGTCCCTAGAAAAAATGTTTTTTTAAAGCACACTATAGCACAAGGAGAATTCCCTCACTGTCCTTCCCTGTCCCTAGAAACAAGGATTCGCACAGTAAAACACACTGACACTCTCCCTACCTATAGTTTTCTGTCCCTAGAAAAAATGTTTTTTTAAAGCACACTATAGCACAAGGAGAATTCCCTCACTGTCCTTCCCTGTCCCTAGAAACAAGGATTCGCACAGTAAAACACACTGACACTCTCCCTACCTATAGTTTTCTGTCCCTAGAATTTTTTTTTTTTAAAGCACACTATAGCACAAGGAGAATTCCCTCACTGTCCTTCCCTGTCCCAAGAAACAAGGATTCGCACAGTAAAACACACTGACACTCTCCCTACCTATCCTTCTCTTTCCCTAAACTAAAGGAATCCAGGTTAAGCAAGAAAAAAATAAATGTCACTGTCCCTGCCTATGCTTCTCTTTCCCTGCTCCGGAACACACTACACTAGGCCGCCGTGCTGGCGGCCTTTTATAGTGTGGGGCGTGTACTAAACACCCTCAGCAATAATTGGCCACAGGCATCCTGCCTGTGGCCAATCATTGCTCTCCTCGCTGCCGGCGCTGTGATTGGCCAAGCATGCGGGGTCACAGTGCATGCTTGGCCAATCACAGCGCCTGGATGACACTGCGATGGCGTAGTGCATTGTGGGCCGTTCGCGTCACTCGAATTTGGCGCGAACGGCCCAAATCGTTCGATCTTCGTCGAACGATCGAACAGCCGATGTTCGAGTCGAACGTATGTTCGACTCGAACACGAAGCTCATCCCTAGTGACCAGACATCCCCGGTTTCCGGGGACAGTACCCAAATTGAGGACACTGTCCCCAGACCAAGTCTGTCCCTGGTTTTGTCCCCGGATTGGATTTGAACATGAGCTGGGGCAATTTCAAAGACAGTCAGTGCAGAATAAATAAAAAAAAAAAATCTGAATTACACTCCCCCTCTCTGCCGCTCCTACTAGCTTAGGGGGGTGTATTTTTTCCATTATCTATGCCCCTTTCTGATGATCATGCGCTGGTCGAAGCGGAGGGAATATTTCTTCAGTTTCGGGTGCATGCCCATTCAGCTCCGCTCACAGGTTCTTCTGCCTTGGCTCAAGTCCCGGCCAGCCGCCTGCCTATCTCCTTGCGTTCCCTGCGGAGTGATCTTCCTCCGCTCCCCACCAGCACCCAGTAATAGCCGGGGCCCGGAAAGTAAGACTTGACAGGCTGTGAGGCGGGCGGCGACGGGCAGAGAGTCGCTGATTGCCGCCATTAAAAAAAAATATCCCCGGATTTAATTTTAAAAATCTGGTCACCTTACCCTAGCGGTATGCCCGAGTGTGGCTCGGGGGGAATTTTCACTACCAAAAGCGGTAACCCCGAGCCACACTCGGGATCGCATCGCAGGATCCAGGCAAAGTTACTTACCTTGTCCTCAGGATCCTGAGATGTCCTCCCGCTGTGTCCGCTGGCTGTGTACTCCACCCGATGTACTGTGTGCCGGGCTCTGTTCCCTGCGAGCGTGGCGACGCATGGGGACAGAGCTCGGCAGCAAATTCAAAAAGTGCAAAAAAACATAACACATACAGTACACTGTAATCTGTAAGATCTGTACTGTATCATTTCACCTCCCTTTTGTCCCTAATGCTTTGTCCAGTGCCCCGCATGCACTTTTATATTATATATGCCATTCTTCCTGACTGGAAACTTGAGATTGTCCATGGCATCCAAAAAGCGCCCCTTTACGTCAAGAGTAGAGTTGAGCGGACACCTGGATGTTCGGGTTCGACGGGTTCGGCCGAACTTCGGAAAAAAGTTCGGGTTCGGGACCGAACTTTAACCCGAACCAGGACCCGAACCCGAACACCATTGAAGTCAATGGGGACCCGGACTTCTAAGGACTAAAAAGGCTCTGAAAAAGTAATGGAAAGGGCTAGAGGGCTGCAAATGGCAGCAAAATGTTGTTAAGAGCATGGCAAGTGCTCTGCAAACAAATGTGGATAGGGAAATAACTTAAAATAACATAAAAAAAATAAAAAAATAAAAAAATATGCTGGAGGCCCCCTTTTCAGCAGAAGAGGTACGGGAAGTCATTAAGAACCTCAGAAACTCAACGGCACGATGCCACACATATGGTGGGAATGCCCCAGAATACACCCTTTCTGGAATAAATTATTCAATTTAATGGATAAGCTAGTGGGAAAATAAAATACTTTGAAATAAAAATGTAGCGGGGTGCTAAATTTAAGGGAAGTGTTTGAGTGGTAAATAGGCTCAAACACCCTAATTCTGTAGGATTCATGGACCATTTTATCCTCGGGGGACAGTATTGGTGTGCAGTTCCCTGCGGCCTACAGGTGGCGCTGCCATGGTAGGCTAGGGTTGAACCGCCGATACAGTGCTGTGCCTTTTGTGTCCCCTCTTGGCAGTAGTACAGCGGGGTGGGGAACCTGCTGTGCATGCCGGGAGAGCATATAAAAGGGGCAGACCTTTGGCCTGGGGGCTGATGTCCAGTGGGGTCCACGCCCAGGTGCCTTCGGCCTGGGTGCATGTGTTCCTGTTCCATCTCGGGTACCTTTAGCCCGGGGTGAGGTACTATCCTGGAGTTCCTGCTGCCCTGGGTATGGAGGCCTAGGTGCGGGAGTAAAGCCTGGAGTCCAGAGCCTACGTCTGGAGTCCGCTAAGGGTCGAGGAGTCTTAGGGTGCCGCCTCGTGTAGGGGACCATGTTCCAGGGAAGGGAGGATCATTCTGATGGACCGATGCGGGAGTCACGGTGAAGGAAGGGTCTGTTGACTCCCTGGAGAGATGTCTTCCCCTTGATATGGGCTAGGTTCGTAGAAGGAGAGGCTCAAGGTCATCTTGACTGTATCAGAGGCCTTATTCACCCGGCCCGTGGCAGGGGCCTTATACACCCTGGTCTGTGGCAGAGACCAAAGTTCTCCAGGTCCGTGGCAGGGGCCTTGTACACCCGGTCTGTGGCAGAGACCAACCTCAAGGTCTGTGGCAGAGACCGTGCACCTAAAACTGTTTGAGAAACCTAAGCAGTGAAGTGAATGTGCTACGTTTGTGCCTGGACCTCCTCCACACCTTAAGCTGTCCTGTTTCTTTGCTCTAACCTTTTCTATCCGAGTAGAGTTTATTTTGCCATGAGAGAATAAGAGTTGTAATTTCATCTGGTGTGGACATTGACTTTACTGGGAATTAAAGGACTTGCCTCTACCTACAGTAGAGGTGAGAATCATCCTCTGGAGGAGTTTTGACTCCGGCTGTGGACACGGCCCGTCAAGTACACCGCTCAACCTCTTTATATAGGAGGGTACGGGCTGGTAGTGCGGTGTGCCTTTCTCCCTCCTGCGAGGAGCCAACAACATAAAGGCAGGTAAGGGGGAAAGGATCTGTGCGCTACAAAAAAATAAAATAAAAATTATAATCTTGACCTAGGAGGACGAGGTCCATATGGAGTAGGAGGTTGAGGTGGCGGTGGATGTGGCTGTGTAGGTGGAAGCGGCGGTGGAGGAGGACGAGGTAGCCAACACTGGTTCAAAAATACAACAATGGCTGGGTAAGGCTGGTGATGTGTCGAATTCTCTCCCCCGTCAAATAGTGTCCACCCTGTACTGCGCTTGCTCAGTATGTAGGACAAGGGGATTTCGAAAATCTCCCAAGACGAACGGCGCCTGCGTGGTGAGTTCAGGTGAAGGCCACACCATCCGTGGTTCAAGCCGAGCCAAGTGAGGCCATGCCCGAAGCGTGGCTATCGAACCGAGCCTGTGAGGGGCCCTGTTACTATGTGCTACCGTATGTCCACTTGGATGGTGGGGCTTGAACCTGCACTCACAGCGCAGGCGCCGTTCATCTTTGGAGGTTTTGTGAATCTCCTTGTCCTCTGTACTGCTCAAGCGCTGCGCCTTCGCAGTATGGGCCGGACAGTTTTTGTCACAACACCGGTATACATGTCTATTCTGCACAAGGTACGGACAAGTCCTGTGGGATCCATGCCTGGTTCATTTTAATGAACGTGAGCTTGTCCACATTGGCTCTGGACAGACGGCTGCGCTTGTCTGTGATAACGCCCCCTGCCGTGCTAAATACATGTTCAGATAATACACTGGCTGCAGGGCAGGCCAGCACCTCCAAGGCATAAAGGGCAAGCTCAGGCCATGTGCCCAATTTGGAGACCCAGAAGTTAAAGGGGGCAGACCCGTCATCCAGTACGTGTAGGCCTGTGGACACATACTGCTCAACCATGTTGGTGAAATGCTGCCTCCTGCTAAGACGCTCCATCTCAGCTGGTGGTGCTGGTTGTTGTGGCGTGCTGACAAAGCTTTTCCACATTTCAGCCATGCTAACCCTGCCTTCTGAGGTGCTGCCGGTGCCCCGGCTGCGTTGGCGACCTCTTCCTCCTCCTCTGCCTTCGCCTTGTGCTTCCACCGTACGCCCGCTGTCAGGTGGGAATGCCATCAGCAGCGCGTCTACCAGCGTGCGCTTGTACTCGCGCATCTTACGATCCCGCTCCAGTGAGGGAATTAAGGACGGTACGTTGTCCTTGTAACGGGGATCCAGCAGGGTGGCCACCCAGTAATCAGCACCAGTTAAAATGTGGGCAACTCGGCGGTCATTGCGGAAACACTGCAGCATGTAATCGCTCATGTGTGCCAGGCTGCCCAGAGGCAAAGAAAAGCTGTCCTCTGTGGGAGGTGTATCGTCTGTGTCCTCTGTATCCCCCCAGCCACGCACCAGTGATGGCAACGAGCTGGTCTGGGTGCCACCCTGCTGTGAAAATGGCTCCTCCTCCGCCTCCTCCTCCATCTCCTCCTCCACCTCGTCACCCTCCAGAACTGTGCCCTTTCTGCCGGACAATTGTGTACCTGGCGTTTGTTGGTGCAGGAACCCACCCTCGTAGCCACTTGTGAAAGACTGCCCTGAAAGCCTTTGAAATTATCCCGCTTCCTCCTCCTTCTCCTCATCCTCCTGTGCCACATCCTCTTCCATCATCGCCCGAAGCGTTTTTTCAAGGAGGCATAGAACTGGGATAGTAACGCTAAGAACGGCGTCATTGGCACTGGACATGTTGGTGGAGTACTCGAAACAGCGCAACAAGGCACACAGGTCTCGCATGGAGGCCCAGTTATTGGTGGTGAAGTGGTGCTGTTCCGCAGAGCGACTCACGCGTGATTGCTGCAGCTGAAACTCCACTATCGCCTGCTGCTGCTCGCACAGTCTGGCCAGCATGTGCAAGGTGGAGTTCCACCTTGTGGGCACGTCACATATGAGGCGGTGAGCGGGAAGGCCGAAGTTACGCTGCAGCGCTGACAGGCGAGCAGCAGCAGGGTGAGATCGCCGAAAGTGCGCACACACAGCCCGCACTTTCTGCAGCAGCTCTGGCATATTGGGGTAATTTTTAAGGAACCTCTGGACCACCAAGTTCAGCACATGCGCCAGGCAAGGGATGTGCGTCAAACCGGCTAGGCCCAGAGCTGCTACGAGATTTCACCCATTATCGCACACCACCAGGCCGGGCTTGAGGCTCACTGACAGCAACCACTCATTGGTCTGTTGTTCCATGTCCCTCCACAACTCCTGCGCGGTGTGGGGTTTTCCCCCCAAACAGGAAAGTTTTAAAACTGCCTGCTGTCGTTTACCCCTGGCTGTGCTGAAGTTGGTGGTGAAGGTGTTACGCTGACCGGATGAGGAGGCGGTAGAGGATGAGGAAGCAGAGTAGGAGGAGTTAGCAACAGGAGGCAAACTGAAGCGCCCTGCAATCCTCGGTGGTGGAAGGACATGCGCCAAACTGCTATCTGCCTCAGGCCCAGCCGCCACTGCATTTACCCAGTGTGCTGTTGGGGAGATATAACGTCCCTGACCGTGCTTACTGGTCCACGCATCCGTAGTTAGGTGGACCTTGCCACAGATGGCGTTGCGCAGTGCACACCTGATTTTGTCCCCCACTTGGTTGTGCAGGGAAGGGATGGCTCGTCTGGAAAAATAGTGGCGGCTGGGCACGACGTACTGTGGGACAGCCAATGCCATCAGGCTTTTTAAACTCTGCGTCTCCACCATACGGAATGACAGCATTTCAAAGGCCAGGAGTTTTGAAATGCTGGCATTCAGGGCCAGGGATCGCGGGTGGCTAGGGGGGTACTTCCTCGTCTGCTCCAATGTTTGGGAGATAGAGAGCTGAACGCTTCCATGGGACATTGTGGAGATGGTTGGTGACCCAGGTGGTAGTGTTGCTGGCAGATCCTCTGTTTGCGTGGTGGCAGGTGCCACTGTCACTACAGAGGTGGATGAAGAGGCCGAGACTGCAGCAGAAGAGGAAGCAGGAGGAGCCAGAGACCTTTCTTGGTTTTTGAGGTGTCTACTCCACTGCAGCTCGTGCTTTGCACTTAGATGCCTGGTCATGCAGGTTGTGCTCAGGTTGAGAACGTTTATGCCTCGCTTCAGCCTCTGATTGCACAGCCTGTAAACCACTCGTGTCTTGTCATCAGCACATTGTGTGAAGAACTGCCACGCTAGGGAACTCCTTGGACCTGGCTTTGGTGTGCTCGGTCCCTTGCTGCGTTGGGCAGTAGCAGACATACTGTCTAGGGGACGGACGCTCCGCTTTTGCACCCTGCTCCCTCTTCTGCTGTGCTGGTGGCTCTGTGCGACCACCGCCTCTTCCTCCAAACTACACTGGTCACCTGCATAACGTTGATTCCATGTGGGGTCGAGGACCTCATCGTCCTCCACATCATCTTCCACCCAGTCTTCACCCCCTGCCCTCCTTGTCTGTCTGCACAATTGCGAAAGCAGCAGCAGTTGGCACCTGTGTTTCGTCATCATCCGAGACGTACTGCGATGGTCCTCCCATGTACTCATCATGAAACATAAGTGGTTGGGCATCGGTGCACTCAATCTCTTCCACTTCTGGGGCAGGGCTAGGTGGATGGCCTTGGGAAACCCTGCTAACAGAGTCATCGAAAAGCAGAAGAGACTGCTGCATGATTTGGGGCTCAGACTGCTTGGCTGATTTGCAAGGGGGTGAGGTGAAAGACTGATGGACATGGGTTTCAGGTGCCAACTCTGATCTTTCATCAGAAGAGTGGGTGGGAGACAATGTGAAGGAACCCGAGGCACTGTCAGCAACCCAATCTACTATCGCCTGTACTTGTCCTGGCCTAAACATTTGTACAGCCTCATTAGGCGCGACAAAATACCGCCGCAGGCTCGGTCGCCTACTCGCACCTGAGGAAGGTGTTTCACTTGTGCGTGTATCTGGCACAGATCCACCACGTCCTCTCCCTGCAACAGGAGCTCCACCAGCAGCACCACGACCGGGGCCACCACGTCCCTTTGACCTTCTCTTCATATTTTCCAAATTTAGGATGTTGCCCTAAATGGGTGTTTTTGGAAGAGCAGAACACACCCACAGTACGTAACCGCTGAATCGCACAGCTACAGAACTGCAGAAAATGCTATTCAAAAAAAAAATTGTTTTTTTAGTATAGCACAGTAGGAGAAAACTATATAGAAATTGTTTATTTCACACACCTCCAAATATGTATAACACACTGCAAACTATTTTTTGTGCCCCTAAACGGCGTTTTTTGGAAGAGCAGAACACACCCACAGTACGTAACTGCTGAATCGCACAGCTACAGAACTGCAGAAAATGCTATTCAAAAAAAATGTTGTTTTTTTAGTATAGCACAGTAGGAGAAAACTATATAGAAATTGTTTATTTCACACACCTCCAAATATGTATAACACACTGCAAACTATTTTTTGTGCCCCTAAACGGCGTTTTTTGGAAGAGCAGAACACACCCACAGTACGTAACCGCTGAATTGCACAGCTACAGAACTGCAGAAAATGCTATTAAAAAAAAATGTTGTTTTTTTAGTATAGCACAGTAGAAGAAAACTATTTAGAAATTGTTTATTTCACACACCTCCAAATATGTATAACACACTGCAAACTATTTTTTGTGCCCCTAAACTGCGTTTTTTGGAAGAGCAGAACACACCCACAGTACGTAACCGCTGAATCGCACAGCTACAGAACTGCAGAAAATGCTATTCCAAAAAAATGTTGTTTTTTTAGTATAGCACAGTAGGAGAAAACTATATAGAAATTGTTTATTTCACACACCTCCAAATATGTATAACACACTGCAAACTATTTTTTGTGCCCCTAAACGGCGTTTTTTGGAAGAGCAGAACACACCCACAGTACGTAACCGCTGAATCGCACAGCTACAGAACTGCAGAAAATGCTATTAAAAAAATATGTTGTTTTTTTAGTATAGCACAGTAGGAGAAAACTATATAGAAATTGTTTATTTCACACACCTCCAAATATGTATAACACACTGCAAACTATTTTTTGTGCCCCTAAACGGCGTTTTTTGGAAGTGCAGAACACACCCACAGTACGTAACTGCTGAATCGCACAGCTACAGAACTGCAGAAAATGCTATTAAAAAAAATGTTTTTTTTTTAGTATAGCACAGTAGGAGAAAACTATATAGAAATTGTTTATTTCACACACCTCCAAATATGTATAACACACTGCAAACTATTTTTTGTGCCCCTAAACTGCGTTTTTTGGAAGAGCAGAACACACCCACAGTACGTAACCGCTGAATCGCACAGCTACAGAACTGCAGAAAATGCTATTCCAAAAAAATGTTGTTTTTTTAGTATAGCACAGTAGGAGAAAACTATATAGAAATAGTTTATTTCACACACCTCCACATATGTATAACACACTGCAAACTATTTTTTGTGGCCCTGAATGGCTCTTTTTGCAAGCGTACATTAAAGTGCAATTTTTTTTTTTTGCCCTAAACGGGTCTTTTTTTGCACGAGCAAAATAAAATGCACATTTTTTTTTTTTTTTTGCCCTATGGGTCTTTTGGAAAAGAGCACAATAAAGTGCCTTTTTTTTTCCCCTAAAAGTTAGATTTTCTCTGACACTGGGCTCATGGCAGTGTAAAAAGACTGTGCACTGCAACACAAACAGGTAAACCTATGCAGATCACTGATTTTAATCTCTGAATCTGGACTCCTATATAATATTCTCTCTCCCTGAAAGCACCAACAGGAACCTGGCCCTACACTACACTATCTCTCTATCTTTTCCCTCAGATTGCAGAATCAGGACTACCTCATGTATTTTTCTATCTCTCCCTAAAAGCAGCAGCAGCAGACTAGATCCTCTCCCTATCTATTCTGAAGCAGAGTGACGTGTGTGCTGTGTGCCTCTAGCTTATATAGAAGCTGGGTCACATGTTGCACTGACCAATCACAGCCATGCCATTAGTAGGCATGGCTATGATGGCCTCTAAGGGCACACCAGCTAATCAAAAGGTGATTGGCTGGCACCTGAAGCATTTCTAAATGCGTAATTAGATACCCGAACCCGGACTTTTGCGCAAAGTCCGGGTTCGGGAAAAAGCTAAAGTTCGGTACGGACCCGAACTTTACAGTTCGGGTTCGCTCAACACTAGTCAAAAGCAGTTTTTGACCAGCTAGAAAAGAGCGATAGTAAATAGGAATCACTTGCAGAATTGAGCGATAGTGATTTGTGGGGAAATTTGTCATCAGACACTGAAAGTGACGACAGCAACAATTCTGCAACTGAGCAAATTTCAGTGTTTTTGATTTGATTACATTATTGAATACATTTTATTATTATTATATTATTATTTTTGATAATTATTTATAGTTATTTATTATATTATAATTTATGATTTTGTGTTTCAAACTTTTTCATACCCAGGATGTCTACTAGACTCTTGTTTGGACAGATTTAAGCGAGTTATTCCTAAGAATTACAAGCCTACAATACAAAACGCCAAATTTCTATGCAAAATTATACCGCCAGGGAGGTTAAAACAAAAATTGGCACAGGAAATGCATTTCATTGCCATTCTGTACATATAAGTATCTCTGCTATACGTTGTTTCTCACAGGCTTTGTCTCATAATGTGGAAATGGTGTTGCCTTCACAGCTGGGCAACAGGCAGGAATTTGCCCCTTGGCGTTTCCCAGTGTCTGTGCTGAACAATACACCCTGCAAAATCCAAAGTGATTGGTGCCAGCTGCCACATGTCTGAAAAACAAAAAGCGTTCCCAGTCACATCGTGTTCCATCGGAGGTCACTCCATAGAATACTTTTGATTTCATATTTTACAGAGAGATTGTTTATAGGGGGGGGGGGGATTATAAACCTCTATAAAAAAATGTTTCACATAGAGTTTAAATTAAATGAACAGCAGCTAAGCAGGGAAATAAAAAAAAAAAAAACACTTTTATTTAATTTGTCATTGTTTTTTCTTGCACAGTCCTATTTATAGCAAACAGAGAATAATACATCAAAGAGAAAACTATTGGACAGGTAGCCATTTAACTTGGAGCCATTGACACTTCCTCCAGCTCTCTAACTCAAAGTCCTTACCTTGGTGTCATGGAGCTGGTAGTAGTGTTCACTGATCGTAGACTCAATGCTTTGCACACTCATTTGCAAAAACAAATACAAAAAAAATACAAAAAAATTATGCAAAAGTGGCTACATTTATTATTATTATTATTATTATTATTATTATTATTATTATTAACTGTTGTTAGTTTTCAACATAGTAGTAACATGGTGGGGTCAACCTTTTTCAATCAGTCAATTTGATCTTTGCAGAGCAAAAAAACAAAAACAAATTAAATCACTATATTGAGAAACGACTGTGGTTTTCGACTAAGATCAACCAATGAATGGGTTGCATCATCAAAAAAAATGATACATAAATATTATTGAAAATATTAATTGAATATATAAGGAAAAACTGTTTTAAAATGAAGTGTTACTAAACCCAGCACCCTGCATTCACTATGCGAATAGAAAAAGAAAAGGGGGTGCACTGGCCTAGTGCATTATCCATCAGATTTATTAAAAAATATGTATAAAATGATAAAGATGTCTACTCACAAACATACGTTAAAAACACGCTCGTCAGACCACATGTGTGTCTATCTCTCATCGGTTGCTTAAATCACCGAACCTGGGAGTAGAGGGGGTGGGGGGGGGGTCTGGATGAGACCCCTCAGGCTGACACGTTTCGAAGGACTGGCTTTTTTCTTCAGAGAGATAGCCACACATGTGGTCTGACGAGCGTGTTTTTAACTTATGTTTGTGAGTAGACATCTTTATGATGTTTTTTTCATATTTTTTAATAAATCTGTTGGATAATGCACTAGGCCAGTGCGCCCTCTTTTCTTTTTCTATCCTCACAGCTCTGTCAGGGCCACCCCAGCCCTAGAAGGCAGCAAGGCATCTTTGAAATTATCCATGATTTGACCAGGCACCTGTGACACTACACAGTCAGCTGACTCTAGCGCAGGAGTGTGTTGTTCTTCCCTGCATCCACTATATCTGGTCTCCCACAGTACATAGAACATGCAATATGTTTTAGTAAATATAAACTGCTACATACCTTTTCTAATCAGCAGTATATATCAGTCTTGTGACTTCTATCAGTGTCTGGTTAAAGCTTGTAGGAGGAGTTTTCATTCTTCACTGATTGTCCTAAGAAGCTGCATGACCCCTGACCCTCTGTCTGGACAGTGCTGATTGGCCCTGTGCTGATCACATGCACCCTCCCAAAAAGACAAAGAAAACTCTCTAGCAATACACACCAAACTGAGCATGTGCAAAGTGCCTCCAATGCTCTGTACTATCAGGAGATGGATTGGGGACTGTGGAAAATGGGGAGGATTAGAGAAGACAGGCTCAAACAGCCTTTTTACACAATGCAGAGGAATAACCCCTTAGGTTCCACAGTGAGTATAACAAGCATGCTTTACTGCATATACAGACTGATTTTACTATTGTGGGTTTACTAATGCCGCGTACACACGACTGTTTTTAATGACGAGAAAAATGACATTTTTTAAAATGGTCATTGAAAACGATCGCGCGTGGGCTTCAGAGCATTTTTCACGACGTGAAAAATGGCCATGAAAAAATTGGAACATGCTCTAATTTTTCTCGTCGTTTTTCACGTCGTCGTTTTTCTCGTCATGAAAAACGGTCGTGTGTAGGCTTTAACGACGTGAAAAAAGCACACATGCTCAGAAGCAAGTGATGAGAAGGGAGCGCTCGTTCTGGTAAAACTACCGTTCGTAATGGAGATAGCACATTCGTCATGCTGGAAATTATTGCATCGTTTAATGCAGCGCATTCTTTTCTTCGTTATAATGCTGCAATAATCCAATTCTTTTGCTGCTGATATTCTCACAGAGTTATGAAAAAGTTTTTTCTTTATTATTTATTGTTTTCTCATGATTAATCTATAGTTATTGTAAGCCAGATCTCCCTAAATACCCAATATTTTTGAGTTACCATCTTGTATTGAAGATGTTCTTTTTGATTATTATTTGGATAATATTTTAGACTGTTTTCCATTATTATTTGATATTTTTGAGTGTGTCAAGTCACCACAACAACATTATTATTTATTCTAATTTACCCTCAAGGAGGTTAGTGTCCCTTGTTAATTTCCAAAATATTTTTTGCAATGTCCCTGCCTACTCACTAGCAAACTCTCTATTTAGAATAAAAACACATGTTCAATTTTTATCATGAAACAAAAATACAGTTTATTCTGGCCTAAAAACAAATTAAAGGTTAAGGCAAAACAAAACCACAGGTAAAGGAAAACTAAAGAAGCCAGGAAGACAGCACTGGAGACCCTGCTTGAATTAGTGCAGACACAGATCACCACAGCAAACAACAAAGGATGAGAAGACGAAAATTGGGACCATCTGAAGGACATATCCTGGGCTTATTTCCTGCTCTTCTTTGTTGCCTTCACTGCAGGCTTCCCTGCAGCCTTCCTAGGAGGCTGTGTCCGTGGAGGAGGGACTGGAGCAGGAGCAGGGACTGGGGCAGGAGCAGGGAGTGGGGCAGGAGCAGGGAGTGGGGCAGGAACTGGAGCAGGAACAGGAGCATGGACATAACAAACATCCACAACATCAGTAAAGTCATTGAGTTTTCCCAACATGCCCATGTTTACAACCTTCAAGATCAGGGTCTCGCATTTTAGCCGCTGGGCCATTTGCATTTCTGGCAGTTTGTGCCCAATAAGGGCAGCAAATCCCTCTGCAGCAGTGTGGGGCTCTCTGAGGGCCGCAGTAGCCTCCCTAATTAGGGCCTGGGTCTCCTCCTCCATCTGAATAAGCCTCCTGGCCCTTTTTTGGGGAATACGCAGAGGAGGTATCTGGGGCCTGGTGTTCCGCTGTGTCCCACTGGGGCCTGCCTCCTCCTGGGTCCCAGTGGGGCCTGCCTCCTCCTGGGTCCCACTGGCGCTTGCCTCCTCCTGGGTCACACTGGCGCCTGCCTCCTCCTGGGTCACACTGGTGCCTGCCTCCTCATCCTGTATAAAAAAGTACATATTGTAATTTTGTTGCTTCATCTATCACACACATTTGTCACCTCATGACATTTGCTAATTGAATGCTAATAAATATTAAAGTCAATCTTTCTGACCCCAGCATTTTTCATTCTTGTCCCCATAATTTTTGGCCACTACTGTCTATTGATATGTCAAACAGTTTTTGGTAAATGGTAAAAATTTTCACACAAGTTTAACATCTTTGACAACATTAGACTTTTAGTACAAGAAATCTTTAGCTAAATACTATACCTGGCTCCAAATGTTCAAATCAGGCTCCTCCAGGAGTTCAGCTTGTTCCTCCAAAGAAACCTCAACTTGGCTGCAGGGAAGGCTGGAGGGAAGGCTGGAGGGTTGGCTGCAGGGAAGGCTGGAGGGAAGGCTGGAGGGTTGGCTGCAGGGAAGGCTGGAGCTCATTCTGGGGGGAAGGCTGGAAAGGGATTCCCTTGATTCCAGGTGGTCATCCAGGAAATTTAGATGATGGTAGTACCATAGATTAGGCTTGTATATGTCCTCTTCAGCTGCTCCTGACCGCATTGATGTTCGGACTCTGTTTTGTTGAGTCCGATATGTGCCCCTAATGGTCCCAATTTTTGTCTTCACATCCTGTATTGTTGCTGTGGCGATCTGAGTTTTCACAAATTCCAGCAAGGTCTCCAGCGCTCTCTTCCTGGCGTCTTTATTTTTATTTAGTTTATTTTTGGTCTCCCATAAAACCGGAAGATTTTTCCACCTTTGCAGGAATTCTAACATGAAATCAGGGTCTTTAAATACCTGCATCTTTTCTGCAAGTCAAAAACAAGACAAAAAATCTAATGTCAGTCAAGACTACTACTAATCTTTCTCACCATATATAGGCCACAAACTCAGCAATTGATCAGTCATCATAGAGTTGAGCGGACACCTGGATGTTTGTGTTCGACGGTTTTGGGCAAACTTCGTTCAAAGCTCGAGTTTGGGCCCGAACTTGACCCCGAACCCGAACCCCATTGAAGTCAATGGGGCCCCGAACTTCTGAGGACTAAAATGGCTCCAAAAAAGTAAAGGAGTACCTAGAACTGTCCCTGCACAAAGTGTCATTTGTGAAGTTAAAAAATTCCTTTAACAATCACTCCTGGCTATAATGAATTGTTGGCTCCCGTCAAATGCAATACATAGAAAAGTCATTGATACAAAAAATTAAAAAGCGTTGTGGTTCCCCCAAATTTAATTACTAGGCCCTTCAGGTCTGGAATGGATATTAAGGTGAACCCTGCCAAAAATGTAAAAAAAAATGCGTGCGGTCTCCCCAAATATCCATACCAGGCCCTTCAGGTCTGGAAAGGATTTTAAGGGGAACTCCACCCCAAATAAAAAAAAAATGGCGTGGAGTACCCCCAAAAATCCAGACCAGACCCTTTATCTGAGCACGCAACCTGGCAGGCCGCAGAAAAAGAGGGTGGGACGAGAGAGCGGCCTCCCCCCCCTCCTGAACCGTACCAGGCCACATGCCCTCAACATGGGGAGGAAGTCCCCATGTTGATGGGGACAAGGGCCTCATCCCCACAACCCTTGCCCGGTGGTTGTGGGGGTCTGCGGGCGGGGGGCTTATCAGAATCTGGAAGACTCCTTTAACAAAGGGGACCTCCAGATCCCGCCCCCCCCCCTATGTGAATTGGTAAGGGGTACCCCTACCATTTCACCAAGAAAGTGTCCAAAATGTTAAAAATGACAATAGCTGGTTTTTGACAATTCCTTTATTAATGTCTTCTCCTTTCATCCATCTTCTTCTTCCATCTTCTTCTTTTCTCCATTCGGGTTTCTTCCTCCATCTTCCTCTTCATCTTCATCTCCATCTTCATCTCCATCTTCATCTTCCTTCTTCCTTCGGTCTTCTCGTCCGCATCTTGCTCCGGCTTCTTCTTTCTTCGGCCGCTCTGTTTGAATTGGAGGTTCCCGCTGTGTGACGCTTAAGTTCTTCAGTTCTCCTCTAGGTCCGCTGGCACCCGGTGGCCCCGCCCCCCTCTGACACCACGTGGAAAGTCCCCGTGAAATCCATGTGCGTCAGAGGGGGGCGGGATCACCGGGTGGCAGCGGACCAAGAGGTGAACTGAAGGACTGAAGCGTCACACAGCGGGAACCTCCAATTCAAACGGAGCGGCCGAAGAAAGAAGCCAGAGCAAGATGCCAGAGCAAGATGCGGACGAGAACACCGAAGGAAGATGAAGATGGAGATGAAGATGGAGATGAAGATGAAGAGGAACAGGAAGATGGAGGAAGAAACCCGAATGGAGAAAAGAAGAAGATGGAAGAAGATGGAAGAAAGGAGAAGACATTAATAAAGGAATTTGAAAAAACCGGCTATTGTCATTTTTAACATTTTTGACACTTTCTTCGTGAAATGGTAGGGGTACAATGTACCCCTTACCAATTCACATGGGGGGGGGGCCGGGATCTGGGGGTCCCCTTTGTTAAAGGGGTCTTCCAGATTCCGATAAGCCCCCCGCCCGCATACCCCCACAACCACCGGGCAAGGGTTGTGGGGATGAGGCCCTTGTCCCCATCAACATGGGGACATCCTCCCCATGTTGAGGGCATGTGGCCTGGTATGGTTCAGGAGGGAGGGGGGGCCGCTCTCTCGTCCCCCCTCTTTTCCTGCGGCCTGCCAGGTTGCGTGCTCGGATAAGGGTCTGGTATGGATTTTTGGGGGTACTCCACGCCATTTTTTTTAAATTTGGGGTGGAGTTCCCCTTAAAATCCATGCCAGATCTGAAGGGCCTGGTATGGATATTTGGGGGACCGCACGCATTTTTTTTACATTTGCGGCGGGGTTCCCCTTAATCTCCATTCCAGACCTGAAGGGCCTGCAAATTGAATTTGGGGGGACCCCCACATTTTTTTTTGTTTTAATCAATGACTTTTCTATGTATTGCCGGGACCCGAGAATTCATTATAGCCACGAGTGAGTTTTAAATGTCTTTTTTTCATTCAAAAATTACACTTTGTGCAGGGACAGTTCTAAAAGCACGGGAAACAAGCGCGAATTTACATGCATATTGCCCAACACCGGACCCGAACATACAGTGAATTATTAGGGTTCGGGTCCGGGACCCAAAAACACAATAGTTCTGTACGGTACCGAACTTTACAGTTCGGGTCCGCTCAACCCTAGACATATCAAGTATGAAAAATGTTACGTACCCGCGATCTACACGTTCGTTGCTTCCGACCTTCTTCCACTCACTGAACGTCGCTTTCAACGATGCTTATTTCCGTTATATTACAGTGCGCATGCGTGACGCTCCGCACGCTTTTCCCGCCCCTGACGTTCGTTATACTACTTTCCCCGCCCCTTCTCGCTCGTCCTAATGATAGACAACATGGCGGAGACTCACCGATATGAGGAGGAAAGTGTGGAAGTAGGCAAGACCAGATCCAGGAGATACAAGGCCACAAACATGGCGTTTGAGGAGATGGTGGAAATAGTGACCATATTGCTGAGGGAGGATTATGATGCGAAACATGGCCCATACAAAAAGCCGAATCAGGTGAAGGCTCAGATCATGGATAAAGTGGTACAAACTCTGGCCAGGAAATTTGCGATTCGCAGATAGAAAGAACAGATCCGCAAAAGATGGTCAGACATTAAGTTGAGGGAGCCGGAGCAATACAAGAAAATACAAAAAGTGATCAGAAAAAGTAAGTAGATTTACATTTACTCTGATTTTTATTAATAGCGTGGTGCTGCATGTGCTTTTTATTTAATGTATGTAGTACAGTTCAAGATGTCCGGTTTCATGTTCTTGGGCACAAGAATCGATCGTAGAAATCCTCATTCATTATCAATAATACAATGTTTTTGGGAGAATACAGTGATAACTAAATTTGAACATGCCTATTATTAGGAATGATCAAATGTACTTAACACTGAATCGGACCAAAAGATCGTCATTTAGTGAACGATTGAACGACGATTCCTACGACTGATTCTTGTGCCCAAGAACATGAATATTGACATCTTGAACTGTTCAAGATGTCCGGTTTCATGTTCTTGGGCACAAGAATCAATCGTAGAAATCCTCGTTCATTATCAATAATACGATGTTTTTGGGAGAATACAGTGATAACTAAATTTGAACATGCCTATTATTAGGCATGATCAAATGTACTTAACACTGAATCGGACCAAAAGATCGTCATTTAGTGAACGATGATTCCTACGACTGATTCTTGGGCCCAAGAACATGAAAATTGACATCTTGAACTGTTTATGTGAGAATTTTTTATAAACATGGTTGTGTATATGTGTTGGTAACTATATTTAACTAATGTAACTGGATTCAGTGTACGGTTAGGAGAGTATGCTCAGCAGCTGCTTACACATCTGGACTCATTAGCACAAGTGTGGGGCACAAGAACAACCTTTTGATGGTGTCACACACAGGTGATCCAGTGGATACTTGGTGTGGTTCCATGTGTGAAACCTGACCAAAATAGATCAATCTACCAGCTTTGGTAATGGATACAATCATGTGTTCAGCTTAGAAATATTGACAAAAAATACAATTGTACCACACTTCCAAAGAATGATTAATATTCCTCTTTCAGGCCTAAATATATTTATTTACTCAAGTCTACCTTTGGGTTCTATCTCATAGGGCTTCAAAGAGCTTTGAGACAGGAGGCTGGGAACCCCGCACCACCAACCCAAGACCCACAACCGCAGGATGTGGCTGAAGAAGTGGAAAATGGCAACACAACAGGTCAGTGTCATACACCACAGCCTCAGGTAATAGATGTAGGCCTGTATATTTATTAAGACATTGTTTTTTTTTTAAATTTAGGGTACTTTAACCACTTGACCCCTGGTCACTTAAACCCCCTTAATAACCAGACCAATTTTCAGCTTTCGATGCTCTCACATTTTGAATGACAATTACTCAGTCATACAACACTGTACCTATATGAATTTTTTGTCCTTTTTTTCACACAAATAGAGCTTTCTTTTGGTGGTATTTAATCACTGTTGGGTTTTTAATTTTTTGCGCTATAAGAGAAAAAAGACTGAAAATTCTGTAAAAAAAAGTTTTTTTTTTCGTTTCTGTTATAAAATTTAGCAAATTACTATTTTTTCTTCATAAATTTTGGCCAAAATTTATACTGCTACATATCTTTGGTAAAAATAAGTACAAATTGGTGCATATTATTTGGTCTTTGTGAAAGTTATAGAGTCCACAAGCTATGGTGCCAATATCTGAAAATTGATCACACCTGAAGTACTGACGGCCTATCTCATTTCTTGAGACCCTAACATGCCAGAAATGTACAAATATCCCCCAAATGACCCCTTTTTGGAAAGAAGACATTCCAAGGTATTTAGAAAGAGGCATTGTGAGTTTTTTGAAGTTGTCATTTTTTCCCACAATTCTTTGCAAAATCAAGATTTTTTTTTCTCTTTTCTTTTTTTCACAAAATTGTCATATTAGCAGGTTATTTCTCACACACAGCATATGCATACCACAAATTACACCCCAAAACACATTCTGCTATTACTCCCGAGTATGGCGATACCACACGTGTGAGACTTTTACACAGCGTGGCCACATACAGAGGCCCAACATGCAGGGAGCACCTTCAGGCGTTCTGGAGCACCCAGGCCAATTCTGACATTTCTCTCCTACATGTAAAAATCATCATTTGTTTGCTAGAAAATTACATAGAACCCCAAAACATTATATATGTTTTTTTAGCAAAGACCTTAGAGAATATAATGGTGGTCGTTGCAACTTTTTATCTCGCACGATATTTGCGCAGCAATTTTTTTAACGCGTTTTTTACGGAAAAAAAATGTTTTGTGCTTAAAAAAAAAAACAGTAAAGTTAGCCCAATGTTTTTACATAATGTGAAAGATGAAGTTACGCCGAGTAAATAGATACCTAACATGTCACCCTTTAAAATTGCACACGCTCGTGGAATGGCGCCAAACTTCGCTACTTAAAAATCCCCATAGGCGATGTTTTAAATATTTTTACTGGTTACATGTTTTGAGTTACAGAGGAGGTCTAGGGCCAGAATTATTGCTCTCGCTCTAACGTTCGCGGCGATACCTCACATGTGTGGTTTGAACACCGTTTTCATATGTGGGCGAGACTTACGTATGCGTTCGCCTCTGTATGCGAGCTCACGGGGACAGGGGCGCTTAAAAAAAATATATATTTTTTTATTGTTCGTTTCACTTTATTTATTTTAGTTTGACATGTTTTTCCACCCCCAAATTTTTTTTTATCACTTTTATACCTATTACAAGGAACGTAAACATCCCTTGTAATAGGAATATGGCATGACAGGTCCTCTTTACAGTGAGATATGGGGTCAATAAGACCCCACATCTCACCTCTAGGCTGGGAAGCCTGAAAAAAAAAATCCTGGCTTTGATCATAGCGGTGAGTCGGTGGAAGCACCGGAGGGTGGCGGGGGGGACATCCCCTCTCGCCTCCCGTAAGAATGATCAAGCGGCGGAACAGCCGCTATGATTGTTCTTATGGTGTAGGGAATCGCCGGCTGAAAAAGCTAATATCTGAACGATGCCTGTAGCTGCACCCATCATTCAGATATCCCCGCACAAAGTCAAGGACGTCATATGACGGCCGGCGGGCGGGAAGTGGTTATTGCAGAGTATTGCAGGGCATTGCGGAGTATTGCAGGGCATTGCGGAGTATTGCAGGGCATTGCGGAGTATTGCAGGGCATTGCGGAGTATGGCAGGGTATTGCGGAGTATGGCAGGGTATTGCACGGGGTATTGCACAGGGGGTATTGCGCAGAGTATTGCAGAGTATTGCGCAGGGTATTGCAGAGTATTGCGCAGGGTGTATTGTGCAGGGTATTGCAGAGTATTGTGCAGGGTATTGCAGAGTATTGTGCAGGGTATTGCGCAGGGTATTGCAGAGTATTGCGCAGGGTATTGCAGAGTATTTTGCAGAGTATTGCGCAGGGTATTGCAGAGTATTGCACAGGGTGTTGCACAGGGTATTGCGCAGGGTATTGCAGAGTATTACGCAGGGTATTGCAGAGTATTTTGCAGAGTATTGCGCAGGGTATTGCAGAGTATTGCGCAGGGTATTGCAGAGTATTGCACCAGGGTATTGCAGAGTATTTTGCAGAGTATTGTGCAGGGTATTTTGCAGAGTATTGCGCAGGGATGGCTGAGCAGGGATGGATGGATTGCTGGATCTGTGACTGCAATTGTCACAGATCCAGCCCACAGCTGACATGATCTGACATGGGGGAGGGAGCGGACATGATTCGCTCTCTCCCCCTCTCCTCTCACACTGTACCGATCGGTACAGAGAGGGGAGAGAGGAACCGGCGTCATCACATGACGCCGGTCTGTTTACAAGTGATTGCTCCGTCATTTGACGGAACGATCACGTGGTAAACGGCCGCTATCAGCGGCGATTTACCGCGATTCGTGATGCGCCGGGTCCTCTGGACCCAGCGGTCATGGAGATTCCCGTGTGCTCGCCCCAGGGAGCGCGATTCTGGGAGGACGTTATATAACGTCCTCCCAGAGTTAAGTAACCACCTTGTCGACGTTATTTGTCGGCAGGTGGTTGTTAAGTGGTTAATGCCTGCGGCCCAAGCAACCTTCAGCAGACACACTGCCCAGATGTTGCTAAAAGAACTGAGTGTCTGCTCTCGTGACCTGGAACAAATGAAAGAAAACTTGTTCCAGATGAGGCAAAAGAGCAAGCAGCTGGAGCAAAGAATAAAAAAAATACAACATGTTCTTGGGAGGGTTTAAATCTTTTATATGGGCTAAAATGATATTTTGTTTATTGTTTGTTGATTGTTGATTTTAGAATTTGTTTTGTAAGCTTTTAATTGTTTTAAGTACTATTGTACATGTTTCATGCGTTTTAGGAAAAAAAATATCCCAAAACAAAAAAAATTCATAACATTTTCTATTTTTATAAAAATAACCCAAAAATTGTGCTCCTATTAAAAATATTTTGCTATCAACAATGTGTGGCTTCTTATATCAATGTTGCCCCCCCCCCCCCAAAAAAAAATGGGTGTGTTTACACTGAAAATGATGGTAATTTACTTCAGAAAAAGAAACGGCACTACAACTGCACTAGTATAACCTAGGACAGTGATGGTGAACCTTGGCACCCCAGATGGTTTTGAACTACATTTCCCATGTTGCTAAGGCACTCTGCAGTGGAGTTGAGCATCATGGGAAATGTAGTTGCAAAACATCTGGAGTGCTAAGGTTCACCATCACTGACCTAGGAGAAAGATCAAATCAACCAAAATAAAACCAAACAAGATGTTTTCATTAGAAAGTATATTTTTATTCTAAATATTTTTTCAAATGTGATCAGGCATTGCAATGGCCCCCCTACCCATAAAATAGTCGACATAGCGTTGGCGCACATCACGCCCGCTTTGGGGGGCCAAGCCTGTAGGGCCAGCTACCTGGGCTAGCAATGGTCCATCTGAGAACTGTGTGCCCTGAAGGGTAACTGAAGAAAGGTAATTCTTGGAATGTCTTTTTAAAAAATTGTGTAGTATGCAACAGCACATTATTAGATGATTCCATTTGTACTCCGCCATGTTGAGAGAGGTCATAAAAAGGCAGAAACGACTGGCCATGATGCCAAAGGCATTTTCTACCACCCTTCTCGCTCTGGCCAGCCTATAATTAAAGACCCTCCTCTCAGGGGTGAGGGTCCTTTGTGGAAAAGGCCTCATCAAATGGGAACCTAGCGCAAACGCCTCATCTGCCAGGAAAACAAAGGGTAGGCCATCTTCATTCTCTGCCGCAGGTGGCAATGCCAGTTCCTCTGATTGAAGCCGGTCGGCAAAATCTGTCTGGGCAAAAACTCCACCGTCAGACATCCGCCCATTTTTTCCAACGTCAACATAAAGGAAATCATAGTTGGCAGACACCACCGCCATCAGTACAATACTGTGGAACCCTTTATAATTAAAAAAAAAGGATCCCGAATGAGGTGGTGGCACGATGCGGATGTGCTTGCCATCAATGGTTCCTCCACAGTTGGGAAAGTTCCACCGCTGAGAAAACTCAGATGCCACATTCTGCCATTCCTGTGGCGTCGAAGGTAACTGTGGAGTCAAACCAAAAAAAATATTAAGACTTTGATACCTAAACATTGCAAGCAGATTATCACAAAACCCTCTTGGCAAGGAGTATTTTAAAGCGGAGCTCCGAAGCAAAAAAAAATAGTAAAAGCCAGCAGCTACAGCTACAGCAGCTGCTGACTTTTAATATTTGGACACTTACCTGTCCTGGAGTCCAGCGACGTCCGCAGCAGAGGACGAGCGATCGCTCGTCACTCTGCTGCCCCCTCCGCCATCCTCGGTGAGGGAACCAGGAAGTGAAGCCTTGCGGCTTCACTGCCCGGTTCCCTACCGCGCATGCGCGAGAAGCGCTGCGCAGTTCTGACTGGTCCTCCTGTGTTCTGGGAGCCAAGTGTCTCCCAGAACACTACGGGTATTCTGCGGAAAGTGACGTGTTTCCCGCAGATTTGCCGCAGAGAGGACTCCTGGATGTGGGTGCAAATACCTGGCTTAACCACTTCCCGACCGCGTCATGTACAAAAGACGTCCACAGCGCGGTCGAGTTATCCTGAGTGGACGTCCCAGGGACGTCCTCACAGAATCTTGCTCCCGCGCGCCCCCTGTGGCACGCTCCAGGATATGTCCGTGACCGCCGGGTCCGGAAGACCCGGCGCATCACGGATCACGGTAGATGGCCGCTAATCGCGGCCGTTTACCACGTGATCGCTCCGTCAAATGACGGAGCGATCACTTGTAAACAGACCGGCGTCATGTGATGACGCCGGTTCCTCCCTCCCCTCTCTGTACCGATCGGTACAGTGTGAGAGGAGAGGGGAGGGAGCAGATCATGTCCGCTCCCTCCCCCATGTCAGCTGTGGGCTGGATCTGTGACAATTGCAGTCACAGATCCAGCCATCCATCTATCCCTGCTCAGCCATCCCTGTGCAATACTCTGCCAATACTCTGCAATACACCCTGTGCAATACTCTGCAATACACCCTGTGCAATACTCTGCAATACACCCTGTGCAATACTCTGCAATACCCTGTGCCAATACTCTGCAATACCCTGTGCCAATACTCTGCAATACACCCTGCCAATACTCTGCAATACCCTGTGCAATACTCTGCAATACCCTGTGCAATACTCTGCAATACCCTGTGCAATACCCTGCCCATACTCTGCCCATACTCTGCAATACCCTGTGCAATACCCTGTGCAATACCCTGCCCATACTGTGCAATACCCTGCCCATACTCTGCCATATTCCGCAATACCCTGCCATACTCGGGAATACTCCACAATACCCGGCAATACTCCACAATACCCGGCAATACTCCACAATACCCAGCAATACTCCACAATACCCAGCAATACTCCACAATACCCAGCAATACTCCACAATACCCGGCAATACTCCACAATACCTGGCAATACTCCACAATACCCGGCAATACTCCACAATACCCGGCAATACTCCACAATACCCTGCAATACTCCACAATACCCTGCAATACTTCGCAATACCCGGCAATACTCCTCAATACCCGGCAATACTCCGCAATACCCGGCAATACCCCGCAATACTCGGCAATACTCGGCAATACCCGGCAATACTCCTCAATACCCGGCAATACTCCTCAATGCCCGGCAATACTCCACAATACCCTGCAATACTCCGCAATACCCGGCAATACTCCACAATACCCTGCAATACTCCGCAATACCCGGCAATACTCCTCAATACCCGGCAATACTCCGCAATACCCGGCAATACCCGGCAATACCCCGCAATACTCGGCAATACTCGGCAATACCCGGCAATACTCCTCAATACCCGGCAATACTCCTCAATACCCGGCAATACTCCTCAATACCCGGCAATACTCCTCAATACCCGGCAATACTCCACAATACCCGGCAATACTCCACAATACCCTGCAATACTCCACAATACCCTGCAATACTCCTCAATACCCGGCAATACTCTGCAATAACCACTTCCCGCCCGCCGGCCGTCATATGACGTCCTTGACTTTGTGCGGAGATATCTGAATGATGGGAGCAGCTACAGGCATCATTCAGATATTCGCTTTTTCAGCTGGCGATTCCCTGCACCATAAGAACGATCATAGCAGCTGTTCCACCGCTTGATCGCTCTTATGGAAGGTGAGAGGGGATGCTCCCCCCTCCCGCTGCCCTCCGGTGCTTCTACCGACTCACCGCTACGATCAAAGCCAAGATTGTTTTTTTTTTTGTTTTTTTTTCAGGCTTCCCAGCCTAGAGGTGAGATGTGGGGTCTTATTGACCCCATATCTCACTGTAAAGAGGACCTGTCATGCCATATTCCTATTACAAGGGATGTGTACATTCCTTGTAATAGGAATAAAAGTGATCAAAAAAAATTTGGGGCGGAAAAACATGTCAAACTAAAATAAATAAAATGAACAATAAAATATATATATTTTTTTAAAGCGCCCCTGCCCCCGCGAGCTCGCATGCAGAAGTGAACGCATACGTAAGCCCCGCCCACATATGAAAACGGTGTTCAAACCACACATGTGAGGTATCGTTGCGAACGTTAGAGCGAGAGCAATAATTTTGGCCCTAGACCTCCTCTGTAACTCAAAACATATAACCAGTAAAAATATTTAAAGCGTTGCCTATGGGGATTTTTAAGTAGCGAAGTTTGGCGCCATTCCACGAGCGTGTGCAATTTTGAAGGGTGACATGTTAGGTATCTATTTACTTGGCGTAACTTCATCTTTCACATTATGCAAAAACATTGGGCTAACTTTTTTTTCTTTTAGGCACAAAACAGTTTTTTTCCGTAAAAAACGCGTTAGAAAAATTTCTGCGCAAATACCGTGCAAGATAAAAAGTTGTAATGACCACCATTATATTCTTTAAGGTCTTTGCTAAAAAAACATATATAATGTTTTGGGGTTCTATGTAATTTTATAGCAAATAAATGATGATTTTTACATGTAGGAGAGAAATGTCAGAATTGGCCTGGGTTCTCCAGAACGCCTGAAGGTGCTCCCTGCATGTTGGGCCTCTCTATGTGGCCACGCCGTGTAAAAGTCTCACACATGTGGTATCGCCATACTCGGGAGGAATAGCAGAATGTGTTTTGGGGTGTAATTTGGGGTATGCATATGCTGTGTGTGAGAAATAACCTGCTAATATGACAATTTTGTGGAAAAAAAAAAAAGAAAAAAAAATCTTGATTTTTGCAAAGAATTGTGGGAAAAAATGACAACTTCAAAAAACTCACAATGACTCTTTCTAAATACCTTGGAATGTCTTCTTTCCAAAAAGGGGTCATTTGGGGGGTATTTGTACTTTTCTGGCTTGTTAGGGTCTCAAGAAATGAGATAGGCCGTCAGTACTTCAGGTGTGATCAATTTTCAGATATTGGCACCATAGCTTGTGGACTCTATAACTTTCACAAAGACCAAATAATATCCACCAATTTGTACTTATTTTTACCAAAGATATGTAGCAGTATAAATTTTGGCCAAAATGTATGAAGAAAAAATACTAATTTGCAAAATTTTATAACGGAAACAAAGAAAAATTCATTTTCTTACAAAATTTTCAGTCTTTTTTCTCTTATAGCGCAAAAAATAAAAAACCCAGCGGTGATTAAATACCACAAAAAGAAAGCTCTATTTGTGTGAAAAAAAGGACAAAAATTTCATATGGGTACAGTGTTGTATGACTGAGTAATTGTCATTCAAAATGTGAGAGCACCGAAAGCTGAAAATTCGTCTGGTTAGGAAGGGGGTTTAAGTGCCCAGTTGTCAAGTGGTTAAACAGGTATCTTCACCCCCCTCCCCCCTGACACCGGAGGGGGGGGGAGGGTTCCGATGAGCGGAAAATCCACTTTAGGGTGGAGCTCCGCTTTAATAAGAGCTAAAAATGACCAAAAAAAACATCACCCCCTCTGATGGACCAGTTAAATTATTTTAGGTGGGGGGGGGGGGGGGGTTGAGATGAGTTGGGGACATCATAAATAAAGGCTCTAGTACTATGTAAGATTTTTAAAGAATTATACAAAATCCCAAAAATATGGGGGGGGGGGCAAGCTAAGCACTACAATGGAGCTGACAAAAAACATTGGGAAGTGACTAGGCTAGGTGTGTTTGGGCCCAGGAGAGAATGCTGGAGAGGTTGGTTTTTGGAAATATGCATGTAGGCCCAAAACAATGAGCATTAAAAGCTTACAACATGCATGGGGACAAAGGGGACATTCACAGCATATTACAATCATGGTAATTAGGGACAGTTAAAAAAATACTATACATTAGCAAGCATAAAATACATAGATTGTGATGTTAAAGGAGAAAACTTACCTTAATATAGTCCTCCTGCAGGACTTGGATTATGGCAGAGCAGGTTTCTGGGATAATGACGCCCAGAGCCTTGGGGAGATGCCTGTCGAGAACTTGAGGTCCTGAAAGCTTCTCCCTGTTGCGAGGTAGCGCAACGTAGCAACTAGCCTCTGCTCAGCAGTAATGGCTTCCCGCATAACGGTGTCCTGCCTGGTGATATAGGGGGACACCAAAGCCAAGAGCTGCTGAAAAACGGGGTCAGACATCCTAAGAAAATTCCTGTAGTCATCAGGGTTATTCTCCTGGATCTCTCGCAGCAGAGGCATATGACAGAATTGGTCCCGCTGGAGCAACCAATTCTTGGTCCAAGAACTCCTCCTCACCCTGTTCATGGACCGGATCTGGGACATAGCAACAAGCCCAGAAGCAAGCACAGCACGATCTTGGCGACAAGAACGTACCCGCAACATGGCTTCAAAACGGTTGTCTAATCAGAACGAACTAAAAGAACGCACTGAAGAAGAGCAAGGCCTCTGAAGAACGAGCTGAAAAACAGTAACGAGCGGACAAGAACGCACTGCAAAAACAGATACGAACTGACTACAAGCACTGAAAGACAGATACGAACCCACAAGCACAAACTGAACTCCCGAAAACGATCTTTAAAGCACGAAGACTGAAAAGCGCGAATCGTCTCTTCCCAAACTTTTACTAACACGCGGTAACACAAAATCAGCAAAAGCAGCCAAAAGGGTGGCGCGAACATAATGAAACTTACTAATTATAGTGGCGCGCTTTGCTAGAGCATTTTTTTCAACGATAGTGTGTAGGCAAGGCAGGCTTGAGAGGAAACACGAAAAATGACATCGAGAAAAACGTTGTTTTTTTCAATGACATTAAAAACGGTCGTGTGTACGCGGCATAACACTTTAATGTGTGTGTGGTCAACAAGGAGATTTTCTATCAAGAAAAAAATAATCAATGGCTGGTGCGATCGAGAGCTTTCCACGCTCTCGGCAGAACCGTATTTACATTCTGGTTCCCAAATATGCAGCCACTCGGCGCCAAGAGGCCACATATTTGTGTACTGTCTGCGCCAAGAGGTGAAGGAAAAATTAGGTGGTATGGAGGAAATTGTGGGTGTGGCAAAATTGTGCTAACATTGGTAATAGTCTGTACCCGGGACATGCAGTCACCTGCCATGACCCTTAAAAAAAAGAAATCGAGCTTCGAGGGTCATAGCTCGGTGACCTGGGGTCAAAAAGACCCCCAAATTTGGGGGGTATGTAGCCTAAGGTAAAAATTTGGGGCCCCTACGACCTATGGTTCCAGAGATACAGGGCTCCTTGTGCAGCCTGTCAGCCTGCTACATACAGAGCGGCCAGTTTAAATACAAGCTGGCACACTCTGTTTGCAGCAGACTGAGAGAATGAGCTCACAGTTCCTCTCCTCACTTCTTGTCAGAGGCACTGAGCTCAATGAACAGCTTGGAGTCTTGGACCAATGGTAAAGTACCATTGGTCCCAGCTGTCCAATAAAAATGCTGCAGTGGAGGCACGTCTTTCACTGCAGTGTCATAGAAAGGGCATGTCACTTCCGGTTCCGGCACCGCATGAGGTAGCTGCGCCTTCTCACAGCTCCCGCACCAGGGCCCGAAAAAACGGCATATAAAACCAGCCTGAGCAGCCCCTCATAGCCATCCACCACACCTGTGTGCCCCCCATCATTGGGATGGACCGCTTTGTAGAAAAAACCGGCGCCCGCTCGTTCGCGCCCGCAGTGGCGCCGCCGGGCAAGCCGCAAATCAAGGCCCTGGCTTCGGCCTACACACACGCCGTGGAGGAACCACAGGCGGCTGACATGGAGGTGAGCGGTCATTCTTCCCAGCAGAATACCACCCCCTCTGCCACTCCATCTCAGGGTCCAGCTCTGCCTTTAACCCAGCTAGCTATACCAGGGGGTTTTGCCATTCCCACACCCCCCGGGGACGCGGACAACACACACCGCATTGCGGCGGCTGTAGCAGCCCTTCTCTCACCCATGATCTCTGCCTCGGTGGAAAAGGCAGTCAATGCGGGCATGCAGCAAATCAAAGCCCAAATCGCTGAACACTCCACTAGACTCAATGAGATGGAACACCGCCTCTCAATGGTAGAAGACGAACTCTACCAGGCGCAGGCCACGGAACAGTCACAGGACAAAACTAACCAATATATTATTCAAAAATTGGAAGATTTAGAAAATAGATCCAGAAGGAGCAACCTGCGATTTGTAGGCGTCCCTGAATCACTTCCCCCTGCAGCTCTGACTGAATTTTGCTCAAAACGCATCCCGGAGGCTTTGGGCCTTTCAGGCCTGTTCACAGTAGAGCGCGCACACCGTATGGGGTCATTCAATTCAGAGCGCAAGACTCCCCATCCCATTATTGCCAAGTACCTCAACTATGCTGTGACAGCAGGAAGGTAAAGTCACCTGGTTGCATCCAGGGGGGTAGATATATTTCGCCCAGATTCAGGCTTTACGCCGACTTATACAACTAGGTGGAGAGTTGTATAAGCCCAGCTGAGGCTAGTGGGCTCATGGATGACTCATACCTCTAGGGAGAGTGCTGGGCGTCGTGCAGGCAGGGAGTTGAGGAGACCAGCTGAAGCTTGTCAGCTCGTTTAAGGCCTCTATAAAAACTCCCAGCTTCAGTAGGTGTTTGCTCATGCCTGGAACCAGACCTGTGTGGACTGTCTAGGGAGAGTGAACCCCTGTGCGGTGAGACAAAGCCTGTGTGGCTATTTGCTTGGACATTTAAAACCAGGGACTTAGGGACTAGGACAGCACTAGGCTGATCCCAGTTGTTAGTTAGGAAACCTGTATGTTTAGTCAGAGGTCACGTTGACCAGGATTTATTTTGTTTATGTTTCTTTTGCTTTGCTGTGTTTTGTCACTGTAAATAGAAAATAAACCGCACCTTTTTGATTTTGAAAACCACAACCTCCGTTTGCTGGGCCTGTTTTTGTGTGGGGAGCCCATCCCGGGGGTCACACACACCCGCTGCCGAGCTAACCCCCTCACAGTTGGTGGAGAACCAGTGGCAGTTTTTTTTTAAGCCAGCATGGAGGAGATACTGAAGCAGCTGGCTCTAGCAAATGCCAATCAACAGCAGACAAATGCAGGTTTACAAAAGAACTTCGCAGCCCAGCAGCAAGCTCATCAACAGAGCCTTGCAGCCCAGCAGCAGACAAACGCAACTTTGCAACAGAGTCTGGAGGCTCAGCAACAAGCCCAGCAGCAATCTGAGGCCCGCTTCATAGACCTGTTGCAGAAGCAAGAGCAGAGACTACAACAACAGATGGAAGCAGTAATGCAGCAACGTCCGCAGACCAGTGAGGAAAGCCGTCCCACTAATACCGCGTCCTTTGGGGTGAGTCGTTTATTGACAAAAATGACTGGAGAGGATGATCCAGAGGTATTTTTGACCACATTTGAAAGGACCGCTGAAAGAGAAAAGTGGCCTGAGGAGCAGTGGGCTGGACTGGTGGCTCCTCTGTTAACTGGTGAATCGCAGAAAGCTTACTATGACCTAGAGCCTAACCAAGCAAAAGACTATGTGATGCTAAAAGCTGAAATATTGGCAAGGCTGGGTGTCACCCAGGCTGTCCGGGCTCAGCGTGTGCATAACTGGACTTTCCAGCTTGGAAAACCCCCCAGGTCTCAAATGTATGATCTCATTCACCTGAGCAGAAAGTGGCTACAGCCAGAGACTTTGTCCGCACCAAAGATTGTGGAACGTGTTGTAATGGATCGATTTTTGAGAGCTCTTCCTACTGCCATCCAAAAGTGGGTAAGCCATGGAGACCCAGAGACGGCCGATGGTCTTGTGGATCGTGTGGAGAAATACTTGGCTACAGAGAACCTGACGGCCTCTTCCAGAGACTCTCGGACTTTCCACCCTAAGACCAGACCATCCCCAGGGGCGGATAAGAGGATTCCAAGGGGTGAGGGTGGAGAGAGTGAGAGGGTGGGAGCTCTACCCCAAGTTTGGCGAGAACAGCCTGGGAAATCAGCGGCTCAAGAGGCGGCAAGAAGGATCGTTTGCTACCGCTGCCGGCAAGCGGGACATATTGCAGCCAATTGCCCGGTTGTGGAGGAACCCATGCAGTGTGACTTTCTGACGGGCAGACGTCAGTCGCTGTGTGCGACAGTCGCATGCACTGCCATTCGAGGAACTGAGAAACATTTATGCAAAATGTGTGTTAATGGTAGAAATGTTGTGGTATTGCTGGATTCAGGTAGCCTTGTGACCCTGATAAAGGCTGAGTTAGTTAAAACAGAGGTCTCTGGGAATAGCAAGGTAGCTGTTATTTGTGTGCATGGGGACACCCGAGAGTATCCAGTGACTACAGTGTGTTTCGAGACCCCCAAAGGTACCCTCTCTCATCCAGTGGGCTTAGTATCTCAGTTACCGCATGACGCCATTGTGGGAAGGGATTTTCCGAAGTTCTGGGAACTGTGGGATGATCCTGAGCCCCCCACTGGTGCCCCTATGTACCAGGAATGTGATAGCCAGAACTCCCCTGAGAGTGGTGAGGACTCTCCGGAATTTCCCTTATCAGTATTGGCAGGGGAGACTCAAGAAACTGGAGAGGAGCCCACCTCCTCAGACGAAAACCTACCGTCTGTGGAGTTTTCTGATCTTGAGGTTCACAGGGAAAACTTTGCCACAGAACAGTTGAGAGACCCCGCCCTAATAAAGGCACGGGAAAACGTAGTGAAAATAGATGGCGAGTTAGTGAACCCAGATAATACCTGCACTTACCCATACTTCAGCGTAGAGAAGGACCTACTGTATCGGGTGGCAAAAAGGGCAGAAGAAACCGTTGAGCAGCTTGTGGTGCCCAAACCTTACAGGAAGTTGGTGTTGGAGTTGGCCCATGGGCACATTCTTGGAGGTCATCTGGGGACAGAGAAAACCCGAGAGAGGGTATTACAGAGATTCTATTGGCCGGGGGTGATGAAGGACATAGAAAATTATTGTTCCTCCTGCCCTGTGTGTCAGAGGTCGGCCCCGATGCCACATTTCCGTAGCCCGCTGGTCCCTCTACCCATCATTGAGGTCCCGTTTGAGAGGATCGCCATGGATTTGGTAGGTCCTATAATCAAGTCCGCTAGGGGGCACCAATACATATTAGTTATAATGGACTATGCCACCCGTTATCCAGAAGCGATCCCTCTCCGAAATACCTCGGCCAAAACCATAGCCAAAGAGCTATCTCTTGTGTTTAGCCGGGTGGGTATTTGTAAAGAACTGCTTACGGACCAAGGTACACCCTTTATGTCCCGGGTTATGAAGGAGCTGTGTAAATTGTTCAAAGTGACGCAATTACGTACATCTGTGTATCACCCCCAAACCGATGGGCTGGTTGAAAGATTCAACAAAACCCTAAAACAAATGTTGAAGAAAGTGGTGGATAGAGATGGAAAGGATTGGGACTGTCTACTTCCTTATCTGATGTTTGCTATTAGGGAGGTGCCCCAATCCTCTACGGGATTCTCCCCCTTTGAGTTACTGTATGGGAGACACCCAAGAGGGCTGTTGGATATTGCCAAGGAAACTTGGGAAAGTGAGAGTTCTCCCCACAGGAGTGTGATTGAGCATGTCGCCCTGATGCAAGACCGAATTGCACAGGTAATGCCCATCGTGAAGGAACATTTGGCCCAAGCGCAGTTAGCACAGCAGAGAGTGTACAACCGTGGAGCCAAGACCCGTACCTTTTCCCCGGGGGATAGGATACTGGTACTTGTCCCTACGGTTGAAAGTAAATTCCTTGCCAAATGGCAAGGCCCCTATGAGATAATGGAAAAAGTGAGCGAAGTGAATTACAAGGTCAGACAACCAGGAAGGCGAAAGCCCGAACAGATCTATCACGTTAATCTGTTGAAAGCCTGGAGGGATAGAGAGTCCCTAGTCGCAGACACTTGGTCACCAGCTCAAACTGGTTGCGTGATTCCTGAGGTTGGAATAGCAGCCACCTTGTCACAACCCCAACAACAGGAGGTTAAGGAGTTTGTGCTTCGCAACAAGGAGGTATTCTCTGAGCTGCCGGGACAAACATCTGGGGTAGAGCATGACATCATTACCCCACCCGGTGAAAGGGTGAAGTTAAAACCCTATCGGATCCCAGAGGCCCGACGGGAGGCAATACGGGAGGAAGTACAGAAAATGCTGAACTTAGGGGTGATAGAGGAGTCCCAAAGTGATTGGTCTAGTCCCATTGTGTTGGTGCCTAAACCGGATGGGAGCTGGCGATTTTGTAACGATTTTCGTCAGTTGAACAAAGTTACAAAATTTGACACCTACCCCATGCCACGTATTGATGAGTTGATCGTCCGGCTGGGAACAGCCCGATACATGACGACTCTTGACCTCACAAAAGGGTATTGGCAAATCCCCCTGGCCAAGTCGGCCAAAGAGAAAACCGCATTTGTAACCCCAGACGGGGCGTTCCAATATAAAAGAATGCCGTTCGGGTTACAGAATGCGCCGGCCACATTCCAGCGGAAAATGGACCAGATACTGAGGCCCCATCGGAAGTATGCTGCGGCTTACCTGGATGACGTAATTGTCCATAGCACAGATTGGGCCTCACATCTGCCAAAAGTGCAAGCAGTCCTAGACTCTGTTCGGGAAGCGGGGTTTACGGCTAACCCCAAGAAGTGTACCATTGGGCAGGAGGAGGCCAAATATCTTGGGTACACCATTGGGAGGGGAGTAATAAAACCCCAACTCAACAAAATCGAGGCCATCCAGAGTTGGCCACGTCCCAACAGCAAGAAGCAGGTACGAGCCTTTCTGGGAATCGCTGGGTTCTATCGGCGATTCATTCCCCACTTTGCTTCTAAGGCTGTGCCCCTAACCAACCTGACGAAGGGGAAAGGGTCGGTCATGATTAAATGGACCCCCGAGGCTGAGGCAGCATTCCAATTCTTGAAACAAGCCTTATGTAGCCAGCCAGTGTTGTACTCACCCGACTTCTCTAAAGACTTTGTCGTACAGAGTGATGCGTCAGATGTGGGGTTAGGAGCAGTATTGTCCCAGGTCTGGAACGGGGAAGAGCACCCAGTCATTTACCTCAGCAGGAAGTTGAAGTCCCATGAGGTAAATTACGCCACCGTTGAAAAGGAGTGTTTAGCGGTGAAGTGGGCTCTAGAGTCCCTTCGGTACTACCTGCTAGGTAGGCACTTTGACATGGTTACGGATCACGCTCCGTTAAAGTGGATGGCTCAAAACAAGGAAACAAATAGAAGAGTGAATAGGTGGTTCCTGGCCCTCCAGGAATTCAACTTCACAGTAAAGCATCGCCCTGGCGTTCAAATGGGGAATGTGGATGCTTTGTCTCGAGTACATGAATGCCTGATTGCTGGTGTTCCAACCCCGAGGTTAAAACAAGAGGGGGGGGTATGTGACAGCAGGAAGGTAAAGTCACCTGGTTGCATCCAGGGGGGTAGATATATTTCGCCCAGATTCAGGCTTTACGCCGACTTATACAACTAGGTGGAGAGTTGTATAAGCCCAGCTGAGGCTAGTGGGCTCATGGATGACTCATACCTCTAGGGAGAGTGCTGGGCGTCGTGCAGGCAGGGAGTTGAGGAGACCAGCTGAAGCTTGTCAGCTCGTTTAAGGCCTCTATAAAAACTCCCAGCTTCAGTAGGTGTTTGCTCATGCCTGGAACCAGACCTGTGTGGACTGTCTAGGGAGAGTGAACCCCTGTGCGGTGAGACAAAGCCTGTGTGGCTATTTGCTTGGACATTTAAAACCAGGGACTTAGGGACTAGGACAGCACTAGGCTGATCCCAGTTGTTAGTTAGGAAACCTGTATGTTTAGTCAGAGGTCAAGTTGACCAGGATTTATTTTGTTTATGTTTCTTTTGCTTTGCTGTGTTTTGTCACTGTAAATAGAAAATAAACCGCACCTTTTTGATTTTGAAAACCACAACCTCCGTTTGCTGGGCCTGTTTTTGTGTGGGGAGCCCATCCCGGGGGTCACACACACCCGCTGCCGAGCTAACCCCCTCACAATGCTGACAAATCCCTAATTTTACAGACATTCCGGCAGTCCCCATCTCTCCAAATAGACGGGGTGAAAATCCTCATTTTTGCAGACTACTTGATCGAAGTCTCCAAGTAAAGAAAAGCTTTTCAACAAATCTGCTCTGAACTCTTCAAGCAACAAATAAAATTTACCCTGGCATTTCCTGCAACTCTACGCCTCAAATCACCCAAAGGGGAACAACTTTCGTTCCAGGATCCTTCGGAAGCTGAATCATTCCTCCGCTCCATACGGGGTGAAACAAACCCGCACATGCCCTCCAAGTCGAATTCCAATCTCTGATCTCTGGAACAGAGAAGCCCTCGCAAGGACTCTCCAAAACGTTTTAGACATTCTGCTCTGGACCAGCGCTACCAAAACTCCCGGTGATGAACTTTCTTTCACCACCATGAACTTCCGTCAACGCCATTACAGGTCGTATGGTTTCTTTTTTGTTGTCATTCCAGGTGTTGGTGATGCTAGATCTAATTCACATGGACACCATGAGTCCACGACTGGGCACTGACACCTGGGTGGACACCCAGTGTTCTCTCCCACAACTGTCCTGAATTCATTTGTCGTTTCTTCTTTTACTCAATCTACTGTTCTGTATGTTATGCCTGAAACCAATTTTTCTTTTCCACTAGGGTAGTTTAGCGAACAGGCCGCCCTGTACACAAGTTTGTTTACATTTAAAATTGCCCTCCATGGCTCCGCTGTGCGACTTTTCTGGATCCTTGCCATAATCTCCACTCCGGGGGTCCCTCGCACATTATTGATGCCCCTGGGGCGCTCGGACACCATAACTGGTCTCCTTTTTTCTTGAAGGGTCCTGTATGGGGAGCTACTTTGCACAGCGAACTCATGCGGAAAAAAGCGAAGTTCATTCTCATGCTTACTTTACTTAGTTGTTTTGTTTTACCTTGTTCTCTTTTATTTTCCCCCCCTTCTTCCCCCCTCCCCCCACTCCACATATCAACCTACACTCTTGACCCTAGGGCTCCTCACACTGATGATCTCATCCCTCCCGAGCTTAAGCCATGCCTCCTGATCCCCACTTATACTCTTACAGCTACTAAATCGCCGCCTATACACCTCATCATCCGTGTTGTCTTAAGGTAATCTCTTGGAATGTGAACTGTCTCCGTTCTCCTAACAAGAGAATGAAGATTCTTCGCCATCTCAAAAGGCTAAAAGCTGACGTAGCACTACTTCAGGAATCTCATCTTTCGGCATCCGACTTCAGTCGCATGCAGAAACTTTGGGTCGGAACGGTCTTGGGGTCAGAGTCAGTTGGACGGAAGGCCGGTGTTCTCCTTCTATTCAACAAAAACCTCCCATGTACTATTCTATCCACGCACACGGATGACCAAGGACGTTTCATCTCTTCCAGGGTTAGAATTGGCACTAAAGACCTAGTAATTTCCAATGTATATGCTCCTAACAGTCCCACAAAGACATTTTACTCTCAACTCTCTACTTGGCTCCTCAATAACTCCCACTTACCTCACCTAGTTGGGGGAGACTTCAATGACCTCATGCATCCTTCAGTCGACAGGTCCTCACCGAAACAATCTACCCCAGCTCCTGTTATATCTATTCCCACCCTATTTGCCTCCACTATGGATTCCCTCCATCTCACCGACATCTGGCGCTTAACGCACCCGGTGGACAGGGAGTTCACCTTTTACTCTAATCCGCACAAGATCCTCACTAGGATCGATGACTTTTTTGGGACCGATAATCTTATTCCTCTTGCTTCAGACACAGAGGTTGGAGACATAGCCATATCGGACCATGCCCCAATACACCTTACCCTTGACAATCTGGACCTTCCCCCCCCACCCTAATATCTGGCGCTTCCCATCTTTCCTCCACAATAATGCTGATTTCAGCGCATACATGGAAAGAGCATGGGCGGAGTTTTCCTCCGCTAATGCTCCACACGCAGGGGATCCGAACCTTCTCTGGGATGCAGGAAAAGCATACTTGAGGGGTCGGATCATCTCATATGCCACTTCCTTTAAAAGAAATGCACTTTCGAAGTTTAAACTGGCCAGCGATAGACTTCACCTCGCACAACGCACTTTTGTCACCTTGAACTCGCCGGCTGCCACGGCGGAGTGGTCGGCGGCTAAAAATGCCTTTGACACCTGGGCAGAAACCCTGGAACTCACCAAAAAATCACATCTAGATGCCTCTCTACATAAATATGGTAATAAGGCTGGCAAACTC
Source organism: Rana muscosa (assembly GCA_029206835.1). Lineage (NCBI taxonomy): Eukaryota > Metazoa > Chordata > Amphibia > Anura > Ranidae > Rana > Rana muscosa. The sequence continues at coordinate 92,437,969 of CM055118.1, read as the reverse complement.
CTATCCAGACTCTGCAAGGGCGCCTACCGTCCGACGCACATCACCTCACTGGGAGACCGCACGGGAAATATTCAGTCTACCCCACCTCACATAAATAAAACCATGCTGGAATATTACACGGCCCTATACGCACCCGACCCTATCGACCATGAAAAAGCCCAGGCCTTCCGTGAAAAAATGAATCTACCAACTATCTCCACTGCCCATCTGGAATCCCTGAATGCCCCCATCTCCCTCGATGAAATAGAAGGCACCATACAAGCTCTCCGCCCCTCAAAAGCCCCCGGCCCGGACGGCTTCACAAGTGAATTTTACAAAACTCTCCATAATATAACTGCACCCATACTCCACTCGGTTTTTTCCAATATCTGGGCGGGTGGTCCCTATCTCCCGACAGGCAATCAGGCTATCATCAAGCTACTTTCTAAAAAGGGGAAAGACCCTCTAGAACCGGGCTCCTACAGGCCTATTTCCCTACTCAACCTAGATGTCAAAATTCTTTTGAAGATTGTGGCCTCCAGATTAGCGGTCATCCTCCCGGACCTCATCCACCCTGCCCAATCAGGCTTTGTGAAAGGGCGTACAGCCACCCTTAACATACGTAAGGTACTCCTGGCCCTTGAGCGAGCCAAACAAGATCCCACGGGAGATTATGCCATCATCACGCTAGACGCAGAAAAAGCCTTTGACAATGTAAGTTTTGACTGGCTTTCCCTTACTCTGTCTAAAATGGGATTCTCAGGCCCCTTCTGCCACCTTATCAATGCCATGTATACAGCGCCCTCAGCTAGACTTGTTGCTGCTGGACTCCTTTCAGAGGACTTCCGCCTTCATAAGGGGACCAGGCAGGGATGCCCTCTCTCTCCCCTCCTGCTCAACTTAGCCTTAGAACCTCTGTCTAGATACCTTTCCCAACTAGCCCCCTTGCGAGGCATCAAAATAGGCAAAACAGAACTTCGCACCTCACTTTTCGCCGACGACGTCCTCATATTCACGAGCAACCCCAGAGACGACATCTTGACCATTAAAACCACCTTTGACGACTTTAGACTGTGCTCCGGCCTCCGTATAAATTATTCCAAAAGCGAAATTCTCCCCATAGGGACACATTCCCCTCCCCCCTGGACTCCACACTCTCTGTTTAAGGTTGCCTCTTCTTACATCACCTATCTAGGTATAAAGATTGGGAAACTACCCTCTTCCATCTACCACCTCAATTACCCCCCCCCTTTTCACAAAACTCTACCAGGAACTGTCAAACTGGATGGATCTCCCCCTCTCACTCCTGGGAAGGTGTCACCTTGTCAAAATGGTTAGCTTCGCCAGACTGCTTTATCCTTTACAAACCATACCTTTGCTCTTGAAACACAAAGATGTCAAATCTCTCAACTCCAAAATTTCACATTTCATCTGGCACGGCAAAAGACCTCGGATAGCCTTTAAAAAACTACACCTTCCTAGACGTGACGGGGGTATCAGTCTCATATTAGATTGTATAATTTAGCATGTTTGTTCAGGACCAGCTTGGATTGGATAGCCCACTCATCCCAATACTCCAACTATGTCCTGGAATCCGAAATGGCTCACCCTTACTCTCTGGTGGCCCTCCTACACTGCAGATGGAAAACTGTCCCCCCCCCCCTTATCAACATAATCTCCTGCTGAGGGACACAGCTCTAGCTTGGAGAGAAATCAGGAAAAAACTCAAGCTATCTCCCTTTATCTCTCCACATCTGCCAATCCAAGGTAATCCCAACTTCGTCCCTGGTCTTCATTGCAAAGCCTTTTCGGTCTGGCAGGCTCAAGGACTGTCAAATTTTTCCTCATTGTGCGATGGCAACTCTGGAAAACCACTTCCTTTTTCCACAATATCCTTGTCATTTTCTCTGCCCCCCTCTCATGTATTCCACTACAACCAATGTATTAGCTTCTTAACTAACACCTGCAAAGACAATATCCGGAGATTCGAAAACAGCTTTTCTGAACTTTTATTGCGAGGTGGTCGTTACAAAATTTCGGACATCTACAAACCCCTCCTGCAAGTATCATCACCATCCTTGTCCTCCTCATCTATTGCTAACTGGGCTGTGGACTTTCCAGTTTCAGATATAACTCACAAAATCCTATCTGGTCTACAGAAAACTCTCCGACTGACACCCAACGAAATTTGGAGAGAAACCCAACTCAAGATCGCACACCGGGCTTATATCCCTTTTCTCTCCTCTAAATCCAATAAAGATGGCGCCTCTTGTCCTTTATGCAAGGTACCCAGACCTTCTCTATCTCACCGATTCTGGTCCTGCTCCTTCATTTCCTCATTTTGGGAGCAAGTCTTGTCTTACATATTCAAAACCACTTTATTGAAACTCCCCAAAGACCCTCTACTTCTAATATTCGGTTACTGGGACCCTCTATTGCTACCCTGGTCTCTGTCCCCAGCTGCATCAATCTCCTCCGGGACCACTAAACGTCCCCCCTCCAAAGACTGGATTTTGCTTTGTCTGCTTGTCGCCAGGAGACTCATTCTCAGGCACTGGATCTCTCCTCAAAGCCCTTCTCTCATCCAACTCGAGAAGGAATGCCTTAACCCTTTCTATAAAGAACGACTTCTTACAGAATTAAAAGAACCCAGATCTAGAGCTCGCTTTTACTACAGATGGGAATCCTTCATCATATCAACCCTCTCGTCAGCTGATCAGGCGGCTCTGGAACAACTCTCCTTCTCTTACGCTGACCCCATCTCACAAGGGCTGTAAAAATTGGAGGCACTGCATAGACTATACTTCCCGGAAGGCCCACTATGGCTGTTTCACTCTCGGGACCATCCACGTATTGGAACGGACAGCCTGCCCTTGTCTCTGGAGCTCCTCCCCTCCCACCCCCCTCCCTCTTCGCTTATTAGCTTCTTGTTATGATTTTCCCCTATTCCCGATTCTAAACATAGGGGCACGTAGACAGATCCATCCAGTATTCTCCTTCTGGTCACATTGCAGTTTCGGTATTTGTCTAGGATGACCTATTGTACCCTCACTAGGGGAGAATTGTGTCTTTGTAGCACCCTCTCACTATAACCCCATAATGTTAGTCTCCTAGTGATTTAGTGTCAAGTTTTATCTCTTGTTCCTGCCCTACTTGATGTACCCATCTAGCTACATTGTTATTTCTATGTACCATTGTTTGAACCTGGCAGATAACTTTTTTGTACTTTTGTACTTATCTTTACACTTGTTCAATTGTCTTTTATTTTCCAATAAAAATTTGTTAAAAAAAAAAAGAAAGGGCATGTGTCTAAAAGACAAATGCTCCCTTCCAGCCCGGCCCTTTTAACTAGAAGGAAAAAACATGGGTTTATGTGTATAAGATTTACCCACAATTCCATGTTTTTCTCACACAGTTAAGAGGGAAAAACTGATTCTGTTGCAAAGGTACTGTTATATTCAAGCTAAATCATATATTTATAAGCTATTTGTTATAACATAATAATTTCTTATTTATCTGTTTACTGTGAAATCACTGGTTGGAAGTTATAACTTCAAACTTCAGTACCTTGTCCGGTAAGCCATCTGCTTTAGTACAGAATTTGAAAATATAGTAAATTACCTTAACCACTTCAGCCCCGGACCATTTGGCTGCCCAAAGACCAGACCAATTTTTACAATTTGGCACTGCACTGCTTTAACTGGTAATTGCGCGGTCATGCAATGTTATACCCAAACAAAATTTGCGTCCTTTTTTCCCCACAAATAGAGCTTTCTTTTGATGGTATTTGATTGCCTCTGTGATTTTAATTTTTTTTGCGATACAAACAGAAAAAAAGACCGAAAATTTTGAAAAAATGATATTTTCTACTTTTTGTTATAAGAAAAATCCAATAAACTAAATTTTAGTCATACATTTAGGCCAAAATCTATTCAGCCACATGTCTTTGGTAAAAAAAATGTCAATAAATGTATATTTATTGGTTTGCGCAAAAGTTATAGTGTCTACAAACTAGGGTACATTTTCGGGAATTTACGCAGCTTTTAGTTTATGACTGCCTCTCCCATTTCTTGAGGTGCTAAAATGGCAGGGCAGTACAACCCCCCCCCTCAAATGACCCCATTTTGGAAAGTAGACACCCCAAGAAAATTGCTGAAAGGCATGTTGAGCCCATTGAATATTATTTTTTTTTGTCCCAAGTGATTAAGAAATGACAAAAAAAAAAGAATTACACCCCAAAATACATTCTGCTGCTTCTCCTAAGTACGGGGATACCACATGTGTGGGACTTTTTTGGAGCCTAGCCACGTACGGGACCCCGAAAACCAAGCACTGCCTTCAGGATTTCTAAGGGTGTAAATTTTTGATTTCACTCCTCACTACCTATCATGCCCTGTACACACGATCGTTTTTCATGCCATTAAAAATGCCATTTTAAAAATGGCCATTAAAAATGATCGTGTGTAGGCTCCAGAGCATTTTTAACGACGTGAAAAACGGCCATTAAAAATTCCGGACATGCTCTCTTTTTTCCACGTCGTTTTTCATGTCGTTTTTTTTAACGACGTGAAAAACGATAGTGTGTATGCTTTCACGACGTGAAAAAAACGCGCATGCTCAGAATCAAGTATGAGACGGGAGCGCTCGTTCTGGTAAAACTAGCGTTCGTAATGGAGATAGCAGATTCATTACACAGTAACGGACTGAAAAGCGCAAATCGTCGCTCAACAAACTTTACTAACATGAAGGGTGGCGCCATTCGAACGGAACTTCCCCTTTATAGTGCCGTCGTACGTGTTGAACGTCACTGCGCTTTGCTTGATCGTTTTTTTTAATGATGGTGTGTACGCAAGGCAGGCTTGAGAGGAAACATGAAAAAAAACGAGGAGAAAAACGTCGGTTTAAAAAATGACATTAAAAACGATTGTGTGTACGGGGCATTACAGTTTAGAAGTCCATAAAATGCCAAGATAGCACAAAAAATCCCAAATGACCCCAATCTATTTGTGGAGAGGCATGGTGAGTATTTTGCAGCTCCCATTTGTTTTTTAAAATGAAGAAAGAAAATGTTTTTATTTTTTTTATTTTTTCAATTTTCAAAACTTTGTGACAAAAAGCAAGATCTGCAAAATACCCACAATACCTCTCAGCAAATAGCTTGGGGTATCTAATTTCCAAAATGTGGTCATTTGGGGGGAGGGGGGTTTGTCCCATCTGAGCATTCCATGGCCTCCGAAACTGTGATAGGCAGTAAGGAGTGAAATCAAAAATTTACACCCTTAGAAAGACTGAAGGCGGTGCTTGGTTTTCGGTTAGGCTCCCAAAAAGTCTCACACATGTGGTATCCCCGTACTCAGGAGAAGCAACAGAATGTATTTTGGGGTGTAATTTCACATATGCCCATGGCATGTTTGAGCAATATATAATTTAGTGACAACTTTCTGTAAAAAAAAACTTGTGGCAAAATATTAAATATTCCATGGACTCAACATGTCTCTCAGCAAATAGCTTGAAGTGTCTTCTTTCCAGAATGGGGTCATTTGGGGGGGGGGGGGGGTTGTGCTATCTTGACATTTCATGGCCTCCGTAACTGGGATAGGTAGTGAGGAAGTGAAATCACCATTTTACGCCCTTAGAAAGCCTGAAGGCGGTGATTGGTTTTTGGGGTCCTGTACGTGGCTAGGCTGCCAAAAAGTCTCACACATGTGGTATCCCCGTACTCAGGAGAAGCAGCAGAATGTATTTTGGGGTGTAATTCCACATATGCCCATGGCATGTTTGAGCAATATATCATTTAGTGTGACAACTTTGTGCAAAGAAAAAAAACAATTGTCTTTTTCCTGCAACTTGTGCCAAAATATAAAATATTCCATGGACTCGAAATAACTCTCAGCAAATAGCTTGGGGTGTCTACTTTCCAAAACGGGGTCATTTTGGGGGGTTTTGAACTGTCCTGGCATTTTATGCACAACATTTAAAAGCTTATGTCACACATCACCCACTGTTCTAACCACTTGAAGACTAAAGCCCTGTACACACGATCGGATTTCCTATGGATTCTAATCCGATGGATTGATTTCCATCAGCCTTGCCTACACACCATCAGTCAAAAATCCGACCGTCCCAAACGCAGTGACGTAAAACACTCCGACAAGCCGAGAAAAATTAAGTTCAATGCTTCTGAGCATGCGTCGACTTAATTCTGAGCATGCATGGGTTTTTTGTCCGATGAAGTTCCACACAGACGATCGGAATTTGCTATCGTTTTTTTTCCCATCGGATAAATTTAAAACATGTTCTATTTTTTCTCACCGATGGAAAAAAGACCGATGGGGCCCATACACGATCGGTTTGTCCGATGAGAAAAGTCTATCGGACTGTTTTCATTGGTTAAACTGATCGTGTGTACACGGCAAAAGCCCTTTCTGACACATTTGTTTACATTAAAAAAAAAAAAAATTGCAAGAAAATTACTTTGAACCCCCATAGATTATATATATTTTTAAAGCAAAGGCCCTACAGATTAAAATGGTGGGTGTTGCATTTTTTTCACACAGTATTTGCGCAGCGATTTTTTAAACGCATATTTTTTTGGAAAAAACACACTTTTTACATTTTAATGCACTAAAACACACAATATTGTCCAAATGTTTTATGAAATAAAAAAGATGATCTTAGGCCAAGTACATGGATACCAAACACGACATGCTTTAAAATTGCGCACAATGCAGTGGCGATAAACTACATACATTTTTAAAAGACTTTAAAAGCCTTTACAGGTTACCACTAGGGATGGACGAACATCTCCCGGGACGGTTCGCGAACGCGATCGCGCGAACGCGGGTAAATGTTCGCGAACCGCGGGTTTGCGGCGGGCCCCATTCATTTCAATGGGAGGCGAACATTAAAAACCTCCAGGTCATATTTGCAGCCACAAAATAATTACTAGCTGTGCACACATAGTCCCACAACATGGACAATGACATAACAAAAGTATTAAGCAAATTTGAGATCGACAACGACAAGCATTCTTTTTTTAGCTGAAATTTTTTGTCAATTCAGGAGCGCATGAAGGCCATGGAAGAGACGCAAGGCCAGGCTATGAAGGGGGTGCAGGAGATGATCCTGCTATTTGAAAAGTTGCCATAAATGTTTTATTTTTTTATTAGTTATATAAATCGTTTATACAGTTATAACGTTTATTTAGTTTTTTTGTAATATTGCTCGGTTTTATTAGGAAAAGCTCGGCCTAAATCAGCCAGAACTGACAGCAGCCGGTAAATACATGTCAAATACATATAGGGTCCATTCACACGTCTGTAAAATGGGTCCGCATTCGTTCCACAATTTAGCAGAATTGATTTTCAATTCCAGTCTGAAAAATTAGGCATTCACAGCCTGGATAAAGAAGTAAGTGTCGGCCAGTACAGGCCCCAAAAATTAGCCAACAGGCATTCATCTGACAGCAAAGAACTTTGTATTCTGTGGCTGGAGGTACATTAGGCATTCACAGGATAAATACGTTTCGGGCACTACAGGCCCCAAAAATTAGGCATTCAACGGACATAAAAGGCCTTTTATGCCGCTGTATTTACCCAAGAAGACAGGGACCATGAATAATTGTTATAGGTGGTGGTGGATATTTGTGGCCTGTCATGAGGAATTTGAATGAAACATGGTCTACTGGTCACATGTGTTGAATTCCTCAGAGATCCATGGCTCATTCATTTTTATAAATGTGAGGTAGTCAACACTGTAGTGAGCTAGGCGAGTGCGCTTATCGGTCACGATCCCCCCTGCTGCGCTGAACGTACTTTCGGACAGGACACTGGACAAGGGGCAAGCCAACAGTTCCATTGCAAATTGTGCAAGCTCTGGCCAGAGGTCAAGCCTGCCCACCCAGTAGTCCAGGGGTTCATCACTTCTCAGAGCGTCCACATCGGCCGTTAATCCGATGTAGTCGGACACCTGACGGTCTAGGCGTTCCCTGATGCTGGATCCGGATGAGACCTGTCGATGGGTCGGCTGAAAGAATGATCTCATATCAGAAGTGACCAAGACATCTTCAAACCGCCCTCTTCTTGCAGGCACTGTTGGATTGGTATCTACAACTGTTCCTCTGGGAGTGGAATTGCCAGCGCACGCAAAAGCAGAATGCAGCATTTCTCGAAGCAAGGCCTGGAAGTGCTCCATTCTGACAGCCCTCTGTGATAGTGGTAACATTTCTGCCATTTTTTGTTTGTACCGGGGGTCCAAGTACGTTGCCACCCAGTAATGGTCCTTGCCCTTTATGCTTTTTATACGGGGGTCCCTCTTAAAACACTGGAGCATGAAGGCCCCCATTTGCACTAAACTGGAAGCAGTGTGGTGGCCTGGCTCCTGCTCGTCATCATCCAGGATAATGTCGTCCTCGATCTCCTCCCCCCATCCACGAACAACAACAGCAGGGATCCCAGAAAGGTTTAAAGCATGCTCTTCTTGCTCCTCCTCATCTGCCCCGGCACCATCCTCCTCTGACTCCTCTTCAGACTCCTGTTGTTGACTTGTCTCAGATAGAGTAGCCCCCCCTGGGAATTCATCCAGCATTGCGACTTCCTCATCTTCCTGCTCCTGCTCCTCGACGGCTTGATCAATGACATGACGCAATGCACGCTCCATAAAGAAGGCATAAGGTACGATGTCACTGATGGCACCATGGCTGCGACTGACCAGTTTGGTGATCTCATCAAATGGCCGCAAAAGTCTGCATGCGTCGCGCATGAGCAGCCACTGACGCGGTGAAAAAAAAACAAGATCCCCAGAACCTGTTCTGGCGCAGAGTTCGTACAGGTAGTCATTAACTGCACGTTTCTGCTGGAGCAGCCTATCAAGCATATACAAGGTTGAGTTCCATTGCGTCGGGCAGTCACAAATAAGACATCTGACCAGCAGATTGTGTCGCCGCTGAATGTCAGCAAGGCGAGCCATGGCCGTGTAAGATCTTCTAAAATGGGCCGAGATTTTCCTTGCCTGCCGCAAGACGTCCTGGACCCCAGGGTATTTGACAACAAATCGCTGCACGACCAAGTTCAAGATGTGTGCCATGCATGGCACGTGTGTAATTTTGCCCTGTTTCAACGCGCTCAGCAGATTGGCACCATTGTCGCACACCACTTTACCAACTGTCAAATTGAGCGGTGTTAGCCACTGATCTGCCTGTGAACGCAAAGCTGAAAGGAGTGCAGGGCCAGTGTGGCTCTTGGCTTTCAGGCACAACAGACGCAGCACAGCATGGCAACGTCTCACCTGGCATGTCGAATAGGTTCTGGGGATCTTGGGCGGCGCAGCGGAAGAGATGGTAGCAGCGGAAGAGGAGGAGTCAGCCGAGGAGGAGAGGGAGGATGGAGTAGGAGGAGGAGGAGAAGAAGAGGCAGGCCTGCATGCAATCCGTGGCGGTAAAACCAAATCTACACGGGTGCCACAGGTTACATGCTTGACGGCCGTCAGAAGGTTCACCCAGTGGGCAGTAAAAGTAATATACCTTCCCTGCCCGTGTTTGCTAGACCACGTGTCTGTGGTCAGATGTATCTTGGCACCGACACTGTGTGCCAGAGATACATTCACTTGCCGCTGAACATGGCCATATAGCTCTGGGATGCCCTTCTGGGAGAAATATTTCCTTCCTGGGACCTTCCATTGTGGTGTTCCAATGGCCACAAATTTTCGAAAGGCCTCCGAGTCCACCAGTTTATATGGCAGTAGTTGGCGGGCTAGGAGTTCTGACAAGCCAGCGGTCAACCGTTGGGCAAGAGGGTTATCCGGCGTCATCATTCTTTTACACTCGAACATTTGGCCCACGGAAGCCTGCCTTTTTCCAGATAAACTTGGGGACGGGATGATGGAAGGTGGAGTGGAGGACAACTGTGAAGAGAGAGGAGAAGTAGTAGAAGAGGCTGGACGGTGAGAGCCTGGAGTTCATGTGCCTTCTTAAGGCGGTCATCCCTAGGTGAGTGTTGGGCTTACCGCGACTTATGCGTTGACTGCAAAGGCTGCAGATGGCAACACTATTGTCAGCAGCGGACACGTTAAAAAAAGCCCACACTGCGGAGCCATGTTCTGGCGTCCTGGGAGCGCCAGATGTGACCGTATATGGTTGATGGCTCACTCTGAGTCCTGATACATTAGCAGTCTTGTTTGTCCCTCCTGTGCAATGTAAGTTCCGCCTGCCTCTCCTCCCTATCTGCTGGTCCATCTCTCCCTCTGAACTCCCCTCCTGGTCCTCTCTTGTGGGCACCCACGTGACATCCATAGACACATCATCATCTACGTCACCTTCCCCACCACTAACATTAGAGATCTCGGAGTAGGCAGCAACAGCGGGGACCAACATCCTTGGGCTGATCTGGGTACTGTCATCAGACTGCTGAGTGGCGGTTCTTGCTACCTCCTCTTCCTGATCCAATGTCAAGAATGCCTGCGCATAAGAGAAGTCTTGTGATGGATCGGAAAATAATTCCTGTGACTCAAGCGGAGGGTATATGGTGGCGGTGGTAGTGTCTTTGGGGGTGCACACAGCAGAGAGTGAAGAGGGTGCAGATAGAGAGGATGAGGAGGGTGCAGAAGAGTAAGGCTGAGTGAGCCACTCAACCAAGTCTTGTGCGTCCTTTGACGTAATCGAACGCACCTTCTGCAACTTCCCACTTTGGCTCCGGCCTGGTGCTCCTGCCCTACCCCTACCCCCCCTGCGGAAGGGCCTGCCTCTTCCTCTGCCTGTCATCTTTTTAAACAACCCTGTGACAAAAGGCTGTAGAGAAGGGCAGTATATGTGGAAGAAGGTATATAACACCCTGCTTCAAACTGTCGTTTTTGGGGCCCACTGGTCTATCACAGCAGTTATAATACTTTTTTCTAATTGCGTTTGTCACTCTTTGTAGTATCGCTGCAGAACCTCTCAGCAGTCACAATGCTGCACAGTAGAAATGCACTATACTATTCTTCCTATATGTGAAAGTTTTTTATGCGTGTATTAGACCCCTTAATACTGCACACCAAATAGTACACCTATATCAGTCCTTAAAATGAACTTTTGTGGAGCTTTATTGGTTAGCGATTTTAGTCGCTAGTCTGTGCCTGCGACACACAGCGGCAACTTCTACCTAAACAGAGAAAAGAGCTGCAGCAGAACCGCTCAGAAGCTGCACAGTAGAAATGCTGCACAGTTGAAATGCACTATATATTATATAGTATAGTATATATTATATAGTATGTTTGAAAGTTTTTTATGCGTGTATTAGACCCCTATATACTGCACACCAAATAGTACACCTATACCAGTCCTTAAAAATTAACTTTTGTGGAGCTTTATTGGTTAGCGATTTTAGTCGCTAGTCTGTGCCTGCGACACACAGCGGCAATTTCTACCTAAACCGAGAAAAGAGCTGCAGCAGAACCGCTCAGAAGCTGCACAGTAGAAATGCTGCACAGTTGAAATGCACTATATATTATATAGTATAGTATATATTATATAGTATGTTTGAAAGTTTTTTATGCGTGTATTAGACCCCTATATACTGCACACCAAATAGTACACCTATACCAGTCCTTAAAATGAACTTTTGTGGAGCTTTATTGGTTAGCGATTTTAGTCGCTAGTCTGTGCCTGCGACACACATAGGCAACTTCTACCTAAACCGAGAAAAGAGCTGCAGCAGAACCGCTCAGAAGCTGCACAGTAGAAATGCACTATACTATTCTTCCTAGAGTATTTTATGCGTGTAGTACACCCCTATTTACTGCACACAAAATAGTACACCTATACCAGTCCGTAAAAGGACTTTTGTGGACTGTACACCTATACCAGTCCTTAGAAGGACTTTTGTTTCAGTAGAGTCTGTCCCTGCTAGTACACACACAGCAACCTTCCTACACTGACTAAAGACAGCTGCAGAACCGCACTATACTATTCTTCCTAGAGTATTTTATGCGTGTAGTACACCCCTATTTACTGCACACAAAATAGTACACCTATACCAGTCCGTAAAAGGACTTTTGTGGACTGTACACCTATACCAGTCCTTAGAAGGACTTTTGTTTTAGTAGAGTCTGTCCCTGCTAGTACACACACAGCAACCTTCCTACACTGACTAAAGACAGCTGCAGAACCGCACTATACTATTCTTCCTAGAGTATTTTATGCGTGTAGTACACCCCTATTTACTGCACACAAAATAGTACACCTATACCAGTCCGTAAAAGGACTTTTGTGGACTGTACACCTATGCCAGTCCTTAGAAGGACTTTTGTTTTAGTAGAGTCTGTCCCTGCTAGTACACACACAGCAACCTTCCTACACTGACTAAAGACAGCTGCAGAACCACACTATACTATTCTTCCTAGAGTATTTTATGCGTGTAGTACACCCCTATTTACTGCACACAAAATAGTACACCTATACCAGTCCGTAAAAGGACTTTTGTGGACTGTACACCTATACCAGTCCTTAGAAGGACTTTTGTTTTAGTAGAGTCTGTCCCTGCTAGTACACACACAGCAACCTTCCTACACTGACTAAAGACAGCTGCAGAACCGCTCAGCACTGCAGTCCCAATGCTGCACAATTGAAATGAACTAAAAGTGTATTACACCCCTATATACTGCACACAAAACAATTGTACACCTATACCAGTCCTTAAAAGGACTTTTGTGGACCTAATAGCTAGGATTACAGTCTGTCCCTGCTCCACAAAGCAACCTGTCCCTACGCTGACAAATAACAGAATGTAAAATGGCAGCCAGATCAGGTCTATTTATAAGGTAAGGGGTATGTCCATCTGCTGCTGAAATGTCTCATTGGCTGTCCTGTACCACATGATGGATGTGTCATAGGTCAAAGTTCCACAATGTAAAAGAATAGGGTGGCCGCGAATCAGCCGCGAATAGCGCCAAATGTCCGCCGGTTTCGCGAACCGCAAATGCGCAAAATTCGCCGCGAACCGACCGCTGGGCGAACCGCAAGGCCATCTGTAGTTACCACTTTAGATTTACAGATTTAAAATTACTGCCCTCGATCTGACCTTTGTGGTGATACCTGACATGCATGGTGCAATTGCTGTTTTCATATGACGCCAGAACGACGCTTGCATTCGCCTTTGCACAAGAGCAGGGGGGGACAGGGGTGCTTTTTTATTATTATTATTTATTTTGCTTTTTTATTTTATTTTTAAACTGTTTCTTTCATTTCTTTTTTATTTTTTATAATTTTTATTGTTATCTCAGGGAATGTAAATATCCCCTATGATAGCAATAGGTAGTGACAGGTACTCTTTTTTGAAAAAATTGGGGTCTTTTAGACCCTAGATCTCTCCTTTGCCCTCAAAGTATCTGACCACACCAAGATCGGTGTGATAAAATGCTTTCCCAATTTCCCAATGGCGCTGTTTATATCTGGCGAAATCTAAGTCATGAAATGCTCGTAGCTTCTGGTTTCTTAGGCCATAGAGATGATTGGAGCCATTCTGGTCTCTGATCAGCTCTATGGTTAGCTGGCGGAACCACCGGCTGCATTCTCAGGTTCCCTGTTGGGACAGGAGAGCCAGAGAAAACCATGGAAGATGGTGGGGGGGGGGACATTCCCTCCCACAGCTTGTAAAAGCAGTCCAGAGGCTAATTAGCCACTAGGATTGCTTTTACATGAAAGCCGACCGCTAGCTGAAAAGAATTATACCAAGATGATACCTAAACCCACTGGCATCATTCTGGTATAACCACTCAAAGTCCAGCAACATACCAGTACGTTGCTGGTCCTTGTTGGGCATATATTGTAATCTATTTTTTCATGCAGCCTGTGGCCTAAACGAAAAAAAAGAGATTGACCGGTGGGTATGCCCACCATTAGAATACCTCCCTTCATCCACCCACTTCTAATGATGGGCATACATGCACTATTTTGTTTTTAACTGTGGTGGTGAAATAACCTCCTACAGCGCTGGAGTCGTTGATTTACACATCGTGGGAGCAAACGCTGTTGCTGTCAAGATAAATAAATCAGTGCTGCAGCTGAATGGCGTACCTGCTAAGCAAATGATGGTTAACAATAAAACAAAGTAACTTTATAGTATAACAGTAAGACATACCATACCTGCAAAGCAAATACAAAAAAAACATAGTAAAAAATAAAACATTTTTTAACACAATCTGTGCCTAAAATATATATATGCCGAAGCATGGGGGCAAGCTGCCCCAAAAGTTAGCAGCAAATCGCTCCTCCACCCCTGCCCCTATGCTTCGGCATATGTGCCCATTTTTTTTAAGTGGAGTTCCACCCCAGAAAAAAAAAATACACCAAAATCCTTAAAAAAAATAGAAAAAAAAATAGAAAAAAACATTTTTTTTTTACTCACCAGAAAGGGCGGTTTCTATGCAGAACTTTCTAATCTGTCTCTTCCTCCACCGTGGCAGGTCTTCTTCCTCGTCCTCCTTGCTGTGTCTTCTGGGGAATGTGGAGCGCTGCCTTTTGGGAACTCTGTGTATCCCAGAAAGCAGCCACCCATTCACAAAGCACCGCGAGGCTCGCGCATGTGCAGTAGGAAACGGGCAGTGAAGCCGCAAGGCTTCACTGCCTGTTTCCCTTAGTGAGGATGGAGGCGCCGGGACCTGCCAGGATCAAGGGATCGCCCTCGGGGGGGCGACATTGCGGGCGACTAGAACAGGTAAGTGTCCTTATTAAAAGTCAGCAGCCACAGTGTTTGTAGCTGCTGACTTAAAAAAAAAAAAAACGGGTGGAATCCCGCTTTAACTGTGGTGGTGAAATCACCTCCTACAGCGCTGGAGTCACAGCTTTATGTATTGTGGGAGCAAACGCTGTTGCTGTCAAGATAAATAAATCCTAAATCCACGCTGCAGCTGAATGGCATACCTGAAAACTAAAAAATGGTTAACAATAAAACGCAGTAAACAGTAAAATATAAATTAATTACATACCTGAAAAGCAAACATGATAAAACATTGAAACATTGCAGTTAAGCATAGAATACAGTAAAAAAAGAGCAGAACAATAGAGAGATAATGTGCTCTTATATGAATGGGATAGGTGTAAAGTGGGAGATGAGGAAGGAGGCATTAGAAGCCATAATAACTATAATTCCCAAGGAGGGCAAAGATTCTACACTATGCTCCAGCTACAGACCAATCTCACTCCTAAATATAGATACTAAGATTTTTTCTAAGATCCTAGCAAATAGGCTGAAAACCATTATGACAGACGTCATACACCCAGACCAAGTGGGATTTATCCCAGGAAGGGAGTGTAAAGACAATGGAATTAGATCGCTCCTGGCTATTAAGAAAATTAAAGAGAGTGGGGCCCCAGGACTACTCCTGTCAATTGACGCTGAGAAGGCCTTTGACAGGTTAGACTGGGGCTTCATGCACTCCACACTGGAGGCAATAGGTCTAGGACCCAGAATGAGTACGTGGATCAAATCCTTGTACAAGTATCCAGCAGCAAGGGTTAAAGTTAACGGGGAGCTTTCTGCACCGTTCCAGATGAAAAATGGAACTCGACAGGGGTGTCCTCTGTCACCGTTACTATTTGTGCTAGCATTGGAACCCTTACTGAGGAAAATCAGGCAGGATCCAGAAATAAGTGGGATAGGGGTGGGCGATGAGCATAAGCTCGCAGCTTACGCAGACGACGTCGTATTTTTCATCACTCACCCTAAAGTAACCCTACCTAAGATCCTAAAAACCCTTAATGAGTTTGGGGAGATGTCTAATTTTAAAATAAATCGGACCAAATCCGAAACACTGAGTATCAACATTAAGAAAATAGATATGAATAAATACCAAAAAGCTTATTAATTTAAATGGGGGAATAGCGCAATTTCATACCTTGGAGTTAAATTGGCCGTTGAAATTGAGACAATCTACAGAGAGAATTATTTTCCACTATTGAATGAAATTAGGGTAGAACTAAATAAAATCTCACGGGGTCAACTTTCATGGATCGGGAGAATAGGGATTCTGAAGATGATTATTCTTCCAAAAATAGTCTACAAAATGCAGATGCTTCCGATCCCACTATCTTGGGTCTTTTTAGATTAATTAGAATCACTGTTCTCGGTTTTCACGTGGTGTGGGAAAAAACCACGTATCAAGTGGATGACACTCACAAAAGAGAAGGGTCAGGGAGGATTAGGGGCACCCAATATTAGAAATTACTATAATGCGATAGTAATAGCACGGATTATGGAATGGGCTAATGATAGTACGGAGAAGAGCTGGGTGAAAATGGAGAGTAGAACTAGTAACGTATCATTAGGGAGGGTAATATGGATACCGCCATAACATCGAGACTTGAGTACAAACACACACGAGATCACCAGAAATGGACTAAAAATTTGGGACCGATTGCACAAAAAAGAAAATTGGCAGTATAATTCGCCTCTTATACCACTAAAAGACACAAGTTATTTTACACCAGGTAGGGAAAACATTTCTGGGAAATGGATTTTAAAAGAAAACGCACAATTAAAAGACGTCATGGTCCAAAATAAATGAATTACCTATCAGGAATTAAAGAAGAATATGGAGTGGAGATTGATCGACGAGTGGCGGTATACTCAGCTAAGACATTTTTTTGATAGCCTTCCTAAACCTATTAGAGTTAAAGATAATTTAAGGCCATTAGAGAAAATATGTGAGGAAAAGAAGATGAAAGGAGTTATTTCTAAGATTTATAAGGTCCTAAATAACACACAAAGAAAAATTGAGAAAATTACATGTATTAAGAAGTGGGAAGAGGAACTGGGAACACAAATAAGAGAGTATGAGATTAAACAAATAATTAACAGGGTTCACTCAACCTCAGTGAATTGTAAGATAGTTGAAACTAACTATAAATGTCTAATCAGATGGTATTTGACGCCAGACAGGGTACATAGGTTCATAACAGAAAAATCACAGCTATGTTGGCGTGGATGCCAGGAGATAGGGACAATGGCCCACATATGGTGGACTTGTCCAAAAATTTAAAAATACTGGACAGAGATAAGGAGAACCATCAGAGACATCACTAATACAGAAATACCGGATGATCCGTGGGGATACTTACTACACGGAATCCGGATGTCGAACAAATTATATCTTAAAAGTCTGATTCCACACCTATTAAACGCAGCTAAGAGCCAAATTCCTAAATACTGGCAAGAACAGGATAGTCCCACCCAGAAGGGATGGTGCAACAGAGTAGACAACATTTTTAATCTGGAATACTTAAGATCTTGCGACATGGACTCATTGGATGCATTTGAAGAAAAGTGGAAGGTGTGGACGGCTTTTAAAAACACTCTGGGTTATGCAGAAATAATGGGTGAACAATCATAACATAAGATGGAGAGGGAAGAAGCAGATATGGTAGTAGAGGGAGGTCAGGGGATTGGGGGGGAGGGGAGGAGGGGATAAGGGGGGGGGGAGGATTATAGGAAGGGAATTGTATTGAATTACATGTTTATATGGATCGTAATAAAGAAACACATTTTTTTTTCTCTTCGAAAAATTTGGAGAACCACATATGATGCGAATCCAAAGTAGAGACGACATTAAGGAATAATACCATGAGAAAGTCTCTCGTTGTGATAAAGTCTGAGTGGTCAAAAAAAAAAGAACAATAGAGAGAGAATGGAGAGAGAGAGAACGATAAAACCATAACTATTTTTTTTTTAAATATTTTTTTTTTGTGTTTTTTTTTTTTTTTTACACTTTTATTTGTAACTGTAACTGTAACTGTAAGGGCCCTTTCACACATGCGGACTGTATGTCTGTTTTTCATCCATCCGTTTTCGGATGAAAAACGGACATACATGTATCCCTATGGGATTGCGGATGTCAGCGGATGAACATCCGCTGACATCCGATTTTATCAGTCCCCGCTATGGTCCGTTTCTGCAGACGGAGGAAAATCTTATTTTTCCATCCGTCTGCGGATCGGGTGAACACGGACAGACGGTCCGTGTTCATCCGATCCCCCCATAGAGGAGAGCGGAGATCTGACAGGGACCGCCCTTTCATCTGCCGGCTCAGCGGGGATCAACGGAGCGATCCCCACTGAGCAAGCGGATGTTAAAGGTATGGATCCTCACGGGATCTGTACGTGTGAAAGGGCCCTAACAGTTCGGTTCCAGTTTCGGGTCTCTCAAAATGCGATGGCATTTTGGGAGACCCTGTGAAAGTGTGTCCTGGTCTGTGCAGTGCTGTACCCTACGCTAAAACTCCACTAGTGTATGGTAGCGTTCAAAACATTCAACAATGCAAAGACCAGGATGGTCAGGACAGGAGGGTCAATAATAGCGGGTGTCACGCCTTTATCCGCGCTTTCTACAGATACAACATTTTCTTTGGGGGGCTCGTTGGGTAGGGGTACTAGGGAGGACATACGGAAAAGCTCTGAATAGCACATGAGCATTCAGTAAAGCCAATTGAAATAAGTATACAGACACATTTTTGTACCAGCCAACAACTGTTCGTTGAGGTCCACCCCTCCCATGTTAAAGTTATATTCGTGGACACAGAGGGGTTTCTCCACAACACCAGTCACTGTAGGAATTTGGACCGTCGTGTCTGCGTGAAGGGAGGACAGAACGAAAACATTCTTATTATCCCTCCACTTCACAGCGAGAAAATTATTACACTTCAAGCAGGCTCTCTCCCCTAGCTTAAGACGGGAATCTACAAGCCACTGGGGTAAGCCCCGGCGATTAGATCGCACGGTGCCACATGCGCCAATCTGATGATCAAACAAGTGACTAAAAAATGGCACGCTCGTGTAATAATTGTCCACATACAAGTGGTACCCCTTTCCGAATAAGGGTGACACCAAGTTCCACACTATCTTACCAGCGCTCCTTATGTAATCTGGGCAGTTCTCCACCTCTATGTAACTATCTCTTCCCTCGTAAACCATAAAATTCCATGTATAGCCTGTTGCCCTATCACAGAGCTTACTTATACATCTTGACCCCATATCTGCCACGCTTGCTAAGAAAATACTGTTTGAAAGACAAGAGGCCAGAAAACTTAATCAGGGACTCATCAATGCAGACAACTTGATCGGGAGTAAACAAGGCTGCAAAACATTAGTTGAAGTGGTTTACGAGGGGCCGAATTTTGTAGAGCTGATCGTATCCAGGGTCTCCCTGAGGACAACAGAGTTCATTGTCATTGAAGTGCATGAACCGCAAGATCTGCTTGTACTGTGCCCTGGCCATGGAGGCAGAGAACAGGGGCATATGGTAAATGGGGTCAGTGGACCAATATG
The DNA here is from genome assembly GCA_029206835.1 of Rana muscosa. Classification (NCBI taxonomy): domain Eukaryota; kingdom Metazoa; phylum Chordata; class Amphibia; order Anura; family Ranidae; genus Rana; species Rana muscosa. The sequence continues at coordinate 92,418,699 of CM055118.1, read as the reverse complement.
ACCGCAACATACTCATTTTAGTTATGTCTATGAGGAGGGATAGGCCCAGAAAGGTCTTAAATTCAGAAACCGTAATTGGTTTCCAATCTCTGGCAAGGGAGGACAACTGGAGATTAGCGCCGATGAATTGACCAGCATACAAATTGCTTTGGTCCACAATAGATCTATAGAGATCTTCCGTGAAAAACAGCAAATAAAAATCAAGTGACGTAAAATAAACTGTAAAATAAACTGAATTCCGAGTTGGCCAGTGAATGGGGGAAGCACAGGTGCTGCAGAAGTGGTGGGCTCCCAATTCGGATAGTTAAATTCTGCAGGAAGGGCACTATGGGCATGATGGCCTGTCTTTGTCTTCTTGGTGGCAGCGGGACACTACTCGTTCTTGCCAACTCACCAGCTTGAACTGCACTTATGGGACTCGCCACGTCACCAAGTGTTACTGCAGTACTGGATGTACGACCAGGATGTACTAGGCCGCTGGTGCTTGCCAGTTCACCAGAAGGATGAGCTGCACTAGTACTGGCTCTCTGCTCCATACGAGAGCCCCACTGTTCTTGCACCTCAACAACAGCAGAAGAACAAGGTCGGGTACGCCTGACCTTGGCAGGGACCACAACTCCGTCGTCAGAGCTATCTGTCAGGGAGCTGCTGCTGTCTACAGGATAATATTCTGAGCCTGAATCTGACAGATGAGTGACTTCCTCTTCACTATCTGTCATGCTCAGAAACGTGTAGGCCTCTTCAATACTGTACCTTCGATTTGCCATTTTGGTCTCTAAATTTACTGGTACAGTAGTGAGACTCACAGGAAAAAAGCTCCTAGACTGTCAGCAACTGAGTCAAACGATACCAAAAAAACTGTTAGCGATCGCAGGGATCAGGCCTGACTCTGCGAACACTGCAGTTACAGTCAGGTCCATAAATATTGGGACATTGACACAATTCTTATCTTTTTGGCTCTATACACCACCACAATGGAATGAAACAAACAAGATGTGCTTTAACTGCAGACTTTCAGCTTTAATTTGAGGGTATTTACATTCAAATCAGGTGAACGTGTAGGAATTACAACAGTTTGTATATGTGCCTCCCGCTTTTTAAGGGACCAAAAGTAATGGGACAGATTAACAATCATAAATCAAACTTTCACTTTTTAATACTTGGTTGCAAATCCTTTGCAGTCAATTACAGCCTGAAGTCTGGAACGCATAGACATCACCAGACGCTGGGTTTCATCCCTGGTGATGCTCTGCCAGGCCTCTACTGCAACTGTCTTCAGTTCCTGCTTGTTCTTGGGGCATTTTCCCTTCAGTTTTGTCTTCAGTAGTGATGAGCCGAACACCCCCGGGTTCGGTTCGCACCAGAACCCGCGAACGGACCGAAAGTTCGAACGAACATTAGAACCCTATTAAATACAATGGATGCGAACGTTCGAATTCTAAAGTGCTAATTATAACAACTATTATGCATGTTATTGTCCTAAAAAGGGTTTGGGAACCCGGGTTCTGCACCAGGGGACATGTATCAATGCAAAAAGAAGTTTTAAAAACGGTCGTTTTTCGGGAGCAGTCATTTTAATGATGCATAAAGTGAAAAAAAAAAAGTCAAATATTCCTTTAAATATCGTACCTGGGGGGTGTCTAAAGTATGCCTGTGAAGTGCCACGTGTTTCCCGTGTTTAGAACTGTCCCTGCACAAAATGACACTTCTAAAGGAAAAAAAAGCCATTTAAAACTGCTTGCGGCTTTAATGTAATGTCTGGTCCCGGTAATATGGATGAAATTCTTTAAGAAAAATGGCATAGCTACCCCATGACCCCCCCCCTACCCCAGCCCATTACCAGCCCCTTTGGGTCTTGTATGGATATTAAGGGGAACCCCGCACATAAAATAAAAAAGGCCCTATATACTCTGAACAGCCCTATACAGGCGGTGCATACAAGACAGGGACTGTAGGTTTGTTCTTATGTAGAGTCTGTTTGTAATTTTGAACAGGTACATTGTTGAAGTGTAGCTCCAGACCAAAAATCTATTTTTAAACTTTTTGGAAAACATAGGTAAGGGTTATCACCCCTGTAACATTTGTTTTGCTGTCTGTGCCCCTGTTCAGAACATTTCACCTCACTTTCCGTCCCAATGACAACTGTTTTTGAAATGTGGTGTTTTTCTTGAAACAAGGATTGCTGATAAAGCATCAGTACAGAGGAGACACCTTTCTCCCATATTTATTCTTACAGGAGAGAATTTTCCTTCCTAGTGGTAGATTTCCTCTCACTTCCTGTTGTCTTCTTGCGTTTGCAAGTAGGAGTCGTTTGTAAGTTGGATGTTTGAAAGTAGGGACCTGCCGTATATACTCTGCAGAAATAGGCCCCTTAGTTGTTGGTGTTGGCACAACACTGTAAGCACTCACAGTTACTCTTGGTTGGTGCTGGAACGCCCTGCTGTCAACTATTATATCAGGAATTTTAATTACATATAATTGTTGAACAGTGGTAGTAAAAATTGGGCCTTTGATGGTGGTGCTGGTGCCACAACACTGTAAGCCCTGACAGTTACTCTTGGTGGGTGCAGCAATGGGCCCTGCTGTGAATTATTAGATCAAGAATTGTAATTACATGCCCCTGTTGAACAGGGGCTGAAAAATTGGGCCTTAGGCACTGGTGGCACAACACTGCAACCCCTCACAGATACTGTACTTGGAGCACAGCAATGAGCCCTGTTGCAAAGTATTGCTTCAAAAATTGTAATTACACGCCCCTGTTAAACAGGGGCTGAAAAATTGGGCGTTAGGCACTGGTGGCGGCACCCATAAACAAAAATGATCTTACAAGCTATCATCATCAATCGTATCATTGAGGACTCGGAGGAGGAGGATAGCCAGTCAACATAACAGCACAGGCACTCAGCATCAGCATCAGTCTTGAAGGGATGTGACATGTTAAAATCAATTAGTCTGTTATATCAGCATCAGGTGTGTGGTAGCTGGTGGTGATCCAAGACTGGTTCATCTTGATGAAAGTCAGTCGATCAACCGAGTCGGTGGACAGGCGCACCCTGTGATCCGTGACAAATCCTCCAGCAGCACTGAATGTGCGTTCCGAAAGAACGCTGGATGCAGGACAGGCCAGTAGCTCAATTGCATACTGTGCAAGCTCTGGCCAGTGATCCATCCTCAAGACCCAGTAAGCCAGAGGATTTTCGGTGGGGAAGGTGTCCAAGTCTGACCTTGCCCCTAGATATTCCTGCACCATGTTTATCAGACGCTGGCGATGGTTGCTGGAACCGATCATACTTTGGGGCTGCGGACTAAAGAATTGTCTGAACGCATCGGTCAGACGGCCACCTTCCCCACCGCTCCTTCTTTGACTGGCCGAAGCCTCAGCAACTCGTTGTCCAGGACCAGGAGTTTGCAACCTCCCAGTCTCTGGGAACGCGTTGCACAGACCTTTCTGCAAGGCCTCCCGGAGTTGTCTCATCCTCTGCTCCCTCTGCGACGGTAACATAAGGTCCGCAACCTTACCCTTGTACCGTGGATCAAGGAGAGTGGCCAGCCAGTAATGGTCCCTCTCCTTGATCCGAAGAATACGAGGATCCTTCCGCAGACTTTGCAGGATCAGGGAGGCCATGCAGCGTAGGTTTGCTGAGGCATTCGCTCCGGAGTCCTCTGGGTCACTAAGGACGACATGATCCGCAGCCACCTCCTCCCAGCCACGTACAAGTCCACTGGTTTCTTGGGACTGTAAATCATCCCTAAAAGACTGCTGCTGATGATGCTGAGTGCCAGCCTCCACCTCCATGCTGACACAATCCTCCTCCTCCTCCTCCTCCTCCTCCTCCTCCTCCTCTTCCTGTGCGATGGGTGGGACAGAAGGAACACTGTCTGGGTAAAGGGGGCCTTGAGAGGCAAGGAAGTCCTCCTCTTCCTGCCTCTGTTCTGCCTCAAGTGCCCTGTCCATTATTCCACGCAGCGTGTGCTCCAACAGGTGGACAAGAGGTACAGTGTCACTGATGCATGCACTGTCACTGCTCACCATCCTCGTGGCCTCCTCAAATGGTGCCAGGACAGTGCATGCATCCCTGATCATGCCCCACTGGCGTGGAGAAAAAAAACCAAGCTCCCCTGACCCTGTCCTGGTGCCGTAGTCGCACAGGTACTCATTGATGGCCCTCTGCTGCGTGTGCAGCCGCTGCAGCATGGCCAACGTTGAGTTCCACCTGGTGGGCATGTCACATATAAGGCGGTTCTTGGGCAGGTTCAACTCCTTTTGCAGCTCAGCCAGGCGAGCACTGGCATTATAAGATCTGCGGAAATGCACACAGACTTTCCTGGCCTGCCTCAGGACATCCTGTAAGCCCGGGTACCTGCCCAAGAAGCGCTGCACCACCAGGTTAAGGACGTGAGCCACACAGGGCACATGGGTCAGTTGTCCCTGTCGGAGGGCGGAGAGGAGGTTGGTGCCATTGTCGCAAACCACCATTCCTGGCTTAAGCTGGCGTGGCGTCAACCACCTCTCGGCCTGGCCCTGCAGAGCAGACAGGACCTCTGCCCCAGTGTGGCTTCTGTCCCCCAAACACACCAGCGCAAGCACGGCATGGCATCTTTTTGCCTGCGTACTTGCGTAGCCCCGTGAACGGCTACGGAGCACCGCTGGTTCATAGGACAAACCACAGGAAGAGGCCATGGAGGAAGAAGAAGAGGAGGGGGTGGAGGAGAGAGGTGTGTCACAACCAGTAGTAGCATTTTGGAGGCGTGGCGGTGGGACAACCTCCAACACTACTGCACCTTGTCCTGAATCCTTCCCAGCTGCCAAAAGAGTGACCCAATGGGCCGTGAAAGAAAGGTAACGTCCCTGTCCATGCCTGCTGGACCATGAGTCAGCGGTAATATGCACCTTACCGCTGACCGCCCTGTCCAGCGAGGCCAAGACATTGCCTTCCACATGCCGGTAGAGAGCCGGAATAGCCTTCCGTGAGAAAAAGTGGCGTTTGGGAACCTGCCACTGAGGAACTGCACATTGCACAAACTCACGGAAGGGGGCCGAGTCTACCAACTGAAAAGGCAGCAGTTGAAGCGCTAGCAATTTAGCCAAGCTAGCATTCAACCGCTGGGCATGTGGATGGCTGGGAGTGAACTTCTTTCGACGGTCCAGCAGCTGGGGCAGGGAAATTTGCCTGCTAGAATCGGACGTCGGTGTACTGCTAGCAGAGTGGGCGCAAGTACTTGGCTGTGACACACCTAATTCTACACCTTCATTCCTCTCAGTGCATGTTTCAGAGAGGACTGAAGTTATAGTGGGGTTGGAGATCCCAGCTGATGCGGTGCAAGGAGAGGTCCGCTTTGTTCTTTGGTGTGGGTCTTTGAGGTAGGCTTGCCAACGAGCTGCATGGCAGGTCAACATATGTCTGGTCAGGCATGTGGTACCCAAGCGGCTGATGTTTTGGCCACGCGATATACGCTTGAGACATATGTTGCAAACAGCAGCTGTGCGATCTGATGCACTAGCCTCAAAAAAGGCCCACACCAAGGAACTTTTTGAATGACGGGCAGAGGCTGCGCCCTGCACAGGCGGAGCTCTGCGGTGTGATTCCGTCGGTGTACTGCCCTTACGCTGGCCACCAAAGGGCATCCTGCCTCGTTGGAGATGTGCCTCCTCCTCATCCTCCTCCTCCTCCTCTCTCCTATTAGGCACCCACGTGGAGTCAGTGACCTCATCATCCCCTCCCTCCTCATCACTGGAGCCAATCTGGCAGTATGCTGCAGCTGCTGGAACATGACTGCCAGATTGGTGTCCTTCTTGAGCATCCCCTCTGTCTGCTCTCACGCTACTGCCTTCCTCTAGCTGGGTTTCATCATCAGACCCTTCGAAACGCTGGGCATCCTCCTGGAGCATGTACCCAACACTGTGCTGAAACAGTTCGGGGGACTCCTCAGGAGGAGGACATGGTGGGTCTAGGGAAGGAGTGACTGATGATTTGTCTGACATTGATACCAGGGAAGACGACGCTTTGGCAGCTGCTTTTCCAGTACCCTGAGCCTGGGTGAGAGAGGATGAGGAGGAGGAGGAGGGCTTGGTCATCCACTCTACCAAGTCTTCGGCATGATGTGGCTCAACATGTCCAGCTGCCGAAAAGAAGGACAAGCGTGTCCCATGGCCATGTGCTGATGACAATGCACCGCGTCCACGACCAGCACTGTTGCCCCCAGACACAGAGCCTGCTTGCCCTCTTTTATTGCCTCCTGACTGTCTGCCTCTCCTTGTTTGCCTTCCAGACATTCTAATAGATGGCCTGCAGGGAGATGGGAAAAAAGCAATAAGGGCTACCTTCAGGTGTCCTTCTCTGTCCCTTGAAACAAGGACTTGCAGAGTGAAATAAACTGACACTCTCCCTACCTACAGTTTTCTGTCCCTAGAATAAATGTTTTTTTTAATCACAATATAGCACAAGGACAATTCAGTCACTGTCCTTCCAGGTCCCTGGAAACAAGGACTTGCAGAGTGAAATAAACTGACACTCTCCCTACCTACAGTTTTCTGTCCCTAGAATAAATGTTTTTTTTTAAGCACAATATAGCACAAGGACAATTCAGTCACTGTCCTTCCAGGTCCCTGGAAACAAGGACTTGCAGAGTGAAAGAAACTGACACTCTCCCTACCTACAGTTTTCTGTCCCTAGAATAAATGTTTTTTTAAGCACAATATAGCACAAGGACAATTCACTCACTGTCCTTCCAGGTCCCTGGAAACAAGGACTTGCAGAGTGAAAGAAACTGACACTGTCCCTACCTACAGTTTTCTGTCCCTAGAATAAATGTTTTTTTTAAGCACACTATAGCACAAGGACAATTCAGTCACTGTCCTTCCAGGTCCCTGGAAACAAGGACTTGCAGAGTGAAATAAACTGACACTCTCCCTACCTACAGTTTTCTGTCCCTAGAATAAATGTTTTTTTTAATCACAATATAGCACAAGGACAATTCAGTCACTGTCCTTCCAGGTCCCTGGAAACAAGGACTTGCAGAGTGAAAGAAAAAAAACACTCTCCCTACCTACAGTTTTCTGTCCCTAGAAAAAATGTTTTTTTTAATCACAATATAACACAAGGACAATTCACTCACTGTCCTTCCAGGTCCCTGGAAACAAGGACTTGCAGAGTGAAATAAACTGACACTCTCCCTACCTACAGTTTTCTGTCCCTAGAATAAATGTTTTTTTTAAGCACAATATAGCACAAGGACAATTCAGTCACTGTCCTTCCAGGTCCCTGGAAACAAGGACTTGCAGAGTGAAAGAAACTGACACTCTCCCTACCTACAGTTTTCTGTCCCTAGAATAAATGTTTTTTTAAGCACAATATAGCACAAGGACAATTCACTCACTGTCCTTCCAGGTCCCTGGAAACAAGGACTTGCAGAGTGAAAGAAACTGACACTGTCCCTACCTACAGTTTTCTGTCCCTAGAATAAATGTTTTTTTTAAGCACACTATAGCACAAGGACAATTCAGTCACTGTCCTTCCAGGTCCCTGGAAACAAGGACTTGCAGAGTGAAATAAACTGACACTCTCCCTACCTACAGTTTTCTGTCCCTAGAATAAATGTTTTTTTTAATCACAATATAGCACAAGGACAATTCAGTCACTGTCCTTCCAGGTCCCTGGAAACAAGGACTTGCAGAGTGAAATAAACTGACACTCTCCCTACCTACAGTTTTCTGTCCCTAGAATAAATGTTTTTTTTAATCACAATATAGCACAAGGACAATTCAGTCACTGTCCTTCCAGGTCCCTGGAAACAAGGACTTGCAGAGTGAAATAAACTGACACTCTCCCTACCTACAGTTTTCTGTCCCTAGAATAAATGTTTTTTTTAATCACAATATAGCACAAGGACAATTCAGTCACTGTCCTTCCAGGTCCCTGGAAACAAGGACTTGCAGAGTGAAATAAACTGACACTCTCCCTACCTACAGTTTTCTGTCCCTAGAATAAATGTTTTTTTTAATCACAATATAGCACAAGGACAATTCAGTCACTGTCCTTCCAGGTCCCTGGAAACAAGGACTTGCAGAGTGAAAGAAACTGACACTCTCCCTACCTACAGTTTTCTGTCCCTAGAATAAATGTTTTTTTAAGCACAATATAGCACAAGGACAATTGACTCACTGTCCTTCCAGGTCCCTGGAAACAAGGACTTGCAGAGTGAAAGAAACTGACACTGTCCCTACCTACAGTTTTCTGTCCCTAGAATAAATGTTTTTTTTAAGCACACTATAGCACAAGGACAATTCAGTCACTGTCCTTCCAGGTCCCTGGAAACAAGGACTTGCAGAGTGAAATAAACTGACACTCTCCCTACCTACAGTTTTCTGTCCCTAGAATAAATGTTTTTTTTAATCACAATATAGCACAAGGACAATTCAGTCACTGTCCTTCCAGGTCCCTGGAAACAAGGACTTGCAGAGTGAAAGAAACTGACACTCTCCCTACCTACAGTTTTCTGTCCCTAGAATAAATGTTTTTTTAAGCACAATATAGCACAAGGACAATTCAGTCACTGTCCTTCCAGGTCCCTGGAAACAAGGACTTGCAGAGTGAAATAAACTGACACTCTCCCTACCTACAGTTTTCTGTCCCTAGAATAAATGTTTTTTTTAATCACAATATAGCACAAGGACAATTCAGTCACTGTCCTTCCAGGTCCCTGGAAACAAGGACTTGCAGAGTGAAAGAAAAAAAACACTCTCCCTACCTACAGTTTTCTGTCCCTAGAAAAAATGTTTTTTTTAATCACAATATAACACAAGGACAATTCACTCACTGTCCTTCCAGGTCCCTGGAAACAAGGACTTGCAGAGTGAAAGAAACTGACACTGTCCCTACCTACAGTTTTCTGTCCCTAGAATAAATGTTTTTTTTAATCACAATATAGCACAAGGACAATTCAGTCACTGTCCTTCCAGGTCCCTGGAAACAAGGACTTGCAGAGTGAAATAAACTGACACTCTCCCTACCTACAGTTTTCTGTCCCTAGAATAAATGTTTTTTTTAATCACAATATAGCACAAGGACAATTCAGTCACTGTCCTTCCAGGTCCCTGGAAACAAGGACTTGCAGAGTGAAATAAACTGACACTCTCCCTACCTACAGTTTTCTGTCCCTAGAATAAATGTTTTTTTTAATCACAATATAGCACAAGGACAATTCAGTCACTGTCCTTCCAGGTCCCTGGAAACAAGGACTTGCAGAGTGAAAGAAACTGACACTCTCCCTACCTACAGTTTTCTGTCCCTAGAATAAATGTTTTTTTAAGCACAATATAGCACAAGGACAATTGACTCACTGTCCTTCCAGGTCCCTGGAAACAAGGACTTGCAGAGTGAAAGAAACTGACACTGTCCCTACCTACAGTTTTCTGTCCCTAGAATAAATGTTTTTTTTAAGCACACTATAGCACAAGGACAATTCAGTCACTGTCCTTCCAGGTCCCTGGAAACAAGGACTTGCAGAGTGAAATAAACTGACACTCTCCCTACCTACAGTTTTCTGTCCCTAGAATAAATGTTTTTTTTAATCACAATATAGCACAAGGACAATTCAGTCACTGTCCTTCCAGGTCCCTGGAAACAAGGACTTGCAGAGTGAAAGAAACTGACACTCTCCCTACCTACAGTTTTCTGTCCCTAGAATAAATGTTTTTTTAAGCACAATATAGCACAAGGACAATTGACTCACTGTCCTTCCAGGTCCCTGGAAACAAGGACTTGCAGAGTGAAAGAAACTGACACTGTCCCTACCTACAGTTTTCTGTCCCTAGAATAAATGTTTTTTTTAAGCACACTATAGCACAAGCACAAAACACACTGACACTCTCCCTACCTATCCTTCTCTTTCCCTAAACTAAAGGAATCCAGGTTAAGCAAGAAAGAAATAACAGTCACTGTCCCTGCCTATGCTGCTCTATCCCTGCTCCGGAACACACTACACTAGGCCGCCGTGCTGGCGGCCTTTTATAGTGTGGGGCGTGTACTAAACACCCTCAGCAATAATTGGCCACAGGCATCCTGCCTGTGGCCAATCATTGCTCTCCTCGCTGCCGGCGCTGTGATTGGCCAAGCATGCGGGGTCACAGTGCATGCTTGGCCAATCACAGCGCCTGGATGACACTGCGATGGCGTAGTGCATTGTGGGCCGTTCGCGTCACTCGAATTTGGCGCGAACGGCCCAAATCGTTCGATCTTCGTCGAACGATCGAACAGCCGATGTTCGAGTCGAACGTATGTTCGACTCGAACACGAAGCTCATCCCTAGTCTTCAGCAAGTGAAATGCATTCTCAATCAGATTCAGGTCAGGTGATTGACTTGGCCATTGCATAACATTCCACTTCTTTCCCTTAAACTCATTGGTTGTTTTCGCAGTATGCTTCGGGTCATTGTCCATCTGCACTGTGAAGCGCCGTCCAATGAGTTCTGAAGCATTTGGCTGAATATGAGCAAATAACATTGCCGAAACACTTCAGAATTCATCCTGCTGCTTTTGTCAGCAGTCACATCATCAATAAATACAAGAGAACCAGTTCCATTGGCAGCCATACATGCCCACGCCATGACACTACCACCACCATGCTTCACTGATGAGGTGGTATGCTTTGGATCATGAGCAGTTCCTTTCCTTCTCCATACTCTTCTCTTCCCATCACTCTGGTACAAGTTGATCTTGGTCTCATCTGTCCATAGGATGTTGTTCCTGAACTGTGAAGGCTTTTTTAGATGTTGTTTGGCAAACTCTAATCTGGCCTTCCTGTTTTTGAGGCTCATCAATGGTTTACATCTTGTGGTGAACCCTCTGTATTCACTCTGGTGAAGTCTTCTCTTGATTGTTGACTTTGACACACATACACCTACCTCCTGGAGAGTGTTCTTGATCTGGCCAACTGTTTTGAAGGGTGTTTTCTTCACCAGAGAAAGAATTCTTCGGTCATCCACTACAGTTGATTTGGCCACACCTAATGTTTTTGCTATCTTTCTGATGGGTTTGTTTTGTTTTTTCAGCCTAATGATGGCTTGCTTCACTGATAGTGACAGCTCCTTGGATCTCATATTGAGAGTTGACAGCAACAGATTCCAAATGCAAATAGCACACTTGAAATTAACTCTGGACCTTTTATCTGCTCCTTGTAAATGGGATAATGAGGGATTAAAACACACCTGACCATGGAACAGCTGAGCAGCCAATTGTCCCATTACTTTTGGTTCCTTAAAAAGTGGGAGGCACATATACAAACTGTTGTAGTTCCTACACCGTTCACCTGATTTGGATGTAAATACCCTCAAATTAAAGCTGAAAGTCTGCAATTAAAGCACATCTTGTTCGTTTCATTTCAAATCCATTGTGGTGGTGTATAGAGACAAAAAGATTAGAATTGTGTCGATGTCCCAATATTTATGGACCTGGCTGTATGTGTTTAGAGTTTTGTAAGTGACAGTGATCGATCGATACTGCACTTAGGTGGGCTGGGCTGGGCGGAAGGGCAAAACGCAGGTGCTAGCAGGTATCTGGGCTGATCACGCTAACACTGCATTTTTGGGAACCCTAAACTGCTGGGGAAGCTAGTATAGATCTGATAAGATCAGATATTGATCTGTTCAGACACTATACCACTAAGGGAGGTGTATGGTGCGTGCGTGGGTGTTAGCACTACTGGCACTAATCTGGCGCTGCCTGGGGCGACGCAGACCCTAACTGACCCTAAAACCTACCGTAACTGATATCACGCGCTGGGCAATCAGGGGGTTAAACCTTTATTGGGTAATATACCGCGGGTGCCCTGAAGCTATAAAAAACAAACAAACTGACCAGCGTCACCCGTAACACTAATACGGTGATCACTGGTGACAGGGGGTGAAAGAGTTAACTAGGGGGCAATCAGGGGTTAAAACCTTTATTAGGTAATATATGGGGGTACCTGATGCTATAAAAACCTGACGGTGAACCTAATCAACTAACTGGCTAACTACCGTCACCCGTGACACTTATACGATGATCACTGGTGACAGGGGGTGAAAGGGTTAACTAGGGGGCAATCAGGGGGTTAAAACTTTTATTAGGTAGTATATGGGTGTACCTGACGCTATAAAAACCTGACGGTGAACCTAAATAACTAACTGGCTAACTAGCATCACACTTGACACTAATACGGCGATCTGAAAAACATCTTATAACAACACTGGTGACTATTACTTTATTAGGGGGGGTTAGGGGGTACCCTAGACCTAACGGGGCCTACCACTAATTGCCCTAACACTTATAACAGTCACAAAATGACACCAATGCAGTGATCAGTAAAAAAAATGAAACTGCTATTGGTGTCACTGTTACAGGGGGTGCAGGGTTTAACGGGAGGGGGGGGGGGTGATCGGGGGGTGATTTGTGTGCCTATGTGTACTGGTGTTAGTGTAGTGTTGTGCAACTCACTGTGAGACGTCTTCTCTCTTCGGCTCCCAAACAAAAAGGAAGCAAGAGGAGAGATGACCTCACTTCCTCTGCCTGTGTTTACACTTCATAGGCAGAGGAAGCATCTCATTCATCAGGAGCGATCGTGAGGGGCAGGTCATGAATCAGTGGCCTCCCCCTCAGGACGGATTGCTCCTGTAACGATGCCGACCGCCACAGGCACGGGGGGGGATGCAATCGCGCCCCCCGCCCGATGGGAGGGAGGGACGTATGCCCCTTTGCCTGCCCGTGCCATTCTGCCGACGTATATCGTCGTGCGGAGGTCGGCAAGTGGTTAAAAACAATATATAATAAATATTTGTATATTACTTACTTATGGTAATTAACCCCTTGTCACCCAGGCCAATTCTGACACTTCTCTTCTACATGAAAAAATCATAATTTATTTTGCTAGAAAATTACTCAGAAACCCCAAACATTTTTTTGCAGACACCCCAGGGAATAAAATGGTGGTCGTTGCAACTTTTTATGTCACACAGTATTTACGCAGCAATTTTTTTAAAAGCATTTAAAAAAAAAACACACTAACATTAGCCCAATTTTTTTATATAGTGTGAAAGATGATCTTACACTGAGTAAATAGATACCTAACATGTCATAAAATTGTGCACACTTGTAAAATGGCGCCAAACTTCAGTATTTAGAAATCTCCATAGGTGACGCTTATTTTTATTTTTTTACAGGTTAAATGTTTAGAGTTACAGAGGAGGCCTAGTGCTAGAATTATTGCTCTCGCTCTAACGATCGCAGCGTATGTAACCTGTGTGTATCTGGCTCTGATACTAGCCAGTGCCTCACCAGCCACTGACCTCACCGCACCTCCCTGGCCTGTACCCATAATACTTAGCCACAAATGAAAACCTTAGCACAAGTACTTGTAGTAAATGAAATTCTTCCATTACATACTGTATGTTCTTTTGCACATAGCCTAACTTTTGAATCTTTAAATTTACAGATCTTTGGATATGTGAATAAATAAGCTACAAAACCCATCTGCCAGCACAGCAGATGGACTTGTAGTTCTCGAAACACAAGTGCGGTGAGAACAGCACTCGTAGCCCATTGACACTTCCTCCAGCTCTCTAACTGAAAGTCCTTACCTTGGTGTGGACATAGAGCTGGTAGATTCAATGCTTTGCACACTCATTTACAAAAAAATATTTTTTTTTTTATTTTTTTATGCAAAAGTGGCTACATTAAGTCTTCCAACAGGACAGCTTCTTCTTCTGCACATGCATAAAAAATTATAATTTTTTTTTTTCCTATTAAAAGGGCATTTATTGGGATGCATAAAAGACTTATCCATATAAATCAATATAGATTTTGGCTTCATTCATACAAGTGCCATCACCCATTCTGCGTACCAGTTGCCTTTGTTTTGGCATCTGCCTTCAGCAGCCTACAGAGGTGGACGCAGACATCTATAGGCTGCCTGCACACAGCTCAAGGCGGATGCAGATGCCAGAACAAAGACAGCCTGCATGCAGGACGGGTGTTGGCGCCTCTCTGAATGAAGACTTTTTGTGCACGAATAAAGCTGTGCAGGCCAGGACAGTTTGCATTGGTGACTGAGCAGTTCCCAATGGGATGCACAGTAAAGATCTGGCAGGAATGAAAGCAGGAGAGTATAGAACGCTGTGGCAGAGGTGTCACTTAAAAGATTTCTGTACTGTACAATTATCCTTTATAGTTATGTAGCGGGGTCTCCTTTAAGGCCTCACGGACTACGTTACCCAGAACCCTGTTTGGCACCCAAGGTGCAATTGCCAACCGCAGAGACTCATGGGTGGGGAATAAAAGGGAAGGGCGAGGCTAAGCTCGGCCTCTTTGGACACCGCGCTGCTAGCAAGAGGACTCCCTGTGCAGACCTGCTACAAGTGCAAGGCCCAAAGCCTGGCCCTTCCGCACTTCCAAGGAGCCTTCCACCCCACTGCGGAGCCTGTGTGGCACCTGATCTCTATCGGCCTCACGGACATCAGTTGGACCGGAGACCTGGCTGTCGCAGACCCTGTGTGCGGAGACACAGCGGTGGAAGTCACGGACTAGGACTGAGTCCGGAATGGTGAGAGAGCACCTGCTCACAATCATAGCCGAGTACTTTGTTTAGGCCTATTGACTACCTAGGCCCATCGTGCTATACTTGCTATCCTGACCGGAGACTAGTTCCAGAACTGAGTTATATAGTCTCCGGGGAGTTGTTTCCATTACCATAAACCGTTATTTGGATTTACAAATTGTTGTTCCTGTATGTGCACCACCGATCATCTTGCATGCGAAGATTCCTCACCTTAAAACTGAGCTTTAACTAAGTCAGGCCTGACTGGAGGGTAGAACTTTACTGAGCGCCATATTGCTCACGGGGAGAATAGCTGAACGCAGTGTATGATCTATTTCTATACAGTAGTTGACTAGTGTCATTATTATTGCAGGGCTCTGCATGTATGTGATGTATTGTATTGATGATTGACTTTTATACTCAAAGTAAATCTGATATAGTTAAACATTCCGGTATTAGTGTCAATTACTATAATTTACCACCGTTTGCATTACTGTGGGATTGCTCTTAGACTGGTACAGAGCTATACTAATACCTCATTCCCTAGACTAGCTGTGCCAGAGGAGGGTCAAGTAGATTGCCGGGGGTTGGCAGTGCTGTGTACAGGGCCCGAAACAAAACCAGCGTCTCTCTTAGTTTGGGGGTATCGCTACAGTTAGATGGATAGTTAGGGACTCCAAAGCATCCTAAAAACCATACCAGCTATTGGGAACAGTTCACTCTTTTTTCATTGTATCAAAAATCGAATACATCCTCATTTATGCTGATGCAAAAAAAAAACACTTCTCCATTCCTTTTGGAGTGTTCAAGATGTGCGTGAGCGATTCTCTGCAGTCCAAGTTTCTGTGTTAAGTGACTTCTGGCATGGGCATCAGCATGCTGTGAAGTTTGGACAACATTGCAGCCCTATGAGAAGGTGTCTGCCAGATCTTGGCGAGCTATCACTGCTGGAGAGAGAAGGAAGGGAAGCAAAAAAATCATACATGGAGGGATTTTTTTTTTCACCTTTTTTTTCAAATTGTTAAAAAAAAACATCTAGCTTTGAAAAGGAGCTGATGGAAGCATAACTGAATAATGTACAAAACTATACTTTGTTAAAAGGGAGCTGCACACACTGCTGACATTTGGTTTTCAGGTGGAGAAACATATGTAAAACCCTGTATCGAAATCTATAAAAGCTGTGATTTTGAGTAGAACTTAAGGCAAAAAAAAATGTTTTCATTTTGCATAGAGTAAGAAGGTCATAACATCAGTCATTGTAATTTTTTTTGCCAGCTGTGTCCCACTGGGTAGATTTCCCTCCACTTCCTGTCTCATAGCCAAAACAGGAAATGAGAGGAAGTCCCTCAAAGTGAGGCAATCCCTGGTTGTGACCAGCCTCACCAGAATGTGGGTCCCCATTGAAAAATTTCCCCTTTGTTCTTGTTGTGGGGACAACCCCAATTTTTTTATTTTCTTTCAGGCTGGGTTCACACTATTGCGAATTGGATACGAGTTTCCCCGCATCCAATTCGCATGTCAGGAGATTGTGACTGCCTCTCTATTTTGCCGGTTCAGCTCTGTGTGTCTTCTGGTCCATTTCAAGTCTGAATTCAGGGAAAAATTAAAGCTGAAATTGGCCCTGAAACGGTAAATGGAGATGCACCGGACCCCTGCTGTGAGCCGCTCCGTGCTGTGGTGTGAACTCACTCTTGGTAATAACGGTATACATGACTAAAAAGGGAAGGTGAATCTCCCTAATGGGAGCAATAAAAACAAGACAGTTGTTCTACAACCCCAATTTCAAGAAATTTGGGACAGTGTGTAAAATCTACATAAAAACAGAATGCAATGATTTGCAAATCTTATAAATCTTTATTTTATTTACAATAGAAAATAGAATGCATATCAAGTATTTAAACTGAGAAAACGTACCATTTAAAAAAAAAAAAATGTTTTTGAAATTGATGGGCAGCAACATGTCTCCAAAGCTGGCAAAGTAAGTGGTACTAATAAGGAAGAGTTGGAACAATATATTGCAACTAAATAAGTAAATTGGCAACATGTCAGTAACATGATTGGGTACAAAAAGAGCATCTTAGAGAGTCAGAGTGTCCGCAACGTAAAATTGTAAAGACTTTAAATATAGCATCATCTTTTCCATTAAGTTTTTGCTTTACATTCAAAACGTTGATACTTCAGCATTGCTCTGGTTCCAGATGTGTACATCCTGGGTCTGGGGGTCAGGTCCGGGAGCCATGTGGTGTTATCCTATACCCCCTATTGATCTGATAGTCCATGTCGGCAGTTAATATCTTGTCGTGGAACACCAGGGGGTTGAATTCCCCGACCAAACGCTCCCTGGTGTTCCAATTTATTAAGTCTTATAACCCGCATATCTGTGTCCTACAAGAAACGCACCTCATGGGGAGTAGAATTCTTTCCCTTAAAAAGCCATGGGTGGGCCACCATTATCATTCTACCTACTCTAGCTTTTCTAGAGGGGTCAGTATACTAGTGCTAAAATCCCTTCCGTTTCTGCTCCTGGACCTGGTTCTTGACCCTGATGGTAGATACGTTATAATTCATGCCGTGATTCACTCGCTGACCTGGACCATAGTGGGTCTATATCTTCCCCCGCCGGCCTCCCTGGTGCTGTTGAACCAAATAACGAGCAAGGTGGCCGAGTTCCCCTCTGATAATACTGTGTTCTTGGGGGATTTTAACTTGGTTCCTGATCCGGATATGGATCGTCTGACGCCTGGAGGTCGACACTACTCTGGGTTGGCTGACTGGGCTGATACCTATGGGTTGACGGATGTTTGGAGGTGGAGGCCCCCCCGGGACCAGGCCTACACATGCCACTCGGCCTCCCACAGGACGTTCTCTCGCATCGATCTGGTATATGCGGGCGGACCGGTCCTACAGAGGGTTACGGACGTACGGATCTTGCCCAGGGGGATCTCGGACCAGGCACCATTGCTTTTGGCACTGGATCTCTCTAGGGGCCATGCTGTTCACCTGTGGAGACTGTCTAGATTTTGGATCTCGGACACCTCTGTGGACGACCAGTTCCTAACTGAACTGACCGGTTACTGGGCGGACAATGAGGGCACGGCGGGGGCCGGGACTGTATGGGACGCCTTTAAGGCCTCCACGAGAGGACACTACCAGACCATTATTGCCAGAGTTCGTAGGGAACGCAGCGCAGACTTGGTGAGGGCTGAAAAGGAGGCTGCCAGAGCTGAAGAGACCTTTATTAGGACCCGCGATCCCCAACACTATGCCCACCTGCAGCTCCTGACTGGGGAAGTCCTTAGTATCCGTACCTCTCTTACCCCAAAAAAGTTACTTGCTCAGTCCCATAGGATTTTTGAACAGGGGGAGAGGTCAGGTAAGATGCTGGCTTGGCTCTCCAGGGAACAGGTGGGAGGGGTCAATGTTTCCCATATCATGGGCCCCACGGGGGAGCTGGTAAGCTCTCCCGAGTGCATTAATCAATGTTTTGCCGACTTTTATCGTGCACTTTATAGCTCAAGGGTGGATTATAGCAATGGGGACCTGGTGAAGTATTTGGGGGACATTGACATTCCAGTCCTTACGGCTACCTACCGAGAGCGGCTCGATGCCCCTATCACAGTGAAGGAGATCCAGCGGGCCCTTAAGTCTATGCAATCTGGCAAGACACCCGGGCCTCATGGAATTCCTGTAGAATTCTACAAACATTATGCAGCTGAACTAGTGGCCAGACTCAATTCCCTATTCGCGGTGTTCGCCCAGCAGGGAAAGCTCCCTGTTTCCATGGGTGAGGCGGTCATAGTGGTGATCCCCAAACCGGGGAAGGACCCTTCCCTGTGTTCCTCGTATCGCCCTATCTCGTTGTTGAACGTCGATGCGAAGATTCTGGCCAAGATCTTAGCAACCAGACTGAATTCTGTCATTGCTGCCCTGGTACATTCGGATTAAACAGGCTTCATGCCGGGTAGGGGAACGGATATCAACATCAGGTGCCTCCTCACCCACATTGATAGAGCTGGCGAGGGGTCGACCGGAGTGGTGGCCTCACTTGACGCAGAGAAGGCCTTCGACTCTGTGGAGTGGGGCTACCTCTGGTGGGTGCTCGACAGTTTCGGGTTTGGGCCTGGCTTCCTGAAATGGGAGCGAATGTTGTATAGTTCCCCATATGCTAGAATTCGGACCAACAGCTGCCTGTCAGAGGTGTTCCCGTTGGGTCGGGGCACGAGACAGGGGTGCCCCCTCTCCCCGGGATTGTTTGCCCTTGCTATGGAACCTCTGGCCATCCTGTTGAGAGCTGAGACGAGGGTCCGGGGATTGCAAATAGGCCCGATTGAAGAGAAGCTGTCCCTGTATGCGGATGATACCCTGCTATATTTGGCAGATGCTTCATCATCCTTGCAGGTGGCTTTAGGTCTGATTGACCACTTTGGGGGCTACTCCGGTATTCGCATTAATTGGGACAAATCGGTCTTATTTCCCCTATGTCTCTCGACCCCGCTTCCCACAACACAAACGCAGCTCAAATGGGTAGATGAGTTTACGTATCTGGGCATCAAGGTTAGCAGCAATAGCGGCGACTATGTCGGCAAAAACATTCAACCACTCATGACCCAACTGGTGGCCAGGTGCGCAGTGTGGCGGTCTCTCCCTCTGACGCCGGTGGATAGGGTCAATCTTTTGAAAATGATCTTGATGTAATGAAGTTTATCCATCAATGTCCTACTTCGGTGCGACCTTTTCTCACACTTTTGCATGACATTGCAGATCTTTCTCCCGAAGTTCCTGTACTTCTTTCGCAATACCCCCTCATATATCCCTAGGTCATTCTTCCGAAGGTTGGACAGTCTGCTGATCTCATTTGTATGGGCTGGGAGACCCCCCCGGGTGGCGAGGAAAATTTTATATTTGTCTTTGTCCGGAGGAGGACTGGCGCTCCCGAATTTCTTGCTTTATTACTGGGCGGCAGTCCTGGTTACGGTGAGGTGGTGGTTCTCCCAGCCTAGACAAAATCCGGCGGTCACACTTGAGGCGGCTATTTTGGGCTCTTATGTGGCCTTGAGCAACCTACCATTTTGTGGCCTCAGAGCCAGCCCCTGTATGACGACCCTCATGCGGACCACAGTTAAGGTCTGGCAGGAGGCTCGACTAATGTACAGGCGACCTAACTTAGTATCCCCACATATACCCTTGTGGGCAAACCCTATGTTGCCTCACATGAATAGTATCCCAGATCCATCTCTATGGGCAAAAAAGGGAATCGTTACTCTGAAACATATAGTAAAAGCGGGAACACTTATGCCCTTCCAAGAACTCAGGCAGTCGTATCTTCTGCCGATCTCTTTTCAATTTAGGTACTGGCAGCTGAAACATGCCTTTGAGGCCCAATTCCCTGAGCCTATAACTCTGGCGTCGGACTCTATTGAGCGTCTCCTATCCTCCGCTCTTATGGACTGTCCCCTCTCGTCCCTGTACCTATACCTCACGGTACAGTATGATACCAAGCTTACTAAACCTTGGGATGAATGGAGGGCTGATATTCCGTCTCTGGACAAGGAGGAGTGGAGGGATTGCCTGTCATCTTATATCCCTGTTATGATAGCCACAAAGGATAGGTTTATACAATTTAAATTTCTCCACAGAGCCTACTACACCCCGCAGAGGTTAGCGCGTATTTACCCGCAGCGAGATCCCAATTGTCAGAGATGCAGGCAGGAGACAGGTACGTTTTGGCACATGGATGGTCTGGTCGTGTCCGAAACTCCAGCCCTATTGGGAGGATGTGGCTTCCAGACTGACTGACGTGACTGGCTTGACCGTACCGACTGACCCCAAGATCCTGTTGCTGAATCATATGGAAGATGTGGATGGGGATAGGTATTGTAAACTCTGCCTGACTTTCTCACTATTTTATGCTAGGCGGGAAATCCTCCTCAAGTGGAAATCTGAGGAACCCCCCACATGTGCCGCCTGGCAATGCTCAGTCGCCTCGGTACTGCCCCTATATAAGTTGACTTATGAAAGTAGACAGTGCCCCACGAAGTTTGACAAAATTTGGTCTTCATGGCAGACTACTCGCTCTGATTTGGATCCCCCCCCAGGGTGTGACTGACTGGGCTGACTGTTTGTTGGGTGTGGTTTCTCTCTCCCCCCCACCCTCCCTTCTTGGTCCTCTGTCTTTGCTAATATTCAGGGTTGTTTATATGGTAGTAGAAGGGTGGGCTAGAGTCGTTAACATGCATGATCGGGGTTGAGCCAATGTTTATTATTTGCATTTAGTAACGTATGAGAGGGGTGTGATCCCCGGGTGTGACGCATTATTCTGTTTGTTTGCGCTGTACTAATGGATGTGCTATTTACTGGTTGTATTGTAATGCTGATTTGTCTAATAAAATCTTTCTGTTAAAAATATAGCATCATCTACAGTATATAATATCAGCAAAAGATTCATAGAATCAAGAGAAATCTCTGTGAGCAACAAACAAAGTCGAAACGCAATATTGGATTCCCTTGATTTTCTGGCCCTTAGATAGCACTGCATTAAAATCAGGCATGACATCACTACATGGTCTCAGGTAGTGGCCGCTGGTGTTTTTTTTTGGGGGGGGGGCAAACAACCGGTCAGTCCGGCACTTACCCCATCGGCGGCAGGCAGCAGGCAGCGTGGTGCAGCGGCTCTGTGTCCTCTCCTCCATGGCGGCTTCCTGCTCCTCCCCTCCTCCTTGGCATCCAATAGGATCATCTGTCCTTTCAGCCAATCGGGTAACCAGTGTCAAAACCGGCTTCCTGATTGGCAGGGAGGAGGATCAGTGTTACAACAGCGAATATTAATTTGCCCCCTGGACTAAAGAGGAGAGGGACCTTCCAGCTTGCTATCAGCACTCAGTTCAAAAGCCTGCATTTCTGATGGTATGGGAGTGTGTATGGTATGGGCAGCTTGCACCATCAATGTTAAAAGATACATCTAGGTTTTAGAGCAGCATATGCTTTCATCCAGATTACGTCTTTAGGTAAGGCCTTGCATATTCCTGCAGGACAATGCTAAACCGCATACTGCATCTATGACAACAGCGTGGCTTCGTAGTAGAAGAGTCCAGGTGCTTAAATGGCCAACCTGTAGTCCAGATCTTTTATCAGTTAAAAATATTTGGTGCATATTGAAATGAAAAATACAACAAAGAAGACCCAGGACTGTTAAACAGTTAGAATCCTATATCATGCAAAAATGGGACAACATTCCTCTCCCAAAACTCTAGCAACTGGTCTCCTCAGTTCCCAGATGTTTACAGAGTGTTGTTAAAAGAAGAGGGGATGCTACAACATGGTAAACATGGCCCTGTGAACCAAGGATATGGATGTGAGCCACTCAGGCTGTGCAGGAAAACTGATCCTGTGCTCGCCACTGTGAGTGCCAGCCGGGAAGGGATCCTGTCTATGCTCCAAGCAATAGTACAAAGAAGCCAAGGTGTCCCAGGAGCCGCACATCAAATATTTAAACTAAGAAAATGTACCATTTTAACAAAATAATAAGGTAATTTTGAAATTGATGGCAGTAACATGTCTCAAAAAAGTTGTGATAGGGCCATGTTTTGGGAGCCGCACATCAAGACAGAACTCACTGCATGGTAGTGAATGGCAGTCTCAGCCTTGACCCCTCTCATGCCACACCACAACATGTTTGGCTCCACCCCATAGCTTACTCATGGGGCGGAGTGAAACACGTTGGGGGCGTGGCCTGGTGGAGGTCCAGGCTGAGGTTGCCATTCACTACCATACAGCGCGTTCTGTCTTGACGTGCGGCTCCCAAAACATGGCCCTATCACAACTTTTTTGAGACATGTTGCTGACATCAATTTCAAAATGACCTTATTATTTTGTTAAAATGGTAAATTTTCTCAGTTTAAACATTTGATATGTATTCTATTTTCTATTGTGAATTAAATATGGGTTTATACAATCATTGCATTTTGCTTTTATGTAGATTTTTCACAGCGTTCAGCTTTTTTGGAGTTGGGGTTGTAATTCCTCTCCACTCCATATTATAAAAAAAGTTTTGCCTTACCCAGTCAGTCATTACATTTTTGCTGAGTAACCTGATGTTGTCATCAAAATGAATCTAAATCTGCAGAAGAAGGATGGGCAGTGCAAGAGACATTTTCAGAAAATCAGTGTGTCAAAAAATTAGTATGCATTGGAATCTTGGTGAACATAGGATATAAGATGGTACTTACTGCACAGGGAAAATGGACATATGAAACCCAATGTAATAAAATGTAAAGTCCAGAGGAGTGAAGGAGGAGGAGGAGGGTGGAGAAGTGAAGGAGGAGGAGGAGGAGGGTGGAGAAGTGAAGGAGGAGGAGGAGGGTGAGGAGGAGTGAAAAGTTGATGAAGAAATGAGGTGTTATCACTAGAGATGAGCTTTGAGTTTGAGTCAAACTCATGTTCGACTCGAACATTGCCTGTTCGCCCGTTCGCCGAACAGCGAACAAATTGGGGTGTTCGCGGCAAATTCGAAAAGTCTATGGGAGAAATCTAAAGTGCTAATTATAAAGGCTTATATGCAAGTTATTGTCATAAAAAGTGTTTGGGGACCCGGGTCCTGCCCCAGGGGACATGAATCAATGCAAAAAAAAGTTTTAAAAACTGCCGTTTTTTCGGGAGAAGTGATTTTAATAATGCTTAAAGTGAAACAATAAAAGTGAAATATTCCTTTAAATTTTGTACCTGGGGGGTGTGTATGATATGCATGTAAAGTGGCGCATGTTTCCCGTGCTTAGAACTGTCCCTGCATAAAATGTCATTTTTGAAGGAAAAAAAGTCATTTAAAACTCACTCGCGGCTATTAATGAATTGTCGGCTCCTGGCAATACATAGAAAAGTCATTGATAAAAAAAAAAAAAAGTGTGGGGGTCCCCCAGAATTCAATTACCAGGCCCTTCAGGTCTGGTATAGATATTAACCACTTAACGACCGCCCACTGTAAATATACGTCGGCAGAATGGCACCGACAGGCATAATCACGTACATATACGTGATTGCCTTTGTATAGTTGGGGGGTCCGATCGGACCCCCCTTCTTTACAGTGGGTGGTCGTTTTACCTTCGGGAGCGATCCGGCATGAGGGGACGGCCGTTCGATTCCGGCCCCCCCTCTCGATCGCTCCCGGCGAATGAGAGAGCTTCCCCTGCCTGTGTACTGTTTACACAGGCAGGAGGAAGTGATGTCATCTCTCCTGCGGCGCTCACATATACCGAGCGCCGTACAGGAGAAGATGCAGGTTAGTGCACAAAACAGCACACTGACACCAGGACACATAGGCACATAAATCGCTCCCCCAGGCCCCCCCAGATCACCCCCCAGCCCCCAGTCACAGTGTCACTGATTGCAGTGACCATTTATTTAGTGATCACTGCAATCAGTGACATTTGTGACTGTAAAAGTGTCACTACATTTAGTTTTAGGTCCAGTGTAGCCCCCTAACCCCCCCTAATAAAGGTTTAACCCCCTGATCACCCCCCAGATAACCCTTTCACCCCCTAGCACCGCCGTCGCTAAGCGATCATTTTTCTGATCGATGTCTTAGCGTCGGTGATGCTGATCGGTAGCCAGTAATTTTTTTTAGGTTCGCCGCAGGTTTTTATAGCGTCGGGTACCCCCATATATTACCTAATAAAGGTTTAACCCCCTTGATCGCCCCCCAGGTAACCCTTTCACCCCCTATCACCACTGTCGCTAAGCGATCATTTTTCTGATCGCTGTCTTAGCGCCGGTGATGCAGATCGGTAGCCAGTAAATTTTTTTAGGTTCGCCGCAGGTTTTTATATTGTCAGGTACCCCCATATATTACCTAATAAAGGTTTAACCCCCTTGATCGCCCCCCAGGTAACCCTTTCACCCCCTATCACCACTGTCACTAAGCGATAATTTTTCTGATCGCTGTCTTAGCGTCGGTGATGCAGATCGGTAGCCAGTAATTTTTTTTAGGTTCGCCGCAGGTTTTTATAGCGTCAGGTACCCCGATATATTACCTAATAAAGGTTTAACCCCCTTGATCGCCCCCCAGGTAACCCTTTCACCCCCTATCACCACTGTCGCTAAGCGATCATTTTTCTGATCGCTGTCTTAGCGTCGGTGATGCAGATCGGTAGCCAGTATTTTTTTTTAGGTTCGCCGCAGGTTTTTATAGCGTCAGGTACCCCCATATATTATCTAATAAAGGTTTAACCCCCTGATTGCCCCCCAGGTAACCCTTTCACCCCCTATCACCACTGTCGCTAAGCGATCGTTTTTATGATCGTTGTCTTAGTGTCGGTGATGCCGATAGGTAGCCAGTAGTTTTTTTTTAGGTTCGCCGTCAGGTTTTTATATAGCGTCAGGTACCCCCATATATTACCTAATAAAGGTTTTAACCCCCTAATTGCCCCTAGTTAACCCTTTCACCAGTAATCACCATATAAGTGTTACGGGTGACGCTGGTTAGTTAGTTTGCTTTTTATAGTGTCAGGGCACCCGCCGTATATAACTCAATAAAGGTTTAACCCCCTGATCGCCCGGCGGGTGATATCAATTAGGTTTTAGCTTCAGAGAGGGTCTGCGTCACACCCCAGGCAGCGTCAGGTTAGTGCCAGTAGCGCTAACACCCACGCGTTAAGCATACACCCCCATTAGTGGTATAGTATCTGAACAGATCAATATCTGATCTGATCAGATCTATACTAGCGTCCCCAGCAGTTTAGGGTTCCCAAAAACGCAGTGTTAGCAGGATCAGCCCAGATACCTGCTAGCACCTGCGTTTTGCCCCTCCGTCCAGCCCAGGCCACCCAAGTGCAGTATCGATCGATCACTGTCACTTGCAAAACACAACACACATAACTGCAGCGTTCGCAGAGACAGGCCTGATCCCTGCGACTCCAGTGCTGTAGGAGGTGATTTCACCACCACAGTTAAAAAAAAAAAAGCATATATGCCGAAGCATTGGGGCAGCAGGGGCGGAGGAGCGATTTTGCTCCTAATGCCGCGTACATACGGTCGAAATTCCGACGGAGGCTTGCCCGTGGAAAAGTCTGACCATGTGTACGCGGCATAACTTTTGCGGGAAGATGCCCCCATGCTTCGGCATATATAAATGGTGCATGTATGCCCATCATTAGAAGTGGGTGGATGAAGGGCGGTATTCTAATGGTGGGCATACCCACCGATCAATCTTTTTTTTTCGTTCAGCCAACAGGCTGCATGAAAAAAAAGATTACAATACATGTCCAACAAGGACCAGCAACGTACTGGTATGTTGCTGGACTTTGAATGTTTATACCAGAATGATGCCTGTGGGTTTAGGTATTATCTTGGTATCATTCTTTTCAGCCAGCGGCCGGCTTTCATGTAAAAGCAATCCTAGTGGCTAATTAGCCTCTGGACTGCTTTTACAAGCAGTGGGAGGGAATGTCCCCCCCCCCCGCATATAAAAAGCGCCATTGGGAAATTGGGAAAGCATTTTATCACACCGATCTTGGTGTGGTCAGATGCTTTGAGGGCAGAGGAAAGATCTAGGGTCCAATAGACCCCAGTTTTTTCAAAAAAGAGTACCTGTCATTACCTATTGCTATCATAGGGGATATTTACATTCCCTGAGATAACAATAAAAATGCTAAAAAAATAAATAAATATGGAAGCAACAGTTTAAAAATAAAATAAAAAAGCAAAATTAATAATAATAATAAAAAAAGCACCCCTGTCCTGCCCTGCTCTTGCCCAATGGCGAACGCAAGCGTCGGTCTGGTGTCATATGTAAACAGAAATTGCACCATGCATGTGAGGTATCACCGCGAAGGTCAGATCGAGGGCAGTAATGTTAGCAGTAGACCTCCTCTGTAAATCTAACGGCGTAACCTGTAAAGGCTTTTAAAGGCTTTTAAAAATGTATGTAGTTTGTCGCCAATGCGCGTTTGTGCGAAATTTTAAAGCTTGTCGTGTTTGGTATCTATGTACTCGGCCTAAGATCATCTTTTTTATTTCATCAAACATTTGGGCAATATAGTGTGTTTTAGTGCATTAAAATTAAAAAAGTGTATTTTTTCCCCAAAAAATGCGTTTGAAAAATCGCTGGGCAAATACTGTGTAGAAAAAAAAATTGCAACACCCACCATTTTAATCTGTAGGGTCTTTGCTTTAAAAATATATATAATGTTTGGGGGTTCAACATAATTTTCTTGCAAAAAAAATATATGTTTTCATGTAAACAAAAAGTGTGAAAAAGGGCTTTGCCTTCAAGTGGTTAGAAGAGTGGATGTAAGCTTCCTAATGTTGTGTATAAAATGCCAGAACAGTTCAAAACCCCCCCAAATGACCCCATTTTGGAAAGTAGACACCCCAAGCTATATACTGAGAGGCATGTCGAGTCCATGGAATATTTTATATGTTGACACAAGTTGCGGAAAATAGACAATTAATTTTTTTATTTTTTATTTTTTGCACAAAGTTGTCACTAAATGATATATTGCTCAAACATGTCATGGGCATATGTGGAATTACACCCCAAAATACATTCTGTTGCTTCTCCTGAGTATGGGAATACCACATGTGTGAGACTTTTTGGGAGCCTAGCCGCGTACGGGACCCCAAAAACCAATCACCGCCTTCAGGCTTTCTAAGGGTGTAAATGTTTGATTTCACTTCTCACTGCCTATCACAGTTTCGGAGGCCATGGAATGCCCAGATGGCACAAACCCCCCCAAATGACCCCATTTTGGAAAGTAGACACCCCAAGCTATTTGCTGAGAGGTATGGTGAGTATTTTGCAGATCTCGCTTTTTGTCACAAAGTTTTGAAAATTAAAAAAAAAAAAAAAATTTTTTTTTCTTCATTTTCAAAAACAAATGAGAGCTGTAAAATACTCACCATGCCTCTCAGCAAATAGCTTGGGGTGTCTACTTTCCAAAATGGGGTCATTTGGGGGGGTTTTGTGCTATTTTGGCATTTTATGGCCTTCGAAACTGTGATAGGTAGTGAGGAGTGAAATCAAAAATTTGTGCCTAGAAATCCTGAAGGCGGTGCTTGGTTTTCGGGGTCCCGTACACGGCTAGGCTCCCAAAAAGTCCCACACATGTGGTATCCCCGTACTCAGGAGAAGCAGCCAAATGTATTTTGGGGTGTAATTCCATATATAACCATGGCATGTGTGAGCAATATATCATTTAGTGACAACTTTTTGTAATTTTTATTTTTTTTGTCATTATTCAATCACTTGGGACAAAAAAAAATAATATTCAATGGGCTCAACAGGCCTCTCAGCAATTTCCTTGGGGTGTCTACTTTCTAAAATGGGGTCATTTGGGGGGGTTTTGTGCTATTTTGGCATTTTATGGCCTTCGAAACTGTGATAGGTAGTGAGGAGTGAAATCAAAAATTTGCGCCCTTAGAAATCCTGAAGGCGGTGCTTGGTTTTCGGGGGCCCATACGCGGCTAGGCTCCCAAAAAGTCCCACACATGTGGTATCCCCGTACTCAGGAGCAGCAGCAAAATTTATTTTGGGGTGCAATTCCACATATAACCATGGCATGTGTGAGCAATATATCATTTAGTGACAACTTTTTGTAATTTTTTTTTTTTTAGTCATTATTCAATCACTTGCGACAAAAAAAAAATATTCAATGGGCTCAACATGCCTCTCAGCAATTTCCTTGGGGTGTCTAAATTTCCTTGGGGTGTCTACTTTCCAAAATTAGGTAATTGGGGGGGGGGGGTTTGTACTGCCCTGCCATTTTAGCACCTCAAGAAATGAGATAGGCAGTCATAAATTAAAAGCTGTGTAAATTCCAGAAAATGTACCCTAGTTTGTAGACGCTATAACTTTTGCGCAAACCAATAAATATACGCTTATTGACATTTTTTTTACTAAAGACATGTGGCTGAATACATTTTGGCCTAAATGTATGACTAAAATTGAGTTTATTCGATTTTTCTTATAACAAAAAGTAGAAAATATCATTTTTTTTCAAAATTTTCGGTCTTTTTCCGTTTATATCGCAAAAAAATAAAAATCGCAGAGGCAATCAAATACCATTAAAAGAAAGCTCTATTTGTGGGAAGAAAAGGACGCAAATTTCGTTTCGGTACAACATTGCATGTCCGCACAATTTCCAGTTAAAGCAGCGCAGTGCAAAATTCTGAAAACAGCTCTGGTCCTTTAGCTACAAAATGGTCCGGGGCTTAAGTGGTTAAGGGGAACCCCGCCACAAATTTAAAAAAAAATGCGTGCGGTTCCCCCAAATATCCATACCAGGCCCTTCAGATTTGGCATGGATTTTAAGGGGAACTCCACCCCAAATTTTAAAAAAAATGGCGTGGAGTCCCCCCAAAAATCCATCCCAGACCCTTATCCGAGCACGCAACCTGGAAGGCCGCAGGAAAAGAGGGGGGGACGAGAGAGCGCCCCCCCTATCCTGAACCGTACCAGGTCACATGCCACATGGGGAGGATGTCCCCATGTTGATGGGGACAAGGGCCTCATCCCCACAACCCTTGCCCGGTGGTTGTGGGGGTCTGCGGGCGGGGGGCTTATCGGAATCTGGAAGACACCTTTAACAAAGGGAACCCCCAGATCCTGCCCCCCCCCATGTGAATTGGTAAGGGGTACATTGTACCCCTACCATTTCACGAAGAAAGTGTCAAAAAATGTAAAAAAAAAAAAAAAAACACACCAACACCTTGGAAAAGTCCTTTATTAAAAAAAAAAAAAAAAAAAAAAAACATTCCAGCGGTGAAATCCAGTGTCCCACGGCGATCCGATGTCCAGCACTGTCCGTCATTGGCTGAGCCTGGACGGACCCGATGGGGAACTTCCTCCGCAGTCTATTACATGTATAGACCCGCCCCTTCTAAAGTTCCCCATCAGGTCCGCTCAGCCAATGACTACCTGATGCGGAACATGAGAAGGCGCGGGTCTATTCATGAATAGGGATGAGCTCGGTGTTCGAACGATTTGGGCCGTTCGCACCAAATTCGAGTGACGCGAACGGCCCACAATACACTGCGCCATTGCAGTGCAATCCTGGCGCTGTGATTGGCCAAGCATGCACTGTGACCCTGCATACTTGGCCAATCACAGCGCCGGCAGCTAGGAGAGCCATAATTGGCCACAGGCAGGTTGCCTGTGGCCAATTATAGCTATGGGGGTTTAGCACACGCCCCACACTATAAAAGACCACCAGCGCGGCGGCCTTGTGTAGTGTTTTCCGGCGCAGGGAAAGAGAAGGATAGGCAGGGACAGTGTTAATATTCTTTGTGCTATTCTTGTGTGCAGGGAGAGAGAAGGATAGGCAGGGAGAGTGTCAGTGTCATATTCTTTGCTAAACCTTGTGTGCAGGGAGAGAGAAGGATAGGCAGGGGACAGTGTCAGTGTCATATTCTTTGCTAAACCTTGTGTGCAGGGAGAGAGAAGGATAGGCAGGGAGAGTGTCAGTGTCATATTCTTTGCTAAACCTTGTGTGCAGGGAGAGAGAAGGATAGGCAGGGGACAGTGTCAGTGTCATATTCTTTGCTAAACCTTCTGTGCTGGGAGAGAGAAGGATAGGCAGGGGAAAGTGTCAGTGTCATATTCTTTGATTAACCTTGTGTGCAGGGAGAGAGAAGGATAGGCAGGGGACAGTGTCAGTGTCATATTCTTTACTAAACCTTGTGTGCAGGGAGAGAGAAGGATAGGCAGGGGACAGTGTCAGTGTCATTGTTGCTAAGCCTCCTGCACAGTATACACCTGAAGCTAGCCCTTATTGCTGTGTTTTCCTGGTGTGTTACACGAACAGGCATTTGCAGCACATACAGCGGGCGGAGTGTGCCTCCTGCACATTATACACCTGAAGTTAGCCCGTATTGCTGTGTTTTCCTGGTGTGTTACACCAACAGGCATTTGCAGCACTTACAGCGGGCGGAGTGTGCCTCCTGCACATTATACACCTGAAGCTAGCCCGTATTGCTGTGTTTTCCTGGTGTGTTACACCAACAGGCATTTGCAGCACTTACAGCAGGCGGAGTGTGCCTCCTGCACATTATACACCTGAAGTTAGCCCGTATTGCTGTGTTTTCCTGGTGTGTTACACCAACAGGCATTTGCAGCACTTACAGCGGGCGGAGTGTGCCTCCTGCACATTATACACCTGAAGTTAGCCCGTATTGCTGTGTTTTCCTGGTGTGTTACACCAACAGGCATTTGCAGCACTTACAGCGGGCGGAGTGTGCCTCCTGCACATTATACACCTGAAGTTAGCCCGTATTGCTGTGTTTTCCTGGTGTGTTACACCAACAGGCATTTGCAGCACTTACAGCGGGTGGAGTGTGCCTCCTGCACATTATACACCTGAAGCTAGCCCGTATTGCTGTGTTTTCCTGGTGTGTTACACCAACAGGCATTTGCAGCACTTACAGCGGGCGGAGTGTGCCTCCTGCACATTATACACCTGAAGCTAGCTCGTATTGCTGTGTTTTCCTGGTGTGTTACACCAACAGGCATTTGCAGCACTTACAGCTGGCGGAGTGTGCCTCCTGCACATTATACACATGAAGCTAGCCCGTATTGCTGTGTTTTCCTGGTGTGTTACACCAACAGGCATTTGCAGCACTTACAGCGGGCGGAGTGTGCCTCCTGCACATTATACACCTGAAGTTAGCCTGTATTGCTGTGTTTTCCTGGTGTGTTACACCAACAGGCATTTGCAGCACTTACAGCGGGCGGAGTGTGCCTCCTGCACATTATACACCTGAAGTTAGCCCGTATTGCTGTGTTTTCCTGGTGTGTTACACCAACAGGCATTTGCAGCACTTACAGCAGGCGTAGTGTGATTCCTACAAAATATACTCCTGAAGCTAGGCCTTATTGCTGGTTTTCCCATCTCCCTGCAGGCCATTAGAATGTTTGGAAGGCAAACAAGGAGAGGCAGACAGTCAGTAGCCAATAAAAGAGGGCAAGCAGGCTCTGTGTCTAGAGACAACAGTGCTGGTCGTGGACGCGGTGCATCGCCATCAGCACGTGGCCATGGGACACGCTTGTCCTTCTTTTCGGCAGCTGGACGTGTTGAGCCGCATCATGCCGAAGACTTGGTAGAGTGGATGACCAAGCCCTCCTCATCCTCCTCATCCTCTCTCACCTAGGCTCAGGGTACTGGCAAAGCAGCTGCCAAAGCGTCCTCTTCCCTGGTATCAATGTCATCATCAGTCACTCCTTCCCTAGACCAACCGTGTCCTCCTGAGGAGTCCCCCAAACTGTTTGAGCACAGTGTTGGGTACATGCTCCAGGAGGATGCCCAGCGTTTCGAAGGGTCTGATGATGATACCCAGCTAGAGGAAGGCAGTAGCGTGAGAGCAGAGAGAGGGGATGCTCAAGAAGGACACCAATCTGGCAGTCATGTTCCAGCAGCTGCAGCATACTACCAGATTGGCTCCAGTGATGAGGAGGGAGGGGATGATGAGGTCACTGACTCCACGTGGGTGCCTAATAGGAGAGAGGAGGAGGAGGATGAGGAGGAGGCACATCTCCAACGAGGCAGGATGCCCTTGGGGGGCCAGCGTAAGGGCAGCACACCGACGGAATCACACCGCAGAGCTCCGCCTGTGCAGGGCGCTGCCTCTGCCCGTTATTCAAAAAGTTCTTTGGTGTGGGCCTTTTTTGAGTCGAGTGCATCAGATTGCACAGCTGCTGTTTGCAACATATGTCTCAAGCGTATATCGCGTGGCCAAAACATCACCCGCTTGGGCACCACATGCTTGACCAGACATATGTTGACCTGCCATGCAGCTCGTTGGCAAGCCTACCTTAAAGACCCACACCAAAGAACAAAGCGGATCTCTCCTTGCACCGCATCAGCTGGGATCTCCAACCCCCACTATACCTTCTGTCCTCTCTGAAACCTGCACTGAGAGGAATGAAGGTGTAGAATTAGGTGTGTCACAGCCAAGTACTTGCGGCCACTCTGCTAGCAGTACACTGACGTCCGATTCTAGCAGGCAAATTTCCCTGCCCCAGCTGCTGGACCGTTGAAAGAAGTTCACTCCCAGCCATCCACATGCCCAGCAGTTGAATGCTAGCTTGGCTAAATTGCTAG
The DNA here is from genome assembly GCA_029206835.1 of Rana muscosa. Classification (NCBI taxonomy): domain Eukaryota; kingdom Metazoa; phylum Chordata; class Amphibia; order Anura; family Ranidae; genus Rana; species Rana muscosa. The sequence continues at coordinate 92,386,049 of CM055118.1, read as the reverse complement.
CGCTTCAACTGCTGCCTTTTCAGTTGGTAGACTCGGCCCCCTTCCGTGAGTTTGTGCAATGTGCGGTTCCTCAGTGGCAGGTTCTCAAACGCCACTTTTTCTCACGGAAGGCGATTCCGGCTCTCTACCGGCATGTGGAAGGCAATGTCTTGGCCTCGCTGGACAGGGCGGTCAGCGGTAAGGTGCATATTACCGCTGACTCATGGTCCAGCAGGCATGGACAGGGATGTTACCTTTCTTTCACGGCCCATTGGGTCACTCTTTTGGCAGCTGGGAAGGATGCAGGACAAGGTGCAGTAGTGTTGGAGGTTGTTCCGCCGCCACGCCTCCAAAATGCTACTACTGGTTGTGACACACCTTTCTCCTCCACCCCCTCCTCTTCTTCTTCCTCCATGGCCTCTTCCTGTGCTTTGTCCTCGGAACCAGCGGTGCTCCGTAGGCGTTCAAGGGGCTATGCAAGTACGCAGAAAAAAAGATGCCATGCCGTGCTTGCGCTGGTGTGTTTGGGGGACAGGAGCCACACTGGGGCAGAGGTTCTGTCTGCTCTGCAGGGGCAGGCCGAGAGGTGGTTGACGCCACGCCAGCTTAAGCCAGGAATGGTGGTTTGCGACAATGGCACCAACCTCCTCTCCGCCCTCCAACAGGGACAACTGACCCATGTGCCCTGTGTGGCTCACGTCCTTAACCTGGTGGTGCAGAGGTTCTTGGGCAGGTACCCGGGCTTACAGGATGTCCTGAGGCAGGCCAGGAAAGTCTGTGTGCATTTCCACAGATCTTATAATGCCAGTGCTCGCCTGGCTGAGCTGCAAAAGGAGTTGAACCTGCCCAAGAACCGCCTTATATGTGACATGCCCACCAGGTGGAACTCAACGTTGGCCATGCTGCAGCGGCTGCACACGCAGCAGAGGGCCATCAATGAGTACCTGTGCGACTACGGCACCAGCACAGGGTCAGGGGAGCTCGGGTTTTTTTCACCACGCCAGTGGGGCATGATCAGGGATGCATGCACTGTCCTGGCACCATTTGAGGAGGCCACGAGGATGGTGAGCAGTGACAGTGCATGCATCAGTGACACTGTACCTCTTGTCCACCTGTTGGAACATACGCTGCGTGGAATAATGGACAGGGCTCTTGAGGCAGAACAGAGGCAGGAAGAGGAGGACTTCCTTGCCTCTCAAGGCCCCCTTTACCCAGACAGTGTTCCTTCTGTCCCACCCATCGCACAGGAAGAGGAGGAGGAGGAGGAGGAGGATTGTGTCAGCATGGAGGTGAAGCCTGGCACTCAGCATCATCAGCAGCAGTCTTTTAGGGATGATTTACAGTCCCAAAAAACCCGTGGACTTGTACGTGGCTGGGAGGAGGTGGCTGCGGATCATGTCGTCCTTAGTGACCCAGAGGACTCCGGACCGAATGCCTCAGCTAACCTACGCTGCATGGCCTCCCTGATCCTGCAAAGTCTGCGGAAGGATCCTCGTATTCTTCGGATCAAGGAGAGGGACCATTACTGGCTGGCCACTCTCCTTGCTCCACGGTACAAGGGTAAGGTTGCGGACCTTATCTTACCGTTGCAGAGGAAGCAGAGGATGAGGCAACTCCGGGAGGCCTTGCAGAAAGGTCTGTGCAACGCGTTCCCAGAGACTGGGAGGTTACAAACTCCTGATCCTGGACAACGAGTTGCTGAGGCTTCAGTCAGTCAAAGAAGGAGCGGTGGGGAAGGTGGCCGTCTGACCGATGCGTTCAGACAATTCCTTAGTCCGCAGCCCCAAGGTATGATCGGTTCCAGCAACCATCACCAGCGTCTGATATACATGGTGCAGGAATACCTAGGGGCAAGGTCAGACTTGGACACCTTCCCCACCGAAAATCCTCTGGGTTACTGGGTCTTGAGGATGGATCACTGGCCAGAGCTTGCACAGTATGCAATTGAGTCACTGGCCTGTCCTGCATCCAGCGATCTTTCAGAACGCACATTCAGTGCTGCTGGAGGATTTGTCACGGATCACAGGGTGCGCCTGTCCACTGACTCGGTTGATCGACTGACCTTCATAAAGATGAACCAGTCTTGGATCACCACCAGCTACCAAACACCTGAAGCTGATATAACAGACTAATTTATTTTCAAATGTCACATCCCTTCAAGACTGATGCTGATGCTGAGAGACTGTCCTGTTATGTTGACTGACTATCCTCCTCCTCCTCAATGATCCGATTGATGATGATAGCTTGGAAGAACATTTTTGTTTCTGGGTGCCGCCACCAGTGGCTAAGGCCCAATTTTTCAGCCCCTGTTTAACAGGGGCATGTAATTACAATTTTTTATGCAATGCTTTGCAGCAGGGCTCATTCCTGCACTCCAACTAGAGTATCTGGGAGAGGTTGCAGTGTCGTGGCACCAGCACCAGTGGCTAAGGCCCAATTTTTCAGCCCCTGTTTAACAGGAGCGTGTTATTACACTTTTGCATGCAATGCTTTGCAGCAGGGCTCATTCCTGCACTCCAACTAGAGTATCTGGGAGAGGTTGCAGTGTCGTGGCACCAGCACCAGTGCCTAAGGCCCAATTTTTCAGCCCCTGTTTAACAGGGGCGTGTAATTACAATTTTTGATGCAATACTTTGCAACAGTGCTCATTGCTGTGCTCCAAGTACAGTATCTGTGAGGGGTTGCAGTGTTGTGGCACCAGTGCCTAAGGCCCAATTTTTCAGCCCCTGTTCAACAGGGGCATGTAATTACAATTCTTGATCTAATAATTCACAGCAGGGCCCATTGCTGCACCCACCAAGAGTAACTCTGAGGGCTTACAGTGTTGTGGCAACACCACCACCACGAAAGGCCCAATTTTTCAGCCCCTGTTCAACAGGGGCATGCAATTACAATTCTTGATCTAATAATTCACAGCAGGGCCCATTCATGCGCCCACCAAGAGTAACTGTGAGGGCTCACAGTGTTGTGGCAACACCAACATGTAAGGGGCAAATTTCAGCTGAGTATATACGGCAGGCCCCTACTTTCAAACATCCAACTTACAAACAACTCCTCCTTGCAAACGGAAGGATACAACAGGAAGTGAGAGGAAATCTACCCCTAGGAAGGCAAATTCTCTCCTGTAAGAGTTAATATGGGAAAAAAAGTGTCTCCTCTCCACTGATGCTTTATCACCAATTCTTGTTTCAATAAAAACCCCAAATTTTCAAAAAACATTTGTCATTAGGACGGAAAGTGAGGTGAACTGTTCTGAACAGGTGCACACTGCACAGACAGCAAAACAAATGTTACAGGGGTTCACTTCCCTATGTTTTCCAAAAAGCTTAAAAATAGATTTTTTGGCTGAAGCTACACTTAAACAATGTACCTGTTCAAAATTACAAACAGATTCTACATAAGAACAAACCTACAGTCCCTGTCTTGTATGCACCGCCTGTATACGGCTGTTCAGAGTATATAGGGCCTTTTTTATTTTGTGTGCGGGGTTCCCCTTAATATCCATACAAGACCCAAAGGGGCTGGTAATGGGCTGGGGTAGGGGGGGGGGAGTGATGGGGTAGCTATGCCATTTTTCTTAAAGATTTTCATCCATATTGCCGGGACCAGACATTACATTAAAGCCGCAAGCAGTTTTAAATGGCTTTTTTTCCTTTAGAAATGTAATTTTGTGCAGGGACAGTTCTAAACACGGGAAACACGTGGCACTTCACAGGCATACTTTAGACACCCCCCAGGTACGATATTTAAAGGAATATTTGACTTTTTTTTTTTCACTTTATGCATCATTAAAATGACTGCTCCCGAAAAACGTCTTTTTGCATTGATACATGTCCCCTGGTGCAGAACCCGGGTTCCCAAACCCTTTTTAGGACAATAACATGCATAATAGTCGTTATAATTAGCACTTTAGATTTCGAACGTTCGCATCCATTGTATTTAATAGGGTTCTAACGTTCGTGCGAACTTTCGGTCCGTTCGCGGGTTCTGGTGCGAACCGAACCCGGGGGTGTTCGGCTCATCACTATTCATGAATTACACAGTGAAGGAAGTTCCCCATCAGGTCCGCCCCCTCGGTATGTCAGACCGCGCCTACGTCATTGGCCTGAGCGGGGAACTTCCTTCACTGTGTAATTTACACAGTGAAGGAACTTCCCCATCAGGTCCGCTCAGGCTCAGCCTATGACGGACAGCGCTGGACATCGGATCACCGCGGGACACTGGATTTCACCGCTGGAATGTTTATTTTTATTTTTTAATAAAGGACTTTTCCAAGGTGTTGGTGTGTTTGTTTTTTTGACACTTTCTTTGTGAAATGGTAGGGGTACAATGTACCCCTTACCAATTCACATAGGGGGGATCTGGGGGTCCCCTTTGTTAAAGGGGTCTTCCAGATTCCGATAAGCCCCCCGCCCGCAGACCCCCACAACCACCAGGCAAGGGTTGTGGGGATGAGGCCCTTGTCCCCATCAACATGGGGACATCCTCCCCATGTTGAGGGCATGTGGCCTGGTACGGTTCAGGAGGGGGGGGCGCTCTCTCGCCCCCCCTCTTTTCCTGTGGCCTGCCAGGTTGCGTGCTCGGTTAAGGGTCTGGTATGGATTTTTGGGGGGACTCCACGCCATTTTTTTTTAAATTTGGGGTGGAGTTCCCCTTAAAATCCATGCCAGATCTGAAGGGCCTGGTATGGATATTTGGGGGAACCGCACGCATTTTTTTTTAAATTTGCGGTGGGGTTCCCCTTATATCTATACCAGACCTGAAGGGCCTGGTAATTGAATTCTGGGGGACCCCCACACTTGTTTTTTATTTTTATCAATGACTTTTCTATGTATTGCCGGGAGCCGACAATTCATTAATAGCCGTGAGTGAGTTTTAAATGACTTTTTTTCTTTCAAAAATGAAATTTTTTGCAGGGACAGTTCTAAGCACGGGAAACATGCGCCACTTTACATGCATATCATACACACACCCCAGGTACGAAATTTAAAGGAATATTTCACTTTTATTTTTTTCATTTTAAGCATTATTAAAATCACTGCTCCCAAAAAAACTGCAGTTTTTAAAACTTATTTTGCATTGATACATGTCCCCTGGGGCAGGACCCGGGTCCGCAAACACTTTTTAGGACAATAACTTGCATATAAGCCTTTATAATTAGCACTTTAGATTTCGAACGTTCGAGTCCATTGTATTTAATAGGGTTCTAAAGTTCACGCGAACATTCTGTCTGTTCGCAGGTTCTGGTGCAAACCGAACAGGGGGGTGTTCGGCTCATCCCTGGTTATCACTGATGGGTGAGGCGGCGATAGAAGAATGAAGAGTGAAGTGGCAGAAGAATGATGAGGGGAAGTGGCGGGGAATGGACCGGTGTGAGGAGCTCGGTCGGTGTGTGATAAGCGGAGAGTCCGCCCCCCTCAGCACTCCTTCACCTGTGCGGCGCTGGCCATGACAGAACCTTCTCTGTCCTCCGCAGAGCCGCCGATTACTCCACTTCCCGCCTTCTCATCTCCCCGCCCCCTTCCTCATGGCAGCAGTATATCTCTCAGGACAGCGCCCTATAGCAAACCACGTTCGTTTGTCACTTCCTCTATTGGCTGCTGGTGCTAGGAAAGCCCCGCCCCTCAGGTACTTTGTATCCAAGGGCTGTGTCCCGCTCTCCCCCGGAACCTTTCCCTCCCATCTTCCTGTTTCCCGTAGTTGCTGTGGGGAGCGTTGATGGCAATTAAAGTAAAACGACTAAAAAAATAAAAATAAATGTAAAGTTCAACTCTGGAATGTTTTTTTTTTTCAAACATACACTTGGAGGTTTACAAAAAAAAAAAATCAGCTCTGGCTGCAACACTCACCCTCAATGTGGATCTGTTCCCTGCAGTAGCTCTTCTATGTGTAGTGGTACCCTCGTGAGGGCTGCTGAGCATTGTAGTCCACCTGTCACCCCGCCCAGCCAGGCACACGATTTCCAGTCACTCTAAAGCCCCGTACACACGGTCGGACTTTTGGCCAACAAACTTCATTTTGAGCAAGTTGGACCAACAATCCGACCGTGTGTACGCTCAGTCGGACAACCTTTTTTTTTTTTGTTTGTTTTCATCGGACAAAAGTTCGGTCTGCAAACGGACAAACTTTTGGCCAACAAAAGTAGGAGGTCCTGGTGATGCTACTCGTGAGTCACCCAGCACTACCCTGAGCCCAGATCAAAACAAACAGGCCAGGCCTGCTTAAATTTACCTACTCTGCCAAAAAACCTATATACATACTCTAGCAACTTAGAGGGTGCTACATGTGCCACAAGTTTCAGTCTTTTGCCTTGAATAACACCTAAATCCAGAAAACATACTACTGAAGCGAGGATTGGACTTAAAGCATTTCTAAAACCCAAAAACAAAAATGTAATATCTTGCAACTTAACATTCCTAAAAATAGTGGCAGCATTACTTTTCTGTTTTTTGTGTTTTGGGCTTTATTTCCACCCGGTGATCCGGCCAGTAACATTCTTTCCTTTCTTAGGGTGGCTCTCCTATCTATGGACAAGCAACTGCGATGCCCTTGGACAGCAGCACTTTCTGGAGAGGGTAGTGTTAGGCTAACAGATTTAGATTTTACAATGGTGACTTACAAATAAAATCCTAGCTCCATCTAACACTTTTAAAGTTGTGCTAAAGGCAGAAGGCTTTTTTTCAAAAAAACCTTCTTAATCCCCCCCTTATATTTACCTGAGCCCGATCTCGATCCAGCAATGTGCACGAGAGAGCAGAGGTGCTCTCTGCTCTCTCCCTCCTCATTGGCTCAGAGACAGCAGCGGAATCCATTGGCTCCTGCTGATATCAATCACAGTAAGTGACAAGGGAGCAGGGGTGGGGACAAATCTCGCTGTCTGCGTCAATAGACGCAGATGATGAGGCTCAGGAGCGAGCCCGTATAAGTGCCCCCATAGCAAGACGCTTGCCATGAGGGGACTCAGCTGGAGGAAGTAGCCAGGATCGCCAGCAGGGGACCCTATAAGAGGAGGATGCACAGAGCAGGTAAGCATGACATGTTAATTATTTTAAAGGGAAACAATATGCTTAGAATCACTTTAAGCAGTCACTGGAAGTGTTTATTCTACTTTTGGGATAAAGGTATTAACTAAATGAATAAAAGCTGACCATTGTATACACCTCTGTCAATGCTAAATGGTTCGTCTCAACCCTCTAATTTTCCCTTTTACTGCACAGCTTGGTCTGTCAGAAGTTGAACAATAACAGCATGATCAACAGGTAAAAAAACTAAGGCTTCTTTCACACTTGAGCCAGTGAAAAAAGGCAGCTGAACCAGGGTTTTACCTCCTCCCGGCTGAAAAGCGATCCTCCACAAATTGCTTCTCAGAACATAGGCTAGTGTGAATCTAGCTTTAGTTACAGGGGCCATTCAAAAAAACAAACACTGTATTTTTTATTTCTAGTGACAGACTCCATCATATATTTCTGTAGCGGGGTGTTCAATTTAGGGGAAGTGTCTGAGTGGTAACCAGGCTCAGACACATTAAATTGATAGGATTCATGGACCATTTTTTGTTCTCAGGGGTTAATGCTGGTGATGTGTTCCCTGTGGCCGGTGGGTGGCGCTGCCATTCTGGGCCAGGGTTGAACCGCGAGCGCAGTGCTGTGCCTTTTGTGTCCCCTCTTGGCAGCTGTACAGTGGGGCGGTGAACCTGCTGTGCATGCCGGGAGAGGATATAAAAGGGGCAGACATCTTCTGAGAGGGGTTTGTCCACGCCCAGGCACCTTCAGCCTGGGTGTCTGTGGTTTGTCCGCGCCCAGGCACCTTCGGCCTGGGTGTGTGTGTGTGTGGTTCGTCCACACTCAGGCGCCCTTGGCCTGGGTGTGTGTCGTCTCCAGGTGCCCTAGGCCCATATGCCTTGTTCCGGTTCCACCTCAGGCACCTTTAGCCTGGGGTGAGGTACTACCTCACCGTTCCTGTTCGCCTGAGCATGGAGGCCCAGGAGTTGCAGTAATGGCCCGGAGCCCAGCAGCCTTCGGCTGGGGTCCGCAAGGGATCAAGGAGTCCAGGGTGCCGTCTTGCGAGGGGACCCGCACCCTAAGAGAAAGGAGGATCTGTTCCGAAGGACCGGTGCTGTGGACACGGTGAAGGAGGGGGTCTGTTGACTCTCTGGGGGGGATGTCTTCTCCCTGAAAGGAGCTATGTCCTAGGAAGGAACCAAGGTTCATCAGGTCAGTGGCAGTGACCTTGTTCGCCAGGTCAGTGGCAGTGACCTTATTCACAGGGTCTGTGGCAGAGACCAACCTCATGGTCTGTGGCAGAGACCATGCGCCAAAACTGTTTGAGAAACCTGAACAGTCGGAAGAGTTTGAGCTACGTTTATGCCTGGACCTCCTCCACACCTTAAAGCTGTCCTGTGTCTTTGCTCCAACCTTTCTTCTATCCAAGAGACTACAGTATGTGTTGTGCAAGTGAAAATAAATATTGAGTTGGACTTTCAGCTGGTGTGGACATTTACGTTCCTGGGGAAGTCAAGGACTTGCATCTACACACTGTAGAGGTGAGAATCATTCTCAGGAGGACTTTATACTCTGGCTGCAGACAAAGCCCAAAATCAACACTGCCTAACCTCTTAACACAGGAGGGTACGGGCTTGTGGTGCGGTGTGCCCCTTTTTTTCCTGAGAGGAGCCAAAGCAGACAGGTAAAAGGGGGTCTGTGCGCTACACGTGGGGGCCCAAGTCCAGGATTTGTCTGCAGGTTGGAAAGTGTGAAGACCCCCCCAGAGTTTGAACTTTATTCCCCAGTGAAGTTCCGTGGAGGTCAGCCATATTGAGAACTGCGCCACGAGGAGAACCCTGACTGCGTAGTTCGTGGGCGTGCCTATAGAGAAAGCCCGCGAACAGTGCAGAAGATGGGAGGAGTCTGGCCATGTGAAGAGTTGCACGTGGGGACTTTGGCGCCAAAGGGACAGTACGCAATGGAACAGCAAGCGAGCAACATGGCGTCTCATGCCTCATGGATTCCGGCCACAACCACCATGAATATGACCTTGTTTGCTGCTTCCGTGACGGATACAGGGATTCGGCTGAAGCCCCGGGGACATTTTGCCCTCTACGTTTGCAGAGATGTGGAGGCCCTCGGAGTGGTTTGTCCCGGCTGCTCGGGACTGGTGGTGCATCTCAAGCCCTTCGGCAGATGCGAGCAATGTAGGGAGTTTCTATTTGAGGTGGAGCAACCTACAGAGAAGCCTCGGGCTTTCTGCCTCAACTGCCTTACAGGCGCCACTACTTCGGAGGAAGGAGCCAGAGCTTTTGCAGCCACCCCTATGCGCACTGTTGAGACTTCGGAGGAAGTCGCAAGCAGAGATGTTCCGGAGATTGAGGAACCGGAATCGGAGAGACCGGAGGATGTTGCCTCGGTCACCACAGAGTCCTTACTCCCACCGCCCAAGAGGAAGATTGGCTTTGTGAATGCTTCCTGCGGCCGTGGTGGAGTTACGCCCCAGCGCTTACTCGGAACGGATGCATCCGAAGGGAAAAGTTCTGGACGTCCTGGCTCAGCTACAAGCCGTAGTAAGCCGGGAAAAAAAGACTCTGTCAGAAGTCCGAAGTGTCGGGGATGCTTGGGTCAGGGATCCCAGGGCCCTTGAACTGGTTAGAGGCGGTGACTCGTCTTCTACCTTTGTCCCGTTTGCAGAGGTTATTTAACCAGAAGGTTGCTAGTGAATATGGGTGGGAGTACCCATACCTGCCAAAGAAACTTTTGTTTGAGGTAGAGGCCTATAGACACCGGTGGTACGCGGACTTTGTATGGACACATATCAAAGTACCCCAGGCCCGCAGGTTCTTTTCATGTTCTCCTACAGCTACCAAGCGGTACAAGGACTGTAGGAATGCCTGGATGCTCGGTCGGCACATACATGCGGACAAGGTGGTTATTTGCCGAAAGGACAAAGATAATGTTGAGTACCATATTGACACCTTTGATAAGCATTGGAAGCCGTTGGTGTTGCCGCATCCACAGTATTATCTGTGAAGAGACTAGACTCTTGTTGTTTGCCTTTTATTTCCGGAGTGCACTCTCTGGAGCCCAGAACTGTTTGCCCACACAGAGGGGGTATTCTACTTATGGAAGAGTGGGAACAGTTGTTGTTTTTTTTCCCCTCTCTCCACACTGCAAAGACACAAAGACTTTGGGGTAGAATAGTTCAGAGCAGGGCCAAAGAAGAAGAAGAGGAAGTTTTACCCAAAAAGTAAAACGTTTCTTTCAGGACGAGTGTTCCGACGGTGGCACTCCCACTAGGTGGCGGTGTTGCATTGTCTAAAAGAAAAAGACTCTGGTTTTAAGTAGAAAAATAAAAAGATGTGTTTTACTTTTAAAAGGGAAGTATGGTTCCTCCGGGGAAAATCTTTTCACTTCTACTGTGAATGTGTTGAATATGAATGTGTTTCTCCCTCTGCAGTTAGATACCAATCAAGATACTGAAAACGGGGTGGGGTTGACTAGTGCAGACGGGAAGGGAGTGTAATGATTAAAAAAATGTTTATGTGACATTTGAGACTGTAATGTGCACAATATATTTTACTGATCTTCTTTCATTTCTGCTTTTAATTCCCTTTTCCCCATGTTAGGTTCCGGTACAAACAAGCAGTTTTAAATTTGTTTTTGTTTTTTTCCTGTCTCTGGACCAGGCCTATGCTAAACCGGGTTCAGGAGGCATGGGTTTGCTCCAGACACTGGGGACCAGTGTCCATTAGGGGGGGGAATGTGTAGCGGGGTGTTCAATTTAGGGGAAGTGTCTGAGTGGTAACCAGGGTCAGACACATTAAATTGATAGCATTCATGGACCATTTTTTGTTCTTAGGGGTTAATGCTAGGGATGTGTTCCCTGTGGTCGGTGGGTGGCGCTGCCATTCTGGGTCAGGGTTGAACCGCGAGCGCAGTGCTGTGCCTTTTGTGTCCACTCTTGGCAGCCGTACAGTGGGGCGGGGAATCTGCTGTACCATGCCGGGAGAGGATATAAAAGGGGCAGACATCTTCTGAGAGGGGTTCGTCCACACCCAGGCACCTTCAGCCTGGGCGGGTGTGGTTCGTCCACGCCCAGGCACCTTCGGCATGGGTGTGTGTGTGTGTGTGTGATTCGTCCACACTCAGGCGCCCTCGGCCTGGGTGTGTGTCGTCTCCGGTTGCCCTAGGCCCGGAGGCCTTGTTCCGGTTCCACCTCAGGCACCTTTAGCCTGGGGTGAGGTACTACCTCACTGTTCCTGTTCGCCTGAGCACGGAGGCCCAGGAGTTGCAGTAACGGCCCAGAGCCCAGCAGCCTTCGGATGGGGTCCGCAAGGGATCGAGGAGTCCACGGTGCCGCCTTGCGAGGGGACCCGCACCCTAAGAGAAGGGAGGATCTGTTCCGAAGGACCGGTGCTGTGGACACGGTGAAGGAAGGGGTCTGTTGACTCTCTGGGGGGATGTGTACTCCATGAAAGGGGCTATGTCCTAGGAAGGAACCAAGGTTCATCAGGTCAGTGGCAGTGACCTTGTTCGCCAGGTCAGTGGCAGCAGAGGCGTACTAAGGGGGGGGGCGAGGGGGGCGGCGCGCCACGGGTACCACACACTGGGGGGTGTCAGACCGGCACCCCCCTCTGCGATTGTACTACACCCGCGGCAGCAGCGCCGCGGGTTTAGGCAGCGCCGCAGCGGCACACTGACAGGCAGGGAGAGGCGAGCTAGCTACAGTGGCGAGGGGGAGGGGGTGTGCTGGGGGTGCAGGGTGACACCGCTGCACCTACCACCCCCTCCTCTCCTCTCGCGGCCACGGGCTGCCTGTCTGTGCGATTCCGGATGTCACACAGGCACAGAGCAGCAGAGTGAAGCCGCCTCCCCCTCCTCTCTGTTTATGTGTAAACAGGGGGAGGGGACCTGCGTGCATGTGCCGCTGCGCTGGTCTGAGGTACTGAAGGGGGGGCTTCACTGAAGGAGGGGGTACACTGACGAGGGGGGTACACTGAGCGGGGGGGCTACACTGAATGAGGGGGCGTCTGCACTGAACGAGAGGGGGGCTACACTGAATGGGCGGGCTACACTGAGCGGGGGGCTACACTGAACGAGGGGGGCTACACTGGCTGGGGGGGCTACACTGAGCGGAGGGGCTACACTGAGCGGGGGGGCGTCTGCACTGAGCAGGGGGGCTACTCTGAACGAGGGGGCGTCTGCACTGAACGAGAGGGGGGCTACACTGAATGGGCGGGCTACACTGAGCGGGGGGCTACACTGAACGAGGGGGCATATGCACTGAACGGGGGGCATCTGCACTGAATGGGGGGGTCTGCACTGAACGGGGGGAACGTCTGCACTGAACGGGGGGAACGTCTGCACTGAATAGGGGGTCTGCATTGAAGGGGTGGATACACTGAAGGGGGGGTCTGTGTAACATGCAGGGGGTCCAGAGCTACAGGGTGCTGTGTAATGTAAATGGGCCCAGAGGCGCAGGGAGATGTGTAATGTAAAGGGGCCCAGAGGTGCAGGGGACTGTGTAATGTAAAGGGGCCCAGAGGTGCAGGGGACTGTGTAATGTAAAGGGGCCCAGAGGTGCAGGGTGCTGTGTAATGTAAAGGGGCCCAGAGGTGCAAGGGACTTTGTAATGTAAAGGGGCCCAGAGGCGCAGGGTGCTGTGTAATGTAAAGGGGCCCAGAGGCGCAGGGTGCTGTGTAATGTAAAGGGGTCCAGAGGTGCAGGGTGCTGTGTAATGTAAAGGGGTCCAGAAGGGCAGGGTGCTGTGTAATGTAAAGGGGTCCAGAGGCGCAGGGGGATGTGTAATGTAAAGGGGTCCAGAGGTGTAGGGTGCTGTGTAATGTAAAGGGGCCCAGAGGCGCAGGGTGCTGTGTAATGTAAAGGGGCCCAGAGGTGTAGAGTGCTGTGTAATGTAAAGGGGCCCAGAGGCGCAGGGTGCTGTGTAATGTAAAGGGGTCCATAGATGCAGGGTGCTGTGTAATGTAAAGGGGTGCAGGGGGCTGTGGAATGTAAAGGGGTCCAGAGATGCAGGGTGCTATCTAATGTAAAGGGGTCCAGAAGGGCAGGGTGCTGTGTAATGTAAAGAGGTCCAGAGATGCAGGGTGCTGTGTAATGTAAAGGGGCCCAGAGGTGCAGGGGACTGTGTATAGTAAAGGGGCCCAGAGATGCAGGGTGCTGTGTAATGTAAAGGGGTGCAGGGGGCTGTATAATGTAAAGGGGTCCAGAGGTGCAGGGGTATGTGTAGTATAAAGGGGCCCAGAGGCGCAGGGGACTGTGTAATGTAAAGGGGCCCAGAGATGCAGGGTGATGTGTAATGTAAAGGGGTCCAGAGGTGCAGTTGTGGAGAGGGGGTACACAGTAGTGACAAAAAGATATTGAAGGATGCAGAGGTATGCCGGGGGCACAGTGGGGTGTTTTTACATTTTAATGTGGGGGGGTGCCAGATATAGGATCCGCCCCGGGTGCCAAATGCTCTAGGTACGCCCCTGAGTGGCAGTGACCTTATTCACAGGGTCTGTGGCAGAGACCAACCTCATGGTCTGTGGCAGAGACCATGCGACAGAACTGTTTGAGAAACCTGAACAGTCGGAAGAGTTTGAGCTACGTTTGTGCCTGGACCTCCTCCACACCTTAACCACTTGACCACTGGGCACTTAAACCCCCTTCCTAACCAGACCAATTTTCAGCTTTCGGTGCTCTCACATTTTGAATGACAATTACTCAGTCATACAACACTGTACCCATATGAAATTTTTGTCCTTTTTTTCACACAAATAGAGCTTTCTTTTGGTGGTATTTAATCACCATTGGGTTTTTAATTTTTTGTGCTATAAAAGAAAAGACTGAAAATTCTGTAAAAAAATGAATTTTTCTTGGTTTCTGTTATAAAATGTAGCAAATTTGTAATTTTTCTTCATAAATTTTGGCCAAAATTTGTACTGCTACATATCTTTGGTAAAAAATAAGTACAAATTGGTGTATATTATTTGGTCTTTATGAAAGTTATAGAGTCCACAAGCTATGGTGCCAATATCTGAAAACTGATCACACCTGAAGTACTGACGGCCTATCTTGTTTCTTGAGACCCTAACATGCCAGAAAAGTACAAATACCCCCCAAATTACCCCTTTTTGGAAAGAAGACATTCCAAGGTATTTAGAAAGAGGCATGGTGAGTTTTTTGAAGTTGTAATTTTTTCCCACAATTCTTTGCAAAATCAAGATTTATTTATTTTTCACTAAATTGTCATATTAGCAGGTTGTTTCCCACACACAGCATATGCATACCACAAATTACACCACAAAACACATTCTGCTATTCCTCCCGAGTATGGCGATACCACATGTGTGAGACTTTTACACAGCGTGGCCACATACAGAGGCCCAACATGCAGGGAGCACTTTCAGGCGTTCTGGAGCACCCAGGCCAATTCTGACATTTCTCTCCTACATGTAAACATCATCATTTATTTGCTAGAAAATTACATAGAACCCCAAAACATCATATATTTTTTTTTAGCAAAGACCCTAGAGAATAAAATGGCGGTTGTTGCAATTTTTTTATCTCGTACGGTATTTGTGCAGCAATTTTTCGAACGCGTTTTTAGAGGAAAAAAACTGTTTGGTGCTTTAAAAAAAACAAAACGGTAAAGTTAGCCCAATGTTTTTGCATAATGTGAAAGATTAAGTTACGCTGAGTAAATAGATACCTAACATGTCACCCTTCAAAATTGCACACGCTCGTGGAATGGCACCAAACTTCGCTACTTAAAAATCCTCATAGGCGACGCTTTAATTTTTTTTACTGGTTACATGTTTTGAGTTACAGAGGAGGTCTAGGGCCAAAATTATTGCTCTCGCTCTAACGTTCGCAGAGACACCTCACATGTGTGGTTTGAACACTGTTTTCATATGTGGGCGGGACTTACGTTTGCGTTCGCTTCTGCATGCGAGCAGACAGGGACAGTGGCGCATTTAAAAAATATAATAATAATTTTATTGTTCATTTTACTTTATTTATTTTAGTTTGACACTTTTTTCCCCAAAAATAATTTTTTTGAGCACTTTTATTCCTATTACAAGGAATGTAAACATCCCTTGTAATAGGAATATGGCATGACAGGTCCTCTTTACAGTGAGATATGGGGTCAATAAGACCCCACATCTCATCTCTAGGCTGGGAAGCCTGAAATAAAAAAAAATTAAAAACGATCCTGGCTTCGATCGTACCAGTGAGTCGGTAGAAGCACCGGAGGGCAGCGGGAGGGGGGGGGGCGTCCCCTCTTGCCTCCTGTAAGAACGATCAAGCAGTGGAACAGCCACTATGATTGTTCTTATGATGTAGGGAATCGCCGGCTGAAAAATCGGATATCTGAATGATGCCTGTAGCTGCAAGCATCATTCAGATATCCCCGCACAAATTCAAGGATGTCATATGACGGCCGGTGGGCGGGAAGTGGTTAAAACGCTTTTTTTTCAACACAAAGTTAAGCATGGCCGAGTATGGCTGAGCATGGCCGAGTATGGCCGAGTATGGCTGGGTATGGCAGGGTAGTGCAGAGTATGACTGGGTATGGCTGGGTATGGCAGGGTAGTGCAGAGTATGGCTGGGTATGGCTGAGCATGGCCGGGTATGGCAGGGTATGGCTGGGTATGGCAGGGTATGGCTGGGTAGTGCAGGGTATTGCAGAGTATGGGCAGGGAATTGCAGAGTATGGGCAGGGTATTGCAGAGTATTGCCGGGTATTGCCGTGTAGGGATGAGCTTGGCGTTCGAGTCGAACATACGGCTGTTCGACCGTTCGGCGAACATCGAACGATTTTGGCCGTTCGCGCCAAATTCGAGTGACGCGAACGGCTCACAATACACTGCGCCATCGCAGTGCAATCCCGTGATTGGCCAAGCATGCACTGTGACCACGCATGCTTGGCCAATCACAGCGCCGGCAGCTAGGAGAGCCATAATTGGCCACAGTCAGGTTGCCTGTGGCCAATTATAGCTCAGGGGGTTTAGCACACGCCCCACACTATAAAAGGCCGCCAGCGCGGCGACCTTGTGTAGTGTGTTCCGGCGCAGGGAAAGAGAGGGATAGGCAGGGACAGTGTTGATATTCTTTGTGCTATTCTTGTGTGCAGGGAGAGAGAAGAATAGGCAGGGAGAGTGTCAGTGTCATATTCTTTGCTAAACCTTGTGTGCAGGGAGAGAGAAGGATAGGCAGGGGACAGTGTCAGTGTCATATTCTTTGCTAAACCTTGTGTGCAGGGAGAGAGAAGGATAGGCAGGGAGAGTGTCAGTGTCATATTCTTTGATAAACCTTGTGTGCAGGGAGAGAGAAGGATAAGCAGGGGACAGTGTCAGTGTCATATTCTTTACTAAACCTTGTGTGCAGGGAGAGAGAAGGATAGGCAGGGAGAGTGTCAGTGTCATATTCTTTGATAAACCTTGTGTGCAGGGAGAGAGAAGGATAGGCAGGGGACAGTGTCAGTGTCATATTCTTTACTAAACCTTGTGTGCAGGGAGAGAGAAGGATAGGCAGGGAGAGTGTCAGTGTCATATTCTTTGATAAACCTTGTGTGCAGGGAGAGAGAAGGATAGGCAGGGGACAGTGTCAGTGTCATTGTTGCTAAGCCTCCTGCACAGTATACACCTGAAGTTAGCCCGTATTGCTGTGTTTTCCTGGTGTGTTACACCAACAGGCATTTGCAGCACTTACAGCGGGCGGAGTGTGCCTCCTGCACATTATACACCTGAAGTTAGCCCGTATTGCTGTGTTTTCCTGGTGTGTTACACCAACAGGCATTTGCAGCACTTACAGCGGGCGGAGTGTGCCTCCTGCACATTATACACCTGAAGTTAGCCCGTATTGCTGTGTTTTCCTGGTGTGTTACACCAACAGGCATTTGCAGCACTTACAGTGGGCGGAGTGTGCCTCCTGCACATTATACACCTGCCTGCCTGTTGGTGTAACACACCAGGAAAACACAGCAATACGGGCTAACTTCAGGTGTATAATGTGCAGGAGGCACACTCCGCCCGCTGTAAGTGCTGCAAATGCCTGTTGGTGTAACACACCAGGAAAACACAGCAATACGGGCTAACTTCAGGTGTATAATGTGCAGGAGGCACACTCCGCCCGCTGTAAGTGCTACAAATGCCTGTTGATGTAACACACCAGGAAAACACAGCAATACGGGCTAACTTCCGGTGTATAATGTGCAGGAGGCACACTCCTGCACACTCCTGCACATTATTCACCTGAAGTTAGCCCGTATTGCTGTGTTTTCCTGGTGTGTTACACAAACAGGCATTTGCAGCACTTACAGCAGGCGTAGTGTGATTCCTGCAAAATATACTCCTGAAGCTAGGCCTTATTGCTGGTTTTCCCATCTCCCTGCAGGCCATTAGAATGTCTGGAAGGCAAAAAAGGAGAGGCAGACAGTCAGGAGCCAATAAAAGAGGGCAAGCAGGCTCTGTGTCTAGAGACAACAGTGCTGGTCGTGGACGCGGTGCATCGCCATCAGCACGTGGCCATGGGACACACTTGTCCTTCTTTTCGGCAGCTGGACGTGTTGAGCCGCATCATGCCGAAGACTTGGTAGAGTGGATGACCAAGCCCTCCTCATCCTCCTCATCCTCTCTCACCCAGGCTCAGGGTACTGGCAAAGCAGCTGCCAAAGCGTCCTCTTTCCTGGTATCAATGTCATCATCAGTCACTCCTTCCCTAGACCAACCATGTCCTCCTGAGGAGTCCCCCGAACTGTTTGAGCACAGTGTTGGGTACATGCTCCAGGAGGATGCCCAGCGTTTCGAAGGGTCTGATGATGATACCCAGCTAGAGGAAGGCAGTAGCGTGAGAGCAGAGAGAGGGGATGCTCAAGAAGGACACCAATCTGGCAGTCATGTTCCAGCAGCTGCAGCATACTGCCAGATTGGCTCCAGTGATGAGGAGGGAGGGGATGATGAGGTCACTGACTCCACGTGGGTGCCTAATAGGAGAGAGGAGGAGGATGAGGAGGAGGCACATCTCCAACGAGGCAGGATGCCCTCGGGGGGCCAGCGTAAGGGCAGCACACCGATGGAATCACACCGCAGAGCTCCACCTGTGCAGGGCGCTGCCTCTGCCCGTTATTCAAAAAGTTCTTTGGTGTGAGCCTTTTTTGAGTCGAGTGCATCAGATCGCATAGCTTCTGTTTGCAACATATGTCTCAAGCGTATATCGCGTGGCCAAAACATCACCCGCTTGGGCACCACATGCTTGACCAGACATATGTTGACCTGCCATGCAGCTCGTTGGCAAGCCTACCTTAAAGACCCACACCAAAGAACAAAGCGGACCTCTCCTTGCACCGCATCAGCTGGGATCTCCAACCCCACTGAAACCTGCACTGAGAGGAATGAATGTGTAGAATTAGGTGTGTCACAGCCAAGTACTTGCGGGCACTCTGCTAGCAGTACACCGACGTCCGATTCTAGCAGGCAAATTTCCCTGCCCCAGCTGCTGGACAGTCGAAAGAAGTTCACTCCCAGCCATCCACATGCCCAGCGGTTGAATGCTAGCTTGGCTAAATTGCTAGCGCTTCAACTGCTGCCTTTTCAGTTGGTAGACTCGGCCCCCTTCCGTGAGTTTGTGCAATGTGCGGTTCCTCAGTGGCAGGTTCCCAAACGCCACTTTTTCCCACGGAAGGCAATTCCGGCTCTCTACCGGCATGTGGAAGGCAATGTCTTGGCCTCGCTGGACAGGGCGGTCAGCGGTAAGGTGCATATTACCGCTGACTCATGGTCCAGCAAGCATGGACAGGGACGTTACCTTTCTTTCACGGCCCATTGGGTCACTCTTTTGGCAGCTGGGAAGGATGCAGGACAAGGTGCAGTAGTGTTGGAGGTTGTTCCGCCACCACGCCTCCAAAATGCTACTACTGGTTGTGACACACCTCTCTCCTCCACCCCCTCCTATTCTTCTTCCTCCATGGCCTCTTCCTGTGCTTTGTCCTGGGAACCAGCGGTGCTCCGTAGGCGTTCAAGGGGCTACGCAAGTACGCAGGCAAAAAGATGCCATGCCGTGCTTGCGTTGGTGTGTTTGGGGGACAGGAGCCACACTGGGGCAGAGGTTCTGTCTGCTCTGCAGGGGCAGGCCGAGAGGTGGTTGACGCCACGCCAGCTTAAGCCAGGAATGGTGGTTTGCGACAATGGCACCAACCTCCTCTCCGCCCTCCGACAGGGACAACTGACCCATGTGCCCTGCGTGGCTCACGTCCTTAACCTGGTGGTGCAGCGGTTCTTGGGCAGGTACCCGGGCTTACAGGATGTCCTGAGGCAGGCCAGGAAAGTCTGTGTGCATTTCCGCAGATCTTATAATGGCAGTGCTCACCTGGCTGAGCTGCAAAAGGAGTTGAACCTGCCCAAGAACCGCCTTATATGTGACATGCCCACCAGGTGGAACTCAACGTTGGCCATGCTGCAGCGGCTGCACACGCAGGGGAGGGCCATCAATGAGTACCTGTGCGACTACGGCACCAGGACAGGGTCAGGGGAGCTTGGTTTTTTTTCACCACGCCAGTGGGGCATGATCAAAGATGCATGCACTGTCCTGGCACCATTTGAGGAGGCCACGAGGATGGTGAGCAGTGACAGTGCATGCATCAGTGACACTGTACCTCTTGTCCACCTGTTGGAACATACGCTGCGTGGAATAATGGACAGGGCACTTGAGGCAGAACAGAGGCAGGAAGAGGAGGACTTCCTTGCCTCTCAAGGCCCCCTTTACCCAGACAGTGTTCCTTCTGTCCCACCCATCGCACAGGAAGAGGAGGAGGAGGATTGTGTCAGCATGGAGGTGGAGCCTGGCACTCAGCATCATCAGCAGCAGTCTTTTAGGGATGATTTACAGTCCCAAGAAACCCGTGGACTTGTACGTGGCTGGGAGGAGGTTGCTGCTGATCATGTCGTCCTTAGTGACCCAGAGGACTCCGGACCAAATGCCTCAGCTAACCTACGCTGCATGGCCTCCCTGATCCTGCAAAGTCTGCGGAAGGATCCTCGTATTCTTCGGATCAAGGAGAGGGACCATTACTGGCTGGCCACTCTCCTTGATCCACGGTACAAAGGTAAGGTTGCGGACCTTATCTTACCGTCGCAGAGGGAGCAGAGGATGAGACAACTCCGGGAGGCCTTGCAGAAAGGTCTGTGCAACGCATTCCCAGAGACTGGGAGGTTACAAACTCCTGGTCCTGGACAACGAGTTGCTGAGGCTTCGGTCAGTCAAAGAAGGAGCGGTGGGGAAGGTGGCCGTCTGACCGATGCGTTCAGACAATTCTTTAGTCCGCAGCCCCAAGGTATGATCGGTTCCAGCAACCATCGCCAGCGTCTGATATACATGGTGCAGGAATACCTAGGGGCAAGGTCAGACTTGGACACCTTCCCCACCGAAAATCCTCTGGCTTACTGGGTCTTGAGGATGGATCACTGGCCAGAGCTTGCACAGTATGCAATTGAGCTACTGGCCTGTCCTGCATCCAGCGTTCTTTCAGAACGCACATTTAGTGCTGCTGGAGGATTTGTCACGGATCACAGGGTGCGCCTGTCCACTGACTCGGTTGATCGACTGACCTTCATAAAGATGAACCAGTCTTGGATCACCACCAGCTACCAAACACCTGAAGCTGATATAACAGACTAATTTATTTTCAAATGTCACATCCCTTCAAGACTGATGCTGATGCTGAGAGACTGTCCTGTTATGTTGACTGACTATCCTCCTCCTCCTCAATGATCCGATTGATGATGATAGCTTGGAAGAACATTTTTGTTTCTGGGTGCCGCCACCAGTGGCTAAGGCCCAATTTTTCAGCCCCTGTTTAACAGGGGCATGTAATTAAAAATTTTTATGCAATGCTTTGCAGCAGGGCTCATTCCTGCACTCCAACTAGAGTATCTGGGAGAGGTTGCAGTGTCGTGGCACCAGCACCAGTGGCTAAAGGCACAATTTTTCAGCCCCTGTTTAACAGGGGCATGTTATTACAATTTTTTATGCAATGCTTTGCAGCAGGGCTCATTCCTGCACTCCAACTAGAGTATCTGGGAGAGGTTGCAGTGTCGTGGCACCAGCACCAGTGCCTAAGGCCCAATTTTTCAGCCCCCGTTTAACAGGGGCATGTAATTACAATTTTTGATGCAATACTTTGCAACAGGGCTCATTGCTGTGCTCCAAGTACAGGATCTGTGAGGGGTTGCAGTGTTGTGGCACCAGTGCCTAAGGCCCAATTTTTCTGCCCCTGTTTAACAGGGGCATGTAATTACAATTCTTGATCTAATAATTCACAGCAGGGCCCATTCCTGCGCCCACCAAGAGTAACTGTGAGGCCTTACAGTGTTGTGTCAACACCACCACCACCACCACCAAAGGCCCAATTTTTCAGCCCCTCTTCAACAGGGGCATGCAATTACAATTCTTGATCTAATAATTCACAGCAGGGCCCATTCATGCGCCCACCAAGAGTAACTGTGAGGGCTCACAGTGTTGTGGCAACACCAACATGTAAGGGGCAAATTTCAGCAGAGTATATACGGCAGGCCCCTACTTTCAAACATCCAACTTACAAACGACTCCTCCTTGCAAACGGAAGGATACAACAGGAAGTGAGAGGAAATCTACCCCTAGGGAGGCAAATTCTCTCCTGTAAGAGTTAATATGGGAAAAAAAGTGTCTCCTCTCCACTGATGCTTTATCACCAATTCTTGTTTCAATAAAAAAAACAAATTTTCAAAAAACATTTGTCATTAGGACGGAAAGTGAGGTGAACTGTTCTGAACAGGTGCACACTGCACAGACAGCAAAACAAAACTTACAGGGGTGATAACCCTTCCCTATGTTTTCCAAAAAGCTTAAAAATAGATTTTTTGGCTGGAGCTACACTTAAACAATGTACCTGTTCAAAATTACAAACAGATTCTACATAAGAACAAACCTACAGTCCCTGTCTTGTAAGCACCGCCTGTATACGGCTGTTCAGAGTATATAGGGCCTTTTTTATTTTGTGTGCAGGGTTCCCCTTAATATCCATACAAGACCCAAAGGGGCTGGTAATGGGCTGGGGTGAGGGGGGGGGGGGTGAGGGGGGGGGGGGTGATGGGGTAGCTATGCCATTCTTCTTAAAGATTTTCATCCATATTACCGGGACCAGACATTACATTAAAGCCGCAAGCAGTTTTAAATGGCTTTTTTTCCTTTAGAAATGTAATTTTGTGCAGGGACAGTTCTAAACACGGGAAACACGTGGCACTTCACAGGCATACTTTAGACACCCCCCAGGTACGATATTTAAAGGAATATTTGACTTTTTTTTTTTCACTTTATGCACTTTATGCATCATTAAAATGACTGCTCCCGAAAAACGGCCATTTTTAAAACTTCTTTTTGCATTGATACATGTCCCCTGGTGCAGAACCCGGGTTCCCAAACCCTTTTTAGGACAATAACATGCATAATAGTCGTTATAATTAGCACTTTAGATTTCGAACGTTCGCATCCATTGTATTTAATAGGGTTCTAACGTTCGTGCAAACTTTCGGTCCGTTCGCGGGTTCTGGTGCGAACCGAACCCGTGGGTGTTCGGCTCATCACTATTGCCGGGTATGGGCAGAGTATTGACGGGTATGGGCAGGGTATTGCCGGGTATGGGCAGGGTATTGCTGAGTATGGCCAGGGTATTGCCGAGTATGGCCAGGGTATTGCCGAGTATGGGCAGGGTATTGCCGAGTATGGGCAGGGTATTGCAGAGTATGGGCAGGGTATTGCAGAGTATAGGCAGGGTATTGCAGAGTATGGGCAGAGTATGGGCAGGGTATTGCAGAGTATGGGCAGGGTATTGCAGAGTATGGGCAGGGTATAGCAGAGTATGGGCATGGATGGCTGCGCAGGGATGGATGGATCTGTGACTTTAATTGTCACAGAACAGTGCTGTGGGCACTACAGATCCAGCCCACAGCGCTGCTGCCATCCGCTCTCTCCCCTCTCCTCTCACAATGTACCAATCGGCACCAGTGTTGCCAACCCCCTGAAGTGAAATTTACTGGCAAGGATGCCAAAATTTCTGTACGGCACCAATTTCTTACTGGCAAAAAAAATGAAGATTACTGGCAGAGCCGCATTTTTTACTGACGCCCGCAAAAAAGTACCTAAAATTACTGGTTTTAGTGCTAAACAGTGCAAATATCAATATTTCAACTATAAACACACAGCTAATGCTAATATAAATGTGTTTCAGTTAAACAAAAGTAAAAAAACATATTTCTCAATTCACATGAAGGTTAGGTTACTATAACCCAGCCAGCACAGAGTTCCCTCTTACATCAGAGTCTGCAGGATGCCCCCTTACAGTGCAAGGGAACTCTTATGTAAAGTGGAACGCTGCAGATCATGATGTAAGGGGGAACTCTGATGTTGAGGGGGGCTCTGGTGAATAGAGACCACCTTCCACAGAGTGAATACACTAAGGTAAGGGGGGGGTACTAATATAGGGGGGGACCTTTTATATCAGTGCCCCCTTACATTATTGTATTTACTCCCCTCCTTAGATCAGTGCCCCGACCCCCTTAGACTGGCCTGGCGGCGCTGTCACTGACCTGCTCTCAGGTCCACAGTGCGGGGCTCAGTCAGACGGCTCCAGCTTGGCGGCTCTGACCTCCTCTCCACAGTCCACACGTCCGTTTCTTCCCATAACCCCCATCACGGCGCTCCCACTCTTGACATCTTTCTAGAATCCCCTCAGAGACTGCAGACATAAAAGACAGGAGATGGTCAGAGGCTGCGGACATGATACAGGAGGTGGACAGAGGCTGCAGAGTCATGACACAGGAGGGGGATAGAGGCTGCGGACATGACACAGGAGGGGGACAGAGGCTGCAGACATGACACAGGAGGTGGACAGAGACTGCGGACATGACACAGGAGGTGGACAGAGGCTGCGGACATGACACAGGAGGTGGACAGAGGCTGCGGACATGACACAGGAGGGGGACAGAGGCTGCGGACACGACGCAGGAGGGGGACAGAGGCTGCGGACACGACACAGGAGGGGGACAGAGGCTGCGGACATGACACAAGAGGGGGACAGAGGCTGCGGACATGACACAGGAGGGGGACAGAGGCTGCGGACATGACACAAGAGGGGGACAGAGGCTGCGGACATGACACAGGAGGTGGACAGAGGCTGCGGACATGACACAGGAGGGGGACAGAGGCTGCGGACATGACACAGGAGGGGGACAGAGGCTGCGGACATGACACAGGAGGGGGACAGAGGCTGCGGACATGACGCAGGAGGGGGACAGAGGCTGTGGACATGACACAAGAGGGGGACAGAGGCTGCGGACATGACACAGGAGGGGGACAGAGGCTGCGGACATGACACAAGAGGGGGACAGAGGCTGCGGACATGACACAGGAGGTGGACAGAGGCTGCGGACATGACACAGGAGGTGGACAGAGGCTGCGGACATGACACAGGAGGGGGACAGAGGCTGCGGACACGACACAGGAGGGGGACAGAGGCTGCGGACACGACACAAGAGGGGAACAGAGGCTGCGGACATGACACAGGAGGGGGACAGAGGCTGCGGACATGACACAGGAGGGAGACAGAGGCTGCGGACATGACACAGGAGGGGGACAGAGGCTGCGGACATGACGCAGGAGGGGGACAGAGGCTGCGGACATGACACAAGAGGGGGACAGAGGCTGCGGACATGACACAGGAGGGGGCTGCGGACATGACACAGGAGGGGGACAGAGGCTGCGGACATGACACAGGAGGGGGACAGAGGCTGCGGACATGACACAAGAGGGGGACAGAGGCTGCAGACATGACACAGGAGGGGGCTGCGGACATGACACAGGAGGGGGACAGAGGCTGCGGACATGACACAGGAGGGGGACAGAGGCTGCGGACATGACACAGGAGGGGGACAGAGGCTGCGGACATGACACAGGAGGGGGTCAGAGGCTGCGGACATGACACAGGAGGGGGACAGAGGCTGCGGACATGACACAGGAGGGGGACAGAGGCTGCGGACATGACACAGGAGGGGGACAGAGGCTGCGGACATGACACAGGAGGGGGACAGAGGCTGCGGACATGACACAAGAGGGGGACAGAGGCTGCGGACATGATAGGGTCCTCCTTACCCCCTCACAGTGGCCTCCTCCTCTGTCCACCATCATATAACTTCTCCTCCACATCATCAGTATGCTGTCCTCCTTCTGTGCCCCTTTCACCTCTCCACAGGTCAGGGCAGTTCTGACTTGTGGAGAGGTGAAAAGGGCACAGGAGGAGGACACAACATACTGATGATGTGGAGGAGAAGTTATATGATGGTGGACAGAGAGAGCACATCAGTCTCTGTCCCTCCCCTGCATGCCATGGCGGCTTCACCCTCCGGGCTCCCACTCCCAGCGCAGTCCTCCTCTTACTTTATATCCCCCCTCCTCCTCCTCCTCACCCCTGCTCGGCCGAGTCCTCTCCTCCTACGGCGACTGCGAGACACTGTAGCCCGCCCCGCGAGCACTCCCGAGTCCCGTCCTGGCTGAAAGACTATTCAAAAATGGCGCCGGGCGGCGCCATTACGTTACTGCGCATGCGCCGCTCGGCCGAACGCATAAGAGCTTTCCCGAGTCCGGCCGGCTTCGCAATGGTCGGCTCGCGGCCATCTTTTTTATGGGCAGCCGATGCCCACAACGGACTTTACGTACACTCGAAAAAGGGGGTTAAATTTACGTGCTGTACGTAAATTAACGTACGGTTGGCAACACAAACGCCGGTTTGTTTACAAGTGATCGCTCCTTCATTTGACGGAGTGATCACGTGGTAAACGGCTGTAATTAGCGGCCATCTACCGTGATGCGCCGGGTCTTCCGGACCCGGCGGTCACGGATTTTTCCGGATATTCCCAGGGGGCGCGCGGGAGCAAGATTCTGGGAGGACGTCCATGGACGCCCTCCCAGAATAACTTGACCGCGCTGTAGCCGTCTTTTGGTCGGCAAGTGGTTAAAGCTGTCCTGTGTCTTTGCTCCAACCTTTCTTCTATCCAACAGACTATGAGTTGTGCAAGTGAAAATAAATATTGAGTTGGGCTTTCAGCTGGTGTGGACATTTACGTTCCTGGGGAAGTCAAGGACTTGCATCTACACACTGTAGAGGTGAGAATCATTCTCAGGAGGACTTTATACTCTGGCTGCAGACAAGGCCCAAAATCAACACCACCTAACCTCTTAACACAGGAGGGTAAGGGCTTGTGGTGCGGTGTGCCCCTTTTTTTCCTGAGAGGAGCCGAAGCAGACAGGTAAAAGAGGGTCTGTGCGCTACATTTCATTTTTTATTTTGCCTTTATTACTACTTTAGGCAGATTAAGGAAGACCAGGGTTGGGCTTTTAAATTGAACCAGTGGTCAATTTTAAACTAGGAGGAAATGGACTGAAGTTGGCATTTAAACTCCTTAGTGTGTAATGCTGTGTGTAGCAATGCAAGGTATATGAACCTACCTATAGCTTTAGCCTTGATGCCTGCTTTTAACATCGTCTTCCATTTTACTGGTTGCGAAGTGACTACACTTACCACTTTCAATAATAATTAGATAATCAGGAAATCAGGGTATGGTCAGCAAGGTGTATAATAACTTCCCTCTAATGTTCCCAATCTTCGAGGCTTCCTGCTGTACTTATCAGTATGATTCATCTACATGAGTCAATGTGGCAGTCCCAAAATACACTTGTAATGAGAGACGTTGGACCTGCCGTTACTAACCTTCCTTGGAACATTTTAGTTGCCTGACTGTGTCTGGCTTTAATGCTTCAAAGTTGCACACGCTAGACCAAGTATTCAGCAAAGGAAAAGGAATTCAGACATACCTAAATTTATACACTACCCGGTCTGTCACTCAAAGCATTACCGCCAGCCAGGCAACTAGAATTTTTAAGAGAGGGCAGTGTATGGAAGGGATTTTATTGCATTGCATTTTATTGGCTCTGCTGGGGAGATCCACCCTCTTTGTTTTCCTGGTGACTGGGTCAGAATGTGACAAGAAATCCACAGTGTCACAGTTGTCACCAGAGCAGAAATAGAGGAAATTCTCCCATAGGGACATTAGTTCAGGAGACAACTGTCTAAGAGGGCACTTTCCCTCACATTGAAGGAATTTCCTCACACTTCCTCTTGTGTTTCAGGGACAGAAAGTGACGGGATATCCAAGCAATAGGACAAAGACAGCAAAAGGAGTTATGACCATTCCCAACTCTGTCCAAAACTATAAACATATTTTGGCTTTAATTATACTTTAAGTTATCCAGTGTTCCTTTAGATGTTATGAGGTTTTTAATGCATGAATGTGGATTGCTCTGAGATTACAGCTGAAAGACAGAATGATTTGGAACATTAAAGGAATTCACACACTCCACTCACTGTCCCCTGGCCCCCAGAATGATAAAGGTAAAGTCATCCTTTAGTAAACATTGTTAAGCTTCAGAAGATGGCTGCAAGTCCTGGAGCTGGAAGACAGCACACACCATGGGGGATCTGAAACACATCTGACACAAAGGGGATTTGGAACACATAGAAAACTCTACAGACATAATGGAGGATCTGGAACACAATAGACACAGTGTGGGATCTGAAACACAACAAGCACAGTGGGGGATATAAAACACATCGGAACCTGGAACACATCAGACACAATGGGGAATCTGGAACACAGCACACACAATTGGTTCTAAAACATATCAGACCATCAAACTCAATTAGGTATCTGGAACACATCAGACACGGGGGGGGGGGGGGGGATCTGGAACACTTTAGACACAATAGGGGACCTGGAACACATCAGACACAATGGGGGATCTGGTACATATCAGACACAATGGGGGATCTGGTACATATCAGACACAATGGGGGATCTGGCACATATCAGACACAATGGGGGATCTGGCACATATCAGACACAATGGGGGATCTGGTACATATCAGACACAATGGGGGATCTGGCACATATCAGACACAATGGGGGATCTGGCACATATCAGACACAATGGGGGATCTGGTACATATCAGACACAATGGGGGATCTGGCACATATCAGACACAATGGGGGATCTGGAAAACATCAGACACAATGGGGGATCTGGAAAACATCAGACACATGGGGAATCTAGAACACATCAAGCAGAAAGGGGGATCTGGAACACATGAGATAGAATATGGGAATAGGAACACATCAGACAGAATGGGGGGCCTGGAACACATCAGAAATAATGGGGGACCTGGAATACAGTAGAAACAATGGGGATCTAGAACATGGTGAACACAGAAGGGGATCTGGAACACAGCAGACACAATGGGGGATCTGGAACATGGCAGACACAATAAGGAATCTTGAACATGGCAGTCACAATGTGGGAGATTTAGTAAAACTGGAGAACTCAGAAATTGGTGTAGCTGTGCATGGTAGCCAATCAGCTTCTAACTTTAGCTTGTTTAATTAAGCTTTGACAATAAAACATAGAAGCAAAGCTGCACCTGATTTTGCATGCTCCAGTTTTAGTAACTTTCCCCCCTTGGGGGATCTTAAGCACAGTAGACAAAAGAACTGAAAGGAATTCTCCCCAGTAGGAACAAGAAAAAGGAAACAAAAAACGATTGGGGAAGGGGCTGATGTTCTGTCAGGGTTTTCAGGTCTCAGTGACATCCATTCCCCTTATGCCTTGTACACACGATCGGATTTCCGATAGAATAAAATCCGATGGACTTGTTTCATCGGAAATTCCGATCGTGTGTGGGCCCCATCGGACTTTTTTCCATCGAAGTAAAAAAATAGAACATGTTTTCAATTTTTCCGATGGAAAAAATCCGATGGGAAATTCCGATCTTTTGTGTGGAATTCCATCGGAGAAAAATCCACACATGCTCAGAATCAAGTCGACGCATGCTCGGAAGCATTGAACTTAATTTTTCTCGGCTCATCGTAGTGTTTTACGTCACCGCGTTTTGGACGGTCGGAATTTAGTCTGACAGTGTGTATGCAAGACTGATGGAAGACAGCTTCATCGGAATTCTGACGGAAAAGTACATCGGATTTTATTCCATCGGAAATCCGATCGTGTGTACAAGGCATTCGTTTTTCTCCTGAAGTCACAGAAAAAGGAAGTGATGGGAAATCTATCCAGTGAGGACACAAGAGTAAAGCCTAGTTAGTATACACAGCCGAGAATCTCGTCAGGAAAAAAACCTGTCGTTTTTCCTGACGAGATTCTTGACAAGAATCTTGTCCCGGCCGAGTGTACACACGTACGATTCAAAAGAACCACCGTTCTTTTGAATGGCACGAACACGGTTACGTCATTGTCTATGATAAGCATGTGCTCGTCACATTCGATGCCGTCGCCGCTATCTTGCTTCACCCTACCTATGCCTTAGAAGCTACCGCTCATGCGTCAAAGTCATTTCGAGCATGCGCGGGTTTCCACGGCGACAGGTAAGTATACACACGCTCAGGTTTCTCGACGGGAAACAGGCCGACAAGAATCCCGATGAGAAAATAGAGAGCAGGTTCTCTATTTTTCTCGTCGAGATTCTGGGCAGTTTTCTTGACGAGAAACCTGAAAGCCTCGTACACACGGCTGGCTTTCTCGGCAAGAAAGCTCTCCCGGCAGTTTTCTTGTTGTTTCTTGACGAGAAAACCGGCCGTGTGTACGAGGCCTAAAAGTTCTTTCTCTTGCCGACACTGTACAAAACAACAACAAAAAGTATTGGCTGAAAACAAACTTTAATTATAAGAGTGCTTATCCCTTTTAATTAAAGAAATATGTTTACTGGAGCAGCTGTATAATGATACTTGTTTGAATGATCCTGGTAAAGTTAATAACATTATGTGTCAGTCAGTGTGTGAAACACTGGCAGACAGAATCTCATATATTCCATAATGGACACAGTGTTAAAATGTATTTAAGATGTGCTTCTGTCGCCATCAGTCTTGGTGGGAGAGGAGCTATTCCCAAGAGGAACCATATGCAAGCTTTTTTTTAAAGACAAAACTTCTCATTCCTTTCCATGGGACTTTCCATGCTCTGGTGAGAAATTAAACATATTTGTTGTGTCTTGTCTGTTTCCTGTATAAATGTTACTGCCAGGCTAATATGTGGCACAAAGCTTATTACAAATAAACTCCCTGCAATGAGCCTAATGTGACACAGATACTGCAAAATGAATAACGCTTCTCTGTATCACCACAGACTAAATCCTGGAAGCCACGTAGCCCCTTTTGCCAGTATGCCTCCTGTTATATTATCCCACTCCACATTGAGGTCACTGTGCTGTTAGTTAACTAGTTTGATTACAAGAAAGTAAGCAGAAGCCGATCAAGATGGTTCCTTTGGTGTAAAGGCTGTTACTGGTTCCCTTTCTTCATGTGACTAAACTAAGTGAGCAAGGCTTATGCCGCGTACACACGATCGTGATTCACGGCGGTGAAAACACTGCCGTGAATCACGATAGGAAAAACGAGGGAACGGCTTGTTCCCCCACACACGGCCGTTTTTCCCATCATTTTTTCTCTTGACGAGAAAAACGACCGTGTGTAGGCTCCGCGGCAGTGTTTCCTTATGGAAAACTGCCGCGGAAAAAAATGACAGGAATCACGACGAGAAAAATTAGAGCATGTTCTAATTTTTCTCGTCGTGATTAATGCCGTTTTTCCCGTTGGGAAAAACGGCAAGAAGCCCACAGACGATCGTTTTTCTCGTCCAAAGGAAAACATTTAATTTTTCCAGACGGGAAAAATTATCGTGTGTACGCGGCATTAGAGGTAGGGCAATTTTGTAGGTTTACAATTCAATGGACTTAAAGGGTATGTAAACCCCAACAACTTTTCTTGTTTTGTTGATAAGTTTAAAAAATAACTTGATTAAGGATGAGCCGATGGTTCAATCTGAACTTTGGCCTGTCCGATGAGAGCCAAGCATAATATATAGAAGCAGAATTTCTACCTCTTTTGTATATGACAGCTTCCATTTGTCAGTTTGGGTAGCTTTCTATGAGTAGCGTCGGAATCAGTCGTGTGTACCACCAGGTCATTGAGGTTTTTTTTTGTCAAGTCAATGGGCAGCAGGTATCGTGATAGGATTTACAACAAGGGACATTTTTGCAGATTATTTTTTTTAATAGAGAACTTGTCAAACATTTGGGTGTCTTTTTTTCTAGGTGACATTATTTTGTGAACGAGTAGGCATACCTATACTCATTTACATGAAGGGGGCGGTACCTGGAAAAAAAAACATTGTTAAAGCCTCTTGCCGGCAGCCCCCCACAACCACTGGCCAGGGTTGTGGGGAGGAGTTTCTTGTCCTCAACAACATGGGGACAAGGTTGTTTCCCTGGGGGGGCGGTCACTTTCTTGCTCAACAAGCATGGTCCAAATAAGGGTTGGATTTTTAGGGGGTGGTAAGGGTTTTTAGGGGGAACTCATGTATTTATTTATTTTTTGCATTGGATCTGCCTTAAAATGTGTACAAGACTCCAATGGGAAAAACTGATTGTATATTAGCCTAGAAATTTTATTTTTTATTTTTTTACTGATTTGGTTCTCATTGATTTTAATGGGGTTTGTGTTTGCCATCCAACTTCTTTGAAGTCTCCTGAACTCTGCTTGAACCTAACCCTGGGCAGTTTGGCTCATCGCTACAGTTGATCTTGCCAGAAATCTTGATTATTTGTGCTCTTTGTCTGTGCTGTATTCTTATCATTCACATTGATCCTAGTTATATCTAAAGGACTACATAACCCTTTCACTCAATGTTAAGAAAAAGAGGAGAAGGGTAGGCTTCTCTAGTTCTGTCCTGTTTCTGTTGTCCTGATACAGTACAGTAAATGAGCGTTGTCACTTTAGGACAGGAAGTGTGCTACTAGCAGAATAACCAGGTGAAAGTAAAGGATTAAAGGGTAAAAAAACAATAAGGACTGGTAAGTGCCAATATATTAGATTTTGTGTAGCCCCCCTGCCATAAGTAGAAGTGTCTCTTTAAACACTTTCTTACTGGGCACTTAAACCCCCTTCCTGCCCAGGCCAATTTTCAGCTTTCAGCACTGTCACGCTTTGAATGACAATTGCATGGTTGTGCAACGTGGCTCCCAAACAAAATTGACGTCTTTTTTTTCCCCACAAATAGAGCTTTCTTTTGGTGGTATTTGATCATCATTGCGGTTTTTATTTTTTGCTCGATACACAAAAAAAGAGCGTCAATTTTGAAAAAAACACAATATTTTTTACGTTTTGCTATTATAAATATCCCCATTTAAAAAAAATATATATATATTTTTTTCCTCAGTTTAGGCCGATACGTATTCTTCTACATATTTTCACAAAAAAAAATCTCAATCGCCATTTATTGATTGGTTTGCGCAAAAGTTATAGCGTTTCCAATATAGGGGATAGTTTTATGCCATCTTTTTATTTATTTTTTACTAGTAATGGCGGCGATCAGCGATTTTTATTGTGACTGCGACATTATGGTGGACACATCGGACACTTTTGACACCATTTTGGGACCATTGTCATTTATACAGCGATCAGTGCTATAAAAATGCACTGGTTACTGTAAAAATTACATTGGCAGTGGAGGGGTTAACCACTAGGGGCGCTGAAGGGGTTAAGTGTAACTAAGGGAGTGATTCTTACTGTGGGGGGGGGACTGACTGGGGGAGGTGACCGATAGTTGTCCCTATGTACAAGGGACACACCATCGGTCTCCTCTCCATGACAGGACGTGTATCTCTGTGTTTACACACAGAGATCCACGTCCCTGGCTCTGTAAATGCAGATTGCGGGTATTTGGCGGACATAGTGGCCGCCAGGCACGCGCATCGGCACCCGCGTGATGCGGCGGGCACGGAAGTTCCCCGATGCTCGCTCGGGAGCGCGCGACGGGGACGAGAAAAGGGGCGGACGTCAATTGACGTCCTCCCGGCATTCTAGGTCCGCGCTGTAGCCGTCATTCGGCTATAGCGCGGACCCCTAGTGGTTAAAGTTCGAATTCATGACCGTATTCAGCTGGTGCAAATTATTAGTTTGTCTTGTTCAGCTTCCTGTAGGTTCAGCCTGTCTGTCAGCTATAGTAGTTGGCACTGTCACCTCTGGTATTAGTGTGAGATCACACAGTGTGCTTAGGTTATAAAGATCCATGTTCCTCCTGGGACGTGGCCTGGGGTGGGTGCATGTGGATTAGGCTGCTTCTCTGCCTAAATAATTTTGTATGTGATTGGATTTGTAGTCTCTTCTTGCCTGAAAGCAGGATGGAGTCCCTGTTGATGCTGGTGGACTCTGCTGCAGAAGACTAGGAAGTGAGTTTAACAAGACATGTGGCCACTCATTAAAATTAGAAGAAAAGAGGTTTAACCTTAAACTACGTAGAGGTTTCTTTACTGTAAGAGCGGCAAGGATGTGGAATTCCCTTCCATAGGCGGTGGTCTCAGCGAGGGACATCGATAGTTTAAAAAAACTATTAGATAAGCACCTGAACAACCACAACATACAGGGATATACAATGTAATACTGACATATAATCACACACATAGCTTGGACTTGATGAACTTGTGTCTTTTTTAAACCTCACCTACTATTTAACTATGTAACTATGTAGGGATTGGATGGAGACCCAGTTGGTGCTGGTGGACTTTTTTTGCAGAAGATTGGGTATATGATAAAGTCCCAGGTGGTGCTGATTGACTTCATTAAAAGAAGGTGATGATTGCTGTCCACAATACTTACTGAAGGATCCCAGTCTATAGGAGTTTTGGATTTGACTTGAAGGCCCTTTCCTGTGCAGTAACTTGTTGAATACAATTAAAGGCTGGAGTATCTGTGACACTGACCCTCTCTCTCATGGACTGTGAGTAATAAATCTACCAATTATTTAATCTAAAGGTACTGACAACCAACTCTTTAAATACCCTCCAACACTAACCATGGATCCAAACCTAAGGTGAAATATCAGCCTGTCTCTGGGGACACTCCCCCTTCTCATGGAGGCTAGTGTGGCAATACACCCAAAACACAACTTGTAGATTGGGATGTAGGTCAGGAGCATTGGACATGCCTCCTTACATTTCATGTACCTCCAGAATATAAAAACAGGTGCCTTCTAATTATAGGGGATATAGCTACCCCTATGTGGAACTTTTTCTGACAACAGTTTCATTTTTATCAGATTTTCCTGTATTTTGCTACCACGAAGGAGGTATTTGGTAGTTTGAGTCCTCTGTTGTCTGTAGGGATGAGCCAAACACCCCCCCGTTCGGTTCGCACCAGAACCTTCGAACGGACCGTAAGTTCGCGTGAACGTTAGAACCCTATTAAATACAATGGACGCGAACGTTCGAAATCTAAAGTGCTAATTATAACGACTAATATGCATGTTATTGTCCTAAAAAGGGTTTGGGGACCTGGGTTCTGCCCCAGGGAACATGTATCAATGCAAAACAAAGTTTTAAAAACTGCAGTTTTTCGGGAGCAGTCATTTTAATGCTAGCTTGGCTAAATTGCTAGCACTTCAACTGCTGCCTTTTCAGTTGGTAGACTCTGCCCCCTTCCGTGAGTTTGTTGAATGTTCAGTTCCTCAGTGGCAGGTTCCCAAACGCCACTTTTTCTCACGGAAGGCAATTCCGGCTCTCTACCGGCATGTGGAAGGCAAAGTCTTGGCCTCGCTGGACAGGGCGGTCAGCGGTAAGTTGCATATTACCGCTGACTCATGGTCCAGCAGGCATGGACAGGGACGTTACCTATCTTTCATGGCGCATTGGGTGACTCTGCTGGCAGCTGGGAAGGATGCAGGACAAGGTGCAGTAGTGTTGGAGGTTGTTCCGCCAGCATGTATCCAAAATGATACTACTGGTTACTACCCTGTTCAACAGGGGCATGTAATTACAATTCTTGATCTAATAATTCACAGCAGGGCCCATTCCTGCGCCCACCAAGAGTAACTGTGAGGGCTTACAGTGTTGTGGCAACACCACCACCACCACCACCAAAGGCCCAATTTTTCTGCCCCTGTTCAACAGGGGCATGTAATTACAATTCTTGATCTAATAATTCACAGCAGGGCCCATTCCTGCACCCACCAAGAGTAACTGTGAGGGCTTACAGTGTTGTGGCAACACCACCACCACCAAAGGCCCAATTTTTCTGCCCCTGTTCAACAGGGGCATGTAATTACAATTCTTGATCTAATAATTCACAGCAGGGCCTATTCCTGCACCCACCAAGAGTAACTGTGAGGGCTTACAGTGTTGTGGCAACAACACCACCACCACCAAAGGCCCAATTTTTCTGCCCCTGTTCAACAGGGGCATGTAATTACAATTCTTGATCTAATAATTCACAGCAGGGCTCATTCCTGCACCCACCAAGAGTAACTGTGAGGACTTACAGTGTTGTGGCACCAGCACCACCACCAAAGGCCCAATTTTTCCTACCACTGTTCAACAATGTCTTGTAATTACAATTCCTGATATAATAGTTCACAGCAGGGCGTTCCAGCGCCCACCAAGAGTAACTGTGAGGGCTCACAGTGTTGTGGCAACACCAACACCTAAGGGCCATATTTCTGCAGAGCATATACGGCAGGCCCCTACCTTCAAACATCCAGCTTACAAACGACTCCTACTTGCAAACGGAAGGAGACAACAGGAAGTGAGAGGAAATCCTGCCCTAGGAACGGAAATTCTCTCCTGTAAGACTTAATATGGGAAAAAGGTGTCTCCTCTCCACTGATGCATTATCGCCAATCCTTGTTTCAATAAAAACCCCAAATTTTCAAAAAACATTTGTCATTGGGACGGAAAGTAAGGTGAAATGTTCTGAACAGGTGCACAGACAGCAAAACAAATGTTACAGGGGTGATAACCCTTTTCTATGTTTCCAAAAAGCTTAAAAATAGATTCTACTTAAGAACAAACCTACAGTCCCTGTCTTGTTTGCATCGCCTGTATACTGCTGTTCAGAGGGCCTTTTTTTTATTTGGGTGCGGGGTTCCCCTTAATATCCATACAAGACTCAAAGGGGCTGGTAGTGGGCTGGGGGGGGGGGGTACCCATGCCATTTTTCTAAATGATTTTCATCCATATTGCCGGGACCAGACATTACATTAAAGCCGCAAGCAGTTTTAAATTACTTTTTTTCCTTTAGAAATGTCATTTTGTGCAGAGACAGTTCTAAACACGGGAAACACGTGCCACTTCACAGGCAGACTTTAGACACCCCCCAGGTACGATATTTAAAGGAATATTTCACTTTTTTTTTCACTTTAACCACTTAAGCCCCGGACCAATATGCAGCATAAAGACCAGGCCCCTTTTTGCGATTCGGCACTGCGTCGCTTTAACTGACAATTGCGCGGTCGTGCGACCTGGCTCCAAAACAAAATGGATGTCCTTTTTTCCCACAAATAGAGCTTTATTTGGTGGTATTTGATCACCTCTGCGGTTTTTATTTTTTGCACTATAAACAAAAATAGAGCGACAATTTTGAAAAAAATGCAATATTTTTTACTTTTTGCTATAATAAATATCCCCAAAAAATATATAATTTTTTTTTCCTCGGTTTAGGCCGATACGTATTCTTCTACATATTTTTAGTAAAAAAAATCTCAATCGCCGTTTATTGATTGGTTTGCGCAAAAGTTATAGCGTTTCCAAAATAGGGGATAGTTTTATGCCATTTTTTTATTTATTTTTTACTAGTAATGGCGGAGATCAGCGATTTTTTTCCTGACTGCAACATTATGGCGGACACATCGAACACTTTTGACCCATTTTTGGGACCATTGTCATTTTTACAGCGATCAGTGCTATAAAAATGCACTGGTTACTGTAAAAATGACACTGGCAGTGAAGGGGTTAACCACTAGGGGCGCTGAAGGGGTTAAGTGTGCCTAAGGGAGTGATTACTACTGTTAGGGGGCGTGGCTACGAGTGACACGTCACCGATCTCCGCTCTGATTACACAGAGCGGAGATCGGTGACAGTGTTAGTAGACGAGCAGGGAGATGTTGTGTTTACACTAACATCTCCCTGCTCCATCCCTCCGTGAGATGATCGTGGGGATCCCCGCGGCGATCGAGTCCACGGGACACGCGGTACGACTCACAGGGAAGGTAGCGGGGTCGCGAGCGTGCCAGGGTGCGCGCGACTCCCACGTCGGGCAGTTAAAGGGGACGCACGGGTACGTTGATGTGCCTGTCCGTGCCATTCTGCCGACGTATATCTACTGGAGGCGGTTGTTAAGTGGTTAAGCATCATTAAAATCACTGCTCCCGAAAAAACTGCAGTTTTTAAAACTTTTTTCTGCATTGATAAATGTCCCCTGGGGCAGGACCCAGGTCCCCAAACCCTTTTTAGGACAATAACTTGCATATTAGCCATTATAATTAGCACTTTTGATTTCAAACTTTCAAGTCCATTGTATTTAATAGGGTTCTAAATTTTGCGCAAACTTTCGGTCCGTTCACAGGTTCTGTTGCGAACCGAACCGGGGGGGTGTTCGTCTCATCCCTAGAAGGCACCTGCAGCACAATGTCCTAACTTGTTCTCTATCTAGCCAAGCACCTGGCTACATCTATCAGAAGGATTGTATTGGCTGTTTGAATTTACTTTTTAACATGTAAACCAGCAGAGTACAAATACATGAAAATGGCCGTCAGCCCTAGCCAATACGTTGATAACGCCACTGACGCTCTCCCAGGAAACCCACTGAAGAGGATGGCTGCTACTGAAAACATTACTCTAATGCCCTGTACACACGATCGGATTTTCCGATGAAAAAAGTCTGATGGACTTTTTCCATCGGAAATTCAGATTGTGTGTGGGCCCCATCGGACTTTTTTCCATCGGAGTAAAAAAATAGAACATGTTTTAAATTTTTCCGATGGAAGAGAGATAAAAATCCACGCATGCTCAGAATCAAGTCAACGCATGCTTGGAAGCCTTGAACTTAATTTTTCTTGGCTCATCTTAGTGTTTTACGTCACCACGTTTTGGACAGTCGGAATTTAGTCTGACAGTGTGTATGCAAGACTGATGGAAGTCAGCTTCATCGGATTTCCGACGGAAAATTCCATTGGATTCTAATCCATCGGAAATACGATTGTGTGTACAGGGCATTATTGTTGCCACCAGGCAACAATGTCACAGGTGGAGTAGCTAATATTTAAACATTGGCAGTGTTACAATATGACACTGCAGCAGCCTGGCAATGGTATTTATGTAAGCAAGACTACTACCAGGCACACTCAACACAGGCAACAGCTCCATTACTGCATACCTCCCAACTTTGTAAAGTCCCTTCGCGGGACATTCCGATGAACGGGAATTGCCACAGAAGTTGTTGAGCGGGGGGGGGGGGGATGGGGGGTTGCCGCCGGGACATTAAAAAAAAAAAAAGAGGACTTGCAAAAAATAAATAAATAAATTTTTTAACCGGGGGGGGGGGTTTGGGGCGCGGCGGGGGGCCGCCGATCGGGGGGGTATACTAGTGCGCCGATCGCGGGGGGGGGCTCTTACCTGCTGCTGCTGCTCCTCTTCTTCTCTTCATGTTTCCTGCTGTGCGGGAAACATGATAGTCTCGCGGGAGTGCGGGAAGGAGGAGCCTCTGCGGGTAAAACCCGCACAATCCGTGCCAGTTGGGAGGTATGTTACTGTAGTGTGAAGTCTGGCATAGTCACGGGGAGAATAGCCATTTGCAGCTTTGCTGATCTGTTATAGTCTCTGTTCCCACAGTCCATCTATAATGGTGTTGCCACAAAGCCTTTCTACACTCTTCCACCCAGCTTGTGCCAAGTTCTGCTCTCTCAGTCCATGTGTACCTCATCTAGAGCACCTGCTTTAAAGTAAACTTGTAATGGTTTTATGTAATTTTTTTCTTTTTCTTTGATTTTTAAGGATTTTAAATCTTTGATCTAAATAAAAATATGCAAAGCCATTTTTTTAGCATTGCATACAGAAGTAATAGGTTAAAACTCCTGCCAGTTTTTTTTTTTTTGTCTGCGTACTATGGATACCTTCACTTTCTGTCCCAGAGATGCAAAAGAAAGTTAGAGGAAATCTCTCAAAGTGAGTGAAATTTTACTCTAATGCCTTGGATTTCTGACAGGCTAAACTCTGACGGAATTTTCAGACGGAATTCCGTTCAAGCTGTCTTGCATACACACTGTCATGCCAAATTTCCGACCATCCAAAACGCGGTGACGTACAACACGTACGACGGCACTATAAAGAGGAAGTTCAAATCCAATGGCGCCACCCTTTGGGCTGCTTTTGCTGATTTCGTGTTACCGCGTGTTAGTAAAAGTTTGGTGAGAGCCGATTCGCGCTTTTCAGCCTTGTGATTTTCAGTCCATTACAGTGTGATGAATGTGCGATCTCCATTACGAATGCTAGTTTTACCAGAACGAGCGCTCCCGTCTCCTAATTTATTATGAGCATGCGTGTTTTTTTCTCCGTCGGAGTTCCACACAGATGATAGGAATTTCCGATAGGATTTTTTTCCATCAGAAAAAAATAGAACATGTTCTATTTCCAAACTCTGACTGAAAAAAGTCTGATGGGGCCCACACACGGTCGGAATATCTGATGAAAAAATTCCGTCTGACTTTTTTCATCGGAAATTCTGATCGTGTGTACAAGGCATAAGGGCTTGTTTAACCTTGAGGCAAGGACTGCCACTTCTTTGAAAAGTGACCGAACGCCTGTTTTAACCGCCTAAAGGCCACTCTACTGCGCTGTAACCATGTAGATTGCACATGGTTGTGGGGCAGTTGCAGTACGACCCCATTCACTTGAATAGGTTGCGTTCTGTGGGCGGTAGTTCATACTGTAAGCGCTGAGGTTTATCATTCCTGCTACAAGAAAGCATAGCATCGTGGGCACGGTTTGAGTACACCCCTGGATGTCGATTTTTCAGCTTTAAGAGGAGCAAGTGTAAATGAGCCCTGAGACATTTGTCTTAGAAGAGGTGCTCCTCGCCTCTTGTTTTAGAGACAAGTTTAACATTTTGGAATTGTCCTTACTTTTTTTGGTGACAGTGATCACCAGTACAAATGGAGAAATTATTTCCCAATGGGGACCCAGACAGCAATAAAAACTATTTTAGATACAGTCACTGTTTAGGTATTCAGATTGCTGTGGCTGTCTGAATGCAATAGCCGACAGTGC
Organism: Rana muscosa; assembly: GCA_029206835.1. NCBI lineage: Eukaryota > Metazoa > Chordata > Amphibia > Anura > Ranidae > Rana > Rana muscosa. The sequence continues at coordinate 92,345,840 of CM055118.1, read as the reverse complement.
TATTTTCCTGTTTCCCAACTGATCTAATGTACTACTACGAGATGATGTCAGTTTCTGTTGGCTTGCCCCGGCACGTCTTTTCGTTAGGGGGCTTGACAGCCCTGGGGACTCAAAGCGTTTAGCAGGTGAGGCAGTCATCTTGGTGTCACGCCCCCTGAAGACGTCAACATGACATATCGCTACGCGTTGGAGTGGCATGACAGGAAGTGACGTCATCCCATTGTCTAGGCCCGGGAAAGAGAGGTATACCTGTTTGTTTCGGTTAGCGCTGCAGGACATTCATAACAGCGGCACCGATGGTAATGTAATTATTTTCTTGCCCGGGTTGCAGGTTTGTGCACATTTTATTGTGAGTGAGCACTTGTAAGCTTTTTATTGTTGGTTCTCGATAAAGTGAGCATTTTACACTATAAATTATTTTGTTCTACTTGGCTATTATCTCAATGGGGAGATTAAATTATTTTGGAGGAGAGAGAGTGGTTGGTCTGGGGATCCCCTCCCTTAAAAGTGAAAGGCGCTGCATGACCCACTTTCCATTAGGGGGTCATGGTGGTCCGGTGAGTTGTTTGTGTTAAAGGTGGTGGCACAAGGGTGATTTTTACCTTCACTGAAGAATTGTTTGATTTACTTTTACTACACTGAAGAGCATGGAACTGTTTTGTTTACCATTATTACACTGAAGAGCATGAAGCACGGCACAGACAGATTTGATGGACATTTGATTTATTTCATGCTTGATTTATTGTTACTATCTCATGGATTATATGATTTATGATTGTATTGAATATGCATGTAGTTGTTACACCCAGCGCAGTTATAACTTGGATATACAATATAACACTAATGCCGCATAAACGCAGTCGGAATTTCCGATGGAAAAAATCTGACGGAATTTTTTCATCGGATATTCCGACCGTGTGTATGCCCCATCGGACTTTTACCGTCGGAAATCCCGATGGATTTAGATAGAGAACATGTTCTCGGAAATTCCGTTTGTCTGTATGCAATTCTGACGGACTAAAAATCACGCATGCTCGGAATCAATTTGACGCATGATCGGAATCATTGAACGACATTTTTCTTGGCTCGTCGTAGTGTTGTACTTCACCGCGTTCTTGACGGTCGGAATTTGGTGTGACCGTGTGTATGCAAGACAGCTTGAGCGGAATTCCGTCGGAAAAACCAGTTGGAGTTTATTCCGACGGGAAAACCGGTCGTGTGTACGCGGCATTACACATTATTTGCGTGGGGATAGCAGCAGCTTTGTTTATAAGATTTCATTTGTTTATAAGACTTCAGAGTCCTGGGTGTGGGTTATTTGGTTGATTAGTGTCCCTTGCATTACCCCAACCAGAACTCCAATCCTGCACCACTAACAAGCACTTGCAGTCAATATCTTTTCAGTCTTTATCCAACCTAAAATGGCTAATAGCATAAAATAATAGGCTGCGATAAAACAAAGGCATTTTTACAATACATAAAATAAGAGACTTACTTCATCTGTTTAGTGTACTGTATTTGTATCAATGGCACTTCTATGTACGTTAGTTGGTGTTTTTTGTTTGGTGGCCCTTTAAGGAATTACTGTTGCACTTAGCAGATGTCACTAAATAACCCCGGATAGACTCTAGACAGAAGAGTCATTAAAGGCTCTGTTCCTTTTTTTCAGGGTTGTAAATTACTTATTTGTACTTCCTACAGTGGGGCTGTTACTACTGGACCAGTAAATTGCTTACAGTAACCTCCTGTCCTCACAATGTATGAAGAACGTTTAAAGGACCAGTACATATCAGTTAATTCCTATGGAATTGTAGCGGGTATATACTTTTAAAACTGGTCAAGACACCAGTGATACATAGTTCCCTGTGGCCCAGCAGGTGGCGCTGTCACTTTGGGCCGGGGTTGAACCATCGCTGCAGTGCCGTACCCTTTGTGACCTCTCGCAGCGGTTGTACGGCGGGGCGGGGAACCCACCGTGCTTGCTGGGAGAGAGTATAAAGGGGGCGGACATCTTGGCCACGAGTTTCGAGTCCCAGGCACCTTCAGCCTGAGGGCTGCTGTCAACGGTCGGTGTCCAGGCAGCCTAGGACTGGACACCTGGAGGTCGTGTTCCATCCCAGACACCTTCAGTCTGGGGTGAGGTACTCGGTTGGAGGCCTGGGGCCCAGTACCTTCCGCTGGGTCCTGCGAGGGAGGGATTGTCCTAGGGGGCCCCGGGAGTGGGGCACCCAAATCCAGAGGCGTTTCCACCATCTCGACATGCAGTGCTCGGTTCTACAGTCCTCAGCAATGGTGAGTATGAGGTCCCCCTTTGGTCTGACCCAACTCACCCCCCCCCCATACTATTAGTTCAACAAGGTTACTCACTTCAAATTCTTGTATCCCACCACAGATACAACGATTATGCATCTGCCCCTGAAGAAGCGAGCGGAGCTCGCGAAACGCGTAGGGCACTCAGAATGCTTCTGTGCACTCGCACATTGTGAGGACCACCTCTGTCGGCCACTATGCCTACATAATGTTTCTAATATTTACTTTTTTATACATGAGCTTTTGTACTGTTTGCTTTATTATTGCCTGAGCATTTTTTCCACCATACGCACTGTGGCTTCACGAGCTAAACATTTCTATCTATCTTTTGCATTGTTGTACCATGGATGTAATATACTTGTACTGTAACAATTATTTGTACTATGTTTAAGACATTTTTGGCTCTTATGCCTTGCGACGCAAACTTATTGCTGTCTCCGCTTTGTCATTTAACACTATGTAACTAATAAATTGTTTTTTATTGCTATTTGTGTGAGCATGAGCCCATCTTTTCCACCTCACCTAAAGTCCCAAGGCTACCTTTTTTGTTTCTAAATCCAGAGGCGTAAGGGACCGGAGGAGGGACTCATCCGAAGACCTGGTGCAGCAGATTGCCAGTGCCGGGTGAACCTCTGGAGACCGCCCGGAGGGATATCTTTCCTGAACAGGGGCCAAGTTCAAAGAGGAAGGTGGTTCATGTTCAATGACCGGTGGCAGCGGTCCAACTATTCAACTCAGGTCAGTGGCAGAGACCTGCTATTAGGCCTGTGGCAGGGGCCTCAATGGTTAATCCGGTCGGTGGCAGCGACCAAAACTCACGGTCGGTGGCAGAGACCGTGCGCCAGGCCTATTCGCTAGCAAAGGAATAGGAGAGCTCAGTTGTGCCTGGGCCTACTCGTACCCACACCCCTGTCTGTCTGTTACTGAAGGTTCAACTGATTGTGTTCACCCTGAAAGTAGAGAAATAAAAGGAGTGTTGGACTTTCGATTGGTGTGGGGCTCTATGTTATTGGCAGACACATCTCCACGGGACAGCTGGAGGCTTCGTATGCAGTGAACGGACCTAAAGGTAATTCAAGTAACTCTGCTCAACCCTCATACACATATGAGGGGAGAGCTTGGCGTAGTGTTCCTGCACTCTCCTCTCCCAGGTACCCCTAGACACAAGCCAATCAAACAAGAGAACCCGAGAGGGAGAGTGAGGCTCCGCTACACGTGGGGGCTCTGGTCCGGGATGTGTTCGTGCTACAATGGAGCTCAAGTTATCGGAGTTTGAAGGTGTCTGCCCGAAAGAGTTCCGAGTAGGTCGGCCATATTGGCCACTGCGCCACGAGGCACACCCTCCCTGCTCAGTTCGTGGGCGTGACCCAGGGAAGGAGAAAGCCCGCGAACTGGAGTGCAAGAGGGGAGGAGTCCAATCGTGTGAAGGACTACACGTGGGGACTTTGGCGCCATCAATGCAGTGCGCAATGGATCAGCAGAGAGTCGCCATGTTCACCAATGCATCGTGGATTCCTATTCATCCTACTGCCAGGAGTCTGACTACTGCTGCTCCGATAACGGATATGGGGATTCGGCTAAAGCCCCGGGGACGATTCGCCCTGTACTCATGCATGGACGTTGAGGCCCTGGGTTTGATTTGTCCCGGCTGTTTGGGACTGGTGTGTCAGCTGAAGCCATTCGGGCGCTGCGAGGCCTGTGGAGAGTTCCTATTTCAGGTGGAACCACCTATTGAGAAACCCAGAACCATTCACTTCAACCGCGCAACAGGCCACACCACTCAAGAAGGAGAAATCGCTGCTTTTACAGCCATCCCTGTGCGCACTGCAGCGACCGCAGGGGAGGTCGCAATCACTGAGGTACGGGAGAAATCCGAGGATGCTGACTCGGTCACCACTGTTTCCCAGCGTCCACCGCCAAAGAGGAAGACCGACTTGGTTGCCCCATCCAGCGGTTGCGGTGGATCACCCTGCTCACCTACGCCCGCCCCTGATGGATCCGGTCGGAAGAGTCCCGGACATCCCTTCTCTACTTTGGGCCGAGGTAAGCCGGGCGGAGGGACTTGGTGTTGGGGCGGAGGTGTCGGGTATTCACGGCCTTGTGTGCCCGCGGGGGGGTAGCAATTCAGTCTCTACTACAGGCTATCAGCCCGCGGAGGAGTGTGACACCTCCGACCTGGAGTCGCTCTCCGATCCGGGAGACGACGTCATCATAGATGAACTTTTTGCAAAGAAGGGCTGGGACAAGATGCCTCTCTCCTCGTCCCGCAGAGTCAGGGATCCACCCATGTCTACAGGGGATAGTACACCCCGGGTGGAGGCACCAGTGCCTGAGGAGGGATCCTGTCCCCAGTCTGCCCTTCTACCTCCGGTGCCTCCTGAATCTGGCACCGGGGAAAAGAGACTGTTGCTGCGGGCGCCTATGCCTAGAATGGAGGTGATCAAGGCACTTTGTCACCCGGACGCCATCGTCCAACCGGGTGAGGGAGACCGGGCCACTATGCCTCCGCTGGTGAGACTACAGCGCCTCTTTGGCCAAAAGGTTGCTAACGAGTACAGGTGGGAGTACCCGTACTTACCTAAGGAGCTTCTATATGAAGTGGAAGTCAGCCGGAAACGCTGGTACAACGATTTTGTGTGGACGCACCTTCAGGTCCCACATGCCCGCAGGTACCTCGCGTGTTCCCCTAAAGCCTCTCAACGGTTCAAGGACTGCAAGTCAGAATGGATGCTGGGTCGGCACATCCACACAGACAAGGTGTTAATTCGGCGCAAAGAGTGGGAGGATGTCGAATACCATGTAGAGACAATGGACCAGCACTTGAAACCCCTTGTCTTGCCGCACCTAAAGTTCTATTTGTAGGAGAAAAAAAAAAAAAGATTCCGTTCTTGCTTTGCCTTGTTGCTGCTGAACTTTCTGGAGTTGTTTCCCGGGAACACCCAGTGACTGTGCCCGTGTTGATGGGTGTTTGTGCTCTCTGGAGGAATTGAAGGACTCTTGCCGTTGTTTGTTCTTCATTCTTCCATCCCACAAACTGATTATGGACTTTGGGGTAGTTAGAGCCGCAAGAAAAAAAAAGAGAAGATCTTCAACCAGTGCAGTTACCGCGGCACTGTCACCAGGTGGCAGTGTTGCGCACCGATATTCACTGTTCACTCACACACTTATAGAAGGAAAGGGTTTCTCTGCGGAGAGGCTCTTTCGTTCTTACACAAACATATGTGTCAGGATATGTGTGTTTAACGTTTCTTTTCCCCTCTGCAGGAGAACATCTCATCAAGACCACTGAGAATGGGGTGGGTCTTAGTCAGGATGGGTGGGAAGGAATGTTAATGTGAACATGTGTTTCAAATAATGTTGTTATGTGTTGCTTGTTTTCCTTACCTCCCCTTTCATGTCAGGTTCAGGCACAACTGTTTGGTTAGCTTTCAAAACTTTATTTTTTTCTTTTAATTGTTAGTCGGTTTCTGGATCAGGCTATGATGGCCCCTTTGGGCATGGGTTGCTCCAGACACTGGGGACCAGTGTCAAATAACCGGGGGGAGAGTTTAGCGGGTATATACTTTTAAAACTGGTCAAGACACCAGTGATGCATAGTTCTCTGCGGCCCAGCAGGTGGCGCTGTCACTTTGGGCCGGGTTGAACCACCGCTGCAGTGCCGTACCCTTTGTGACCTCTCGCAGCGGTTGTACGGCGGGGCGGGGAACCCGTCGTGCTTGCTGGGAGAGGGTATAAAGGGGGCGGACATCTTGGCCGCGAGTTTCGAGTCCCAGGCACCTTCAGCCTGAGGGCTGCTGTTCGCGGTCGGTGTCCAGGCGGCCTAGGCCTGGACACCTGGAGTTCGTGTTGCATCCCAGACACCTTCAGTCTGGGGTGAGGTACTCAGTTGGAGGCCTGGGGCCCAGTACCTTCCGCTGGGTCCCGCGAGGGAGGGATTGTCCTAGGGGGCCCCGGGAGTGGGGCACCCGAATCCAGAGGCGTAAGGGACCGGAGGAGGGACTCATCCGAAGACCTGGTGCAGCAGATTGCCAGTGCCGGGTGAACCTCTGGAGACCGCCCGGAGGGATATCTTTCCCGAACAAGGGCCAATTCATCAGGGAAGGTGATTCATGTTCTATGACCGGTGGCAGCGGTTCATCTAGTCAACTCAGGTTGGTGGCAGAGACCTGCTATTAGGTCGGTGGCAGCGATCAAAACTCACGGTCGGTGGCAGAGACCGTGCGCCAGGCCTATTTGCTAGCAAAGGAATAGGAGAGCTCAGTTGTGCCTGGGCCTACTCGTACAAACACCCCTGTCGGTCTGTTACTGAAGGTTCAACTGATTGTGTTCACCCTGAAAGCAGAGAAATAAAGGAGTGTTGGACTTTCGATTGCTGTGGGGCTCTATGTTATTGGCAGACACATCTCCACGGGACAGCTGGAGGCTTCGTATGCAGTGAACAGACCCGGAGGTAATTCAAGTAACTCTGCTCAACCCTCATACACATACGTGGGGAGAGCTTGGCGTAGTGTTCCTGCACTCTCCTCTCCCAGGTACCCCTAGACACAAGCCAATCAAACGAGAGAACCCGAGAGGGAGAGTAAGGCTCCGCTACAGAATATTTTTATAACATTTTGTAAATGTTTTAATAAGTGATAAGAACTTGTTTTAGCTAGCTGTGATATCATGTTGGAGCAAAACTTTCTTCTTCTTTTTTTTTAAGTTTAAAAAGAAAGGGGAGAGATGCATTATCTGTCCATTTTTATTGATGTATGTGACCTTGTTGGGGGAATTTCCCATACATTCCTGTTCAAGTGACACAACAGGATTTGTATGGCAAATCTCACAGACAGCAGGCAAGTTCGGCTTTTTAGCCCAGCCCAAGGATATCATAATCCTTCTTCATGCTGCCCAAAGTGGATTAAAGATTTTTGCCTTTTGATACACTTTAAGATCATGCTAGGAATGTGGCTTGTCAATGAGAATTCAGTCAGCAGCCTGTGCAAATATCAACATATTAAGGGTAGGCTTTAAAATCTCATTTAATTGCCAAAAGCAATGGAGATGTGTGTGCAATAGTTCAGATGTTGAGATATTGATGCTCTATGCGAGGGAACTTTATACATTGCTCAAAAAAATTAAATGAACACATTGAAAACACATAAGATCTTAATGGGGAAAAATATCATACTGGATATCTATACTGATATGGACTTGGTAATGTGTTAGGATGGAATAAAAGGATGCCACATCGTTTGATGGAAATGAAAATTATCAACCTACAGAGGACTGAATTCAAAGACACCCCGAAAATCAAAGTGAAAAAATAATGCAGCAGGTTAGTCTATTTTGCTGAAATTAAATTTTATGCATGCCTGTCAATGTGGGGGCATGCTCCTAATGAGACAACAGATGATGTCCTGGCGTATTTTCTCCCTGATCTGGACCAGGGAATCACTGAACTCCTGAACAGACTGAGGTGCAACCTGGCGGCATCAGATGGACCGAAACATAATGTCCCAGACGTGTTCTATTGGATTTAGGTCAGGTGAGCGCAGGGGCCATTCAATGGTATCAATTCCTTCATCCTCCAGGAACTGGCTGCATACTCTCGCCACATGAGGCCCGGCATTGTCTTGCACCAGTAAGAACCCAGGACCCACTACACCAGCGTAGGGTCTGACAATGGGTCCAAGGATTTCATCCCGATACCTCATGGCAGTCATGGTGCCATTGTCTAGCCTGTAGATGTCTGTGTGTCCCTCCATGGATATATATACCTCCCCAGACCATCACTGATCCACCACCAAACCGGTCATGATGAGCAATGTTACAGGCAGCCTAACGATGTCTACAGCTTCTCCAGACCCTTTCATGTCTGTCACATGTGCTCAGAATTACCCTGCTCTCATTTGTGAAAAGCACAGGGTGCCAGTGGCGGACCTGCCAGTTCTGGTTTTCAATAGCAAATGCCAGTCGAGCTCCACGGTGCTGGGCAGTGAGAAGAGGGTCCGCTAGATGAGATTGAGCCCTCAGGCCACGCTCATTAAGTCTATTTCTGATTGTTTGGTCAGAGACATTCACACCAGTGGCCTGCTGGAGGTCATATTGTAGGGCTTTAGCAATGCTCATCTGTTCCTCCTTGCACAAAAAAACAGATAACGGTCCTGCTGATGGGTTAACCACTTAAGCCCCGGACCATTTGGCTGGCCAAAGACCAGAGCACTTTTTGCATTTCGGCACTGCGTCGCTTTAACTGACAATTGCGTGGTCGTGCGACGTGGCTCCCAAACAAAATTGAAGTCCTTTTTTTCCCACAAATATAGCTTTCTTTTGGTGGTATTTGATCACCTCTGCGGTTTTTATTTTTTGCGCTATAAACAAAAATAGAGCGACAATTTTGAAAAAAAAGCAATATTTTGTACTTTTTGCTATAATAAATATCCCCAATTTTTTTTTAAAAAAAGGAAATTTTTTCTCAGTTTAGGCCGATATGTATTCTTCGACATATTTTTGGTAAAAAAAAGAATCGCAATAAGCGTGTATTGATTGGTTTGCGCAAAAGTTATAGCGTATACAAAATAGGGGATAGTTTTATGGCATTTTTATTATTAATTTTTTATTCACTAGTAATGGCGGTGATCTGCGATTTTTATCGTGACTGCGACTTTATGGCGGACACATCAGACACCTTTGACACATTTTTGGGACCATTGTCATTTTTACAGCGATTAGTGCTATAAAAATGCACTGATTACTGTGGAAATTACACTGACAGTGAAGGGGTTAACCACTAGGTGGCGTTGAAGGGGTTAAGTGTGTCCTAGGTAGGCATGTGCATTTCGTTTCGTTCTGAATCGAAATTCGGACGAATTTTCATTATTCGGACGTTCGGATGCATCCGAACTAAAGAATTACAATGCCAACGAATTCAACCGAATCCGAAATAACGTTTTGAATCGAAAAACCACGGACGAAATTCGAATCGAATTTGAAAAAAATTTGAATTGAATTCGAAAAAAATTCTAGTCGAATTGAATTTGAAAACAATTAGAATAGAATCGAAAATATTGGAAAGAATCAAATAGAAAAACAATAGAACAGAATAGAATAAAATACAATATATATATTATATTTTATTCTATTCTGTTCTATTTTTTTCCTAGTCTATTTTCTATTTCTATTCTAATCTTTTCTAATTGGAATTCGAAAAATCGGTCGCATTCAAAAATATTTCAACCAAATTCGAAAATATTTCTACCGGATTCGATAATATTTCATCCAAAACAAAAAAAGTGTAGCGTTAAAACTAAATATGAACTGCACTGAAAGTGCAGTAATCAACAATACATATTCAAATTATACAAACATCTTAAAGGACACAGTGAAGAAATGAAAATTATTCCAAAAAGTCCTCAGTGATGTGAGTACTAAATTGTAAAAGTCACAATGAAACTAAATTCTTTGGTGTAAACCAAATAAAATACTGGTGAAGTTGAATTGGTGAAAATCAAAGTCAAAATCAAAATCAAAATGGTGGTGCTCCTAAAGTAGACTTGACACAAAACAAGTGCTTTCAGAGTGACCGTCACCATACGATAGTAGAAAAGGCTTACCGAAAGGCGTGGACCCCAAAAAACTTACGTTCAAAGGGTCAACCAAGCATGGGTAAGCCACTATGGACAGCGAATCTCCAACTGATTTAAACAGGGACCTCGGACATCAATCCAATACAGAGGGTGCAGAAAATATCTCTGGCATCCAAATGGCAATGGAACTTGCAGAAAATGCCCAATAATGGCCAGGTGTTGAATTCAGGTAAGTTATAGAAAATGGTAATCAATAATAAAAATAATACTGCGCTAATGTGAACAAGTGAAAATATCGTGCTAATTGGCAGCTAGGCTGCGACAAATAAAATATGTGAAACCATATCCAGTAAAGTAGTAAATTAAAAAATGTCGCGCACAGGTAAGTGAAAAAAGTAGAATACTGGTGAAAATTACTCAAATTAGTGAAAAAATATAAATACAGTGATGTATATATATGTATACATAAACACCAAAACGTGTAAATAACGGGAAATCAACCCCTCCTCAAAATACTGAGACAGTGTTCAAAAAATGAGAATTGAAATATTCATAAGTATATCTAAACAGTGTACTAAACCAATCTGTGATATTAAAACACGCCAGTTATTGACAGCATATGAAGCTGATAAGGTAATATTAAATAAACATATACAGCTCGATGCTATTATTAATAGTAACTGCAGTAATGCTCTAAATATTAAAAGGTGGAGATAGAAAGAGTCTATTCCTTATTAGTTCAAAAGAGGTCCAATGTAACACACAGTTCCCATACGGCAAAAAGTTGCTTCAAATGAAAGGGCAAGGGGTTGTGAGGAAATGCTGGAAAAAGGTAGAACCCAGGGTAAATCCACAGAAGTCACAGGAGAATTACATCCACCACGGTGTGCAGGGAATCAAGATGGGTACCTTACCGCAAAAGTTGGACCTCCACTGTGGCAAGGTCAGAAGAGCCTGCAGATATCACCCTCTGCGGGGTATTAGTACTGGTCCTGGGGGTGTCACGGCTCCAGAGTCCTTACGTTCCCTCTACCTCTCGTTGCTTTGTCTCCTCCACTGGTGGCTGGTGTGCTCCAATTGTTTAAAAAGAACCAACAGACCTCCAATGTAGATACCAAAAAAGAAGAGGGAGGGACTCGGATAGTGTATTACCTCAAACTAGCTTTATTCCAATCGGCAAGGTAAAAACAGGAATGCAAAGTTCCTAAAAGTAGTTTAAAATTGCCGGCATAAAAATCCTAGCGTTCGCCCGTGCTTCCGGGGTCACGTGGTAATAGTGACGTCAGCGCGTAGCACCGCCCTGACTAGTTTTGTTTCAAAAAACGTTATCAAAGGGCACGGCTCCCTCTTCTTTTTTGGTATCTACATTGGAGGTCTGTTGGTTCTTTTTAAACAATTGGAGCACACCAGCCACCAGTGGAGGAGACAGAGCAACGAGAGGTAGAGGGAACGTAAGGACTCTGGAGCCATGACACCCCCAGGACCAGTACTAATACCCCGCAGAGGGTGATATCTGCAGGCTCTTCTGACCTTGCCACAGTGGAGGTCCAACTTTTGCGGTAAGGTACCCATCTTGATTCCCTACACACCGTGGTGGATGTAATTCTCCTGTGACTTCTGTGGATTTACCCTGGGTTCTACCTTTTTCCAGCATTTCCTCACAACCCCTTGCCCTTTCATTTGAAGCAACGTTTTGCCGTATGGGAACTGTGTGTTACATTGGACCTCTTTTGAACTAATAAGGAATAGACTCTTTCTATCTCCACCTTTTAATATTTAGAGCATTACTGCAGTTACTATTAATAATAGCATCGAGCTGTATATGTTTTATTTAATATTACCTTATCAGCTTCATATGCTGTCAATAACTGGCGTGTTTTAATATCACAGATTGGTTTAGTACACTGTTTAGATATACTTATGAATATTTCAATTCTCATTTTTTGAACACTGTCTCAGTATTTTGAGGAGGGGTTGATTTCCCGTTATTTACACGTTTTGGTGTTTATGTATACATATATATACATCACTGTATTTATATTTTTTCACTAATTTGAGTAATTTTCACCAGTATTCTACTTTTTTCACTTACCTGTGCGCGACATTTTTTAATTTACTAAGTTATAGAAAATGGAAGGAAAGAAAAAAGCACATAGCGTAATCCTGTATAAAAGGGTAATTTAATGTAGGTAGGAACACTTACATTTAAAAAGATGTAACAGCGCTTCATCAAATAGTTAGTGGCAACAGTAGGGTCTCCCGACGCGTTTCGCATCCAAATGCATCATCTGGGGTGAGCCCCAACTGCTGCCCTCCACAAATTTATAAACTATGTGACCCCTGTGTTTGGGAGGCCATCCCCTGGGCGTCCATGTGATTGTTAATTACTTCCTGGTTCACCCAAAATGGAGTCACAGTGTGTGTTCCAAGCCTCCATCTGGAACACACTACATATAATGAAATAATATGAACATAATGGGTGTACCAATATGGCCATCCGACTTGTGTCTCAAGCCTCTATGTGGTGTAGCTAAGTAGATATGACCTTTATTGATAACGTCCTATTTATATTTAATTGTTTCCTTAAAAAGGCAAATTAATAAATGGATGGTCTCCACTGTGATAGAGGATTAATATGAATAAATACTCGGATGCACTGTGTACATTACAACCGAGACAGGAAACAAACGGGTGTAATGCTCTTCCTGTTGCATACCACGCCTCGTTTTCAATAACACATGCGTTCCAAGCCTCTCTATGCTGAACGGAGATCATGTGATCGGAACTCCGTGACGTGCTCTAATACTATGAACAGCGTGTGGCGTGTCTAATATGCCGCGCCCGGATCTGGAGCTCAGGCGCGCACCAAGCCTCGCTATGGATTCAATGACGTCACGCGTCATATTGACAATAGAACAGACAAGGCCGTGCTGCTGACAGATTCTACGTAGGCGGCTATGAAAGGGAAAAGGACACTCCCAATCCACAAAGAAGTGTGGATTATAACACTTATTATATAAGGAATCAATCATAATTAAAACACCACACTGACTGGATAGCACTTGGTCCATATATCAAAAGGACAATATATAGATATGCCACAAACCAGCATTGCAAGCGTTACTTCACCTCAACAAAGGGAGAATATGTATATAATAAAATATTAATAATAATATTTATTATACCACCAGTGTTAATCTGGTGTAATAAAATCCCTAAAATAAATAAATGAATAAATTAAGAAGAGCCGTTTTTTGGGCTGCTATGAATTATTAAAAAATATGTATAAAATAAATTCTGCACCTCCAGCAGGAATAAATAAAATCACTGATAGGCTGTGCGGAAATGAGTAAATCTAATGGGAACAGAATGATTGCATGTGGTTATGATGAAAATCCCCTATGTTGATATAAATATAGGGCACACCCAAGGAATGTACTCCCAAATATTTCATGCAATAACATTACGTGTGAAAAAATGATACACAGATCTACAATGCAATCCCAGAAATGAGAAGCATGGGTTACATACATATTTAGATGGTAATGAACATCACATAGATATGATGTCATGGATATGCAGTAGTGTTTGTCTGTCAGCTTACCTTCCTTCCCATGTGTTCATCTTAGAGGCCAGAACCCTTTCACCTGGCTTCCTTTATAATCTCCTCCCAGCCTGACTATACCCCAGGCCCTATCACAGAACACTATATTAACCTGTGCACTGCAAGCCTGCTTTGCTGATCAACGTGTTTGTTAGGCATTGTGTGTTTGGGTTCCTGCCTGCCGTGTGCTACGTCTGTCTCTCTGTTACGTTATTGGCTTGTCCCCGACTATCCCTGTCTGCTCGTGACCCTTGACCTTCGGCTCGTTCTTTCGTTATCCTTGTCTGCTTGTGGCCCCTGACCTTCAGCTTGTTATTCGGTTCTCTCATATCTTGTGCTGCTGCTTCCCCTCTTTTCCCCTTATCCTACGGGGCGTGAGCTAGGAAACTCCAGGGGCCGTGACCTGGTCCCAGCCTGCAGCATAACATCCTCACCACTAGAGGCCCTGGAGAAGACCTGCTGGGTCTTAGACTCCGCGCCCTGGGGAATCTTGGCTCTAGCTTCCGTTAGGATCCCGGTTGTGCTCCTCTGGTCCCGCTTTCCACAACCACCCAGTTTCCTATCCGCAGCAGTCAGCCATAGGGTTCACTACCTTGCGGTGCACTCCTGTCCCCCTACGGTGTGCATCTGTCACCTGGCCACAGGTGACCTTGACAGTTTGATCAGCCATGAACCCGGCTGACATCCCGCTCCCCGCGGATGATCCATTGCAGGGCATAGTTCGCAGACTTGAAACCCAGGAATCAAATCAGACTCAGGTGATGCGATTCCTCCAGGATCTGGCTTCTCGATTCGAGCAGCTTCAGGCCTCCTTGGGAACCCCGAATCCGCAACCTCAAGTACAACCAGCGGTGGTACCTATCGCACCAGTCGCAGCCACACACTTACTAACACTGCCAGCTCCGTTCCGTTTCTCTGGGGACTCCAAGGCCTGCAGAGGGTTCCTTAGCCAATGCACGATTCATTTTGAGCTTCAGCCTCAAAACTTTCTGTCTGATAGGGCAAAGGTAGCCTATATCATTTCCCTCCTCTCCGGTGAAGCTTTAGCCTGGGCAGCCCCTCTGTGGGAACTGAATAATCCAGTGGTTTCTAGCCTGTCTGGCTTCTTGAAACTTTTTCGGAATATCTTTGAAGAACCGGCTCGTGTCTCTTCAGCGGCCAGCGCCCTTCTACGTCTCCGCCAAGAGTCTGCTTCAGTGGGACAGTACGCCCTTAATTTCCGCATACTGTCGGCTGAGTTGAGCTGGAACAATGAGGCCTTAGTCGCAACCTTTTTGCATGGCCTGTCTGATAGAGTGAAGGATGAATTAGCGGGAAGAACCATCCCCACTGATCTGGATGGAGTTATCTCCTTGTGTAACCAGATCGATATTCGCTTTCAGGAAAGGACCCTAGAAAAGCGGCGCCAGCACTCCTTGGTCCTTAGTCAGCCTGAGCTCCCCTCTCCTCGACCCGTGGAGCATCTCCTGCCAGCTGAGGAACCCATGCAGCTGGGCAGGACCAGGCTATCCCCAGAGGAACGTGCTAGGCGCAGAACTCTAGGCCTGTGTCTCTACTGTGGGGGCAAAGGTCATTTTCGTGACACTTGCTCTCTTTGTCCAGAAAAACGTTTGGGTCCACTTCATCTGGAAAGTGGAGTATTGGACCCAGAAATATCACCTTCCCCTTCTCGTCTTCTGCTTTCTGTGTTCCTTCATGTTGGTGCTTCTTCTCATTCGGTCTCAGCATATCTGGATTCCGGAGCCGCTGGTAATTTCATGGACTGGGAAATCGCGTCGTCCATGAGACTTACTCTTTTGCCCCTCACTACGCCATTGGTGGTCTTGGCGATTGATGGTACTGTTCTCCCAGGGGGACCTATCCGCTTCCAGACCCTCCCTGTTAAGATGTCGGTAGGGACACTCCACCAGGAGTGGATATCCTTCCTTATCTTACCCAAGGCCTCAACACCTATAATTTTGGGTCTCCCATGGTTACAGCTCCATTCTCCTCATGTGGACTGGACTACTGGACAGATCCTGGCTTGGGGTTCCTCCTGTTCCTCGGCAGTGCCTACCCAAGGTTGCCCCCTGTGAACCTGAGCCGGTCATTCATTCCAGGTCGCATAACCATTTACATTTCTCTGTCCCTAATCGCCCTTGGACGCACAGCCAGGCTAGCTTGTCTACAAGTCCTGCAGTCGCTACGTCTTGCGATGCGATTCAGGTAGTCGCTACACCTGACTCTATTCACTCGGCCTCTGTACTAGTTATGCCAGTCCAGCCCATGCCCAGTGAGCCGCCTACTTTTTCTTGTTCAGGACATTCTGCTTGTCTTTCAGCTATTCAGCTTGACTCCTGTGACATGTCACCCTCTAACCAACCTGACTTCAGGGTTCCACTGACATCTGCCCAGTTTGATGGTCCTGTGCTAGATGACCAGTTCATCTTTAAGGGTCTAGGGGACCCTCCTCAGATTTCTGTTGATCCTCTCATGCCCTTGCTTATTCATAGAGAGCCTTTGGTCCTCAATAGATCTTCTTGTCATCTCCCTACCTCGGTTCTGGTCTCTGAGGATAATCTAAAGTACGAGGTTAGACAAGTTCTGGATTCTCAGCTCTGCAGAGGTATTCTTCAGTACCTTGTGCATTGGAGAGGTTTTGGTCCTGAGGAGGCGTCTTGGATCGCTGCATCTGATGCCGTTGCACCTCATCTGTTGAGGAGGTTTCATCTGAGATTTCCCTTTAAGCCCGGGCCCAGGCGGGGGAGGGCCCATAAGAGGGAGGGTACTGTCATGGATATGCAGTAGTGTTTGTCTGTCAGCTTACCTTCCTTCCCATGTGTTCATCTTAGAGGCCAGAACCCTTTCACCTGGCTTCCTTTATAATCTCCTCCCAGCCTGACTCCACCCCAGGCCCTATCACAGAACACTATATTAACCTGTGCACTGCAAGCCTGCTTTGCTGATCAACGTGTTTGTTAGGCATTGTGTGTTTGGGTTCCTGCCTGCCGTGTGCTACGTCTGTCTCTCTGTTACGTTATTGGCTTGTCCCCGACTATCCCTGTCTGCTCGTGACCCTTGACCTTCGGCTCGTTCTTTCGTTATCCTTGTCTGCTTGTGGCCCCTGACCTTCAGCTTGTTATTCGGTTCTCTCATATCTTGTGCTGCTGCTTCCCCTCTTTTCCCCTTATCCTACAGGGCGTGAGCTAGGAAACTCCAGGGGCCGCGACCTGGTCCCAGCCTGCAGCATAACATCCTCACCACTAGAGGCCCTGGAGAAGACCTGCTGGGTCTTAGACTCCGCGCCCTGGGGAATCTTGGCTCTAGCTTCCGTTAGGATCCCGGTTGTGCTCCTCTGGTCCCGCTTTCCACAACCACCCAGTTTCCTATCCGCAGCAGTCAGCCATAGGGTTCACTACCTTGCGGTGCACTCCTGTCCCCCTACGGTGTGCATCTGTCACCTGGCCACAGGTGACCTTGACATATGATAAACAAATAAAATGACTAAAATAGCTAAAAAGGAGAAAACTCAGAAAAACCCACTATTGACTATGATTTGTTGATAAAAGAATTAATATCCCACTCAACGTTTAAACCAGAAAGCGTGTGTGACTGTAACTCATAAATCCAATAAGTCTCAAGTCGTGACACGCCTCTGGTTTTAGGAGCACCTCTCCAAGGGGGAACAAATTGATCTATAACTAAAAATTGTGTACCAGCAGGGTTTCTATTGTGATGTGCCCTGTAATGCCTTGGTACCGTATGGTTGGTATCACCACTGAGAATGAGAGCTACGTGCTCACCAACACGCACAGAAAAAGATCGTATTGTACGGCCTACATACTGCTTGCCGCAAGGACAAGTTATGAGGTATACCACATACTTCGTGGCACATGTGCAAAACCGCTTGATGGGCTAAGTGTTTCCCGTGATAGTTGAAGTAAATTCCAGGGTCTTGCTTTTCCCTGAAGAATTGAATTTGCACACAGAACATTTCTTGCAAGGATGGTAACCCACAAGTTGGTAAAAAAAGGAAGGTCGCACGGGGGGATTGATAATATTGGGTGCGATCTTGCTTTGAAGTGTTGGAACGCCTCTAAATACAACTTTAGCTTGTTCTGGTAAAACACTCTGTAGAACTCGATCGTTTCTCAACACTCCCCAATGTTTTGCTATGATGGCTTTGACTTGTTTATGCTGATTGGAAAAGGATGTAAGCATTGCCCACTTGAGGCTGGCATCTTGTTCCCTTTTCGGTTTGACCTCCAAGAGGGAACTTCTATTTATCTCCAGGGTCCGTTCAAGTTCCCATTCCACATCACTAAGGTTGTAGCCCTTCTCAATGAATCTATGTTTCAAAACATCAGCCTGTATTTTAAATGATTCCGTGGTAGTACAATTTCTACGGAGCCTTAAGAACTGGCTATGTGGGACTGAGTTTAACCAAGAACGGTGATGACAACTATCAATCGGAATAAATCCATTACGATCAGTTTTCTTAAAAAACGTTTGAAATTGAAAAATTTGGTCTATAATGCTGATCTCTAAGTCCAGAAATTGTATTTTATCTTTACTGGCTGTATATGTAAGAGAGATGCCCCTATCATTATCATTAAGATGGCCCATAAAGGTCTCCAGTGACGCCATATCGCCATATATTTATATCAACATAGGGGATTTTCATCATAACCACATGCAATCATTCTGTTCCCATTAGATTTACTCATTTCCGCACAGCCTATCAGTGATTTTATTTATTCCTGCTGGAGGTGAAGAATTTATTTTATACATATTTTTTAATAATTCATAGCAGCCCATAAGACGGATCTTCTTAATTTATTCATTTATTTATTTTAGGGATTTTATTACACCAGATTAACACTGGTGGTATAATAAATATTATTATTAATATTTTATTATATACATATTCTCCCTTTGTTGAGGTGAAGTGACGCTTGCAATGCTGGTTTGTGGCATATCTATATATTGTCCTTTTGATATATGGACCAAGTGCTATCCAGTCAGTGTGGTGTTTTAATTATGATTGATTCCTTATATAATAAGTGTTATAATCCACACTTCTTTGTGGATTGGGAGTGTCCTTTTCCCTTTCATAGCCGCCTACGTAGAATCTGTCAGCAGCACGGCCTTGTCTGTTCTATTGTCAATATGACGCGTGACGTCATTGAATCCATAGCGAGGCTTGGTGCGCGCCTGAGCTCCAGATTCGGGCGCGGCATATTAGCCACGCCACACGCTGTTCATAGTATTAGAGCACGTCACGGAGTTCCGATCACATGATCTCCGTTCAGCATAGAGAGGCTTGGAACGCATGTGTTATTGAAAACGAGGCGTGGTGTGCAAACAGGAAGAGCATTACACCCGTTTGTTTCCTGTCTCAGTTGTAATGTACACAGTGCATCCGAGTATTTATTCATATTAATCCTCTATCACAGTGGAGACCATCCATTTATTAATTTGCTTTTTTAACCACTTAAGCCCCGGACCATTTTGTAGCTAAAGGACCAGAGCTGTTTTCAGAATTTTGCACTGCGCTGCTTTAACTGGAAATTGTGCGGACATGCAATGTTGTACCGAAACGAAATTTGTGTCCTTTTCTTCCCACAAATAGAGCTTTCTTTTAATGGTATTTGATTGCCTCTGCGATTTTTATTTTTTGCGATATAAACGGAAAAAGACCGAAAATTTTGAAAAAAAATTATATTTTCTACTTTTTGTTATAAGAAAAATCGAATAAACTCAATTTTAGTCATACATTTAGGCCAAAATGTATTCAGCCACATGTCTTTAGTAAAAAAAAATGTCAATAAGCGTATATTTATTGGTTTGCGCAAAAGTTATAGCGTCTACAAACTAGGGTACATTTTCTGGAATTTACACAGCTTTTAATTTATGACTGCCTATCTCATTTCTTGAGGTGCTAAAATGGCAGGGCAGTACAAAACCCCCCAAATTACCCAATTTTGGAAAGTAGACACCCAAAGGAAATTGCTGAGAGGCATGTTGAGCCCATTGAATATTTTTTTTTTTTGTCGCAAGTGATTGAATAATGACTAAAAAAAAAAAAAAAAAAAATTACAAAAAGTTGTCACTAAATGATATATTGCTCACACATGCCATGGTTATATGTGGAATTGCACCCCAAAATACATTTTACTGCTGCTCCTGAGTACGGGGATACCACATGTGTGGGACTTTTTGGGAGCCTAGCCGCGTACGGGCCCCCGAAAACCAAGCACCGCCTTCAGGATTTCTAAGGGCGCAAATTTTTGATTTCACTCCTCACTACCTATCACAGTTTCGAAGGCCATAAAATGCCAAAATAGCACAAAACCCCCCAAATGACCCCATTTTAGAAAGTAGACACCCCAAGGAAATTGCTGAGAGCCCTGTTGAGCCCATTGAATATTTTTTTTTTTTGTCCCAAGTGATTGAATAATGACAAAAAAAAAAAAAATTACAAAAAGTTGTCACTAAATGATATATTGCTCACACATGCCATGGTTATATATGGAATTACACCCCAAAATACATTTTGCTGCTTCTCCTGAGTACGGGGATACCACATGTGTGGGACTTTTTGGGAGCCTAGCCGCGTACGGGACCCCGAAAACCAAGCACCGCCTTCAGGATTTCTAGGCACAAATTTTTGATTTCACTCCTCACTACCTATCACAGTTTCGAAGGCCATAAAATGCCAAAATAGCACAAAACCCCCCCAAATGACCTCATTTTGGAAAGTAGACACCCCAAGCTATTTGCTGAGATGCATGGTGAGTATTTTACAGCTCTCATTTGTTTTTGAAAATGAAGAAAAAAAAAAAATATTATTTATTTTTTTTTTTTTAATTTTCAAAACTTTGTGACAAAAAGCGAGATCTGCAAAATACTCACCATACCTCTCAGCAAATAGCTTGGGGTGTCTACTTTCCAAAATGGGGTCATTTGGGGGGGTTTTGTGCCATCTGGGCATTCCATGGCCTCCGAAACTGTGATAGGCAGTGAGAAGTGAAATCAAAAATTTACACCCTTAGAAAGCCTTAAGGCGGTGATTGGTTTTTGGGGTCCCGTACGCGGCTAGGCTCCCAAAAAGTCTCACACATGTGGTATTCCCGTACTCAGGAGAAGCAACAGAATGTATTTTGGGGTGTAATTCCACATATGCCCATGACATGTTTGAGCAATATATCATTTAGTGACAACTTTGTGCAAAAAATAATAAATAAATAAATAAATTGTCTATTTTCCGCAACTTGTGTCAACATATAAAATATTCCATGGACTCGACATGCCTCTCAGTATATAGCTTGGGGTGTCTACTTTTCAAAATGGGGTAATTTGGGGGGGTTTTGAACTGTTCTGGCATTTTATACACAACATTAGGAAGCTTACATCCACTCTTCTAACCACTTGAAGGCAAAGCCCTTTTTCACACTTTTTGTTTACATGAAAACATTTTTTTTTTTGCAAGAAAATTATGTTGAACCCCCAAACATTATATATATTTTTAAAGCAAAGGCCCTACAGATTAAAATGGTGGGTGTTGCAATTTTTTTTTTCTACACAGTATTTGCGCAGCGATTTTTCAAACGCATTTTTTGGGGAAAAAATACACCTTTTTTAAATTTTAATGCACTAAAACACACTATATTGCCCAAATGTTTGATGAAGTAAAAAAGATTATCTTAGGCCGAGTACATAGATACCAAACACGACAAGCTTTAAAATTTCGCACAAACGCGCATTGGCGACAAACTACATACATTTTTAAAAGCCTTTAAAAGCCTTTACAGGTTACGCCGTTAGATTTACAGAGGAGGTCTACTGCTAAAATTACTGCCCTCGATCTGACCTTCGCGGTGATACCTCACATGCATGGTGCAATTTCTGTTTACATATGACGCCAGACCGACGCTTGCGTTCGCCATTGGGCAAGAGCAGGGCAGGGTTTTTTGTTTTTTTTTTGTTATTATTAATTTTGCTTTTTTTTTATTTTTAAACTGTTGCTTCCATATTTATTTATTTTTTATCATTTTTATTGTTATCTCAGGGAATGTAAATGTAGCGGGGTGTTCCCCTTTAATCAGAGACAGGAAATTCCAGAGAGAGGGGAGTCAGGGGGAAGGAATATAAGGAGGGGGCGAGGCCTAGCTCGGTCTCTTTGGACACGGGGAGGCAGAGAGAGAGAGACACCTGTGCGGATCTGTGCTGTTCCAGGCCTGAAGCCTGGGGCCTGTGGAGCGAACCAAAGAGCCTTCCACCCCCTTTGCGAGCCTGGGTGGCATCCAGACTCATCTCTTCTGAAGTTATCTGGATCGGGGATCCGATCGCAGAAGCCGCTGTGGACGAGGACCGACACAGCCGGTGGAAGTTCCGGACTGAGGGAAGTGTTCCGGAGTGGTGAGCGAGCGAAAGCTCATCTTTAAACTGTTACTTTTATACTTTGTGCCTACTAGACTTCCGAGGCCTAACACCTCTGGTGAGGGAGAATTACCCCCCCCCCTATTGGATTACAAATACATGGTTTTAAATACTTCAAGTGCACCACCTTTACAGATCCTGTGCCGGTGAAGATTTGTGTTTCTTCTAAGACTGAGTTTCATGGTTAGGGATCAGGCCTGATCCGTTAGATAGTTATAAGTTAGTTATCACACCACAGGGTGTTTAGGTAACGGTCGCCCCACGTGGCGTTCCGTCCCCTTTTCCATTGCTGGTACACACGCACACAGTATTGTGATTTATAACTGCAGGGACCTGCTTATGTGTTGTGAACCAAATGTTACATGCATGTTATCCCCTTTTATCTTACCACTAGCAGTAAAGTCAGTTATTATTTACAACATTGTCTATGAGTCTGAGTTATCAATTCACACACCCACATTTAAAGCATAAGTGATTGTTTATGTGAAATTGCTGTGGGTTAGCTGTGCCAGAGCGGGTAGAGCAGATTGCCGGGGGGTTGAGGAAGCTGTACTCAGGGCCCAAAATCAAAACTTGCGGCTCTCTTAAGTTGAGGGTATCGCTACACGTGGGGACTCGTACATCCGGGATTACTGAGACAGCGGTGAAACCGCCAGAAGCTACCGGCATGGACCCGATAGAGGTGGGACAGTGGTACAAGAGATGGGGCGTAGACCCAGCCAGGACGGCAGTTATAGAACTCCCGGGGATATGGCAGACACAAGCAATGATACAACTCATAATGTCCCTATCACCGATTCACAAACCATGGGTGATAGACGTGAAAACTAATGGGGGACTTTCACATGTCTTACTGGAATGGCAGGCAGAAATTCCTGAACAGTTTAGAGGCAACAGCATACAAGATGAGGACGATCAGGTCTATCATTTGCTGCATGCGCTGCCGCGCACAAGAGACAGCCCTCAGACAAAAATAACACTGTCACCGCAGCCATCTTCCCCGTCATCCCCACAGAAGGACACAAAGAGTCCCAGGACAAGCCCAGGCACCCTTAGTGCAGAATTATGCGCTGTTCTGGGGGAGATTGTAGCTCAGTGCAAGAAAGAGCCCACAGATTACCCGATGTCGGGGTACAGGAAACTCCGGATGTTTTCAGGGAGGAAACCAGTACCCTTGGAAGAAGAGGGATTTGAGGAGTGGCTAGACAGCGCAACTCAGGCACTAGAGGAATGGGAAGTTCCGGACCGCAGAAAGAAACAGAGGGTTGTGGAAAGTTTGAAAGGGCCTGCTCTAGAGGCCGTACGCAACCTGAAGATGAGCAAGGCAGATTGTACTGCACAAGAGTGCCTCGATGTGTTACAGAATGTGTTTGGTGGGACAGAGAAAGTCACGGAGCTTGCTTATCAGCTGGAGCATTGCTACCAGAAGGAAGGTGAGAAACTATCAGACTATATGGGACGCCTGGACAAAATACTGCATAGGATGATCCTAAAGAAGGGGATCAGCCCAGGGAAAGTAGATGAGGCCCGTGCTCAACAGGTAGTGAGGGGAGCTCAACCCATGGATCCAATTGCATGGACACTGCGTGCCCGGCAGGATGGGAAGAATCTGGAGTACCCTGACCTCATCCGAATGATTAGAGAGGAAGAGGCTATATTGGAAGAAAAAAAAAAAGAACGCCTGATAGAGCCCGTCAAACAGCCGGTAGCTATAGTTACACCGGCCATGACTCCCGATAGGGGAGCGGAGGTGGACACTTTGAAGTTGCAGATGTCCCAGATGATGGAGATGATGACTGCTATAATGGCGAAAGGTCAAGGTGGAGCAGAGAAACCAAGCCCCAGAAAGGAGTTGTTCCCAGATACGTCAATACCGAGTCCCACTCGGGACCGAGAAGAGATGTTATGCTACAACTGCGGAGGCAGTGGCCACTTTGCCAGTAGGTGTTCCAGTCCTAAGAAGAAGAAAATGGATAATCGCCAGCCGGCGGGAAACGCCAGAGGGCCCCGGTGAGGGAGTCAACCGGGTGCCCATCTCTTTCAGTGAGCTCCAAACTGAATAGAAGGAAGAGAGAGAACAAAACTCCTCAGAAGGAATCTAGGGTCTCTCAACCAAGATACATACCAGAGAGAGGGGACAAGACCCCTCAGAAGAAATTTAGCACTCCCAAGAAGGAATGCCTACAACCAAGAGACAATAACATCCCTCAGCGGGTTTGTACTCCCATTAGGGTGGGGAAGGTCAATGCATACCGGGCTCAAGAGAGAATAAAGTCAAAAACAAACTGGATGAAGACAAGTCCTCAGAAGAAAGTGACCTCAACCCGGCCGTACCCAGAAGAATTGGTCGGCCCGTCCCCCACTGTATCTATCCAGGTAGAAGAAGTATATACGAAGGCCCTCCTGGACACTGGAGCTCAAGTGACTTTGTTGTACAGAGACTTCTACGATAGGCACTTAAGCCATTTGCCTATACAGAAGATAGAAGAGCTGGAGATATGGGGCCTGGGAACGCAGAGGTTCCCCTATGATGGTTATCTGCCCATAAAGCTGACATTCGACCCCTCTGTGGCTGGGAAGACAGAAGTGTTCGACACCCTGGCAGTTGTGTGTCCTAGACCACCCGGGGCCAGCAAGATGTCCCTCATCATAGGCACCAATACGGATCTAGTGAGAAGACTTCTGACGCCCCTGGTGAAGATGAGGAGCCATCAAGATCCAAACATCCATCCCATGCTGAAGACAGCCTACCAACGGTTAGGGTTGGAGCAGAAGACCCCAGGAGAGGGGATAGGGAAGGTGTGGAGACTGGGGAGAGAAGGAGTGGTGTTGCAGCCCGGACAGGTGGCTTGCCTCAAGGCCACTGTGAAGCTCACCTGGGAGCAGCCTGGCCCCTTTGTCATGCTGGAATCCGACCCAAGGGAAGATCACTCAGGCCTGGAAGTGATACCGGAAGTGATTCCAATCAAGGCCTTGAAGAAAGCCAGGGGAAGAGTCCTGGTGAGTGTAAGGAACTCTACAGGAAGGGCCATAGAGGTACCTGCCCGGATGTTGCTGGGACAGGTGAGTCCTGCTGTCCCAGTCAGCTGGTCAGAAGTGAAGCAAGCGGGTGAAGAAGAAGATGTTTGGGAAAAACTTTCCATTGAGAACCCGAACTTGCCTGGGGCCTGGAAGGAGAGAGCCAAGGCCCAGCTGACTAGATGGGAGAAGATTTTCTCAAAAGATGAATTCGATGTGGGGCGTGCGAGGAGTGCTACCCACCGCATCCGCCTGCAAGAAGACAAACCGTTCAGGGAGAGAGTCAGGCGGGTTCTGCTGGCAGATCTGGAGGATCTGAGAGAACAGCTTGCAGAACTGAAAAGGACTGGGGTGATTCGAGAGTCCAGAAGCCCTTATGCCTCTCCAATAGTGGTGGTCAGGAAGAAGAATGGGTCGCTGAGGCTCTGCATTGACTACAGAACTCTCAACAGGAGGACCACCCCTGATCAGTACACCACGCCAAGGATAGAGGACGCCTTACAGAGTTTGTCTGGAGCTAAGTGGTTCAGCGTGATGGACCTCAAGAGCGGGTACTATCAAATTCCCATGCACCCAGAGGATAAAGAAAAGACCGCTTTCATAACTCCTGTGGGGTTCTTTGAGTTTAATAGAATGCCTCAGGGCCTATCTGGGGCCCCAGCTACTTTTCAACGTCTCATGGAGAAGACTGTCGGAGATATGAACCTCATAGAAGTCCTTGTGTACCTGGACGATGTCATTGTCTTCGGGAGAACTTTGGAAGAACATGAGGCCCGATTGGAGAAAGTGTTGAGAAGGCTTAGTGAAGAGGGACTAAAGCTTTCCCCCGAGAAGTGTCGGTTCTACCAGTCTTCGGTGAACTATCTGGGACACATAGTGTCTGAAAAGGGGGTGGCCACTGATCCTAAAAAGTTGGAGGCAGTTACCTCCTGGCCAAGACCCACAACAGTCACTGAACTTAGATCTTTCCTGGGCTTCTGCTCCTACTATAGGAGGTTTGTGGATGGGTTTGCCCGTATTGCCAAGCCCCTAAATGAACTGCTCAAGACTGAAGGGGAAGAGGATGGTCAGGGACCCAGAAGACCCGGGGAGTCGGTTCAAGATCAGTGGACCCCCAGGTGTGAAGAGGCCTTCAGAACCCTGAAGAGGAGCCTCACCACAGCCCCAGTATTGGCCTATGCTGATCCCACCAGACCATACGAGTTACATGTTGATGCTAGTCATGAAGGCCTCGGTGGAGTGCTCTACCAAGAGTATGAAGAGCAACTGCGACCAGTGGCCTATGTGAGTCGGAGTCTGACCCCCTCGGAGAAGAACTACCCCACTCATAAGTTGGAGTTCTTGGCCCTCAAATGGGCAGTGGTGGACAAACTAAGAGACTACCTCTATGGGGCAGAGTTTACAGTAAAAACAGATAACAACCCTCTGACTTACCTATTCACCACTGCCAAGTTGGATGCCACAGGACACAGGTGGCTGGCTGCATTATCTGGGTTCAACTTCAGTCTTAAATACAGACCAGGGACTGGAAATAGGGATGCAGATGCCCTGTCCCGAAGATCTCATACCATGGCTGATGACTGGGAGGACTGGACTCAGGTAGCACCGGAGGGAGTGCGAGCCCTTTGTCAGGGGGCTGAATTTCAAGCCAGAGGGGGCTCCAGAGCCGAGGAGATAGGAGTTACCACAGTGGGAGTCCCAAAACACTACTGCGGGGTGACTCAACTTGAAGAGGAATGCTTACCGAAGCTGTCTAAGAAGGAACTGAGGTGCGACCAATTGGAAGACCCCATGGGGAGATTGGTCTTTGAAGCATTGGAAAACGAGAGTCCAGAGAAACTTCGACATCACCCCTCCAAGGAGGCTCGTCTGCTAAGGAGAGAGTTAGACAGGCTACAGGTCCATCAGGGAGTGGTCTACCGAAGGGGCCCCTCTGATGGCTCCGAGGATAAATGGCAGTTGTTTCTCCCAGAGAAGCACCGAGAGACTGTGCTGGTTGCCTTACATGACCAGCATGGTCACCTGGGAGCTGAAAGAACCTTCCAACTTGTCAGAAGCCGGTTCTATTGGCCCTGTATGAGGGCTGAAGTGGAGGAATATTGCCACTCCTGTGCACGATGCATCCAGAGGAAGACTCTACCCCATCAAGCTGCCCCAATGGGCCACCTACAGAGTCAAGGCCCAATGGATCTGGTATGCATTGACTTTCTCTGCCTCAAACCCGATTTGAGTGGATTGGGAAATGTTCTGGTGGTAACCGATCATTTCACCCGTTATGCACAGGCGTTCCCCACCAGAGACCAGAAGGCTTCCACTGTAGCTAAGGTGCTTCTAGAAAAATACTTTGTACACTATGGATTACCACAGAGAATCCACTCCGACCAAGGAAGGGACTTTGAGAGTCGCCTGATCCGGAACCTACTGGACTCCCTGGGAGTGGAAAAGACCAGGACTACCCCTTATCATCCACAAGGAGATGCTCAGCCTGAGAGGTTTAACCGGACTTTGCTAAACATGCTTGGGACTCTGGAGACAGAGAAGAAGCAGCATTGGAGTCAACACATATCCACTTTGGTGCATGCCTACAATTGCACCACCAGTGATGTGACGGGTTACTCTCCCTATCGCCTCATGTTTGGGAGAGAAGCAAGATTGCCAGTGGATCTGGCCTTTGGCATTTCTCTAGACTATACCTCTGCTACCTCCCACAAAGGATATGTAGACAGACTTAGGTATAATTTGAAAGCGGCCTATGAACAAGCCCAAGCGGCCTCAGACCAGAGAGGGGCCCGAAATAAAAGGAACTATGATTTGAAGGTTCGAGTGCAAGACCTGCAGCCTGGAGACCGTGTTCTGCTACGCAACCTAGGGATCCCAGGGAAACACAAACTTGCTGATAGGTGGAGGTCTGAGCCTTACGTTATTTGTAGGAAACTCCCTGGACTACCGGTGTACAAGTTAAAGCCAGAGGGGAGAGTGGGACCCTTGAAGACCTGGCACAGAAACCACTTACTCCCGCTTAAAGAAGCAGTCAGGATACCTCCAGTGAGGAACATACCGGAATCTGTTTCCATCTTGGATACTCCCAGACCCAACACTCGGTCTCAGACCTCTCGATCTGGAGGGGGACAGGTTTCTCAACCAAGTGAAGATGGGAGAGGAGAACTGGAGTGGCTATGGCCTTCCCCAACCCCGGAAAATCCCACCATAGACCTTCCACCCACTGAGGATATGCAGGATGGGACCCTGAACCCAGAAGCTACAGAGTTCATTCCATCCAGTGGCGTGCCTGAATGCTGGGAAGATATTCCGGGCCTGTACTCAGATGAAGAAGAGACAGAGGCCCCAGAACCAGTGACGATGTCAGAGAGTGTTCCTGAAACAAAGCCTGTGGCACCCAAGCCTGAAGTCCCAAGGGAGCAGAGAGCTCGCAGAGTCGTGAGACCTCCCATGAAGTTAACCTACCCTCAATTGGGAAAGAGCTCAGAGGACTCTGTTACCACCGCTAGAAGAAGTACCGAGTGCTCCAATCCTTCCACTGTTCATTTGGTGGAGGGCAACCCCAGCTCACCCTCTGGCACAGTTAGACAGGCCACTCATGCCAGTGTGACCTGTGGGACAGGGAATCCCACCTCTGAGTTTTGGTGGCAATTCCCTGTACCAACATCATACTCCGCACTCTCTAAAATGGTTCAGGAATTTTGTTGAAATGTTTATCTTTGGGGACCAAAGAGTTTTAGTGGGGGGAGTGTGTAGCGGGGTGTTCCCCTTTAATCAGAGACAGGAAATTCCAGAGAGAGGGGAGTCGGGGGGAAGGAATATAAGGAGGGGGCGAGGCCTAGCTCGGTCTCTTTGGACACGGGGAGGCAGAGAGAGAGAGACACCTGTGCGGATCTGTGCTGTTCCAGGCCTGAAGCCTGGGGCCTGTGGAGCGAACCAAAGAGCCTTCCACCCCCTTTGCGAGCCTGGGTGGCATCCAGACTCATCTCTTCTGAAGTTATCTGGATCGGGGATCCGATCGCAGAAGCCGCTGTGGACGAGGACCGACACAGCCGGTGGAAGTTCCGGACTGAGGGAAGTGTTCCGGAGTGGTGAGCGAGCGAAAGCTCATCTTTAAACTGTTACTTTTATACTTTGTGCCTACTAGACTTCCGAGGCCTAACACCTCTGGTGAGGGAGAATTACCCCCCCCCCCCCTATTGGATTACAAATACATGGTTTTAAATACTTCAAGTGCACCACCTTTACAGATCCTGTGCCGGTGAAGATTTGTGTTTCTTCTAAGACTGAGTTTCATGGTTAGGGATCAGGCCTGATCCGTTAGATAGTTATAAGTTAGTTATCACACCACAGGGTGTTTAGGTAACGGTCTCCCCACGTGGCGTTCCGTCCCCTTTTCCATTGCTGGTACACACGCACACAGTATTGTGATTTATAACTGCAGGGACCTGCTTATGTGTTGTGAACCAAATGTTACATGCATGTTATCCCCTTTTATCTTACCACTAGCAGTAAAGTCAGTTATTATTTACAACATTGTCTATGAGTCTGAGTTATCAATTCACACACCCACATTTAAAGCATAAGTGATTGTTTATGTGAAATTGCTGTGGGTTAGCTGTGCCAGAGCGGGTAGAGCAGATTGCCGGGGGGTTGAGGAAGCTGTACTCAGGGCCCAAAATCAAAACTTGCAGCTCTCTTAAGTTGAGGGTATCGCTACATAAATATCCCCTATGATAGCAATAGGTAATGACAGGTACTCTTTTTTGAAAAAACTGGGGTCTATTGGACCCTAGATCTTTCCTCTGCCCTCAAAGCATCTGACCACACCAAGATCGGTGTGATAAAATGCTTTCCCAATTTCCCAATGGCGCTTTTTATATCCGGGGGGGGGGGACATTCCCTCCCACTGCTTGTAAAAGCAGTCCAGAGGCTAATTAGCCACAAGGATTGCTTTTACATGAAAGCCGGCCGCTGGCTGAAAAGAATGATACCAAGATGATACCTAAACCCACAGGCATCATTCTGGTATAAACATTCAAAGTCCAGCAACATACCAGTACGTTGCTGGTCCTTGTTGGACATGTATTGTAATCTTTTTTTTCATGCAGCCTGTTGGCTGAACGAAAAAAAAAGATTGATCGGTGGGTATGCCCACCATTAGAATACCGCCCTTCATCCACCCACTTCTAATTATGTGCATACATGCACCATTTATATATGCCGAAGCATGGGGGCATCTTCCCGCAAAAGTTATGCCGCGTACACATGGTCAGACTTTTCCACGGGCAAGCCTCCGTCGGAATTTCGACCGTATGTACGCGGCATTAGGAGCAAAATCGCTCCTCCGCCCCTGCTGCCCCAATGCTTCGGCATATATGTTTTTTTTTTTTTTTAACTGTGGTGGTGAAATCACCTCCTACAGCACTGGAGTCGCAGGGATCAGGCCTGTCTCTGCGAACGCTGCAGTTATGTGTGTTGTGTTTTGCAAGTGACAGTGATCGATCGATACTGCACTTGGGTGGCCTGGGCTGGACGGAGGGGCAAAACGCAGGTGCTAGCAGGTATCTGGGCTGATCCCGCTAACACTGCGTTTTTGGGAACCCTAAACTGCTGGGGACGCTAGTATAGATCTGATCAGATCAGATATTGATCTGTTCAGATACTATACCACTAAGGGGGGTGTATGCTTAACGCGTGGGTGTTAGCGCTACTGGCACTAACCTGACGCTGCCTGGGGTGTGACGCAGGCCCTCTCTGACGCTAAAACCTAATTGATATCACCCGCCCTGACACTATAAAAAGCAAACTAACTAACCAGCGTCACCCGTAACACTTATATGGTGATTACTGGTGAAAGGTTTAACTAGGGGCAATTAGGGGGTTAAAACCTTTATTAGGTAATATATGGGGGTACCTGACGCTATATAAAACCTGACGGCGAACCTAAAAAAAAAATTACTGGCTACCTATCGGCATCACCGATACAAAGAGAACGATCATAAAAACGATCGCTTAGCGACAGTGGTGATAGGGGGTGAAAGGGTTACCTGGGGGGCGATCAGGGGGTTAAACCTTTATTAGATAATATATGGGGGTACCTGACGCTATAAAAACCTGCGGCGAACCTAAAAAAAATTACTGGCTACCGATCTGCATCACCGACGCTAAGACAGCGATCAGAAAAATGATCGCTTAGCGACAGTGGTGATAGGGGGTGAAAGGGTTACCTGGGGGGCGATCAAGGGGGTTAAACCTTTATTAGGTAATATATCGGGGTACCTGACGCTATAAAAACCTGCGGCGAACCTAAAAAAAATTACTGGCTACCGATCTGCATCACCGACGCTAAGACAGCGATCAGAAAAATTATCGCTTAGTGACAGTGGTGATAGGGGGGTGAAAGGGTTACCTGGGGGGTGATCAAGGGGGTTAAACCTTTATTAGGTAATATAGGGGGGTACCCGACGCTATAAAAACCTGCGGCGAACCTAAAAAAAATTACTGGCTACCGATCAGCATCACCGACGCTAAGACATCGATCAGAAAAATTATCGCTTAGTGACAGTGGTGATAGGGGGTGAAAGGGTTACCTGTGGGGCGATCAAGGGGGTTAAACCTTTATTAGGTAATATATGGGGGTACCCGACGCTATAAAAACCTGCGGCGAACCTAAAAAAAATTACTGGCTACCGATCAGCATCACCGACGCTAAGACATCGATCAGAAAAATGATCGCTTAGCGACGGCGGTGCTAGGGGGTGAAAGGGTTATCTGGGGGGTGATCAGGGGGTTAAACCTTTATTAGGGGGGGTTAGGGGGCTACACTGGACCTAAAACTAAATGTAGTGACACTTTTACAGTCACAAATGTCACTGATTGCAGTGATCACTAAATAAATGGTCACTGCAATCAGTGACACTGTGACTGGGGGCTGGGGGGTGATCTGGGGGTGATCTGGGGTGTCTGGGGGGGCCTGGGGGGGCGATTTATGTGGCTATGTGTCCTGGTGTCAGTGTGCTGTTTTGTGCACTAACCTGCATCTTCTCCTGTACGGCGCTCGGTATATGTGAGCGCCGCAGGAGAGATGACATCACTTCCTCCTGCCTGTGTAAACAGTACACAGGCAGGGGAAGCTCTCTCATTCGCCGGGAGCGATCGAGAGGGGGGGGCCGGAATCGAACGGCCGTCCCCTCATGCCGGATCGCTCCCGAAGGTAAAACGACCACCCACTGTAAAGAAGGGGGGTCCGATCGGACCCCCCAACTATACAAAGGCAATCACGTATATGTACGTGATTCTGCCTGTCGGTGCCATT
Source organism: Rana muscosa (assembly GCA_029206835.1). Taxonomy (NCBI): domain Eukaryota; kingdom Metazoa; phylum Chordata; class Amphibia; order Anura; family Ranidae; genus Rana; species Rana muscosa. Next base: position 92,313,601 of record CM055118.1, on the reverse strand, counting down.
CTACCGATGTATATTTACAGTGGGCGGTCGTTAAGTGGTTAAGGAAACAATTAAATATAAATAGGACGTTATCAATAAAGGTCATATCTACTTAGCTACACCACATAGAGGCTTGAGACACAAGTCGGACGGCCATATTGGTACACCCATTATGTTCATATTATTTCATTATATGTAGTGTGTTCCAGATGGAGGCTTGGAACACACACTGTGACTCCATTTTGGGTGAACCAGGAAGTAATTAACAATCACATGGACGCCCAGGGGATGGCCTCCCAAACACAGGGGTCACATTGTTTATAAATTTGTGGAGGGCAGCAGTTGGGGCTCACCCCAGATGATGCATTTGGATGCGAAACGCATCGGAAGACCCTACTGTTGCCACTAACTATTTGATGAAGCGCTGTTACATCTTTTTAAATGTAAGTGTTCCTACCTACATTAAATTACCCTTTTATACAGGATTACGCTATGTGCTTTTTTCTTTCCTTCCATTTTCTATAACTTACCTGAATTCAACACCTGGCCATTATTGGGCATTTTCTGCAAGTTCCATTGCCATTTGGATGCCAGAGATATTTTCTGCACCCTCTGTATTGGATTGATGTCCGAGGTCCCTGTTTAAATCAGTTGGAGATTCGCTGTCCATAGTGGCTTACCCATGCTTGGTTGACCATTTGAACGTAAGTTTTTTGGGGTCCACGCCTTTCGGTAAGCCTTTTCTACTATCGTATGGTGACGGTCACTCTGGAAGCACTTGTTTTGTGTCAAGTCTACTTTAGGAGCACCACCATTTTGATTTTGATTTTGACTTTGATTTTCACCAATTCAACTTCACCAGTATTTTATTTGGTTTACACCAAAGAATTTAGTTTCATTGTGACTTTTACAATTTAGTACTCACATCACTGAGGACTTTTTGGAATAATTTTCATTTCTTCACTGTGTCCTTTAAGATGTTTGTATAATTTGAATATGTATCGTTGATTACTGCACTTTCAGTGCAGTTCATATTTAGTTTTAGCGCTACACTTTTTTTGTTTTGTTTGTTTTTCACCATTTTTCAATTGGTTGTGTGAGCGGCTTCACCATAAGGCAGCGCAGAATTTTTTGTATCCATTTCCGATAATATTTCATCCGCATTCGTTAATATTTCAACCAAATTCGATAATATTTCAACCGGATTCGAAATTATTCCAACCAAATAGAAAAGACCACGTTCCAACATTCAAATTTTGTATAGAATGAATTCAAATTCCAATGACTATTACCCAATATGCATTGTGGATAGGAAGGTTTTAAAAAAATTCAGGTTAAGGGCTAATGTGATGTGAATTGGTATATACATTTTCTTCCAGATGTTTTCATCCACACAAATGCACACACAGCAAGGTGAGTGCTGGAAACCTACTGTATGTACACAAACATAAATGGCATTGATATGTGCCCTTCATATTTCATTTGGCCTGTGTTTTTTGCATCACAACTTCCTACCATAAAGACGAAGGGAACTTTCCTGTGACAAATGTCAAGCTGTTTGTCTTTTGACATACATTATCACCTTTCCTGTCTTGTATTTTGGTTTTGCTGCTCTTTTTTTAAAGAGGAATATGGGCAAAGGTATTTTTGTCAGGAGAGCACTTACTCCTGTCAGCTTACGTCACCGAGCTGCTCCAGGCTCTGGAAGGATCCCAACCATATTGTCAGGATTCACCTAGTTGCATGATTGACAGCTAGCTCTGGCTGTCAACAAGAGGCTGAAGCTAGCTTCGCCTGCCCCTTCTCCAGCCTGACTCTCCAGTGAATGCTGGAGGGGCAGAGCAGAGAGTGGTGCCTGACAGTCAGCACTCTCTGCTCCGGGAGGACTGAGAACTAACTTATCAGCAGTCATGTGTTTTGCTCAGTTTTTGGTCTTTGGGGGACAGCTGCAGCATCATACTGATGAATGTGTATTGTTTTTTTGGAACTTCAAACTTACCTTTTAATAACAGTTCCAGGCAACAAGTGAAATGAATGAGTAAGCTAATGCTAGCAAGGAAACAATGAATCTCTGTTTAAGGTAGAAATCCCTCTCAATTCACCTTAATCTGATTCTATGCAATCCATTACAGCCAGATTCCAGAGCGTTCTTCAAATGTGACCTGAGTAATTTGCATCTTGAGTTTGTGCTATCTTACTGCCCCTCTTTGCTGGATCATATTCATGTTTTAGCATTTGTAATTTCCATGGAATATTAAAGTCCAACACCAGATTGGGGGCTGCAGGAAATCTAGGAGGAGCCAATCTCCTCAACAAGACTTCCATCTGCGTTATTACAAATATTGATTCATTATCATTAAAGTCTAGTAGATTCTTCACAACTCCTAATTTAAAAATTCTTAGTAAGTGTAGCGGCCCCACCCCCCGTCCCCCTTGTAAATAAAACGGCTGGCTTGTCTAGGGGTACGCGGGAGGAGGGTGAGGTTCACTACGGCCCATGTCCTCTAGTATGTAGAGGTGAAAGCCAACACTTATGTTACCTTTGGGTCTCATGACCCATACTCATGAGCAACCTTCTGGCCAAACAAGCATTGAAGCCTGGCCAAGGGAGGCATAGTACCTTTGTCCCCCACACCGGGTAAGACAATACGATCCGGATGGCGAGGGACCTTGATCACTTCCAAATTGGGCATAGGCGCCTGCAGCGACAGTCTCTGACCCCCGGTGTTAGATGCAGGTGGCACCGGGAATCGAAGCGCAGACTGGGGACGGGACCTCTCCTCAGGCGCTGGTGCCTCCACCCGGGGTGCACTATCCCCTGCGGACATAGGTGAGTCCCTTTTTGCACGGGACGAGGACAGAGGTATCTTGTCTCAGCCCTTCTGACAGAAAATCTTGTCGATCTCTGCATCATCTCCAATGTCGGAGAGTGACTCCAGGTTGGAAGTGTTATACATTTCGGCAGGCAGGTAACCCCTTGTAGACTCGGAGTCACCCCCCTCAGCAGGCTCCACCAACTGCGGACTCCCGACACCTCCAACCACACCAACAGTCCCAACCCCTGGCTCACCTGGGCCTGTAGTAGTATTGCGATGTCCAGGGCTCTTCCCTCCGGATCCATCCAGGCCAGGCAAGCAGCGGGGCAAAGCTCCTCCACGGCCACAGGAAGCTTTGACCAGGCCGACCTTCCGTTTCGACGGTGGGAGCAAGGGCCCTGTGGTGACCGAAGCAGCATCCTCGGATTTCTCTTCTTTGGTGGAGACCTCCTCCAGGGTCCCAGCAGTGCGCGTGGGAACGGCTGTCCAAGCAGTGATTCCTCCTCCTTGAGTAGTGGCGCCTGTGTGGTCGAGGTAGATAGCTCTTGGCTTTTCAAAGGACGGTTCCACCTCAAATGAAAACTCTCTGCAGGCTTCGCAGCGCCGAACAGCCGGGACAAATCATACCCAGGGCCTCAACGTCTCTGCAGGAATACAGGGCGAATCTTCCCCGGGGCTTGAGCCGGATCCCCGTATCTGTAACCAGAGCATTAGTCAAAGCCATCCTCGTGGTGGTTGAAACTGGAAACCACAAGGCATTTTCAAACATGGTCACGGCTTGTTGCTCCATCGTGCACTGCGTAGTTCGCGCCACAGTCCCCTTGTGATCCTCCTCACATGGCTGGACTCCTCCCCTTTGACGCTTTAGCTTGCAGGCTTTCTCCAAGTTACGCCCACGAACTGTGCAAGGAGGTTGTGCCTCGTGGCGATTTGGCCAATATGGCCGACCTACTCGGAACTCCATTAGGCAGACACGCTCAAACTCTGTTAGCTTCGGCTCCATAACACAATCCCGGCACCGAGACCCCACGTGTAGCGGCCCCACCCCCCGTCCCCCTTGTAAATAAAACGGCTGGCTTGTCTAGGGGTATGCGGGAGGAGGGTGAGGTTCACTACGGCCCATGTCCTCTAGTATGTAGGAGGTGAAAGCCAACACTTATGTTACCTTCGGGTCTGTGTTCTAGAGGGAGCCTCTGGCCCTCCTGCAGAGCGAAAGTTTGAATGTCAGTAATGGAGCCCCACACCATAAAAAGTCCAACACTCCTTTATTCTTCTTTCACATGAACAGCATCAGTTGAACTTTTAAAACAAACAGACAGGGTGTGGATACGAGTAGGCCCAGGCACAGTCAACACTCCTATTCCTTTTCTTGCGAATAGGCTTGGCACACGGTATCTGCCACCGACCGTGAGATTGGTCGCTGCCACCGACCGGGTGAACTGTTGAGGCCCCTGCCATAGGCCTAATAGCAGGTCTCTGCCACCAACCTGATTTGACTAGATGAACCGCTGCCACCGGTCATAGAACATGAATCACCTTCCCTGGTGAATTGGCCCTTGTTCGGGAAAGATATCCATCCGGACGGTCTCCAGAGGTTCACCCGGCACAGGCAATATGCTGCACCAGATCTTCGGTTGAATCCCTCCTCTGGTCCCTTACGCCTCTGGATTCGGGTGCCCAACACCTGGGGCACCCTAGGACAATCCCTCCCTTGCGGGACCCAGTGGAAGGTACTGGGCCCCAGGCCTCTGGTTGAGTACCTCACCCCAGACTGAAGTGTCTGGGATGGAACACGAACTCCACGTGTACAGGCCAAGGGCGCCTGGACACTGATTACGGACAGCAGCTCTCAGGCTGAAGGTGCCTGGGACTCCGACCTCGTGGTGAAGATGTCTGCCCCCTTTATACCCTCTCCCAGCAAGCACAGCGGGTTCCCCGCCCCACAGTACAGCTGCTGCGAGAGGTCACAAAGGGTACGGCACTGCAGTAGTGGTTCAACCCCAGCTCAGAATGACAACACCACCTACTGAGCCGCAAGGAACTCAACACCACTGATGTCCTCACACGAATAAAACATAGCCCTGCTCTACCAATAATGCATCTGGGTCATACTACCACCCAGATGCTGCCCTTAAATAGTACATACCCGCTACATAAGTACACATTGTTATGTCCCATTCTATCCAAAGCCACTTTGTTACAAATCCAAACTTTAAATACTGGTATGGGGCTAAATAAGTCAACACAGGCAATGGCAAGTAAGTAAAATTACACTCCAGGCCCATGAGGCACATGCAATCATTGTATCCTAGCCTGCATCTCTCAGCACATCTGGTTAGGCAAGAGGCATGGTGGAGACCAGCATATTTTTAAACGGGGGGGGTTCCTAAGTTGTGAAGGAATGTATTTTAATGATATTCAATATTTGTACTCGTGCACCCCACTACCCTTCTCCGTCAGATCGAAGACCTTGGCGACCCCTGTAATGGTCCCTTTAAGGCAGTGGTCATCAACCCTGTCCTCAGGGCCCACTAACAGGCCAGGTTTGCAAGATAACTGAAATACATCACAGGTTATTTCATGTTCTGCTCAGTGATTGCAGTATTCTAGTCTGCATCTCCCCAAGCTAATACATAAAATCTGGCCTGTAAGTGGGCCCACTGGTTTAAGGTATCAATTCACTGGCAGTAACAATGGATCATAGATGGCAGTGCTTTAACCAGTAATGCCTTGTACACACAATCGGATTTCCGATGGAATAAAATCCGATGAACTTGTTTCATCGGAAATTCCGATCGTGTTTGGGCCCCATCTGACTTTTTTCCACCGGAGTAAAAAAATAGAACATGTTTTAAATTTTTCCGATGGAAAAAAATCCGATGGGAAATTCCGATCGTCTGTGTAGAATTCCACGCATGCTCAGAATCAAGTTGACGCATGCTCGGAAGCATTGAACTTAATTTTTCTCGGCTCGTCGTAGTGTTTTACGTCACCGCGTTTTGGACGGTCGGAATTTAGTCTGTCAGTGTGTATGCAAGACTGATGGAAGTCAGCTTCATCGGAATTCCGACGGAAAATTCCATCGGATTTTATTCCATCGGAAATCCGAATGTGTGTACAAGGCATAAGACCGCAACCATAAGAAAAGTAAAGTTGCCTGGGCAATATACTCAAGAACTTTTGCTGCCTACATTTATGCAGCTATAAGTTTTGGCGAGAGCGGAGGGCTGGTGGTGGTAGCTACATGGTGGATACTCCTGAAATGGTTTTGCTGGTCCACATAATAGTGGTGGAAATTTGTTGCACTTTACTTCATATGAACTGGTAGATTCTTATTTATATTTGTATATTTATTATTTTATATATAGATCTGTGGACTGTATTTAAATTGGACTATTTGTGGATGAATTACACTTTTTCATATACGGTATGTTTACACATTCATGAGATGAATTGCACTTAATTCTGATTTATTGCACTTAGTAGATATCAATGTTATGGTTATATTACCATAGGCATTGCGCCTTAAATTTATCTAAAGAAGAAAGTAATAAATGTGTGGTTTGAGATGCTTATATCATTTTAGACATTGTGGTTTTATGTCCCTTCATATTTAAATGTTAGTGATATATTGTAATGAATGAAGAAATGTGAATGCTGTTTGTTGCGGCACCATGACTTTTTGAAGGTACTTTTAAAGTCCAACTTCTGTCTCTAATTTATTTATTCTATTATTTTAAAACCCTCCTCTGCAGGGAATTTAAGGACACAGCTCCACAGGGGGACAATGCTGTTGTGAATTTACTGCAGATGAAATAGTGTCACCCTGTGGGAAGTGGGCCCATGGACTGGCAGGATCACCAGGCATTTATTTTAAGAATGAAAACAAAGTGAAGGCACTATGATTTATTGTTAATAATTGATAACAGGCAGAAATTTACATTTTGGGTATACATTAAATGTCACTGGTGGCTGCAATAAAGCAGCGTTGCTAAATTCAGCAAAAACACTTTGATACATCAGACATTCTTTATGTCAAAGACAGCAGCCAGTCTACAGTGGGTGTGCCTGGGAATACTTCACAGGTAAAAAGGGTTCCTGGGTCACCAACAAAGATTGAGGGTGGGTTGGTGCAACATTGCCATACCTGTAAAAAAACTGCAGATAGGCTGTGTTACTAATCACAGTGTACATTGAAAGGCAGCCTATAGTTATTTTAAAGTATGAGATTTGAATGTGACCAGCTTCTTGTAAATAGGCTTATTATTTTATAGTTATATCTATGCAAAAACTTGTTTTTATAGGTAAATTACTGTATCTCCCAAAAGTGAGTACACCCCTCATATTTTTGTAAATTTTTTATTAAATCTTTTCATGTGACAACACTGAAGAAATTACACTTTTCTACAATGTAAAGTAGTGAGTGTACAGCTTGTATAACAGTGTACATTTGCTGTCCCCTCAAAACAACTCAACACACAGCTATTAATGTCTAAACCACTGGCAACAAAAGTGAGTACACCCCTAAGTGAAAATGTCCAAATTGGGCCCAAAGTGTAATTTCTTCGGTGTTGTCACATGAAAAGATATAATAAAATATTTACAAAAATGTGAGGAGTGTACTCACTTTTGTGAGATACTGTGTATGTAGAAGAGGTCAGCTATATTTGCTGCTTCGTGGGCTTGATTTACTAAATGCATATATGCTGTTCATTTATAAGGGAGATTGCAAGGGGATTTGCCCTAACACTAAAGCCCTGTACACACGATCGGTTTTACCGATGAAAACAGTCTGATGGACTTTTTTCATCGGACAAACGGATCGTGTATGGGACCCATCGGTCTTTTTTCCATCGGTTTTAAAAAATAGAACATGTTTTAAATTTTTCCGATGGATCAAAAATCGATAGCAAATTCCGATCGTCTATGGGCAAGTCCATCGGATAAAAAACCTACGCATGCTCAGAATCAAGTCGACGCATGCTCAGAAGCATTGAACTTCATTTTTCTCGGCTCATCGGAGTGTTTTACGTCACCGCGTTTGGAACGGTCGGTTTTTTGACTGATGGTGTGTAGGCAAGACTGATGGAAGTCAGCTTCATTGGATTTCCGATAGACAAAACCATTGGATCAGAATCCATAGGATATCCGATTGTGTGTACGAGGCTCTAGAGAATGCGGTAAAGCTCTGGCTGACTTCTATCATCCAGTCATGTACACACAAAAATGCTATATTTTTTTTTTTTTTCACAAGGATTTTTCAAAAAGTCGCTGCTGAACCGGCCAGAGTCAAACCGTCTATGGCTGGATTAAAGTGTTTGCAAACGCTTACATATACCCATTAAAGTAACTAGTCTCAGGTGATGAACAGAGATGAAACAAATTCTCCTACATATGTTGTACCTGTCTGTCTACAGCCATCTTTCCCCTACATCTATTCAAAGTGCTGAATTTTAAAGCTTGTCTGTAAGTTAAAAAAAAGGGGGTGGAGAACTGAAGTTTCACTCTGCAGAGCTCAGTGAAGAGAGCTCTGACAGCTGATTGGAGGGGAGAGACACACCCCCTCCACAAAGCTCACAGCAACAGAGCTGAGGCTGTCAATCAGCTGGAGGTCCCTCCCCTGTCACCTTTTTTCACTTGATGTCAGGAAAACTTTTCAGAAGTGATTCATGTTGCTGGCAGAGGAGTGAAGCAGCAGACAGAAATTACATTTAAAGCTTTTAACCACTTCAGCCTCGGAAGGATTTACCCCCTTAATGACCAGGTCATTTTTTGCGATACAGCACTGCGTCGCTTTAACTGACAATTGTCATGCGACATCGTACCCAAACAAAACGCACGTCCTTTTTTTTCCCACAAATATAGCATTTTTTTGTGGTATTTAACCACCTCTGCGATTTAAATTTTTTGCGCTATAAACAGAAAAAGACAATTTTGAAAAAAAAACAAATATTTTTTGCTTTCCGCTATAATACATATCACCAAAAATAATATTAAAAAACAAATGTATTCATAATTTTAGGCCAATATGTATTCTGCTACATATTTTTACCGTGATTTTGCCGCGATTCGCGGCCGCGATTTTGACAAGACAGTCATACGACTGTGGATCCGACTTTACCCCATGACTTGAAGTACGACTTCAATGAGCAGGGACGCGACTTTGATCCCCCAATAATTAGGGGGAACTCCACGCCAATATTTTTTGAAAAAAAAAAACGGCATGGGTTCCCCCTTCATTGGCATACCAAGGGGGACCCCCATGCCGAAAAAACGGCGTGTGGTCCCCCCCAAAATCCATACCAGACCCTTATCCAAGCACCAGCCCGGCCGGTCAGGAAAGGGGGTGGGGACGAGTGAGCGCCCCCCCTTCCTGAGCCGTACCAGGCCACATTCCCTTAACATGGGGGGGTGCTTTGGGGCAGGGGGGCCCTGCGCCCCCCCACCCCAAAGCACCTTGCCCCCATGTTGATGAGGACAAGGGCCCCTTCCCGACAATCCTGGCCGTTGGTTGTCGGGGTCTGCGGGCAGGGGGCTTATCGGAATCTGGGAGCCCCCTTTAATAAGGGGGCCCCCATATCCCAGCCCCCACCCTATGTGAATGAGTATGGGGTACATCGTACCCGTACCCATTCACCTGTAATAAAAAAAGTGTAAAAAAAAACACACTACACAGGTTTTTAAAGTAATTTATTAGGCAGCTCCGGGGGTCTTCTTCCGACTCTCCGGCCTCTTCTCCCACTCTCCGGTGCCTTCTCCACGCTTTCCGGTTCTTCTCCTACTCTCTGGTGCTTTCTGCCTTCTGCCGGGCACCTCCGCTATCTTCTGCCAGCTCTTTTGCTAGCGGGGGCCCGGTCTTCCCCGTCGTCTTCTTCCCTCTTCTCTTGTCCCGATGTTGACACGCCGCTGTCTCCCACTGTAATGCCGTGTGTGCGGCGTGCAACGACTTATATAGGCATGGGGCGGGGTCACCGGGTGACATCACCTGGTGACCACGCCCCATGCCTATATATGTCGTTGCGTGGCGCGCACACGGCATTGCAGCGGCGTGTCAACATCGGGACAAGAGAAGAGGGGAGAAGATGATGCAGAAGACCGACTTAGAAGACCGGGCCACCGCTAGCAAAAGAGCTAGCAGAAGATAGCGGAGGAGCCCGGCAGAAGACAGAAAGCATCGGAGAGCAGGAGAAGAACCGGAGAGCGCGGAGAAGGCACCGGAGAGCGGGATAAGAGGCCGGAGAGTCTCGGAAGAAGACCCCCGGAGCTGCCTAATAAATATCATGCTTTCCAGCCTGGAGGAGAGATGCGGGGTCTTGTTGACCCCGCATCTCTCCATAAAGAGGACCTGTCACAATATATTCCTATTACAAAGGATGTTTACATTCCTTGTAATAGGAATAAAAGTGAAAAAAAAAAAAATGTAAATAAAAAGTGTAAAAAAAAAAAAAAAAAGGAAAATTAAAAAAATTATAATAAAAAAAAATTGAAAATGCCCCTGTCCCCAGTAGCTCATGTTCAGAAGCGAACACACACGTAAGTCCCGCCCACATATGTAAATGCCGTTCAAACCACACATGTGAGGTATCGCCACGTGCGTTAGAGCTCCAGAAACAATTATAGCACTAGACCTCCTCTGTAACTCTAAACTGGTACCCTGTAAAAAATAAAAACATTCAAATAAAATAAACAATAATCATATATGTAAACGGCATTCAAATCACAAATATGAGGTATTGCCACGAACGTTAGAGCGAGAGAAAAAATTCTAGAGCAAAACCTCCTCTGTAACTCTCAACAGGTAACTTGTAAAAAAATTGAAAGCGTCGCCTATGGGGATTTTTAAGTACCGAAGTTTGGCGCCATTCCATGAGTGTGCGCAATTTTAAAGCATGACATGTTAGGTATCTATTTACTCTGCGTAACATCATCTTTCACGTTATATTAAAAAATTGGGCTAACTTTACTGTTTTGTTATTTTTTAATTCATGAAACTGTTTTTTTTTTTTTTTTTTTAAAAGGCGTTTGAAAAATTATTGCGCAAATACCGTGCGAGATAAAAAGTTGCAATGACCGCCACTTTATTCCCTAGGGTGTCTGCTAAAAAGATATATATAATGTTTGGGGGTTTTGAGTAATTTTCTAGCAGAAAAATTATGATTTTTACATGAAGGAGAGAAGTGCCAGAATAGTCCCGGTAGGGAAGTGGTTAAGAATTCATTGAAAATGTGCACTCTTTAGATTCCTATAAAATGAAAACATAAACAAATAAAAAGGCCATTCGTTCCACCCCAGATCACTGCATCTGGTAGAGTTAAAAAGAGAGGGAGCACACTAGGACCCTGGAGTGCCCTGGGCTGACTTTTTAAAAGCTTTCCTTTTGGATTGGAGGAACTGGGAGGGACCAGCATCCCGAACTCTCCTTAAACCTGCCAGCGCTGGTCAGATCCAAACAGATGCTACAAACTACTAATTTAATTGGACACCTCTTTCGCTTTTGTCTAGAGACAGTCTCGCTCTCTCTCTTTTTCCCCTGTCTGAGCGTCCAGATAAGTTCAGGGAAAAATTCCAAAGTTCTGCCTGGCCTGGTTACAAACTCTCCACAGGGCTGGCAAATATACCTAAGTCTTAAAAAGTTTTCTTTCAGCTGTTAAAGCCTGAGGATATGTAGCTGGGACAGACTGGTGGATTTCAGATTAAAGTCTTCTTTTCCTTTGGAATAAAAAGCACTGACATTCCACAGAGATCGAATGGATTTCTCAGCATCTTTACAAGATTACTGACTTCTGCCTTGTTGCAGATGGCCAATATTGTTTGCAGTCAAGTTTTTCTAGCTTTCAAGGAATAGCAGAGATTAAACTAAAGGTTGGAGTACATCTTTTTTTTGTCCTGGCTGGGTTCGAGCCTGTGAAGTGACAGATTGTGCGACTTCTAGAACTGAGAAATGCCTGTAGGCACATGTTGCTGGAAGGGTTCCAACAAGGTTCGAGGAGAGATGATCGCCCCCTGACTTCTGCATGTTGCTGCTAAGACTTTATTCTGCGAAATCCAAACTGGATGGCGAGTTGGGCTTTTCTTTTCGGGAGAATTAATGTTCTGATGCCAGGACACTAGCCAGCTGACGAGAGCTTTGCCAACCTGTGTGACAGCCCGCTGCTCAGAGTGTGGATATGGCAGTTCAAACGCTAACAGGATTTTCTCTAGTAAGCCTGCTGAGTTTTGGTTATATGTCCTGGGATTGGATGGAGCCAGTAGTACTTGGAGACAGCCCTGGTGATGCTCCAGCTGAATTTCAGGCACCTCCTTCTCCAAGGCCTCCACACATCATCTTCATTCTTACTGATGACCAAGGGTACCACGATATAGGGTACCACGGGTCGGACATACAAACTCCCACGCTGGACCGCCTTGCAGCTGAGGGGGTCAAGCTTGAGAATTATTATGTACAGCCCATATGTACACCTTCACGTAGTCAGCTTATCACTGGCAGGTAAGTACACACTTTTCTAAGGAAAAGATGAATGACTGGTTTCCAGTGTTTCAAGTGCTTCCTAGGGTCTGGCTTCTTTCTCACATTTTAACAGTTCCTTTAGAAGGCACTAGCAGTTATTGTGAAAGCAGTTGTTGTAAGAGGACTCAAACTGTTGTCCAGAACAAGCAATACAATCCCTTGCTCAAAGTGGACACAAGCCATAAAGTTGGGTCTTCTTACCTTAAAAGTTTTCCTAAACTAAAGAAAGACTTGCCATGAAAGTAAAAGTATTGATCACCTACCGCAAAGCAGTAAAAACCTGCTCCCGCTGTGCTTCAGTTCCAAGTCACATGACTTGTTGGGTCATTTGACCTACAGAATTTCAGCTGAATCTTCATTGACATATTAGTGCCCTATAGCAGTGGTCATCAACCCTGTCCTCAGGGCCCACTAACAGGCCAGGTTTTATGTATTACCTTGGGTAGATGCAGACTAGAATACTGCAATCACTGAGCAGCAAATGATATCACCTGTGATGTATTTCTTGCAAACCTGGCCTGTTAGTGGGCCCTGAGGACTGGGTTGATGACCACTGCCCTATAGTGTCTTATCAGTGCCCTATAGCGTGCCACATAGAGTTGCCACCTCATCCCTTTAAACCCGAACACATATGAATTACACAGGTTCTGAGGCTAATTAAAGGCAGATAAGGCACCAAGTGAGTTTAATTACCACCTTAATCAGCCACAGAACCTGTGTAATTAATATGTGTTCGGTTTTAAAGGAATGAGGTGGCAACCCTAGTGCCACATGTAACCTGGGACTGGAGTACTGAAGAAATTGTTGTTTTACAGTCTGGGGTAAAATGATTGCTCCCTTAAATTTTTGTAAATTGTGGAGAAAAAAGATGAAACCTGATTGGTTTCTATGGGCTACAAAATACATTTGTCCTTTTCACCAATCATACAATATCCTTACAAGTTCAAGATTTTGCATAGTTACGACTCATGCACATCAAGACATTCTGACAATTTTAAGTGTGTTATTTGTGACCACCTAAAATAAAAAGTTAAGTTAACTTTTTACAAAGTTCCTTTACTGAAATACCAATTGAAACCACACATATGTCCACATTTATAATACCATTGAGGTGTACATTAATGTGGTTACATAAGTATGTGGTATTTTCAGACAATGTGGTTTCCTTAAGTGCATGTGTATGAAAAGTCCCACAAGATAAAACTGAAAAGCAAGACAAAGGGGTTTTGTCTGCAGGTCTTAGATATCCAAAGTTCAGGCAAAGCGCACAGATGGGATTGGGTCTTTATTATGTACTTTAAAATGATCTTTTCTTTTGATATTTTGGGAAAGATTCAGAAGGATGATGCACAGTGGGGATGAGTGAACCTCTGAAAAGAAATAATTCAATGAGTAATTGCTGTGCAAACAAATTGAATAGTTTATGGCTTCCCAATTGTGTAGCTGGAAAGAAAATGAGTAGTAAGAAATATATGTCTGTCCCAAAAACAATAGTCCTGTTATTGCCAAAGGGCTGTTCTATGTGTTAGGATCATTAGGATCTGCTGGAGCTAGTATGCAGGCTATAAAACAAGCAAAACAAATGTTGATACCTACTTTGTTTTAATTTAAGTGGGTCCATTTTCCAAAAAGAAAACCAAGACGTGTTCAGTGCCAGAAACCCTTTGGGTGTGGGACTTTAGATTCTTAAAGAATACAGTACACTAGGCACCCATGCTTCCCCAGCAATCACCCATGACTGCTGAGGCGCAATGAGCCCAGGTACCATTAACTGCAACTTAGATGTATATATAAACCTTCCCCCTTGCCCCCTCACCTTATTAAATAAACACGCTTACCACCATTAGGCCCCTTTCACACTGGGGTGGGCATATGCGGTGACGGTATAGCGGCGCGATTTTCAGCGCCCTATACCGTCGTGTTTACTGCGATATTCTGCCGCTAGCGGTGCGGTTTTAACCCCCGCTAGCGGCCGAAAAAAGGGTTAATACCGCCCGCAAACCGCAGCTATAGCCGCGGTTTACTGGCGGTATTACCGCGGTGTCCCATTGATTTCAATGGGAAGGAGCGGTAAAGGAGCGGTATACACACCGCTCCTTCACCGCTCCAAAGATGCGGCTTGCAGGAGATTTTTTTGTCTCCTGCCAGCGCACCACCTCAGTGTGAAAGCCCTCAGGGCTTTCACATTGAGAATGCTGGGGCAGGAGTATTTCAGGCGTTATTTATGCGCTATTTTTAGCGCAAAAACGCCTGAAATACGCCTCAGTGTGAAAGGGGCCTTAGGTTGGAAAGGGCAAGGCCACAGCTTTATTAAATCCAAATATAACATGTGAACATTATTTCAACAAGTGCCAGTCACAGTTGTACTGTGAGCACACAATTCCAAAGGGGGTGGGAGGGGCCTGTCCTTCCCATAAGTGCTGGACAGGCCACCTACTTCTGATATCCATCAAGGGCATGGCCCATTACAGCCATTTTATGCTGGCAAGGTCAAGAAAACCGCAGCAAGCTGTGACATACCACAGAAAAAAGGAGCGGGAGGGTGGGCAGCTCTTCCCAGCACGTCTTCCGAAAGGACCCAGAATTCCCTGGGGCAATCCTTTACCCGAGCTCAGGCCCATCCCATCCCCCAAATTAACCAATCCTTGGGTGACCAACACCTTGTCCTGCACCTGGACATGCCCCCATCAGTCAAGGCTCTCTTTCCCTAAGGGGCTCAAGAGGCCTTCATCCTTAAAGCTGAACTCCAGGAAAATAAAACATCCTCACTTGCAGAGGACACGAGAGGTCCTTAGATTGCCAGAGTGCAGGATATCAGAGACAGTGAGGACCAGTCTAACAGCGGGGATGATCCTACAGGAGCAGAGGATCAGGTCACTTTACCCGATCCAATAGGCATAAATGAGTACCCTTGTATTGCGGGAGGAGCCCCACTGGAAAGGAAAGATATTTTGTTTTCCCAGGGTTCAGCTTTAGTGTTTGTAAAGGCAGAAGGTTTTTCTTTTACCATACTACATTCTTTGCAGTAAGGTAAAAAACCTTCTGCATGCATCTCCCCTCCGCAGCCCCCCTAAATACATACCTGAGCCCGATTTTGATCTAGTGATATGAATGAGAGCCAAAGCTCCCCTGGGTCTCTCGCTCCTGATTATGTAACTATAAAATTAGAAAAAAAGAGGCTTAACCTTAAACTACGTAGAGGGTTCTTTACTGTAAGAGTGGCAAGGATGTGGAATTCCCTTCCACAGGCGGTGGTCTCAGCGGGGAGCATCGATAGTTTCAAAAAAATAATACATAAGCACCTGAACGATCACAACATACAGGGATATACAATGTAATACTGACATAAATCACACACATAGGTTGAACTTGATGGACTTGTGTTTTTTTTCAACCTCACCTACTATGTAACTATGATTGGCTCAGATACAGCAGCGGGAGTCATTGGCTCTCGCTGCTGTCAATCCGAGCAAATGACGAGGGAGCAGGGGGCTGGGCCGAGCCCTGCTCTGTGTGTCTTATGGACACTCAGAGCAGGGCTCGGTAGTGAGCATGTATGAGTGCCCCCAGAGCAAGTGGCCTGCAATAGAGGCACTCAGAGGAAAGTGGGGGTTGCGGAGCCAGGAGCGCCAGTAGGGGACCCCAGAAGTGGAGGATCGAGGCTGCTCTTTGCAAAACCATTCCACAGAGCAGGTAAATATAACGTGTTTGTTATTTTAGAAAAAAAAAAAAGACAAGGCTATACAAACACTTTAACATTTATCATTTGTCCTTCGTGCTAAGTGTATAGGAAAAATTCAAGTGTAATGTAATGTAAACCCTAACAATGAACTTCTCTTATTGGCTCCCTTTTGGTCTGTTAAATATACCAATGAATGCTATATCTGTTCAATAAGTGTAAAACAATACCAGTTGATCCTGCCAGAAATCCAGTCAACTTGTATTTTCTTGTGCTCTATGCAGTGTTATCAGCCCTTAACATATAACAAAAATGTCACTGCCCTCATCTATGACTGGTCTTCACAGCAAGGAGCACTGGTTGGGCGGACGCATGTCAATAAAAAACACACAGAATATCCAAGCTCAACTTACCAACCAATCAGCAACAAAACAAATTCACCTGTCTAACAGTGCGTTTAAAAACAGGGGTTTAGTTGCACGCATTTGCAAATACATGTGTAAGCTGCAGGCCGCGTCAAGGCTCCCTGTATGCTGCAGTCCTAACTCTAAAATTTAAGGTCTCCTCAATGGAAGCACATGTATGCTGATGGATAGGTATAGGGCAGGTGACTGGGGGGAGCCCACCCTCCATTAAAGGGGCAGGAGCACACTAAACACCCAGCACATGGAAGCAAAGGTGCTAGTGTGTTGCCTGACCACAATGACAACAATACATATAACAAAAATGTCACTGCCCCAATCTATGACTGGTCTTCACAGCAAGGAGCACTGGATGGGCGGACGCATGTCAATAAAAAACACACAGAATATCCAAGCTCAACTTACCAACCAATCAGCAACAAAACAAATTCACCTGTCTAACAGTGCGTTTAAAAACAGGGGTTTAGTTGCACGCATTTGCAAATAATAGTGTTATCAGCCCTGTCCCATTCTCTTCTTGGACTATAGTACAATAAAGAGGAGGAGAGGAGAGGTGTTCTGTAGTCCTAACACAATTCCTGTCAAGGGGTTAACAATGCTGCCCTACCATAAATACAGTACAGTGAGTGAGTGTTGTCATTCTGGAACGGGAAGTGTGTTACTGGCAGATTCACCTGCAATATATTATTTTTTTGTTCTTGGGTTTTCGATACACTTTAAGCTTTATATATTTCTACCTTCTGTCGCTCCATATAGATTTGCTACTGCTGCGTCGGTCGGTGGAAATGGGTCCCTGCCACATCTGGGCTCCGTGTGGGGGGCCTAAAAGGTTGTAGGGGATGTGAGAGTCAGATTTAACACTAAACTTGTACTTTGACAGTTAGGCTAAGTCCACATTGCAGTAGTCTTCAAAAAAAAATAATTCAAACCATGTATTGCAGCTTTAGGATCTCATTCATACAGGGCACACAATACCTTACGCCCATGCAGGGCCGTGTTTACCCGCATAGGGATTCACAGGTGTTCCGTGCAACCTTGTACAGACAGTCCTATTGATGTCTATTGGGACACAGCGGCTGCATGGACACTTTGGCTGTATGTCAATATGGCATCTAGGTGAATATTAGGACCAAATGGAGTTGATTTACTAAAGGCAAATAGCAGTGGCAGCCCATTCATATGGGGCGCAGGGCCCCCCCCAATCCATGTGTCCGGCCCCCTAACCTACATGCAGGGCGCCAGACACATGGATTCCAGTGGGGGATTCTTCTTTCTTTTTTTTCTTCTTTTTTTTAGAAGCACGTGATTAGAGCAAGAGGCTCTAATAGGCTTCAAAAAAGGGTGCAATGGGGCACAAATTAATATTCACTATTGTATTTCTGATTCTCCTCCCAGCCAATCAGGAAGTTGGTCCTGAGACCCGTCACCCAATTGGGCGATTTTCCGCCCCCCCCCCCAAAAAAAAATATATCAAGCTATACATTATACAAATATCGTACCAATTCCACATTTGATGATCACTTCTGCTGTGGTCATGCATGTGTTCTCATGGCGGGAAGCCTTCCCCACAGTAAGATCACAAACATCAGTGGCGGCTTGTGCTCCATTTTTTTGGAGGGGGCAAAAAGAAAAACGCCAGGTCCGTACTTACCCCACAGGTCACGGGCGGCTTCCCCGGCTTCTCCTACGGGCCAATCACTATTGTCTTCCTAAATTGGCTGGGAGGAGACGAAGCAGGAAGACAATAGTGAATGTTGATTCACTAATGTTGCAAGTGGGTGGGCTTAGGGCACAGTGATCCCCGAGTCCAACCTCTTTGAAGCCAACTAGAGCCACAGGCTTTAATCATGTGCTTCAAAAATAAAAAAAGCTAGTTGAAATCTATGCATCCAGCGCCCCGCATGGAGATTAGGGGCCGGCACATGAAGATTAGAGAGGCGGCGCCCCTGCTTCCCTTATGTAACAGTCGAGATCAATGTTGCCAGCTATAGCTGGGGGCACTGATCATTTGGGAAAAGCCCAACAGGGTGGTTGTACAGAAGTTGATCAATTGATCGACTTCTGTACATCCAAGGTGCCCGTACATGGATCGAAATTCATATGGTCCCTGCTGAACCGGCTAAATTTTGATCAATACATGGCACTGCCCCTTAACCACTAGTGTGATTGACCCCAACGACAAATCCTTTGGCTGAACCTTATTACCCCACAAATGAAGCCATTGCCTGATTTTCATGCCTATATCACATTGGGCTGATCCTTACATTATGCTACATATTTCATGGCCCCCAAACAGCCTTAAGCCTATTTGTTCTAGAGTCGCCAGTCCATAGAGCGCCCTTAACTGATACAGGCGTAGGCCCTAAATGAAGGGCTCCCACGTTCTGTGAAAATTTAGTTGGCAATAGCCAGGAGCAGACTTCCTAGAGAGTCATTTGCAGAGGGACTAAAGTTACTGAATATGTAAACAAGAGATCATTTGTGTAGCCAGAAACTCTTGCCAGCAAAGAAGCTGTCTTGGCTCCCATCCTATTTGACATTAACCCATGTGATGAGAAAAAGCTGCATGCCATAAATATAACGAGCAGGACGTTTCAGATGTCTGTACAAAGTGAGCTTTTCACCAACACAGGCTGTTTAGGGGTTAAGCTATGAGAAAAAAAAAGAAAAATAGAGATTGCTGTGTACTTGCCATTCACAAGGACCATTTTGCCTTCAGGTGTAGAGTTTCTGCAGATCTCCCTATGGAATCAACTTCCTGCTTCTAAGAATGATAGGATGTACCTACCTGAGACTTGTCTGAGTAATGGCAGGCACAGGGGTGATGAAAAGGCTCACACACACATCTAAATCTAAATACGCAAGGTTACAGCATGATACAAAGGCCTTTGTCATTGTGCAATGAAGAGTGGTAAGGTAGAAAACTGCTATTTGAGATGGGTGATCAAAGAACTTAATTAAATACCAAGTGTGACCACTCATCCCTTTACAGCACAAATACCAGTCCACTATTGTTTTAACCCAGATGTAAACCCTGAGCTGAGTGGCATTTTGTTTACTGAACTATTGCATATCATACTTGTTTTCACTTTTTTTTTTTTTTTGCATCTCAGAACAACAGATTTCCTGCAGCCTCTTTGTAGCCACTTCCTGTCTACATTCACTCCAGCCATGGCTGTGAGACATTTCTTATGGAGCATTTTGGGATGGTGAGCACAATGATCCATGTGTGTTGAAATGGCCACTTGTAGTCTTCGCTGGGCGCCATGTGACTGGTTGGTTGACAAAGGAGGAGCAGGGACCAAGTTTTGTTACCCTATATAACATGGGGTGCCTTAATAAGGACCAAAGGGATGTTATTTTAATGGAAGATTTAAATTCAAAAATGTTGAAAATAATGTAACATGTTAAAGTTTATATGGAATTTCAGTGACTGGATCTACATTTACTTTAAATTGATTGTAAAGGTATTTTTAAAAAAAAATAACAAAACAACTTGTTATGGGGGCACTTGTGCAGGCTCAATCCTGAGCCAGCTCTGTGTGTCCATTGACACACACAGTGCAGCTCAGCCCCGGCCCTGCTGCCTCCACAAAGGACGTGATTGACAATGTCTTCCGCCACTGCTGCCTCCATGCTCAGAGAAAAGGGAGAGAATGGAGAGAGCCACTGCTCTCGGGCACAGCACTGGATCAAGAGTGGAACCAGGTAAGTATTTAGGGGGGACTGGGGGGGAGCTGAAGACAGAAGTTTTTTTCAAATACAACATTTGGCACTTTTTGTGTGGGGAGGGGGAGCTGGTAACTGGTTATGACAGGTACAAGCTCCCACTTCCGGCTCAGCCCCCCTTCTTTCCCCCGCAGTCTTCTGGGACACATCACAGGTCCCAGAAGACTACAGGACCATTCACAAGGTGCAGCGTGACTCATGCATGCACAGTTAGAAATCTGCAAGGCTTCACTTCCTGTTTCCCTTACTAGAGATGCTGGGGCCTTCACCCAAAGCCGTTTGGAGAATTGGTTCAGGTGAGGACATTGTTGGATCCCTGGACAGGTAAATATCCTTATATTAAAAGTCAGCAGCTACAGTACTGCTGATTACATTTTTTGGGGGGGGGGGGGGGGAAGATGGCTCTCCTGTTTAAAGTGCTTGTTAAGCCACACTAACCTGTATACACCACCAGCACTGCCTCCAATTGCAGTGTCCCCCTCTGTGTTTGATTTATAAAAATAAATGCTGCAAATACCTAATTTCACAGCCGAGATTGCGATCGCATGACTGGCCAGCTTTCTTCTTTCTTCCTCTGAGAGATGCAATGGGTGGGGCTGAGATTCCCCTGCTGACATCAGTCTGGAGGGGAGGAGGAGAGCGCTGGCTGGTCATGTGATCGCAATCTTGGCTCTTAAATTAGGTATTTACAGCATTTATATTTATAAATCATACACAGAGGGTGACACTGCAATAGAAGGCAGTGCTGATGGTGTATACAGGTTAGTGTTGTGAGAGCAGCAGGAGGGGTGGCACTGTCAGGAGCAGAGAGGGGAGGAGGACATAGGAGTAGAGAGGAGACAGATAGCAGGCTTCGGATGACGGAGGCACATAAACTGACCACGGTGTCAAGGCTCAGCAGCCATCATACACCGTGGTCAGTTTACATAGGGGAGGGTAGAAACTGGCAGGATCAGCCAGGTTTTTAGGTGTTACAGGGGGCCAATTGACACAGGACAAGCACTGTGTCATATAACATGCTTTAACCACTTCCCGCCCAGTCAATAGGAGATTGACGTCCGGGAAGTGGTTCTGTTATCCACACTGGACGTCTATTGACGTCCTGCAGGATAACAGCCGCCGGGCGCCCGGGGGGGGCACGCATCGCGGCGATCGGTGGAGTGGTGTGTCAGTCTGACACACCGCTACACTGATCTCGGTAAAGAGCCTCCGGCGGAGGCTTTTTACCACGTGATCAGCCGTGTCCAATCACGGCTGATCACGATGTAAACAGGAAGAGCCGTTGATCGGCTCTTCCTCACTCGCGTCTGACAGACGCGAGTAGAGGAGAGCCGATCGGCGGCTCTCCTGACAGGGGGGGTTCGCGCTGATTGTTTATCAGCGCAGCCCCCCTCAGATACCCACACTGGACCACCAGGGAAGCCCCCCAGGACCACTAGGGAAGCCCCAAGCATGTGGATGGCCAGGTAAGTCCCCCATGGCCATCCACATGCACAAATACACACAAAACATATGCCAATCAGTGCCCACAAATGGGCACTGACTGGCACCATCATGGCATGTGATGCCCAGCAATGCCACCTACCAGTGTCATCAGTTCCACCTACCAGTGTCATCAGTGCCACCTACCAGTGTCCATCAGTGCCACCTATCTGTGCCCATCCGTGCCCATCTCTGCCCATAAGTGCCCACATATCAGTGCCCGTCTGTGCCACCTATCAGTGCCACCCATAAGTATCCATCAGTGCTGCCTATAAGTGCCTATAAGTGCCCATCAGTGCCACCTATGAGTGCCCATCAGTGCCGCATACCAGTGCCACATATCAGTGCCGCCCATCAGTGCCCATCATCAGTGCCCATCAGTGCCACCTCATTGGTGCCACCTCATCGGTGCCCATCAGTGTCACCTTATCAGTGCCCGTTAGTGCAGCCTTATCAGTGCCCGTCATTGAAGTAGAAAAGGTACTTATTTACAAAAAAAATTAACAGAAACAAAGAAAAACTTAGTTTTTTTCAAAATTTCCGCTCTTTTTTATTTGTTGTGCAAAAAATAAAAATCGCAGAGGCGATCAAATACCACCGAAAGAGAGCTCTATTTGTGGGAACAAAATGATAAAAAAATTGTTTGGGTACAGTGTTGCATGACTGCGCAATTGTCATTCAAATTGCGACAGCGCTGAAAGCTCAAAATTGGCTTGGGCAGGAAGGTGTATAAGTGCCTGGTATTGAAGTGGTTAAAAGAGCAGGATAAAATGTATTTATTTTTTGGGTTAACAAACACTTTAATGCAGAGAATGCATTAAGGTGAAACGCTTTGGTTGCGGGTGTGGGAATCGTACCTGTACCCGCACCCACAACCATCCGCAGGCAAAACGTGACTCTGTTTTAAAGATGCGTGGGGCTGCCATTAATTTTTAACCCTCACCCCCATGCATCTAAGCACGCAGTGCGTTTGCAGGCACGGAAAATTGCATGGTGTAAAAGCACCATGCGATTTCCAGGTGGTTAAGGTCTTAAAAAGGTGCAAGAGCCTTTTTCCTGCTTCTCCCGCAGCAGTCTATTCAAGTAAATAAGCTGCTGTGCCCAGCAAAGGCGGGCCACACTAAACGCAAAGATATGAACCAAGCCTTACAATCCACTTAAAATTTTTGGTAGCAAGCTGAGGCACAGTTTGTGACAATTGTGTATGTACGAATTGGAGGACAACTGCAGTGCTAAATACCTAGCCTAGTGCTGTGCCTCTCCAATCTAAGCACTGAAAGCGTGATTTCTATAACTGATCTCTATAACCGTCCGCACACATGTGTTGGTCTGTGCAGAGGAGTGAGGCCGGGAGTGCTGAGTGTGCCGGCCTGGGGCCCATCTCCTCAGGCTGCCTGCATTGATTGTGCAAAGTGGGGCCCAGGCCCGGGCCGCTCACTCCTCAGCGCCCATCAAATGCAGCCTGATCAGTGCCCATCAATGCAGCCTTGCCAGTGCCCATCAATGCAGCCTTGCCAGTGCCCATCAATGCAGCCTTGCCAGTGCCCATCAAATGTAGCCTTGCCAGTGCCCATCAAATGCAGCCTTGCCAGTGCCCATCAATGCAGCCTTGCCAGTGCCCATCAATGCAGCCTTGCCAGTGCCCATCAATGCAGCCTGACCTGTGGCCATCAATGCAGCCTGACCTGTGGCCATCAATGCAGCCTGACCTGTGGCCATCAATGCAGCCTGACCGGTGCCCAGCAATGCAGCCTGACCGGTGCCCAGCAATGCAGCCTGACCGGTGCCCAGCAATGCAGCCTGATTGATGTCCAGCAGTGCAGCCTGATTGGTGCCCAGCAATGCAGCCTGACCTGTGTCTGGATCTGGGATTTGAATATCCCGGTGCGCCCGTCCTCCTCTCCCTTGGTCATCCTCCTCCAGCGCCCACTGTAACAAAGTCCTAGCTCCTATAAATCACGTCACAGTGATTCAATTTGCCATTGGATCAGTGTTCCGCCTATCACTAGAGCGAGAACTTGTTACAAAGGTTGCTAGAGGAGGAGGAGGACGGAGGGAGAAGAGGATGGGCACGCCAGGGTGACCATCCCCCCACGTGTGGCACCCCGCTGGCATGGACGACCTCTCCTTCCCGCACACCCACACTGCCTGCCTCCATTTCCATGCTTCAAGCCAGTCCTGCAGGACGCGGCTGCTAACAGGAACGACGTTCCTGCTGTGGCAAAAGTACAGAAACGTCGTTCCCACAGGACACGAGCCCTGATCTATAGCATGGGCATTATTCAACTGTGGTCAAAGCTACACAGTTTGTTTTTATCTACAGACCTGCATAGACAGTTTTTTGGTAAAGGTAAACTATGCCTTTAAGGCTTTCTTCCACAAATTCTCAGGTGTGTGACAGGTTTACTTTAAAATCTAAAAATAGTAAACAGACTTCTTTGACTACCTTTGCACCATCAAGCATTAGTCATCATAGGAATAAACAGCCAAAAGTTTCCAAAAAATAAACAGTTGGTTTGCTCACTCCGTCTTCCTTTCCAGCCCTCCACTAACCAACTGTCATGAATTATATCATCACTCCACCAGCAGACAGAAGCCACCCAAAACCTTCTGTATCCTGTACTGCACTATCAAATGTATAATTGCACCAATCATCCGAGTATAGACAGGTCCTCTGCCCTATGGCTTTTCTGCCAGTATTTTACTAACATACACTCACCGGACACTTTATTAGGTACACCTTGTTAGTACCGGTTTGGATTCCCTTTTGCCTTCAGAACTGCCTTAATTCTTCGTGGCATAGATTCAACAAGGTGTTGAAAACATTCCTCAGAGATTTTGGTGCATATTGACATGATAGCATCACGCAGTTGCTGCAGATTTGTCGGCTGCACATCCATGATGTGAATCTCCCGCTCCACCCCATCCCAAATGGGCCCTATTGGATTGAGGTCTGGTGACTGTAGAGGCCATTGGAGTTCAGTGAACTAATTGTCATGTTCAAGAAACCAGTTTAGGATGATTTGAGCTTTGTGACATGATGCATTATCCTGCTGGAAGGAGTCATCAGAAGATGGGTACACTTTAGTCATAAAGGGATGGACATGGTCAGCAGTAATACTCAGGTAGGCTGTGACATTTAAGCGATGCCCAGTTGGTACTAAGGGGCCCAAAGTGTGCCAAGAAAATATCCCCCACACCATTACATTACCACCACCAGCCTGAACCGTTGATACAAGGCAGGATGGATCCATGCTTTCATATTGTTTATGCCAAATTCTGACCCTACCATCTGAATGTTGCAGCTGAAATCGAGACTCATCAGATCAGGCAACTTTTTACCAATCTTCTATTGTCCAATGTTGGTGAGCCTGTGTGAATTGTAGCCTCAGTTTCTTGTTCTTAGCTGACAGGAGTGGCACCTGATGTGGTCTTCTATTGCTGTAGCCCATCTGTTTTAAGGTTTGATGTGTTGTGTGTTCAGAGATGGTATTCTGCATAGCTTGTGTAGCGGGTATTTGAATTTAAGGGAAGCATCTGGGTGGTAGTGTAACCCAGATGCACTGATTGCTAGGGAATCCGAGACCCTTTTATGGTTCTTGGAGGACTCTGGTGGTGTGAGGTTCCCTGCATCCTGCAGGTGGCATTGCCGCCCTGGCCGGAGTTGAACCCACACCGCAAGGCTGTGCCTTTTTGTCCTCCCCTGGCGCTGGTACGGCGGGGCGGGGAACCCACTGTGATGCAAAGGGAGAGGTGATAAAAGGGGCGGACGCCCTCACCACGGGGTTCAGAGTTCAGAGTCAGAGGACACGGCCGCACTCAGGCACCCTCAGCCTGGGTGCTGGTGTTCCGGGCCCAGGTGCCCTTGACCTGGCCGGAGCGGGAGATGGAGTCCATCTCAGGCACCTTTAGCCTGGGGTGAGGTACTATGGCAGATGCCTCGGGCTCAGTACCTTCAAATGAGTTCCGCGAGGGTGGAGGAATCCGAGGGGGGCCCTAACTCCTTGGGTGCCCGTGTCTGAGGTCGAGGAGACTGGTGAGCGGAACTTCTCTGGAGAGTCCGGCGCAGCATTGCTGGTGACAGAGAGGCCTCTGGTGACTTCTTTTGGACGGATATCCTTCCCCTGATAGGGGCTGTGCTAGCGAAGGTAATTCATGTTCTACCTCATATAGTCAGTGGCAGTGACTATTTGCCATTGGTGACACCACAGTGGTTAGCGATACTTTAAAGGATTGTGCCTCGACCTACTCCCATTACTACTGAAATTATGCAAAGGTCCCAACTTGACTGTGCTGTATGTTTATTCGCTGAGAAGAATAAAACTGTGTTGGACATATTCAGTGTGTGGAACTCTGGTTACTAGGAGCAAAGGGGGAGTCAAGGACGGAGGAAAGGATTTGACTCTAGGACACCTACACAAAGCCCGATCTTTCTGGCCTTCACCTCTTCACTATGGAGGACATGGGCCGTGGTGTATCTCATCCCTCCCCACGATACTGACACCCCTAGACAGAGACAGACAAGCCGAGAATGAGAAGGGGTGAGAGGGGTGAGGTCGCTACACTTGGTTATAACAAGTAGTTATTTGAGTTACTGTTGCCTTTCTATCATGTCAAACCAGTCTGCCCATTCTCCTGTGCTCTCTGACATCAACAAGGCATTTTCATACACACAACTGCTGTTCACTGGATATTTTCTCTTTTTCGAACCATTCTTTGTAAACCCTAGAGATTGTTGTGCGTGAATATCCCAGTAGATCAGCAGTTTTTTAAATACTCAGACCAGCCTGTGGGCACCAACAACCAGGCCACGTTCAGAGTCAATTAACCACTTGCCATCCGGGCCTATTCTGGCAATCCTCTCCTACATGTAAAAAACATGTTTATGGAACAAAAAAAAAAAAAAAACATATTTTTTTCTAGAAAATTACTCAGAACCTCCAAACATTATATATGATTTTTTAGCAGAGACCCTAGGGAATAAAAGGGCGGTCGTTGCATGTAACACATATTTTTTTGTACAGCAATTTTTCAAATGCGTTTTTTTGGGGGAAAATTAAATGAATTAAAAAAAAAAAAAAAACAGTAAAGTTAGCCCAATTTTTTTGTATAATGTGAAAGATGATGTTATGCCGAATAAATAGATACCTAACATGTCATGCTTTAAAATTGCGCACACTCATGGAATGGCGCCATATTTTGGTAATTAAAAATCTCCATAGGCGACGCTTTCATTTTTTTTTACAAGTTACCTGTTGAGAGTTACAGAGGAGGTCTCACACTAGAATTATTGCTCTCGCTCTAACGTTCGCGGTGATACCTTATATGTGTGATTTGAACGCCGTTTACATATATTTTTATTGTTTATTTTGTTTGAATGTTTTTATTTTTACACTTTCCCTTTAATTTTTTTACATTTTTTTTTATCACTTTTATTCCTATTACAAGAAATGTAAAAATCCCCTGTAATAGGGATAATGCATGACAGGTCCTCTTTATAGAGAGATGTGGGGTCTATAAGACCCCACATCTCTCCTCCAGGCAGAAAAGATCACGATAAAAATAAAAGCGATCTCGGCCTTTCCAGTCCCCGGCAATGTTTACTTTCGTGGGGCCTGGGCCTCCGAAGGTCATAGAGACTACCAGGGACCATCTGGTCACCAGAAATCTCTATGCTCAACTAGCCAGGGGATTCCTTCTCCGGCTCGCCGATCGCATGGGACCAGAGGGTAGCGGGAGTGGGGGGGATGTCCCTACTGCCGCCTGTAAAAACGATCAAATGGCTGAACAGCCACTATGATTGTTTTTACGGTGTAGGGAATCGCCTTCAGAAAATAATGATATCTGGATGATGCCTGTAGCTGCAGGCATCATTCAGATAACTACACTCAAAGCCTAGAATGACATATGGCGTACCTTGAGCGGCAAGTGGTTAAATCCCCTTTTTTCCCCCATTTCTGATGCACGGTTTGAACTTCAGTAAGTCGACTTCACCACGTCTAGATGCCTAAATGCATCAAGTTGCTGCCATGTGATAGGCTGATTAACAATTTGTGTTACCAAGCGATTGAACAGGTGTACCTAATAAAATGGCTGGTGAGTGTTTATACCTAATAAACAACCCAAAGACAACACCCCCAGTCCCATCTAACTACCAAATGTATACTCATAACACTCCATTAAAGCAGATGTCATCTCCCCAACCCTTTAAAAGGTACATTAACAGTAGTATGTTCAAATTTTATCTTACTGTGTACTAGGGGTGCAACGGATCGGTGGTGATCCGTGATCCGAACGGGTCACCCTGTTCGGATCGGATCACCACGCGATTTGCGGAGTGCTCCGGAGCCTCGGCCGTAAGAAAGGCCGCGGCTTCGGCCTAGCTCCGGAGCGGCGGCCATCTTGGTACACCCGGCGGCCGCTGTAATGACGTTTCGCCGCCATCTTGCTCCACCCCACACTCCTGCACAGTAATGATAGAGGGGGGGCCAAGCGGACATCTTGTTACACCCAAAGGAGTTTTTTGATTTCAACACAAAACAGAGCTTATCAGCTTTAAGGCCCCTTTCACACTGGGGCGGGCAGGAGCGGTGGCGGTATAGCAGCGCGATTTTCAGCGCTGCTATACCGTCGTTCTTACCGCGGTATGCGGTCGCTAGGGGGGTAAATTTAACCCCCGCTAGTGGCCGAAAAAGGGTTAATACCGCCCGCAAACCGCGGCTATTGCCGCGGTTTGCGGGCGGTATTACCGCGCTGTCCCATTGATTTCAATGGGAGACTGCGGTAAAGGAGCGGTGAACACACCGCTCCTTCACCGCTGTAAAGAAGCGGCTAGCAGGACTTTTGGAGCAGTCCTGCTAGCGCACCGCTTCAGTGTGAAAGCCTTCGGGCTTTCACATTGAAGGCTAAAGGGCATGATTTTTTCATGCGGTATAATAGCGCTAATATTAGCGCTAAACCGCATGAAAAACGCCCCAGTGTGAAAGGGGCCTAATACATTATTTGGAAATTCATTGGACTGTTTACATTTAAAATTTTAAACGCAGGAGCAAACCTTACATGATTGCTAATGTGACGGAACACCTCTGATTTTCACATTTAACATTTAGTCTAGCAGGTTTGCTGCTGCTTTTAAAATTTAGCATGTAAAGAGTCCGTCGGATTTACAAATACTGTATTTAAGCTTATAAGCTCCGTTTTGTGTTGAAAATAACTGTGAAATCGAAAATTCCGGTGGGTGTAACATTATTATTTTTATTTTTTTTGCCGATCCGATCCGTGGCTCTGATCCGAGGATCGATCCGTGAGTTTTTTGATCGTTGCACCTCTACTGTGTACCAATTATAAAGGGGCATAAAAACATTACAAATGATATATTACTAACATTCTTTCATTAACCACTTCCCGCCCGTCAATAGCAGATTGACGTCCGGGAAGTGGTTCTGTTATCCACACTGGATGTCATATGACGTCCTGCGGGATAACAGCCGCCGCGCGCCCGGGGGGGCGCGCATCGCGGCGATCGGTGGAGCGGTGGGTCAGTCTGACCCACCGCTACACTGATCTCGGTAAAAAGCCTCCGGCGGAGGCTTTTTACCACGTGATCAGCCGTGTCCAATCACGGCTGATCACAATGTAAACAGGAAGAGACGTTAATCGGCTCTTCCTCACTCGCGTCTGACAGACGCGAGTAGAGGAGAGCCGATCGGCGGCTCTCCTGACAGGGGGGTTCGCGCTGATTGTTTATCAGCGCAGCCCCCCCTCGGATACCCACACTGGACCACCAGGGAAGCCCCCCAGGACCACCAGGGAACCCCAAGCATGTGGATGGCCAGGTAAGTCCCCCATGGCCATCCACATGCACAAAGAGATAAAAAATATATGCCAATCAGTGCCCACAAATGGGCACTGATTGGCACCATCATGGCACAAAAAAAATGCATGATGCCCAGCAATGCCAGCCACCAGTCATCAGTGCCACCTACCAGTGTCCATTAGTGCCACCTATCAGTGCCCATCCATGCCCATCTGTGCCCATAAGTGCCTGCCTATCAGTGCCCGTCCGTGCCACCTATCAGTGCCACCCATAAGTGCCCATCAGTGCCGCCTATGAGTGCCCATCAGTGCTGCCTATGAGTGCCCATCAGTGCCGCATACCAGTGCCACATATCAGCGCCCATCAGTGCCGCCTATCAGTGCCCATCATCAGTGCCACCTCATCGGTGCCACCTCATTGGTGCCACCTCATCGGTGCCCATCAGTGTCGCCTTATCAGTGCCCGTTAGTGCCGCCTTATCAGTGCCCGTCATTGAAGTAGAAAAGGTACTTATTTACAAAAAAAATAAACAGAAACAAAGAAAAACTTAGTTTTTTTCAAAATTTTCACTCTTTTTTTATTTGTTATGTAAAAAATAAAAATCGCAGAGGCGATCAAATACCACCGAAAGAAAGCTCTATTTGTGGGAACAAAATGATAAAAAAATTGTTTGGATACAGTGTTGCATGACCGCGCAATTGTCATTCAAATTGCGACAGCGCTGAAAGCTCAAAATTGGCGTGGGCAGGAAGCTGTATAAGTGCATGGTATTGAAGTGGTTAATAATCTCTCATAATCAGATTATATTATTGATTTATTAAATCTTATGCCCCATACACACGATCAGGTTTTCCAACGGGAAAACGTCCGTCGGAAATTCCGACGGAAAAATAGAGAACCTGCTCTCAATCTATTGTAGATAGAGTCAGATGGAGCATACACACGGTCAGAATTTTGAACCAAAAGCTCCCATCTGACTTTTTCAGTCGGAAATTCCGACCGTGTGTACGGGGCATAACAACTAGTTTATGTATGATTAGTCTAACATTGAATATCTTTGCCACTTAAAAGCATAGTTCACCTTTACCAAAAAACTGCTTATGTAGATAAGGGACGTCAGTGGATAAAAACAAGCATTGACCAAAATTGAATAATACCCTTGCTATAGGTGTAGGCCATTTGCGTACATCATAAAGGCTAAGTGGGAAAACTCCCAGGACGTTGCTAAGGACCTTCACAATCACAGGAGTGTGCTCTTTCTCTGGGCAGTTTTTGGTAAAGGTGAAATAACCCTTTAACGGCTTCCTGTCCAGCATACATATATAATACTGTTCATCCTGGATGGAAAGCAGTTATACGAGGATCCTGGTATTGTTTTTTACAGCTGGCAACCTGCTTTCATGTAAAAGTGATTGAGGGGCTTTGCAGCCACCCGATCATTTATACAGGGCTCCGAAGTGGGCCCGCCTCCCACTGCCACCTGCCGTCGTTCCCAAACTCTCCCATTCCACTGAGGAGCCTGGGACCGCTGTAAGTGTTCAGGCTGACTGCCCACAGAGGAGATGGAGGAAAATGTATTCCCTGAGCTCCTCTGTGATGAATGAAACCACAAGCAATGAGGATTTCATCACTTCTGATTTTAGTGCTTTGTTTCCATGCCTAGTACAGCCAGGGAAGCAGCTGATCAAACAGATCTTTGTTTGCTTAGCTGCCTTGGAGGGATCAGGGGTCTAAAGAGTAACTGTCCAAAGCTAACGCAAAGGCTATTGTTCACCCCTTGTGAAAGCAATGAATTTGAGTGGGAAAAGAAAATTAAAAAGTGTATAAAAAATAAGTTTAAATAAATAAAAAAAATTGAAAGAAAATGCAGTGTCATCTTAAGAGCATTATAGGCCCCCGGGCAATACGGTGCACTGGGGCCCTGTCTACACAATCACGCACGAGAATTTTTTACTGACAAAAATCATGACATTTACTGGCAGAACCACATTTTTTACTGCCACTGCAAAAAGGTACCTAAAATTACCGTTTTCAGTGACAAACCGTGCAAATGTCAGTATTTAAACTATAAACATATAGATCGTGCTATTAGCAATGTGTTTAAGTTAAACAAAAGTAAAAAAAAAAACATTTCTTCATTGACATGAAGGTTAGGTTACTATAACCCAGCCAGCACAGAGTTTCCTCTTACATCAGAGTCTGCAGGATTCCCCCTTACAGTGAAAGGGAACTCTTATGTAAAGGGGAACGCTGCAGATCATGATGTAAGGGGAAACGCTGATGTAAGGGGGGCTCTGGTGACAAGAGACCACCTTATATCAGAGTCCACTGCTTTCTCTTTACATCAGAGTTCCCACTTACATCAGAGCAACAGACCACCCCCGATCTCTTTGTGCAAGCTGCACAGTCAGCCAGACAGCCACTCAACGTACGACACTGACCAGGGCACTCTTTGTCTGTACTGGCTGGTGGCTGGGCAGGTTACAGGCTCACGAAAACCGGCACTGCCGACAGGGATCCGACTCCGCCACACTCTGCTTCAAGCCTGCTGTGCTGTCTGCTCTGACAACTCTACTCTGTCCATTCACCCTCAGCTCCTCCTGCTTTTTTTTTTTTTAAGTCTGGTGGGTGTGGCTAACGTCATCATCGGCGGACAGACAGAGGCAGCACTCGTGGAGGATCGGAACTTCTCGGCGATTTCCGCAAACTGCGCATGCACAGTTCTGACCCGCCGCTTCCCACCATTTTTTACTGGGGTCGCTGGGCAGCCGGTGGGGCCCCCCAGGCAAGTGTGGCCCCCGGGCAACTGCCCAGCGTGCCCAATGGAAAAGATGGCCCTGAGAAAATGCCCCCAACCCCTCGTGCTCACACACAAATGCAACAGTGCATTTAGTGAGAACAATAATTCTGGTGCCAGAGCTCACATTTAACTCTAAACTGGTAGCCCCTAAAGGCTTTTAAAGCGTCGCCTATGGATAATTTCCATGTGCAATTTTAAATCTTGACAGGTTTGGTATCTATTTAATTGATACAATATCACCTTCTATACTTTAACAAATTAAATTAATTTATTGCACACAAACCCAAAATAAGTGTATTTCTTGCTGATATCTTGCATTTGATGAATGGCTGCGCAAATACAGTGCGACATACAAAAATTGTCAGGACCATTTTATTCTCCAGGGTCTCAGAACATAATATTCAGAGGTTCAAACAAATTTTCTAAAAAAATGTTAATTTAACATGTATGGAAAAATTTCGCTCCTGCCTAGTCCCCTTAAATGGTTCTTTACGAGGGTTCAGAGCACTGCCCGATCATTTTATCACTTTGATTGCCTGTCAGTTCTTGGCCTTCCTGGAGCAGAGAATGGTGACTATTATGTGTGCCCTGGTAGTTCGTTGAGAACTAAAAGCCGACAGCCGCAAAGGCTGTTGGTACTTGTAGTTATCACAGGGATCTGTAAACTAATGATGTGGCTGGGTGGGAGGAACCGTGTTTTTTTTTTAATTGTGACAGCGGCTGGGGGGGGGGGGGTTGTCCTTGGGTCTTTGTGAGTACAGACACTGCAAGATCTTAGGGACTTTGTTCTCTAGCTACCCCTTTGGTGACTTGTTCTAGTCAGCTGTGAGTCTATTAAAGGGGGGACCAGCTGGTATCCTGAAGAGCTCTGTCCAGACACTTTCCTACTTAAAGGGACTTTGCTCTAATGGCTCTTTTACTACTTAAACAGAAAAGCCCGGAGCAAAAAGTAAAACGACATAGGCGAAGGGCTGGGCATGACTAAGGAAACAGGGGACTGAGAGAGGGAGCCATTGGCTAAACAGGAGGGGGGGTAGGATTGGCTGAGCCGGAGTGGGGGGAGGGCCAAGGGGGCAGATAAATATGTGGGGACCCCTCCCCCAGGCAACACAGCGGGGGTGAAAGTTCTGAAGCCATGTCGCACGTCCAGGATTTGCTGGCCCAGCTACGGGCTGAGGCGGCGCAACATGGCCCAGGTTGGCTCCAAGAGACCTTGGGGCCAATGCTGGCGGTGCCGGCGGCAGATGCGGCCACCGGGGGAGGGCATCGGCGCGAGCTCGGCAATCCAAGGCGCCGGAGCGCTTCTCTCCCGACCCCCCCCCCCACGAGCTCAGCGTCGCTCTGGGAGTCCCTATTCGAGGGCCCCTTCGGCCCCCCCCCCCGCGAAGCGAACAGCCAAGCCTGCGGGGGGAGCGCCGGAAGGAATCCCCATCTTGGACGGAGCTCAGCGGGCGGTCGTTCCGGGAGCTCCGGAGCGGCCACGCGGCCCGCGCAACGTTTGGAGTCAGACACGGCGGGCCCCGCCCCCCGTGTGACGTCACCGGGGCGGGAGCCTCGGCGGGGGAGATCGGAGAGCGCGGTGGTCGGGCCTACCACCGCGGCCGGCGACCTGGCAACAGCGATGGGGGTGCGGCACTGCGCGGCAGGAGATGGAGCGGCAGAAGGAGAGGTGGAACGTGGCGTCGGTGGGAAAGCGACGCGGAAGTCGGTGAACGGGTCTGGAGGGCGGAGCCGGATGGCGTCAGGACCCGCGGCAGCCAGGGATCCTTCACCTGGTGGGCCTTCTTCTGAAGAGGACGATTTGGTGGATCGGTCGGAGGGAGAACTGGTGGACTCGGAGGGCGATGGCGTTCCACAGAAACGGTCGGCGGCGGTGGAGTCGGGACGATCGGCTGGTGGGTCACTTCCTGGGCAGCCTGGTAAGTCAGTTTCTCAATTATTTTCCATGGGATTATCTGATGTGCAGCCTGCTAAGGTTGGTTCGTCAGGAGGTAGTCAGGGGGTTTCCCTGGGGGAGGTTGCTGGGGCCGGTTTATTGCAGGGATCTGCGGAGATGGATACTGGTTTTAGGGGGTTTTTGGCGGGGATTAAGGAGCTCGTGGGTAAGTTTGAGAAACAGGGCGGTGTCCCCGTTAACCCGGCTTCAGCGTGGGTCCCGCCGCAAGATGGGGACGGGGGTCTGATGGTGGCTGCGGCGGCGCCAGCGGTTTCGGTGGCGGCGGTGCAGACAACAGCAGTGGAGGACGCGCAGCAGGCTGCGGTTGGCAAAGGGGATGCGGGCAGACAGGTCCTGGTTAGGTTGGCGGATTCAGCTAGGTGCGAGATGTACATTTGTTTTGCGGGGCCGCTTGGGGCGCATTTGAAGTCGGAAGTTCGGGACAAGATTTGGAAAGGTGAGTATGTGGAGATTTTCTCACTGCTTCCGCTGGGGAAGTTTAATTTAGACAGGGTCAGGCCGGACGATTCCAAGAAGGAGGATGAAGAAAAGCGTAGGTATCGCCTGATCCCGCGGACGTTCATGAATTGGCTGCAAGCCTTTGCCATCCTAGCTAGCGTAATTGGGCAAAAGAAGCCTGAACATTGTTCGGGTCTTTTTTGCTATCAGGATGCGGTTGGAGAGGCCTATAGGGTGTATGGGGGTTCGGCCTGGTTGAGGTATGACGAGGAGTTCAGACAAAGGATGGCGGTGCGTCCAGAGTTGAGGTGGGACCACAAGGACATTAGTCTGTGGATCCGTTTGATGAACGCGGCGAGGGCTCCGAATCAGTTTTTTCAGGGGGGGGGGGGGGGCCGGTGGATCGTCATCCCCAGGACAACCGGCCGGTAAAGCAAAAGGGGTCTGTTGGCAATACAATTCGGGATCCTGCAAGTTTGGAGGGTCGTGCAGATTCAAGCATGAGTGCTCCGGTTGTGGGGGTTCCCATACCCTGTCCAGATGTTTTAGGCAGGGGAAGGGGCGAGCTGGGGAGTCTACGAACAAGAGGGAGGACTCCAGTGATGGTGGCAAGGATGCGCCCGTTTCTCGGTAGGTATCCGGATAGACAGGCCGCTCATTTGTTGGAAAAGGGTTTTACGGAAGGGTTTGAAATTCCGTGTGTTTTGGGGGCGGTTCCACCTGTGACTCGTAATCTGCGCTCAGCGTTGCAACACCCGGAGGTGGTTTCGGAGAAACTGCGGAAGGAAGTTGCATTGGGCCGCATGAGTGGCCCTTTTGCGGTTGTTCCACTGGCTGATTTAGTTGTGTCCCCACTGGGAGTGGTGCCTAAGAAGGAGCCTAACAAATTTCGGCTCATCCACCACCTTTCTTTTCCGAAAGGGGGGTCGGTCAATGATGCTATCGATCCTCACGCTTGCACAGTGGTTTATACGTCCTTTGATGCGGCGGTGTTTTGGGTTAGGCAATATGGGCAGGGGGCATTGATGGCAAAATCGGATGTGGAGGCGGCGTTCCGCCTGCTGCCAGTGCACCCCGATAGTTTCCGTTTTTTGGGTTGCTCATGGAATGGCGAATTCTATGTGGATCGATGCTTACCGATGGGATGCTCCGTATCCTGCGCGCTGTTTGAGAAGTTTAGTTCTTTTCTGGAATGGGTGGTCAGGGATGTGTCGGGGGTCAGTTCGATCATACACTATCTGGATGACTTCCTCTGCGTGGGCCCAGCCTCATCCAAGATTTGCGCGGTGCTGCTGGCAACGCTGGAACACATCGCTGAACGCTTCGGGGTGCCTTTGTCGCCCGACAAGACGGAAGGGCCAAGTACGGTCATGACGTTCCTAGGGATTACGTTGGATTCGGACGCAATGGAATGCCGTTTGCCGGTGGAAAAATTGGTGGCGTTGAAGGCGGATATCAGAGGTATGTTGGGTTTACGGAAGGTTCAGCTGAGAACGTTGCAGTCATTGCTGGGAAAGCTCAACTTCGCCTGTCGCATTCTGCCAATAGGCAGGGTATTTTGCCGACGGCTGTCGGCAAGTACAGCCGGGGTACAGTCACCAAGGCATTTTGTGCGCTTGGTGAAGGCGCACAGGGAGGATCTACAGGTATGGCATACGTTCCTGGAATCGTTTAATGGCAGAGCGTTGTGGATGACAGGCCCTGTTAGTAATTTCGACCTGGAACTTTTTACGGACGCGGCCGGCTCCGCTGGTTTTGGAGCTTTTTTCCAAGGCAAGTGGTGTGCTGGCCCATGGCCGGTGTGTTGGGTGGAAGCTGGTTTCACAAAAAACCTGGTGCTGCTGGAATTGTTTCCGGTGGTATTGGCGGTAGAACTGTGGGGCGAGGCTTTCAGGGATCTGAAGGTGCGTTTCCACGGTGACAACCTGGGGGTGGTGCAGGTGATCAACAGGGTGTCGGCTTCATCACCTCCGGTAGTTAGGCTGCTGCGGCATTTGGTGTTGCGATGCCTGCAATTGAATGTTTTTGTATATGCGGTTCATCTTCCCAGGGTAGAGAATGTTATTGCTGACGCTTTGTCTCGCTTTCAGTGGGACATGTTCCGAGAGTTGGCGCCGGAAGCGGAGCAACTGGGGGCGCCTTGTCCCGACTGGCTGTGGAGGATTGCGTTGGCGTAGTCTCCGGATGGATCAGAAGGTCGGTGAGTGAGACGACGTGGGTTGCGTATAACAAGGTATGGCAGGAATGGGTGGCTTTGGGTCGGATGACGGGTGTGGATACATCAGGACCTGAAGTGAGGTTGTTGTTGTTATATTTTATATCCCAGCAGATGGAGGAGGGTGTGTCCGTCTCGATGTTGGGTAGGAAGTTGGCTGGGTTGGCCTTTTTGTTCAAGTGGCAGGGTGGCCCGGACTTTACCAAGGACTTTTGGGTGCGCCAGGCGCTTAGAGGTTATAGACGGTCCAGGCCGGGCAGGGACACCAGACGACCAGTGTCGTTTGAGGTTCTGCAAGGAATTTTGGCTCGGTTATCGGAGGTCTGCGCCTCGGTATACGAGATTTTCTTGTTTAGGGCTGCTTTTGCGTTAGCATTTTTTTGGGTCATTTAGGATCAGTGAGCTGGTCAGCCCTTCCAAAAAAGTTCATGGGGGTATTTGGGGTTTGGAGGTGCGTTGCCAAGGAGAGAGTGTGGCTGTATGGTTACGGAGGTCCAAAACTGACCAAAAAGGGAAGGGTAAGTCTGTGCAGGTCTTCTCGCTGCCGGGCTCTCCGCTCTGTCCAGTAGGGGCCGTGAGGGGGTTCATGGGGGTGCGACCGCCGGCTGAGGGGTCGTTTTTGATCCATGCCGACGGGTCCCCGCTATGAAAATTTCAATTTGTGTCTGTGTTCAGAAAATGTTTTTTAGGTTCTTGGGTTGGACGATAGGGAGTTCGCGTCGCACTCTTTCAGGATAGGGGCGGCTACTGATGCGGCTCGGTGGGGGTTGGACTCGGATTCAGTAAAGCGCATTGGTAGATGGGAGTCCAGCAGATTTCACCTATACATTCGTCCCCAGCTATTAGTGGGGGTGTGAGGGTTGGGGGCGGGGGGGGCTGTTTGTCAAGCATTTTGGGGGGATTGTCTACTGGGTTCTTTGGGTCTGCTGTTGGTTACGGTGGTGTGCTTGTTCTTTCTTTCAGGTGCGGTGCCGGCCCTGGTCTGGATTTTGGGCCACTCATATGTGTTCTGGGGGGCAAAAAGGGCAGATGTTAGGCCGGAGGGCCGGCAATTTGGGTTTTCTAGACAGGAGGCCTGTGTTCGCTGGCTGGGAGTGCCGGGAATGTTATGGAGTAGGATGGTCCCGGAGGTGCATCGATTTGCACGTCTTGACCGGCCGCCTGACGTTCTAGTCCTGCACGTAGGTGGCAACGACCTAGGAGCCAGATCTATGTTGGATGTGATGAAGGATATCAAGTTTGATATACTTCGTCTGCGCATGGCATTCCCGGACATGGTGATTGTTTGGTCCGACATGGTGGCTAGGACATCATGGAGGATGGCTAGGTCATTGGAAGGTATCAATAGGGCCCGGAGAAAGATCAATCGGTATGTGGCTAGGTATGTGGTGAGGAATGGGGGGCTGGTGGTACGGCATATGGAGTTGGAGGTGGATACATGGCGCTACCTTTGGGGTGACGGGGTTCACCTGAATGACGTGGGTATAGACATGTGGGCGTTGGGGATACAAGATGGCATCCAAAGGGCTCTTAGGGTGTGGAGGAGCACCCAGTTGTAAAGGTTTTTTCCAATTGGGTGCTGTGGCGGGTGTCTGGTCTTTGCAGGGGAAGGAGGATACCTCGGGAAGAAGAGTTCAGGACCCGTCGTTGGTATGGGTCCTGATTGGGGGTTTCCAGTTAACGGAGGTTTAGCTGCAAGCATGGGTAAAGAGGGCACTGCGGTCATGGTTGTCTCTGAGCCAGCATGTCGGCTTGAGGCCTATTAACAGATTTGAGAGGTACCGCAGTGCAATAGTTACACAGATGGTAATCAAGGTTCCTGCAAAGATTGACACTGGGATTTTGACTGATGGGTTTTTTCATAACAGATGTTTATGTTATTGTTACTTGAAATATTATTAATAAATAAGGCTGCTACGGCCTATGTTTTTCCCCAACGCCAGTGTGGTCTCGTTTACTTAGGTAAGGAGGGTTAATGTGGGGATTGTGAAGGGTTAAAGAAGTTGATGGAAGGTACATCTGTTATACGATAGTCAAGAAAAGCCCGGAGCAAAAAGTAAAACGACATAGGCGAAGGGCTGGGCATGACTAAGGAAACAGGGGACTGAGAGAGGGAGCCATTGGCTAAACAGGAGGGGGGGTAGGATTGGCTGAGCCGGAGTGGGGGGAGGGCCAAGGGGGCAGATAAATATGTGGGGACCCCTCCCCCTGGCAACACAGCGGGGGTGAAAGTTCCCGCCCACCCTCCCTTAATTATGGGATTAGGAGTATAGAAATGTTTCAATTGTTAGGTTTACAGGAATGGTTTGTGACGGAGTGGAAGTCGTGGCAGCGGCGGGTGTCTGGTCTTTGCAGGGGAAGGAGGATACCTCGGGAAGAAGAGTTCAGGACCCGTCGTTGGTATGGGTCCTGATTGATGGTTTCCAGTTAACGGAGGTTTAGCTGCAAGCATGGGTAAAGAGGGCACTGCGGTCATGGTTGTCTCTGAGCCAGCATGTCGGCTTGAGGCCTATTAACAGATTTGAGAGGTACCGCAGTGCAATAGTTACACAGATGGTAATCGAGGTTCCTGCAAAGATCGACACTGGGATTTTGACTGATGGATTTTTTCATAACAGATGTTTATGTTATTGTTACTTGAAATATTATTAATAAATAAGGCTGCTACGGCCTATGTTTTTCCCCAACGCCAGTGTGGTCTCGTTTACTTAGGTAAGGAGGGTTAATGTGGGGATTGTGAAGGGTTAAAGAAGTTGATGGAAGGTACATCTGTTATACGATAGTCATGAAGTCTACTGTTTGTTACAAGCCCAGACGTCATCATAACCAAGTCCTCATTTGTACATAGTTCTTATCTTTGGAGTATCCCACCACATCCCTCATCCCTATCCAAGTTCTCCAAAAATTAAAACAACATCTCTAAACTGGTCCTTGGAGAAAGAGTGAATGAGCCTGTTGTGTACCTGGCTGCGGGGCCGAAATAGGGAAGACCTGGACAGAAATTCTTGCTGCTCCTACGGGAGTAGCGTTACACTAAAAATTTATATTTTACTGATTCCACTCTTGATTATGGAGAATATCCACAACTTTATCTCCTCGGTGCTCCACTATTCAATGAATCAAATAAACATGTCTGTCACACTATCACCAAATGGATTTATAAAAAACTTTAACAGCCAATAGACATGTTGCCTATTTTACTACCATAACCAGCGCTCAAGATTCTCCTGTAAAAAAAGTTGTCTTATCACTTGAACATAAAGTAGAATAATTCCTTGAACACAGTCAAATCCCCGTTTTCATTTGTCCAAAGCCTTTTCCACATTTTTCTCCACCACCAAATGGCTGTTCTTATTGTTCAGTTATATAATGGCATCTGTTTTCAAGCATGTTGTTTGTTTCATGACATTACACAACCATAAATCAGATGAAGAAACAAAAATATAATACAATTCTATGAATACATCTGGAATCAAGATCCATCACTGTGGATTTTATGTCCCGCGTATTTCCTAAATTACGCAACATAGATTAACTTTCTCTAAGACAGTATAAACAATACCTCTTCTATATCTTTTAAACAACAAAAAAAATATTTTTGTCTTTTAATGAATGAGCTATTTAAATCTAAACCAAATACAGTTGTCTCAATGTTTTTAAGCTGGGAGCTAATACACATTAGCTAATCCCCTAAAGCAAAAGAACAGAATAATTAATAATTACATTTGAAAATCCAGGCAGTTACATACCTGTACATACTGTATAGGTTTCCTGTTTAAAGCTGAACTCTGATCAGCTGTAACAAAATGCCATTAAATCCCCACATATAAAGAATTTAACTAATGCTCATTTAGTCCAGGGGGCATGTAATATAGAGAATTGCTTATTATTATTACTCCTTGTTTCTGCAGGTTTCCCCCCTCCGAGGTCCAGTATAGATGATCTGTCCACCAAAGCCACCCCACTTCTCCTGGTCATGTGTCTGCCCCCTCACCAACATCATCATGAACAATGAAGGACCAGCGGCCACAGCCGGTCCCGAATTGTATGTGATGACATTGAGAGCTTGCTCAGATTCCAGGGCTACCATGAGAGTGAGGACGACTGCAGATTGCGGAAAAACTGAGGAATAAGGTAAGTATTCTTATGCATTACACCCCTCTAAATGAGCAGTAATTCATAAATATATGGGGGCACCCTAATGGCATTTCTTATAGCTGATCAAAGTTTGCCTTTAAACATCCAAAGAAATTGTAATTTTGTATATCTTGTGATTTCCACACATTTTCCACACTGCACAGGCATACAGGTGAGGGATGTAATTTCTGTTTAAACAATTTCCTTCATAAGCTTCCTGTGTCGCCACTCCACTTCCAGCCTCCTCATTGGGCAATAAATCAACATCATCACTTCTTTTCAGTGAGCTGACTCTTGAAACAGTCATGCTAAACTTGGAAGCTATGCTAACTAGTAGGGGTGTTCATAGCAAAGATTGGCTGCCAAATTACAAAGCTTTTGGCAGGTAAGATAGTAGTCATATGTATTTCAGCCCACAAAGTATTTCAAATGTATATTCAAAATATCAGTCCACTCAAAACCAGATGTGCTGGTTATTGTTATTTATTTAACAGTATGGAGAATGCCACAGGAGATGCTGGGACACACAGAGGCAGGGTTTATTCTAGATTTATTTTAAAGACTGTAGTGGGAGAGGCTTTCATTTAGAGAGAATAGGATAGTCAGAAAGGGTAGGGAAGAGCTGTAGGGGCTGCTTCCAATTTTTTTTTTTTTTACTTTAAGATGACTATTAAAGAATGTTCTCCTGAGCTGAAAGTTGTCCTGCACACCCATCCCCGTTTGTTTTGGTCATGTCAGCCAGGTGGGTAAAGGGTCTTCGGCACTAGAAAAATGAACAGAGGGTTCTGGTCAAGGGGGAAAATCATAGGCATGCACAGAGGGCACACCCTTATTCAGAGGCAGCTCCAGGAGGGTGCTTGAGTTCACTCCCCTTTCTGTGACCATCTCTGTCACTGGGTCGGTAAGGTCTGGCTTTGACTTTCTATCCTGGCTGCAGTCTTTCTCTAATGCCCCGCACACAGCATACTTGAGGTCAGGGCTGGACTGGCACCAAAATTTGGCCCTGGACTTCATCCCGACCGGCCCACTTTAATTCAATAAAATGCTGCCCCCCACCCCCCCAAAAAATCACGCCCACCAAAAGGCCCCTACATCCATTATTGTACAGTATATCATGAGAGGGTGAGCGAGAGGGGAATGAGAGAGAGAGAGAGGGAGGGTTGAGGGAAAGGGGATGAGAGGGGGTGGGTGAGAGAGGGGGTGAGTGTAAGAGAGAGGGAGTGAGTGTAAAAGAGAGGGGGTGAGTGTAGGATCCCTTTCACACTGAGGCATTTTTGAGGCGCTTTTGGGCTAAAAATAGGGCCTGTAAAGCGCCTGA
Source organism: Rana muscosa (assembly GCA_029206835.1). Taxonomy (NCBI): domain Eukaryota; kingdom Metazoa; phylum Chordata; class Amphibia; order Anura; family Ranidae; genus Rana; species Rana muscosa. The sequence goes on along the minus strand of CM055118.1, from coordinate 92,271,305 downwards.
AAAACGCCTCCGCTGCAGTCCCAGTGTGAAAGTCCTCCAAGCAGCATCTTTGGGGTGGTGGAGGAGCGGTGTACACACCGCTCCTGCCCATTGAAATGAATGGCTGAGAGACAGAGGAGGGGGCTGAGAGACAGAGGAGGGGTCTGAGAGACAGAGGAAGAAGCTGGGAGACAATGGGAGGGAGCTGAGAGACAATGGGAGGGAGCTGAGAGACAATGGGAGGGAGCTGAGAGACAGAGGGGGGAGCTGAGAGACAGAGGAGGGGTCTGAGAGACAGAGGGGGAGCTGAGAGACAGAGGAGGGGAGCTGAGAGACAGAGGGGGGACTGAGAGACAGAGGGGGGACTGAGAGACAGAGGGGGGGGACTGAGAGACAGAGGGGGGGAGCTGAGAGACAGAGGGGGGGCTGAGAGACAGAGGGGGGGAGCTGAGAGACAGAGGGGGGGGAGCTGAGAGACAGAGGGGGGGGGAGCTGAGAGACAGAGGGGGGGGGAGCTGAGAGACAGAGGGGGGGGAGCTGAGAGACAGAGGGGGGGGAGCTGAGAGACAGAGGGGGGGAGCTGAGAGACAGAGGAGGAGAGCTGAGAGACAGAGGAGGAGAGCTGAGAGACAGAGGAGGAGAGCTGAGAGACAGAGGAGGAGAGCTGAGAGACAGAGGAGGAGAGCTGAGAGACAGAGGAGGAGAGCTGAGAGACAGGGGGGTTCTGAGAGATAGAGGGGAGCTGAGAGACAGAGGAGGGGCTAAAAGAGGGGGAGAGCTGAGAGACAGAGGGGGAGAGCTGAGAGACAGAGGGGGAGAGCTGAGAGACAGAGGGGGAGAGCTGAGAGACAGAGGGGGAGAGCTGAGAGACAGAGGAGGGGTCTGAGAGACAGAGGAGGGGTCTGAGAGACAGTGGGGGGGCTGAGAGATAGTGGGGGGGGCTGAGACACAGAGGAGGGGGCTGAAAGAGCGGGGACAGAGAGACAGAGGGGGCAGAGAGACAGACCACATAGCACTGTCCCTTTCTGCAGTCCCTCCTCTGCTCACCTCCCCGCTGTTTCAGTGTTCTGGCATGTTTGTGTAGGATGCCAGGTACCTGAAGGGCAGCAGCGGCAGCGCAGAGTCTCCCTCTTGATCCGGGGGGTGCTCACGCTGCTCTGCTCCTTACAGCGGCGCATGTTCTCTTCCTCCAGGTTCCCAGTCAGCCTGCCCTCCGGCCCAGGCCGCATGGTTCCTGGAGCAGAGAGAAGGTGGAGGAATCGAGATTCTGGGAGTGCTGGGGTGGCCGCGCTCGCTACTGTCCGCCTCTTCGGTGGTCAGGGAGGGGGTGGAGCTCTTCTCCCTCGGAATTTTACAATCCAACTGCCCTCCTCGCTGGTCACCTTCCCGAATCCCCGCGGCTGTTTGCTGCCACGCTCCCGCTGCCGCCGAACTGCATAAAAAAACGGGCCACAAAAAAAAAAAAATTTTGTGTGGGCCGCTGTTTGCTGCCACGCTCCGGCTGCCGTCGAACTGCATAAAAATACGGCCCACAAAAATTTTTTTTTTTTTTTTAAACGGCCCACTGAGCCATCGACCCACAGGGAAACTCCCGGTAGTCCCTATGGCCAGTCCATCCCTGCTCAAGGCTTGCAGGGGCTCCCAGCTGTATTTCCCCGCTCTGAGCAGATGGTAGGCAGACCAGGAGTCTCCTTCATACACACTCACAGGTGGCTGCTCTGGCTGATCAAGCAGCTAAAACTGGGAAGGAGGCAGAGCAGAGATGGCAGCCCGGTAGTCCTCTACTTTCAGCCATGTGGTAAGTAGCTGATAGGGGAGGTTTACCTTTATCACGGTAGAAATTCCCTCCAGGCTCCATCTGTGCTGCTACAAGCCCCTAAATTGCACTCAAAGAACTGGAGAACTGTTCAGTCTTTTTTAATTTTTGTTTTCAAAAATAGAAAACCAGTGGTGATCAAATACCACCAAAAGAAAGCTCTATTTGTGTGAAAAAAAAACATATAAATTGAATTTAGTTACAGTGTTGAATGACTGAACAATTACCAGTTAAAGTAGCACCATGCTAAATAGCCAAAAATATCCTGGACATGAAGGGGATAAAATCTTCTGGAGCTCAAGTGGGTAAAAATGTTTTAATACATTTTATACGCACGCATGCATGCATGCACGCATAGGTGTTTGAACTTAGGTGTGCGCAGCCTATTGCATTAGAATGGGCACCCCTATGGGGCAGATCCAAAGGCATGGGACCCCCTGGTTTCCAGGGAAGGCGTATTGTTTCAGTAAGAGATCCTTAAAGTAATGAGGTGCAGTTTAGTTACAGTTTATTTTAAAGCTGGTTAAAATGACTGACACTATTCATATGTGAATGTATGTTGTTTATATTTATCATGTTGTTTTATTTACGGTAATTGTAGAAGCATAAAATAATGGCTGCTGTGGGTAATAATTCCAATGGCGCATAATAGATCTAAATTGGAAATGTTGGTTGAAATTATTTTGCAACTTGTTATGCCTCATACACACGACCGGGATTCCCGGCGGTAAAAAGTAAAAAGTCTGCCGGGAATCCCGAGGGGGAAACCGAGAACCTGCATGGTAACTTTTCCCCTGTACACACGAGTGGTTTTCCCATCGGGAAAACCACGGTGAGAGCTTTGGCTGGGAATCCCGGCTGTGTGTATGCTCCATCGTAGTTTTTCCCATAGGAAAACTGCCGGGAAAAAGACCGGCGGGAAAAAAGAGAACATGTTTTTCCTGTCGGGAAAACCGCGATGGAGCATACACACAGCAGGGATTCCAGGCCAAAAGCTCTCATGGCAGTTTTTCGTGTGTACGAGGCATTAGAGAATGTTTCTGTACAGATAGTTCTTTTCAATGAATATTACAAGTGACCGTTCACTTCAATTGAAGATTTGGTGAAGGAATTATTTTGTGCACTCCATTGAAGGAAGAAATACAGTATAGCATGAACTTTATTGAAGGTGTTCTTACTTGTTGGATTTAAAGCAACACCGATTCTTTGCACAGATAAAGGGAACTTTTCTTCACATTATTTTATATATATCTATATTATTTTTTTTCGATTGTCTTTTGTGTGGGAACACGCCAATCATCACTATTGGGACTAAATATTATTTAATCATTGTTTAATTAATTTTGTATGGTGATTGATAGAATTTATATATAATTTTTTGGTGTATATCAAATATCACAAAACTGTGGTGTTTTCAATATTCACGTTTTTTCCACTATATTAATTTAAAGATGCATGTTGTCACATAGTATTTAACATTAATTAAGTGTCAATAGTGCCCCCTTTACACATCAATTATTCTCAGACAGGAGATCCTACACTCCATCCACAGGGGAGCAGCATTTTTTATTCTAATATTTTTTATAGTAATAATTTATTTTTTGTGGCGCTGAATCACTTATAAAAAAAAGTTCACTGACTTTGGACATCGTAGAAAGAGTAAAGGGCATGTTCATGTTAGGAGTGTCCAACATAAAATATTTGCATAAACATTTCATTGGCCCTCCTTTCAGTCTGCAAACATTTGCAGAAGATTACCTTCACTTTTTTAAGCAGAGAGGAAAAAACAGCCATAAATGAACAACATTTCCCAAACCCAATGGAAGAGTTGCCTCTAGCAAGCAAACAGGTTTAATCATTTCTTTATTACGCCTGCTTTTCCCTTTTTTATACCTGAGATTTCCCAAGTGGCCTACTTTTGCTCTTCTCTTATGCTGTATACAACCCTGAGTATTTATGATCTTTCATGATTCCAATAAAGAAGCAATCATATTTTGTATTAACTATGACAACTGGCAGCTGGATGGTCCTTTACTTATCAAGTGTTAAAACATTTGCTTTTTCCCCATCAAGCATAGGAAAAATGCCAACACTCAACAGGGTCAAGGTTGGAAATTTTAAGCCACTACAAAGGACCGAAGCTAAAGTTTAAAAAGCAGAAAAAAAATCTGAATGTAGAGTCTAGTCAATGTTATTTCATGCAAAGCTTTACTAAGAAGACACATCAGGGGCTTTATTACTAACCTTTTCAGAAATATTTGTTGGCTGGCTATTATGCTGATCCTCTGGCTTCAATACTTTAAGTTGCTGACCTTTCACAAGAATGCAGATCAGGAAAGACAGAGGAATGTTCATTATTGATTAGTGTTGTAATGTATTGCTGAAAATGAGTCAGCATCAAAGCCTTACAAATGAGCATTTGCATAATAAGAAATCTGCAGTGAGCTCCTGTGACAATGAGCAACCTTCAATGTTGAGCTTGAAAGGCCATATGTCAAGTAAAACTCTGATAACAGAGAGCTTCCTAGGCCGCACACAGAGCCAGTGTACCCAAGTTACGTACTGTAGTATGCAATTATTCCCCAAGAGAGGGTGCCTCAGACTCACATCTCAGTCCAGGAAGTCTCACACATCCTCCTCCAGGGATTCAATCCTCTCTGACTTCCTGGGATCTAGAACCTGGGCAAAATCTCTCTACTTGCCAGGGCGGATTCATTTAGGCAGCCTCGTCACACCATACCTGGTGCCTCTATCTTCCTTTAAACATTTTCCTCAAATTATTATTGTTATTAGGGATTAGTGATGAGCCGAACACCCCCGGGTTCGGTTCGCACCAGAACCCGCGAACGGACCGGAAGTTCGAACGAACATTAGAACCCTATTAAATACAATGGATGCGAACGTTCGAATTCTAAAGTGCTAATTATAACAACTATTATGCATGTTATTGTCCTAAAAAGGGTTTGGGAACCCGGGTTCTGCACCAGGGGACATGTATCAATGCAAAAAGAAGTTTTAAAAACGGTCGTTTTTCGGGAGCAGTCATTTTAATGATGCATAAAGTGAAAAAAAAAAAGTCAAATATTCCTTTAAATATCGTACCTGGGGGGTGTCTAAAGTATGCCTGTGAAGTGCCACGTGTTTCCCGTGTTTAGAACTGTCCCTGCACAAAATGACACTTCTAAAGGAAAAAAAAGCCATTTAAAACTGCTTGCGGCTTTAATGTAATGTCTGGTCCCGGTAATATGGATGAAATTCTTTAAGAAAAATGGCATAGCTACCCCATGACCCCCCCCCCCCTACCCCAGCCCATTACCAGCCCCTTTGGGTCTTGTATGGATATTAAGGGGAACCCCGCACATAAAATAAAAAAGGCCCTATATACTCTGAACAGCCGTATACAGGCGGTGCATACAAGACAGGGACTGTAGGTTTGTTCTTATGTAGAATCTGTTTGTAATTTTGAACAGGTACATTGTTGAAGTGTAGCTCCAGCCCAAAAATCTATTTTTAAACTTTTTGGAAAACATAGGTAAGGGTTATCACCCCTGTAACATTTGTTTTGCTGTCTGTGCCCCTGTTCAGAACATTTCACCTCACTTTCCGTCCCAATGACAACTGTTTTTGAAATGTGGTGTTTTTCTTGAAACAAGGATTGCTGATAAAGCATCAGTACAGAGGAGACACCTTTCTCCCATATTTATTCTTACAGGAGAGAATTTTCCTTCCTAGTGGTAGATTTCCTCTCACTTCCTGTTGTCTTCTTGCGTTTGCAAGTAGGAGTCGTTTGTAAGTTGGATGTTTGAAAGTAGGGACCTGCCGTATATACTCTGCAGAAATAGGCCCCTTAGTTGTTGGTGTTGGCACAACACTGTAAGCACTCACAGTTACTCTTGGTTGGTGCTGGAACGCCCTGCTGTCAACTATTATATCAGGAATTTTAATTACATATAATTGTTGAACAGTGGTAGTAAAAATTGGGCCTTTGATGGTGGTGCTGGTGCCACAACACTGTAAGCCCTGACAGTTACTCTTGGTGGGTGCAGCAATGGGCCCTGCTGTGAATTATTAGATCAAGAATTGTAATTACATGCCCCTGTTGAACAGGGGCTGAAAAATTGGGCCTTAGGCACTGGTGGCACAACACTGCAACCCCTCACAGATACTGTACTTGGAGCACAGCAATGAGCCCTGTTGCAAAGTATTGCTTCAAAAATTGTAATGACACGCCCCTGTTAAACAGGGGCTGAAAAATTGGGCCTTAGGCACTGGTGGCACAACACTGCAACTCCTCACAGATACTGTACTTGGAGCACAGCAATGAGCCCTGTTGCAAAGTATTGCTTCAAAAATTGTAATTACACGCCCCTGTTAAACAGGGGCTGAAAAATTGGGCGTTAGGCACTGGTGGCGGCACCCATAAACAAAAATGATCTTCCAAGCTATCATCATCAATCGTATCATTGAGGACTCGGAGGAGGAGGATAGCCAGTCAACATAACAGCACAGGCACTCAGCATCAGCATCAGTCTTGAAGGGATGTGACATTTTAAAATCAATTAGTCTGTTATATCAGCATCAGGTGTGTGGTAGCTGGTGGTGATCCAAGACTGGTTCATCTTGATGAAAGTCAGTCGATCAACCGAGTCGGTGGACAGGCGCACCCTGTGATCCGTGACAAATCCTCCAGCAGCACTGAATGTGCGTTCCGAAAGAACGCTGGATGCAGGACAGGCCAGTAGCTCAATTGCATACTGTGCAAGCTCTGGCCAGTGATCCATCCTCAAGACCCAGTAAGCCAGAGGATTTTCGGTGGGGAAGGTGTCCAAGTCTGACCTTGCCCCTAGATATTCCTGCACCATGTTTATCAGACGCTGGCGATGGTTGCTGGAACCAATCATACTTTGGGGCTGCGGACTAAAGAATTGTCTGAACGCATCGGTCAGACGGCCACCTTCCCCACCGCTCCTTCTTTGACTGGCCGAAGCCTCAGCAACTCGTTGTCCAGGACCAGGAGTTTGCAACCTCCCAGTCTCTGGGAACGCGTTGCACAGACCTTTCTGCAAGGCCTCCCGGAGTTGTCTCATCCTCTGCTCCCTCTGCGACGGTAACATAAGGTCCGCAACCTTACCCTTGTACCGTGGATCAAGGAGAGTGGCCAGCCAGTAATGGTCCCTCTCCTTGATCCGAAGAATACGAGGATCCTTCCGCAGACTTTGCAGGATCAGGGAGGCCATGCAGCGTAGGTTTGCTGAGGCATTCGCTCCGGAGTCCTCTGGGTCACTAAGGACGACATGATCCGCAGCCACCTCCTCCCAGCCACGTACAAGTCCACTGGTTTCTTGGGACTGTAAATCATCCCTAAAAGACTGCTGCTGATGATGCTGAGTGCCAGCCTCCACCTCCATGCTGACACAATCCTCCTCCTCCTCCTCCTCCTCTTCCTGTGCGATGGGTGGGACAGAAGGAACACTGTCTGGGTAAAGGGGGCCTTGAGAGGCAAGGAAGTCCTCCTCTTCCTGCCTCTGTTCTGCCTCAAGTGCCCTGTCCATTATTCCACGCAGCGTGTGCTCCAACAGGTGGACAAGAGGTACAGTGTCACTGATGCATGCACTGTCACTGCTCACCATCCTCGTGGCCTCCTCAAATGGTGCCAGGACAGTGCATGCATCCCTGATCATGCCCCACTGGCGTGGAGAAAAAAAACCAAGCTCCCCTGACCCTGTCCTGGTGCCGTAGTCGCACAGGTACTCATTGATGGCCCTCTGCTGCGTGTGCAGCCGCTGCAGCATGGCCAACGTTGAGTTCCACCTGGTGGGCATGTCACATATAAGGCGGTTCTTGGGCAGGTTCAACTCCTTTTGCAGCTCAGCCAGGCGAGCACTGGCATTATAAGATCTGCGGAAATGCACACAGACTTTCCTGGCCTGCCTCAGGACATCCTGTAAGCCCGGGTACCTGCCCAAGAACCGCTGCACCACCAGGTTAAGGACGTGAGCCACACAGGGCACATGGGTCAGTTGTCCCTGTCGGAGGGCGGAGAGGAGGTTGGTGCCATTGTCGCAAACCACCATTCCTGGCTTAAGCTGGCGTGGCGTCAACCACCTCTCGGCCTGGCCCTGCAGAGCAGACAGGACCTCTGCCCCAGTGTGGCTTCTGTCCCCCAAACACACCAGCGCAAGCACGGCATGGCATCTTTTTGCCTGCGTACTTGCGTAGCCCCGTGAACGGCTACGGAGCACCGCTGGTTCATAGGACAAACCACAGGAAGAGGCCATGGAGGAAGAAGAAGAGGAGGGGGTGGAGGAGAGAGGTGTGTCACAACCAGTAGTAGCATTTTGGAGGCGTGGCGGTGGGACAACCTCCAACACTACTGCACCTTGTCCTGAATCCTTCCCAGCTGCCAAAAGAGTGACCCAATGGGCCGTGAAAGAAAGGTAACGTCCCTGTCCATGCCTGCTGGACCATGAGTCAGCGGTAATATGCACCTTACCGCTGACCGCCCTGTCCAGCGAGGCCAAGACATTGCCTTCCACATGCCGGTAGAGAGCCGGAATAGCCTTCCGTGAGAAAAAGTGGCGTTTGGGAACCTGCCACTGAGGAACCGCACATTGCACAAACTCACGGAAGGGGGCCGAGTCTACCAACTGAAAAGGCAGCAGTTGAAGCGCTAGCAATTTAGCCAAGCTAGCATTCAACCGCTGGGCATGTGGATGGCTGGGAGTGAACTTCTTTCGACGGTCCAGCAGCTGGGGCAGGGAAATTTGCCTGCTAGAATCGGACGTCGGTGTACTGCTAGCAGAGTGGGCGCAAGTACTTGGCTGTGACACACCTAATTCTACACCTTCATTCCTCTCAGTGCATGTTTCAGAGAGGACTGAAGTTATAGTGGGGTTGGAGATCCCAGCTGATGCGGTGCAAGGAGAGGTCCGCTTTGTTCTTTGGTGTGGGTCTTTGAGGTAGGCTTGCCAACGAGCTGCATGGCAGGTCAACATATGTCTGGTCAGGCATGTGGTACCCAAGCGGCTGATGTTTTGGCCACGCGATATACGCTTGAGACATATGTTGCAAACAGCAGCTGTGCGATCTGATGCACTAGCCTCAAAAAAGGCCCACACCAAAGAACTTTTTGAATGACGGGCAGAGGCAGCGCCCTGCACAGGCGGAGCTCTGCGGTGTGATTCCGTCGGTGTACTGCCCTTACGCTGGCCACCAAAGGGCATCCTGCCTCGTTGGAGATGTGCCTCCTCCTCATCCTCCTCCTCCTCCTCTCTCCTATTAGGCACCCACGTGGAGTCATTGACCTCATCATCCCCTCCCTCCTCATCACTGGAGCCAATCTGGCAGTATGCTGCAGCTGCTGGAACATGACTGCCAGATTGGTGTCCTTCTTGAGCATCCCCTCTGTCTGCTCTCACGCTACTGCCTTCCTCTAGCTGGGTTTCATCATCAGACCCTTCGAAACGCTGGGCATCCTCCTGGAGCATGTACCCAACACTGTGCTGAAACAGTTCGGGGGACTCCTCAGGAGGAGGACATGGTGGGTCTAGGGAAGGAGTGACTGATGATTTGTCTGACATTGATACCAGGGAAGACGACGCTTTGGCAGCTGCTTTTCCAGTACCCTGAGCCTGGGTGAGAGAGGATGAGGAGGAGGAGGAGGGCTTGGTCATCCACTCTACCAAGTCTTCGGCATGATGTGGCTCAACATGTCCAGCTGCCGAAAAGAAGGACAAGCGTGTCCCATGGCCATGTGCTGATGACAATGCACCGCGTCCACGACCAGCACTGTTGCCCCCAGACACAGAGCCTGCTTGCCCTCTTTTATTGCCTCCTGACTGTCTGCCTCTCCTTGTTTGCCTTCCAGACATTCTAATAGATGGCCTGCAGGGAGATGGGAAAAAAGCAATAAGGGCTACCTTCAGGTGTCCTTCTCTGTCCCTGGAAACAAGGACTTGCAGAGTGAAAGAAAAAAAACACTCTCCCTACCTAGAGTTTTCTGTCCCTAGAATAAATGTTTTTTTTAATCACAATATAGCACAAGGAAAATTAACTCACTGTCCTTACAGGTCCCTGGAAACAAGGACTTGCAGAGTGAAAGAAAAAAAACACTCTCCCTACCTACAGTTTTCTGTCCCTAGAAAAAAATGTTTTTTTTAATCACAATATAGCAAAAGGACAATTCACTCACTGTCCTTCCAGGTCCCTGGAAACAAGGACTTGCAGAGTGAAAGAAACTGACACTGTCCCTACCTAGAGTTTTCTGTCCCTGGAATAAATGTTTTTTTCAGCACAATATAGCACAAGGACAATTAACTCACTGTCCTTACAGGTCCCTGGAAACAAGGACTTGCAGAGTGAAAGAAAAAAAATACTCTCCCTACCTACAGTTTTCTGTCCCTAGAAAAAAATGTTTTTTTTAATCACAATATAGCAAAAGGACAATTCACTCACTGTCCTTCCAGGTCCCTGGAAACAAGGACTTGCAGAGTGAAAGAAACTGACACTGTCCCTACCTAGAGTTTTCTGTCCCTAGAATAAATGTTTTTTTTAATCACAATATAGCACAAGGAAAATTAACTCACTGTCCTTACAGGTCCCTGGAAACAAGGACTTGCAGAGTGAAAGAAAAAAAACACTCTCCCTACCTACAGTTTTCTGTCCCTAGAAAAAAATGTTTTTTTTAATCACAATATAGCAAAAGGACAATTCACTCACTGTCCTTCCAGGTCCCTGGAAACAAGGACTTGCAGAGTGAAAGAAACTGACACTGTCCCTACCTAGAGTTTTCTGTCCCTGGAATAAATGTTTTTTTCAGCACAATATAGCACAAGGACAATTAACTCACTGTCCTTACAGGTCCCTGGAAACAAGGACTTGCAGAGTGAAAGAAAAAAAATACTCTCCCTACCTACAGTTTTCTGTCCCTAGAAAAAAATGTTTTTTTTAATCACAATATAGCAAAAGGACAATTCACTCACTGTCCTTCCAGGTCCCTGGAAACAAGGACTTGCAGAGTGAAAGAAACTGACACTGTCCCTACCTAGAGTTTTCTGTCCCTAGAATAAATGTTTTTTTTAATCACAATATAGCAAAAGGACAATTCACTCACTGTCCTTCCAGGTCCCTGGAAACAAGGACTTGCAGAGTGAAAGAAACTGACACTGTCCCTACCTAGAGTTTTCTGTCCCTAGAATAATTTTTTTTTTTAATCACAATATAGCAAAAGGACAATTCACTCACTGTCCTTCCAGGTCCCTGGAAACAAGGACTTGCAGAGTGAAAGAAACTGACACTGTCCCTACCTAGAGTTTTCTGTCCCTAGAATAAATGTTTTTTTTAATCACAATATAGCAAAAGGACAATTCACTCACTGTCCTTCCAGGTCCCTGGAAACAAGGACTTGCAGAGTGAAAGAAACTGACACTGTCCCTACCTAGAGTTTTCTGTCCCTAGAATAAATGTTTTTTTTAATCACAATATAGCAAAAGGACAATTCACTCACTGTCCTTCCAGGTCCCTGGAAACAAGGACTTGCAGAGTGAAAGAAACTGACACTGTCCCTACCTAGAGTTTTCTGTCCCTAGAATAAATGTTTTTTTTAATCACAATATAGCAAAAGGACAATTCACTCACTGTCCTTCCAGGTCCCTGGAAACAAGGACTTGCAGAGTGAAAGAAACTGACACTGTCCCTACCTAGAGTTTTCTGTCCCTAGAATAAATGTTTTTTTTTAATCACAATATAGCACAAGGAAAATTAACTCACTGTCCTTACAGGTCCCTGGAAACAAGGACTTGCAGAGTGAAAGAAAAAAAACACTCTCCCTACCTACAGTTTTCTGTCCCTAGAAAAAAATGTTTTTTTTAATCACAATATAGCAAAAGGACAATTCACTCACTGTCCTTCCAGGTCCCTGGAAACAAGGACTTGCAGAGTGAAAGAAACTGACACTGTCCCTACCTAGAGTTTTCTGTCCCTGGAATAAATGTTTTTTTCAGCACAATATAGCACAAGGACAATTAACTCACTGTCCTTACAGGTCCCTGGAAACAAGGACTTGCAGAGTGAAAGAAAAAAAATACTCTCCCTACCTACAGTTTTCTGTCCCTAGAAAAAAATGTTTTTTTTAATCACAATATAGCAAAAGGACAATTCACTCACTGTCCTTCCAGGTCCCTGGAAACAAGGACTTGCAGAGTGAAAGAAACTGACACTGTCCCTACCTAGAGTTTTCTGTCCCTAGAATAAATGTTTTTTTTAATCACAATATAGCAAAAGGACAATTCACTCACTGTCCTTCCAGGTCCCTGGAAACAAGGACTTGCAGAGTGAAAGAAACTGACACTGTCCCTACCTAGAGTTTTCTGTCCCTAGAATAAATGTTTTTTTTAATCACAATATAGCAAAAGGACAATTCACTCACTGTCCTTCCAGGTCCCTGGAAACAAGGACTTGCAGAGTGAAAGAAACTGACACTGTCCCTACCTAGAGTTTTCTGTCCCTAGAATAAATGTTTTTTTTAATCACAATATAGCAAAAGGACAATTCACTCACTGTCCTTCCAGGTCCCTGGAAACAAGGACTTGCAGAGTGAAAGAAACTGACACTGTCCCTACCTAGAGTTTTCTGTCCCTAGAATAAATGTTTTTTTTAATCACAATATAGCAAAAGGACAATTCACTCACTGTCCTTCCAGGTCCCTGGAAACAAGGACTTGCAGAGTGAAAGAAACTGACACTGTCCCTACCTAGAGTTTTCTGTCCCTAGAATAAATGTTTTTTTTAATCACAATATAGCAAAAGGACAATTCACTCACTGTCCTTCCAGGTCCCTGGAAACAAGGACTTGCAGAGTGAAAGAAACTGACACTGTCCCTACCTAGAGTTTTCTGTCCCTAGAATAAATGTTTTTTTTAAGCACAATATAGCACAAGGAAAATTAACTCACTGTCCTTACAGGTCCCTGGAAACAAGGACTTGCAGAGTGAAAGAAAAAAAACACTCTCCCTACCTACAGTTTTCTGTCCCTAGAAAAAAATGTTTTTTTTAATCACAATATAGCAAAAGGACAATTCACTCACTGTCCTTCCAGGTCCCTGGAAACAAGGACTTGCAGAGTGAAAGAAACTGACACTGTCCCTACCTAGAGTTTTCTGTCCCTAGAATAAATGTTTTTTTTAATCACAATATAGCAAAAGGACAATTCACTCACTGTCCTTCCAGGTCCCTGGAAACAAGGACTTGCAGAGTGAAAGAAACTGACACTGTCCCTACCTAGAGTTTTCTGTCCCTAGAATAAATGTTTTTTTTAATCACAATATAGCAAAAGGACAATTCACTCACTGTCCTTCCAGGTCCCTGGAAACAAGGACTTGCAGAGTGAAAGAAACTGACACTGTCCCTACCTAGAGTTTTCTGTCCCTAGAATAAATGTTTTTTTTAATCACAATATAGCAAAAGGACAATTCACTCACTGTCCTTCCAGGTCCCTGGAAACAAGGACTTGCAGAGTGAAAGAAACTGACACTGTCCCTACCTAGAGTTTTCTGTCCCTAGAATAAATGTTTTTTTTAATCACAATATAGCAAAAGGACAATTCACTCACTGTCCTTCCAGGTCCCTGGAAACAAGGACTTGCAGAGTGAAAGAAACTGACACTGTCCCTACCTAGAGTTTTCTGTCCCTAGAATAAATGTTTTTTTTTAAGCACACTATAGCAGAAGCACAAAACACACTGACACTCTCCCTACCTATCCTTCTCTTTCCCTAAACTAAAGGAATCCAGGTTAAGCAAGAAAGAAATAACAGTCACTGTCCCTGCCTATGCTACTCTATCCCTGCTCCGGAACACACTACACTAGGCCGCCGTGCTGGCGGCCTTTTATAGTGTGGGGCGTGTACTAAACACCCTCAGCAATAATTGGCCACAGGCATCCTGCCTGTGGCCAATCATTGCTCTCCTCGCTGCCGGCGCTGTGATTGGCCAAGCATGCGGGGTCACAGTGCATGCTTGGCCAATCACAGCGCCTGGATGACACTGCGATGGCGTAGTGCATTGTGGGCCGTTCGCGTCACTCGAATTTGGCGCGAACGGCCCAAATCGTTCGATCTTCGTCGAACGATCGAACAGCCAATGTTCGAGTCGAACGTATGTTCGACTCGAACACGAAGCTCATCCCTATTAGGGATGAGCTCGGTGTTCGAGTCGAACATACGTTCGACTCGAACATCGGCTGTTCGATCATTCGGCGAACATCGAACGATTTGGGCCGTTCGCGCCAAATTCGAGTGACGCGAACGGCCCACAATACACTGCGCCATCGCAGTGCAATCCCGGCGCTGTGATTGGCCAAGTATGCACTGTGACCCCGCATGCTTGGCCAATCACAGCGCCGGCAGCTAGGAGAGCCATAATTGGCCACAGGCAGGGGACAGTGTCAGTGCCATTGTTGCTAAGCCTCCTGCACAGTATACACCTGAAGCTAGCCCTTATTGCTGTGTTTTCCTGGTGTGTTACACTAACAGGCATTTGCAGCACTTACAGCGGGCGGAGTGTGCCTCCTGCACATTATACACCTGAAGCTAGCCCGTATTGCTGTGTTTTCCTGGTGTGTTACACTAACAGGCATTTGCAGCACTTACAGCAGGCGTAGTGTGATTCCTGCAAAATATACACCTGAAGCTAGCCCGTATTGCTGTGTTTTCCTGGTGTGTTACACTAACAGGCATTTGCAGCACTTACAGCAGGCGTAGTGTGATTCCTGCAAAATATACACCTAAAGCTACCCCTTATTGCTGGTTTTCCCATCTCCCTGCAGGCCATTAGAATGTCTGAAAGGCAAACAAGGAGAGGCAGACAGTCAGGAGCCAATAAAAGAGGGCAAGCAGGCTCTGCGTCTAGAGACAACAGTGCTGGTCGTGGACGCGGTGCATCGTCATCAGCACGTGGCCATGGGACACGCTTGTCCTTCTTTTCGGCAGCTGGACGTGTTGAGCCGCATCATGCCGAAGACTTGGTAGAGTGGATGATCAAGCCCTCCTCATCCTCCTCATCCTCTCTCACCCAGGCTCAGGGTACTGGCAAAGCAGCTGCCAAAGCGTCCTCTTCCCTGGTATCAATGTCATCATCAGTCACTCCTTCCCTAGACCCACCATGTCCTCCTGAGGAGTCCCCCGAACTGTTTGAGCACAGTGTTGGGTACATGCTCCAGGAGGATGCCCAGCGTTTCGAAGGGTCTGATGATGATACCCAGCTAGAGGAAGGCAGTAGCGTGAGAGCAGAGAGAGGGGATGCTCAAGAAGGACACCAATCTGGCAGTCATGTTCCAGCAGCTGCAGCATACTGCCAGATTGGCTCCAGTGATGAGGAGGGAGGGGATGATGAGGTCACTGACTCCATGTGGGTGCCTAATAGGAGAGAGGAGGAGGCACATCTCCAACGAGGCAGGATGCCCTCGGGGGGCCAGCGTAAGGGCAGCACACCGACTGAATCACACCGCAGAGCTCTGCCTGTGCAGGGCGCTGCCTCTGCCCGTTATTCAAAAAGTTCTTTGGTGTGGGCCTTTTTTGAGTCGAGTGCATCAGATCGCACAGCTGCTGTTTGCAACATATGTCTCAAGCGTATATCGCGTGGCCAAAACATCAGCTGCTTGGGCACCACATGCTTGACCAGACATATGTTGACCTGCCATGCAGCTCGTTGGCAAGCCTACCTTAAAGACCCACACCAAAGAACAAAGCGGACCTCTCCTTGCACGCATCAGCTGGGATCTCCAACCCCACTATACCTTCAGTCCTCTCTGAAACCTGCACTGAGAGGAATGAAGGTGTAGAATTAGGTGTGTCACAGCCAAGTACTTGCGGGCACTCTGCTAGCAGTACACCGACGTCCGATTCTAGCAGGCAAATTTCCCTGCCCCAGCTGCTGGACCGTCGAAAGAAGTTCACTCCCAGCCATCCACATGCCCAGCGGTTGAGTGCTAGCTTGGCTAAATTGCTAGCGCTTCAACTGCTGCCTTTTCAGTTGGTAAACTCGGCCCCCTTCCGTGAGTTTGTGCAATGTGCGGTTCCTCAGTGGCAGGTTCCCAAACGCCACTTTTTCTCACGGAAGGCGATTCCGGCTCTCTACCGACATGTGGAAGGCAATGTTTTGGCCTCGCTGGTCAGCGGTAAGGTGCATATTACCGCTGACTCATGGTCCAGCAGGCATGGACAGGGACGTTACCTTTCTTTCACGGCCCATTGGGTCACTCTTTTGGCAGCTGGGAAGGATGCAGGACAAGGTGCAGTAGTGTTGGAGGTTGTTCTGCCGCCACGCCTCCAAAACGCTACTACTGGTTGTGACACACCTCTCTCCTCCACCCCCTCCTCTTCTTCTTCCTCCATGGCCTCTTCCTGTGCTTTGTCCTCGGAACCAGCGGTGGTCCGTAGGTGTTCAAGGGGCTACGCAAGTACGCAGGCAAAAAAGATGCCGTGCCGTGCTTGCGCTGGTGTGTTTGGGGGACAGGAGCCACACTGGGGCAGAGGTTCTGTCTGCTCTGCAGGGGCAGGCCGAGAGGTGGTTGACGCCACGCCAGCTTAAGCCAGGAATGGTGGTTTGCGACAATGGCACCAACCTCCTATCCGCCCTCCGACAGGGACAACTGACCCATGTGCCCTGTGTGGCTCACCTCCTTAACCTGGTGGTGCAGCGGTTCTTGAGCAGGTACCCGGGCTTACAGGATGTCCTGAGGCAGGCCAGGAAAGTCTGTGGGCATTTCCGCAGATCTTATAATGCCAGTGCTCGCCTGGCTGAGCTGAAAAAGGAGTTGAACCTGCCCAAGAACCGCCTTGTATGTGACATGCCCACCAGGTGGAACTCAACGTTGGCCATGCTGCAGCGGCTGCACATGCAGCAGAGGACCATCAATGAGTACCTGTGCGACTACGGCACCAGGACAGGGTCAGGGGAGCTCGGGTTTTTTTCACCACGCCAGTGGGGCATGATCAGGGATGCATGCACTGTCCTGGCACCATTTGAGGAGGCCACGAGGATGGTGAGCAGTGACAGTGCATGCATCAGTGACACTGTACCTCTTGTCCACCTGTTGGAACATACGCTGCGTGGAATAATGGACAGGGCACTTGAGGCAGAACAGAGGCAGGAAGAGGAGGACTTCCTTGCCTCTCAAGGCCCCCTTTACCCAGACAGTTTTCCTTCTGTCCCACCCATCGCACAGGAAGAGGAGGAGGAGGAGGATTGTGTCAGCATGGAGGTGGAGCCTGGCACTCAGCATCATCAGCAGCAGTCTTTTAGGGATGATTTACAGTCCCAAGAAACCCGTGGACTTGTACGTGGCTGGGAGGAGGTGGCTCATCATGTCGTCCTTAGTGACCCAGAGGACTCCGGACCGAATGCCTCAGCTAACCTACGCTGCATGGCCTCCCTGATCCTGCAAAGTCTGCGGAAGGATCCTCGTATTCTTCGGATCAAGGAGAGGGACCATTACTGGCTGGCCACTCTCCTTGATCCACGGTACAAGGGTAAGGTTGCGGACCTTATCTTACCGTCGCAGAGGGAGCAGAGGATGAGACAACTCCGGGAGGCCTTGCAGAAAGGTCTGTGCAACGCGTTCCCAACGCGTTCCCAGAGACTGGGAGGTTACAAACTCCTGGTCCTGGACAACGAGTTGCTGAGGCTTCGGTCAGTCAAAGAAGGAGCGTAGGGGAAGGTGGCCGTCTGACCGATGCGTTCAGACAATTCTTTAGTCCGCAGCCCCAAGGTATGATCGGTTCCAGCAACCATCGCCAGCGTCTGATATACATGGTACAGGAATACCTAGGGGCAAGGTCAGACTTGGACACCTTCCCCACCGAAAATCCTCTGGGTCTTGAGGATGGATCACTGGCCAGAGCTTGCACAGTATGCAATTGAGCTACTGGCCTGTCCTGCATCCAGCGTTCTTTCAGAATGCCCATTCAGTGCTGCTGGAGGATTTGTCACGGATCACAGGGTGCGCCTGTCCACCGACTCGGTTGATCGACTGACTTTCATAAAGATGAACCAGTCTTGGATCACCACCAGCTACCAAACACCTGAAGCTGATATAACAGACTAATTTATTTTTAAATGTCACATCCCTTCAAGACTGATGCTGATGCTGAGTGACTGTCCTGTTATGTTGACTGACTATCCTCCTCCTCCTCAATGATCCGATTGATGATGATGATAGCTTGGAAGAACATTTTTGTTTCTGGGTGCCGCCACCAGTGCCTAAGGCCCAATTTTTCAGCCCCTGTTTAACAGGGGCATGTAATTACAATTTTTTATGCAATGCTTTGCACCAGGGCTCCTTCCTGCACTCCAACTAGAGTATCTGGGAGAGGTTGCAGTGTCGTGGGACCAGCACCAGTGCCTAAGGCCCAATTTTTCAGCCCCTGTTTAACAGGGGCGTGTAATTACAATTTTTGATTCAATACTTTGCAACAGGGCTCATTGCTGTGCTCCAAGTACAGTATCTGTGAGGGGTTGCAGTGTTGTGGCACCAGTGCCTAAGGCCCAATTTTTCTGCCCCTGTTTAACAGGGGCATGTAATTACAATTCTTGATCTAATAATTCACAGCAGGGCCCATTCCTGCGCCCACCAAGAGTAACTGTGAGGCCTTACAGTGTTGTGTCAACACCACCACCACCACCACCAAAGGCCCAATTTTTCAGCCCCTGTTCAACAGGGGCATGCAATTACAATTCTTGATCTAATAATTCACAGCAGGGCCCATTCATACGCCCACCAAGAGTAACTGTGAGGGCTTACAGTGTTGTGGCAACACCAACATGTAAGGGGCAAATTTAGTATATAGTATATATGAGTATATAGGGCAGGCCCCTACTTTCAAACATCCAACTTACAAACGACTCCTACTTGCAAACGGAAGGAGACAACAGGAAGTGAGAGGAAATCTACCCCTAGGAAGGGAAATTCTCTCCTGTAAGAGTTAATATGGGAAAAAGGTGTCTCCTCTCTACTGATGCTTTATCACCAATCCTTGTTTCAATAAAAAACCCACTTTTCAAAAACATTTGTCATTGGGACGGAAAGTGAGGTGAAATGTTCTGAACAGGGGCACAGACAGCAAAACAAATGTTACAGGGGTGATAACCCTTCCCTATGTTTTCCAAAAAGCTTAAAAATAGATTTTTTGGCTGGAGCTACACTGATGCCGCGTACACACGACCGCTTTTCTCGACGAGAAAAACGGAATTTTTTCATTTCGCCGAGAAAAACGATCGTCTGTGGGCTTTATGTCGTTTTTCTCGTCGAGAAAAACGGCATAAAAAAACGACGAGAAAAATTAGAACATGTTCTAAATTTTCTCGTCGTTTTTTCCAGCATTTTTTTCTGCGGCAGTTTTCCCATAGGGAAACACTGCCGCGGAGCCCACAGACGGTCGTTTTTCTCGTCAAGAGAAAAAATGACGGGAAAAACGACCGTGTGTAGGGAACCAAGCGGTTCCCTCGTTTTTCCTGTCATTATTCACGGCGGTTTTTTAACCGCCGTGAATAATGATTGTGTGTACGCGGCATTAAACAATGTACCTGTTCAAAATTACAAACAGATTCTACATAAGAACAAACCTACAGTCCCTGTCTTGTATGCACCGCCTGTATACGGCTGTTCAGAGTATATAGGGCCTTTTTTATTTTGTGTGCGGGGTTCCCCTTAATATCCATGCAAGACCCAAAGGGGCTGGCAATGGGCTGGGGGGGGGGGGGTGATGGGGTAGCTATGCCATTTTTCTTAAAGATTTTCATCCATATTACCGGGACCAGACATTACATTAAAGCCGCAAGCAGTTTTAAATGGCTTTTTTTTCCTTTAGAAATTAAATTTTGTGCAGGGACAGTTCTAAACACGGGAAACACGTGGCACTTCACAGGCATACTTTAGACACCCCCCAGGTACGATATTTAAAGGAATAGTTGACTTTTTTTTTTTCACTTTATGCATCATTAAAATGACTGCTCCCGAAAAACGGCCGTTTTTAAAACTTCTTTTTGCATTGATACATGTCCCCTGGTGCAGAATCAGGGTTCCCAAACCCTTTTTAGGACAATAACATGCATAATAGTCGTTATAATTAGCACTTTAGATTTTGAACATTCGCATCCATTGTATTTAATAGGGTTCTAACATTCGTGCAAACTTTTGGTCCGTTCGCGGGTTCTGGTGCGAACCGAACCCGGGGGTGTTCGGCTCATCCCTAATTGTTATACAGGATTTATATAGCACCAACAGTTTGCAGAGCACTTTACAACATGAAGGCAGACATTACAGTTACAATACAATTTGGTTCCAGAGGAATCAGGGGGCTCTGCTCATTAGAGCTTACAATCTAAGAGGGAGGGTCAAGTGATACAAGGTAATAACTGTGAGGGATGACCTGATACAGAAAGGAAAAACACGGTGTATTAGTTTGAAGCAGATTAAAGTTTGAAGCAGAAGAGAAGAGAAGGGTTTTCAGGGATCGTCTAAAGATGGATTGATTAGGAGATAGTCAGACAGTTTGAGGTAGAGAGTTCCAATGCATGGGAGAAGCTCAGGAGAAGGCGAGCATGGGAGGAGGTGACAAGGGAGCTAGAGAACAGGAGGTCTTGGGAGGACTGGAGAGAGCGGTTTGGTGGATATTTTGAGACCAGCTTAGTGATGTAGTTGGGGGCAGAGTTATGGATGACTTTGAAAGTTGTTGTTAGTACTTTGAATTTAATTTGTTGAGAGAGAGAGGAAAGCCAGTGGAGGGATTGGCAGAGATGGGTAGCAGACACAGAGCAGTTTATAAGGTGAATGAGTCTGGCAGCAGCATTCATGATGGACTGAAGGAGGCAGGCCCGGACTGGGACAAAAATTAGGCCTGGGCATTTTAGAATGAGCAGCCCATGGCTAATTTACCAGGAGGCACGGAGAGCATGGGGGGGGGGCGGAGAATGTGGGGGAGGTGGAGAACACGGGGGAGTGTGGAGAGCACTAAGAGGGTGAAGAGCATGGGGGATAGAGAGCACTAGGGGGAGCCGGAGAGCACATGGGGGCTGGAGAACACAAGCAGGGGGAGAGAACACAGGAGGCGAAGAGCACAGTGGGGGTGGAGAGCACAGAGGGGCTGGAGATCACTGGGGGGGTCAGAGAGCACTGAGGGGGCGGGGAAAATGGGGGGGCTGGAGAGCACAAGCAGGGGCAGAGAACATGGAAGGCGAACAGCACAGGGAGGTGAAGAGCACGGGGGGTGGAGAGCATGGGGGGCTTGAGAGCACAGGGGCGGCCTGAGAGCACTGGGAGGGGCTGGAGAGCACTGGGAGGGGCTGGAGAGCATTAGGGGGGCCGGAGAGTTCAGGGGTTGATGAGCACAGGGGGGACTAAGAGCACTGGGGGGGGGCTGGAGAGCACTGGGGGGGCTGAAGAGCACTGGGGGGGCTGGAGAGCACTGGGGGAGGGCTGGAGAGCACGGAGGTGCCAGAGAGTACACGGGTGCTGATGAGCACTGGGTGACCTGAGAGCACTGGAAGGGGCTGGAGATCATTAGGGGGGGCGGAGAGTACAGGGGTTGATGAGCACTGGGTGGGGCTGTGAGCACCCACGGAGGTGCCAGAGAGTACACGGGTGCTGATGAGCACTGGGTGGCCTGAGAGCACTGGAAGGGGCTGGAGAGCATTAGGGGGGGCGGAGAGTACAGGGGTTGATGAGCACTGGGTGGGGCTGGAGAGCACTGGGGGGGGCTGGAGAGCACTGGGGGGGGGGCTGGAGAGCACTGGGGGGCCTGAGAGCACAGAGGGGCCTGATAAGCACTTGGGGGGGGGCGGAGAGTACAGGGGTTGATGAGCACAGAGGGGCTGGAGAGCACAGAGGGCTGGAGAGCACTGGGGAGGGTGAGAGCACTGGGGGAGGGCTGGAGAGCACTGGGGGTGGGGCTGTAGAGTACGGAGGGCTGGAGAGCACTGGGGCGGCCTGGGAGCACTGGGGGGGGCTGGAGAGCACGAAGGGCTGGAGAGCACTGGGGGGCCAGAGAGTACAGGGGGGCTGATGAGCACTGTGGGGGCTGGAGAGCACTGGGGGGAGAGTACAGGGGGACTGATAAGCACTGGGGGGACTGAGGGCACAGGGAGGGGGCTGGAGAGCACAGGGGGGTCTGAAAGCACAGGGGGGGCTATAGAGCACTGGGGGGGCTAGAGGGCACTGGGGGCTGAAGAGTACAGGGGGGCTGATGAGCACTGGGAGGGGCTGGAGAGCACTGGCGGGAGTTGGAGATCACTGGGGGGGGCTGGAGGGCAGTGGGAGAGCCTAAGAGCAGGGGGTGCACCTGAGAGGATGGTGGGAGCCTATGAGCACTAGGGGGCAGTTGAAAGAGGCTGGATAGGAGAAGCAGCTGCACACACAGTAGAAGAATCCACCCCTTTATTTTTCTCCTACAGCCTCAATGAGGCTGTGGGAGAAAAATAAAGGGATGGATTCTTCTACTGTGTTTGCAGCGGCTTCTCCTATCCAGGCGCACGCATGGAGACTGAGACACACTCACTTGAACACCGGCCGGCGGCCGCGTCTCATGTAGATCCCCTCCCTCTTCACGGTCACAGGTAACGTGACCTGCAGTCTCTGCTCCCAGCCCGACGGCCGAACTGTAATGGCGGCTGGCCGGACAGTCAGCCAGCCAGCCAGCCTCGGAGAGGCCGGGTGAGTGGCGGGGGCTCAAGGAGCAGCTCAGCTGCCTTGGCCCCAAAAGAAAAGTGTGCCCTGTGGCCAGTCCGGGCCTGGAAGGAGGGATATGTAAAGGTAATCCAATGAGGAGGGAGTTGCAGTAGTTGAAGCAAGAGATAACCAGGGAGTGAATTAGAAGCTTAGTGGTGTCATTGGTTAAAAAGGGGCATATTGTGTAGATGTTGCAGAGGTTGAGGCAATAAGCTTTGGACAGTGATTGGATGTGGGCCTGAAAGGGCAATTCTTAGTCAAGGGTTACCCCTACCACCTTGGCATGTGGGGACGGACTGATAGTTGTGCCATTGATCTTGACAGAGAAGGGGGAGGAAATATTATGAGCTTAGTTTTGGAGTTTGAGGAAGAGGTGTGACATCCAGTCAGATATGTCTGTTAGTAAATCAGTGATACAGGAGGAAGCTGAGGTAACAAATGCAGATAGAACTGCAAAATTATACCAAAGCATAATTCTTGGCATTTCTTAGGAAATATACATTTTTCAGCTATCCCTTGCAAAGTGTTTCTTTTTTTTTCTTTTTTATTTATGACGGGATAACTACTGGTACTATTCAACAGATATAACTAAAGTGACAGCTTGTCTGTAAGTCACTCTTGCAGCCATGGTGATGCACACAGTGTATTGCCATTGCTTACTACGTTCAGCCAGGAGTTGCAGTCTTGAAAATGCAGTATATGGGCAAAAACAAAAAAGCAATAAAAGCATGAGTATGAGCATATTTTGGCAGAGGAGGTTGTTGGCTAGCTAAGACCTTCTAACAATCAATGCTTCATGCTTAGAGACAGTATGTAACATCTGGCCTGAAGTGGATCACTGCACACTTAACCTCTTTATAGGTTGCTGGAGGGAGGACCCCCCAGTTGCCAAACTGCCTCAGAAACATTTTAAAGTATATAAAACCCAAAAAGAAAAATGTAATAGAGTGCAGCTTACCAGTCCTTAGATATGCTGGTTACGTCAGTTTGCTTTTTATTAGACTTTTTTCTCTTTATTGTCCTAGGGCAACAGCTCTCAATTAATAAAGTCAGACATCCATTAGAAATCTTGTGGCCTTGCACAGCCTACCTTACAGGTCCCTTATACCTCACCCAGACAGCCCCCCTACCCCCCTTCCCTCACAAGCTGTAAGAGGATAGAAATGACAATGTGCACAATGTGCCATAGCAAATTGTGGGTGAGGCAAAATTACAGTGCAGGGATCAAAAGAATGTAATGCACAAAAAGCAGGGGTCAGGTGTATTTAATGTACAGAGTGCTGCGGTCAAATGTATGTAACATACAGAGGGCAGGGTCAGATGTATGTAGTGTACAGTGTGCTGGGGTCGGGTGTATTTGATGTACATGCTTGCAGGGGTTGGGTGTATTTGAAGTACATGATGCTGGGGTCGGGTGTATTTGAAGTACATGATGCTGGGGTCGGGTGTATTTGAAGTACATGATGCTGGGGTCGGGTGTATTTGAAGTACATGATGCTGGGGTCGGGTGTATTTGATGTACATGATGCTGGGGTCGGGTGTATTTGATGTACATGATGCTGGGGTCGGGTGTATTTGATGTACATGATGCAGGGGTCGGGTGTATTTGATGTACATGATGCTGGGGTCGGGTGTATTTGATGTACATGATGCTGGGGTCGGGTGTATTTAATGTACATGATGCTGGGGTCGGGTGTATTTGATGTGCTTGATGCAGGGGTCGGTTGTATTTGATGTACATGATGCAGGGGTTGGGTGTATTTGATGTACATGATGCTGGGGTCGGGTGTATTTGATGTACATGATGCAGGGGTCGGGTGTATTTGATGTACATGATGCAGGGGTCGGGTGTATTTGATGTACATGATGCTGGGGTCGGGTGTATTTGATGTACATGATGCAGGGTTTGGGTGTATTTGATGTACATGATGCTGGGGTCGGGTGTATTTGATGTACATGATGCTGGGGTCGGGTGTATTTGATGTACATGATGCAGGGGTCGGGTGTATTTGATGTACATGATGCTGGGGTCGGGTGTATTTGATGTACATGATGCAGGGGTCGGGTGTATTTGATGTACATGATGCTGGGGTCGGGTGTATTTGATGTACATGATGCTGGGGTCGGGTGTATTTGATGTACATGATGCTGGGGTCGGGTGTATTTGATGTACATGATGCTGGGGTCGGGTGTATTTGATGTACATGATGCAGGGGTCGGTTGTATTTGATGTGCTTGATGCAGGGGTCGGTTGTATTTGATGTGCTTGATGCAGGGGTCGGTTGTATTTGATGTGCTTGATGCAGGGGTCGGGTATGTGTATTGTTCATGGCACAGTGATCAGGTGTGTGTATATGTGATAAAAACTGCCAATGTAAGGAGATCTGGTGGGGGAAAGCTGTGTGGGCCACACGTAAGGAGATTTGCATGTATCCCCCTATCAGCAGTTCTCACCCCCAACAATTAATAACCCCCCCTATCATTCTGTACCATTGCAGAAAACAAAGAAGAAGCACACCGCTCCAGGCAGAATCAGGTGCAAGGTAGATCACAGGTGCAGACCTCGGCTCACCACTGTGGAAGACGAATAAGACAAGAAATTGGTCGCACACTGGAACTCCAACTTATCTTGATGTCATCTTTATTGTCAAAAGGATCAGACAGATACAGGCAATGGTAGACGCATTTCACAAGCGATAGCTTGCTTGTTCACAAGCTATCGCTTGTGAAACGCGTCTACCATTGCCTGTGCTACCAATTTCTTGTCTTATTCTGTACCATTGTTCAGGCTCTCAAACTCACAAGGCAGTGCCTAAAAAAATAACCAGCCTTTATCTCCCTAATCTTCCTCCTTAGAGTCTGTGAATTAACATATGACCGAGAGGGGACTTCTCTTGCCATATGCCAGTGCATAGAGAGACTCAAGCACCGAGAATCTGTACCCTAGCACCAGCACCACCGGGCCCTCTACTGACCCAATGGGGCCCCAGCCTTTTACCAGAGGGCCGACTGTAACCACCTAGCGGTGGCCTTGAATACATTGGATCTGTGGAACAGTAGTGTTGACACCCTAGGGCAGTGTTTCTCAATCTTTTTTCAGTCAAGGCACCTTTTCAAATTATGCAGCCACCCCATTCTAAAATGTAAAAGAAACTGATAGTTTTAAATAAACCTGTGGCATCGACACAGGTAGGACACCTAACATTAGAAATAATTTATTTTATACACCTTTGCACACTAGTACTGACTAGTATTCCAGTGTTTCTCTTCTCTCTCAGTTTTACGCCCTCATTCAGCTATTGAGACCCCAGTGCAGATGGAGAAGGGCAAACAAGGACCTCCTCAGGTGCTCAATGTCTTCCTTATCAATTTATGACATCATCATTTTTTAGAATCCCAACAGCTGCCTCACATGGGGCCCAAAGGTTGAAATGCTGCATGAATTAAAACCTGTGCATTTTGCCAAGTCACCCCATGGTGCCATAGCACCCTGGTTAAAAAGGGCTGCCGTAGGGAACTATCCTGATTTGGACTAAAACAACTTCACCCCCCCTAATCTCCAATAAATAGAGATAAGACGATAATTGGAAAAGCAGATA
The DNA here is from genome assembly GCA_029206835.1 of Rana muscosa. NCBI lineage: Eukaryota > Metazoa > Chordata > Amphibia > Anura > Ranidae > Rana > Rana muscosa. The sequence continues at coordinate 92,245,195 of CM055118.1, read as the reverse complement.
ATGCTGTTGAGGTTTCAGTTCTGTACACAGGAAGTTACAAGGACAAAAGATTTTGAACATAACCATAGGTGTGCGCAGCTTATTGCATTAGGGTGTGCACCCCAAACAGGGGCGGATCCAGAGTCTTTTCTCGGGAGGGGCACTGCCAAAAAATGATTTTTTTGTGGGAAATTTATCGGGAAAATGGTTGGTGTCGGCGCTTCAATCATCCCGGCACCATGGTTGTTATGGTGTCAGGATGATTGAAGTGCATTATTTCTATTATTACATTGTAATATGAAATTAAATAGTTCAATGCAGAATCAGTGGGAGCCCCGAGTGTGTCACTTGCCACTGTCGCCTGCAATTAGTGGGAGCCCTGAGCGTGTCACTTGCCACACGTTGTGGATTGTCACTTGCCACGTCACCTGCCACATCTTGTGGATTGTCACTTGCCACACCTTGTGGATTGTCACTTCCCACATCACCTGCCACACCTTGTGGATTGTCACTTGCCACGTCACCTGCCACACCTTGCTGATTGTCACTTGCCTGCCACCAGATGCAGATTGTCATTTGCCACGTCACCTGACACAATTTGCGGATTGTCACTTGCCACGTCGCCTGCCACACCTTGCGGATTGTCACTGACTTGCCTGCTAAGGTGTAGTTTTGGTTGTCTCTTGCTGTGTCCCAGACTCCCAGAGTCAGGCAGCAGAGAGATAATGTAATCTCTCTGCTGCCTGCACAGTGAGGGCGGAAGTCACTGCAGGAATGCAGGGCAGGCACGGGCGGTGAGAGATGATCTCATCTCTCTGCTCCCCCGCTCCCGCAGAGCGGCCTGACGTGACTCACTGACGTCACTCGTTGCTAGACGCCAAGCGGCCCAGGCGTTAGCAGCAAGTGCAGGGAAGAGGCTCCACCCACCTCCTCCTTGGCTCCTGGTATCGTGTCAGTGCGCCACGTAACTACATTAGACGAGTCTCTCTCTCAGCGCCGCTGATCGGCTGATGTGAGTGTGACAGGAGGGTCACTTTGGACACAGGGTGAGCCAGGAAATAATGGACATTAAGAAATATATCTTGGGCTACCTAAAATGGGTCTGTAATATTTATCCACCATATCCCCAAGGATATCTGTAAAGGACTATTTACTGTTTCTGAACTCAACAGGTTAATTGAGAGATACTGAGATGTTCAGCCTCAATCACCTGTCTAGTGTAATGCTAATTAATTCCAACTTCTAGAAGACCTGTTCATTGTTTGTGGTGATGTGGATTGGGGAAATTAAGTCTGTCCTTGTGTGTATTGTAAAGTATCAGACAGTCTGGTGACTATAAAGGTCATGCATAGTCATTCAAACATAAAGGGGATTATTAAAGTCTGTTGTCTCCTAACAGACGTCAAAATAATGTGTTGAGTCTTGTAATGTGTGGGTGGAGCTGGGCCATTGTTCATGTTAAACTACTGTGTATTAGATGTATATAAAAGTTAAAATGTTTCTCAATAAAAGTCATTCGATCTTAGGAAGATACAGAGTGCGTCTCGTTCTTCCAGAAGGATTAATTCCTATGGGAAAGGGTCGCCTATCTGTGGAAGATTGGTTCTTGAATGGGTGTCCAGGAGAGGGGAACATCTTAAATGGCGTTAACCCTCTTCGTATTTGGGATGCCGTTACAGTGAGAAACTGAGAGAGAGACTCAGAGAGGCAGCGGCAGCCGCAGAACAAGTACTGTATACACTCGAGTATAAGCCGACCCGAATATAAGCCGAGGCACCTAATTTTCCCCCAAAAAACTGGGAAAACTTATTGACTCAAGTATAAGCCTAGGGTGTCCTAGGCTTATACTTGCCTCACTTTGCCTCACTGTGCCCATGCCTCACTGTGCCCATGACTAGACTGATGTTTAACATAGAAGTCTATGGAAGGAGTGCCCGGCTTTGAAAAATCGGTTCTCCCAGACACCAAACTTTTTAAACTTATAGAGGAGACATGGGGCTACATGTGTGCCAAGATTGGGGTCCAGAGGACCTACGACCGGCCGGTACCGGGTCCGCAAAATCACTGGAGAAATTACCGTTTAACATTGGAGTCTATGGAAGGGGTGCCCGGTTTTAAAAAATCAGTGCTCCACGGCTGTAGGTCCCCCAGACACCAAACTTTTAAAACTTATAGAGGAGACATAGGGATACATGTGTGCCAAGTTTGGGGTCCAGAGAACCTACGACCGGCCGGTACCGGGTCCGCAAAATCACCAGAGAAATGACCGTTTAACATTGTTGTCTATGGAAGGGGTGCCCGGATTTAAAAAAATCAGTGCTCCCCGGCCGTAGGTCCCCCAGACACCAAACTTTCCACACTTGTAGAAGAGACATTGGGCTACATGTGTGCCAGGTTTGGGGTCCAGGGGTCCTACGGCCGGCCGGTACCGGGTCCCCAAATTTCGGGAGATCAGGCGCAAAAAAAGAAAAAACAGAGCAAGCAAGTGAGTGTGACAGATGGTCTCGGGGGGGCAATTGCCCTGTTGCCCCCCCCTGGATCCGCCACTGACCCCAAAGCTCAAACACTAATGCCTTTCTCTGCAGCAGCAGCACCACAGGGCAGTGAATGAATGAGAAGTGCTCTGTGCTGAGTGGCTTCCTGTTCATTCACCAACTGAAGCGTAATAAACAGTTTACTATGCTTCAGTTATGAATGGACACAGTAAGCGAGTGTGTTCACGTTGTATATTTAGGAAAGGAAGGGGCTGTTTAATTACATATTTACTAGCCCCTGCCCCCCTTCTCCATCCTGAAACATCCAGCCGGGGGGGGGGGGGGGGAGAGGAGGGAAGCCAGCAGCACTGCGGAGCAGGGAAGCCAACAAGGGAGAGGGGTGGCCCGGGCAGTAGGGGGAATCGGCACTGCACACCTGGCAAACCCCCTGTGCATGCCTATAGATATAGCTTTATTCCTGTAATTTTTCCAGAGTTTACCAGGGTCACTTGTCACACTCTGACTAGAGGAAGACAGTAGTACATATGATGGGGGTACTGTGACCCTCTGCTTGCAGCCTACCACCAATTGTGTCTAATCTTTTTTTTTTGTAAAATCTTTTTATTGAAGTTTTATAAAACACACACATATTTTGCCCACACGTAGGCACAACATCTGCCCACGTAGGGGCCGTTACTCTGTTTCGGCAGCATACCGCCACAGGGCAACAAATAACACATACACTTAACTTAACTTATACTATAACCCCAAACTTGGGGAGAGGGTCCATCCAAGATAAGTCATGCTCAAAGTGATATCAATAGAGGAAGGCAACCTGAAAAAAGTATTTGGGTTAATAAAGTGATATTCCAACGACACATTAGGAGTCTAGGCATTGGTCACTGTATCACTTGTCGTGCTTCTGTCATCTAGCCAACAACTCCACACCTTTTCAAATTTGTGCAGACAACCTCTGGACAAGTACGTGGCTTTATACAGGGGCAAACTGGCATTAACTAAGCTTTTCCAGAATTTAACAGAGGGGGGAGACGTTTGTTTCCAGTTCATCGTAATGGCCTTGCGCGCATAGTATAGTAGCAGGGATATGAGTGTTTTCTTGGCTCTGATGATTGGCAGTTGGTCAACTAGTCCTAGCAAACAGTATATGGGCTCATATGGGACGCAAGTCCCAGTGGCCTTAGTGATCACCCGTAGCACTTCACTCCAATACTGTACAATTGCTGGGCAAGCCCAGAAAATGTGGAAGAAACCCCCTGGTTGGTAGGAGCAGCGCCAGCACTCCGGAGAATGCTCCGGTGACATCTGGTGCAGCCTATGAGGTGTGTAATGAGCTCTGTGCACAATTTTATATTGGACTAATTTATCCCTCGCTGAGACCAGGGGGGAGAAGGGAAAGTCCCAAACCTCCCTCCAGTCGTCCACGTCCAGCCCCGGTATGTCCTCCACCCATTTCCTGCGGAGGGAAGACAGCTCGGGGATAGCAGCAACCAGCAGGGATCCATAGATCTGAGACGCGGGTTTCTCCAGGTCCTTCACCCGGATGGTAGATTCCAGCTCTGAGTATGCCAGTTCAACTGGCCTGCCCAAAAATTGGCACCTGTAGGCATGTGCAATTTGTAGATATCGAAAGTGGGCTCGTTCAGGTAAATTTGGCGCATAAAGTGTGAAAGGGGGTGAGATCTCCGTTGGTGATGATATGTTTGAGGGTCAGTATTTTATATTTGGCCCAGGCCTGCGGATCAAGGATAGTGTGGAATTGCGATAGGTTGGGATTCAGCCACAGGGGGGTGTGAGGAGACCAAGAGTTTGGCTGGGGTGCCCTTAGTGCCTCACCCGCCTTCCATGCCCGCATAGTGGTACGCATGGAAGGGGTGAGATTGTGAGGCGTTTTAGGCCCCCTGAATAGCAGCCCCTCCAGTGCCCAATTGTGTCTAATCTTTAGAACAATCAAAACTTTTGGTAGGTTTCTTCCATTTGATTGTTCTGTAACTGAAAGCTGGTTTAAAGTGGTTGGGGCAGTGCAAAAATTGCAGCATGTGTGGCCAGCATTACCCAAGTGGGCAGATCACCTGATATTCTCTGGATAGTGTTGAAAACAGATTTCCTCTACCTGACTTGTGAAAAGTCCTTGTGTGCGCATGCCTATACCTGGGAAACAGGGTTTGTTTACAAGCCAATAAGTTTCCGCATAGCCTAGAAATTTATAAAACATACACCAGAATGCAAAGAGATGATTTCAGAAAACACAGCTCATACATTATATATGAGCTCTGTACCAAGAATAGATAACCTGTGGGCTTCTAACTCTTACACAACGGCAGCTGGAACCAGACTGCATTATATACCAGGAACGGAGGTTGCAAGCTTATAGCAGACAACCCTTCTGCTGAGGAATGAAGAGTATGTAAAAAATACATTAAACATCAAAACGTTTAAACCAACTTTTTTACATTTTTAATATTTATGTGGCTACAGATGGCAAGAGAAAGACGGTAGTGCTGTGTGCAGAAAAGCAGAATTTTACTGTTGGTCACCAGTTTAAATGAGAGCATTGCGTATAGTTATCCCAGGTAAACTTACCATATATTAAAGCTGAACTCCAGCCTTATGCCACGTACACACGACCGTTTTTAATGACGAGAAAAATTACATTTTTTTAAATGGTCATTAAAAATGATCGTGTGTGGGCTTCAGAGCATTTTTCATGATGTGAAAAACGGCCATGAAAAAATTGGAACATGCTCTACTTTTTTACGTTGTTTTTTACGTCGTCATTTTTCTCGTCATGAAAAACGGCCGTGTGTGGGCCTTAACGACGTGAAAAAAAATGCGCATGCTCAGAATCAAGTATAAGACGGAAGCGCTCGTTCTGGTAAAACTAGCGTTCGTAATGGAGATAGCACATTTGTCACGACTGAAAAGCACGAGGCTGAAAAGCGCGAATCGTCGCTCAACAAACTTTACTAACATGAAGGGTGTAACTTCCCCTTTATAGTGCCGTTGTACGTGTTGTACGTCACCGTGCTTTACTCAAGCATTTTTTTCCACGATAGTGTGTAGGCAAGGCAGGCTTGAGAAGAATCACGTCGAGAAAAACGCAGTTTTTTTCAATTACATTAAAAACGGTCGTGTGTACGCGACATCACCTTCAATCTTGTTCAGTTGTTCAGAATCCTCTGCAATGAAATAGCTTGCTCTGATTACACTGTACACTGTGATCTTCTAACAGCATTCATTAGATGCTGCAGCGAGACAGACAGAACCCACCTCACTTCTTGGCTGGAGGATGTCCTCCAGGATGTCCAACTCTTTCCCTCTCAACTTTCCTGTTCCTGGTCCATTCCTTGCATTCATTTGATTTCAGTTCTTTCAACCACTAAGGCTTAGCATCACACGTGGGTGTTACCAACATACAAAATAAACCTGCCAAGGAATGCCTATTCCTTCAGACTGACACTCACCAACCCAGGCTTTTTGATTTTTGTATAACTCCCCTCAAAGGCTATCCCGCTGCTTGCATCGGGGCTGAGGGCTCTTGAGAGTGTAGCAAAGTCCTTAACCTCTTCCAGCCTAATGAGGACTTCAAGGCCAAAGACCGCTGACATCCTTCAATATGTGGTGGGTTGTGAGGCATAGTGGGTGCAAAGATGGTGAAAGTCATTGAGCGCCAGACACTTGTTGGGTGCAAAAGAGGTTTTATTTATTTTAACAGTCCTTTTTATAAACTGAAGCATAGTAAACACAATTTACTATGCATCAGTGATGAATAAACACAGTGAATGATTGTTACCAATCGCTCACTGTGTTCTTTCAGGAAAGGAAGGGGCTGGTAAACAAGACATATTTAAACCCACCCAACCCCCCTTCACCTCCACTCTCCATCCTGAAACTTCCCCCTGTGTGCTGTCAGCAGCTCCTGGTGGGAGAGGAAAGAAGCCGGGGGGGGCACAAGAGTTGGCAATAAGGCAGGGCAGGGCACGTTTTTCTCTGTTTAGTGATGTTGCCTGTGCTATCCAGCCATGGCATGCAGAGGAGGTGGGGGACTGGCTTACTCAACCATCCTCATCCTCCTCATCCTTTATCACCCAAGCTGACTCTAGTCCGCAGTTCACAGCAGCTGCCAGAGCAGCCTATTCTGCCTCTTTGTCCACAGCTACTACTGACATAGCCCCATTATCATGCACAGAGGAGTCAGCTGAATTATTTGAACACAGTGTCAGTTCTACGCCCTCCAAGAGTAAATGTGAGGAGTTACAGGGTGCAGGCACCACCAACATCCAATTTTTCCACACCTAGGTGACATTTTTAAGAGTAGAATTCAATCCTGCGTTTGCCAAGTATAACTGTAAAGGGTTATGGTGTGAAGGCACCACCAACACCCAAGGCCCAAATTTTCTGCACCTGTTACTTCTATCCAAAGTCTACGAAAGAGACGCCAGACTTTATGTAAAAAAAAAACATTAATCTTGGCCTGAGAGTACTATAATTTGGCTTCTTCACATAAGGGTTGCTCACTATGGTGCAAAACTTTGTTCTTTCCGTCCAAAGTCTGCCAAAGAGACACCAGAATTTATCTAAAAAATCTTCAATCTTGTTCCCGAGTGCACTAAAATGTGGCCTCATCATACAGACTGGCTCCCCAAGCAGTTCTTTACAAAATAAAGAAAATCAATTTAAATGTCATTTTTTTATTTATTTTTTATGCGTCAGTTTTGCTGCAGCAGGTTCTATACATGGTACAGATTCCCCACTTTACAGGCAGACTATGGAGACCCCCCAGGCACTATATTTAAATTAAAAATAATTTTTAATTTTTGATGTTTCACTTTAAGCATCATTAAAATCACTGCTCCTTTAAAAAAAAGAAAAAAATGCATTGATACATGTCCCCCAGGGCAGTACCCGGGTCTCCATATCCTTTTTATGACCAATAACTTGCATATAAGCCTTCAAAATGGGCACTTTTGATTTTTCAAGTTCGGGTCCCATAGACTTTAATAGGGTCTGGAGTTTGGGTCCAAATTTTTGCAATGTTCGAGAGTCCTGGCGCAAACAGAACTGGGGGGTGTTTGGCCCAAATCTACTCCTGACAGTAAGTAATACAAAAGGTCCATATCCTCATCAATAATTCTAGGGAGATTCAGCCTCTTTATTTGTACTGGTGACTATTGTCAACAAGCAAGAAAGTACCGTAAGTGAAATTGAACATTTCAGTGTTCTCGCTAAAACAAGAGGTAATGGGAAATATTTCACTGGGGACACCTGTTCTGGCAACAACTGTCCAAGATGAGAATTCCCCTCACTTTGGGATATTTCCTCTGAATTTAATCCCTGAGATAAGAATAAAAGTGAAATGTCCCCAGAGGTACACAGGCCATTCCCTACGCTATCCAAAAAAAATTAAAAATGACACTACAAACAATGAAGTTTGTAAGTAAATAAACAAAAAAATTGTACCTTTTCACTCCTTGTGACCCCTCTCCACACTAAAAGTTGTTTTATTTCACAGAAGCACAATTTATGATAATCTATGTATCTATGAATATATACAAAGAACCTTGTTCAGTAATTCTGTATAACAATTCAGTTTATTCTATATACCCATTTTATATATTAGTAGTTAATAACTATACCTATTATTTACTTTTTTTAGGTATCAGATCCACACGGGACTGCAGCATTCAATCATACGACCACGACAGCCCAACTGTCTACCTCTTCATCAAGTGACGTTGCCCCAAAAGCTGCAGGATGCTGGCTATGCAACACACATGGTCGGAAAGTGGCATATGGGATTTTATAAGAAAGATTGTCTTCCCACAAGGCGTGGATTTGACACTTTTCTGGGCTCTCTGACTGGGAATGTAGACTATTACACCTATGATAATTGTGATGGCCCAGGGGTTTGTGGCTTTGACTTGCATGAAGGAGAAAATGTGGCTTGGGACCTTGCTGGCAAATACTCCACTATACTCTACTCCCAACGTGTAAGTCATATCTTGGCCTCCCATAATCCTCAGCAACCTATATTTATGTACATAGCTTTCCAAGCAGTGCATACTCCCTTGCAGTCTCCTCGAGAGTACATCTATCCCTATAGGAATATGGGCAATGTGGCAAGGAGGAAGTATGCCGCTATGGTAACATGTATGGATGCTGCTGTTAAGAACATCACCCGGGCACTGAAAAAGTATGGTTACTATGACAACAGCATTATTATTTTCTCATCAGACAATGGGGGTCAAACCTTCTCTGGTGGAAGCAACTGGCCTTTACGGGGCCGCAAAGGCACATACTGGGAGGGGGGTATAAGGAGTTTGGGTTTTGTTCATAGCCCATTGCTCAAATGGAAAAGAAGGTCTAGTCGATCCCTAATGCATATTACAGACTGGTATCCAACACTAGTGAAGCTGGCTGGAGGAAACATTTCAGAAACAGAGGGACTTGATGGCTATGACATGTGGCCATCAATAAGTGAAGGAAAAGAGTCACCCAGGACAGAAATTCTGCATAATATTGACCCCTTGTATAATCTTGCCAGGTCTGGATCCTTGGAAGAAGGTCAAGGAATATGGAACACTGCTATTCAGGCCTCTATAAGGGTTAAAGATTTTAAGCTGTTAACTGGGGACCCTGGTTACAGTGATTGGATACCACCACAGACTCTCACTAACTTTCCAGGCACTTGGTGGAACTTAGAACGTCATACTGATGGAGCCCGTAAATCAGTATGGCTTTTCAACATCACAGCTGACCCTTTTGAACGTTATGACTTGTCTGCACTGAAACCTGAAATTGTTAAAGAACTATTGTTTCGTATAGCTTATTATAACCACACTGCTATCCCAGTGCGTTATCCAAATGAGGACCCAAGAGGTAATCCAGAGCTCAACGGTGGTGCGTGGGGACCATGGGCTAGTGAGGATGAGGATGAAGAAGAAAATTGGATAAATGGACATCTAAAGAATGCAAACAAAAAGAAGAAATGCAAGATATGCAAGCTTAGGTCATTTTTCAAAAAACTAAACACTCGTATTATGTCAAATCGCATCTAGGTCGATATTTGAATTGACATTTGTGTTGCAGTTTCTGGGGAGGTCTCATTCAAGAGTTTCTAAAGTTTTGGTGTTCAGCATCTTGAAGAAGTTGTGACTACAAGGATTAGAGTGGGCCTCAGTTCAAGATTAACCAGAAATACTGAAAATGAAATATGCTTGAGATGTCCAAAGATCTTCAAATGTACGCACTATATCAGGGAACGTCCAATGTCCACATTGGCAGTTATTCTGGGCCAACACGAGCACTAGCTAAAATATTTATAGACAAAACAAGAAACATTGAGATCCTTTTGACCTCGATGTGCAGTTGACAGTGAGTCTAAAGACGACACTTTTGTAAAGTTGAAATGTAATCAAATAAACTTTAATTTGGAGGGTAAAGGGAAATCTAGCTTTTATCAAGTCTTCTTAACAAAAGAGGAGATTCATAGGGTTTCTTTGTATGTAATGTCCATATTAGCACGTGTTGCTGCCTAAAACAATATATTGTTGCAATTCTTACACTCATTACACTTTACACATGTAAATTTTTTTTTTTTTTTACACCTATTGCAGCAGAGGCACTCATTAATGTACAGTTACCCAATGAAATCTTCTCATCACTATTACCTTGCACCATACTTACAAATTTGTCTCACAGAGTGCAACAAGTTAGAACCCATGAAAGTGTATTGAACAAACATGTAATCGTGAATTTTCTATTGATACAGTGAGGGAAACTAGAAAATTAATTTTAAAAGAACACCTGTCAGGGTATAACGTACCTGACTGTGGAGCCCGAGATGATGAGGGTAGCCTCATGCACAATTCCTGTCCAATTATCCCTAGTAGTGGAAACAGAGACTCCTAGGGCAGTGGAAGGGTGCAGGTGCCAGAAAGCTGGAGCTGTGAACTCAACAGAGTTCCACCCAGTGGCAGTATGGAGTCAAGTGACAAGCTGTCATCCGCAGCAGCCAGGCAGTCAGGAACAGAATCATGATCAGGTTCAAAGTCAAAGACAGGTAGGAAAAAACACCTTTCTCTACACAGTCATCAATCTGATAACACCGCCAGAATCTCCAAAAATTGTTATGTAAATGCCAACTTTATGAAAGCCAGAACTACCATAAGCCTATAAAGTCCATCATCCAAAACTTTCTTCCAATACAAAAATATATCGGGACGTGGCATATGTTTACTTATTCCTCTTAACCACAGTACCACTCTGTGATGATGCAAATCTAATTTGTCTACACCATAAGCTTAGGTCCACCCTATGTAACAATGCCCAGATAAGACATCGGGTCACTCAGGCAACAGGCAGTGCACTGTGAAATGGGGGTTTGCCTACCCTCCCAATAGCATGCAAGTCCAGATATATAATGGAGAAAATATTTTCTAGAGAAGGTACAAGCTAACAATCTATGGTGGCTACTACCCAGCAGGGATTTTATCGAAACACTTTTTTCAGAAAGGTGTAACTTTTACCTTTTTTTAAGTAGAAACTATAAATTTTATAGAGGTAGTGGATACATTACCTGATGACATTGAACAGGGCCGTGAGCGTCTATGAGGTTTTGCAGTGGTGAACATATATGAATGTAAGAAAGAGAGGCAGTCAAATGAATACACTTAAGTGAAACTGATTATGGGCAATATGGACCTGACTTATTAGCAGCATCAAGGCCCACGAGCAGGGCTGCTGATAGAAATCACTGGCCCCCGTACAGACTACCTGACAGGGCCCCCCCCCAAAAAAAAAAATATTAATGCTATATTTTGCTTAAAATACAATAAAATTATTAGCAGACACACATTCAATATAACTCATAGATATCCTGCTAAATCTAAAAGATAAAACTGAGTTAATAAATAAAAATGAAGAAGAGATGAAAAAAATATACAGGCTGGGCAGTTGGAGCACTGGGATCAGAGAGACAGAGGGAGAGCAACAAAGTTCAGAGATAACATACTCAAGAGCAGAGCTAACATTAGAGCCATTGCTGGGGGGGGGGGGGGGGCACACAGGGAGGGGGATTTGTAAGGGACAACTTCTCCTTCTCAGCAGATAAAAGCTGGCTGCAGGGAGAGACCAGCTGCTAGAGGAAGAGAGACCCAATTGTCATCCATCACTAATCCCCCTCCCTGTGTGGGCCCCCCTGTGTGCTCGGGCCCACTACAATAGGTCCCCCCCCTATCAGCGGCCCTGCCCACGAGGGAGTAAGTATCACAAAGTTCACATCTCTGACATTAGTTATCATAAGGCCACAACTCCAGTTCTTTAATACTATAAGCTTATGTGACCAGGGAGACACTAGTATACCACAAAATACAAAGCCATGTCATAACTGTTGTTACCTGCCCCTAAGTCCTCACTGCAATAACCCGTAAAGTCTCATAGTTGAACTCATGGTATCCAATGTCATAATTAGACCTACTGCTGCCCTAGGCACACCTGAATAATGATACATTTTGTATAAATTCAGCCCATTGTATCATTCACTAAAAAAACTATGTTATAATGTCTTATTAGAGGAAACATGTTGTCTGCTTTGTGTTCATAGCTCATATTTACAGACCAATGAACTATCAGTTTTAATCATTCAAATACATTTCAGATACATCAAACCAAAGATGTTCAAAGTCTTATAGTCTGTTTTCTTTAGAAAGCTGCCACAGCCTGAGCAGAAAAGTGGACCCAATGCCAGGATTCTGTAGAGAAGGAGCCTTGTTTATTGTGCTAAAGCAGTGATCTCTCTGCAGAGGTCTGACATTCCCCCTGCTGACTTAGGCCTAAAGCTTTGTAATCAGCAAATTTCATGCTCACTGCTGACTGGAACATAAAGGTCCTCTCACAGGCTGACAATACTCTATGTTTGTCTTTTCATTTGTGCTCCTGTATTGGTACCTTTGTGCGTGGGCTTCCAATGGACTCATTTTGACACACATATCGCAGACATAGTTCACTATTGAAATCATTAGGAAGCCCGCTTTGGGAAATGTCATGCAGCCATATCTGGAGTGCTTGTAAAGACAAACATTTATTTTAAATAAAGGGTAATTGTATATGAGAAACAGTGCTTTAGCACACTGGCTGGTCTTTTTTAAAATGTTTTTACCCAAGTTTCACACAATATTCACCTACAATTCACACACTATTCGTATAAGTTACAAATTTAAATACAAACCAAATGGTTGACCCAACTGCTCCTAGGGAATGGGTCACTGCCGCTGTGTGTTCTGTCCTAGTCAAGTAAAATGCCTTTCATATTTGGCATGACCACCTGACTTGTGTCAATCACATACAAATGAAATAGGACCACTAGGTAAGTTTGAAACCATAGAAAGTTTTGACTTTGTGCAATACTATTAGAATAACAGAGCCTGAAGACTTTACGTAAAAGGTGACTCATTCAAGTAGGAAGATGTATTATCAAGAACTATATGGAACATTACATATGCCTTTTGAAGTGGCGGTTTTAACAATGAGTAAAATCTTTCACAATCTGGATTTATAATAAAAACAACTTTAAAGAATAGCGGTCGTTTGTGTATTTATTATGTACTTTGAAGAACCTTACTGTTCTTTAGAAGATAAAACAACCGTATAAAAGGAGCAGTTATGCTAAATTGCATCTTGGTCTGTGTATAGATCATTTTGTAATATTCATAAAATATATATATATAAACATTTTGAAAGCTGACCACGATTGAATAATGTTAAAGACGTCTGATTGGAATTACTAAGGTCATGAAGGCATAGCAGATTACCTTATGTATGATGGCACATGGGTTTAACAGAGATAGAATCAAAAAAGTTGAATATGTGTTTGAAAAGATATTTAGTGGGTTAGGGAATAGAAAAAGTGAACAAGTGGAAAGAAAAACATTGTGCATGCATGCCAGGTCTTTTTCTTTGTAACACCCAAAGAAACCTGAAAAGTGGGGTGCTCTAATGTGCAAATAGCAACCAACTGATTCTGGTCCATACCCTCCTTCTGCTGCATCAAACTAATGTTTGGTGAACAGGGAAAATTATGAGACAAGAGGAGATAAGCTAGAGCCAGCGACTATAGAAAGTAGTCGCTATTTGCATATAAGAATGCCCCAATGTTTAGGGCTCATGAGGTAATCTACGGAACAGCAAACCTGAAGGTGCTTTCATGGTAAGCAGTAGTCTCACAATACAAAACACACACATAATAGCTCTAAAAAGAGACCTTATTTAAGCTACAGGTGCAACAAAAGCATTCATATAAATCCTTTCACAGCACCTAACTAAAAGAAAAGAGGTAGCCCCCTGATGATGTCATTGATGATGAAACATGTAGGGTGGAGTCATGGTGTGTGACGTCATTGCGCACTGGAATGTAGTGGTCATTATGTCAGTTGGAAACATCGATGGCAACAGACATGCAGTTTTTATCCATGCCTATTTGAGTGTGTTACTTTTGTAGTCAGCCTGGCTAAATTGTAGTGTTAAGGGTCAATTGACTTCTGTTCTAAGTTGTGGCTTTTCCCTTCTGTCAGTAGGTGGTGCTGTCGCCTTTGACATTAGAGTGATGAGTTACAGTATATGCAAGTTATGGATAAACATACTTTTCTACGCCAATCATATTTTCGGCTAAGCATGCTGGAAAAGGCGTTTTAATGAAAGGAAGTCAGGTGATCGGGGTCAGTCTTCCCTTCCAGGGGCTTCGGCCTGGGTGGATGGTGGATGTTCAGTTCTTGGCTGCTAGACCTGAGGCCTATCCATGTGACTGCCGCCTGCTAGGCCTAACCGAGGTCTATCTGGGTGTTCAAGTTTATGCGATGAAAAGGCTGCCAAAGATCTGAAACGATTCTAGAGGGATGGAGTTCTAAGGAAGCACCAGAGAGAGGACCCTTCATGAGCAGGAAGCTATGAAGTGGCTAGGATGACTTCAGAGAGAACTCATCCAAGGGAAACAGAGTATAAAGCTGTGAGTAAAGTTCAGTTACTAGAGAAGACAGCCTGTCCTACAAAGTACAGATGTGCTGGTTCAGCTTAAAGGCTCTTATTCCTGTACTGCTTTCTACCTTACTTCACCTATTTTTGTCTAAGGAGTCCACCAATCTGCCTGTTGCTTATTAAGGGTTTCCTGTGCCCTAATCCCCTCTCTCCCACATTTTTCTGTTCTGAGAAATAAACTTCTCGTTTGTTTAAGCATAAAAGTGACTGGCGCCCAATGTTCTTTCTTGTTCATCACCCACCATTCCCACAAGACCTGCGCCCTGAGAATGTAGTTCAGCCATCCCTACCCCCCCGTAGTCACCTTTAAACTCCCGGAAAATCTAGGATAGGCGCTAAACTTTTAACTAAATTGATAGTGTTAAAGCGGAGGTTCACTGGAATTTTTTTTTTTAAAAGCCAGAAGCTACAAATACTGCAGCTGCTGACTTTTAAAAAATGGACACTTACCTGTCCAGGTCGCCCGCGACGTCGGCAGCCGAAGCCGAGCTACCGCTTGGCTCTCGGCTTCCCCCGTCGCCATCCTTGATAAGGGAATCGGAAAGTGAAGAGCTGCGGCTTCACTGTCCGGTTCCCTACTGCGCATGCGCGAGTCACGCTGCGCCGTCCTCACTGGTCCCCCTGCTGTGTTCTGGGAGCCGTGTGTTTCCCAGAACACAACGGGGGTGACGCGAAGGGGCGGGAGTCTATACCCAGAAGTGGTGCAAATACCTGTTTTATACAGGTATCTGCACCCCCTCCCCCCTGAAAGGTGCCAAATGTGACACCGGAGGGGGGGGGGGAGGGTTCCGAAAAGCAGAGGTTCACTTTTGGGTGAACCTCCGCTTTAAGATTTGCTATGCTATGAGATGCATCCTTTTCTCTCTTTTGATAAACCTGGGAGTCCTTTGAGCTTTGCATTGGATGACGTGGAGAGTGTCATTGCGAGAGGAAGCTGACATCTTGACTAGAGGTTCCTTTGATTTGAAGGATTCATACTGCGTTATTTGACCATTCCTTTGGGAGTCCTGGTTCACATTTTGCCAATTGATAGCAATGGCACCGTCCTAATCGGTGCAACGCTGCATTTGCAGTGCCGCACCGATTTCAAAAACAAATTTCTGTACTACTTTTTGCAATTTCGGGGTGCGATTTCCATTGACATCTGTGCAGAAACCCGTACAGATGTCTGTGAAATCACAGCCAAAATCGGGACTGCCATGCAGGAGTGAAATCGTGCAAGTTCATCTGAACTCGCACGGCTTCATTCCAGCAGCTCAGTGTGAACCTGGGCTAAAGGTCAAATGGTAAATGTAAGAGGCAGTGTGATTGGGTAAGGGTGACGGGTCTTCCTCTGCTGCAGGGATGAGCCGAACACCCCCCTGTTCGGTTCGCACCAGAACCTGCGAACAGACAAAATGTTCGTGTAAACTTTAGAACCCTATTAAATACAATGGACTCGAACGTTCGAAATCTAAAGTGTTAATTATAAAGGCTAATATGCAAGTTATTGTCCTAAAAAGTGTTTGGGGACCTGGGTCCTGCCCCAGGGGACATGTATCAATGCAAAAAGAAGTTTTAAAAACGGCCGTTTTTTCGGGAGCAGTGATTTTAATAATGCTTAAAATGAAAAAATAAAAGTGAAATATTCCTTTAAATTTCGTACCTGGGGGGTGTGTATGATATGCATGTAAAGTGGCGCATGTTTCCCGTGCTTAGAACTGTCCCTGCAAAAAATGTCATTTTTGAAAGAAAAAAAATGCATTTAAAACTGACTCGCGGCTATTAATGAATTGTCGGCTCCCGGCAATACATACAAAAGTCATTGAGAAAAAAAAAAAAAAAAAAAAAGCGTGGGGGTTCCCCAGAATTCTATTACCAGGCCCTTCAGATCTGGCATGGATTTTAAGGGGAACTCCACCCCAAGTTTAAAAAAAAAATGGCGTGGAGTCCCCCTAAAAATCCATACCAGACCCCTTATCCGAGCATGCAACCTGGCCGGCCGCAGGGGAAAAGGGGGGGACGAGAGAGCGGCCCCCCCTCCCTCCTGAACCGTACCAGGCCACATGCCCTCAACATGGGGAGGATGTCCCCATGTTGATGGGGACAAGGGCCTCATCCCCACAACCCTTGCCCGGTGGTTGTGGGGGTCTGCGGGCGGGGGGCTTATCGGAATCTGGAAGACCCCTTTAACAAAGGGGACCCCCAGATCCCGCCCCCCCCTATGTGAATTGGTAACGGGTACATTGTACCCCTACCATTTCACGAAGAAAGCGTAAAAAAAATGTTTAAAAAAACACACAAACACCTTGAAAAAGTCCTTTATTTAAAAAAATAAATAAATAAACATTCCAGCGGTGAAATCCAGTGTCCCGCGGCGATCCCGATGTCCAGCGCTGTCCTTCATTGGTTGTGCCTGAGCGGACCTGATGGGGAACTCCCTCTCAGTATTTTAAATGTATAGACCCGCCCCTTCTAATGTTCCCCATCAGGTCCGCTCAGCGGACGAGATGCAGAACATGAGAAGGGGCGGGTCTATACATGTATTACCAAAGTGAGAGCAGTTCCCCATCAGGTCCGCCCCCTCGGTATGTCGGACCCGCCTACGTCATTGGCTTGAGCGGGGAACTTCCTTCACTGTGTAATTTAAATTTACATAGTGAAGGAAGTTCCCCGCTCAAGCCAATGACGTAGGCGGGTCCGACATACCGAGGGGGCGGACCTGATGGGGAACTGCTCTCACTTTGGTAATACATGTATAGACCCGCCCCTTCTCATGTTCCGCATCTGGTCCGCTGAGCGGACCTGATGGGGAACTTTAGAAGGGGCGGGTCTATACATTTAAAATACTGAGAGGGAGTTCCCCATCAGGTCCGCTCAGGCACAACCAATGAAGGACAGCGCTGGACATCGGGATCGCCGCGGGACACTGGATTTCACCGCTGGAATGGGTTTTTTTTTTTTTTTAATAAAGGACTTTTTCAACGTGTTTGTGTGTTTTTTTAAACATTTTTTTACGCTTTCTTCGTGAAATGGTAGGGGTACAATGTACCCCTTACCAATTCACATGGGGGGGGGGGCCGGGATCTGGGGGTCCTCTTTGTTAAAGGGGTCTTCCAGATTCCGATAAGCCCCCCGCCCGCAGACCCCCACAACCACCGGGCAAGGGTTGTGGGGATGAGGCCCTTGTCCCCATCAACATGGGGACATCCTCCCCATGTTGAGGGCATGTGGCTTGGTACGGTTCAGGAGGGAGGGGGGGCCGCTCTCTCGTCCCCCCCTTTTCCCCTGCGGCCGGCCAGGTTGCATGCTCGGATAAGGGGTCTGGTATGGATTTTTAGGGAGACTCCACGCCATTTTTTTTTTAATTTGGGGTGGAGTTCCCCTTAAAATCCATGCCAGATCTGAAGGGCCTGGAATGGATATTTGGGGGAACCCCACGTCAATTTTTTTTTTATTTGCGGCGGGGTTCCCCTTAATATCCATTCCAGACCTGAAGGGCCTGGTAATAGAATTCTGGGGAACCCCCACGCTTTTTTTTTTTTTTTTATCAATGACTTTTGTATGTATTGCCGGGAGCCGACAATTCATTAATAGCCGCGAGTGAGTTTTAAATGCATTTTTTTCTTTCAAAAATGACATTTTTTGCAGGGACAGTTCTAAGCACGGGAAACATGCGCCACTTCACATGCATATCATACACACCCCCCAGGTACGAAATTTAAAGGAATATTTCACTTTTATTTTTTCATTTTAAGCATTATTAAAATCACTGCTCCCGAAAAAACGGCCGTTTTTAAAACTTCTTTTTGCATTGATACATGTCCCCTGGGGCAGGACCCGGGTCCCCAAACACTTTTTAGGACAATAACTTGCATATCAGCCTTTATAATTAGCACTTTAGATTTCTCCCATAGATTTTTCGAATTTGCCGCGAACACCCCAATTTGTTCGCTGTTCAGCGAACGGGCGAACAGGCAATGTTCGAGTCGAACATGAGTTCGACTCGAACTCGAAGCTCATCCCTACTCTGCTGCACTTTGTTCCCTGAGCATTTTCAAGATAATATCTATAAGGACTTTTTTTGTGGACTTTTCCCTCTTTTCTTTTAGTTAGGTGCTTTGAAAGGATTTATATGAATGTTTTTGCACCTATAGTGAAAATAGGGTCTCTTTTTAACACTGCACTGTATATGTTTTGTATTGTGCTTAATATTGTTCTCCTGCAATATTGTGTCAGCAGCTTTTATTGATTTAGGTGATTAATTGGAACCCCAGCGCAAATAAATTCATATATATATTTTAGTGGTTTCACGGTGTTGTGCTCTCCCCATGCTTGCTTTAAATCACTTACAGTATATAATGTATTAAAAAATGTGCCAAAGGTAATTTTATGTTGCTTGATTGCAACCAATCACTTGATTATCTGTCCATTTTTAGCGTACAGGTTTGAAAATAAATCAAGGCAGCTGATTGGTTACTAGAAGTAAAAAAAAAAAAAAAGTTACCTTTTGCACATGTATATGTAGCGCCCTCCTCACTCCCCTCTTTCTCTCGTCTCGTCTCTCTCTTGTCTAGGGGTATCTTAGAGGGGAGGGAGCGGGGACACCACGCCTGGCTTCCACCACATGTGTCAGTGCGGTATAAGCAACGTTCTTGTATTACCTTCGGGTCAGTGCTGTGCACCTGGATCCTCCCTCCAAGAGTCACCTTAAACAATGTCTGCTAGGAAATGAGCCCCACACCATTAAAGTTCAACACTCCTTTATTCTTCTGCGAATGAACACAATCAGTTGAACTCCCTTGGTTAACAGAACAGGAAAGGAGGTGTGGATGCGAATAGGCCCAGACACAATTTGGTTCTCCACTTTCCTTCCTGAAAGTGGGTTACGGTCTCCGCACGAGGGGGAATTTCCTTCCAGGCGGTCTCCGACGAGAGGCTCACCTGTCACCGGCAATATGCTGCACCGGGTCTTCAAGTGAGGAGCTCCCCCCGGTCCATTGCGCCTTCCGGATTTGGGTACCCACTCCCGGGGTTCCCTAGGATCCCCTTCCCTCGCGGAACTCAGTGTTGGGCACTGAGCTCCGGACCTCCATCCGAGTACCTCACCCCAGGCTAAAGGTGCCTGGGATGGAACACGACCTCCGGTTGTCCTCTAGGCCTAGGCCACCCAGAGGACCGACACGAACCACCGTCCACAAGCTGAAGGTGCTTGGGACTTCGACCCCGCGACAAAGATGGCCGGCCCCTTTATACCCTCTCCCAGCAAGCACGGCGGGTTCCCCACCCCACCATACCGCTGCCGAGGGAGGACAAAAAGGAGGCACAGCACACAGCAATGATTCAACCCCAGCCCAGGGCGACAGCGCCACCCACCGGGCTGCAGGGAATTACACATCACTGATGTCTCTGCCAAGTTCAAATTTACACCCGGGAAAGTACATACCCGCTACATATAAAACATCCAGACTTTAGGGGCTAATATATAAATTAAATGAAGAGCAGTAAAGAAGTTTACTCAAGCAACCAATTATATTACAACATTGACTCTGTATGTTACTGCTCTACATTTGTTTCATTTTTTACCTGTATTTTTATACATCAGCCTCCCCTATGTATACAACAAGGTTACGTGCCAAAATGGGGCACCTGGCTTAAGTTTTCAACACCCTCCAAGTGCTCCCCCCCTCCCAACACTTACCCATTGCATGGCACTTTTAGCTCAAATATCTGATGCACTTCGAGCAGAACGCAAGGTTTCTTTTGACTTTAAATAGTTTTTTTGGACCAAGCTGGTCCAAACAAATTATTTGCTTTACGAGCAGATGTGCCTGCAGGGATGCTGTGTAAATTGAATGTAGCATACCTCCCAACTTTTCAAAACTCCACTGCGGGACATTCATTCACTTTTTATTCTGCCATCAGAGTTATGGGGCGGGGGGGGTCTTGCTACCGCGGGGGTCAGCAGGACGATTGACGCCGACAGTACAGTTTGCAAGGGGAGCTACCGCTGTCCGCCGACATTAGCATATACGCGGGAGCAGGGTGATGTCTTCCTACCTCCTTCCTCTTCCTGATCTTCGTTTGCGGGAAAATTTGTCCTATGACGGGAGTGCGGGAAAACAGTGTGTATGCGGGAAAGTCCCGCAGAATTCGTGCGTGTTGGGAAGTATGCATATAGTATACAGCGCTGTGTTCTGACACTGGCATGGGGACTTCCTGTCCCGATCCCAGAACAAAATCAAGTCAGGGCTGAGTGATGCTCAGCCATTCACGGGAAGCCTTGTAATTTTTATGAATCAATAGAAGGCTTCCTCTGATTGGCTGAGGTGGAGACTGTGATGTTCATCATTAAGAACCCCAGCACAAGAAGATCGAACAGTAGATAAGAGCAGGCAGCAAATTAAGTATTTTGAAAAGGAACATTCAAGCTATGTCTTTAAAGCAGCTCTTTTCCTTAAATAAAAGCTGCAATTAAAGTCCTACCTGCAAAGAAGAAAGCATATATTTGCATCTTCAATGCCATTCTCATCAAAAGGAAATGTCTGCTGAATTCCTCTTTAGAAACCAACATTTTCATGATTATCAACATTTAATACTGGACCACAGGGCAGTAAACCTTGCTCACACTCCACCTCAGGCCTGCCCAGTGATCAAGCTTTTCTACACAGACCTTGCCCACTTGTCAGAGTGGCCTACCCAAGACCTGCCACTCACAGCTCCTTACACTATAATGAATGTTTGAGTTACTGAGCATGCACAGAAAAGGGTGACAACATACCTCCCAACTTTTGAACTGTTAAAAAAACATAATGCAGCGTGTGTAGCACACCACAACCAAAAAAGTGGGTGTGGTCAGCAAACAATGGGCATAGCCATGTGGGTTTGTTCGAGATACGTAATTTCCGGTCAGCTGGAGCGCAAACCGGCGTTCCTAATACTCATATGCTGATCTTTTGTCTTCCCTGATATAAGTGCATTACTATTAGGGATGAGCCTAACACCCCCCGGTTCGGTTCACACCAGAACCTGCGAACTGACCGAAAGTTTGCATGAACTTTAGAACCCTATTAATGTCTATGGGACTCGAACGTTCTAAATCAAAAGTGATAATTTTAAAGGCTAATATGCAAGTTATTGTCCTAAAAAGAGTTTGGGGACTCGGGTAATGGATGTTTTTTCGGGAGCAGTGATTTTAATGATGCATAAATGGAAAAAAAAAAGTGAAATATTCCTTTAAATATCGTACCTGGGGGTGTCTATAGTATGCCTGTGAAGTGGCACATGTTTCCCGTGTTTAGAACTGTCCCTGTATAAAATGACATTTCTAAAGGAAAAAAAGTCATTTAAAACTGCTTGCGGCTTTAATGTAATGTCTGGTCCCGCACCCAAATTAAAAAAAGGAAAGGCATGGGCCCCCCAGGCCCTATATACTCTGAACAGCAGTATACAGGCGGTGCAAACAAGACAGGGACTGTAGGTTTGTTGTTACGTAGAATCTGTTTGTAATTTTGAACTCCCTGCCTGCAGTATTTAGTATGAGAACAACAGCAATTGTATTCAGGTGAGCTTTAGGTGCACACTGTGCAAAGGACACTAAATCAAAATACTGCAGCTCCCTGCCTGTATTTGTATGAGAACACCAGCAATTGTATTCAGGTAAGCTTTAGGTGCACACTGTGCAAAGGACAGTAAAACAAAATACTGCAGCTCCCTGCCTGTGTTTGTATCAGAACACCAGCAATTGTATTCAGGTAAGCTTTTGGTGTACACTGTGCAAAGGACACTAAAGCAAAATACTGCAGCTCCCTGCCTGTATTTGCATCAGAACACCAGCAATTGTATTGAGGTAAGCTTTAGGTGCACACTGTGCAAGGGACACTAAAGCAAAATACTGCAGCTCCCTGCCTGTATTTATATCAGAACACCAGCAATTGTATTCAGGTAAGCTTTTGGTGCACACTGTGCAAAGGACACTAAAGCAAAATACTGCAGCTCCCTGCCTGTATTTGTATCAGAACAGCAGCAATTGTATTCAGGTAAGCTTTAGGTGCACACTGTGCAAAGGACACTAAAGCAAATACTGCAGCTCCCTGCCTGTATTTGTATCAGAACACCAGCCATTGTATTCAGGTAAGATTTTGGTGCACACTGTGCAGAGGACACTAAAGCAAAATACTGCAGCTCCCTGCCTGTATTTGTATCAGAACACCAGCAATTGTATTCACGTAAGCTTTTGGTGCACACTGTGAAACATTGCAGCTAGCATAATCACCTGCCTGCCTGTCAGTATAGAGAATAACCGGAACGGATCTAGCTAAACTGAATACAGTGTGTAAATATATATACAACACCTAGGATGCATATATATCCTCTACACACTGTAACTGCCGCTAACTGACTCGCCTGCCTGCTCTATCTAACTAAAATCAAATTACACTGTCTCTCTCTCTCTCTGTCTCTTTCCTTTAACCAACGCCAACACACTACACACGGCCGCCAAGCCAGGGGCCTTATATAGTGTGGGGCATGTACCTACTCCTCTGAGCCATGATTGGCTAAAAGCCAATTACGGCTCTCTGTACTTACGACGCTGTGATTGGCCAAGCATGCGGGTCATAGTGCATGCTTGGCCAATCATCAGCCAGCAATGCACTGCAATGCCGCAGTGAATTATGGGCCGTGACGCGCCACTCGAATTTGGCACGAGCGGCCCATAATGTTCGAAATTCGGCAAACAGCCGAAAAGGCGATGTTCGAGTCGAACATGGGTTTGACTCGAACTCGAAGCTCATCCCTAATTACTATTACTCTTACAATTAATATTTTAAATACTAAACCATGAGAGCCCTTTTTCCTCTCCTATGGTACCATTGGAGTTTAAAATACAGTCTTTATCTACATTGAATGGATGTCAGCAGTGACTTGGATTCCAGTCTTTGAGATCTTATGCACATCTGACCCCCTATAACAAGGGGTCTACTGGATCTGGGGAGTGTGTAGTGTGTCTGCATGCTGGTGAAGATGTTATGTGTTTAGCGCTACCCTCGGAGGAGGAGCCGATTGAGTATGTTTGGTTCCGTACTCTGCCTCTCACCCCCAAGAACAGTCTAAGCCCCTCTGGCACACCTGGCAATAGTGTAAGTGCAAGGACCAATGAAAAACACACACGTTATGATAACCTGTAAGGTTTTTGTGGATTAGTAACAGACAGTAGCAGTATATAGCAAGTAAATCAACTGAAGTACACTAATTGAAATCAAGAGCAATATAACTCAATATTATAGTCAAGCTGCTTTTAGGGGATTCCACAACTGCGAAGAACCCCAAGAGCAGAGGCAAACACTTTAATAGCAACAAATCCCAAATAGCAACCTTATACCGGATTGGTCATCACTTTACTGGCTTTATTGGCTCTATGAGTCCAGGCAGGAGGAAAGCAGAGGAATGATTATTTCTTATGTCAGACTTCTCTCTTCTGTTCCCTGACACAGCAGGCTCAATTATAAACACTGTACCTAATGCAGGATTAACTAATGTAACTCCCAAGTTCTACCTTCCCCGCTCATACACTACATATACTGAGCCCTGGGTATGTGCATATGTGCGCGTATGGCACCAGTTACTTCATTCCCAAGTAGAAGAAGGCCTTGAATCTTCAGCTAGCCTCTTTAGTTGGTGCACTTAGGTATCCTGCTCGGTAGAGTGCAATTTCAGTATGGAGTCCTTTCCTTTCTTTTATCCTGTGGGCAGCTGGTCTGTCCTCATGGAAAGCTATGGGCTGTTTTGTAATGGGGACTATATATCCCAAGATGCATTGCTGCAGTACTCTGACTGTCATTGGTTCCCTCCCCCTGCCAATGAGGAAGCAGGGGAGGGAGCAGCTCTATCTGTGTGTGTCTCTCCTTACTGCACAGTGAGAAGAGAAGAGGAGAGAGAGGGGAGAATTCTCCTGCAGGAGCTGACAGGCCGTGTCCCTCCCTGAGAGCCTGTGTGTGTATGAATCCTGGCGGCAGCCAGAGAAAGATGCAGGCCCGCAGTGCACCCTACACACTCCCCCCACCAAAGAACCTTTGGTCTGCCAAAGGTAGTAACAGTCCTTGATCTGGTACATGCTTTTAAATGCACGCTGAAAGAAGCAGATTAGCATATTAACAAACTGTTAACATTACATGACTCCAACTCATTTTATGACACAGGATTTAAAGAGAAACCTTCCCCCAAATGCCATATGATGGGGGGGGGGGGTTGTCCTGTCCACAGGCCACCTTTGTAGGGATGGCCCTACCAATTTTACCAAGGGGTGAGTAAGGGTCAGGGTCACCATTCACTAAATCTGCTGTGAGGGATGAGGACAACTTCTTTGGAGCTCTCACCTAACACATCACAAGTCAGTCTCTTGAAATGGTGAATAACTCTTTGTTCTATCCATGCTCTTGATTCAGGCATGGTAGCCCAATCTTCCTGCTTGACTGGTCCCACATCCTGCAGTTCATTTTCCTTTTCCTCTGCCGCTGAAGAGGGAGAGACTTCTGACAGCCGTTTCACCAGATCTTTGTTGATTCCTACAATTAGCGAACTTCCTGTGGACCCTGGCAACCAAAGACACTGTTTCAAAGTTCTGAGGTTGTCCAACCCTCAATGGATCACACAATAACTTGATCTGCAGGTAGCCATATCAAGGGTAATCCTCCATTTGAATACCCTGGATCTTGATATCTTCCAACTTTTGCTCGGGTATGTTTGACAGATACCTTTTGTATAAGTCTCTAGTCAGCAAAGTAACCTGAGCACCTGAATCAAGAAGGGCTCTTGTGTAGATTCCTTCAAACAAGACAGGCACTACAGACAAAGGCCCTACTAACTTGGCAGGTAGTTTGGTGGAAGCATTTGAAATAGCAGGTTTGTCTGACTGGGCTTGTGCTTCTGTCCTTTTCTGGTGTTGGGAATGCTGTTTCCGGTAAAATTTTGGAGGCCGGTAGGCATTTATCATTATCACTGAAACAGCATAAACTGCGGGTGTCCTTCATTGTTCCCTTGCAGATTCAGTGAAAGTTCTTCTTGAAGGCCCAAGTCTTCTCTCCATCAATTCTCTGTGGTCCATGCCAGCCTTCTGTCCTCCTCGGTGGACTAGGACATTCTCGCTGGTAGTAACCTACACCTCCACAGTTGAAGCAAATGTCTTGGGTCATCGACCCTCTTCCAGATGCTGTAGACGAAGTCGGATGCACATTAGGCCCTGCAAGCCCCTCGCCCGATGACTCAGTGAATTTCACTGCCAACATATTTATCATTTCCATGATCCGGGATACATGCATCTTCAATGCGGCTATCTCAGACTTGAGATCAGACGATTCTGCTTCTTTGCATACTCCGGGGGTGGTGGTGGTGTCCACTTTGGCGACCTGACCAACTTGACCCAATGAGCCGGTCATCCTTTCCATCAGCTGTGACACCTGAGTCTTGAGGAACTCAACCTCTGAATTGCCACCATCTACAGTGGCCACTCTGATATCTACTGACCCCGATATCTTCTTCTAACTTCTTGTTTTCCAACATGACCACCTCTTCCCGCACAATCCGGATCAGGTATGGATTTCATCTCTAAATACAAAAAGTTTTCGTCACAGTAAGAGCTGTGAAAATGTGGAACAGACTCCCTCCAGAGGTGGTTCTGGCCAGCTCAGTAGATTGCTTTAAGAAAGGCCTGAATACTTTCCTAAATGTACATAATATAACTGGGTACTAACATTTATAGGTAAAGTTCATCCAGGGAAAATCCGATTGCCTCTCGGGGGATCAGGAAGGAATTTTTCCCTGCTGTAGAAAATTGGAGCATGCTCTGATGGGGTTTTTCGCCTTCCTCTGGATCAACTGTGGGTATAGAGTTGGGTATATTGGATTGTATGATTTTTTTTTATTTATTTACTTTATGGTTGAACTAGATGAACTTGTGTCTTTTTTCATCCTGACTAACTATGTAACTATGTAAATTCAAAATGCCACCATCTTGCTGGGTTCTCAGTAGGATGGTGATGGGGTCCAAAAGCTGGGCACCCCACAAGACTTGCTGTGCACGGACCACATCCACTTTCCGGGGATCGAAAACCCTTCTTCAATAAGAGTTGATGCAACCCAGGAGGCAACGTCTCTCCTCAGGTCTGGTCTTATCCTCTGCCTTGCGGTGTCTGATTCCCCCAGGCAGACAAGATGGAGTACTTTCCTTTCTTTTATACTGAGGGCAGCTGGTTTATGTAGTTCTGTCCCCATAGAAAGCTATGGGCCGTTTTGTAATAGGGACTATATATCCCAAGATGCATTGCTGCAATACTCCTTTCTTGTCATTGGTTTCCTCCCCCTGCCAATGAGGAAGCATGGGAGACGCAGAGTGAGCAGCTCTGTCTGTGTGTGTCTTTCCTTACTGCACAGTGAGAAGACGAGAGGGATGGGGGATTTCCCCTGCAGGAGCTGACAGGCTGTGTCTCTCCCTGAGAGCCTGTGTGCGTGTTGTTGTGGAATTTTAGGCTGCTGTTTGCAGAGCACACAGCCTATAATTCCTGTGCTATCTAAGCACACATCAGATTTAATCTTTTTGAAGTAATGCTATCGTTAAATTAAGTTTGCTAAAGTCCACTCACCGTTCATCCCCATTCATTCAAGGAAACCACCAACACAGGTCTTCTTATCAGGCCATTCCAGCAAAGACTCTCTCAAGCCGACGCCTACTCATAGGCTTTTATTAAACTCAAAAGATCTCGAGACAGGAGGTGATTGGCTGCAGCGACCAATCCCCTCCCCATGGGCGGGAACCTCATAGGATGTTCCCTCACATGAAAATGACAACACTTGGACATTCCTTCCAACAGGATATGTCATACATGAATATAATAACGTAAGATGGCTCAAGTTACCGTTGATAGGAATTCTTATTCTGCGCTATTCCATAGAATAACGCATAATAAGATTATACTATTATTGAATGGGGGAGGGAGGCTATCTGCAGACGCACGCTACGAATTCCAACCAATGTTGATCAGGCACAGCCGAGACAAGAGCGCGCATTTGCCCATAACCAATGATGTCATTGCAGAGTGAGGATACCCCTCCTCAACGATCGTCCATGCTAATGCACAGAGGGCCCCCGTTGGCGGACATATCCGCACCCTGCAAACATCACACTCCAACCTCAAAACGTTTTCCCCTATCAGACGGGATTCAACCAGCCTCAGACTACCCCAATCAGCTCTTTTAGAGCGGGTTGCGGAAGTACTAACACTGGGTGACACTATGACAATACATATTAAATACATCTCCATAAAAATCTCCACAACAGTCCTCCCTTTTTTGTCATATGCACCCTATGTGTCCCTCGATGAGAGTTGATCTGCTTCTTACACCTGGAAATCAATCAGTTATTAGTCCATAAAAAGGAAAACACGGCTTGACATGTAGACTCTACTCTTCAGGGGCATGACTTATAAAGGAGGACACGACATGGTGAGCTGTAGTAATCGCCGATCCGTCTGTGATTCTCTGTCTTGTATGTGGGTCCGGCTTCGGGGCGTCTCATCAAGGAAACTCTGGTCACGCGTCAAATCAGGCAACAGGAGCACCTCGTCACGACATAGAAAGAATAGAAATAAAAACGACATGAGTATATATATTCCCACTTCCTTTAACCACGATCCGCTGTAAAATAAAAAATTAGATCCCCAAAGATTCCCAGACCCTTAAAAAGGACTCCCAACCTTCACTTAGCTACAGCTCTGGCTTCAACAATTACATGAAGAACCCTATCCTTAACGGATGAGAATTGTTCAATTGTATCCCAAGCCTGAGCCCCCCCCACCTTGTACATGCAGGACCCCATGCCCAGACCTGGTCGGGATTGGTGAACAAATCCCTACTAGCTGTCCCTGCCATTCTTAATTTCCTGCGCCATCAGATCCTCGCGATCGGCCCCGACCTAAAATGTTGGGACAGCTTCACCATCGCGCATGAACCTCTTGCTTTGGGGGAATTACCTTTATAAGCTGCAGATCCACATAAACACCAAACTAAAGTTCAAACACACTTGTGGGCTGCCTAGATACCCAAACCGACAAGAGACAGAGCCATTAAAACTAAAACCAATTTTACCCTCTAAAAATACATCGTTAGATTCCATTGACAAGTGTCTGTTTGGAGTCTTCACTAGTTTGTCAAAAACTCCTCATACCCATAATAACATCATAAATGTCATGTACCGCTGTCATCGCTGGGGACTAAAACTCCTCATACCCATAATAACATCATAAATGACATGTACCGCTGTCATCGCTGGGGACTAAAACTCCTCATACCCATAATAACATCATAAATGTCATGTACCGCTGTCAACGCTGAGGACTAAAACTCGGTGAAGACTCAGAACAGACCATCGGTCCTGTTCGCTTTCTGAGCTAGTCAGGACATACACTTTAAATAATAACTTGGGATGCTTTTCACCGTTACCCTCGCTAAAATTTACTAAACAACAAAAATATAAATAAACAAAGATACTCCTCATTCTTTGGTGTGGTTGAGCCGCTTCTTGCAGTGGCTGGCGTGGTCTCATCCCTCAAGCTTCTTTACAACGACCCAGTCACCTGGTTGGAAAGAATGTAAATTGATTATTAAGTCAGGGTCCAGGAGGGACTCGTGAAATCCTTTTGGTGGACATTTTGAAGTTCATGTCACAGCGATCGCACCTCCCCCATCAGCCGAGAATATAAGTGACAGCTAATGAGGAAAGTACGACTCTGATTTTGATTGACCTCCAAACAACCCTCATATGACAATAACCCAGACATCGGGACTGTGGTCACTGCATAACCTGTGCGTGGCTTACAATACCTGAACCATTGCCAAAAGGTTCTTAGCCTCTGGGATGGGAACCTACTTCACCAGACTGCTGCTTGCCGATTCAAATTCTATTAAAGAAAGACCGTCTTGGCACAAACTTGGTTAGAATTACAGAGGTTATTATTAGTTTGACAAAAATAAAATCTGTCACTCTTACATTTATCATTCTCCCCCCTTTTCTTCCTCATTACAGACTGAAGGAAGAAATGTGTGGTGCAGGAAAAAAGAAACAATGAAATAGCCTATGATACTTTTACCGCCTTAGACTCATATTTATCCATATGTACAGCTGTCTACATACACCTGTTCTCTGTGTACAAACTCCTTGGACCTGAAAAATACTTATAAGCAAAATCATTACTCTATTCTTCATATTTAACCTGCAAAGAATGGAAAATAATAATGACATTCCTGTACATTGGTAAATTGTCAATGACATTCTTTCAAAACCGATTCAAACAAAACCCTCTGTAACCCTTACTTTTCCCGTTCCTACAAACATACAACAGCCGCGGCGCATTGAAGGATCGCCGCGGTAAATTCGAACATATTCACGTTACTACATACAAACATTCCGATACAAACGTGGGGGAAATACTTCCCAGTTTCCAAAACCACAAATGAAAAAACAAAAACAGCCAGGATTCTACCTTCACTCTTTCAGCAATAGAAAAAAATACAATGGGAATATGAGAGCAGCTAGAGAAGCTTGCATGGACCAGCCATACAAAGTTCAAACAAACAGGCATGAGACAACACCTCCATCAACACTCATCATTACAGATTTCTGAAGCCGCAGCTCAACTACATCCATTCCAGAGGGATACCCAAAATAGTATCCTTGGACCACCTATGTTAATCTTTTTGGGGTTCAAAGGCCTTTGCCCCAAAACTAGGCTTCGTGCACTGTGTGACCGTCTGACTATGGGAAGCCTCCATTCCTTCCCTTTTCACAGACCTCCTTGTGTCCATGGCGATTCGAATCGGCTTATCGTCTTAAACCTGCGTCCAGGTTAAACCGTTGCACCCATTTTCGGAGATCACCGCCCGGTGTCTTCTTATACGGTGAATTGCAGAACTACAACCACTATATGGTCAAGTCCTCCAACTAGAAACCCTAACCGAGGTGTCACCACTATGGCTTGTTGTCCCAACACTTTTGGAACTACAGCAACAACCACAGATCAACCCCCGAATTAGGCCTCTACCCCTCACAGTGTATGCATACACAAGCATTTTCCGCTATACACCCATACACTGCGTTGTCAGACTAAACCTCACAGAACAATTACGCCAGTTTACCACCTGCAGAACAATGTGGCTTCTCTCTGTATCTAGATGATAAAATAATGGTGCTACCCCCTGTTTTTCTCTCTACCCAAAACTGTATTTACAGTACAAAACTTCACAAAACTGGAACAAAATATAAAACACTTTTAAACGCCAAAATGCTTTCCATTTTCCTTCTAAACACAAATCTCATTTCTCACCTTTAGGCCCCAAGCTCCTCCCACTAACTTTCTGCTGATATATAAATGCTGAAAAGAAGCTTCCGGTTATGCTCAGCTCTTAAAAAAACCAAACTGGTTTATTTACATATCAATTGTTCAGGAAGAGGGAGGGGGAGGGGGGAGCCCAGCCACATTGCTGTGTCTATCAAGACTCCAAAAAAAATCCATGGCTACACATTATATATTTCAACAATTTAAAACCTTGTCAAGAAGATGGTGGAATAAAACCCCCCTTTGCAAATGGGAGGGTCCTGACCCAAACATCCCCTGCAAGCAAAACCACAAGTTGACTCAAATACAAAACTCCTGCAAAAAGATGGCTCTAGGGGTTTCGACCAAAACCCCCACTCCTCCTCTACAGGCTATACAATACAAGCTTCAAAACATATGAATTGCCTTCTGGGAAGGAAATATTTAAACATAAAAACACATCATTGTACAAAAACTCTGTTAGTCTTACAATCCATCAAAATTCAGTGTAAAGTGAAGTTTTTCTTAAAACCAAAATCCAATGCAAAAAAAACGCCGCGCATATACTGCAAAGTCAGCTGACCCTGCAATAGCTTACATTCACTTAAATGAAAACAGAGAAATCCCTCCTCCTAACACCATCTGCATGGAGTTTGCATGTCCTCCCTGTGTCTGCGTTGGCCTCCTCCCACACTCCAACTGCTGG
Source organism: Rana muscosa (assembly GCA_029206835.1). NCBI lineage: Eukaryota > Metazoa > Chordata > Amphibia > Anura > Ranidae > Rana > Rana muscosa. Next base: position 92,213,645 of record CM055118.1, on the reverse strand, counting down.
TAGGCCAGCCAGATCCCATCCATAAATAGGCCCCAGCATGTGCGTGTGTCCGCAAGCACGTTGTGGCCCCTCAGGGTAAGACCGCGCTATTTTAAGATACCACTCAACTCACCTCAAAAGGTGATGCTTACAAAAACAGTTTAAAACAGTTTTAACCAGCGAATTCAACATTAAACAAAAACAGCCTCTCAGTATGTCACACTGGTGTCTCACTACTCTCCACAGCAGTGCACAGGTCAAACTGTAAACGCATAAAACAGGCGAAAAACTGCGCCAATCAACAAATGTTAATATAGCATCCAGGCGCTGTGTTTGCCAACCCGGAACTTCCTATCTCAAACTGTAAACGTCTCTCAAAATGGCCGACAAGCCAGGATAACAAAATGGTGGATGACCCACCACAGCACCTCATGGACAACAAAAATTGCGCCATTGACGCATGCAATTTTTTCCCGCCAATAACCCGCATGGGGCATCACAATGAACACCACATGGGTTCCCCCACACAAAGACAAACACAAATGGCCTCCAGCAGGTTAAAAAGGCCGCACTACCCAATTCGCACTAAACATCAAAAACTGAGAAATTCTATCAGCAACATAGCTGACGAATGCCACATGGTATAGTGCCCAAAAGAAAGGTGTCTAGCCTGTGAGTATCATATAAGGGAAGGTGCCAAGAAAAACTGTGCCTCAAAATGGCAGACAAACCTGTAAGGCTAACAAAAACCAAGAATGGCGCCATTGCTTTTTCCCGCCAAAACCAGCATCTCTTTAAAAGAAAATCAAAAATGTTTTTCTCCACAAAGACTGACTACACCATTGAAACTTTTCTAAATTATCATCAAAATCCACTGAAAAAGGTGTCAGCTACACTCTACAAGGACCACATGTACACTTACAAACTTTGCCTCCCTTTGGCCAACTAAACAGCACATTCAATAAATGTGAGTTACATGACAATATTAAAAACATATTCATTTCTCTACATAAAGTTCATATACACACTGTGGCATCAGCTTTCATAACAAGCCATTGAGAAATATAACTCCTCAATGCTAGCATCCAAAACAGCCTGCAACCATTCAAAGGGCGTATTCCTTTCAACAAACAGCTACTATTGTCTGGCTTCCAACAATGCCTGGCCACTTGGCAGGAACTTTCAACTCAAAACCAAACACTTAATATTTTTACACTTATGGGGACATGTGTCTTTGTCCCCTATAAAGGCAAAAATCACAATCTATTCATTTCTATTTTTCATAGAAATCACAAACACCACACACATACAGTATATTGTTGCTTGTACATCTGCTCAGAGTGTCTTTCCCTCAGGGCACAGCCATTGCAACACAAAACAGTGGGGAAGCCCTTCCCCCATTCAAGCACATGGCAGCCAAACAAACAATCTACTTACAAACTTCTCAGTGCACTAAATACCACATCTATACCTTCATTTCATACACAATATACAGTCTATATTTCTCGCTTAGTTACACTCTTACAGCCCACAGTTTCCATCAGATCATCTCTCAGGGCCCTCCCACTACAAAACATGCTATTTACAGAAAGTCACCAACTTTCACCATTGTAACTGAGATGCTGGCAGCCCCTCCCCCGCTAAACCTCATGGCTCAAGGACCAGAACAATGCAGCAGCCATTGCTGGCAGCCAACTGCTCAATACATCGCACGATCTAATCACACAGACACATGCAGGCATACCCACACACAATCAAATTCACAGGCATACGATCCATGACAAAATCACACACACACACATGCGATTCGCAGACATACACACGCACACATACACACGCTGCAAACTTGAAACATTATTTCAAAAAGACAAAAAAATGTTCTTTTAAAGATTAGAGCCCCCCACATCGGAACGTAGATCCACACTTCCCCCCATCTCGATCCGATGTCCAAAGGGACTCCATCTATTCCCAAAATCCTGGCCCGCCATCTGTTGTGGAATTTTAGGCTGCTGTTTACAGAGCACACAGCCTATAATTCCTGTGCTATCTAAGCACACATCAGATTTAATCTTTTTGAAGTAATGCTATCGTTAAATTAAGTTTGCTAAAGTCCACTCACCGTTCATCCCCATTCATTCAAGGAAACCACCAACACAGGTCTTCTTATCAGGCCATTCCAGCAAAGACTCTCTCAAGCCGACGCCTACTCATAGGCTTTTATTAAACTCAAAAGATCTCGAGACAGGAGGTGATTGGCTGCAGCGACCAATCCCCTCCCCATGGGCGGGAACCTCATAGGATGTTCCCTCACATGAAAATGACAACACTTGGACATTCCTTCCAACAGGATATGTCATACATGAATATAATAACGTAAGATGGCTCAAGTTACCGTTGATAGGAATTCTTATTCTGCGCTATTCCATAGAATAACGCATAATAAGATTATACTATTATTGAATGGGGGAGGGAGGCTATCTGCAGACGCACGCTACGAATTCCAACCAATGTTGATCAGGCACAGCCGAGACAAGAGCGCGCATTTGCCCATAACCAATGATGTCATTGCAGAGTGAGGATACCCCTCCTTAACGATCGTCCATGCTAATGCACAGAGGGCCCCCGTTGGCGGACATATCCGCACCCTGCAAACATCACACTCCAACCTCAAACCGTTTTCCCCTATCAGACGGGATTCAACCAGCCTCAGACTACCCCAATCAGCTCTTTTAGAGCGGGTTGCGGAAGTACTAACACTGGGTGACACTATGACAATACATATTAAATACATCTCCATAAAAATCTCCACAACAGTGTGAATCCTGGTGGCAGCCGAAGAACGATGCAGACTTGCAGGGCACCGCCACCTGCTACATTTGCACTTGGGGCTACAGGATTGTATTTGGACTTCACTATATGCATTCACTTTTTTTATATTTTGAGTTGGGTCATGTACCTGAATTTGTCACGTTTGTGATATATGATCTATACACTTTCATATTCACAGCAGCACATATTTTTTTTTTTTATTTATACTGAGAGGTGATTATACACTTTACAATGTGCAGCTCCATACTCATATATTTGATTTTTGGATAATTTCTGTTTGCGTGGGTTTGGAACGTATATTGGTTTTATTGTTTTCTATTAGGATAAAATTATACATCATACATCCCAGGAGTCTTCATGGGCATTTTTTTTCTTTCCTCTGGAGGAGGGGATTTCTCAGCTAAGCATGCCCTCCTGCATGCCTGAGCTAAGGGCAGATGGTTTTAGGAAGTAAAGGCTACATGAATGATCTGCCCCTACTCAAGATGGCTGCAGCTAGAAATGCTAGGGTTGTGTTTTTTCAAAGTGATTTCTCATCAAAATAAAGCATGAAGACATGGATAGATGGATGGATGAGTTTTGAGTTTTCAGTTTGTGGTGCTCAGATACAGTTTAGTTTTGCTTTAACCACTTAAGGAACGAGCCTCTTTCTGAGATTTGATGTTTACAAGTTAAAAACAGTTTTTTTGCTAGAAAATTACTTAGAACCCCCAAACATTATATATATTTTGTTCTAACACCCTAGAGAATAAAATGACGGTCGTTGAAATACTTTTTGTCACACCGTATTTGCGCTATAAACAAAAATAGAGCGACACTTTTGAAAAAAATTCAATATTTTGTACTTTTTGCTATAATAAATATCCCTGTTTTTTTTTTTTTTAAAAAGCAAATTTTTTCTCAGTTTAGGTCGATACGTATTCTTCTACATATTTTTGGTAAAAAAAAATTGCAATAAGCGTATATTGTTTGGTTTGCGCAAAAGTTATAGCTTCAACAAAATAGGGGATAGTTTTATGGCATTATTATTATAATTTTTTCTAATTAGTAATGGCGTCGATCTGCGATTTTTACTGTGGCTGAGGACACCTCGGACACTTTTGACACATTTTTGGGACCATTGTAATTTTTACAGCGATCAGTGCTATAAAAATGCACTGATAACTGTAAAAATGACACTGACAGTGATGGGGTTAACCACTGGGGGGCACTGAAGGGGTTAAGTGTGTCCTAGGGAGTGATTCTAACTGTTAGGAGGAGGAGCTACCAGTGACACGTCAGCGATCACTGTTTCCGATCACAGGGAACAGTAGATCCCTGACATGTCACTAGGCAGAACAGGGAAATGCATTGTTTACAAAGGTATCCCCCTGTTCTGCCTTTGCCGACCGCAATCGCGGGCCGCCCGGGAACATCGAGTTCTCGGGACCTGCGGGCGCACTTATGAGGCACGCGGTGGCAAATTTAAAGGGACGTACAGGTACGCCCATTTGCCTGCCCGTGCAATTGTGTCGACGTACATCGTCGTGCGGCGGTTGGCAAGTGGTTAAATATGAGATCTGGGGTCAAAAAGACCTCAGATCTCATATTTAGACTTAACCACTTAACCACTTAAGCCCCGGACCATTTGGTAGCTAAAGGACCAGAGGTGAATTCAGAATTTTGCACTGCACTGCTTTAACTGTAAATTGTGCGGACATGCAATGTTGTACCCAAACGACATTTGCGTCCTTTTCTTCCCACAAATAGAGCTTTCTTTTAATGGTATTTGATTGCCTCTGCAATTTTTATTTTTTGCGATATAAACGGAAAAAAACCCGAAAATTTAGAAAAAAAATGATATTTTCTACTTTTTGTTATAAGAAAAATCGAATAAACTCAATTTTAGTCATACATTTAGGCCAAAATTTATTCAGCCACATGTCTTTAGTAAAAAAAATGTCAATAAGCGTATATTTATTGGTTTGCGCAAAAGTTATAGCGTTTACAAACTAGGGTACATTTTCTGGAATTTACACAGCTTTAAATTTATGACTGCCTATCTCATTTCTTGAGGTGCTAAAATGGCAGGGCAGTACAAAACCCCCCCAAATGACCCTTTTTTAGAAAGTAGACACCCCAAGGAAATTGCTGAGAGGCATGTTGAGCCCATTGAATATTTTTTTTTTTTTGTCCCAAGTGATTGAATAATGACAAAAAAATAAAAATTACAAAAAGTTGTCACTAAATGATATATTGCTCACACATGCCATGGTTATATGTGGAATTGCACCCCAAAATACATTCTGCTGCTTCTCCTGAGTACGGGGATACCACATGTGTGGGACTTTTTAGGAGCCTAGCCGCGTACGGGACCCCGGAAACCAAGCACCGCCTTCAGGATTTCTAAGGGCGCAAATTTTTGATTTCACTCCTCACTACCTATCACAGTTTCGAAGGCCATAAAATGCCAAAATAGCACAAAACCCCCCCAAATGACCCCATTTTGGAAAGTAGACACCCCAAGCTGTTTGCTGAGAGGCATGGTGAGTATTTTACAGCTCTCATTTGTTTTTGAAAATGAAGAAAGAACATTTTTTTTTTTTTTCTTTTTTTTTTTCAATTTTCAAAACTTTGTGACAAAAAGCGAGATCTGCAAAATACTCACAATACCTCTCAGCAAATAGCTTGGGGTGTCTACTTTCCAAAATGGGGTCATTTGGGGGGGGGGGGTTTGTGCCATCTGGGCATTCCATGGCCTCCGAAACTGTGATAGGCAGTGAGAAGTGAAATCAAAAATTGACACCCTTAGAAAGCCTGAAGGCGGTGATTGGTTTTTGGGGTCCCGTACGCGGCTAGGCTCCCAAAAAGTCTCACACATGTGGTATCCCCGTACTCAGGAGAAGCAACAGAATGTATTTTGGGGTGTAATTCCACATATGCCCATGGCATGTTTGAGCAATATATCATTTAGTGACAACTTTGTGCAAAAAAAAAAAATTGTCTTTTTTCCGCAACTTGTGTCAACATATAAAATATTCCATGGACTCGACATGCCTCTCAGTATATAGCTTGGGGTGTCTACTTTCCAAAATGGGGTCATTTGGGGGGGTTTTGAACTGTTCTGGCATTTTATACACAACATTAGGAAGCTTACATCCACTCTTCTAACCACTTGAAGACAAAGCCCTTTTTGACACTTTTTGTTTACATGAAAACATATTTTTTTTTGCAAGAAAATGATGTTGAACCCCCAAACATTATACATATTTTTAAAGCAAAGGCCCTACAGAATAAAATGGTGGGTGCATTTTTTTTCTACACAGTATTTGCGCAGCGATTTTTCAAACGCATTTTTTGGGGAAAAAATACACTTTTTTTATTTTAATGCACTAAAACACACTATATTGCCCAAATGTTTGATGAAATAAAAAAGATGATCTTAGGCCGAGTACATAGATACCAAACACGAAATGCTTTAAAATTTCGCACAAACGTGCATTGGCGACAAACTACATACATTTTTAAAAGACTTTAAAAGCCTTTACAGGTTAACCGTTAGATTTACAGAGGAGGTCTACTGCTAAAATTACTGCCCTCGATCTGACCTTCGCGGTGATACCTCACATGCATGGTGCAATTGCTGTTTACATATGACGCCAGACCGACGCTTGCGTTCGCCATTGGGCAAGAGCAGGGCAGGACAGGGGTGCTTTTTTTTTTTTTTTTTTTTTTTTTATTATTAATTTTGCTTTTTTTTATTTTTAAACTGTTGCTTCCATATATATATATATTTTTTTATCATTTTTATTGTTATCTCAGGGAATGTAAATATCCCCTATGATAGCAATAGGTAATGACAGGTACTCTTTTTTGAAAAAACTGGGGTCTATTGGACCCTAGATCTTTCCTCTGCCCTCAAAGCATCTGACCACACCAAGATCGGTGTGATAAAATGCTTTCCCAATTTCCCAATGGCGCTTTTTATATCCGGGGGGGGGACATTCCCTCCCACTGCTTGTAAAAGCAGTCCAGAGGCTAATTAGCCACTAGGATTGCTTTTACATGAAAGCCGGCCGCTGGCTGAAAAGAATGATACCAAGATGATACCTAAACCCGCAGGCATCATTCTGGTAAAAACATTCAAAGTCCAGCAACATACCAGTACGTTGCTGGTCCTTGTTGGACATGTATTGTAATCTTTTTTTTCATGCAGCCTGTTGGCTGAACGAAAAAAAAAGATTGATCGGTGGGTATGCCCACCATTAGAGTACCGCCCTTCATCCACCCACTTCTAATGATGGGCATACATGCACCATTTATATATGCCGAAGCATGGGGGCATCTTCCCGCAAAAGTTATGCCGCGTACACATGGTCAGACTTTTCCACGGGCAAGCCTCCGTCGGAATTTCGACCGTATGTACGCGGCATTAGGAGCAAAATCGCTCCTCCGCCCCTGCTGCCCCAATGCTTCGGCATATATGCTTTTTTTTTTTTTAACTGTGGTGGTGAAATCACCTCCTACAGCACTGGAGTCGCAGGGATCAGGCCTGTCTCTGCGAACGCTGCAGTTATGTGTGTTGTGTTTTGTAAGTGACAGTGATCGATCGATACTGCACTTGGGTGGCCTGGGCTGGACGGAGGGGCAAAACGCAGGTGCCAGCAGGTATCTGGGCTGATCCCGCTAACACTGCGTTTTTGGGAACCCTAAACTGCTGGGGACGCTAGTATAGATCTGATCAGATCAGATATTGATCTGTTCAGATACTATACCACTAAGGGGGGTGTATGCTTAACGCGTGGGTGTTAGCGCTACTGGCACTAACCTGACGCTGCCTGGGGTGTGACGCAGACCCTCTCTGACGCTAAAACCTAATTGATATCACCCGCCGGGCGATCAGGGGGTTAAACCTTTATTGGGTTATATATACGGCGGGTGCCCTGACACTATAAAAAGCAAACTAACTAACCAGCGTCACCCGTAACACTTATATGATGATCACTGGTGAAAGGGTTAACTAGGGGCAATTAGGGGGTTAAAACCTTTATTAGGTAATATATGGGGGTACCTGACGCTATATAAAAACCTGACGGCGAACCTAAAAAAAAATTACTGGCTACCTATCGGCATCACCGACGCTAAGACATCGATCAGAAAAATGATCGCATAGCGACGGCGGTGCTAGGGGGTGAAAGGGTTACCTGGGGGGCGATCAAGGGGGTTAAACCTTTATTAGATAATATATGGGGGTACCCGACGCTATAAAAACCTGCGGCGAACCTAAAAAAAATTACTGGCTACCGATCAGCATCACCGACGCTAAGACATCGATCAGAAAAATGATCGCATAGCGACGGCGGTGCTAGGGGGTGAAAGGGTTACCTGGGGGGTGATCAAGGGGGTTAAACCTTTATTAGGTAATATATGGGGGTACCCGACAATATAAAAACCCACGGCGAACCTAAAAAAAATTACTGGCTACCGATCAGCATCGCCGACGCTAAGACATCGATCAGAAAAATTATCGCTTAGTGACAGTGGTGATAGGGGGTGAAAGAGTTACCTGGGGGGCGATCAAGGGGGTTAAACCTTTATTAGGTAATATATGGGGGTACCCGACGCTATAAAAACCTGCGGCGAACCTAAAAAAAATTACTGGCTACCGATCAGCATCCCTGACGCTAAGACATCGATCAGAAAAATGATCGCATAGCGACGGTGGTGCTAGGGGGTGAAAGGGTTACCTGGGGGGTGATCAAGGGGGTTAAACCTTTATTAGGTAATATATGGGGGTACCCGACGCTATAAAAACCTGCGGCAAACCTAAAAAAAATTACTGGCTACCGATCAGCATCACTGACGCTAAGACATCGATCAGAAAAATGATCGCTTAGCGACGGCGGTGCTAGGGGGTGAAAGGGTTATCTGGGGGGTGATCAGGGGGTTAAACCTTTATTAGGGGGGGGTTAGGGGGCTACACTGGACCTAAAACTAAATGTAGTGACACTTTTACAGTCACAAATTTAACTGATTGCAGTGATCACTAAATAAATGGTCACTGCAATCAGTGACACTGTGACTGGGGGCTGGGGGGTGATCTGGGGGGTGATCTGGGGGTGTCTGGGGGGGCCTGGGGGGGCGATTTATGTGCCTATGTGTCCTGGTGTCAGTGTAGTGTTTTGCGTACTAACCTGCATCTTCTCCTGTACGGCGCTCGGTATATGTGAGCGCCGCAGGAGAGATGACATCACTTCCTCCTGCCTGGCAGGCAGGGGAAGCTCTCTCATTCGCCGGGAGCGATCGAGAGGGGGGGGGCCGGAATCGAACGGCCGTCCCCTCATGCCGGATCGCTCTCGAAGGTAAAACGACCACCCACTGTAAAGAAGGGGGGTCCGATCGAACCCCCCAACTATACAAAGGCAATCACGTATATGTACGTGATTCTGCCTACGTATATTTACAGTGGGCGGTCGTTAAGTGGTTAAGCCCCGGACCATTACGCAGCTTAATGACCAGAGGTGATTTCACAATTTGGCACTGCGCTGCTTTAACTGGAAATTGTGCGGACATGCAATGTTGTACCCAAACGAAATTTGTGTCCTTTTCTTCCCACAAATAGAGCTTTCTTTTAATGGCATTTGATTGCCTCTGCGTTTTGTTTTTTTGCGATATAAACGGAAAAAGACAGAAAATATTGAAAAAAAAAGATATTTTCTACTTTTTCTTATAAGAAAAATCGAATAAACTAAATTTTAGTCATACATTTAGGCCAAAATGTATTCAGCCACATATCTTTAGTAAAAAAAGTGTCAATAAGCGTATATTTATTGGTTTGCGCAAAAGTTATAGCGTCTACAAACTAGGGTACATTTTCTGGAATTTACACAGCTTTTAATTTATGACTGACTATCTCATTTCTTGAGGTGCTAAAATGGCAGGGCAGTACAAAACCCACCCAAATGACCCCATTTTGGAAAGTAGACACCCCAAGGAAATTGCTGAGAGGCATGTTGAGCCCATTGAATATTTTTTTTTGTCCCAAGTGATTGAATAATGACTAAAAAAGAAAAAAAAATTACAAAAAGTTGTCACTAAATTATATATTGCTCACACATGCCATGGTTATATGTGGAATTGCACCCCAAAATACATTTTGCTGCTTCTCCTGAGTACGGGGATACCACATGTGTGGGACTTTTTGGGAGCCTAGCCGCGTACGGGCCCCCGAAAACCAAGCACCGCCTTCAGGATTTTTAAGGGCACAAATTTTTGATTTCACTCCTCACTACCTATCACAGTTTCGAAGGCCATAAAATGCCAAAATAGCACAAAACCACCCCAAATGACCCCATTTTGGAAAGTAGACACCCCAAGCTATTTGCTGAGAGGCATGGTGAGTATTTTACAGCTCTCATTTGTTTTTGAAAATGAAGAAATACATTTTTTTTTTTTTTAAACTTTGTGACAAAAAGCAAGATCTGCAAAATACTCACAATTAGGGATGAGCTCGGTGTTCGAGTCGAACATACGTTCGACTCGAACATCGGCTGTTCGATCGTTCGACGAAGATCGAACGATTTGGGCCGTTCGCGCCTAATTCGAGTGACGCGAACGGCCCACAATGCACTACGCCATCGCAGTGTCATCCAGGCGCTGTGATTGGCCAAGCATGCACTGTGACCCCGCATGCTTGGCCAATCACAGCGCCGGCAGCGAGGAGAGCAATGATTGGCCACAGGCAGGATGCCTGTGGCCAATTATTGCTGAGGGTGTTTAGTACACGCCCCACACTATAAAAGGCCGCCAGCACGGCGGCCTAGTGTAGTGTGTTCCGGAGCAGGGAAAGAGAAGCATAGGCAGGGACAGTGACATTTTTTTTTCTTGCTTAACCTGGATTCCTTTAGTTTAGGGAAAGAGAAGGATAGGTAGGGAGAGTGTCAGTGTGTTTTACTGTGCTAATCCTTGTTTGTAGGGACAGTGAAGGACAGTGAGGGAAATTCTCCTTGTGCTATACTGTGCTAAAGCATTGATCATCAACCATCTTTAAAAAAACATTTTTTATAGGGACAGAAAACTATAGGTAGGGAGAGTGTCAGTGTGTTTTACTGTGCTAATCCTTGTTTGTAGGGACAGGGAAGGACAGTGAGGGAAATTCTCCTTGTGCTATACTGTGCTAAAGCATTGATCATCAACCATCTTTAAAAAAACATTTTTTATAGGGACAGAAAACTATAGGTAGGGAGAGTGTCAGTGTGTTTTACTGTGCTAATCCTTGTTTGTAGGGACAGGGAAGGACAGTGAGGGAAATTCTCCTTGTGCTATACTGTGCTAAAGCATTGATCATCAACCATCTTTAAAAAAACATTTTTTATAGGGACAGAAAACTATAGGTAGGGAGAGTGTCAGTGTGTTTTACTGTGCTAATCCTTGTTTGTAGGGACAGGGAAGGACAGTGAGGGAAATTCTCCTTGTGCTATACTGTGCTAAAGCATTGATCATCAACCATCTTTAAAAAAACATTTTTTCTAGGGACAGAAAACTATAGGTAGGGAGAGTGTCAGTGTGTTTTACTGTGCTAATCCTTGTTTGTAGGGACAGGGAAGGACAGTGAGGGAAATTCTCCTTGTGCTATACTGTGCTAAAGCATTGATCATCAACCATCTTTAAAAAAACATTTTTTATAGGGACAGAAAACTATAGGTAGGGAGAGTGTCAGTGTGTTTTACTGTGCTAATCCTTGTTTGTAGGGACAGGGAAGGACAGTGAGGGAAATTCTCCTTGTGCTATACTGTGCTAAAGCATTGATCATCAACCATCTTTAAAAAAACATTTTTTATAGGGACAGAAAACTATAGGTAGGGAGAGTGTCAGTGTGTTTTACTGTGCTAATCCTTGTTTGTAGGGACAGGGAAGGACAGTGAGGGAAATTCTCCTTGTGCTATACTGTGCTAAAGCATTGATCATCAACCATCTTTAAAAAAACATTTTTTATAGGGACAGAAAACTATAGGTAGGGAGAGTGTCAGTGTGTTTTACTGTGCTAATCCTTGTTTGTAGGGACAGGGAAGGACAGTGAGGGAAATTCTCCTTGTGCTATACTGTGCTAAAGCATTGATCATCAACCATCTTTAAAAAAACATTTTTTATAGGGACAGAAAACTATAGGTAGGGAGAGTGTCAGTGTGTTTTACTGTGCTAATCCTTGTTTGTAGGGACAGGGAAGGACAGTGAGGGAAATTCTCCTTGTGCTATACTGTGCTAAAGCATTCCTCATCAACCATCTTTGAAATCCTTGTTTTTTGGACAGTCAGGGAAATTGTCATTGTGCTATTCTGTGCGAAAGCAATCATCCTCAACCATATTTAGAAATCCTTAAGTAAAGGGACAGAGAAGGACACCTGAAGGTAGCCCTTATTGCTTTTTTCCCATCTCCCTGCAGGCCATCCATTAGAATGTCTGGAAGGCAAACAAGGAGAGGCAGACAGTCAGGAGGCAATAAAAGAGGGCAAGCAGGCTCTGTGTCTGGGGGCAACAGTGCTGGTCGTGGATGTGGTGCATTGTCATCAGCACATGGCCATGGGACACGCTTGTCCTTCTTTTCGGCAGCTGGACATGTTGAGCCACATCATGCCGAAGACTTGGTAGAGTGGATGACCAAGCCCTCCTCCTCCTCCTCATCCTCTCTCACCCAGGCTCAGGGTACTGGCAAAGCAGCTGCCAAAGCGTCCTCTTCCCTGGTATCAATGTCAGACTCATCATCAGTCACTCCTTCCCTAGACCCACCATGTCCTCCTCCTGAGGAGTCCCCCGAACTGTTTGAGCACAGTGTTGGGTACATGCTCCAGGAGGATGCCCAGCGTTTCGAAGGGTCTGATGATGAAACCCAGCTACAGGAAGGCAGTAGCGTGAGAGCAGACAGAGGGGATGCTCAAGAAGGACACCAATCTGGCAGTCATGTTCCAGCAGCTGCAGCATACTGCCAGATTGGCTCCAGTGATGAGGAGGGAGGGGATGATGAGGTCACTGACTCCACGTGGGTGCCTAATAGGAGAGAGGAGGAGGAGGAGGATGAGGAGGAGGCACATCTCCAATGAGGCAGGATGCCCTTTGGTGGCCAGCGTAAGGGCAGTACACCGACGGAATCACACCGCAGAGCTCCGCCTGTGCAGGGCGCTGCCTCTGCCCGTCATTCAAAAAGTTCTTTGGTGTGGGCCTTTTTTGAGGCTAGTGCATCAGATCGCACAGCTGCTGTTTGCAACATATGTCTCAAGCGTATATCGCGTGGCCAAAACATCAGCCGCTTGGGTACCACATGCCTGACCAGACATATGTTGACCTGCCATGCAGCTCGTTGGCAAGCCTACCTCAAAGACCCACACCAAAGAACAAAGCGGACCTCTCCTTGCACCGCATCAGCTGGGATCTCCAACCCCACTATAACTTCAGTCCTCTCTGAAACATGCACTGAGAGGAATGAAGGTGTAGAATTAGGTGTGTCACAGCCAAGTACTTGCGGCCACTCTGCTAGCAGTACACCGACGTCCGATTCTAGCAGGCAAATTTCCCTGCCCCAGCTGCTGGACCGTCGAAAGAAGTTCACTCCCAGCCATCCACATGCCCAGCGGTTGAATGCTAGCTTGGCTAAATTGCTAGCGCTTCAACTGCTGCCTTTTCAGTTGGTAGACTCGGCCCCCTTCCGTGAGTTTGTGCAATGTGCGGTTCCTCAGTGGCAGGTTCCCAAACGCCACTTTTTCTCACGGAAGGCTATTCCGGCTCTCTACCGGCATGTGGAAGGCAATGTCTTGGCCTCGCTGGACAGGGCGGTCAGCGGTAAGGTGCATATTACCGCTGACTCATGGTCCAGCAGGCATGGACAGGGACGTTACCTTTCTTTCACGGCCCATTGGGTCACTCTTTTGGCAGCTGGGAAGGATGCAGGACAAGGTGCAGTAGTGTTGGAGGTTGTTCCACCGCCACGCCTCCAAAATGCTACTACTGGTTGTGACACACCTCTCTCCTCCACCCCCTCCTCTTCTTCTTCCTCCATGGCCTCTTCCTGTGCTTTGTCCTCTGAACCAGCGGTGCTCCGTAGCCGTTCAAGGGGCTACGCAAGTACGCAGGCAAAAAGATGCCATGCCATGCTTGCGCTGGTGTGTTTGGGGGACAGAAGCCACACTGGGGCAGAGGTCCTGTCTGCTCTGCAGGGCCAGGCCGAGAGGTGGTTGACGCCACGCCAGCTTAAGCCAGGAATGGTGGTTTGCGACAATGGCAACAACCTCCTCTCCGCCCTCCGACAGGGACAACTGACCCATGTGCCCTGTGTGGCTCACGTCCTTAACCTGGTGGTGCAGCGGTTCTTGGGCAGGTACCCGGGCTTACAGGATGTCCTGAGGCAGGCCAGGAAAGTCTGTGTGCATTTCCGCAGATCTTATAATGCCAGTGCTCGCCTGGCTGAGCTGCAAAAGGAGTTGAACCTGCCCAAGAACCGCCTTATATGTGACATGCCCACCAGGTGGAACTCAACGTTGGCCATGCTGCAGCGGCTGCACACGCAGCAGAGGGCCATCAATGAGTACCTGTGCGACTACGGCACCAGGACAGGGTCAGGGGAGCTTGTTTTTTTTTCTCCACGCCAGTGGGGCATGATCAGGGATGCATGCACTGTCCTGGCACCATTTGAGGAGGCCACGAGGATGGTGAGCAGTGACAGTGCATGCATCAGTGACACTGTACCTCTTGTCCACCTGTTGGAGCACACGCTGCGTGGAATAATGGACAGGGCACTTGAGGCAGAACAGAGGCAGGAAGAGGAGAACTTCCTTGCCTCTCAAGGCCCCCTTTACCCAGACAGTGTTCCTTCTGTCCCACCCATCCCACAGGAAGAGGAGGAGGAGGATTGTGACAGCATGGAGGTGGAGGCTGGCACTCAGCATCATCAGCAGCAGTCTTTTAGGGATGATTTACAGTCCCAAGAAACCAGTGGACTTGTACGTGGCTGGGAGGAGGTGGCTGCGGGTCATGTCGTCCTTAGTGACCCAGAGAAAAAAGAAAAAAGAAGGGTCTGTTGTCACCAGTGACACACCTCCATCCCTGAATTTCATGAAAAAAAGAGAGATTCGCCCTTGGGACTTTGAGTGAGGTGAGCACTGTTAGGCCAATAAAAAAAAAAATCGCAAGAATAATTGCAGTGTATATTTATTCAGGTAAAAAGCAGTACATACATTAATGTCATGAACATGGGCCAATTCATACAAAATACAAGACCAATATAAATTAGGTAAAATGATATTACGAGTATCTGACAGTAATTATGTAAACACATAGGCATCAAAAGTAACCCGACGCGTTTCGCGAGGCTTGGCTCGCTCTTCAGGGGTGGATGCACGTAGTGTACCTAAAATGAGAGTGATATAGTATAAAGCATGATATGAAGGCACAGGGGGGGGGGGGGCCTTGAATATGGAAAACCCCATACTCACCACTGGACATTGCCAAAAGACAGCGGGGGTGAAGCTCAAACGGCGGCAGCGACTGTCTCACCAGGGAGCTGAGGAGGCGGAGCCAAACAAAGCTCCAAATCGGAGTCAAACGGAAGGAAGGCCCAGCATGGATGGAATAGGTGTAACCCCAAGAGTGTCAGTGAATCCAAGAGGAATGTTGGCTCTAAATATAAATATGTATATTGAATAATTAAAATATGGGAGTATACGAGTATATGGTAACATATGTGTCTTTGCATGTATAAAAGACATGAGCCAAGAATGGTTAGAGTATGGAGACTGAGGGGGAGAGTGAAAAAATACCAGATTGACTAGTATGATTAAGGAAAGATCAGAGAGGAAAGTAATAAGTGAAAGAGAGTGTGAATGGAATGAAATACAGGTGTGTAATGAGGACTGTGATGAGAAAACAAGTTGCATGTAAATGCTTGCAGCGAGTAATATATAAACATATAAAAGTATACCTTGGTGAAGTAGGTCTAAGAGTAGTAAATTCCAAGGGAAGGACCTGCACTTGTGTGTCTGTCCTCAGTGAAAGAAAGCAAACAATGAGATCCATGCTGTGCAAACCTCCAATATATACCCCTGAAGGGGCCCGAGAGGCTCCGCCCCCAACACCATGTGCAAATGACCAGCAAACGAGTGCCTAAACCCACCAACCATCAAAAAGGCGGTGTGTGAGCCAAGACACTCCCAGGACCATCTTGATGGTAGTAATGCCTGCAGCCACAGCGATGCTGCAAAATCGCAGACATCGCGCGGCCGACGCATTAACATGGTGCCGATGTGCAAGTGGCCCCGTCCGCTCAAAAAGGGCAGGCGGGGACAGCAGGGGACAAAGGTCCCCCTTGTAATGCACATCGCAGCTCCCAGGGAGAAATGAAGTAGCACCGCCGCCAACAGAGAACACCACACCAGCTGGATTGGGATAAAAGTCCAATGCGAGATGTTATTGGATATGTTGGAATAACAAATGGCTAGTGCATGATAAAAATGTAAAATCCATACATATATGTATGTTTTTGTTTTTATTGGCGAGTGTGACCGCAGACCAGTTTTGGCCTTCCTTCCGTTTGACTCCGATTTGGAGCTTTGTTTGGCTCCGCCTCCTCAGCTCCCTGGTGAGACAGTCGCTGCCGCCGTTTGAGCTTCACCCCCGCTGTCTTTTGGCAATGTCCAGTGGTGAGTATGGGGTTTTCCATATTCAAGGCCCCCCCCCCCCCTGTGCCTTCATATCATGCTTTATACTATATCACTCTCATTTTAGGTACACTACGTGCATCCACCCCTGAAGAGCGAGCCAAGCCTCGCGAAACGCGTCGGGTTACTTTTGATGCCTATGTGTTTACATAATTACTGTCAGATACTCGTAATATCATTTTACCTAATTTATATTGGTCTTGTATTTTGTATGAATTGGCCCATGTTCATGACATTAATGTATGTACTGCTTTTTACCTGAATAAATATACACTGCAATTATTCTTGCGATTTTTTTTATTGGCCTAACAGTGCTCACCTCACTCAAAGTCCCAAGGGCGAATCTCTCTTTTTTTTTTAGTGACCCAGAGGACTCCGGACCGAATGCCTCAGCTAACCTACGCTGCATGGCCTCCCTGATCCTGCAAAGTCTGCGGAAGGATCCTCGTATTCTTCGGATCAAGGAGAGGGACCATTACTGGCTGGCCACTCTCCTTGATCCACGGTACAAGGGTAAGGTTGCGGACCTTATGTTACCGTCGCAGAGGGAGCAGAGGATGAGACAACTCCGGGAGGCCTTGCAGAAAGGTCTGTGCAACGCGTTCCCAGAGACTGGGAGGTTACAAACTCCTGGTCCTGGACAACGAGTTGCTGAGGCTTCGGCCAGTCAAAGAAGGAGCGGTGGGGAAGGTGGCCGTCTGACCGATGCGTTCAGACAATTCTTTAGTCCGCAGCCCCAAAGTATGATCGGTTCCAGCAACCATCGCCAGCGTCTGATAAACATGGTGCAGGAATATCTAGGGGCAAGGTCAGACTTGGACACCTTCCCCACCGAAAATCCTCTGGCTTACTGGGTCTTGAGGATGGATCACTGGCCAGAGCTTGCACAGTATGCAATTGAGCTACTGGCCTGTCCTGCATCCAGCGTTCTTTCGGAACGCACATTCAGTGCTGCTGGAGGATTTGTCACGGATCACAGGGTGCGCCTGTCCACCGACTCGGTTGATCGACTGACTTTCATCAAGATGAACCAGTCTTGGATCACCACCAGCTACCACACACCTGATGCTGATATAACAGACTAATTGATTTTAACATGTCACATCCCTTCAAGACTGATGCTGATGCTGAGTGCCTGTGCTGTTATGTTGACTGGCTATCCTCCTCCTCCGAGTCCTCAATGATACGATTGATGATGATAGCTTGGAAGATCATTTTTGTTTATAGGTGCCGCCACCAGTGGCTAAGGCACAATTTTTCAGCCCCTGTTTAACAGGGGCGTGTAATTACAATTTTTGAAGCAATACTTTGCAACAGGGCTCATTGCTGTGCTCCAAGTACAGTATCTGTGAGGGGTTGCAGTGTTGTGCCACCAGTGCCTAAGGCCCAATTTTTCAGCCCCTGTTCAACAGGGGCATGTAATTACAATTCTTGATCTAATAATTCACAGCAGGGCCCATTGCTGCACCCACCAAGAGTAACTCTGAGGGCTTACAGTGTTGTGGCAACGCCACCACCACCACCACCACGAAAGGCCCAATTTTTCAGCCCCTGTTCAAAAGGGGCATGTAATTACAATTCTTGATCTAATAATTCACAGCAGGGCCCATTCCTGCACCCACCAAGAGTAACTCTGAGGGCTTACAGTGTTGTGGCAACACCACCACCACGAAAGGCCCAATTTTTCAGCCCCTGTTCAACAGGGGCATGCAATTACAATTCTTGATCTAATAATTCACAGAAGGGCCCATTGCTGCACCCACCAAGAGTAACTGTCAGGGCTTACAGTGTTGTGGCACCAGCACCACCATCAAAGGCCCAATTTTTACTACCACTGTTCAACAATTATATGTAATTACAATTCCTGATATAATAGTTGACAGCAGGGCGTTCCAGCACCAACCAAGAGTAACTGTGAGTGCTTACAGTGTTGTGCCAACACCAACAACTAAGGGGCCTATTTCTGCAGAGTATATACGGCAGGTCCCTACTTTCAAACATCCAACTTACAAACGACTCCTACTTGCAAGCGCAAGAAGACAACAGGAAGTGAGAGGAAATCTACCCCTAGGAAGGAAAATTCTCTCCTGTAAGAATTAATATGGGAGAAAGGTGTCTCCTCTGTACTGATGCTTTATCACCAATCCTTGTTTCAAGAAAAACACCACATTTCAAAAACAGTTGTCATTGGGACGGATAGTGAGGTGAAATGTTCTGAACAGGGGCACAGACAGCAAAACAAATGTTACAGGGGTGATAACCCTTACCTATGTTTTCCAAAAAGTTTAAAAATAGGTTTTTGGGCTGGAGCTACACTTAAACAATGTACCTGTTCAAAATTACAAACACATTCTACATAAGAACAAACCTACAGTCCCTGTCTTGTATGCACCGCCTGTATACGGCTGTTCAGAGTATATAGGGCCTTTTTTATTTTGTGTGCGGTGTTCCCCTTAATATCCATACAAGACCCAAAGGGGCTGGTAATGGGCTGGGGTAGGGGGGGGGGGTCATGGGGTAGCTATGCCATTTTTCTTAAAGATTTTCATCCATATTACCGGGACCAGACATTACATTAAAGCCGCAAGCAGTTTTAAATGGCTTTTTTTTCCTTTAGAAGTGTCATTTTGTGCAGGGACAGTTCTAAACACGGGAAACACGTGGCACTTCACAGGCATACTTTAGACACCCCCCAGGTACGATATTTAAAGGAATATTTGACTTTTTTTTTTTCACTTTATGCATCATTAAAATGACTGCTCCCGAAAAACGACCGTTTTTAAAACTTCTTTTTGCATTGATACATGTCCCCTGGTGCAGAACCCGGGTTCCCAAACCCTTTTTAGGACAATAACATGCATAATAGTCGTTATAATTAGCACTTTAGAATTCGAACGTTCGCATCCATTGTATTTAATAGGGTTCTAATGTTCGTACGAACGTTCGGTCCGTTCGCGGGTTCTGGTGCGAACCGAACCCGGGGGTGTTCGGCTCATCACTACTCACAATACCTCTCAGCAAATAGCTTGGGGTGTCCACTTTCCAAAATGGGGTCATTTGGGGGGGGGGGGGTTGTGCCATCTGGGCATTCCATGGCCTCCGAAACTGTGATAGGCAGTGAGGAGTGAAATCAAAAAATTATACCCTTAGAAAGCCTGAAGGCGGTGCTTGGTTTTTGGGGTCCTGTACGCGGCTAGGCTCCCAAAAAGTCTCACACATGTGGTATCCCCATACTCAGGAGAAGCAACAGAATGTATTTTGGGGTGTAATTCCACATATGCCCATGGCATGTTTGAGCAATATATCATTTAGTGACAACTTTGTGCAAAAAAAAAAAAAATTATTTTTTCCGCAACTTGTGTCAACATATAAAATATTCCATAGACTAGACATGCCTCTCAGTATATAGCCTGGGGTGTCTGCTTTCCAAAATGGGGTCATTTGGGGGGGTTTTGAACTGTCCTGGCATTTTATACACAACATTAGGAAGCTTACATCCACTCTTCTAACCACTTGAAGACAAAGCCCTTTTTGATACTTTTTGCTTACATGAAAACATATTTTTTTTTGCAAGAAAATGATGTTGAACCCCCAAACATTATATATATTTTTAAAGCAAAGGCCCTACAGATTAAAATGGTGGGTGTTGCATTTTTTTTTCCACACAGTATTTGCGCAGCGATTTTTCAAACGCATTTTTTGGGGAAAAAATACACTTTTTTAAATTTTAATGCACTAAAACACACTATATTGCCCAAATGTTTGAAGAAATAAAAAAGATGATCTTAGGCCGAGTACATAGATACCAAACATGACATGCTTTAAAATTTCGCACAAACGCGCAGGGGCGACAAACTACATACATTTTTAAAAGCCTTTAAAAGCCTTTACAGGGTACCACGTTAGATTTACAGAGGAGGTCTACTGCTAAAATGACTGCCCTCGATCTGACCTTCACGGTGATACCTTAGATGCATGATGCAATTGCTGTTTACATATGATGCCAGACTGACGCTTGCGTTCGCCATTGCGCAAGAGCAGGGCGGGACAGGGGTGCTTTTTTTTATTATTATTAATTTTGCTTTTTTATTTTATTTTTAAACTGTTCTTTCCATATATATATTTTTTTATAATTTTTATTGTTATCTCAGGGAAAGGAAATATCCCCTATGATAGCAATAGGTAGTGACAGGTACAGTTTTTTTGAAAAAAAGTGGGGTCTATTGGACCCTAGATCTTTCCTCTGCCCTCAAAGCATCTGACCACACCAAGATCGGTGTGATAAAATGCTTTCCCAATTTCCCAAAGGCGCTTTTTATATCCGGGGGGGGGACATTCCCTCCCACTGCTTGTAAAAGCAGTCCAGAGGCTAATTAGCCGCTAGGATTGCTTTTACATGAAAGTCGGCCGCTGGCTGAAAAGAATGATACCAAGATGATACCTAAACCCGCAGGCATCAATCTGGTATAACCAAAGTCCAGCAACATACAGTAGGTGCCGCCGACATTGTATATTCATCGCGATCCTGTCACGGAGATTCTCGGCGACAGGGGTGCTGACATCTCGGCGACAGGGTGGCGACACCTCTCGCGCTCGCTGCAATAGCGAGAAGGAGACGCGGCACTGTATTGAACGGGATCCAACGTGGATTCCCGCCAATACCAGCCACTGTGTTTGGTATGAATCCTGAGCGGGAACTCCTCGCCAATTTTTAAATAAAAAACCGGCATGGGTTCCCCCTCCAGGAGCATACCAGGCCCTTGGGTCTGGTATGGATTTGAAGGGGACTCCCCTAAGCCGAAAAATCGGCGTGGGGGTCCCCCTCAAAATCCAAACCAGACCCTTATCCGAGCACGCAACCTGGCAGGCCGCAGGGGAAGAGGGGGGGGGGGGCGAGAGAGCGGCCCCCCTCCCTCCTGAACCGTACCAGTCCGCATGCCCTCAACATGGGGGGTTTGGTGCTCTGGGGCAGGGGGTCGACCTGCGGCCCCCCCACCCCAAAGCACCCTGTCCCCATGTTGATGAGGACAGGGCCTCTTCCCGACAACCCTGGCCGTTGGTTGACGGGGTCTGCGGGCGGGGGGGCTGATCGGAATCCGGGAGCCCCCCTTTAATAAGGGGGCCCCCAGATCCCGGCCCCCCACCCTATGTGAATGAGTATGGGGTACATCGTACCCCTACCCATTCACCTGGTGGAAAAAATGTCAATAAAAACACAACACAGCTTTTTAAAGTAATTTATTGCACAGCTCCGGGGGTCTTCTTCCGACTTCGGGGGTCTCCGGTGTCGTCGCCGCGCTCTCCGGTTCTTTCTTTCTTCTGCCGGGCCTCCGCTATCTTCTTCCAGCTCTTTTGCTAGTGGGGCCCGGTCTTCTCCGTCGCCTTCTTCCCTCTTCTCCTCTCCGGTTCTTTCTTTCTTCTGCCGGGCCTCCGCTATCTTCTTCCAGCTCTTTTGCTAGCGGAGGCCCGGTCTTCCCCGTCGTCTCGTCCGGCTCTCCGTTGTCCTTCTGCCGGCCCCTCCACTATCTTCTTCCAGCTCTTTTGCTAGTGGAGGGGCCGGTCTTCCCGTCGTCGCCGTCGGCGTCTTCGTCCCCTCTTCTCCTCCTCGATGTTGACTCGTCGCTTCCTTCCGCTGTAATGCTGGGTTTTGCGGTGCGCTCGGTTTATATAGGCTTCTCATGACATCACAGTCACATGTACCGGGTGGCCCCGGAGAATGTGACTGTGACGTCATGGGAACATGTGACTGTGACATCATGAGAAGCCTATATAAACCGAGCGCACCGCAAAACCCAGCATTACAGCGGAAGGAAGCGACGAGTCAACATCGAGGAGGAGAAGAGAGACGAAGACGCCGACGGCGACGACGGAAAGGCGGGGCCCCTCCACTAGCAAAAGAGCTGGAAGAAGATAGTGGAGGGGCCGGCAGAAGGACAACGGAGAGCCGGACGAGACGACGGGGAAGACTGGGCCTCCGCTAGCAAAAGAGCTGGAAGAAGATAGCGGAGGCCCGGCAGAAGAAAGAAAGAACCGGAGAGGAGAAGAGGGAAGAAGGCGACGGAGAAGACCGGGCCCCGCTAGCAAAAGAGCTGGAAGAAGATAGCAGTGGCCCGGCAGAAGAAAGAAAGAACCGGAGAGGAGAAGAGGGAAGAAGGCGATAGAACCGGAGAGCGTGGCGACGACACCGGAGACCCCCGAAGTCGGAAGAAGACCCCCGGAGCTGTGCAATAAATTACTTTAAAAAGCTGTGTTGTGTTTTTATTGCCATTTTTTTCCACCAGGTGAATGGGTAGGGGTACGATGTACCCCATACTCATTCACATAGGGTGGGGGGCCGGGATCTGGGGGCCCTCTTATTAAATCAGCCCTCCGCCCGCAGACCCCGACAACCAACGGGCTGGGTTGTCGGGAAGAGGCCCTGTTCTCCTCATCATGGGGACAGGGTGCTTTGGGGTGGGGGGCCGCAGGTCGCCCCCCTGCCCCAGAGCACCAAACCCCCCATGTTGAGGGCATGCGGCCTGGTACGGTTCAGGAGGGAGGGGGGGCCGCTCTCTCGCCCCCCTCTTCCCCTGTGGCCTGCCAGGTTGCGTGCTCGGATAAGGGTCTGGTTTGGATTTTGAGGGGACCCCCACGCCGATTTTTCGGCTTAGGGGAGTCCCCTTCAAATCCATACCAGACCCAAGGGCCTGGTATGCTCCTGGAGGGGGAACCCATGCCGTTTTTTTTATTTAAAAATTGGCGTGGAGTTCCCGCTCAGGATTCATACCAAACACAGTGCCTGGTATTGGCGGGAATCCACGTCGGATCTCCGTCTACCGGCAATGCGTGTCCCTCATTGTGAAAGGAAAAACAAAATTTTTCCTTTCCCGATGACGAGACAGCTCGGCGCTGGCTCTCACGACGGGGCTCGTAGGGTGTCAATCTCGCCGCTAGAAGAGGCGAGATTGACGCAATATCGGCGGCACCTACTGTACCAGTACGTTGCTGGTCCTTGTTGGACATGTATTGTAATCTTTTTTTTCATGCAGCCTGTTGGCTGAACGAAAAAAAGAGATTGATCGGTGGGTATGCCCACCATTAGAATACCACCCTTCATTCACCCACTTTTAATGATGGGCATACATGCACCATTTATATATGCCGAAGCATGGGGGCATCCTCCCGCAAAAGTTATGCCGCGTACACACGGTCAGACTTTTCCACGGGCAAGCCTCCGTCGGAATTTTGACCGTATGTACGCGGCATTAGGAGCAAAATCGCTCCTCCGCCCCTGCTGCCCCCCTGCTTCGGCATATATGCTCTTTTTTTATTAACTGTGGTGGTGAAATTACCTCCTACAGCACTGGAGTCGCAGGGATCAGGCCTGTCTCTGCGAACGCTGCAGTTATGTGTGTTGTGTTTTGTAAGTGACAGTGATCGATCGATACTGCACTTGGGTGGCCTGGGCTGGACGGAGGGGCAAAACGCAGGTGCTAGCAGGTATCTGGGCTGATCCCGCTAACACTGCGTTTTTGGGACCCCTAAACTGCTGGGGACGCTAGTATAGATCTGATCAGATCAGATATTGATCTGTTCAGATACTATACCACTAAGGGAGGTGTATGCTTCACGTGTGGGTGTTAGCGTTCCTGGCACTAACCTGACGCTGCCTGGGGCGACACAGACCCTCTCTGACACTAAAACCTAATTGATATCACCCGCCGGGCGATCAGGGGGTTAAACCTTTATTGGGTTATATACGGCGGTGCCCTGACACTATAAAAAGCAAACTAACTAACCAGCGTCACCCGTAACACTTATATGGTGATCACTGGTGAAAGGGTTAACTAGGGGCAATCAGGGGGTTAAACCTTTATTAGGTAATATATGGGGGTACCTGACGCTATATAAAAACCTGACGGGGAACCTAAATAACAAAATAACTAACTGGCTAACCAGTGTCACCAGTAACACTTATACGGTGATCACTGGTGAAAGGGTTAACTAGGGGCAAATAGGGGGTTAAAACCTTTATTAGATAATATATGGGGGTACTTGACGCTATAAAAACCTGCGGCGAACCTAAAAAAAATAACTGGCTACCTATCGGCATCACCGACACTAAGACAGCGATCAGAAAAACGATCGCTTGGTGACACTGGCAAAAGGGGGAGAAAGGGTTAGCTGGGGGGCGATCAAGGGGTTAAACCTTTATTAGGTAATATATGGGGGTACCTGACGTTATAAAAACCTGCGGCGAACCTAAAAAAAATAACTGGCTACCTATCGGCATCACCGACACTAAGACAGCGATCAGAAAAACGATTGCTTGGTGACACTGGCAAAAGGGGGTGAAAGGGTTAGCTGGGGGGGCGATCAAGGGGTTAAACCTTTATTAGGTAATATATGGGGGTACCTGACGCTATAAAAACCTGGGGCGAACCTAAAAAAAATAACTGGCTACCTATCGGCATCACCGACACTAAGACAGCGATCAGAAAAACGATCGCTTAGTGACACTGGCAAAAGGGGATGAAAGGGTTAGCTGGGGGGGAGATCAAGGGGTTAAACCTTTATTAGGTAATATATGGGGGTACCTGACGCTATAAAAACCTGCGGCAAACCTAAAAAAAATAACTGGCTACCTATCGGCATCACCGACACTAAGACAGCGATCAGAAAAACGATCGCTTAGCGACACTGGCAAAAGGGGGTGAAAGGGTTACCTGGGGGGGCGATCAAGGGGTTAAACCTTTATTAGGTAATATATGGGGGTACCCGACGCTATAAAAACCTGCGGCGAACCTAAAAAAAATAACTGGCTACCTATCGGCATCACTGACACCTAGACAGCGATCAGAAAAACGATTGCTTAGTGACAGCGGTGAAAGAGTTACCTGGGGGGCGATCAAGGGGTTAAACCTTTATTGGGGGGGGTAGGGGGCTACACTGGACCTAAACCTGACACTTTTACAGTCACAAATGTCACTGATTGCAGTGATCAGTAAATAAATGGTCACTGCAATCAGTGACACTGTGACTGGGGGCTGGGGGGTGATCTGGGGGTGTCTGGGTGGGCCTGGGGGGACGATCGTGTGCCTATGTATCCTGGTGTCAGTGTGCTGTTTAGTGCACTAACCTGATGTCTTCTCTCATGCGGCGCTCGGTATATGTGAGCGCCGCATGAGAGATGACATCACTTCCTCCTGCCTGTGTAAACATTACACAGGCAGAGGAAGCATTTGATTCGCCGGGAGCGATCGCGAGGGGGTGGCTAGAATCGAATGGCGGCCCCCTCATCACGGATCGCTCCCGAAGCGATCCTGGCCGCTCACTGTACCGGAGGGGGGTCCGATCTGACCCCCCACCCATACGAAGGCAGGCACGTACAGGTACGTGATTGTGCCTGTCCGTGCCATTCTGCCGGCGTATATATACAGTGGGCGGTCATTAAGTGGTTAAATGAAATAAAAATATAAAATAAAATAAAATTATGTCATAAAAAAAAAAATGGCCCTTTGAGAGCATTGGGCGGAAGTGACGTTTTGACAACGCTTACGCCTACGCCCTGCAATGATTCCCCTCACTCGTCTCTATGTCCGCCCAGGGACAGGACTGGATCACCTCCGCCGCTGCCGACGGCTCCGGTAAGCAAAGTGATCTTGCGGCAAATATGTTGCTGAGACCACTTGCTCTTGAAGAGGGTACCGGGGTTATGGTGGCTAGCTGCTACCATAGCAACGGTATTCCTCTATTCCTCTTCAAAGTAGCGACGTATTACTGCGGCGGGCGGTCCGTAAGTGGTTAAATTACTAAAATGTATTTTTTTTTTAAGTTTGCCTTGCATTCTACTTTAAGAAAGCTGTGTAGTGCTTGTTAAACGCTTAGTAATTTCTTACTGAATCAGCCTAGCTTTTACAAGCTAAGATTAACCTCGTGTAGGTTATCCATGTAAGAAAAACTTACGAATATGAGCAGTTGCCTCCGTTGTCTTCAACCCACTCCCCCACTTTGGGATTCTCCGGTCCATTTACATTTTTTTAAGGTGCGTTAATGCACATTACGTTGTGTGTTCATTTGCATTGTGCTAAGGCAGCTCACAGAAAATAATGCCAATGCACTAAAGCATCTTGAAAGTTGGAATTTGCAGACAAAATTTGTGACACACAAAGGTGCATTGCTATGTGTTGCAGGCAGCACTCTGTAAAGCATGTGTATTGCGTTGGGGTGCCTTTCATAATGTAACATTATGCAGGTCTGTCCCGGGCACATTCATTCCAGGACAATACAGTGTCCCGGAATGAAACTGACACAGCCACCCCTCGGGCCAATCTGATGCCTCCAAAAAAGGCTGCCACATCACCGCTTTACTCACTGACAGTACTTGTCCTGGCCAGGAATGCCTGGAGGAGCACAATCCCGCCCCTGCTTGTGATTGGAGAAATCATAAATCCCACCTCTTGTGTCCAATCACTGTGCTGTGATTCGTTACAACACAAGCTGATTTTTGGGAAGGGAGGGTGTCCCTGAATGGTAGTTTGGAAATGTGGTCAACCTATGTAACATGCATGAAAACACATGAGTCACCAAAATTCAAAGATTTACATGGACCCTGTAGGTAACATGTACTGATAGAAACACAGAGGCTGGAATAACTGACATCCCTCTGAAAAGGCTAGCTGCCTGGGGTTCCTGAATTTTGAGAATCTGACCTGAAATCTGTAAAAACATAACATCCATTTTTTAAAAGATCACATGTGTGCTATTGCTAGTGTAGCGCTACCCCCAGTTAAGAGAGCCGCTGGGTTTTGTTTCGGGCCCTGTGTACAACACCGCCAACCCCCGGCAATCTACTCAACCCACACTGGCACAGTTAGTCTAGGGAATGTTACCTCGTAACGGTCTATACCTGATTATACACAATCTGGCAGTATTGATAGATAACTACTATCTGCAAGGATAACACTGATACCAAGGTAATAAAATATAACTGGATTTACTCTGGTATAAAGGTTCAAGGTTAAACACATCACATAGCATACATGCAGAGCCCTGCAGCGATAAACATATTCATCAGTGATAGTGCAGAGTGGTCCCCCGCCACGTGCAACTATCTTCTTTCCTTATGCGCAATATGGCGTAGCAAACAAAGATTTAACCCCCCCCCCCTGGTCAGGCCTGACTCAGATTAAACTCAGTCCCTTATGAGAAGAATTCTTCGCATGCAACTTGAATGGTGGTGCACTTTCAGGAAACAATATTTGTAATCCAATGGTAGTAAATGAACAAGGTGGGCTAAGGCAGTCACTAGGCCCAACAAAGTAAAGGTTAATGAAGTGAGCAAGTGCTCGCTCACCACTCCAGACGCGATCCCAGTCCGGGCTTCCACCACTGTGTATCTGCACACAGTGTCTCCAACGGCCGGGTCTCCGGTCCAGCTGATGTCAGCAAACTTGAGCAGGAACAGGTGCCACCCAGGCTCTGGAGTGGGGTGGAAGGCTTTTTGGTAGGTATGCAAGGCCCAGGCTTCAGGCCTTACACAGCAGCGGATCCGCACAGGGAGTCCTATTGCTTGCAGCGCGGTGTCCAAAGAGGCCGAGCTTCGCCTCGCCCCCTCCTCTTATAGCCCCACCCATGAGTCTCTGCAGTGGCCCAATGCACCCTGGGTGCCGAACGGGGTTCTGGGTAACGTAGTCCGGGGGCCTTAAAGGAGACCCCGCTACACTAGCATAAGGCATGCTCAAAACAATCTTGCTGCTCTTTGGATTGTGGCTTCACTATTAAGAGAATCCACCTTGTGCTTCTCTACACTTGCGTAAGAACATCACCCATTCAACTGCAACACATTCTGGACTTTTTCATGACCACCTAAAAATGTTTTGCTAATACAGAGAATTACCAGTAAAGCTGCAGTCCTCTGAGCGGTGAGATTCTCTTGCGTGTTATCACCTTGAGCTAGTTATAGCACGCATGCATGTCAGTTTTTTATTGTATTAATTTTTTTACTTGGATTTTACGTTTTCTAATAAAGTGTTTTTACAAGATCACGCTGTGGGAGTTTTTGTTTTATGGGTAAATAGGAGAGGTCCATGTCAGTGTGCACCTGCCAGCTGAGGAATTTGGAACATTGAGAAAAGGAGATCGATAGTGGAGATTTTATTGCATAAAGTGCTACTGACATTGTATTGATTTAAGGGTCACTTCAGTCTGGCGAGTTACTCTGATCACATGGGTGGAGGTTTGTAGAACATCGCTCTGTTATATGACATTGTTAAGGGTGATCACAGATTGTTGGTGGATACATAGGTGTGCGCAGCCTATTGCATTAGGGTGTGCACCCCAAAACGCAAACACACATGCGTGTATATATATATATATATATATATATATATATACGGTATATGTAGTGGGTACTCCAAATTTAGGGGGTCTTTATGTCCAAATTTAGGGGGATGACCTGAGCACTAGTATGGCTCAGGTCTTCTAATTGTGCTGGACTCTGCTTTGTTGCTGTGTGCCTATGTAGAGTTCCCTGTGGCCTGCAGGTGGCGCTGCCATGTTGGGTCAGGGTTGAACCATAGGTTGCATTGGCGCGATTGGATGTCCTCTCTCGGCTACCATGCAGTGGGCTGGTCCTGCCTGCTGTGCATGCCAGGAGAGGATATAAAAGAGGCAGACACCATTATTCAGAGAGAGACCCAGGGACAAGTACACGGAGGAGTTTGCACTCTAAGGAGGGGGGCGCGTACACCGACTGAAGAGTCTCGGGCACCTTCGGCCTGAGACCGCAACGTTCCTGGTAGGCCCAGTACCTTCAACTGGGTCTACAGGCAGAACTTTGGAGTCCTAGGATGCCCGGGTGAGGGTATCCGCTTTGACCAAGAGGAAGCCAGGGGAGGATTGGTCCCATAACAGGAGATGAGTGATAGTTAGATTGCTGTCTCGGGAAAGGCCTGGTGACCTGTCAGAGGGAAGGATCCTATGCTCCGCAGAACTGACCCTGCGGAGTGCTGCTGCTCTTCGGGGACATACTGAACTTGTCCTTGGAGGATTTTAATTGCTTGTTCGAGCTCCACATCGGCTGCTAGGACCATTGAGGGACTACCTGGGTGAGCTGTACCCACTCGGTACCGAGTGGTGATAAATCTGGGAGTTCTGTGCCTGAATCTGCTCTAGTTCAACTATTATCTCTCTCATCTACTCTCTCTTACCTATCAAGCAAAGATGCAAAATAAACTCAACGTTGGAGTTTAAGTGGTTTGGACATTTGCTTTATTAAAGAGGGGAAAGTACAGACTTGTCTCTACATTCTGGAGATGGGAACCAGTGGAAGGAGGTAACTCGCTGCGGGACCCAAATACATATACACCGCCTGACCTCTAAACTAGAGGACACGAGCTTGTGGCATGGGTACCTCCTCTTTTTCCCCTAAGAGGAGAGGGTAGTGCTACATATATATATATATATATATATATATATATATATATATACACACACACACTCTAAATAAATGTAAACATTTTAAAATGTAGTAGAGGAAGTGGATGGTGTCAGTAGTTTTTTATTTTTATTATTTTATTTTTGTATTATTTTTTTAAATTTTATATATATATATATATATATATATATATATATATATATATATATATTTAGAAGCTTTGGTGAAATATCAGCAGAGGGAATCTGCGCTGCACGCACCGGGTGATTAGGGTGTGCCCAGGCACACCCGCCACACCCCCTGCGCACGCCTATGGGTGGATAACAAAAGACCATTTATGCAATATTTGCACTCTATTTTAAATTTACACCACTATTGGACACTATCTTTTGTATTAACATGTGCATGAATATGTTTTAAGACTATCTGTTTATGCAGATTTTTTTTTTAATCACACTGAAATAGTATTGGGGTTTTTAGGCTGTGGGCAGAGCGTTGTGCATGTTCACCTAATTTTAATCATATTCTTCATCACAGTTTGACTCTGCAGCTTATTTTAGGCCTCATGTACACTGCTGCTGGCAGGGCCGCCATCAGGAGGGTACAGCCCACACACTTGTAAGGGGCCCGAGCGTCTAGAAGGGGCCGACTATCTGACATTGATGGGAGAAGGCAGAGGCGGGTGAATGAGAGCTCCGTGGCTGGCTTTCAGAACGTGTGCTAGTCAGCAGCTGTTGCTGTTTCATTGAGCTGACATCGGGCTCTTTGCTGCCACCTCTGGTAAATTCCAGCATGTGCACCCATCGTGTGTGCTGCACAAGAGCTGGGACCAGGAACACCACCTAACAAGTAGGATCTGTTGTCAGTAGCGGTGCGTCCATAGAGGGCGCCGGAGCGCCGCCCCCTCTCGCTCCCGCACCGCCACTGAAAGACAATACACAGATTCATGCATTGCATGAATCTGTGTATTTTCGCCGCTGCCGCGCTGCCCACTATTCATATGGCCGGCCAACTGGTGAGCGCCGGCCATATGAATTAGAGCGGTGGCCGGCGGTGGGTGTGACTTGGAAGTGTCTATCAGAGCCAGCGGCTCTGATAGGCTTTCCGAATACAGCTCTCACGCTGTAATCGGCTTCCAAAAACTCCTCCAAGGTACGCACGGGGGTGCGTTCCTTGGGGAAGACTGTGGGGGTTTCAGCCAATCAGGTTCAACGGATCTGGTTCCCGGTAACCTGATTGGCTGAAGCGACATCGAGGGCGGGAGAAGACATCGAGGACGGCGCGGACCCGAGGAAGGTAAGTGCATGGCTGGGGGGGGAGAACAGGCTGCATTTGGGAACAAACTGGCTGTATATGGGAACAAACTGGCTGTATATGGGGATACACTGGCTGTATATGGGGGACACACTGGCTGTATATGGGGATACACTGTCTGTATATGGGGGACACACTGGCTGTATATGGGGGGGACACTGGCTGTATATGGGGATACACTGGCTGTATATGGGGGACACACTGGCTGTATATGGGAACAAACTGGCTGTATATGGGGGACACACTGGCTGTATATGGGGACACACTGGCTTATATGGGGGACACACTGGCTGTATATGGGGATACACTGGCTGTATATGGGGGACACACTGGCTGTATATGGGAACAAACTGGCTGTATACGGGGACACACTGGCTGTATATGGGGGACAAACTGGCTGTATATGGGCATACACTGGCTGTATATGGGGGACACACTGGCTGTATATGGGAACAAACTGGCTGTATATGGGGGACACACTGGCTGTATATGGGGGACAAACTGGCTGTATATGGAAACAAACTGGCTGTATATAGGGACAAACTGGCTGTATATGGGGACAAACTGGCTGTATATGGAAACAAACTGGCTGTATATGGGGACAAACTGGCTGTATATGGGGACAAACTGGCTGTATATGGAAACAAACTGGCTGTATATGGGGACAAACTGGCTGCATTTGAGGGGACAAACTGGCTGCATTTGAGGGGACAAACTGGTGGCGTTTGGGCACAGTGGCTGCATTTAATGGGCACAGTGGCGGCAATTGATGTTTTTTTTTCAGTTTGTTTGCGCCCCCCCAAAAATTTTGAGCACCAGCCGCCACTGTCTGTTGTACAAGTGAAGAGGGGGGTAGTGTGTCTGTGTACATATATGTGTGCCTGTTTACATGATGTGTGTGTGCCTATGTGTGTCTGTGTACATATGTGTGTGCCTATGTGTGTCTGTGTACATATGTGTGTGCCTGTGTACATTAGGGTGACCAGACATCCCCGGTTTCCGGGGACAGTCCCCGGATTGAGGACACTGTCCCTGGACCAAGTCTGTCCCCGGTTTTGTCCCCGGATTGGATTTGAACAGGGGCTGGGGCAATTTCAATGACAGTCAGTGCAGAATTAAAAAACAAATTCTGAATTACACACCCCCGCTCCGCCGATCATGTGCTGGTCCGAGCGGAGGGAATATTTCTTCAGTTTTGGGTGCATGACCATTCAGCTCCGCTCGCATGTTCTTCTGCCTTGGCTCAAGTCCCGGCCAGCCGCCTGCCTGCTCATCTCCTTGCCTTCCATGGTAGAGTGATCTTCCTCCGCTCCCCACCCCGTAGTAGCCGGGGCCCGGAGAGTAAGACTTGACAGGCTGTCAGGCGGGCGGTGGCGGGGCGACGGGGCGACGGGCAGAGAGTCGCTGATTGCCGCCATTACTAGTAAAAAAAAAAATATGTCCCCGGATTTCATTTAAAAAATCTGGTCACCTAAGTGTACATGTGTGTGTGCCTATGTGTGTCTGTGTACATATGTGTGTGCCTGTGTACATATGTATGTGCCTGTATACATATGTGTGTGCCTGTGTACATATGTGTGTGTCTGTGTACATGTGTGTGTGACTGTGTGCCTGTGTACATGGGTGTGTGACTGTGTGTCTGTGTACATGTGTGTGTTACTGTGTACATGTGTGTGTGTCTGTGTACGTGTGTGTGTGCCCTATATACACATGTGAGGGGGGGCTGAGAGCGTACAGGTGTGAGGGGGGGCTGAGACCGTACAGGTGTGAGGGGGGGCTGAGAGCGTACAGGTGTGTGGGGGACTGAGAGCGTACAGGTTTGAGGGGGGAGGCTGAGAGCGTACAGGTTTGAGGGGGGAGGCTGAGAGCATACAGGTGTGAGGGGGGCAGAGAGCATACAGGTGTGAAGGGGGGTAGAGAGCGTACAGGTGTGAAGGGGGGTAGAGAGCGTACAGGTGTGGGGGGGGCAGAAAGCGTACAAGTGTGAGGGGGGGCTGAGAGCTTACAGGTGTGTGGGGGACTGAGAGCGTACAGGTTTGAGGGGGGAGGCTGAGAGCGTACAGGTTTGAGGGGGGAGGCTGAGAGCATACAGGTGTGAGGGGGGCAGAGAGCATACAGGTGTAAAGGGGGGGTAGAGAGCGTACAGGTGTGAAGGGGGGTAGAGAGCGTACAGGTGTGGGGGGGGGCAGAAAGCGTACAAGTGTGAGGGGGCAGAGAGCGTACAGGTGTGAGGGGAGGCAGAAAGCGTACAGGTGTGAGGGGGGCAGAGAGCGTACAGGTGTGAAGGGTTTGAGAGCGTACAGCTGCTGGTTTGGGATGTCTCTTTTGGGCAAAATATAATTTCCTACTGTTAAACCTTGAAAGCACTAATGACTTATAATACACTGTTCATTTTCATATATGACGTTGTAAGAGTGTTAAAATAAAAGTGTGTGTGCACTGAAGGACTTGGCGAGATGGCTAGTGGGCGGGCCCTGGGGAATGTTGGTGGTCAGGCTGGGGGGGGGGGGGGGCAGGCCTAAAGCTGTCTAGGGGGCCCCACAATTTCTGATGGCGGCCCTGGCTGCTGGTAAACAGACGATTATAAGCATTTGGGCATTTTTTTCAGCTGCCCCTGTACTCTCCTCTATGTTATCTTATCAGTACATGTACACAGGGTCGTTTATAGTCGTTTCTAGGCAGTTGAGTCTAGAAGCATTTTTTGGAAAGCAAAAAAATGCGTTGAGGACGGATGCTCAGAGGCATTTGAAATGACAAATGCTTGTAACAGCTTGTAAGCGCATTTAAACGATTTAACTCGCATTTAGCCGCGTTTCGTTTACAGGTGTTTTTAATGGGGATACATTTTTGAATCTTCAAAAAAATATATATATATAAACGCAAACGCAGCTAAACACGACATGCAAACGCAGCAAAACTGACGTTTTTAAACGTTGGTTACTATCTGTCAAGTTGAATTGTTCAGGAGAGGTTTTAAAATGTCTCATGTACATTAAGCCTGGTGTTTTTACATTATTTGAGGGGGAAATATCCTGAATGCAAAAAAAAACGCGTTTCTCTTATTCTCTAGTTTTGCAGCTGTCAAACCTTAGCAAACAGGACCCAATGGTGTCGTTTCCAGGTCTAACGACACAGGGTTGTTCTGGGACTTGTTTTATAGCTGTGTCTCCTGGTCTGCGCTGACACGTCTACCCTCTGCTGGCCGCGTGTGGGAGCCGAGTGTCTACGTTCTGAATTAATATGTGTGTTACTGATTGTCTGCGTGGGAGGAAGTTTAGGTGTTGCGACAGAGATTGGGAATTCTGTAAGAGTTTTTTATGTGCATTCTAGATATTACAAAGCCTCTGTTTTGGTGATATATTTAGTTTTGTGATATAATATGACCTTGGAAAGGAATAATATGTAAATAACAATGTTTAGTTCATGAGCTATTAGGAGTTTATCATACAAAAGTGCAAATTAATTTCCATAGGAATATGAGGCATGTAATTCTCTGAAAAATGTGTTAATGAGATTAACCCTTGGTTAATGTGCATGTATG
Source organism: Rana muscosa (assembly GCA_029206835.1). Lineage (NCBI taxonomy): Eukaryota > Metazoa > Chordata > Amphibia > Anura > Ranidae > Rana > Rana muscosa. Next base: position 92,178,883 of record CM055118.1, on the reverse strand, counting down.
TGGCACAGGGTTGAAGCCCAAGTCCATTCTCTACTCCTTACATCTATATTTATGTTATATTGTGTATTTCTTTTTACTTGCCATAGGCGTGCGCACAGGGTGTGCCAGGTGTGCCTGGGCACACCCTAATTACCCCATGTGGCACATATTCCCCCTGTTTAGACCCCTGATATTTCACCCCAAAAAATGTAATTGTAAATGTTTTTTTTTTTTAAATAATAAAAAATAAAACAATAAAAATAAAAACTACTGACACTGTCCACTGCCCTACTGACACCAATCTCTGCCCTACTGACACCATCCACTGCTCTAATTACACTGTGCACTGCTCTACTGACAACGTCAATATATATACACATACACGCATGTGTGTTTGAGCTTTGGGGTGCACACCCTAATGCAATAAGCTTCGCACACCTATACATGGTAACCAATCAGCTTCTAACTTCAGCTTGTTCAATTAAGCTTTGACAATGAAACCTGGAAACATACTTGCCAACAGTCCCGATTTTCCAGGGACATTCACGGTATTTGGACCTAAATCCCGGTCTTACCGTGTCCTGGGAAAATTCGCGGGAAATTGGCTTTGTCCCGGTGTTCCGCGATGAATCGCCAGAGCCGCCCACCATTTTTGTGAAGATCAGCTCTCCTTGAGGCCGAGGCGGGGAAGAAACAAGAGACGAAGCCGGGGTTGTGGGCCTGGCCACGGGGCGGGGGGGGGGGGTTGATGGCGGGTCCAATTCTATTGGCAGCCGCTTTGATTGCCACCCAGGCTCCGCCTCTTGTTTGTTCCCCTCGGCCTCCATGAGAGCTGCTCTTTGCAAAAAATGGCAGTGGAGACAATATCACCAGTGCCGACCCCGGACCTCTAATGGGGGCTCTGGCGATACAGCAGCATGGAGGGCTCAGAATCTGGTGGCAAGCTGCATCTTGGTGACAGGTAACAAGCTGCATCTGGTGAAAAGTGAGCACTGCATCTCTGGTGGCAAGTAGCAAGCTGCATCTGGTGATAAGTGAGCACTGTATCTCTGGTGGCAAGTAGCAAGCTGCATCTGGTGACAAGTGAGCACTGCATTTCCGGTGGCAAGTAGCAAGCTGCATCTGGTGACAAGTGAGCGCTGCATCTCTGGTGCCAAGTAACAAGCTGCATCTTGGTGACAAGTGAGCGCTGCATCTCTGGTGACAAGTAACAAGCTGCATCTGGTTACAAGTAAGCACTGCATCTCTAGTGACAAGTAAGGATGAGCCGAACACCCCCCCGGTTTGGTTCGCACCAGAACTTGCAAACAGGCAAAACATTTGTTTGAACACGTGAACACCATTAAAGTCTATGGGACACGAACATGAAAAACCAAAAGTGCTAATTTTAAAGGCTTATATGCATGGTATTGTCATAAAAAGTGTTTGGGGACCCGGGCCCTGCCCCAGGGGACATGTATCAATGCAAAAAAAAAGTTTTAAAAATTGCATTTTTTTGGGGATCAGTGCTTTTAATAATGCTTAAAGTGAAAGAATAAAAGTGAAATATTCCTTTAAATTTCGTGCCAGGGGGGTGTCTTTAGTATGTCTGTAAAGTGGTGCATTTTTCCCGTGTTTAGAACCGTCCTGCAGCAAAATGACATTTCTAAAGGAAAAAAAGTAATTTAAAACTACTCGCGGCTGTAATGAATTGTCGGGTCTCGGCAATACAGATAAAACTCATTGAAAAAAATGGCATGGGTTCCCCCCTCCAGTCCATTACCAGGCCTTTTGGGTCTGGTATGAATATTAACCACTTAAGCCCCGGACCATTTGGTAGCTAGAGGACCAGAGGTGAATTCAGAATTTTGCACTGCGCTGCTTTAACTGTAAATTGTGCGGACATGCAATGTTGTACCCAAACGAAATTTGCGTCCTTTTCTTCCCACAAATAGAGCTTTCTTTTAATGGTATTTGATTGCCTCTGCGATTTTTATTTTTTGCGATATAAACGGAAAAAGACCGAAAATTTTGAAAAAAAATGATATTTTCTACTTTTTGTTATAAGAAAAATCGAATAAACTCAATTGTAGTCATACATTTAGGCCAAAATGTATTCAGCCACATGTTTTTAGTAAAAAAAATGTCAATAAGCGTATATTTATTGGTTTGCGCAAAAGTTATAGAGTTTACAAACTAGGGTACATTTTCTGAAATTTACACAGCTTTAAATTTATGACTGCCTATCTCATTTCTTGAGGTGCTAAAATGACAGGGCAGTACAAACCCCCCCCCCAAATGACCCCATTTTGGAAAGTAGACACCCCAAGGAAATTGCTGAGAGGCATGTTGAGCCCATTGAATTTTTTATTTTTTTGTCCCAAGTGATTGAATAATGACTAAAAAAAAAAAAAAAAAAAAAAAATTACAAAAAGTTGTCACTAAATGATATATTGCTCACACATGCCATGGTTATATGTGGAATTACACCTTAAAATACATTTTTCTGCTTCTCCTGAGTACGGGGATACCACATGTGTGGGACTTTTTAGGAGCCTAGCCGCGTACGGGACCCCGAAAACCAAGCACCGCCTTCAGGATTTCTAGGCACAAATTTTTGATTTCACTCCTCACTACCTATCACAGTTTTGAAGGCCATAAAATGCCAAAATCGCACAAAACCCCCCCAAATGACCCCATTTTGGAATATAGACACCCCAAGCTATTTGCTGAGAGGAATGGCGAGTATTTTACAGCTCTCATTTGTTTTTGAAAATGAAGAAAGAAAAAATATATATATTTTTTTTATTTTTTTTCAATTTTCAAAACTTTGTGACAAAAAGTGAGATCCGCAAAATACTCACAATACCTCTCAGCAAATAGCTTGGGGTGTCTACTTTCCAAAATGGGGTCATTTGGGGGGGTTTTGTGCTATCTGGGCATTCCATGGCCTCCGAAACTGTGATAGGCAGTGAGAAGTGAAATCAAAAATTTACACCCTTAGAAAGCCTGAAGGCGGTGCTTGGTTTTTGGGGTCCCGTACGCGGCTAGGCTCCTAAAAAGTCTCACACATGTGGTATCCCCGTACTCAGGAGAAGCAACAGAATGTATTTTGGGGTGTAATTCCACATATGCCCATGGCATGTTTGAGCAATATATCATTTAGTGACAACTTTGTGCAAAAAAAAAAAAAAAAATTGTCGTTTTTCCGCAACTTGTGTCAACATATAAAATATTCCATGGACTCGACATGCCTCTCAGTATATAGCTTGGGGTGTCTACTTTCCAAAATGGGGTCATTTGGGGGGGTTTTGAACTGTTCTGGCATTTTATACACAACATTAGGAAGCTTACATCCACTCTTCTAACCACTTGAAGACAAAGCCCTTTTTGACACTTTTTGTTTACATGAAAACATTTTTTTTTTGCAAGAAAATTATGTTGAACCCCCAAACATTATATATATTTTTAAAGCAAAGGCCCTACAGATTAAAATGGTGGGTGTTGCATTTTTCTTTTCTACACAGTATTTGCGCAGCGATTTTTCAAACGCATTTTTTGGGTTAAAAAATACACTTTTTTTAATTTTAATGCACTAAAACACACTATATTGCCCAAATGTTTGATGAAATAAAAAAGATGATCTTAGGCCGAGTACATAGATACCAAACACGACATACTTTAAAATTTCGCACAAACGCGCATTGGCGACAAACTACATAAATTTTTAAAAGCCTTTAAAAGCCTTTACAGGTTACCCCAGTAGATTTACAGAGGAGGTCTACTGCTAAAATGATTGCCCTCGATCTGACCTTCGCGGTGATACCTCACATGCATGGTGCAATTGCTGTTTACATATGACGCCAGACCGACGCTTGCGTTCGCCATTGGGCAAGAGCAGGGCAGGACAGGGGTGCTTTTTTTTTTTTTTTTTTTTTTTTTATTATTAATTTTGCTTTTTTATTTTATTTTTAAATTGTTCCTTCCAAGTATTTTTTTTTTTTATCATTTTTATTGTTATCTCAGGGAATGTAAATATCCCCTATGATAGCAATAGGTAGTGACAGGTACTCTTTTTTTGAAAAAACTGGGGTCTGCTAAACCCTAGATTTTTCCTCTGCCCTCAAAGCATCTGACCACACCAAGATCGGTGTGATAAAATGCTTTCCCAATTTCCCAATGGCGCTTTTTATATCCGGGGGGGGGCATTCCCTCCCACTGCTTGTAAAAGCAGTCCAGAGGCTAATTAGCCGCTAGGATTGCTTTTACATGAAAGTCGGCCGCAGGCTGAAAAGAATGATACCAAGATGATACCTAAACCCACAGGTATCATTCTGGTATAAACATTCAAAGTCCAGCAACATACCAGTACGTTGCTGGTCCTTGTTGGACATGTATTGTAATCTTTTTATTTCATGCAGCCAGTTGGCTGAACGAAAAAAGAGATTGATCGGTGGGTATGCCCACCATTAGAATACCGCCCTTCATCCACCCACTTCCAATGATGGGCATACACGCACCATTTATATATGCCGAAGCATGGGGGCATCCTCCCGCAAAAAAGTTATGCCGCACACACATGGTCGGACTTTTCCACGGGCAAGCCTCCGTCGGAATTTTGACCGTATGTACGCGGCATTAGGAGCAAAATCGCTCCTCCGCCCCTGCTGCCCCAATGCTTCGGCATATTTGCTTTTTTTTTTTAACTGTGGTGGTGAAATCACCTCCTACAGCACTGGAGTCGCAGGGATCAGGCCTGTCTCTGCGAACGTTGCAGTTATGTGTGTTTTTGTTTTGTAAGTGACAGTGATCGATCGATACTGCACTTGGGTGGCCTGGGCTGGACGGAGGGGCAAAACGCAGGTGCCAGCAGGTATCTGGGCTGATCCCGCTAACACTGCGTTTTTGGGAACCCTAAACTGCTGGGGACGCTAGTATAGATCTGATCAGATCAGATATTGATCTGTTCAGATACTATACCACTAAGGGGGGTGTATGCTTCACGCGTGGGTGTTAGCATTACTGGCACTAACCTGACGCTGCCTGGGGTGTGACTCAGACCCTCTCTGATGCTAAAACCTAATTGATATCACCCGCCGGGCGATCAGGGGGTTAAACCTTTATTGGGTTATATACACGGCGGGTGCCCTGACACTATAAAAAGCAAACTATCTAACCAGCGTCACCCGTAACACTTATATGGTGATCACTGGTGAAAGGGTTAACTAGGGGCAATCAGGGGGTTAAAACCTTTATTAGATAATATATGGGGGTACCTGACGCTATAAAAACCTGCGACGAACCTAAAAAAAATTACCAGCTACCGATCTGCATCACCGACACTAAGACAGCGTTTAGAAAAACGATTGCTTAGCGACAGTGGTGATGGGGGTGAAAGGGTTACCTGGGGGGGCGATCAAGGGGGTTAAACCTTTATTAGATAATATATTGGGGTACCTGACGCTATAAAAACATGCGGCGAACCTAAAAAAAAAATACTGGCTACGATCTGCATCACCGACACTAAGACAGCGTTTAGAAAAACAATTGCTTAGTGACAGTGGTGATAGGGGGTGAAAGGGTTACCTGGGGGGCGATCAAGGGGGTTAAACCTTTATTAGATAATATATTGGGGTACCTGACGCTATAAAAACCTGCGGCGAACCTAAAAAAAATTACCGGCTACCGATCTGCATCACAGACACTAAGACAGCGTTTAGAAAAACGATCGCTTAGTGACAGTGGTGATAGGGGTGAAAGGGTTACCTGGGGGGCGATCAAGGGGGTTAAACCTTTATTAGATAATATATTGGGGTACCTGACGCTATAAAAACATGCGGCAAACCTAAAAAAAATTACTGGCTACGATCTGCATCACCGACACTAAGACAGCGTTTAGAAAAACAATTGCTTAGCGACAGTGGTGATAGGGGGTGAAAGGGTTACCTGGGGGGCGATCAAGGGGGTTAAACCTTTATTAGATAATATATTGGGGTACCTGACGCTATAAAAACCTGCGGCGAACCTAAAAAAAATTACCGGCTACCGATCTGCATCACAGACACTAAGACAGCGTTTAAAAAAACGATCGCTTAGTGATAGTGGTGATAGGGGGTGAAAGGGTTACCTGGGGGGCGATCAAGGGGGTTAAACCTTTATTAGATAACATATTGGGGTACCTGACGCTATAAAAACCTGCGGCGAACCTAAAAAAAATTACTGGCTGCCGATCGGCATCACTGACGCTAAGACAGCGATCAGAAAAATGATCGCTAAGCGACAGTGGTGATAGGGGGTGAAAGGGTTATCTGGGGGTGATCAGGGGGTTAAACCTTTATTAGGGGGGGTTAGGGGGCTACACTGGACCTAAGACTAAACTTTGGTGACACTTTTACAGTCACAAATGTCACTGATTGCAGTGATCACTAAATAAATGGTCACTGCAATCAGTGACACTGTGACTGGGGGCTGGGGGGGTGATCTGGGGGGTGATCTGGGGTGTCTGGGGGGGCCTGGGGGGGCGATTTATGTCCCTATGTGTCCTGGTGTCAGTGTAGTGTTGTGTGCACTGACCTGATATCTTCTCTTGTACGGCGCTCGGTATATGTGAGCGCCGCACCAGAGATGACATCACTTCCTCCTGCTCAGACAGAGGGGGCATTTCCATTCGCCGGGAGCGATCGCGAGGGGGTGGCCAGAAACGAATGGCTGCCCCCTCATCCCGGAACGCTCCCGGACACTTAGCCACCGCTCACTGTACAGAAGGGGGGTCCGATTGGACCCCCCAACTGTACAAAGGCAATCACGTACACTCTACGTGATTGTGCCTGTCGGTGCCATTCTGCCGACGTATATATACAGTGAGCAGTCGTTACGTGGTTAAGGGGAACCCCGAACGAAAAAAAAAAAAAAATCCATACCAGGCCCTTCAGGTCTGGTATGGATATTAAGGGGAACCCTGTGCCAAATAAAAAAAAATGGCTCATCATCACAGACCAGAAAGCCAATATAGTCTCTAATGACATACACTCCTATAGAAATGGCCAGATTTATGTTGTCGGATGCCAGCCTACCTCACAAGTACTGGGGAGAAGCAGTAAAGACTGAAACCTACCTCCAGAACAGACTACCCTCAAGAGCCATTAAAAGTACTACATTTGAAATCATCAGAGTGTTTGGATGTAAAGCATATGCCTATATTCCAGGTGAAAAGAGATCCAAGCTGGAGAACAGAGCCATAGCGGGCCTTCCAATAAGCTACAGTGAGCAAACTAAGGGTTACAGAATCCTACACCCAAAGACTGACAAAGTGACAAGCCATAGTGTTTATTTTGATGAGAGCCCATCCCCAGAAACACAGATTCCTGAAAGCTGTGACATGAATATACAGAGCAAACCAGAAGAAAAGGTCGACCAAAGCGAACCTGTGTAGGAGTCAGAACAAGAGGTGGAACTCACAATGCCTAAATCAAGTGAGACCCGTAGGAGAGAATGGACGAAGGGGCTGCATGACTAGGGGAGGAATAGGGTCAGGGAACGGTCAGCTAGGTCAGTGGAGGGGGCAGGGGAGTAGAGCTTACCTGATTGGAGGCAGAATTTAGAAGGGGGCAGGGTCCAGTGGTGACGGTCTTGCGTAGGGGCAGATTTTCATCATTCCAGGAAGATTAGGAGCAGAGTCAACTTCCCACCCTCCCGCCCTGGTGTTAGTAGTTATCGCATTGCACAGTTGGGGTATTGGGGTATTTAGAGGTGAGTGGGTTTGTTGGTTTTTGAGGAACAATCGAGAGCAAGGTGTTAATGACATTCAACATTGCCCGTCAGAGGAGATGACTGCTGATGCACCAAGCGTCATCATTATATCCAGAAGAAGCTAAATGTAATTTGACAAAGCACATTGAGAAGGGGTGTTGGAAGAAGTAACAGCAAGTAGCTTTCTATATTGTGAACTATATATACAGTGGGGCAAAAAAGTATTTAGTCAGCCACCAATTGTGCAAGTTCTCCCACTTAAAAAGATGAGAGAGGCCTGTAATTGTCATCATAGGTATACCTCAACTATGAGAGACAAAATGTGGAAACAAATCCAGACAATCACATTGTCTAATTTGGAAATATTTTTTTTTGCAAATTATGGTGGAAAATAAGTATTTGGTCACCTACAAACAAGCAAGATTTCTGTCTCTCACAGACCTGTATCTTCCTCTTTAAGAGGCTCCTCTGTCCTCCACTCATTACCTGTATTAATGGCACCTGTTTAAACTTGTTATCAGTATAAAAGACACCTGTCCACAACCTCAAACAGTCACACTCCAAACTCCACTATGGTGAAGACCAAAGAGCTGTCGAAGGACACCAGAGACAAAATTGTAGACCTGCACCAGGCTGGGAAGACTGAATCTGCAATAGGCAAGCAGCTTGGTGTGAAGAAATCAAGTGTGGGAGCAATAATTAGAAAATGGAAGACATACAAGACCACTGATTATCTCCCTCGGTCTGGGGCTCCACACAAGATCTCACCCCGTGGGGGCAAAATGATCACAAGAACGGTGAGTAAAAATCCCAGAACCACACGGGGGGACCTAGTGAATGACCAGCAGAGAGCTGGGACCAACGTAACAAAGGCTACCATCAGTAACACACTACGCCGCCAGGGACTCAGATCCTGCAGTGCCAGACGTGTCCCCCTGCTTATGACAGTACATGACCGGGCCCGTCTGAGGTTTGCTAGAGAGCATTTGAAGACGATTGGGAGAATGTCATATGGTCAGATGAAACCAAAGTGGAACTGTTTGGTAGAAACACAACTCATCGTGTTTGGAGGAGAGAGAATGCTGAGTTGCGACCAAAGAACACCATACCTACTGTGAAGCATGGGGGTGGCAACATCATGCTTTGGGGCTGTTTCTCTGCAAAGGGAACAGGACGACTGATCCGTGTACATGAAAGAATGAATGGGGCTATGTATCGTGAAATTTTGAGTGCAAACCTCCTCCCATCAGCAAGGGCATCGAAGATGAAACGTGGCTGGGTCTTTCAGCATGACAATGATCCCAAACACACTGCCCGGGCAACAAAGGAGTGGCTTCGTCAGAAGCATTTCAAGGTCCTGGAGTGGCCTAGCCAGTCTCCAGATCTCAACCCCATAGAAAACCTTTGGAGGGAGTTAAAAGTCCATGTTGCCCAGAGACAGCCCCAAAACATCACTGCTCTAGAGGAGATCTGCATGGAGGAATGGGCCAACATACCAGAAACAGTGTGTGACAACCTTGTGCAGACTTACAGAAAATGTTGGACCTCTGTCATTGCCAACAAAGGATATATAACAAAATATTGAGATGAACTTTTGATATTGACCAAATACTTATTTTCCACCATAATTTGCAAAAAAAATATTTCCAAATCAGACAATGTAATTGTCTGGATTTGTTTCCACATTTTGTCTCTTATAGTTGAGGTATAACTATGATGACAATTACAGGCCTCTCTGATCTTTTTAAGTGGGAGAACTTGCACAATTGGTGGCTGACTAAATACTTTTTTGCCCCACTGTATATGCATTATACCTATCTATACCAGTAGGTGGCACTGCAGTATTATAATGTGTATTCTATGGAAATGTAATGAGAGGAAGTGTTTGCTTTTCTCTCTATGTACTTGTATGCTCTTTGTTCCTGTTTCTGTCTAAATCATGTGAAGCCATGATAAAAATATCCTCCACGAAAGTAAAGGTGTTCTGCTGTATACAAGAAGCTTCCAGCCCATGATTTCAATACTCTGCATAATACCTGGTACCTATAAAATATGCTTTTATTGCTTTTTCTGAGCCTACCTTAACCACTTCAATACCAGGCACTTACGCCCCTTTCTGCCTAGGACAATTTTCAGCTTTCAGCGCTGTCACACTTTGAATGACAATTGCATGGTCATGCAACACTGTACCCAAACAAAATTTTCTTCCCACAAATAGAGCTTTCTTTTGGTGTTATTTGATCACCTCTGTGGTTTTTATATTTTGCTAAACAAACTAAAAAAGACAGTAAAAAAAAAAAATTGTTATTTTTAGTTTCTGTCATAAAATTTTGTTTTCCCCTTCACTGAGGGGCACTGATGAGGCGGCACTGATGGGCACTGATGAGTTTGCACTGATAAAGTGGCACTGATGGGCACTCATGAGGAGGCACTAATATGTAGAATTGATGGGCACTGATGGGCACCAATATGCGGCACTGATATGCATCATTGATGGGCACTGATAGGTGGCACTGATGGGCACTGATAGAGGGCACTGATGGGCACTGACAGGCAGCTGTGATGGGCACTGACAGGCGACAGTGATGGGCAGTGACAGGCGGCACTGATTGGCACTGATAGGCGGTACTGATTGGCACTGACAGGTGGCACTGATGGGCAGCACTGATGATGAGGTACTGACAGGTGTTACTGCTGGGCAGTGATTGGCACTGTGGTGGGCAGTGATTGACACTGTGGTGGGCAGTGATTGGCACTTTGGTGGGCACTTGCAGTTTATTATTGGGGCGCTGCTGGGCACTGGTTTGCAGGTGATTGGTACATTTGAGGGGGCTGTGCTGATAATCAATGTGCTGATTATCAGAACAGACCCCCCCCCCCCCTGACAGGGAGAGCCGCCGATCGTCTCTCCCTGTCAGCGTGAACTGAGAAATGCCGTTTACCGGCACTTCCTGGTTCACGCGATTATCAGCTGTGATTGGTCACCGCTGATCACGTGGTAAGAAGCCTCTAACAGAGGCTTCTTATCACAATCAGAGATGTGGGGTGTCAGATTGACATGCCGCACTCGCGATCGCTGCGATGCGCGCCCTCGCGGGCGTGCCCCGGGAAGGTTATCGTGCTGGAAGTCAATAGACGTCCAGTCAGGATAACAGAACCACTTCCCGGACGTCAATTTGCTATTGATGGGGCGGGAAGTGGTTAAAGAAAAACTTCAGTAAAATAGTCAGGGACTGCCCCCTTTCTAACACAAGTCCTCCCCTCCTTTAGTGCCCCCTAGCACATATCACCACCCCCCCCCCCCCAAATCATTCCAAGTATAGTTCTTTGTTGCTTGCCCCCGTTCCAGTCACTGTGTCCCCTTTCCCTGCAAAGCCTAATGTAAGGCTCCATTCTCATATTTGTGAATTGGATGCACTTTGAACCACATCCGATTTGCATGACACAGTTGAACCGGCAGCCTTTTCTATGGAGCCGGTTCACATATATGCCGTGCAGCGACAGTGCGAATTCACTGCTAATTTAAAGAGTCCTGTGCATTTTCTGAGCACTGCGATGCAATTCAGATGCAAATTCCAGGCTCATAGGGGTTGATTTACTAAAGGCAAAAAGAGTGCAGTTGTTCCAGAGCTTAGTAAATGTGCAGAAGCTCTGCTGACTTCCATTGTCCAATCATGTGCAAGCAAAAATGCTGTTTTTTATTTTCCTTGCATGTGATTGGGTATTCTTTGCAAAGTGAAGCTTTACCTTCTTTACTAATCTCTGGAGCAACTGCACTTACAGTGTGGGGGTCCCCTCAATCTATAACTGGTACTGATTTTAAGGGGAACCCCACGCCAAAATGTAAAAAAAAACGGCATGCGTCCCCTCCCCCAAAATCCATACCGTTTCATGACCATTTAGGCCACATGCTCAGATAAGGGTCTGGTATGGATTTTAAGGGGGACCCCACGCCATTTAAACAAAAAATTTTTGCCGTCGTGGTTCCACTCAAAATCCATACTAGACCTGGAAGTGCCTAAATGACAGATCCCTGGCTGCTGTTTGTAAACGACTGGTGTGACTTTAAAAAAGTATACTGCATGCACAGCTTCACATGTAGGTTTAAGGCATCCTCAAAGAATGTTATTTAACCACTTGACCACCAGAAAGTTTTACCTCCTTTATGACCAGACCGTTTTTTGCTATTTAGCACTGTGTTACTTTAACTAGCAATTGCATGGTCATGCAACACTGTACGCAAATTTATATATTTTTTTTCACCAAAATAGAGCTTTGTATTCTATTTGATCACCACTGGGTTTTTTCATTTTTTATTATATAAACCAAAAGAAGACGGACAATTTTGAAAAAGAAAACACATACTTTCTGTCATAAAACATATCCAATGAAAAAAAAAAATCGAATTTCTTCATAAATTTAGGCTAAAATGTATTCTGCTACATGTCTTTGTTAAAAAAAAAATCTCAATAAGTGTACGGTCTATTAAATGATTTGTGTGAAAGTTATAGCGTCTACAAACTATGCTATATATACTGAAATTTACGCATCTATAGTCGCTATACTGGTAATCAGCCACTGTGACATAGCTCTCTTCCATGTCTAGATTGCATAGGGTTTACAGTGGGAGGCACAGCAGTCTAGAGCTGACATTGGAGGCATGACAGTTCCAGATGAAGGAAGGGGACCTGCACATCTTTTCCTGGTAACCAGCTTGTGATTGGTTGCTAGGACCACCTTGCATCCTAACAACCGATCAGCTGCTGATTAACTTGAAAAGCCAATTTGGCAGCTCCCGCTCTCCATCCGGAACTGTCCTACCTCGAACCGCAAGTATGATCCCGACGTGCGTGGTGATGACAAACGTCCTGGCCCCATTTGGAATTACACTATGGAGTTTCTTCTTTCTTCCTGCTGCATCTGTCCCCTGCCACCTCTGCACTGAGAACTGAGCAATCAAACACCTCTGATCACTCAGTTCTCCCCTCTGCTCTGAGCTGGGGGAGGGAGGCAGCAGCTGACTCAGTCTCCCAGCAACGCAGCTTAAAGGCTATGCCAGCTGCCGGTCCAGGATTTTTCAGTCCGGATCTTTCCCCAGCCTGAACCGGCTGAGTTACGTCTGAGCCCACTGCCGGTTGGAAATGAATGAACGGCACTCCTGTGATCCATAGAATAAGTAGGGCCAATTAGATCTGCGTAGGCCAGGACTGGAGTAGTTGTGAGGCCCCACTTCAGCTGCCTAAAAGCCTCTTCACACTGGGCAGTCCACTGTTCCTGAATGGACTCTTTGGGCTTTGTGGGCCCTCTAGCTGGTCTGACAGGCTTAGTTGGATCTGGAACATCGTTTCCCTGTTTGCTTTTCAGTAGCTCATTGAGTGGGCAAGCTACTTTAGCGAATCCCTCGACGAATCTCCTGTAATATGAGCAGAATCCCAGAAATGACCTAAGCCTTGTCACATTAGTAGGCCTTGGCCAGGAGGTGATGGCTTCCAGCTTCTAGGGGTCTGTGGCCACTCAGTCGGCAGACACGATGTGACCAAAGTAGTTGACCGAAGGTTGATAAAACTGGCATTTCTCCAGAGAGAGCTTTGACCACTCGTCATGGAGTTTCTTTAGGACCTTCTCCGGATGCTTTTCGTGCTCCTCCAGAGTCCTGCCGAACACGATGATGTCGTCTAAGTACACCAACACCTCGATCAGGTTCATGTCACCCACAGTCCGGACTCTCGGGTGATACCTGCTCTCTTCAGCTCTGCCAGTTGTTCACGCAGGTCTTCCAAGTCCCCTAAAGGAATTCGTCTGACCCTTTCTCTGAACAGCTTATCCTCTTGAAGACGGATTCGGTGTTAGGCGCTTTTTGCACATCCCACATCAAACTCACTCTTGGAGAATGCAGCCTGAGTCTTGGCCCTTTCCTTCCATTCAGGCGAGTATTTTTTGGATAGAACTCCTCCACAGGGATTCCATCCTTCACTCCCCCCACCAAACCAGACGGTGAGACTGGGGTGGCTAGATTCACTTGTTCCAGCAACATCCGAGCTGGCATCTTCACAGGCGAGGCTGTTGATTGCAAAGCCTTAGTTGAAACTACTTTTGGAATTATCTCCACCCCCATGTCTTTTTTTTAGCTGTCGACTTTATGGACGATGAAAGGGCCTCACAATTTAGCTTGACCGATGCTCGCAGACAAGCTACCTCACTGAGCTGTAACACTTTCTCACACCGGTCAAGATGCCATATCTTCCCCACCCCTTCAGCTGGGGCCTTCTGCTCTTGTACTAGGCACTGGTAAGCTTGTCTCAGCATGGGGTGTACACCCGTAGTTGAAGCACCCGTATTTAAGACAAGAGGTATCAACAGCCTCCGAACAAGATCAGTATGGGTCCCTATGATCAGAGAATTCTTGCCGGCCCCTGGTGGGCGAGGACAGACTACTGCCAGTGTGTCAAACATCTCTGTCTTTCCAGCCACGGAAGGGTCAAAGGTCAGCTTGCCTGGTAGATAGCCGTCATAAGGACATTTTTGAGTCCCGATGTCCCATATCTCTAACTCTTCCAACTTCTGCAATGACAGGTGCTTAAGATGCCTGTTGTAGAAGTCTCTGTAGAGAAGGGGTCACTTTAGCTCCAGGATCTATGAGAGGCTTGGTGTACATCTCCTCTACATGAATGGGGATAACAGGAGAAGGTCCCACCAACTTAGCAGGGAGCTTGGAGAAAGTGGTGGCCTTGGCCTGTTCGGTGGCCTGTATTTGTGCTCCTTTCTTGCTGAAAGTCTGATCCGGCTTGAGTCTCTGTTGAGTCCTGGGAGTCTAGTGTGCACTGACTTTCCGACGCCGGGCTGTATGTATCAAAGGGAGTGGGACACTGGGTCACTTGAAGGCACAATGGGAGCCCTCTGCAAAGGTTTGGACTTCCGCTGCTGTCTTTTTGCGTCATTGAATTTGGAGCTATCTGCGGTAGATGGGCGCCCGGTTGGCTCCTTCACCGGGGCCCTCTGAAGTTTCCCGCCAGCTTCACGAGGAACATCTTCCTCAATGCTTTCGCAACCTCTGCTGTGAGATCAGTCAGGTTCTCTTCGTTCAGGCACTGAGCGATGAAATGTCCTACTTCCCCACAGCGATAGCACTTCTTAGCTGTAGGAGAGACAGCACCCCTTCTCTCAGTAGTGAGGGTGGACACCATTTGTTTTACTACTGAGAGTGATTGTTGCATGTTGGTATGGGCTTCCATCACTTGCCCCACTGTCTTCTAAATTTCACAGAATGTTTGTTGTAAAGTAGTTTGCACTTGGGCCAACTGGGTTATGGCTTGGGCCAAAGTGTCAACAGCGGTAAAGGGCCCTCCATCTGGTCTAGTCTCCATTTCGGGTCCTGACTGTATGATGTAGGCCACAGCACCATGTTTAAGACTCTTGGTAGATTCGGGCCTCTGTGTCTGGCCTGCGATGAGAGCCTCCTCCTCTCTAATAGCCTTCATGAATTTAGAGTAGGTGAGAAGGTTGTCTGGATTCCTGGCTCGAAGCTGTAGCACAATAGGATCCAGTGGCTGTTCTCCCCTTTGCACCTGTGTCATTAAGGCTTTACTGGCAGCTTTGGCTTCCATCCCACCCTTCATAATGATTTGCTGAAGGATCTGGTCCAGCCGTGCAAGGTAGGCTGTTAGCCTCTCACCCTCTATTTGGTATGTGTGGTGGAAGAGATAGATCAACTCCGTGAAGTCTTCTACTCTTCCATAAATCTCACAAAGCGCTTCTAGACACTCAGAAACAGCTGGGTTTATCCCGTTTTAGATTTTGAATGACATCAGAAGCTGGTGCTTGCAGACTCTCAACCACCCTCTGTCTCTTTACTGCATCAGTCACTTCCCTCTTCTCGACCGCTTGGATGGCTTGATCAATCCAAGTATCAAAATCATCTTCTCCTTTGGGTGTGGCAACGTTCCCAGAGAAGAACCATAGTTTACGATACCCATAAGTGGTTGGCACTGCTGGATTCTTAAGGAGCCCTGTGACTAGCTTCCCAAACTCGGCCACTAGGAGGGAAGAGGAGTCTTCAGAGGATGTAGCTGGTTTTGAGGTGATGACCTCTGAGTCTGGTGTGGTGCATCCTGATAGGTCTCAATTCACCCAGATAAATTAGGATAGCATTAATATCTGTGGTCAGTTGGAAGCTATCTTTCTGCAGAACATCAGGAACTCCCTTCTTCCACTCGGTCAGGACTAGTGATGAGCCGAACACCCCCGGGTTCGGTTCGCACCAGAACCCGCGAACGGACCGGAAGTTCGAACGAACATTAGAACCCTATTAAATACAATGGATGCGAACGTTCGAATTCTAAAGTGCTAATTATAACAACTATTATGCATGTTATTGTCCTAAAAAGGGTTTGGGAACCCGGGTTCTGCACCAGGGGACATGTATCAATGCAAAAAGAAGTTTTAAAAACGGTCGTTTTTCGGGAGCAGTCATTTTAATGATGCATAAAGTGAAAAAAAAAAAGTCAAATATTCCTTTAAATATCGTACCTGGGGGGTGTCTAAAGTATGCCTGTGAAGTGCCACGTGTTTCCCGTGTTTAGAACTGTCCCTGCACAAAATGACACTTCTAAAGGAAAAAAAAGCCATTTAAAACTGCTTGCGGCTTTAATGTAATGTCTGGTCCCGGTAATATGGATGAAATTCTTTAAGAAAAATGGCATAGCTACCCCATGACCCCCCCCCCCCTACCCCAGCCCATTACCAGCCCCTTTGGGTCTTGTATGGATATTAAGGGGAACCCCGCACATAAAATAAAAAAGGCCCTATATACTCTGAACAGCCGTATACAGGCGGTGCATACAAGACAGGGACTGTAGGTTTGTTCTTATGTAGAATCTGTTTGTAATTTTGAACAGGTACATTGTTGAAGTGTAGCTCCAGCCCAAAAATCTATTTTTAAACTTTTTGGAAAACATAGGTAAGGGTTATCACCCCTGTAACATTTGTTTTGCTGTCTGTGCCCCTGTTCAGAACATTTCACCTCACTTTCCGTCCCAATGACAACTGTTTTTGAAATGTGGTGTTTTTCTTGAAACAAGGATTGCTGATAAAGCATCAGTACAGAGGAGACACCTTTCTCCCATATTTATTCTTACAGGAGAGAATTTTCCTTCCTAGTGGTAGATTTCCTCTCACTTCCTGTTGTCTTCTTGCGTTTGCAAGTAGGAGTCGTTTGTAAGTTGGATGTTTGAAAGTAGGGACCTGCCGTATATACTCTGCAGAAATAGGCCCCTTAGTTGTTGGTGTTGGCACAACACTGTAAGCACTCACAGTTACTCTTGGTTGGTGCTGGAACGCCCTGCTGTCAACTATTATATCAGGAATTTTAATTACATATAATTGTTGAACAGTGGTAGTAAAAATTGGGCCTTTGATGGTGGTGCTGGTGCCACAACACTGTAAGCCCTGACAGTTACTCTTGGTGGGTGCAGCAATGGGCCCTGCTGTGAATTATTAGATCAAGAATTGTAATTACATGCCCCTGTTGAACAGGGGCTGAAAAATTGGGCCTTAGGCACTGGTGGCACAACACTGCAACCCCTCACAGATACTGTACTTGGAGCACAGCAATGAGCCCTGTTGCAAAGTATTGCTTCAAAAATTGTAATGACACGCCCCTGTTAAACAGGGGCTGAAAAATTGGGCCTTAGGCACTGGTGGCACAACACTGCAACTCCTCACAGATACTGTACTTGGAGCACAGCAATGAGCCCTGTTGCAAAGTATTGCTTCAAAAATTGTAATTACACGCCCCTGTTAAACAGGGGCTGAAAAATTGGGCGTTAGGCACTGGTGGCGGCACCCATAAACAAAAATGATCTTCCAAGCTATCATCATCAATCGTATCATTGAGGACTCGGAGGAGGAGGATAGCCAGTCAACATAACAGCACAGGCACTCAGCATCAGCATCAGTCTTGAAGGGATGTGACATTTTAAAATCAATTAGTCTGTTATATCAGCATCAGGTGTGTGGTAGCTGGTGGTGATCCAAGACTGGTTCATCTTGATGAAAGTCAGTCGATCAACCGAGTCGGTGGACAGGCGCACCCTGTGATCCGTGACAAATCCTCCAGCAGCACTGAATGTGCGTTCCGAAAGAACGCTGGATGCAGGACAGGCCAGTAGCTCAATTGCATACTGTGCAAGCTCTGGCCAGTGATCCATCCTCAAGACCCAGTAAGCCAGAGGATTTTCGGTGGGGAAGGTGTCCAAGTCTGACCTTGCCCCTAGATATTCCTGCACCATGTTTATCAGACGCTGGCGATGGTTGCTGGAACCAATCATACTTTGGGGCTGCGGACTAAAGAATTGTCTGAACGCATCGGTCAGACGGCCACCTTCCCCACCGCTCCTTCTTTGACTGGCCGAAGCCTCAGCAACTCGTTGTCCAGGACCAGGAGTTTGCAACCTCCCAGTCTCTGGGAACGCGTTGCACAGACCTTTCTGCAAGGCCTCCCGGAGTTGTCTCATCCTCTGCTCCCTCTGCGACGGTAACATAAGGTCCGCAACCTTACCCTTGTACCGTGGATCAAGGAGAGTGGCCAGCCAGTAATGGTCCCTCTCCTTGATCCGAAGAATACGAGGATCCTTCCGCAGACTTTGCAGGATCAGGGAGGCCATGCAGCGTAGGTTTGCTGAGGCATTCGCTCCGGAGTCCTCTGGGTCACTAAGGACGACATGATCCGCAGCCACCTCCTCCCAGCCACGTACAAGTCCACTGGTTTCTTGGGACTGTAAATCATCCCTAAAAGACTGCTGCTGATGATGCTGAGTGCCAGCCTCCACCTCCATGCTGACACAATCCTCCTCCTCCTCCTCCTCCTCCTCCTCCTCTTCCTGTGCGATGGGTGGGACAGAAGGAACACTGTCTGGGTAAAGGGGGCCTTGAGAGGCAAGGAAGTCCTCCTCTTCCTGCCTCTGTTCTGCCTCAAGTGCCCTGTCCATTATTCCACGCAGCGTGTGCTCCAACAGGTGGACAAGAGGTACAGTGTCACTGATGCATGCACTGTCACTGCTCACCATCCTCGTGGCCTCCTCAAATGGTGCCAGGACAGTGCATGCATCCCTGATCATGCCCCACTGGCGTGGAGAAAAAAAACCAAGCTCCCCTGACCCTGTCCTGGTGCCGTAGTCGCACAGGTACTCATTGATGGCCCTCTGCTGCGTGTGCAGCCGCTGCAGCATGGCCAACGTTGAGTTCCACCTGGTGGGCATGTCACATATAAGGCGGTTCTTGGGCAGGTTCAACTCCTTTTGCAGCTCAGCCAGGCGAGCACTGGCATTATAAGATCTGCGGAAATGCACACAGACTTTCCTGGCCTGCCTCAGGACATCCTGTAAGCCCGGGTACCTGCCCAAGAACCGCTGCACCACCAGGTTAAGGACGTGAGCCACACAGGGCACATGGGTCAGTTGTCCCTGTCGGAGGGCGGAGAGGAGGTTGGTGCCATTGTCGCAAACCACCATTCCTGGCTTAAGCTGGCGTGGCGTCAACCACCTCTCGGCCTGGCCCTGCAGAGCAGACAGGACCTCTGCCCCAGTGTGGCTTCTGTCCCCCAAACACACCAGCGCAAGCACGGCATGGCATCTTTTTGCCTGCGTACTTGCGTAGCCCCGTGAACGGCTACGGAGCACCGCTGGTTCATAGGACAAACCACAGGAAGAGGCCATGGAGGAAGAAGAAGAGGAGGGGGTGGAGGATAGAGGTGTGTCACAACCAGTAGTAGCATTTTGGAGGCGTGGCGGTGGGACAACCTCCAACACTACTGCACCTTGTCCTGAATCCTTCCCAGCTGCCAAAAGAGTGACCCAATGGGCCGTGAAAGAAAGGTAACGTCCCTGTCCATGCCTGCTGGACCATGAGTCAGCGGTAATATGCACCTTACCGCTGACCGCCCTGTCCAGCGAGGCCAAGACATTGCCTTCCACATGCCGGTAGAGAGCCGGAATAGCCTTCCGTGAGAAAAAGTGGCGTTTGGGAACCTGCCACTGAGGAACCGCACATTGCACAAACTCACGGAAGGGGGCCGAGTCTACCAACTGAAAAGGCAGCAGTTGAAGCGCTAGCAATTTAGCCAAGCTAGCATTCAACCGCTGGGCATGTGGATGGCTGGGAGTGAACTTCTTTCGACGGTCCAGCAGCTGGGGCAGGGAAATTTGCCTGCTAGAATCGGACGTCGGTGTACTGCTAGCAGAGTGGGCGCAAGTACTTGGCTGTGACACACCTAATTCTACACCTTCATTCCTCTCAGTGCATGTTTCAGAGAGGACTGAAGTTATAGTGGGGTTGGAGATCCCAGCTGATGCGGTGCAAGGAGAGGTCCGCTTTGTTCTTTGGTGTGGGTCTTTGAGGTAGGCTTGCCAACGAGCTGCATGGCAGGTCAACATATGTCTGGTCAGGCATGTGGTACCCAAGCGGCTGATGTTTTGGCCACGCGATATACGCTTGAGACATATGTTGCAAACAGCAGCTGTGCGATCTGATGCACTAGCCTCAAAAAAGGCCCACACCAAAGAACTTTTTGAATGACGGGCAGAGGCAGCGCCCTGCACAGGCGGAGCTCTGCGGTGTGATTCCGTCGGTGTACTGCCCTTACGCTGGCCACCAAAGGGCATCCTGCCTCGTTGGAGATGTGCCTCCTCCTCATCCTCCTCCTCCTCCTCTCTCCTATTAGGCACCCACGTGGAGTCATTGACCTCATCATCCCCTCCCTCCTCATCACTGGAGCCAATCTGGCAGTATGCTGCAGCTGCTGGAACATGACTGCCAGATTGGTGTCCTTCTTGAGCATCCCCTCTGTCTGCTCTCACGCTACTGCCTTCCTCTAGCTGGGTTTCATCATCAGACCCTTCGAAACGCTGGGCATCCTCCTGGAGCATGTACCCAACACTGTGCTGAAACAGTTCGGGGGACTCCTCAGGAGGAGGACATGGTGGGTCTAGGGAAGGAGTGACTGATGATTTGTCTGACATTGATACCAGGGAAGACGACGCTTTGGCAGCTGCTTTTCCAGTACCCTGAGCCTGGGTGAGAGAGGATGAGGAGGAGGAGGAGGGCTTGGTCATCCACTCTACCAAGTCTTCGGCATGATGTGGCTCAACATGTCCAGCTGCCGAAAAGAAGGACAAGCGTGTCCCATGGCCATGTGCTGATGACAATGCACCGCGTCCACGACCAGCACTGTTGCCCCCAGACACAGAGCCTGCTTGCCCTCTTTTATTGCCTCCTGACTGTCTGCCTCTCCTTGTTTGCCTTCCAGACATTCTAATAGATGGCCTGCAGGGAGATGGGAAAAAAGCAATAAGGGCTACCTTCAGGTGTCCTTCTCTGTCCCTGGAAACAAGGACTTGCAGAGTGAAAGAAAAAAAACACTCTCCCTACCTACAGTTTTCTGTCCCTAGAAAAAATGTTTTTTTTAATCACAATATAGCACAAGGAAAATTAACTCACTGTCCTTACAGGTCCCTGGAAACAAGGACTTGCAGAGTGAAAGAAAAAAAACACTCTCCCTACCTACAGTTTTCTGTCCCTAGAAAAAAATGTTTTTTTTAATCACAATATAGCAAAAGGACAATTCACTCACTGTCCTTCCAGGTCCCTGGAAACAAGGACTTGCAGAGTGAAAGAAACTGACACTGTCCCTACCTAGAGTTTTCTGTCCCTAGAATAAATGTTTTTTTTAATCACAATATAGCAAAAGGACAATTCACTCACTGTCCTTCCAGGTCCCTGGAAACAAGGACTTGCAGAGTGAAAGAAACTGACACTGTCCCTACCTAGAGTTTTCTGTCCCTAGAATAAATGTTTTTTTTAATCACAATATAGCAAAAGGACAATTCACTCACTGTCCTTCCAGGTCCCTGGAAACAAGGACTTGCAGAGTGAAAGAAACTGACACTGTCCCTACCTAGAGTTTTCTGTCCCTAGAATAAATGTTTTTTTTAATCACAATATAGCAAAAGGACAATTCACTCACTGTCCTTACAGGTCCCTGGAAACAAGGACTTGCAGAGTGAAAGAAAAAAAATACTCTCCCTACCTACAGTTTTCTGTCCCTAGAAAAAAATGTTTTTTTTAATCACAATATAGCAAAAGGACAATTCACTCACTGTCCTTCCAGGTCCCTGGAAACAAGGACTTGCAGAGTGAAAGAAACTGACACTGTCCCTACCTAGAGTTTTCTGTCCCTAGAATAAATGTTTTTTTTAATCACAATATAGCAAAAGGACAATTCACTCACTGTCCTTCCAGGTCCCTGGAAACAAGGACTTGCAGAGTGAAAGAAACTGACACTGTCCCTACCTAGAGTTTTCTGTCCCTAGAATAAATGTTTTTTTTAATCACAATATAGCAAAAGGACAATTCACTCACTGTCCTTCCAGGTCCCTGGAAACAAGGACTTGCAGAGTGAAAGAAACTGACACTGTCCCTACCTAGAGTTTTCTGTCCCTAGAATAAATGTTTTTTTTAATCACAATATAGCACAAGGAAAATTAACTCACTGTCCTTACAGGTCCCTGGAAACAAGGACTTGCAGAGTGAAAGAAAAAAAATACTCTCCCTACCTACAGTTTTCTGTCCCTAGAAAAAAATGTTTTTTTTAATCACAATATAGCAAAAGGACAATTCACTCACTGTCCTTCCAGGTCCCTGGAAACAAGGACTTGCAGAGTGAAAGAAACTGACACTGTCCCTACCTAGAGTTTTCTGTCCCTAGAATAAATGTTTTTTTTAATCACAATATAGCAAAAGGACAATTCACTCACTGTCCTTCCAGGTCCCTGGAAACAAGGACTTGCAGAGTGAAAGAAACTGACACTGTCCCTACCTAGAGTTTTCTGTCCCTAGAATAAATGTTTTTTTTAATCACAATATAGCAAAAGGACAATTCACTCACTGTCCTTACAGGTCCCTGGAAACAAGGACTTGCAGAGTGAAAGAAAAAAAATACTCTCCCTACCTACAGTTTTCTGTCCCTAGAAAAAAATGTTTTTTTTAATCACAATATAGCAAAAGGACAATTCACTCACTGTCCTTCCAGGTCCCTGGAAACAAGGACTTGCAGAGTGAAAGAAACTGACACTGTCCCTACCTAGAGTTTTCTGTCCCTAGAATAAATGTTTTTTTTAATCACAATATAGCAAAAGGACAATTCACTCACTGTCCTTCCAGGTCCCTGGAAACAAGGACTTGCAGAGTGAAAGAAACTGACACTGTCCCTACCTAGAGTTTTCTGTCCCTAGAATAAATGTTTTTTTTAATCACAATATAGCAAAAGGACAATTCACTCACTGTCCTTCCAGGTCCCTGGAAACAAGGACTTGCAGAGTGAAAGAAACTGACACTGTCCCTACCTAGAGTTTTCTGTCCCTAGAATAAATGTTTTTTTTAATCACAATATAGCACAAGGAAAATTAACTCACTGTCCTTACAGGTCCCTGGAAACAAGGACTTGCAGAGTGAAAGAAAAAAAATACTCTCCCTACCTACAGTTTTCTGTCCCTAGAAAAAAATGTTTTTTTTAATCACAATATAGCAAAAGGACAATTCACTCACTGTCCTTCCAGGTCCCTGGAAACAAGGACTTGCAGAGTGAAAGAAACTGACACTGTCCCTACCTAGAGTTTTCTGTCCCTAGAATAAATGTTTTTTTTAATCACAATATAGCAAAAGGACAATTCACTCACTGTCCTTACAGGTCCCTGGAAACAAGGACTTGCAGAGTGAAAGAAAAAAAATACTCTCCCTACCTACAGTTTTCTGTCCCTAGAAAAAAATGTTTTTTTTAATCACAATATAGCAAAAGGACAATTCACTCACTGTCCTTCCAGGTCCCTGGAAACAAGGACTTGCAGAGTGAAAGAAACTGACACTGTCCCTACCTAGAGTTTTCTGTCCCTAGAATAAATGTTTTTTTTAATCACAATATAGCAAAAGGACAATTCACTCACTGTCCTTACAGGTCCCTGGAAACAAGGACTTGCAGAGTGAAAGAAAAAAAATACTCTCCCTACCTACAGTTTTCTGTCCCTAGAAAAAAATGTTTTTTTTAATCACAATATAGCAAAAGGACAATTCACTCACTGTCCTTCCAGGTCCCTGGAAACAAGGACTTGCAGAGTGAAAGAAACTGACACTGTCCCTACCTAGAGTTTTCTGTCCCTAGAATAAATGTTTTTTTTAATCACAATATAGCAAAAGGACAATTCACTCACTGTCCTTCCAGGTCCCTGGAAACAAGGACTTGCAGAGTGAAAGAAACTGACACTGTCCCTACCTAGAGTTTTCTGTCCCTAGAATAAATGTTTTTTTTAATCACAATATAGCAAAAGGACAATTCACTCACTGTCCTTCCAGGTCCCTGGAAACAAGGACTTGCAGAGTGAAAGAAACTGACACTGTCCCTACCTAGAGTTTTCTGTCCCTAGAATAAATGTTTTTTTTAATCACAATATAGCAAAAGGACAATTCACTCACTGTCCTTCCAGGTCCCTGGAAACAAGGACTTGCAGAGTGAAAGAAACTGACACTGTCCCTACCTAGAGTTTTCTGTCCCTAGAATAAATGTTTTTTTTAATCACAATATAGCAAAAGGACAATTCACTCACTGTCCTTCCAGGTCCCTGGAAACAAGGACTTGCAGAGTGAAAGAAACTGACACTGTCCCTACCTAGAGTTTTCTGTCCCTAGAATAAATGTTTTTTTTAATCACAATATAGCAAAAGGACAATTCACTCACTGTCCTTCCAGGTCCCTGGAAACAAGGACTTGCAGAGTGAAAGAAACTGACACTGTCCCTACCTAGAGTTTTCTGTCCCTAGAATAAATGTTTTTTTTAATCACAATATAGCACAAGGAAAATTAACTCACTGTCCTTACAGGTCCCTGGAAACAAGGACTTGCAGAGTGAAAGAAAAAAAATACTCTCCCTACCTACAGTTTTCTGTCCCTAGAAAAAAATGTTTTTTTTAATCACAATATAGCAAAAGGACAATTCACTCACTGTCCTTCCAGGTCCCTGGAAACAAGGACTTGCAGAGTGAAAGAAACTGACACTGTCCCTACCTAGAGTTTTCTGTCCCTAGAATAAATGTTTTTTTTAATCACAATATAGCAAAAGGACAATTCACTCACTGTCCTTACAGGTCCCTGGAAACAAGGACTTGCAGAGTGAAAGAAAAAAAATACTCTCCCTACCTACAGTTTTCTGTCCCTAGAAAAAAATGTTTTTTTTAATCACAATATAGCAAAAGGACAATTCACTCACTGTCCTTCCAGGTCCCTGGAAACAAGGACTTGCAGAGTGAAAGAAACTGACACTGTCCCTACCTAGAGTTTTCTGTCCCTAGAATAAATGTTTTTTTTAATCACAATATAGCAAAAGGACAATTCACTCACTGTCCTTCCAGGTCCCTGGAAACAAGGACTTGCAGAGTGAAAGAAACTGACACTGTCCCTACCTAGAGTTTTCTGTCCCTAGAATAAATGTTTTTTTTAATCACAATATAGCAAAAGGACAATTCACTCACTGTCCTTCCAGGTCCCTGGAAACAAGGACTTGCAGAGTGAAAGAAACTGACACTGTCCCTACCTAGAGTTTTCTGTCCCTAGAATAAATGTTTTTTTTAATCACAATATAGCAAAAGGACAATTCACTCACTGTCCTTCCAGGTCCCTGGAAACAAGGACTTGCAGAGTGAAAGAAACTGACACTGTCCCTACCTAGAGTTTTCTGTCCCTAGAATAAATGTTTTTTTTAATCACAATATAGCAAAAGGACAATTCACTCACTGTCCTTCCAGGTCCCTGGAAACAAGGACTTGCAGAGTGAAAGAAACTGACACTGTCCCTACCTAGAGTTTTCTGTCCCTAGAATAAATGTTTTTTTTAATCACAATATAGCAAAAGGACAATTCACTCACTGTCCTTCCAGGTCCCTGGAAACAAGGACTTGCAGAGTGAAAGAAACTGACACTGTCCCTACCTAGAGTTTTCTGTCCCTAGAATAAATGTTTTTTTTAATCACAATATAGCAAAAGGACAATTCACTCACTGTCCTTCCAGGTCCCTGGAAACAAGGACTTGCAGAGTGAAAGAAACTGACACTGTCCCTACCTAGAGTTTTCTGTCCCTAGAATAAATGTTTTTTTTAATCACAATATAGCAAAAGGACAATTCACTCACTGTCCTTCCAGGTCCCTGGAAACAAGGACTTGCAGAGTGAAAGAAACTGACACTGTCCCTACCTAGAGTTTTCTGTCCCTAGAATAAATGTTTTTTTTAATCACAATATAGCAAAAGGACAATTCACTCACTGTCCTTCCAGGTCCCTGGAAACAAGGACTTGCAGAGTGAAAGAAACTGACACTGTCCCTACCTAGAGTTTTCTGTCCCTAGAATAAATGTTTTTTTTAATCACAATATAGCAAAAGGACAATTCACTCACTGTCCTTACAGGTCCCTGGAAACAAGGACTTGCAGAGTGAAAGAAAAAAAATACTCTCCCTACCTACAGTTTTCTGTCCCTAGAAAAAAATGTTTTTTTTAATCACAATATAGCAAAAGGACAATTCACTCACTGTCCTTCCAGGTCCCTGGAAACAAGGACTTGCAGAGTGAAAGAAACTGACACTGTCCCTACCTAGAGTTTTCTGTCCCTAGAATAAATGTTTTTTTTAATCACAATATAGCAAAAGGACAATTCACTCACTGTCCTTCCAGGTCCCTGGAAACAAGGACTTGCAGAGTGAAAGAAACTGACACTGTCCCTACCTAGAGTTTTCTGTCCCTAGAATAAATGTTTTTTTTAATCACAATATAGCAAAAGGACAATTCACTCACTGTCCTTCCAGGTCCCTGGAAACAAGGACTTGCAGAGTGAAAGAAACTGACACTGTCCCTACCTAGAGTTTTCTGTCCCTAGAATAAATGTTTTTTTTAATCACAATATAGCAAAAGGACAATTCACTCACTGTCCTTCCAGGTCCCTGGAAACAAGGACTTGCAGAGTGAAAGAAACTGACACTGTCCCTACCTAGAGTTTTCTGTCCCTAGAATAAATGTTTTTTTTAATCACAATATAGCAAAAGGACAATTCACTCACTGTCCTTCCAGGTCCCTGGAAACAAGGACTTGCAGAGTGAAAGAAACTGACACTGTCCCTACCTAGAGTTTTCTGTCCCTAGAATAAATGTTTTTTTTAATCACAATATAGCAAAAGGACAATTCACTCACTGTCCTTCCAGGTCCCTGGAAACAAGGACTTGCAGAGTGAAAGAAACTGACACTGTCCCTACCTAGAGTTTTCTGTCCCTAGAATAAATGTTTTTTTTAATCACAATATAGCAAAAGGACAATTCACTCACTGTCCTTCCAGGTCCCTGGAAACAAGGACTTGCAGAGTGAAAGAAACTGACACTGTCCCTACCTAGAGTTTTCTGTCCCTAGAATAAATGTTTTTTTTAATCACAATATAGCAAAAGGACAATTCACTCACTGTCCTTCCAGGTCCCTGGAAACAAGGACTTGCAGAGTGAAAGAAACTGACACTGTCCCTACCTAGAGTTTTCTGTCCCTAGAATAAATGTTTTTTTTAATCACAATATAGCAAAAGGACAATTCACTCACTGTCCTTCCAGGTCCCTGGAAACAAGGACTTGCAGAGTGAAAGAAACTGACACTGTCCCTACCTAGAGTTTTCTGTCCCTAGAATAAATGTTTTTTTTAATCACAATATAGCAAAAGGACAATTCACTCACTGTCCTTCCAGGTCCCTGGAAACAAGGACTTGCAGAGTGAAAGAAACTGACACTGTCCCTACCTAGAGTTTTCTGTCCCTAGAATAAATGTTTTTTTTAATCACAATATAGCAAAAGGACAATTCACTCACTGTCCTTCCAGGTCCCTGGAAACAAGGACTTGCAGAGTGAAAGAAACTGACACTGTCCCTACCTAGAGTTTTCTGTCCCTAGAATAAATGTTTTTTTTAATCACAATATAGCAAAAGGACAATTCACTCACTGTCCTTCCAGGTCCCTGGAAACAAGGACTTGCAGAGTGAAAGAAACTGACACTGTCCCTACCTAGAGTTTTCTGTCCCTAGAATAAATGTTTTTTTTAATCACAATATAGCAAAAGGACAATTCACTCACTGTCCTTCCAGGTCCCTGGAAACAAGGACTTGCAGAGTGAAAGAAACTGACACTGTCCCTACCTAGAGTTTTCTGTCCCTAGAATAAATGTTTTTTTTAATCACAATATAGCAAAAGGACAATTCACTCACTGTCCTTCCAGGTCCCTGGAAACAAGGACTTGCAGAGTGAAAGAAACTGACACTGTCCCTACCTAGAGTTTTCTGTCCCTAGAATAAATGTTTTTTTTTAAGCACACTATAGCAGAAGCACAAAACACACTGACACTCTCCCTACCTATCCTTCTCTTTCCCTAAACTAAAGGAATCCAGGTTAAGCAAGAAAGAAATAACAGTCACTGTCCCTGCCTATGCTACTCTATCCCTGCTCCGGAACACACTACACTAGGCCGCCGTGCTGGCGGCCTTTTATAGTGTGGGGCGTGTACTAAACACCCTCAGCAATAATTGGCCACAGGCATCCTGCCTGTGGCCAATCATTGCTCTCCTCGCTGCCGGCGCTGTGATTGGCCAAGCATGCGGGGTCACAGTGCATGCTTGGCCAATCACAGCGCCTGGATGACACTGCGATGGCGTAGTGCATTGTGGGCCGTTCGCGTCACTCGAATTTGGCGCGAACGGCCCAAATCGTTCGATCTTCGTCGAACGATCGAACAGCCAATGTTCGAGTCGAACGTATGTTCGACTCGAACACGAAGCTCATCCCTAGTCAGGACATAGGTACGATTTGAGCTAAGATCTGCCTTCACATCCAGTATAGATATTCTCTTGCTTAGGCCTGAGGCAGCCCATGCTTGACAGACTCGTTCCTCTGTCCAGTCACTGTTAGGGGCACTAATCACTACACACAGCTCCACTTCCCCATTTTATTCCCTGCACCACTGAATCGCAGCTGCAGGGTCCATGCTGGTGCTTGTAGAGGTTCTGTCTTGAAGAATTGATTGCAGAGTAGCGGTATATCCCGGATGAGCCCCCACGTGTAGCGCTACCCCTGAAGGAGCCGCTTAAGTATAGTTGGTTCCGCACTCTGCCTCTCAACCCCAAGATCTGTCCCAGCCCCTCTGGCACACCTAGCAAACAGTGTTAATGCAAAACACAGCAGTAGAAAAAAAACACAACTGTGCAAACCAGAAGGTATGTTTACTGATAAGATAAAAGCGTTTAAAGGTGAGCAATGTGAACTTTTACAGTTTAAAATGGCATCCCTTATTATAGGAAGGTAATAACAATCAAATGGCAATTACAAATCAAACATTGAACATTTAGTAGTAAGAACTATATTTCCTATACCCAAATAAGCACATATAATATCTATGTGAGTGGGCTACAGGAGAGCAGAGGAATCACTCTTATGAGTGTCAGACCCCTCACTACTGCTCAGTCACATACAAATAGGAAACTGACAGATAAACAAATACAACTTCAGCAAACAGTAACCATAGCACAATTCAACCTTCTCTTACAGAGAGTTCTTGGTGAAATGCAGTTTTAACAGCTTCAGAAAACAATTCCCTGAAGTGGGGAGGGAAGTAAAAGTAGTCCAGTATTGCTGTGTGGCAATCCGGTTAATCTTCAGCTAGCTCTCAGGTAGTGATGAGCCGAACACCCCCATGTTCGGTTCGCACCAGAACCCGCGAACGGACCGAAAGTTCGAACGAACATTAGAACCCTATTAAATACAATGGATGCGAACGTTCGAATTCTAAAGTGCTAATTATAACAACTATTATGCATGTTATTGTCATAAATAGGGTTTGGGAACCCGGGTTCTGCACCAGGGGACATGTATCAATGCAAAAAGAAGTTTTAAAAACGGTCGTTTTTCGGGAGCAGTCATTTTAATGATGCATAAAGTGAAAAAAAAAAAGTCAAATATTCCTTTAAATATCGTACCTGGGGGGTGGCTAAAGTATGCCTGTGAAGTGCCACGTGTTTCCCGTGTTTAGAACTGTCCCTGCACAAAATGACACTTCTAAAGGAAAAAAAAGCCATTTAAAACTGCTTGCGGCTTTAATGTAATGTCTGGTCCCGGTAATATGGATGAAATTCTTTAAGAAAAATGGCATAGCTACCCCATGACCCCCCCCCTACCCAAGCCCATTACCAGCCCCTTTGGGTCTTGTATGGATATTAAGGGGAACCCCGCACATAAAATAAAAAAGGCCCTATATACTCTGAACAGCCGTATACAGGCGGTGCATACAAGACAGGGACTGTAGGTTTGTTCTTATGTAGAATCTGTTTGTAATTTTGAACAGGTACATTGTTGAAGTGTAGCTCCAGCCCAAAAATCTATTTTTAAACTTTTTGGGAAACATAGGTAAGGGTTATCACCCCTGTAACATTTGTTTTGCTGTCTGTGC
Organism: Rana muscosa; assembly: GCA_029206835.1. Lineage (NCBI taxonomy): Eukaryota > Metazoa > Chordata > Amphibia > Anura > Ranidae > Rana > Rana muscosa. Next base: position 92,148,622 of record CM055118.1, on the reverse strand, counting down.
CCCTGTTCAGAACATTTCACCTCACTTTCCGTCCCAATGACAACTGTTTTTGAAATGTGGTGTTTTTCTTGAAACAAGGATTGCTGATAAAGCATCAGTACAGATGAGACCCCTTTCTCCCATATTTATTCTTACAGGAGAGAATTTTCCTTTCTAGGGGTAGATTTCCTCTCACTTCCTGTTGTCTTCTTTCGTTTGCAAGTAGGAGTCGTTTGTAAGTTGGATGTTTGAAAGTAGGGACCTGCCGTATATACTCTGCAGAAATAGGCCCCTTAGTTGTTGGTGTTGGCACAACACTGTAAGCACTCAGTTACTCTTGGTTGGTGCTGGAACGCCCTGCTGTCAACTATTATATCAGGAATTTTAATTACATATAATTGTTGAACAGTGGTAGTAAAAATTGGGGCTTTGATGGTGGTGCTGGTGCCACAACACTGTAAGCCCTGACAGTTACTCTTGGTGGGTGCAGCAATGGGCCCTGCTGTGAATTATTAGATCAAGAATTGTAATTACATGCCCCTTTTGAACAGGGGCTGAAAAATTGGGCCTTTCGTGGTGGTGGTGGTGGTGGCGTTGCCACAAGACTGTAAGCCCTCAGAGTTACTCTTGGTGGGTGCAGCAATGGACCCTGCTGTGAATTATTAGATCAAGAATTGTAATTGCATGCCCCTGTTGAACAGGGGCTGAAAAATTGGGCCTTAGGCACTGGTGGCACAACACTACAACCCCTCACAGATACTGTACTTGAGGACACAGCAATGAGCCCTGTTGCAAAGTATTGCTTCAAAAATTGTAATGACACGCCCCTGTTAAACAGGGGCTGAAAAATTGGGCCTTAGGCACTGGTGCCACAACACTTCAACCCCTCACAGATACTGTACTTGGAGCACAGCAATGAGCCCTATGGCAAATTATTGCTAAAAAAAATGTAATTACACGCCCCTGTAAAACAGGGGCTGAAAAATTGGGCCTTAGCCACTGGTGGCGGCACCCATAAACAAAAATGATCTTCCAAGCTATCATCATCAATCGTATCATTGAGGACTCGGAGGAGGAGGATAGCCAGTCAACATAACAGCACAGGCACTCAGCATCAGCATCAGTCTTGAAGGGATGTGACATGTTAAAATCAATTAGTCTGTTATATCAGCATCAGGTGTGTGGTAGCTGGTGGTGATCCAAGACTGGTTCATCTTGATGAAAGTCAGTCGATCAACCGAGTCGGTGGACAGGCGCACCCTGTGATCCGTGACAAATCCTCCAGCAGCACTGAATGTGCGTTCCGAAAGAACGCTGGATGCAGGACAGGCCAGTAGCTCAATTGCATACTGTGCAAGCTCTGGCCAGTGATCCATCCTCAAGACCCAGTAAGCCAGAGGATTTTCGGTGGGGAAGGTGTCCAAGTCTGACCTTGCCCCTAGATATTCCTGCACCATGTTTATCAGACGCTGGCGATGGTTGCTGGAACCGATCATACTTTGGGGCTGCGGACTAAAGAATTGTCTGAACGCATCGGTCAGACGGCCACCTTCCCCACCGCTCCTTCTTTGACTGGCCGAAGCCTCAGCAACTCGTTGTCCAGGACCAGGAGTTTGTAACCTCCCAGTCTCTGGGAACGCGTTGCACAGACCTTTCTGCAAGGCCTCCCGGAGTTGTCTCATCCTCTGCTCCCTCTGCGACGGTAACATAAGGTCCGCAACCTTACCCTTGTACCGTGGATCAAGGAGAGTGGCCAGCCAGTAATGGTCCCTCTCCTTGATCCGAAGAATACGAGGATCCTTCCGCAGACTTTGCAGGATCAGGGAGGCCATGCAGCGTAGGTTTGCTGAGGCATTTGGTCCGGAGTCCTCTGGGTCACTAAGGACGACATGATCCGCAGCCACCTCCTCCCAGCCACGTACAAGTCCACTGGTTTCTTGGGACTGTAAATCATCCCTAAAAGACTGCTGCTGATGATGCTGAGTGCCAGCCTCCACCTCCATGCTGACACAATCCTCCTCCTCCTCCTCCTCCTCCTCCTCCTCCTCTTCCTGTGCGATGGGTGGGACAGAAGGAACACTGTCTGGGTAAAGGGGGCCTTGAGAGGCAAGGAAGTCCTCCTCTTCCTGCCTCTGTTCTGCCTCAAGTGCCCTGTCCATTATTCCACGCAGCGTGTGCTCCAACAGGTGGACAAGAGGTACAGTGTCACTGATGCATGCACTGTCACTGCTCACCATCCTCGTGGCCTCCTCAAATGGTGCCAGGACAGTGCATGCATCCCTGATCATGCCCCACTGGCGTGGAGAAAAAAAACCAAGCTCCCCTGACCCTGTCCTGGTGCCGTAGTCGCACAGGTACTCATTGATGGCCCTCTGCTGCGTGTGCAGCCGCTGCAGCATGGCCAACGTTGAGTTCCACCTGGTGGGCATGTCACATATAAGGCGGTTCTTGGGCAGGTTCAACTCCTTTTGCAGCTCAGCCAGGCGAGCACTGGCATTATAAGATCTGCGGAAATGCACACAGACTTTCCTGGCCTGCCTCAGGACATCCTGTAAGCCCGGGTACCTGCCCAAGAACCGCTGCACCACCAGGTTAAGGACGTGAGCCACACAGGGCACATGGGTCAGTTGTCCCTGTCGGAGGGCGGAGAGGAGGTTGGTGCCATTGTCGCAAACCACCATTCCTGGCTTAAGCTGGCGTGGCGTCAACCACCTCTCGGCCTGGCCCTGCAGAGCAGACAGGACCTCTGCCCCAGTGTGGCTTCTGTCCCCCAAACACACCAGCGCAAGCACGGCATGGCATCTTTTTGCCTGCGTACTTGCGTAGCCCCGTGAACGGCTACGGAGCACCGCTGGTTCATAGGACAAACCACAGGAAGAGGCCATGGAGGAAGAAGAAGAGGAGGGGGTGGAGGAGAGAGGTGTGTCACAACCAGTAGTAGCATTTTGGAGGCGTGGCGGTGGGACAACCTCCAACACTACTGCACCTTGTCCTGCATCCTTCCCAGCTGCCAAAAGAGTGACCCAATGGGCCGTGAAAGAAAGGTAACGTCCCTGTCCATGCCTGCTGGACCATGAGTCAGCGGTAATATGCACCTTACCGCTGACCGCCCTGTCCAGCGAGGCCAAGACATTGCCTTCCACATGCCGGTAGAGAGCCGGAATAGCCTTCCGTGAGAAAAAGTGGCGTTTGGGAACCTGCCACTGAGGAACCGCACATTGCACAAACTCACGGAAGGGGGCCGAGTCTACCAACTGAAAAGGCAGCAGTTGAAGCGCTAGCAATTTAGCCAAGCTAGCATTCAACCGCTGGGCATGTGGATGGCTGGGAGTGAACTTCTTTCGACGGTCCAGCAGCTGGGGCAGGGAAATTTGCCTGCTAGAATCGGACGTCGGTGTACTGCTAGCAGAGTGGCCGCAAGTACTTGGCTGTGACACACCTAATTCTACACCTTCATTCCTCTCAGTGCATGTTTCAGAGAGGACTGAAGTTATAGTGGGGTTGGAGATCCCAGCTGATGCGGTGCAAGGAGAGGTCCGCTTTGTTCTTTGGTGTGGGTCTTTCAGGTAGGCTTGCCAACGAGCTGCATGGCAGGTCAACATATGTCTGGTCAGGCATGTGGTACCCAAGCGGCTGATGTTTTGGCCACGCGATATACGCTTGAGACATATGTTGCAAACAGCAGCTGTGCGATCTGATGCACTAGCCTCAAAAAAGGCCCACACCAAAGAACTTTTTGAATGACGGGCAGAGGCAGCGCCCTGCACAGGCGGAGCTCTGCGGTGTGATTCCGTCTGTGTACTGCCCTTACGCTGGCCACCAAAGGGCATCCTGCCTCGTTGGAGATGTGCCTCCTCCTCATCCTCCTCCTCCTCCTCTCTCCTATTAGGCACCCACGTGGAGTCAGTGACCTCATCATCACCTCCCTCCTCATCACTGGAGCCAATCTGGCAGTATGCTGCAGCTGCTGGAACATGACTGCCAGATTGGTGTCCTTCTTGAGCATCCCCTCTGTCTGCTCTCACGCTACTGCCTTCCTCTAGCTGGGTTTCATCATCAGACCCTTTGAAACGCTGGGCATCCTCCTGGAGCATGTACCCAACACTGTGCTGAAACAGTTCGGGGGACTCCTCAGGAGGAGGACATGGTGGGTCTAGGGAAGGAGTGACTGATGATGAGTCTGACATTGATACCAGGGAAGAGGACGCTTTGGCAGCTGCTTTTCCAGTACCCTGAGCCTGGGTGAGAGAGGATGAGGAGGAGGAGGAGGGCTTGGTCATCCACTCTACCAAGTCTTCGGCATGATGTGGCTCAACATGTCCAGCTGCCGAAAAGAAGGACAAGCGTGTCCCATGGCCATGTGCTGATGACAATGCACCGCGTCCACGACCAGCACTGTTGCCCCCAGACACAGAGCCTGCTTGCCCTCTTTTATTGCCTCCTGACTGTCTGCCTCTCCTTGTTTGCCTTCCAGACATTCTAATAGATGGCCTGCAGGGAGATGGGAAAAAAGCAATAAGGGCTACCTTCAGGTGTCCTTCTCTGTCCCTTGAAACAAGGACTTTGACAGTGAAAGAAACTGACACACTCTCCCTACCTACAGTTTTCTGTCCCTAGAAAAAATGTTTTTTTTAAGCACAATTTAGCACAAGGAGAATTCACTCACTGTCCTTCCAGGTCCCTGGAAACAAGGACTTTGACAGTGAAAGAAACTGACACACTCTCCCTACCTACAGTTTTCTGTCCCTAGAAAAAATGTTTTTTTAAGCACAATTTAGCACAAGGAGAATTCACTCACTGTCCTTCCAGGTCCCTGGAAACAAGGACTTTGACAGTGAAAGAAACTGACACACTCTCCCTACCTACAGTTTTCTGTCCCTAGAAAAAATGTTTTTTTTAAGCACAATTTAGCACAAGGAGAATTCACTCACTGTCCTTCCAGGTCCCTGGAAACAAGGACTTTGACAGTGAAAGAAACTGACACACTCTCCCTACCTACAGTTTTCTGTCCCTAGAAAAAATGTTTTTTTTTAAGCACAATTTAGCACAAGGAGAATTCACTCACTGTCCTTCCAGGTCCCTGGAAACAAGGACTTTGACAGTGAAAGAAACTGACACACTCTCCCTACCTACAGTTTTCTGTCCCTAGAAAAAATGTTTTTTTTAAGCACAATTTAGCACAAGGAGAATTCACTCACTGTCCTTCCAGGTCCCTGGAAACAAGGACTTTGACAGTGAAAGAAACTGACACACTCTCCCTACCTACAGTTTTCTGTCCCTAGAAAAAATGTTTTTTTTAAGCACAATTTAGCACAAGGAGAATTCACTCACTGTCCTTCCAGGTCCCTGGAAACAAGGACTTTGACAGTGAAAGAAACTGACACACTCTCCCTACCTACAGTTTTCTGTCCCTAGAAAAAATGTTTTTTTTAAGCACAATTTAGCACAAGGAGAATTCACTCACTGTCCTTCCAGGTCCCTGGAAACAAGGACTTTGACAGTGAAAGAAACTGACACACTCTCCCTACCTACAGTTTTCTGTCCCTAGAAAAAATGTTTTTTTTAAGCACAATTTAGCACAAGGAGAATTCACTCACTGTCCTTCCAGGTCCCTGGAAACAAGGACTTTGACAGTGAAAGAAACTGACACACTCTCCCTACCTACAGTTTTCTGTCCCTAGAAAAAATGTTTTTTTTAAGCACAATTTAGCACAAGGAGAATTCACTCACTGTCCTTCCAGGTCCCTGGAAACAAGGACTTTGACAGTGAAAGAAACTGACACACTCTCCCTACCTACAGTTTTCTGTCCCTAGAAAAAATGTTTTTTTTAAGCACAATTTAGCACAAGGAGAATTCACTCACTGTCCTTCCAGGTCCCTGGAAACAAGGACTTTGACAGTGAAAGAAACTGACACACTCTCCCTACCTACAGTTTTCTGTCCCTAGAAAAAATGTTTTTTTTAAGCACAATTTAGCACAAGGAGAATTCACTCACTGTCCTTCCAGGTCCCTGGAAACAAGGACTTTGACAGTGAAAGAAACTGACACACTCTCCCTACCTACAGTTTTCTGTCCCTAGAAAAAATGTTTTTTTTAAGCACAATTTAGCACAAGGAGAATTCACTCACTGTCCTTCCAGGTCCCTGGAAACAAGGACTTTGACAGTGAAAGAAACTGACACACTCTCCCTACCTACAGTTTTCTGTCCCTAGAAAAAATGTTTTTTTTAAGCACAATTTAGCACAAGGAGAATTCACTCACTGTCCTTCCAGGTCCCTGGAAACAAGGACTTTGACAGTGAAAGAAACTGACACACTCTCCCTACCTACAGTTTTCTGTCCCTAGAAAAAATGTTTTTTTTAAGCACAATTTAGCACAAGGAGAATTCACTCACTGTCCTTCCAGGTCCCTGGAAACAAGGACTTTGACAGTGAAAGAAACTGACACACTCTCCCTACCTACAGTTTTCTGTCCCTAGAAAAAATGTTTTTTTTAAGCACAATTTAGCACAAGGAGAATTCACTCACTGTCCTTCCAGGTCCCTGGAAACAAGGACTTTGACAGTGAAAGAAACTGACACACTCTCCCTACCTACAGTTTTCTGTCCCTAGAAAAAATGTTTTTTTTAAGCACAATTTAGCACAAGGAGAATTCACTCACTGTCCTTCCAGGTCCCTGGAAACAAGGACTTTGACAGTGAAAGAAACTGACACACTCTCCCTACCTACAGTTTTCTGTCCCTAGAAAAAATGTTTTTTTTAAGCACAATTTAGCACAAGGAGAATTCACTCACTGTCCTTCCAGGTCCCTGGAAACAAGGACTTTGACAGTGAAAGAAACTGACACACTCTCCCTACCTACAGTTTTCTGTCCCTAGAAAAAATGTTTTTTTTAAGCACAATTTAGCACAAGGAGAATTCACTCACTGTCCTTCCAGGTCCCTGGAAACAAGGACTTTGACAGTGAAAGAAACTGACACACTCTCCCTACCTACAGTTTTCTGTCCCTAGAAAAAATGTTTTTTTTAAGCACAATTTAGCACAAGGAGAATTCACTCACTGTCCTTCCAGGTCCCTGGAAACAAGGACTTTGACAGTGAAAGAAACTGACACACTCTCCCTACCTACAGTTTTCTGTCCCTAGAAAAAATGTTTTTTTTAAGCACAATTTAGCACAAGGAGAATTCACTCACTGTCCTTCCAGGTCCCTGGAAACAAGGACTTTGACAGTGAAAGAAACTGACACACTCTCCCTACCTACAGTTTTCTGTCCCTAGAAAAAATGTTTTTTTTAAGCACAATTTAGCACAAGGAGAATTCACTCACTGTCCTTCCAGGTCCCTGGAAACAAGGACTTTGACAGTGAAAGAAACTGACACACTCTCCCTACCTACAGTTTTCTGTCCCTAGAAAAAATGTTTTTTTTAAGCACAATTTAGCACAAGGAGAATTCACTCACTGTCCTTCCAGGTCCCTGGAAACAAGGACTTTGACAGTGAAAGAAACTGACACACTCTCCCTACCTACAGTTTTCTGTCCCTAGAAAAAATGTTTTTTTTAAGCACAATTTAGCACAAGGAGAATTCACTCACTGTCCTTCCAGGTCCCTGGAAACAAGGACTTTGACAGTGAAAGAAACTGACACACTCTCCCTACCTACAGTTTTCTGTCCCTAGAAAAAATGTTTTTTTTAAGCACAATTTAGCACAAGGAGAATTCACTCACTGTCCTTCCAGGTCCCTGGAAACAAGGACTTTGACAGTGAAAGAAACTGACACACTCTCCCTACCTACAGTTTTCTGTCCCTAGAAAAAATGTTTTTTTTTAAGCACAATTTAGCACAAGGAGAATTCACTCACTGTCCTTCCAGGTCCCTGGAAACAAGGACTTTGACAGTGAAAGAAACTGACACACTCTCCCTACCTACAGTTTTCTGTCCCTAGAAAAAATGTTTTTTTTAAGCACAATTTAGCACAAGGAGAATTCACTCACTGTCCTTCCAGGTCCCTGGAAACAAGGACTTTGACAGTGAAAGAAACTGACACACTCTCCCTACCTACAGTTTTCTGTCCCTAGAAAAAATGTTTTTTTTAAGCACAATTTAGCACAAGGAGAATTCACTCACTGTCCTTCCAGGTCCCTGGAAACAAGGACTTTGACAGTGAAAGAAACTGACACACTCTCCCAACCTACAGTTTTCTGTCCCTAGAAAAAATGTTTTTTTTAAGCACAATTTAGCACAAGGAGAATTCACTCACTGTCCTTCCAGGTCCCTGGAAACAAGGACTTTGACAGTGAAAGAAACTGACACACTCTCCCTACCTACAGTTTTCTGTCCCTAGAAAAAATGTTTTTTTTAAGCACAATTTAGCACAAGGAGAATTCACTCACTGTCCTTCCAGGTCCCTGGAAACAAGGACTTTGACAGTGAAAGAAACTGACACACTCTCCCTACCTACAGTTTTCTGTCCCTAGAAAAAATGTTTTTTTTAAGCACAATTTAGCACAAGGAGAATTCACTCACTGTCCTTCCAGGTCCCTGGAAACAAGGACTTTGACAGTGAAAGAAACTGACACACTCTCCCTACCTACAGTTTTCTGTCCCTAGAAAAAATGTTTTTTTTAAGCACAATTTAGCACAAGGAGAATTCACTCACTGTCCTTCCAGGTCCCTGGAAACAAGGACTTTGACAGTGAAAGAAACTGACACACTCTCCCTACCTACAGTTTTCTGTCCCTAGAAAAAATGTTTTTTTTAAGCACAATTTAGCACAAGGAGAATTCACTCACTGTCCTTCCAGGTCCCTGGAAACAAGGACTTTGACAGTGAAAGAAACTGACACACTCTCCCTACCTACAGTTTTCTGTCCCTAGAAAAAATGTTTTTTTTAAGCACAATTTAGCACAAGGAGAATTCACTCACTGTCCTTCCAGGTCCCTGGAAACAAGGACTTTGACAGTGAAAGAAACTGACACACTCTCCCTACCTACAGTTTTCTGTCCCTAGAAAAAATGTTTTTTTTAAGCACAATTTAGCACAAGGAGAATTCACTCACTGTCCTTCCAGGTCCCTGGAAACAAGGACTTTGACAGTGAAAGAAACTGACACACTCTCCCTACCTACAGTTTTCTGTCCCTAGAAAAAATGTTTTTTTTAAGCACAATTTAGCACAAGGAGAATTCACTCACTGTCCTTCCAGGTCCCTGGAAACAAGGACTTTGACAGTGAAAGAAACTGACACACTCTCCCTACCTACAGTTTTCTGTCCCTAGAAAAAATGTTTTTTTTAAGCACAATTTAGCACAAGGAGAATTCACTCACTGTCCTTCCAGGTCCCTGGAAACAAGGACTTTGACAGTGAAAGAAACTGACACTCTCCCTACCTACAGTTTTCTGTCCCTAGAAAAAATGTTTTTTTTAAGCACAATTTAGCACAAGGAGAATTCACTCACTGTCCTTCCAGGTCCCTGGAAACAAGGACTTTGACAGTGAAAGAAACTGACACACTCTCCCTACCTACAGTTTTCTGTTCCTAGAAAAAATGTTTTTTTTAAGCACAATTTAGCACAAGGAGAATTCACTCACTGTCCTTCCAGGTCCCTGGAAACAAGGACTTTGACAGTGAAAGAAACTGACACACTCTCCCTACCTACAGTTTTCTGTCCCTAGAAAAAATGTTTTTTTTAAGCACAATTTAGCACAAGGAGAATTCACTCACTGTCCTTCCAGGTCCCTGGAAACAAGGACTTTGACAGTGAAAGAAACTGACACACTCTCCCTACCTACAGTTTTCTGTCCCTAGAAAAAATGTTTTTTTTAAGCACAATTTAGCACAAGGAGAATTCACTCACTGTCCTTCCAGGTCCCTGGAAACAAGGACTTTGACAGTGAAAGAAACTGACACACTCTCCCTACCTACAGTTTTCTGTCCCTAGAAAAAATGTTTTTTTTAAGCACAATTTAGCACAAGGAGAATTCACTCACTGTCCTTCCAGGTCCCTGGAAACAAGGACTTTGACAGTGAAAGAAACTGACACACTCTCCCTACCTACAGTTTTCTGTCCCTAGAAAAAATGATTTTTTTAAGCACAATTTAGCACAAGGAGAATTCACTCACTGTCCTTCCAGGTCCCTGGAAACAAGGACTTTGACAGTGAAAGAAACTGACACACTCTCCCTACCTACAGTTTTCTGTCCCTAGAAAAAATGTTTTTTTTAAGCACAATTTAGCACAAGGAGAATTCACTCACTGTCCTTCCAGGTCCCTGGAAACAAGGACTTTGACAGTGAAAGAAACTGACACACTCTCCCTACCTACAGTTTTCTGTCCCTAGAAAAAATGTTTTTTTTAAGCATATAGCACAAGCACAAAACACACTGACACTCTCCCTACCTATCCTTCTCTTTCCCTAAACTAAAGGAATCCAGGTTAAGCAAGAAAGAAATAAAAGTCACTGTCCCTGCCTATGCTGCTCTATCCCTGCTCCGGAACACACTACACTAGGCCGCCGTGCTGGCGGCCTTTTATAGTGTGGGGCGTGTACTAAACACCCTCAGCAATAATTGGCCACAGGCATCCTGCCTGTGGCCAATCATTGCTCTCCTCGCTGCCGGCGCTGTGATTGGCCAAGCATGCGGGGTCACAGTGCATGCTTGGCCAATCACAGCGCCTGGATGACACTGCGATGGCGTAGTGCATTGTGGGCCGTTCGCGTCACTCGAATCTGGCGCGAACGGCCCAAATCGTTCGATCTTCGTCGAACGATCGAACAGCCGATGTTCGAGTCGAACGTATGTTCGACTCGAACACGAAGCTCATCCCTACTCTCAGGTATTTAATTGCATGCAAAGAATATTGATTGGTAAGGCAGAGTAGCTAATCCAATAGATGGTATATAACCAGGAGACAGTATTCTTGTGCAAATCAGAACTGTAATTGAATTCACAGTGATCACTAACTTAATGATGTTAAACTCTGTGGAACTACAAGCAACAGCAGAAAAATGGATGGCATAGATGTCTGTGTATAGTGTCAATGACATGCTGGAACAGTTCTTTGGACTAAAGATGGTATTAATTGCAGGAAACAATGATGTCTATACACAGTGTCTATCAGACTGGGCTATCGCCCGCTCACCACACTGGAATAGAAGAGGATGATGATAAAGATGATGATGATGAGGATGGTGGTCTCTCAGGAATGTGGCTCAAGGTATGACCTCTGGCCTTCGTCGCACTGCACCACAGCTCTCACAAATCCGATATCCCTGCAGGGTGGATGAAACAGGAGCGGCCTCCAGACTGCCGCTGGACAGCTAAGGGAAGCTGTCCACAGATGTCCCTCCAGATATCCACTGGATAATTCTGCTAGTGCAGTCCGCGACTCAGCTGCAGCTCACACCAGCACAGCATCCCTGCATAGATTCGGATACTGTAAGATAGCTGGCTACACATTTTTTAGTGCGTTTTCAGTTTTGCAGAAACACACTACAGTCCAATTAACGTGGTTTCCTATGGATGTAGTTCACATTTATGCATTCTATGGAAAGGGCCAGGGACTTTTTTCTGGTTTTTGGTTCCATAGACTTTAATGGATCAAAAATGTATATTGAATAACGCAAAATGCACCTGGAATATGCAAACTGCAACCTGCATAGGTGTGAACCAGGCCGTAATCAACATAACCTTCTTCAATAAGTCATGGAATAAGTCAAAAGCTAAAAAATTCTCAGCAGTAGTAAATTGCATGTCTAAAGGAGTTCATAGGACCCATTGCCCTTTATGATAAGTTCTAGTTTCTTTACCCAGAGTTCCCTAAAAACACTTTTGATAGTTGGGTTCCTGGCTGTCCTGCTCATGATAGTACTTTGCATTGTGTGCACACACCTGGTAAGAGAAGTTCTGTTTTCCTTTGACAGTGCTAATTATATGTCACCTGCATGAAGCACAATTAACTGCACAGCATAACTGTGACATGGAGCATTTGGAGCTGTCACAATTGAGGAGAACAGATGTCAACAGGTATTGAACATTAAATGTTTGATAAGACCGTGCTGTTGTTTTCCTGTGTTACTGGTGGGGAGAAAGATCCATTTCCTAGATACTGCTGAGTTTAGGAACAAGGCACCAGTGTAAGGCTGAAATAATCAGAATTTAAAGTGACACTATGGATTCTTTTTTTTTTTTTATAAATAACAAACATGTCATACTTACCTCCACTGTGCAGCTCATTTTGGAACACCATTTTCTGGGGTCCTCCAGCGGCTCTCTCGGCTCCTCCCGGCACCAGATAACCCCCTCTGGGAAGTGCTCTCCTAAGGTGGTTACCTTGCGGGTGCGCTCCCGAGTCCTGTATTCGGCGTCCATAGCTGCCGAATGCAGGACTCGGCCCCGCCCCCGGTGCACGCATCATTAAATTTGATTGACAGCAGCGGGAGCCAATGGCTGCGCTGCTATCAATCTATCCAATAAAGAGCCGAGAACCCCGGGCAAAGATCCAGCGCGTTCTCGACGCTGGACTTTCCAGGGCTCAGGTAAGTTTACAACCCCTTTAAAGCAGAAAATTAATAATATACAGAAATGTACTATGAGAACTGAGGTTAAAAACGCCAGATACTAGTGCAAACAGGAAATTGTGTCAAAGGCTGAAGTTTAGGCTGAATTTTATTGCAGTTACATTGGTCCAGCTTGAAATAGGAATTGGCTGCCTTCAAAATCCCATAAGAGGGTCTTTTTCCCATTTCAGGTACAGAAATAGAGATAGTGGCAACCACTCCCCAGAACAGAATAAACATACATTTGAAACATTGGTCCAGCTTGGACCAACTTAAGTATACACATTCCATAACTGGCTAATCCCCATGAAAGCTGCAAATCACTGTAGTACTACAGTCATATCCGCTGTCTTCCATGTCCAGTGTCCAGCAGCTGCCCTTCTGAATACCACAAGGGGTCGCTTGCTTGGCACTGCCGTCATTCACACATAGTGTTTTTTAACGAATACTAAGGGTTTTAAGATTGGACAAAGTGGAGAGGTGGGGCAGTGACACCACAATCTTCACCTCAACCAGTCAGAGAATGCCTTGTATTAACCAATCGTTGATTCGGTAGTACTAACCTGTACGTTTTCCAATTCTCGCGCCTCGTACTCAAGCTCTTGGGCGCACAGCAGAACACTCTATGATCTGCTCTGTCCTTTGGACATGTCAGATCACAGATTGGGGTACAAGGTCAATGAAATTGGCCCTGTACTCCTTACATCAGGTGCCCCCAGCAGAGTCCCTCCTTACATCAGGTGCCCCCAGCAGAGTCCCTCCTTACATCATTTGCCCCCAGCTGAGTCCCTCCTTACATCAGGTGCCCCAAGCAGAGCCCCTCCTTACATCAGGTGCCCACAGCAGAGTCCCTCCTTACTTCAGGTGCCCCACGCAGAGTCCCTCCTTACATCAGGTGCCCCACGCAGAGTCCCTCCTTACATCAGGTGCCCCACACAGAGTCCCTCCTTACATCTGGTGCCCCCAGCAGAGTCCCTCCTTACATCAGGGGCACCCAGCAGAGCCCCTACTTACATCAGGTGCCCCCAGCGGAGCCCCCTCCTATCATCAGTGTTGTCATCAGCGGAGCACCTCCTTAAATCAGTGCTCCTATCAGCAAAGCCTCTCCTTACATCAGTATCCCCATCAGCGCAGCCCCTCCTTACATCAATGTCCACATCAGCGGAGCCCCTCCTTACATCAGTGTCTCCATCAGCGGAGCCCCTCCTTACATCAGTGTCCCCATCAGCGGAGCCCCTTCTTACATCAGTGGAGCCCCTCCTTACATCAGTGTCCCCATCAGCGGAGCCCTCCTTACATCAGTGTCCCCATCAGCAGAGCCCCTTCTTACATCAGTGTCCCCATCAACGGAGCCCCTCCTTACATCAGTGTCTCAATCAGCGGAGCCCCTCCTTACATCAGTGTCCCCATCAGCAGAGCCTCTCCTTACATCAGGTGTCCCCATCAGCGGATCCCTCCTTACATCATTGTCCCCATCAGAGGAGCCCCTCCTTACATCAGTGTCCCCGGCAGTGGAGCCCTCCTTACATCAGGTGTCCCCAGTAGCGTAGCCCCTCCTTACATCAGTGTCCGCAGCAGAGCCCTCCTTACATCAGTGTCCCCAGCAGCCAGTAGAGCCCTCCTTACATCAATGTCCCCAGCAGCCAGCGGAACCCTCCTTGGATCAGTGTCCCCAGCAGCCAGCGAAGCCCTCCTTACATCAGTGTCCCCAGCAGCCAGTGGAGCCCTCCTTACATCAGTGTCCCCAGCAGCCAGCGGAGTCCTCCTTACATCAGTGTCCCCAGCAGCCAGTGGAGCCCTCCTTACATCAGTGTCCCCAGCAGCCAGCGGAGCCCTCCTTACATCAGTGTCCCCAGCAGTCAGCGGAGTCCTCCTTACATGCCTCTGTCCCCATCAGCAACAGCTACAGTTCCGGGCTTTCTCGTGTGTTCAGTGGAGAGGGGAGGGGCCTCCAAACAATCGGCTTTAGTGTACAAGAGAATTGTCTACTTGTACACTAAAGATAGAAGCCGATTGGCTGCCCCTCCCCTCTCCACTGAACACACAGGGAAATAGTCCTCGTGGTGGCCATCTTTTTGTAGCCCGCCGGCCGTTTTTGCCTAAAACATTCCTGATTTCACGGGGACAAACGCAAAATCCCGGGAATTTAATTGGGACAAGCTCCGATCGGGATGAGGGTCCCAAAATCGGGATTGTCCCGAGAAAATCGGGACTGTTGGCAAGTATGCTCCTGCCTGGACTCATAAAGCTACCCTGAGTAGAGGTAACCAATCCAATTTAAAGTGTCATATTGTGCTTTGTTTGCCATTTAAGTGTGCCTCTGCTCTTGGGGACATTCTAGTGTTTGGAATCCCCTGAAAGCAGCTTGAGAGCTATTTTGCTCTTAAATCTCAGTTATTACTCTCTAGTTGATTACTTGAATATATATTGTTACTGTCTCTTATTCTTCCACAGAAACATTGCACTATTGCCAGATGTGCCAGAGGGTGCTGATATTGGGGTTGAGAGGCAGAGTAATGGATTGAACATACTTAAGCAGCCCCTGTGGGTGTATCGCTACATATGCTTACATTGATCCAAGCTGCACCAATGTACTAAGCAAAAAAATAAAAAAAACTGGTATTCAGCTTTAAGCCCAGTGTTCAGAACAGACCTAGCTCCACCCCCCCCCCAAACTCCACCCACGCAGAATTGTCAAAATGGGTAACGTTCAGCAGCTGTAAATGGTACCAGACAAGCACAAGTGAAGGAATAGCCTCTGACCACAAAATGTTCTTCCTGTAACTGGGAAGAAGCATCGAACCCCATGACGTTTAAATGCATAGATAATGCATAGATAATAAATATAATTAGAAAAGAT
The DNA here is from genome assembly GCA_029206835.1 of Rana muscosa. NCBI lineage: Eukaryota > Metazoa > Chordata > Amphibia > Anura > Ranidae > Rana > Rana muscosa. The sequence continues at coordinate 92,133,228 of CM055118.1, read as the reverse complement.
TTCCTAGCAGCAAAGTACTCTACATGTTAATGGGCCTCCTTAAGATCCACTTGCACTCTCGTCACCATGGTAACAAGGATGGAATAAAGTCACGAGGAATGTTGATACATTCCCCTGGTGTTACATTATTCTCATCAAATGATTTATCAAAGGTGAAAATTGCAACATTTCCTGTGACGTTGCACTGTCGTCGTTCTTATTCAGTATTACAGACCGCTGATGTCTAAAGCCAGGAATGTCTGCAAATGTCTTCAGTTTTTATTTTCAATATAAATAAAAAATGCATTGTACACTGTCATGGTTTGTTAAAGTGCATTTCTATGATATGTCACTAAAACTGTGTCAAGCAAAGTTCCCCATGTGCAAAGACATTGAGTGATTGAAAGAGCATAATACGAAAGGACATTGTCAAGGCCACTTTTGTATTTTAGCGACTAATTTTTTCTTTTAGCGAGAAAAAATGCTAAAGGACACTGTCTACATGTAATATTACTTTATACTGTATATGCTGCCAATGGTTCTATTAGCAGGCTTTATGGCTGTTTAATTCTGATGTCTGGGACAACTGCTTTCTAATTCTAAAATTTGTTATCTGATAGCTTCAGCTTCTGGCATGTTTCTGCCTAATGTTGCATAGTGTTTGAAACAACCCTTTTCATTTAAGGTTCCTCCAGAAGTTGTTGGTGGTGGTGGTTCCATAACTATATGATGATGCCTAAATAGTTCTAGGGTCAATGCCACTTGGCTGAGCTAGCAACATGACACCAATGATCTTGTTAGCTGTCTGTAATGGTGATAGTTTAACTACCACTGAAAGAGTCTAACTGCCACTGTAAGAGTCTAACTACCACTGTAAGAGTCTAACTGCCACTGTAAGAGTCTAACTACCACTGTAAGAGTCTAACTACCACTGTAAGAGTCTAACTGCCACTGTAAGAGTCTAACTGCCACTGTAAGGAGCATTCTTCCCACTAATCACCCAATGAAATGGTGCATTCTTCCCACTGACCACCAAAGTAACAGACATTCGTCCTCTAACTGAACATGTGTGTAAGGATGTACCCCTTTCATTGAACATAATGTAAGAGGTCACTTTTCCACTGACCTCTGATGTAAGGGACATTCTTTCCCTAACTTAACATAGATGTAAGGAGTTACCTGTCTCATTGTATATAATGGACACAGTCACGTTTCCAATTACCAACAATGCTAGATGCATTCTTTTTCTTGTACAAAGGTTTATATTAAAGATTCACATCAATAAAAAGGATACAAAACAAAAATGGAACTGGACACAATGAAAATGTGCAATTTTACAGCAGTATAATACATGGGGATGATCCCGGGTTCCGAGCTAAAAACTATAAGCCCTACTGAATTATACCAAGAGTATGGGTAGCAGGACATTCAGAAGAGACCAACGGGTCCTGAGTCTTGGCATAATAATGTTGCCTTGAAGCTAACCGAAATACATATTGTCGCTCTAGGTCGGTTATGGAACTTGAGGCAAAATAACAATATGACAAACAATATCTTGTGAACGCATTAAACTGGACAACCATCTAGGGGAATGGTGTTGTTCCCCGGTGAAGACAACAAAAGCAAATAAAAACAAAAATAAAATAAAATCTTAAGAAGGGAAAGGGGAATGTGTCCTGTCAGGTAACCAGTCCCAGCAGGGTCTGCCCCTTAGGCTGGGGAGACCAAAAGGTAGAATAAGAAGAAAGTTGGCAAAGAGCGCCAAGAGGGAAGAGTTCAGGAAGAATTCAAAAGATAAAGAAGGAGAAAGGGGTGATGTGAGCCTTTAGTGTAGAGGAGAAGAGGAGGTTGAAATATAGAGGGAAACCAAAGAAAGAAGGGAAATGAGAGGGGAAGGGAAAAAAGAGGGGGGGCCCCGGGGTGGGGGGAAACAGAGGCTTGTCACAGGGAAAGTTGGATCAAATCGCGAAGGGTGGATATGAGTCACCCAGGGTTGCCATATCCGGAGGAACTTAGCGTGGGTGTCTGTCAACACGGCAGTAAGTTTCTCATTTACCATAATGTCGTTCACGCTGTTTTTAACTGCTTCAAAGCTGAGGGCCGGGGTTTTCCAAGCCCGTGCTATGGTCAGTTTAGTTGCAGTAAAGATGTGTGCGGCCAATAGACGTTCAAGGCAAAGAAGTTCCGCAATGGGTTTGCACAATAAGGCCTCAAAAGGGTCCCTCTTTATAGTGGTGTTGAAAAGGTTACGAAGTAACGCATATACTCTGATCCACAGTCTGCGTACCCTGGGGCAGGACCACCAGATGTGCGCCATTGTGCCCTCCTGAGAGCACCCGCGAAAGCATAAAGGGGAGTAAGACGGGATAAAGCTCGCTAATCTGGCCGGGGTGTAGTACCACCTATAAAAGACTTTGTAGGCATTTTCCAAGAAGAGGACATTCTTGGAGCATTTAGTTAGCGCCGTGGTCATTCTCTGCCAGTCATCCGGCTCTAGTTGTTTCCCAAATTCAGCCTCCCATTGGCGATGATAAGGTCTCAGTGGTGGTTTCCTGGAGCTTATAATAGCCCTATATATGAGTGATATCATACCCGAGGATTGAGGACGTGATCTACATAAACTTTCAAAAGGGGTCATGGCATAGGCAGTAGGTTGGGATCTTATTAATTTTTGGAGAAAATGTCGGAGTTGTGTATAGCTATAATGTTCCTTTAGGGGAATGTCGTGTGAAGAGCGTAGGGCTGCGAATGGGACAATTTTGGTCGGAGTGAGCAGAGACTGAACGTCCACAAAATCGTGGTCAGTCCACCATGCAAACTGCGAGGGGTTATCACATCCCGGCGGAAACAACGGGCAGTGAAGGAGACGGAGTAAGGGGAGATGGGGGGAAATCAGGCCTGCTGAGAACTTAACTGTGTCCCATAACCGTAGGGAATGAGTCAAGCATGGACCTATAGTAGATGGGCGGTGAGCCTTGGGGAGCCAAGGAAGGGAGGCCAGGGGAACCGTGTGGGAGTCCACCAGATCAATGATGGCCCACAGTGGCATTTGTTGCTTCTCGTGGAGAAGAGCGAGTGGGGCGATACAGGCCGCTGTATAGTAGGCTTGCAGGTTCGGGACCGAAAGGCCTCCATCTATTCTACGTGCGTAGAGCACTTGCCGTTTGAGCCTGGGTTTCGTCTTGCCCCAGATAAACTGCATGATCTTGCGTTGGTGAATTCGGAGGATATGGGAGGGTATCTGGACCGGAAAAACCCGAAAATAATAAAGCAGTTTCGGGAGGTACGCCATGCGTACTGTCGCTATTCTGCCGAACCAGGATAATGGAAGAGTGGACCAAGATTCGAGCATGTTTGTCAATTTCCGTAATAGTGAGGGGTAGTTGGCTTGATATAGACCCAAGTAACTAGGGGTAATTTTGACCCCCAGGTAGGGTAACGAGTTGGTCCATTGGAAGGAAAAAGCTGACTTCAATGATTCCATCTCTGAGGGCCGAAGATTGATTGACATGGCTTTGGATTTAGCCGGGTTGACAGATAGACCCGATAACGTGGCAAAGGTATCTAAAAGGGACATCAAATTGGGTAGGGAGATTCTGGGTTTAGTGACTGACAATAAAATGTCGTCCGCAAATAGGGATAGTTTATGCGAGGTCCCCGCCACTTCCACCCCAGTTATGTCGACATGCAATCGAATGGCCTCCGCCAAGGGTTCCAGTGCCAAGATAAATAGAAGGGGGAGAGTGGACACCCTTGACGGGTTCCCCTTTTTATGGGGAAGGTGGGCGATTCATGACCGTAATATCGCACCTTAGCTTGGGGGAATCATAAATGGCTGAGACCCAGCTCAAAAAGGAGGTACCGAAGCCGTAGTGGCCTAGAACCTGTGTCAAATAGGGCCAAGACAAGGTGTCAAAGGCCTTATTGACATCCAAGGACAGAAACATGGTTTCCAAAGACCTAACATGCGCTATTTGTTGGATTTGAAGGAGCCTCCTAATAGCCTCCCCTGCCTGTCTACGGGGGACAAAACCCACCTGCTCTTTTTTTATCAAGCGCGGGAGAAATGAGTTCAGGCGGTTGGCCAGGATCTTCGTCAGGATTTTTATGTCAATATTTATTAAGGAAATTGGGCGGAAATTGGCCCAAGAAGAGTGGTCCCTATCCGGCTTGGGAATCATTACAATATTGGCGGTCAGCAGATCTGGTGTAAATGAGTGGCCTTCTTTTACCGAATTATACATAGCCGCCAAATGTGGGGCAAGGACCTCTGCAAATTTCCGGTAGTACAGGGCTGTGAAGCCGTCAGGGCCCGGTCTCTTGCCTATCTTTAATTCTTTGATGCAGTGGAGAACTTCTGACACCTGCACGTCTCTGTCCATAACAGATCTGTGGGTGGCAGATAGGGAAGGTAAGGTCAAATCCTTCAGGAAGTGAGTCAGGCCGTCGGTAGAAGCATGGGTGGGGGCAGAATAAAGTTTGGTGAGACGGTGGCGGAATTCGTTTAAGACCCGCCGCGGGTTGCTAGTAAGGATATTATGGCGGGTGCGTAAGGCTATAAGGGCGAATTTCGGGGTGAAAGTGCACAATCTATTGGCTAGCATTGCCGTGGGCTTATTCGCCTTAGCGTACCACTTCTGACGAGCCCAGCGTAAGGTGCGTTCTGCATCATCCGTAACACATAAATCCAGGTCCGATCGGGCTTTGTCTAAAAGTTTGCGATTGGTTGGGGTAGGAGCTTGTTTAAAGGCCGTGGAGAGGGCCTCCAGGTTATGCTCAAGTCTACGCCGGGTTTGGGTACGCTCTTTTTTGCGCTTTGACGCTATACGAATAACGTGGCCCCGGAGGACCGCTTTATATGCTTCCCAAAGGGTCACCGGAGAGGAGACCGTCCCTGTATTAAGTTTAAAATAGTCTATCGATGCCTTGTGAATCTCAGTAAGGATCGGCTCAAATGACAAAAGGGAGTCATTCATGACCCAAGGAGCGTGCTGTGGTTTGCTGAGCAGGGAGTGGCAAATAGTCAGAATTGGGTCGTGGTCTGACCAGGGGGTTGCTAGAATAAAGACTGCGTCAATCAGGGTTAGATGCTGCCGTAACACAAGCATGTGGTCAATCCTGGAGTGTGAGTGGTGGGGATGGGAATATTGGGTGTAATCCCTACCAAGGGGATGGAGCTCCCGCCAAATGTCGACTAGGTCATGGTTTTGTAGGGTTCGTAAAAAGGTTTTTGCGGCTGGGGAGGGGACTCTATGGTCCGATGGGTAATTATCCAGGGAGGGTTTTAGCGAGACATTAGAGTCACCCGCCAACAGGAGGATGCCCCTCTGGTGGTCCTTTAACAGGGTGCAGACATGCGTCAGAAAGGGGCCTGGGTTAACATTTGGGGCGTAATAGGTCATGATAGTTACCTCATTGTCCTGAACTGAACCTTGCAGGAGAAGGTATCTACCGTCAGGGTCAGCAATTTGTTTACTGCAAATAAACGGGACTGATTTTCCTATGGCTATGAGAACCCCTTTCTGTTTAGTAGGACCGCTTGCTAAGTAAACTTGGGGATAATTTGCATTGAAATATTTGGGGCAAGAGGAGGCGGAGAAATAGGTCTCCTGTAGGCATGCTATGTCAATATTGTGTTGCTTAAGGAATTTGAAAGCCTTGACCCGTTTTTGAGGCGAGTTCATGCCCTGAACATTCAGGGACAGCCAACGGAGGGTCATTGGATCAAACACACGAAGCAGTATAATACTCTGTTCCCGCACCCCGGGGTTATAGAAGAAGGGGAGGAAGGGAGGAGGGGGGGAAAGGCCGGGAGGAGAGAGGAAAACAGAGAAGAAAGAGGAGAGATAGAAAAGATGAGAGTACCGAGGAAGGCTCGGCATAGAACAAATGCCATGCGCATAAATGTAGCGTAACGTGGGTTATAAAACCCACTACGGGTTGGGAGCCCGGCCAAGAAAAACTTCTTAGCCGGGTGCCAACACATGGGGGTAGCAGTGGTCCGTCGGAACCACCGGTCTATGGTGAAAACAATACAAACATTTTAAACATTTTTGACATAGGATCTGGGTGATGGAACCTGAAACAAAAGTCATCAAAGCGAGGAAGCTGCAGACAGTGATAACAAGGCAACCATTGTACATCATTATTAAATTGGAGTGTAGGAGGGAGATCCCCCGATCCCCCAGAGGAGACAGCCGTTAGGCCATTCCCCCAAGGGGGTCGGGCAGGACCATGCGCACCAATCACCACCCCAGCCCCACCAATCCACAATCGAGGGCTGGGGAACCGCAACACAGCAATGTACCGAATGATCAATAAACATAAAGATAAGCGTGTGCCCCCACCCAACTTGACCCGAAAACCCCCCTCCCCCCAGCAGCCCGCGAAACCACTAAAGAAGTCAAAAAACAAAGAAAAAAAATACAAAGGGCCACAGGTAGCAGCCCAAACCACTTGGGTATTCACGGACGCGGGAGGGTGGGGGAGGCAGATTGATGCCGAAGTTCTGCCTGGCCACCTAAGGGGGGTAGATTACGCCCCGGGCCGCCATCTCACAAGCGGGGCAGCCTATCCTGGGGCGACCCCCGGCGACCAGGTGTCAGAAACCAATGTTAAGAAAAATATGGTGAGGGAACTACTTCAAAAACATGTCACTCTGGTTCCCATATAAAAACAACCAGTAGTTCAAGGGGAACTGGGCAGCACGAGTTCCGATGACCAAGAAAAGCTGAAATGAACAAAAGATTGAACGTATCTTCGTCATCCGTTGTTAGAAGGATGGAAACGTTGAGCTTGCAGGTCCCGCAGCGCCTGGGAACCAGATTGGGACTTTTGGGATGCTTGAGAGGATTGACGAGGAAGCCTGGGGGGTCCTGGTCTGGACGGTCCAGGTCTGGCGGACTTGGATGTGGCATCAGGCTGAGATGGAGGAAGGTCCAGCTGTAGTTCCTGGAAATGGTGTTTCAGGTCTGAAGGAGAGGTGGCTTGGAATTGGCGGCCTAGGTGGGAGAAGGAGAGCTTAAATGGGAACCCCCATCTGTACTTGATTGCATGAGCTTGTAAGACTTGGAGGTAGGGTTTGAGGCTTCGACGCCTGGCGATAGTGACCGGGGAGAGGTCTGCGAATAGCTGGAGGGTGTTACCTTGGAAGGAGAGGTTCTGTTGCTCTCTCGCAGCTTGTAGAAGTCTCTCTTTGGTCCGGTAATAGTGGAACTTGATGATGATATCCCTCGGGGGTCCTTCAGAGGGTTTGGGAGCCAGGAATCTGTGGATACGGTCAAACTCCAATCTTTCCACCGGAAGTTCTGGGACCAGTTCTTGGAAAAATGCGGTAGCTGTACCCTGCAGGTCGGTAATTACCTCAGGGATACCGCGGATACGAAGGTTATCCCTCCGGGCCCTATTTTCTGCGTCTTCCAACTTGTCTCTCAGGGTTTCCAGCTCCCCGGACATTTTGTCCACCTCTTCCTCATGGCCCTCCAACACAGTGGTTGCCAGGTCAATGCGGTGCTCAAGTTGGTTAGTACGGTGGCCTATCTCTTTAAGGCCTCGCACCAAGTCAGAGGAAAGCTTACGGGATGCTGTTGTGATTTCATCCCTGACTATGGCGCGGAATTTGGCCAGCATGTCCTCTGATTCCACAGGGGGGGGACTCACCCGGTCCGTGGGGAATAGATGCAGGCTGTCCGCAGGAGACTCTGGGCCTGCAGCAGAAAGCTGGGTCTCATCGTCAGGCTCCGGAGGATCGGGCGCCATCTTGGATCTTCCTCTGCCTAATGCTGGGGAGAGTTTACTATGTTGCCGGTTCTTAGGGGGCTTTTTTGCCGACCTGCACATCACCGCCGGGAGCCTGGGGTGTTCCGGAGCCTCCGGAGCTCTATATGCAGCGTCCTCTCTGTGCCTATGTCGGATTAGGCCGGTAGTTTTGTTCCGACGGCGCGGAGCAGTGGAGTCAGGCGGCCATCTCCGTTGCTCGCGCGCATGCGCCCGCATTCTTTTTCTTATGCCGCATACACACGACCGTTTTTTCCTGTCAGAAAAACTGCGATGAAAGCTTTTGGCCGGGAATTCCGACCAAGTGTATGCTCCATCGCAGTTTTTCAGACGGGAAAACTGCCGGAAAAAAAAGAGAGCAGGATCTCTTTTTTCCCATCAGGAAAAAATACTAGCGGGAAAACCATTCGTCTGTATGCTTTTCCGACGGGAAAAAAAACGCGCATGCTCGGAAACAATTTGATGCATGCTCGGAAGCATAGAACTTTATTTTGTCGGTTCATCATAGTCTTTTACGTCACCGCGTTCTTAGCAGTCAAAAGTTCACCGGACTTTTGTGTGACCGTGTGTATGCAAGGCAGGCTTGAGAGGAATTCCGTCGGGAAAACCATCGTTTTTTTATTCAACGGGAAAACCTGTTGTGTGTACGAGGCATAACTGAATATAGATGTAAGGGGGTATCTCCCTCATTCAACATAATGTACAAGGTAATTTTTCCAATTACCAACAATGCTAGATGCATTCTTCCTCTAACTGAATATAGATGTAAGGGGTTACCTGTCTCATTGTATATAATGTACAAAGTAATTTTTCCAATTACCAACAATGCTAGATGCATTCTTCCTATAACTGAATATAGATAGATGTACCTCTCCCACTGAACCTAATGTACAAGGTCACTTTTCCACTGACCACCAACGTAAGAGGGGGTCACTTTACCACTGACCACCAATGTAGAAGGCATTCTTCCTCTTACTGAATATAGATATAGGGGAGCAAAGGGAGCAAAGGGAGCACCTCTCTCATTGAAAATAATGTACAAGACCACTTTTCTACTGACCACCAACATAAGACGACACCTCTCTTAAAGGGTTAGTTCACCTTTACCAAAATTCTGCCCAGACAGATAAGGAGTGTATGTAGATATAAAAAACTGAGTGGCTTTGAATAATGTTGAATAATGTCCTTTCTATCCGTGTAGGCCATTGAAATACCTCATGAAGCCTGACCTGAAAACTTCAAGGACATTGCTAGGACTTTGCTAAGAGAGGTCCAGCCTGTGGTGTAACTAGAACCTTCAGGGCCCCAGTGTAAGAAACCATGATGGGCCCCCTGCGTAATGTGCTAATATGCATCGCATACTAGCACATTATGAAATACTTACCTTAGAATGAAGCCCTCCAGCGGTACGCTGTCACCGTTGACAGGGCTTCCATCTTCCCTCGGTCTTCCTTTCGGGTTCGCAGGTTTCGGCTGTATAAGTGGCTGGGGCTGGGATGACGCGTGGGAGCTCTTGGCTACGGCATGGAGCTCTAAAGGGCCGGCACGGTATGACGTCACCGGCTGCATCCAGTGTGAATATCTCCTAAACACCACAAGTTTAGGAGATATTCACTGTACCTACAGGTAAGCCTTATTATAGGTTTACCTGTAGGTACAAGATCAAAAAATGACTTTACTATCACTTTAAGTTAATTATTTTGTTTATTCATATTTGTTATGTTAGAAAGATTTGTTTTTGTATATTATTGTTATTTTCTAATGGATTTGAAATTCGTTTTTCAAAAGATGGCTATCGCTGTTCTATGCTATTTTTTCTATTATTTTCTATCTATTCTTTTCTATACTATTCTAATCTTTTCTATTCTATTTTATTCTATTCCTTTATTTTCTATTCTGTTTATTCTATTTTATTCTATTCTATAAAGCAGCCCACGTGGGAATCATCATCTTATTTTACTTTTATAGGCAGAGATCAGGGGTCACAAGTAGGTGAGGCAGAAGACAAATTTTGCTTAATGGCCGGTTCACGCCATGCCCGCACATGAATCGCACAGGAACATGTCACAGGATCAAATACAAAATGCACTTTATTTGCAATCTGCAGCAGGTGTCAATACAAAGTAAATGACATCCCAAACACAGTTCGCAAACACAGTGTGCTTGCCTGCATGGTACATGCACTACTTTTGGTGCAGCGTGTTGTGATTTTAGCCCATTTAAAATGAATGGGCTGAAATTGCACCACACAGAACCGCATGTGAATCACACAGGAACGCACAGCGATTACTGTGATCATGCGATTCATGTGTGGGCATGGTGTGAATCGGCCATAACAGTGGGAGGGGGTCCCAGCATAAATCTCCTACCCCTCTAAACCTTTATTCTAGCACAAATCTACTTATCTCCTTATCTCCTTTCCAAACTCACCTCCAAGCCAGTGGTGTATTTAGGTTTTGTGCTGCCCTAAGCCTGACTAAACTCGTAAACCCCCTAATTTAAATATGACCGACCCCTTCCTGTCAAGGCCACACTCCTTCCTGTTTAATACCCAACCTATCATCTGTAAACCACACCCCTTCCTCTTGATGTTCCACCTTTTCCATTTAGAGCTCCACCTCAACTGCAGTGGACTTCTGCAGTTGGATTTTCAGGTGCTTGAGGACAGTTGAAGCTGCTCAGGCTGTTCAAAGCAATGAAAGGCTGACAGCAGCCGCAGCCATCCTCGATGTTTACATGTGTAGCACTACCCCCATAGGAGCTGCTGGTTTGTTTTTGGGTTTGCACGTTACCTCTTCAGCTTTGTTGTCAGGGTGAGAAAGTCTGTATTAAATGCAATGTCCACACAGGATGTAAAACCTTCAACTGTTGGTTTTATTTTTCCTGAAATAACTCGAATAGAAAGTAGTAAGGTATGAGAAGAGAGGGGGAGGTTCAGGTACACGTTGTAGAACACACAAATGTCTAAAGTCATCCACCACTCTCACTGTTGAGTGGGTATTGCTCACCCGTATTCCAACATGGGCCTAAGGTGGGCCTGAGGTGGTACCGCCACCTTCAGGCAACAAGGGAAATAGTACCAGGCACCACCATAGCTAGAACAGAGGCAATTTAGAAGTCTGAGCCCAACTATTGGCTCAGACACCACCTAAATTTACAATAGCGCCCCGATCATCGGGGGCAGGGCGCTACATATGTAATCGCTTCATGGAATAATTATCTATGGTGAGGGATAGATGACTGTCCTTGAACACAAGCTGTTTGTGTCCCGGAGTGATCATCTGTCCCAAACCCCAGGTAATCGCTCCATGTGAGATTACATTGGAATACCAGTGGACAACTGCTGACAACCTGTCACAAGTTTGTATGGGCTGAGCTGTATATTTTTGTGCGGGAGCCGGGAGAAGGGGCTTTTTTGTGCAGGGGGGTTAAGCAGCTTTTTTGCTGCCCCCCTGCAAAGTGCTGCCCTAGGCCTGGGCCTTGTTGGCCTAGGCCAAGATACAGCTCTGCTCCAAGCACAGCTCATATCCACCCCTGCACAAATCCCCCCCACCCTTTCTAGTGCAATTGCCACCACAAATCCTTTTATCCCCCCCCCTCCCCTCCAGCATAAACCCTACAACCCCAACCTACCTTCTAGCACAAATGCTCTAACACCCCCCCCCCCAACATAAGCATGCATAATATTCTTCTCACCAGCTGTGTCCTGGCCCTGGGAGAGGGAGTTCAGCAGCCGGGCACAGTGGCAGGGCTTAAGGCAGGAGGGAGGGGTGTGTGGTTGGCTGTTGGGGGGAGCACAACTAAAATCTGGGGGCATAGCCTACCCCAGCACCCCCCTAGATCCAGCCATGGCCAACACACTGGACAATGCTAATGATGTTCACTGCCCCATGAGCAGTCTGGAGGTGGGGAGATCACATGCAAAGCTGCATTTGTGAACCAGGAAGATGACCCGCTTAACCACTTTTGGACCATCCCCCCGTAATGCATACCTCCCAACATTTTGGGATGGGAATGAGGGACACCTACTAGCAAATGTATGTAGGCATAGGACACGCCCCTTTTACACCCCTTTAAAGGAGAATTACTAAAAAAAAAAAAGGTTAATTAAATCTACAAGTTTTTTTTTTACCACTACTATTTCTTTATATTGGCTTTTAAAATTTACAAACACAGTAATTTAGAATTAGGATGAAAGGTTTAGCACTGGGAAATGCTTTTTGAAAGATAAAAAGTGCATTTTATATACAACTTTATAGATCAGACCAAAATAAGGGACAAATGAGGGGGAAAGAGGGACAGAGGGACATTGTTCCAAATCAGGGACAGTCCCTCAAAATCAGGGACAGTTGGGATCTATGCCTAAGGCACAGCGACATACTTGTAAGTCTTGGCCTCTTCTGGGTGCAGGGCGGCCTTGCGCATCGTTTGATAGCAGGTCCCGGCCAATGATACATAGCCAGGACCTGCTGATTGGCTGTGTCCAGTCAACACAGGCTTCTGTACCAAGGGAAAAAAAATCTGTGTTTCTTCCCCCTGCGCAGCAGGGAGAAGAAACACAGGGATATTTAGTAAAAAGCAGCACACATTACACAAATTTACACTTGTGGGGCACACATTTAACCCCTTGGTTCCCCAAGATGTTAACCCCTTCCCAGCCAGGTTACCCAAGATGTTAACCTCTTCCCAGCCCATGTCATTAGTAAGGTGGCAGTGTATAGTATTAGCACTGATCACTGTATTAGTGTCACTGATGATGTCAAGGGCAGTTAATCAGTTCCCAGCCAATGTGTCAGTTAGTGTCAGATTGACTGCTGCACTATCACAGTCCCACTAAAAGTCGTTTAAAAGAGGAACACCCCCCAGAGCTGGGACTTTAAGGGCAACAATGGAATAATGTATAAAATATTTTATTACAATAAGATACAATTATACAAATATACAAGGTTAAAACCATAGATGATACGGCAGTAGGTGAATCCCATGAAGAAGTCCGAAAGGGTCCAACGCGTTTCGGGACACTGTTCGTCCCTTTCGTCAGGGGCTAGTATCCGGACAAGATCACACTATACAATGCAAAAAAAAATCAATTTTAACAAAACACATATTTCAACATTAATTGTCTATGCAGCTTGACTTATAGAGTACAACATTACAAAGCATATGGAACATACCCAAACATATCATCATACAGATTCGTGACTGGACCAGTGGGGCTCCCAAGGATAGCGGCACAGAAGTGTCTCAAGTGCCAACAGCACAAGAGTAGGGTGGATCCCCTCACCTCCCAACAAATCCCAAGACACCAACAGATCATGGACACGGCAACCAAAATGACATAGTCCTGCGGATTATAATTAAAGAGGGTAATATTGAAATGTTGGTTTCCATGATATGAAACAACTCCAATGTCAATTATGTATCCCTAGAGCATAGGACATAGGGCTCTAGACACAGTAGTCTGTAACTAAAAAGAAGGGCACTATACCAGATTAATTGTAGCATCAAGGACTTGCACAAAGGGACCAAAGCTTATTCTCTAATTTTCCATATTCATCCAGAACTGCTTGTTTTGTCATACAGCTTGCAATTAGGTTTGACTTGCAATCTATAGATATGAGTGAATCAAAGTCAGTGACTCACATAAGCAGCATACATACAGTCATGTATTAGCATACAGAGTAAACATGGCTGATGTTTGAGAGGAAGGAAAATGCCCCTCTCCCTTATCAATCAGTCCAACCTACCTTCAGGTTGAAACAGAATGAGCTCATTACTGGCATGGCGCGTCCCCGCCGTCCAACTTATCGACGGGTCCGCCATTGCATCTGCCAGCTTTTAAAAGAGGAAAAGGGGGAAGGTACAGTGTCACATGACGCCGTGACGTCCGAGCGGCACGCGTCATGCGGTGTAAGGACCTGTATAGCTCGGTCCATTGGCGAGGAGGAGAAGGACAACGTCACGTGACGACATGACGCACAAGCGTCGCGCGTCACGTGACCAAAGGTCCTATTCTACTCTAAACCAAATATTGTGTAGTGCTAGGTCCTACGCAGCCCGAAACTGCCGCGATCGGCAAAGAATCCTGTGGACATATCACTCCATGCAGCAGCGCGCCACACACGCCAACCAAAGGTCCACCATAGTGTCATCAGATGGATCATCCTCAATGGGATCCCATCGATGACCAAAACATGAAGGAAAAAAAGGGGGACCAGGCCCATATTTACATAATCCTCCCCAAGGGGAGGTGTGTCTAAAACTCTGTGTGTATCTGGTCAAATGGCATCAGACAAGCATTATAGTCATAATGACATCAGACAGGCAATATGAAACATCACGGATCAAAACTGCCAGCAGCATAGGGAACAGAATAAAAATGAATTTAGATATATTAATTGCGCCGACAGTATCACAGGGTACCCCGATCCATGACTGAAAAACAACAAGGATCTCAAGCGCGGAATGCGAGGATACCCCCGCACGACAAACCCACCCAAATAAAGAGTAAGGATCCCTTGATGACGGCATCCCGTACTCCGCGCCCACCAGCACACGCAAAACCCAAGGTTGGCTACGAGCCAAATTATGGCCAAGCCACCGGGTCAGAGGGGCCACACAAAGGTGGCCTACGTGCGCCGGGTGAAAGGTATGAGAACCCACACCCAAGCACTACCCCACAGCCACCACAAGGGAGCCCCCCAGTAAAGACACAAATCTGCACAGGGAATGCTGTAACAGTTGAAAAATATGGGAAGAATTGCAAAAACCAAATGACAATGGATCATAACAAATCAGAGGTGAAAACACAAACACTATACACAAGGGAAAATGCATATGGATGAAATTTATTCTTTTTAACATCCACCCGAGGCAAACCCTTCTAAGAAAGGTCTGAAACTGATCTGTTCATTCAAACCAGGGGGTGTGGTAGCCCCAAGGTCCACAATCCAGCGGGTTTCCCTCTGGAGCAGTACCTTGTTCCAAATCCCGTCCCCAGGCATTAGGATGGATCCTGTCCAAGATCAGAAATGGGATCCTAGGAAATTTTCCGTTATGCTGTTGGATCACATGTCTGCCTAATAGCAAATCTGGGTTTGCCATCTTCATGGAACTAATGTGTCTAGAGGCTCTCTTATAAAACTGTAGTTTAGTTTTCCCCACATAGAATCTGGAACACTGGCATGTCAGAAGATATACCACTCCCTCGGTCTTACAGTTGAAAAAATGGCGAGGTTTGTATGGACGTCCGTTGGGCAAAATATTACCCTGTCGGGTGTTCATATATTGACAGAGTGGGCAACCCCCACAAGTGAATGTGCCCATTCTCTTGCAGGGGTCTTTGCGAAATTCACCCCAAAATTCACTCTGTACCAAGTGGTCTCGGAGTGAAGGGGCACACCGATAGGTAATTTCCGTCACCTCAGTAACAAAAGGACTCAACATCAGGTCTATACAAAGCAAATGCCAAAACTTGGAAATAATATTTTGACAGCATGATTATGATATTTTGTGATAATTCTCACAATTTGGGTATCATCACTTTTCCTTTTTGGGCCGAACAAAAGTTTGTGTCTTTCCTGTCCATTAGCACGCTTGAAGGCTCTCTTCAAACATGTATGAGAATAACCCCTCAAACGGAGTCTGTTTCTCAAAGCATTAGCCTCTTGGAGAAATGTGTCCTGAGTAGAACAATTCTGTTTCAGCCTTAAGTATTGGCTGTAGGGAATTGATTTTACCAAGGCTTGGGGATGGGAGCTGGTCGCATGTTCCCAGCCGTATCCTTTCAATAAAGTTCATAGATAGCCTGCCATCTATATTCTTTTTTATAGTCACATCCAGAAAGGTGATACTGGCGGGACTGCAAGTAACTGTGAACCTCAAATTGAATTCATTGGTATTCATATTGGACATACATAAAAGTCGTTAATCACCACCACTAGGAGTATATATCAAAAAAAAAAAAATCCATGTATACCATAGTTTGTAGATGCTATAACTTTCACGCAAACCAATCAATATACACTTATTGGGATTTTTTTTACCAAAGACATATAGCGGAATACATTTTGAAATTAGATTTTTTTAAATATTTTATTAGACAAGATTTATAGCAAAAAATATATATATTAAAGAATAAAAAAACGATTGGTGATCAAATTCCACCAAAAGAAAGCTCTATTTGTGTGAATAAAATTATATAAATGTCATTAGAATACAGTGTTGCATGACCGCACAATTACCAGTTAAAATAGCGTAGTGCTAAATAGCAAAAAATAGCCTGGTCATGAACGGCGTAAAACCTTCTGGAGCTGAGGTGGTTAATCCAGACCTTTGTCACTTGTCTTGCAATGCAGTATGTAAAATGTGTGTAACTCATTAGGCCTGATTCACACCTATGCATTTTTAGTTCTTTTTGCATTTTGCAGATTTGCACTACATTCCATTTAACATGTATTCCTATGGAACACGTTCTGTAGTGCAAATCTTCAAAATGCATCAGGCCTAAGACCGGTTGTACAGAATTACAAATACTCTGTCAAGTAAAACAGTAAAAATATATGTATTTCATCTGTGCAATTAGTTATTTGCCTGGAGTTTCATTTTAATTGCCGTCAATTATATTTTAGATGTACAGATCTATTTCTCTAAAGTCACAGCATGTTATTGCATCCAATAGAAAATGCATTGCAAAGACATCATACTGACATGAAAAATGCATCCAAAAAGTATATAAATGTGCTAGTGATGTGCTTAACAAGGCATTTTGGGAAAATAAATGACATGCTTGGAGCTCAATTATGTTCTCAATAAAAAAGCATATAAGATTCAAACAAACTAAGTTTAATTGCACTGGAAAAAAGCTTGTGTGTCAATGCTTTAGAAAAACACATTATTGCTATTATTAAGTGAAATAACAAAAATAAATAAAAAAATCATCTAATATTCACACTAAAGATATTATAGCAGTACCCACGTCGGGGCTGCTAAGTGATGTGGCCCACAGCCTAGCTTACTGACTCTTATCACACTGTGACAGCACAAGGAGAGGAAATGCAGATAACCAGCAAGTGTGTTTACATTGTGATCAACTGTGATTGAACACAGCTGATCACATGATAAAGGGCCGCTGTGATTGGCCCTTTACCTGATCTGTGATAAGCTGTGTTTAAAGACACAGTGATCACAGAGAGCCCCAGATGCACAGCAGCAGGTGCGTGGAGGGTATGGTTCTGGGAGGATGTCAATAGACTCTTCCCAGAACTGGAAGACCACGCTGTAGCCATCATTCAGTTACAGCACAGTGGGAAAGTGGTTAATGCCACTCTTTGATTCATCGTTATCACCTTGCGCACCAACCAAAGGCCCCAACGTGGCACCCATATGTGGCACTGAAAGGGGACACAGACGGGCACTAATAAGCGGAACTCATGGGCACTGATAGGCGGCACTGATCAGGAGGCACTGGTAACCAAAACACTGATGATCAATACCCTGATTATCAGTGTAGATGTCCCCTTTCACATTGGCAGGTTACTAGCTCTTATCACACTGACAACACGAGGAGAGGAAATGCCGATAACCAGCAAGTGTGTTTACATTGTGATCAGCTATGATTGAACACAGCTGTGTCCAAAGGACACAGTGATCACAGAGAGCCCCAGATGCGTACCCCAGCAGGTGCATGGAGGGCGTGGGTCTGGGAGGATGTCAATAGACCCCTCCCAGAACTGAATGACCACGCTGTAGCCATCATTCAGTTACAGCGCGGTCGGAAAGTGGTTATTGCCACTCTTTGATTCATCGTTATCACCTTGCGCACCAACCAAAGGCCCCAACGTAGCAAGGAGAAACTCTTTACAAAAGATTTGCCTGAGATACTTTAGTTCTGAGGGAAGAATTGGGTTTCTATTACAGAGATTAAATCGTAAGGCCTAAACCTAGCCTCTTTGTTTGAGAGCTTTCAAGTGACTTAGCCTGCTCCACCTTTTTGTATTTCTCTCAGGTAACTTGGGGTGTAATTTCTCATGTGGAGAGATACCATTTATGCTCCTTATAATACAGTAATGCCGCGTACACACGTAAGATTTTAATGTCATTTTAAAAAACAAAATTTTTTTCGACGTGATTTTTCTTGTTTCCTCTCAAGCCTGTCTTGCATATACACGTTCATGAAAAAAAACCACTTGAGCAAAGCGCAGTGACGTACAACGCGTACGACGGCACTATAAAGGGGAAGTTCCGTTCGAATGGCGCCACCCTTCATGTTAGTAAAGTTTGTTGAGCGGCGATTCGCGCTTTTCAGCCTCCTGCTTTTCAGTCCGTTACAGCGTGACGAATGTGCTTTCTCCATTATGAACGCTAGTTTTACCAGAACGAGCGCTCCCGTCTCATACTTGATTCTGAGCATGCGCGTTTTTTTTCCCCTCGTAAAAGCATGTACACTACCGTTTTTCACAACGTTAAAAAGAACGACGTTAAAAATGCTCTGGAGCCTACACACGATCGTTTTTAATGGGCAATTTAAAAAATTGAATTTTTAACGTCGTGAAAAACGGTCGTGTGTATGCGGCATAAGGATGGGCAAACGGTTCGGCCCGAGCATGAGTTTGGGCCGAACAATGTTTTTTCACTTGTGCACCAAACAACCGAAATATCGGTGCGTTTGACCATTTGTTCGGACCGCCAAATTACCACAATGCACTGCGCCGCCGCACAGTGCATTGAAAGCCCTGATTGGCTGAAGCAATGAAAGCTTTGCACAGAGCACTGTCAGAGCTATGATTGGACGCTGTGATGATGACCCTATCCAATCATGGCTCATTGTTTCCTAGTCCCGCACCACACTGTAAAAGTATTCTTTTAATAGCAGCCATTTTTAGTGTGATATTGGCGTGGCGAGAAATAGAACAGGGCTCTGTTCAGTTCTATTAGACAATTAGTGTGCTATAGTGTACTATTCTGATTCTATTGTCAGAGCAGAATATCAGTTTAGTGTGAATCTATGGATAGTTCAGTCAGTGTGAGTGTATTGACCACTGACCACCATTCATCTTTACATTAGTGTGACTGTGAATCTAGAAATAATTTTGTCCGTGTGAGTGTAGTGCGACCACCATTCATCTTTACATTAGTTTGAAAGTAGGGATAGTTCAGTCAGTGTGAGTGTAGTGTGACCACCAGTCATCCTTGCATTAGTGTGAATCTAGGGATATTTCAGTCAGTTTGAGTGTAGTGAGTGACCGTAAATTTTTTACTTTAGTGTCACTTTAGTGTGAATCTAGGTATAGTTTTAGGGTAGTGACCATTTAACACAGTGTATTTCATTTTGTTACTCCAAGTTTAGGAGATATTTGCTAAAAAGGACATTGCTCCGTGTCTACGGCGCATGCGCGCCGTAGACAATGGCACATTCATGGGGTTAATCCCATTCACAAATTCGGCTAAGTCCCAGCAATGCTTGGGCTTAGCCAAATTTGATGGCTCCCGCGTGCATGCGCGGAGTGACGTCTTCGCCGCTCTGGCCAATCACAGCGCCGGAGCGGTGCTGTGATTGGCTGGAGCGGCGATACCCGGAAGTAACATTCTGGCTATCGCCACAGCGATGGCTGTGGCTGAAGAGGGAGACGAGGACGGCTTCGGGGGCCCCGATCTAAGGTAAGTGATGCATAATGAGCTATTATGCTAGTCATATTAGCTCATTATGCCTTTCTCTTACAGGTGGTTTAAAAAAAAAAATTTATAGGCGTTTACAACCACTTTAATGCAGTATATTTCAGTGTTTTACGTGCCATTTAATACAGTTTATTTCAGTGCATTACTGCAAGTTTAACGCTGCATATTTCAGTGTGTTACGTGCCGTTTAACGCAGTATATTTCTGTGCGTTAGTGCACTATTAACGCAGTAGATTTCAGTGCGTTACTGCAAGTTTAATGCCGTACATTTCAATGCGTTCCCTTTAGTTTAACGCAATAGAATAGTTCAGTGCATTACTGCAAGTATACTCCCGTATTTTTCAGTGTGTTATCTTCAGTTTAACGCAGTATAGTTCAGTGCGTTACTGCAAGTTTAACGCCGTATATTTTAGTGCGTTACCTGCCGTTTAAGTCAGTACATTTCTGTGCGTTAGTGCACGATTAACACAGTATATTTTAATGCATTAGTGCACCTTTAATGCAGTATATTTCGGTGTGTTACGTGCCATTTAACTCAGTACATTTCTGTGCGTTAGTGCATGCATAATGCAGTATATTTCAGTGTGTCAGTGCAGTTTTACTGCAGTATATTATAGTGTATCAGTGGAGTGTGTCTGTGTAGTGAGTAGTCAAGTTAAAGTGCACCAAACACCACTTTCCATTGATTGAAGTGCATCTACCTACACATTTCCACATCTATATTACAATTTGTTAATAAGCAACCCCCCATCATGTCTGGGAGGACAACAAGGAGAGGCAGACCTTCCCATGGCACTGTGAGGGGGCCAGCAGCGTATGTGTCCACAGTAGGGATGAGCCGAACACCCCCGGGTTCGGTTCGCACCAGAACCTGCGAATGGACCGAAAGTTCGCACGAACGTTAGAACCCTATTAAATACAATGGATGCGAACGTTCAAAATCTAAAGTGCTAATTATAACGACTAATATGCATGTTATTGTCCTAAAAAGGGTTTGGGAACCCGGGTTCTGCCCCAGTGGACATGTATCAATGCAAAACGAAGTTTTAAAAACGGCCGTTTTTCGGGAGCAGTCATTTTAATGATGCATAAAGTGAAAAAAAAAAGTCAAATATTCCTTTAAATATCGTACCTGGGGGGTGTCTAAAGTATGCCTGTGAAGTGCCACGTGTTTCCCGTGTTTAGAACTGTCCCTGCATAAAATGACATTTCTAAAGGAAAAAAAGCCATTTAAAACTGCTTGCGGCTTTAATGTCATGTCTGGTCCCGGTAATATGGATGAAAATCTTTGAGAAAAATGTCATGGGTACCCCCCACCCCACTACCAGCCCCTTTGGGTCTTGTATGGATATTAAGGGGAACCCCGCACCCAAAATTAAAAAAAGGCCCTATATACTCTGAACAGCAGTATACAGGCGGTGCAAACAAGACAGGTACTGTAGGTTTGTTCTTAAGTAGAATCTGT
This sequence comes from Rana muscosa, assembly GCA_029206835.1. NCBI lineage: Eukaryota > Metazoa > Chordata > Amphibia > Anura > Ranidae > Rana > Rana muscosa. The sequence goes on along the minus strand of CM055118.1, from coordinate 92,112,332 downwards.
TTGTAATTTTGAACACGTACATTGTTTAAGTGTAGCTCCAGCCAAAAAATCAATTTTTAAGCTTTTTGGAAAACATAGGGAAGGGTTATCACCCCTGTAACATTTGTTTTGCTGTCTGTGCCCCTGTTCAGAACATTTCACATCACTTTCCGTCCCAATGACAACTGTAAGGGCTAGCTTCAGGTGTATATTTTTTCAGGAATCACACTACGCTTGCTTTAAGTGCTGCAGATGCCTGCCTGTGTTACACAACAGGAAAACACAGCAATAAGGGCTAGCTTCAGATGTATATTTTGCAGGAATCACACTACGCCTGCTTTAAGTGCTGCAGATGCCTGCCTGTGTTACACAACAGGAAAACACAGCAATAAGGGCTAGCTTCAGGTGTATATTTTGCAAGAATCACACTACGCCTGCTTTAAGTGCTGCAGATGCCTGCCTGTGTTACACAACAGGAAAACACAGCAATAAGGGCTAGCTTCAGGTGTATATTTTGCAGGAATCACACTACGCCTGCTTTAAGTGCTGCAGATGCCTGCCTGTGTTACACAACAGGAAAACACAGCAATAAGGGCTAGCTTCAGGTGTATACTGTGCAGATGGCTTAGCAAAAATATCACTGACACTGTCCCCTGCCTATCCTTCTCTCTCCCTGCACACAAGGTTTAGCAGAATATCACTGACACTGTCCCTGCCTATCCTTCTCTCTCCCTGCACACAAGGTTTAGCAGAATATCACTGACACTGTCCCTGCCTATCCTTCTCTCTCCCTACACACAAGGTAAATGAACAAATATCACTAAAGCCCTGTACACACGATCGGTTTAACCGATGAAAACCGTCCGATGGATTGTTTTCATCAGACAAACCGATCGTGTATGGGACCCATCGGTCTTTTTTCCATCGGTTTTAAAAAATAGAACATGTTTTAAATTTTTCCGATGGATAAAAAACCGATCGAAAACTCAGATCGTCTATGGGCAAGTCCATCGGATAAAAAACCCACGCATGCTCAGAATCAAGTCGACGCATGCTCAGAAGCATCCTGCCTGTGGCCAATTATGGCTCTCCTCGCTGCCGGCGCTGTGATTGGCCAAGCATGCGGGGTCACAGTGCATGCTTGGCCAATCACAGCCCCGGGATTGCACTGCGATGGCGCAGTGTATTGTGGGCCGTTCGCGTCACTCGAATTTGGCGCGAACGGCCCAAAACGTTCGATCTTCGTCGAACGATCGAACAGCCGATGTTCGAGTCGAACGTATGTTCGACTCGAACACTAAGCTCATTCCTAGTCCACAGTCAAGGTGGACATGGTCAGTCCTCAGGCAGGGCATAATTTCCTCTGTTTAGTGATGTTGCCCATGCTATCCAGCCCCAGCATGCAGAGGAGGTGGTGGACTGGCTTACTAAACCATACTCAACCTCCTCATCCTCCATCACCCAAGCAGAGACTGGTGCACAGTTCACTGCAGAGTGGCTAAACCTGACTCCTTGCCCACAGCTATTCCTGCCATAGCCCCACATCAGTCATGGAGGAGTCAGCTAAGTTATTTGAACACAGTGTCAGCCACTTGCTCCTTGACGATGCACAGCCATTACTTGATTCAGATGTTGGTTGTGAGGTTGAGGTTGAGGAAGGCAGGAACATGAGACTACAGAGAGTGGAGAACATTGGTACACAAATTGGCAGTCATATTCCTCCAGCCACAGCATATTTCCAAGTGGTAATGAGGATGGAGGAGATGATGATGATGTTACTGACACGACTTGGGTGCCAGATAGAGCAGAGGAGGAAAGTGAGTGTGAGGCACAACCCCAATGAGGCAGCCATCATGGAAGAGTAGAGAGCAGCCAGCCTATTCCATCGCATTGTGGAACTGTTATCTCCCGGTCCACTTCTCAGAGCTCAGCTATCTGGGCCTTTCTTATCACATGTGCAGCTGATCACACTGTTGCAATTTGCAAATTTTGTCTCAAGCACATCAATCGTGGCAAAAACACCAGCTATTTGGGTACCACATGCTTGACAAGGCATTTAACCTCCCACCACTCAGCCCATTGGCAAGAGCACCTGAAAAACACACAAAAGGGGAGCAAATCTGTTCCTCCTCCTTACTCTGCCCCCGCATTCACATTCACTTGTCCACCTGCACCTTGGCATTGGGCTCTATCTACTTCTCACAATAAAGAGTATTTATAGCACATCCAATATATATATATATATATATATATATATAGGAAGGCCAGTATGCTGGCCTGTAATTATGGGAGGAGTTTGAGGAGTACATAAACAGACCATCCACGATGGTCAGTGTCGGCTCTAGTGCGCGGTATTCGTCGTCATCAGCCGACGCCTTACGATTCGCAACGTCCGTGCAGTTGCCTCGTATCTTCCAGCTTCGTTCGCAGTTGATCGTATCCCCGCTCGATGTCGCAGGTAGGACCGGCCGTTACCATTATTTTACCGTAGCGCCGGTAAACGTTTTCTTCTCTTGCAAATCACACGGCTCATAACCCCGTGTTTCCGTCTGTATCGCATGTTTCCGGCTAGTCCAGTTGTCTTTCGTTCCCTGTCGCTCGCATGTTACCACCAGGTAACGGCCCGCCAGACACTACGTCTCACAGAGCTGTTGTACGAATTACTCGCAGCTCGCAAGTTTCTTACCTCAAGTCGCACATTTGATACCCAATCGTCGGACTGGTATCCCACACTGCACTTCCTTATCCCTAGTCACTGATGCCCTACACCTCCTACGATACTCTCCCTTCACCTTACTGATGCCCCACACCTCCTACTACTCACACCATACACCAAACAGTCTGGGCCGGCTCTTGTCGCTAACAATCGGCACTACAGGCCGGACCCTCGACAATCACAAGCCCCTTCAACTTCGAAACACCAATCAGCCGTCCGAGCCCAGCCGTATCTCCGGCGCTACGATTCGGACCCGGCAATTCAAATCCCCTCCTTGCACCCGTTATCAGCCCAAATACAGGCACAGCATCGGCTCAGAGATTCAGATCTCTGGCATCCACGTTTGTTCCGAGCACAGTCGCATCACCGGCTCATCGGCTCGGATCTACAAACATCAAACTTCTATTACCATCCGAATTCAGTCATAACATCGGCTCAAACTTTCGGACCTATGGCATTCCCAAGCGATCCGAGTCTAGTCGCACCACCTGCTCATCCGACTCGGATCTTTTAGCAACGAACCATTCTACTCGATCCGTACACAGTCGTAGTGTCGCCCCCCTTGACATTCGATTCTCTGGCGTTACAAACGATCCCAGCCCAATCGCACCATCGGCTCGGCCCTCCGGCACTAGACTTCTATCCGATCCGCACCCAGTCGTAGCATCGGCTCAAAGTTCGAATTCCCCGCTAAACACGGCCGATCCAAGCACAGTCGCACCACCGGCTCAAATGGCTCGGACCCGCATTATCGACACCTTCGACCGATCCGAATCCAGTCGTAACCTCGGCTCCATGATTCGGACCCTTTGCAAACCCAGTCAAAAAAAAATAAAAAAATAAAAAAATAAATAAATAAATAAATAAATAAATGCAACCTTCTTCATGCATTACATACGCACCTTACTTTAATTACTCCAGGTTCTCTTCGCACGGTCATCCCTACATACTTACAATTCACAAACTTTCCTTCTTTCGCCTCACAGCAAGGCTACTTTCCTCGCAATCGCTGCAAGCATTCATCAAGTGGTTCAAAATCAGCCACTCATCATCTCCAGTAGCAACACGGCTACTCACCTTTTCTCTGTCACTTTCCCCCCACAGGTCAGTGTAGGTTAAGCTTCTCTGGGTCCACCCTGCTCCAGGTTCGGACATTGTCCTCCCCGGGTAAAAAAAAAAAAAAAGAGGGAAAGTGTCACAAACCACCCCTAGTGGAAAAAAAAATAAAAAAGGGGGGAAAGAAGGGGAATATCATTATTCATATATAGTGTAACAGCAGGAAGGTAAAGTCACCTGGTTGCATCCAGGGGGGTAGATATATTTCTCCCAGATTCAGGCTTTATGCTGACTTATACAACTAGGGTGGAGAGTTGTATAAGCCCAGTTGAGGCTAGTAGGCTCATGGATGACTCATACCTCTAGGGAGAGTGTGGGCGTCGTACAGACAGGGAGTTGATGAGGCCAGCTGAAGCTTGTCAGCTCATTTAGGCCTCTATAAGAACTCCCAGCTTCATTAGATGTTAGCTCATGCCTGGAACCAGACCTGTGTGGACTGTCTAGGGAGAGTGAACCCCTGTGCGGTGAGAAAAAGCCTGTGTGGCTATTTGCTTGGACATTTAAAACCAGGGACTTAGGGACTAGGACAGCACTAGGCTGATCCCAGTTGTTAGTTAGGAAACCTGTATGTTTAGTCAGAGGTCAAGTTGACCAGGATTTATTTTGTTTATATGTTTCTTTTGGCTTTGCTGTGTTTTGTCACTGTAAATAGAAAATAAACCGCACCTTTTTTTTGATTTTGAAAACCACAACCTCCGTTTGCTGGGCCTGTTTTTGTGTGGGGAGCCCATCCCGGGGGTCACACACACCCGCTGCCGAGCTAACCCCCTCACAGTTGGTGGAGAACCAGTGGCAGTTTTTTTTAAGCCAGCATGGAGGAGATACTGAAGCAGCTGGCTCTAGCAAATGCCAATCAACAGCAGACAAATGCAGGTTTGCAAAAGAGCCTTGCAGCTCAACAACAGAGCCTTGCAGCCCAGCAGCAAGCTCACCAACAGAGTCTGGAAGCTCAGCAACAAGCCCAGCAGCAATCTGAGGCCCGCTTCATAGACCTGTTACAGAAGCAAGAGCAGAGACTACAACAAATGGAAGCAGTAATGCAGCAACGTCCGCAGACCAGTGAGGAAAGCCGTCCCACTAATACCGCGTCCTTTGGGGTGAGTCGTTTATTGACAAAAATGACTGGAGAGGATGATCCAGAGGTATTTTTGACCACATTTGAAAGGACTGCTGAAAGAGAAAAGTGGCCTGAGGAGCAGTGGGCTGGACTGGTGGCTCCTCTGTTAACTGGTGAATCGCAGAAGGCTTACTATGACCTAGAGCCTGACCAAGCAAAAGACTATGTGATGCTAAAAGCTGAGATATTGGCAAGGCTGGGTGTCACCCAGGCTGTCCGGGCTCAGCGTGTGCATAACTGGACTTTCCAGCTTGGAAAACCCCCCAGGTCTCAAATGTATGATCTCATTCACCTGAGCAGAAAGTGGCTACAGCCAGAGACTTTGTCCGCACCAAAGATTGTGGAACGTGTTGTAATGGATCGGTTTTTGAGAGCTCTTCCTACTGCCATCCAAAACTGGGTAAGCCATGGAGACCCAGAGACGGCCGATGGTCTTGTGGATCGTGTGGAGAAATACTTGGCTACAGAGAACCTGACGGCCTCTTCCAGAGACACTCGGACTTTCCACCCTAAGACCAGACCATCCCCAGGGGCGGATAAGAGGATTCCAAGGGGTAAGGGTGGAGAGAGTGAGAGGGTGGGAGCTCTACCCCAAGTTTGGCGAGAACAGCCTGGGAAATCAGCGGCTCAAGAGGCGGCAAGAAGGATCGTTTGCTACCGCTGCCGGCAAGCGGGACATATTGCAGCCAATTGCCCGGTTGTGGAGGAACCCATGCAGTGTGACTTTCTGACGGGCAGACGTCAGTCGCTGTGTGCGACAGTCGCATGCACTGCCATTCGAGGAATTGAGAAACATTTATGCAAAATGTGTGTTAATGGTAGAAATGTTGTGGTATTGCTGGATTCAGGTAGCCTTGTGACCCTGATAAAGGCTGAGTTAGTTAAAACAGAGGTCTCTGGGAATAGCAAGGTAGCTGTTATTTGTGTGCATGGGGACACCCGAGAGTATCCAGTGACTACAGTGTGTTTCGAGACCCCCAAAGGTACCCTCTCTCATCCAGTGGGCTTAGTATCTCAGTTACCGTATGACGCCATTGTGGGAAGGGATTTTCCGAAGTTCTGGGAACTGTGGGATGATCCTGAGCCCCCCACTGGTGCCCCTATGTACCAGGAATGTGATAGCCAGAACTCCCCTGAGAGTGGTGAGGACTCTCCGGAATTTCCCTTATCAGTATTGGCAGGGGAGACTCAAGAAACTGGAGAGGAGCCCACCTCCTCAGACGAAAACCTACCGTCTGTGGAGTTTTCTGATCTTGAGGTTCACAAGGAAAACTTTGCCACAGAACAGTTGAAAGACCCCGCCCTAATAAAGGCACGCGAAAACGTAGTGAAAATAGATGGTGAGTTAGTGAACCCAGGTAATACCTGCACTTACCCATACTTCAGCGTAGAGAAGGACCTACTGTATCGGGTGGCAAAAAGGGCAGAAGAAACCGTTGAGCAGCTTGTGGTGCCCAAACCTTACAGGAAGTTGGTGTTGGAGTTGGCCCATGGGCACATTCTTGGAGGTCATCTGGGGACAGAGAAAACCCGAGAGAGGGTATTACAGAGATTCTATTGGCCGGGGGTGATGAAGGACATAGAAAATTATTGTTCCTCCTGCCCTGTGTGTCAGAGGTCGGCCCCGATGCCACATTTCCGTAGCCCGCTGGTCCCTCTACCCATCATTGAGGTCCCGTTTGAGAGGATCGCCATGGATTTGGTAGGTCCTATAATCAAGTCCGCTAGGGGGCACCAGTACATATTAGTTATAATGGACTATGCCACCCGTTATCCAGAAGCGATCCCTCTCCGAAATACCTCGGCCAAAACCATAGCCAAAGAGCTATCTCTTGTGTTTAGCCGGGTGGGTATTTGTAAAGAACTGCTTACGGACCAAGGTACACCCTTTATGTCCCGGGTTATGAAGGAGCTGTGTAAATTGTTCAAAGTGACGCAATTACGTACATCTGTGTATCACCCCCAAACCGATGGGCTGGTTGAAAGATTCAACAAAACCCTAAAACAAATGTTGAAGAAAGTGGTGGATAGAGATGGAAAGGATTGGGACTGTCTACTTCCTTATCTGATGTTTGCTATTAGGGAGGTGCCCCAATCCTCTACGGGATTCTCCCCCTTTGAGTTACTGTATGGGAGACACCCAAGAGGGCTGTTGGATATTGCCAAGGAAACTTGGGAAAGTGAGAGTTCTCCCCACAGGAGTGTGATTGAGCATGTCGCCCTGATGCAAGACCGAATTGCACAGGTAATGCCCATCGTGAAGGAACATTTGGCCCAAGCGCAGTTAGCACAGCAGAGAGTGTACAACCGTGGAGCCAAGACCCGTACCTTTTCCCCGGGGGATAGGATACTGGTACTTGTCCCTACGGTTGAAAGTAAATTCCTTGCCAAATGGCAAGGCCCCTACGAGATAATGGAAAAAGTGAGTGAAGTGAATTACAAGGTCAGACAACCAGGAAGGCGAAAGCCCGAACAGATCTATCACGTTAATCTGTTGAAAGCCTGGAGGGATAGAGAGTCCCTAGTCGCAGACACTTGGTCACCAGCTCAAACTGGTTGCGTGATTCCTGAGGTTGGAATAGCAGCCACCTTGTCACAACCCCAACAACAGGAGGTTAAGGAGTTTGTGCTTCGCAACAAGGAGGTATTCTCTGAGCTGCCGGGACAAACATTTGGGGTAGAGCATGACATCATTACCCCGCCCGGTGAAAGGGTGAAGTTAAAACCCTATCGGATCCCAGAGGCCCGACGGGAGGCAATACGGGAGGAAGTACAGAAAATGCTGAACTTAGGGGTGATAGAGGAGTCCCAAAGTGATTGGTCTAGTCCCATTGTGTTGGTGCCTAAACCGGATGGGAGCTGGCGATTTTGTAACGATTTTCGTCAGTTGAACAAAGTTACAAAATTTGACACCTACCCCATGCCACGTATAGATGAGTTGATCGACCGGCTGGGAACAGCCCGATACATGACGACTCTTGACCTCACAAAAGGGTATTGGCAAATTCCCCTGGCCAAGTCGGCCAAAGAGAAAACCGCATTTGTAACCCCAGACGGGGCGTTCCAATATAAGAGAATGCCGTTCGGGTTACAGAATGCGCCGGCCACATTCCAGCGGAAAATGGACCAGATACTGAGGCCCCATCGGAAGTATGCTGCGGCTTACCTGGATGACGTAATTGTCCATAGCACAGATTGGGCCTCACATCTGCCAAAAGTGCAAGCAGTCGTAGACTCTATCCGGGAAGCGGGGTTTACGGCTAACCCCAAGAAGTGTACCATTGGGCAGGAGGAGGCCAAATATCTTGGGTACACCATTGGGAGGGGAGTAATAAAACCCTAACTCAACAAAGTCGAGGCCATCCAGAGTTGGCCACGTCCCAACAGCAAGAAGCAGGTACGAGCCTTTCTGGGAATCGCTGGGTATTATCGGCGATTCATTCCCCACTTTGCTTCTAAGGCTGTGCCCCTAACCAACCTAACGAAGGGGAAAGGGTCGGTCATGATTAAATGGACCCCCGAGGCTGAGGCAGCATTCCAATTCTTGAAACAAGCCTTATGTAGCCAGCCAGTGTTGTACTCACCCGACTTCTCTAAAGACTTTGTCGTACAAAGTGATGCGTCAGATGTGGGGTTAGGAGCAGTATTGTCCCAGGTCTGGAACGGGGAAGAGCACCCAGTCATTTACCTCAGCAGGAAGTTGAAGTCCCATGAGGTAAATTACGCCACCGTTGAAAAGGAGTGTTTAGCGGTGAAGTGGGCTCTAGATTCCCTTCGGTACTACCTGCTAGGTAGGCACTTTGACATGGTTACGGATCACGCTCCGTTAAAGTGGATGGCTCAAAACAAGGAAACAAATAGAAGAGTGAATAGGTGGTTCCTGGCCCTCCAGGAATTCAACTTCACAGTAAAGCATCGCCCTGGCGTTCAAATGGGGACTGTGGATGCTTTGTCTCGAGTACATGAATGCCTGATTGCTGGTGTTCCAACCCCAAGGTTAAAACAAGAGGGGGGGGTATGTGACAGCAGGAAGGTAAAGTCACCTGGTTGCATCCAGGGGGGTAGATATATTTCTCCCAGATTCAGGCTTTATGCTGACTTATACAACTAGGGTGGAGAGTTGTATAAGCCCAGTTGAGGCTAGTAGGCTCATGGATGACTCATACCTCTAGGGAGAGTGTGGGCGTCGTACAGACAGGGAGTTGATGAGGCCAGCTGAAGCTTGTCAGCTCATTTAGGCCTCTATAAGAACTCCCAGCTTCATTAGATGTTAGCTCATGCCTGGAACCAGACCTGTGTGGACTGTCTAGGGAGAGTGAACCCCTGTGCGGTGAGAAAAAGCCTGTGTGGCTATTTGCTTGGACATTTAAAACCAGGGACTTAGGGACTAGGACAGCACTAGGCTGATCCCAGTTGTTAGTTAGGAAACCTGTATGTTTAGTCAGAGGTCAAGTTGACCAGGATTTATTTTGTTTATATGTTTCTTTTGGCTTTGCTGTGTTTTGTCACTGTAAATAGAAAATAAACCGCACCTTTTTTTTGATTTTGAAAACCACAACCTCCGTTTGCTGGGCCTGTTTTTGTGTGGGGAGCCCATCCCGGGGGTCACACACACCCGCTGCCGAGCTAACCCCCTCACAATAGATACATGTCTCCGTGTCACCCATGTCTCAGGTTTTCCGGTCGACCCACGTCTCGACCTCAACCAGTCTCCATCCATCGACGCACCAGACAGGTGCGTAATACAATGCAAGGCACCCCTTGCTTTCTTCTTACACTCTTTTACGACATATGTTTCTTCACATACACAATTTCGACCGCTTGTGAGGCGTTAGTGACTGTCACATACTTCTGCGCATTACACTCTGTTTTCGAAGAGCGATCCGAGATCCTTCACCACACAGACAAGGTCGCTTAACATCCACCTCGCTGGCAGTGCGAGGGTTAGCAGACCGGTCACACGTCAACCTCTACAGATCGAAACATTCTTACTTAGCGTACCAGACTTCTGCTGCCTGCCCCAGCACGCCCTGGGGGCTCTGGTTCATCAGTCTGTGCCGAGCACAGACGGCACCTGAGCTATCGGTTACCTAGCCAGTCACCTCCTGGCTCACATCAGTTGCCACGCATTCTTTGAGTTTTCTAAATTTTCACTCAACAGCGCTCGTACGCAAACTAAACTGTCATCTATGCCTTTCGCTCCTTGCCCTGTCCTCACTATTTTTCTTTTCATTCTCGTTACCTCATACTTCCCTATCCCCTCCTATCTGGCATCTTATTCTAAAACATGTGCATTCCCCTTCTCCTAGCCGACAACATGTCGCAGGCAGACAGCGAGGACTTCGCCTCCGCCCCGCCATCACCCCTCGCGGGCTCACCAGACGGCTCCACGCAGTCCCTCAGGGCTTGGACCATCCCCAGGCTTACGGCCGAACTTCGCCGTAGAGGCATCCCCTATCCTGCCACCGCCAGGAAAGCCGAGCTGTTTCAGCTGTTGTTCCCACCACCAGCGGCTGCCCCATCTGATTCCCAGGCGTCTCTACAGTCCATTTCCTCCGCCATCTCCCAGCTCCATGGCTTAGTGGCTTCGCTAGCTACATCCCTTACCGACGTCCAGCTTAGAGTAGGGGTCCTGGAAACTCATCCGACTTCACCACCAGCAACCCTGGTCTCTATGGCTGTTGCGGTACCCACACTCGCAGGTAACCCAGGCAGTAGCACCACCATCTTCCCTTCTCACCTTGTCCCAGCAGGCATCAGGAAGGACATCCTGGACGGCAAGGACGTCAACCTAGCATCTCTGCTCATTTCCGTCCAGGACATGGCAGAGAATAAAGCATACTCCTGGGGGGACGTCTCTGTTGTCCTGAAGGCCAAAGATCCCAGGCTCAACCGTAAGCTCTCTGTCACGGAATTCGTACTGGCCTTCGGGATGTTCAGAGATGTGCTCTGCTCAGCCAACCCCGACAGGAGGGAGGAACTCGACCTGTATCTCCACGCGATAGTTGACCTAGGCCACAAATATAGTGGGTGCTCTTTTTATGACTATCATTGTTCCTTTTCTGCAAAAGCCGCAGCCAGGTTGACCCAGTTCCAGCTCGTCGATGACTGGAGCACCATTGATACGGAGTTGTTCTGCCGCCACTTCGCTGGCCTCTGCTCTCCGCTCTGCTCCATCTGCCAATCGGCCACCCACACGGCAAATTGGTGCTCCGAGGCGAGTGGCAGACGCGCCCCCAGCTTCCCTTCCACCTCCAATGCGCCCCATTCAAACATGCAGTCATCCCAGGCCAACAGGCTTGGTCGTCCGGTTCGAGCATTGGGGGGGCACCCATATGTAATAACTTTAACTTTAAGGGTTGCTCTTACCCCAACTGCAGACTTCTACACATCTGCCTCCTGTGCCAGAAAGCCCATCCAAGAAGCGCCTGCGGCATCAAACAGCTGGGGCCGTCCTGACTAGGCCGCCTACACGTCGGGTGGCTCAGCTTCTACCTATCCGCTCACCCGTCCCCGTCCCTTACAGCCTTCCTAGTGCAGGGGTTCTCCACAGGATTCCATACCGGACTCATCGCCCTTCCCGACTCCACCTACGAGTGCAGGAATCTGCTCTCAGCAGCCTCAGACGAGGAAGCTATCTCCGCCCTCCTACAGGTCGAGTTGGACCGGGGGTACATGATTGGCCCCTTTTCTCACTCACCCTTTACTACCTGGAGAGTCAGCCCTATTGGACTTGTCAAGGGCAAGTTCTCTAATAAATTACGCTTAATTTACGACTTGTCCGCGCCTCATTCCTCCAACATTCCGAGTTTAAACTCCCTCATACCATCTGGGGAGTTCTCTCTCAAATACTCCTCCGTCGATCTAGCCATCCAATCAATTATCAAAGCAGGGGTCGGGGCTTGGCTATCTAAAGCTGACATCTCAGATGCCTTTAAGTTACTGCCCATCGAGCCGAACCTATGGAGGTGGCACGGGCTCAAATGGAAAGGTCTATATTATTTTGCAACGAAGCTGACCTTCGGCTCCAAAAGCAGTCCTTGGCTCTTCGATACCTTTGCTCAAGCCCTTTCCTGGATTCTTTCACACCAGGCTCACTGTCAGAAGGTCATCCACTACTTAGATGACTTCCTCCTCATAGAGTCTCCGAGCCGGCCTCCAGTAGACCTAGTAAGCCTTAGAGAGATTTTTAGTAATCTCAACGTTCCGATAGCAGAGAAAAAAGTTGAAGGCCCAGCACAGCTTATCACCTTCCTGGGAGTTAATCTTGACACTCGCTCCATGCAGGCCAGCCTGCCCCTTGATAAACTGACCCGCATCAGAACAGTCATCCACACCTTTGCTATCTCACGAGTGTGCACAAAGAGACAGTTGCAATCCCTGTTGGGCATGTTCAATTTCGCTATGAGGATCATCCCCCAAGGGCGTTCCTTCATCTCACGATTATTAGTTTTCCTTTCCCAGACACAAGATCCCGACCAAACCGTTAAACTAGACTCAGCCGCTGTAGCAGATCTGTATATGTGGGATCAGTTCCTCGAGAACTGGAATGGCAGGTCCATGTTCATTCCCTCAGCGTCCCCGTCCTCTCCCCAAGTAGTCACCGACGCAGCTGCTTCCACAGGTTTCGCTGCTATTTTTGGCCATCATTGGTTCGCCGGGCCATGGCCGCCAGAAATACTCGCCATTCCCGGTTTCAGTCAATCCTCTTCCCTCTTCGAGATCTACCCCATAGTCGCTGCAGCCCGAGCATGGGGCAGCACCTGGGCCGGTCAGACCGTCACCTTCTTTACAGACAATCAGGCCACGGCCGCTATCATCAATAAAGGCAGGTCCAAATCGTTGGCCATCATGTCCTTCCTGCACAGGCTGGTGCTGTTGTCCCTTCAACACCAATTCAATGTCCTCTGTGTCCACATCCCCGGTCATAGCAATTCTTCAGCCGACGCACTGTCACGCTCTAATTATACCACATTCTTTTCGCAGGAGCCCGAAGCCGATCCAACCATGTCACACGTCCCACACTGGTCTCAACTGACCCTGGACTGAGTCAGCACCTCCAGGGCGCAACCTCCCTAATCAACGCGTCCTTATCTCCCAACATGTTGAAAGCTTATCACTCTGCCTGGAAGACCTACAACAGGTTCCTAGCCGCTAACCCCGGGGCGCTCTCTGGGAATCTCAGCCATATCCTGGCCTTCATTTCCCACTGCCACACCCAGCTCAAGCTGTCGTGCAATACTATCAGGTTGTACTTGGCCGGCATCCAGCATTTCATGTCCCTAAAAGATCCGACCACGCCATCCTTGTTCGCCACCCATGCGGTCAAAGCCATATTACGCGGCATCCAAAGGCAGCAGCCGCACACCAGTACCAGGCGCCTACCGGTGACCAGCTACATATTCCGGAGCATGTCCACGATCCTCACACGCGCTCCCTTCGGCGCACGGCCTAGTCTGGTCATACAAGCCGCCGTATACCTAGCCTTCTATGGCTTCCTCCGGCCCAGTGAGTTCACTGTCACCAGCCCTAACTGCCAGATACTCCATAGGCACCACCTGACTCGCCACCAGGATCACTTCGTCCTGCATCTAACAGTATCAAAAACCCAGCAAACCGGTCCCGGGGTCGACATCAGGCTTTTCCGGACGCACAACGCCTGGTGCCCCGTGGACGTCTTGGATCGTCTGCTTACCGTACTGTCCGACCTACCCGCAGACAGCCCACTCCTGCCTTTTCCTTCTGAACCCCTGAGCGGGAACCAGTTCATCGCCCATGTCAGGACACTTCTGCTTACCTTGGGCCTTGACCCTAAACGATACTCCGGACATTCCTTCCGTATCGGAGCCGCCTCCGCAGCATCACGGAACGGAGTCCTGGACCACGTCATCAAGACAATGGGCCGATGGAAATCTATGTGTTTCGCTCGTTATGTCCCCGATCCTCAGACGGAGGTAGCACGCGCCTTCAGCAGTCTCGCTTTGTAGTCATCTACCTTCATAATAAAACTATTCCTCCCTAAACTTGTGTGACTTTTGGCCCCCTCCTTGGCATACCATACAGCAGGCCAGGCCACACTTCAGGTCTTATTTGTGTCGTTAGTCTTGTGGCGTGTCTATGTGATTCATATCTCTTATGACAGAGGGCTCCGACCATAAATAGGAAGGCCAGTATGCTGGCCTGTAATTATGGGAGGAGTTCGAGGGGTACATAAACAGACCATCCACGATGGTCAGTGTCGGCTCTAGTGCGCGGTACCCACCCACCCATACCCCCTTTTTAGGGCACTTCCCTTCAAACAATTCTCAACAGAATTATTCATTACTTCTATTTTAGGTATGGCCCCTTCCTTGGCATACCATACAGCAGGCCAGGCCACACTTCAGGTCTTTTTTGTGTCGTTAGTCTTGTGGCGTGTCTATGTGATTCATATCTCTTATGGCAGAGGGCTCCGACCATAAATATATATATATATATATATATTGTGAGGGGGTTAGCTCGGCAGCGGGTGTGTGTGACCCCCGAGATGGGCTCCCCACACAAAAACAGGCCCAGCAAACGGAGGTTGTGGTTTTCAAAATCAAAAAGGTGCGGTTTATTTTCTATTTACAGTGACAAAACACAGCAAAGCAAAAGAAACATAAACAAAATAAATCCTGGTCAACTTGACCTCTGACTAAACATACAGGTTTCCTAACTAACGACTGGGATCAGCCTAGTGCTGTCCTAGTCCCTAAGTCCCTGGTTTTAAATGTCCAAGCAAATAGCCACACAGGCTTTGTCTCACCGCACAGGGGTTCACTCTCCCTAGACAGTCCACACAGGTCTGGGTCCAGGCATGAGCTAACATCTAATGAAGCTGGGAGTTCTTATAGAGGCCTAAATGAGCTGCCAAGCTTCAGCTGGTCTCATCAACTCCCTGTCTGCACGACGCCCCACACTCTCCCTAGAGGTATGAGTCATCCATGAGCCCACTAGCCTTAGCTGGGCTTATACAACTCTCCACCTAGTTGTATAAGTCGGCGTAAAGCCTGAATCTGGGCGAAATATATCTACCCCCCTGGATGCAACCAGGTGACTTTACCTTCCTGCTGTCACATACCCCCCCCTCTTGTTTTAACCTTGGGGTTGGAACACCAGCAATCAGGCATTCATGTACTCGAGACAAAGCATCCACATTCCCCATTTGAACGCCAGGGCGATGCTTTACTGTGAAGTTGAATTCCTGGGGGGGCCAGGAACCACCTATTCACTCTTCTATTTGTTTCCTTGTTTTGAGCCATCCACTTTAACGGAGCGTGATCCGTAACCATGTCAAAGTGCCTACCTAGCAGGTAGTACCGAAGGGAATCTAGAGCCCACTTCACCGCTAAACACTCCTTTTCAACGGTGGCGTAATTTACCTCATGGGACTTCAACTTCCTGCTGAGGTAAATGACTGGGTGCTCTTCCCCGTTCCAGACCTGGGACAATACTGCTCCTAACCCCACATCTGACGCATCACTTTGTACGACAAAGTCTTTAGAGAAGTCGGGTGAGTACAACACTGGCTGGCTACATAAGGCTTGTTTCAAGAATTGGAATGCTGCCTCAGCCTCGGGGGTCCATTTAATCATGACCGACCCTTTCCCCTTCGTCAGGTTGGTTAGGGGCACAGCCTTAGAAGCAAAGTGGGGAATGAATCGCCGATAATACCCAGCGATTCCCAGAAAGGCTCGTACCTGCTTCTTGCTGTTGGGACGTGGCCAACTCTGGATGGCCTCGACTTTGTTGAGTTGGGGTTTTATTACTCCCCTCCCAATGGTGTACCCAAGATATTTGGCCTCCTCCTGCCCAATGGTACACTTCTTGGGGTTAGCCGTAAACCCCGCTTCCCGAACAGAGTCCAGGACTGCTTGCACTTTTGGCAGATGTGAGGCCCAATCTGTGCTATGGACAATTATGTCATCCAGGTAAGCCGCAGCATACTTCCGATGGGGCCTCAGCATCTGGTCCATTTTCCGCTGGAATGTGGCCGGCGCATTCTGTAACCCGAACGGCATTCTTTTATATTGGAACGCCCCGTCTGGGGTTACAAATGCGGTTTTCTCTTTGGCCGACTTGGCCAGGGGGATTTGCCAATACCCTTTTGTGAGGTCAAGAGTCGTCATGTATCGGGCTGTTCCCAGCCGGTCGATCAACTCATCTATACGTGGCATGGGGTAGGTGTCAAATTTTGTAACTTTGTTCAACTGACGAAAATCGTTACAAAATCGCCAGCTCCCATCCGGTTTAGGCACCAACACAATGGGACTAGACCAATCACTTTGGGACTCCTCTATCACCCCTAAGTTCAGCATTTTCTGTACTTCCTCCCGTATTGCCTCCCGTCGGGCCTCTGGGATCCGATAGGGTTTTAACTTCACCCTTTCACCGGGCGGGGTAATGATGTCATGCTCTACCCCAGATGTTTGTCCCGGCAGCTCAGAGAATACCTCCTTGTTGCGAAGCACAAACTCCTTAACCTCCTGTTGTTGGGGTTGTGACAAGGTGGCTGCTATTCCAACCTCAGGAATCACGCAACCAGTTTGAGCTGGTGACCAAGTGTCTGCCACTAGGGACTCTCTATCCCTCCAGGCTTTCAACAGATTAACGTGATAGATCTGTTCGGGCTTTCGCCTTCCTGGTTGTCTGACCTTGTAATTCACTTCGCTCACTTTTTCCATTATCTCGTAGGGGCCTTGCCATTTGGCAAGGAATTTACTTTCAACCGTAGGGACAAGTACCAGTATCCTATCCCCCGGGGAAAAGGTACGGGTCTTGGCTCCACGGTTGTACACTCTCTGCTGTGCTAACTGCGCTTGGGCCAAATGTTCCTTCACGATGGGCATTACCTGTGCAATTCGGTCTTGCATCAGGGCGACATGCTCAATCACACTCCTGTGGGGAGAACTCTCACTTTCCCAAGTTTCCTTGGCAATATCCAACAGCCCTCTTGGGTGTCTCCCATACAGTAACTCAAAGGGGGAGAATCCCGTAGAGGATTGGGGCACCTCCCTAATAGCAAACATCAGATAAGGAAGTAGACAGTCCCAATCCTTTCCATCTCTATCCACCACTTTCTTCAACATTTGTTTTAGGGTTTTGTTGAACCTTTCAACCAGCCCATCGGTTTGGGGGTGATACACAGATGTACGTAATTGCGTCACTTTGAACAATTTACACAGCTCCTTCATAACCCGGGACATAAAGGGTGTACCTTGGTCCGTAAGCAGTTCTTTACAAATACCCACCCGGCTAAACACAAGAGATAGCTCTTTGGCTATGGTTTTGGCCGAGGTATTTCGGAGAGGGATCGCTTCTGGATAACGGGTGGCATAGTCCATTATAACTAATATGTACTGGTGCCCCCTAGCGGACTTGATTATAGGACCTACCAAATCCATGGCGATCCTCTCAAACGGGACCTCAATGATGGGTAGAGGGACCAGCGGGCTACGGAAATGTGGCATCGGGGCCGACCTCTGACACACAGGGCAGGAGGAACAATAATTTTCTATGTCCTTCATCACCCCCGGCCAATAGAATCTCTGTAATACCCTCTCTCTGGTTTTCTCTGTCCCCAGATGACCTCCAAGAATGTGCCCATGGGCCAACTCCAACACCAACTTCCTGTAAGGTTTGGGCACCACAAGCTGCTCAACGGTTTCTTCTGCCCTTTTTGCCACCCGATACAGTAGGTCCTTCTCTACGCTGAAGTATGGGTAAGTGCAGGTATTATCTGGGTTCACTAACTCGCCATCTATTTTCACTACGTTTTCCCGTGCCTTTATTAGGGCGGGGTCTTTCAACTGTTCTGTGGCAAAGTTTTCCCTGTGAACCTCAAGATCAGAAAACTCCACAGACGGTAGGTTTTCGTCTGAGGAGGTGGGCTCCTCTCCAGTTTCTTGAGTCTCCCCTGCCAATACTGATAAGGGAAATTCCGGAGAGTCCTCACCACTCTCAGGGGAGTTCTGGCTATCACACTCCTGGTACATAGGGGCACCAGTGGGGGGCTCAGGATCACCCCACAGTTCCCAGAACTTCGGAAAATCCCTTCCCACAATGGCATCATGCGGTAACTGAGATACTAAGCCCACTGGATGAGAGAGGGTACCTTTGGGGGTCTCGAAACACACTGTAGTCACTGGATACTCTCGGGTGTCCCCATGCACACAAATAACAGCTACCTTGCTATTCCCAGAGACCTCTGTTTTAACTAACTCAGCCTTTATCAGGGTCACAAGGCTACCTGAATCCAGCAATACCACAACATTTCTACCATTAACACACATTTTGCATAAATGTTTCTCAGTTCCTCGAATGGCAGTGCATGCGACTGTCGCACACAGCGACTGACGTCTGCCCATCAGAAAGTCACACTGCATGGGTTCCTCCACAACCGGGCAATTGGCTGCAATATGTCCCGCTTGCCGGCAGCGGTAGCAAACGATCCTTCTTGCGGCCTCTTGAGCCGCTGATTTCCCAGGCTGTTCTCGCCAAACTTGGGGTAGAGCTCCCACCCTCTCACTCTCTCCACCCTCACCCCTTGGAATCCTCTTATCCGCCCCTGGGGATAGTCTGGTCTTAGGGTGGAAAGTCCGAGTGTCTCTGGAAGAGGCCGTCAGGTTCTCTGTAGCCAAGTATTTCTCCACACGATCCACAAGACCATCGGCCGTCTCTGGGTCTCCATGGCTTACCCACTTTTGGATGGCAGTAGGAAGAGCTCTCAAAAACCGATCCATTACAACACGTTCCACAATCTTTGGTGCGGACAAAGTCTCTGGCTGTAGCCACTTTCTGCTCAGGTGAATGAGATCATACATTTGAGACCTGGGGGGTTTTCCAAGCTGGAAAGTCCAGTTATGCACACGCTGAGCCCGGACAGCCTGGGTGACACCCAGCCTTGCCAATATTTCAGCTTTTAGCATCACATAGTCTTTTGCTTGGTTAGGCTCTAGGTCATAGTAAGCTTTCTGCGATTCACCAGTTAACAGAGGAGCCACCAGTCCAGCCCACTGCTCCTCAGGCCACTTTTCTCTTTCAGCGGTCCTTTCAAATGTGGTCAAAAATACCTCTGGATCATCCTCTCCAGTCATTTTTGTCAATAAACGACTCACCCCAAAGGACGCGGTATTAGTGGGACGGCTTTCCTCACTGGTCTGCGGACGTTGCTGCATTGCTGCTTCCATCTGTTGTTGTAGTCTCTGCTCTTGCTCCTGCAACAGGTCTATGAAGCGGGCCTCAGATTGCTGCTGGGCTTGTTGCTGAGCCTCCAGACTCTGTTGCAAAGTTGCGTTTGTCTGCTGCTGGGCTGCAAGGCTCTGTTGATGAGCTTGCTGCTGGGCTGCGAAGTTCTGTTGTTGAGCTGCAAGGCTCTTTTGCAAACCTGCATTTGTCTGCTGTTGATTGGCATTTGCTAGAGCCAGCTGCTTCAGTATCTCCTCCATGCTGGCTTAAAAAAAAACTGCCCCTGGTTCTCCACCAACTGTGAGGGGATTAGCTCGGCAGCGGGTGTGTGTGACCCCCGAGATGGGCTCCCCACACAAAAACAGGCCCAGCAAACGGAGGTTGTGGTTTTCAAAATCAAAAAGGTGCGGTTTATTTTCTATTTACAGTGACAAAACACAGCAAAGCAAAAGAAACATAAACAAAATAAATCCTGGTCAACTTGACCTCTGACTAAACATACAGGTTTCCTAACTAACGACTGGGATCAGCCTAGTGCTGTCCTAGTCCCTAAGTCCCTGGTTTTAAATGTCCAAGCAAATAGCCACACAGGCTTTGTCTCACCGCACAGGGGTTCACTCTCCCTAGACAGTCCACACAGGTCTGGGTCCAGGCATGAGCTAACATCTAATGAAGCTGGGAGTTCTTATAGAGGCCTAAATGAGCTGCCAAGCTTCAGCTGGTCTCATCAACTCCCTGTCTGCACGACGCCCCACACTCTCCCTAGAGGTATGAGTCATCCATGAGCCCACTAGCCTCAGCGGGGCTTATACAACTCTCCACCTAGTTGTATAAGTCGGCGTAAATCCTGAATCTGGGCGAAATATATCTACCCCCCTGGATGCAACCAGGTGACTTTACCTTCCTGCTGTCACAATATATATATATATATATATATATATATATATATATATATATATAGCGGACGCCTAAATTTAGGGGGTCGCTATGCCCAAATTTAAATTTAGTAATATAGTGCTGGACTCTTCTCTTCTGTGGTGTTGTCTGGTGTACAGTTCCCCTTTGGCCTGTGGGTTGCAGTGTTGTCTAGGCTTAGGGTCGAACCTCAGGTGACACAGTGGCGGTATTGGATGTCCTCTCTCGGCTGCCGTGCGGTGGCCCGAGGCTGCAACGTTCCAGGTAGGCCCAGTACCTTAAACTGGGTCTACAATCAGCCCACTGTAGTCCCAGGGTGCCCAGGTGAGGGTACCCGATCTGACCGAGAGCAAGCCAGGGGAGGATCGGTCCCACAGAGCAGATGAGTGATGGAAGATCGCTGTCTCGGGAGAGGCCTGGTGACCTGTCAGAGGGAAGGATTCTTAACTCCGCAAAGCTAACCTTGTAGAGTTCCCATTGGCATTGTTCTGTTCTCTAAACTCTACAGAGGTTAAAGGATTTCCTGAATCCGTCCCTGGAGGGGATAGGGTGACAAAACTGTTTGAGCTCCACACCGGCTGCTAGGGCCGCTTTCATAGGGACTATCCGGGTGAGCTAAACCCACTCGGGATCGAGTGGCGACGAGTGACTAAGGTGTGTGTGCCTGAATCTGCCTTCTGACTCTGCTAACTTCTTTTTTTCTCTTCAATTTCCCGTTTACTGGAGCAAAGGAAAAATAAACTCTCTGTTGGAGTTAAAGTGTTCTGGACATTGGCCTTCTTGGGGGGAGAAATATAGACTTGTCCCTACATACTGGGGATGAGAACCAGTGGAAGGGGGTAACTCGCTGCAGGACCCAAAATTTGTGAACACCGCTTAACCTCTTCAAACAGGAGGGTACGGGCATATAGCACGGTGTGCCTTAACTTGCAAGTGAGCCAGGCAGGAAAAAGGTCCGTGTGCTACATATATTTTTAGATATGAAGCCCACTCACACCACTACCTTGATTTCTGCTTTTCGTTTTCTTGGGGATGATGTATTGTGCACCCAGTTCCTCTCCTGCAGGCCCATTCCACAGCTCCCGGTACAGACAATTTAGACAGCCTCTGATTCCTTGTCCCCCATTTTCCAGACTTATCATGGAGTAAGTAAAATTGAAAGTATTGTCTATGTTAAATGTGCATACCAAAATCTATAATGCAGCACCAAGCCTGAAACTCTATGCTCCTGTTCGATGCGTTTTGTCCAAATGGATACTTATGACATCTGTTTGGACGAAACCCATCAGTAGAGGATATAGACTGATGCTGGATGCTGCATTTTGTGAATGTGTAACATAGCCAAGACTTTCAATTTTGGTTATAATTTATCTGCACAAAATCTGCTTTTAGTGACTTTCCATGATATGTATTTTCTTTTCTTTAATAAAGCTCTAATGTTATTTGCACTATTGAGCTTCCTCTCTTCCATGGGATTTAAATATATCTTTTCATGGGAGCTGCCCGCCATTAAGTGGTTTTGTGAATGCACTTTAGAAATCTCCAGGGATTAGCTGTCCTCTACAAGATTGTCGGATCCACCGACTGCCTTAGTTATCTACCGTATTAGACATCTACCGGTTGTCTGAACAGGTATACAGAGAGAAAGGGGTGGGGGGGGATTTCTGCAGCAGGTGCATCCTTAATTACAAATTGCAGCTATGAAAGGGTTACGGAGCCATGCTTACAAACATATTGTAGTCAGCATTCAGGACACAGTCTAGTTCCATATATGGGTGATTGTATACATACACATAGGTGCTAACGCAAGCTGTCAGCGTTAACCGCCCACACACGGCGAACACTCCCCCTAACACCTACACACAGGCATTCCAACAGACAGCCACACATATCGAACACTTCTCTCTGCAATCAGTCCCCGGCTCCCCCTGCTTTATATTTATTTCTCTTTGTCCTTCTGTCACAAAAAGCTGTAATCCTTTCCCTGCCATACTGATACAGAGAGGTTTCTGTATTCCCTGTACCCCCCTTCCCTCCCTCCCTCCCCTTTGTCTTTCCTTAGCACTCCTCTCTGTTCTCCACCCACGCTCGACATGCTGCGTTCCCTTCCCATAGTCACACAGCGCAGTCTCTTTCATATTCTCTGCAACCTGCACTTCGCTATACAGCTGTGTCTAGGGGTAAAAGGCAGGAAAGGGGGTGGATTATGTATTAACCCCTTTCCATAACTGCCAACATTCCAAGATGTGATATTTACCCTTTTTTGTTTGTGGACCTTCATGCTGTTGCACCATGGTAGCACTAGGAAGTTAGGCTAAGGGGGGAGTTAGGTGCGGCAAGCTTGACTCTCATGGTCTTAGAGAAGGGGTCTCTAAACTTGTCAGTACAAGGGCTACATCGTATATTTTACAAATATTTGCGGGCCAAAAAAAAAAAAAAAAAAAACAGTTTTGTACATGAACAAATTCAATTTTCATTATGGGACACGTTTTACTAGGATTTTTTTTTTTTTTTAAAGCAGCATATGTTTTAGAACAACAGAAAAAAAACAAAGCAAAAACATTTCAAATAAACTTAATAAATCTGAGCCCATCAGAATCCCCCCTTACATTAGAGTCCCTCTTATATCAAAATTCTGCTTACTGTATTTATTGACGTATAACACTTACTTTTTTACCCTGAAAATAAAGGGTAAACTGTGCCTGCGTGTTATACACAGGGGGCTGTGGAAAGTTTTTTTCCTGAAAGTTCCCTCTTAAAGTTAGGGTGCGTGTTATACGCCTGTGCGTGTTATACGCCGATAAATACGGTATATCAAAGCCACCCTCTTTCATCACCTCCCCCCCCCCCCCCCGTTACATCCAGGTCACCATTAAAGCCCCCTTACAAAGTATTCCACGGACAAACCTTGAAAACGAATGACTGACTTGGAAATTGTGAATTGATGGCAATTTTGCCTATGCAATAGAAAACAGTGGGTTCTCTGCCCTACAGGGAAACCACAAGAACTACAGTATATCCATCCACAGATGTACGATAGCTCAGCTAATACAGCCCTACACATATTTCAGATTTATCCTACAAGGATGTGTGATCAGCTAGCTCATTAAATGAAGAATGTAATGCAAAGGTTAATAACCTGGAAGAGTCAATAGCAAGCCGGTACTGAATATAAGCAGCAATAGATAGCACTTTGTACAGAGAAAATGTGCAAATACTGGAGTATGCACATGCCAATAATATAGCAATTAGTGTTGGTATGAAAGCATATTTTATTGGGATCATAAAACAATGATAAGCAGATAAAGAGCAAAAGGCACATTGTACATATTTATTGTCTTTTCTGCATTTCAAAGATATTAGCATTTTTCTGTTTGGATTGACTACATGAATGCTACACTAATATGACAACCAATAGCAACAAATTACACAACTCAGCACCCCCTCAGCAGAACTTTACTCAGTTCCCAGCAGGACTTCATAGTTGATGCCACCAAAGAAAGACTTCACACCGATACAGGAGGACTTCACAGTCCATGCCACCCTCCAAAGCAAGACTACAGACTTCACAGTTCCTGCTCCATGGGCAAGACTATACACCCAAGCAGAACTTCACATCCATACAGCAGGACTTCACAGTTCCAGCTCCCTAGTCGAGACTACACACCCCAGCAGAATGTCACCCCCACACAGCTGAACTCCACAGTCTCTGCTCCCATGGCAAGACTGCACACCCCAGCAGAACATCATACCCATACAAAAGGATTTCACAGTCCCTGCACCCCTCCCCATCCCCCCCAAAAAAACACCCACATAGCAGGACTTCCCAGACCCTGCCCACACAGCAAGACTACAAACCCCAACAGAATTTAAAAGCCACACAGCAGGAATTTACAGTCCCTGCCATCCTCCAAATCAAGACTACATACTTCAGCAGAACTTCACCTCCACACAGCAGGACTTCACAGTCTCTACTCCCATGGCTGGACTGCGCACCCCAGTAGAAGTTCACACCTACAAAGCAGGACTTCACAGTCCCTGCCCACAGAGCAAGACTACACACCCCAGTAGAACTTAAAAGCCTTACAGCAGGACTTCAGAGTCCCTGCCATACTCCAAAGCAAGACTACAGACCTCAGCAGAACTTCACGCCCATACAGTAAGACTTCACAGTCTCCACCCCCATGGCAAGACTGCACACCCCAGGAGAATGTCATACCCATACAGCAGGACTTCATATTCTCTACCCCCATGGCAAGACTGCACACCCCAGCAGAACATTACAGTAAAACCTTGGTTTGAGAGTAACTTGGTTTGAGAGCGTTTTTCAAGACAAGCATTTTTTAATACATTTTGACTTGATATACAAGTGATGTCTTGATATAAGAGTAGCGCCATGTCACAACGGAGTATAAAATAGAAGAGAGGCGCCTCTAAGTGTAGCAATATGGTTAATTTAATGAAGGTACAACATTTAGAAACTCACTTGGTTGATGATTAAAACAGACACATCTAAGTATGCAGGCATCCAGGGTAAAGCTGTCCACATAGACCATCCTCCGCACCACCATTGATGACATCCCTTCCACGAGCGGTTCAAGCCTCGCTTTCAGATCACTCTACTGCAGGATAGTCTTCTTGGTCACGATTGCAGACTGACAGCGGTGAGAGCCGGCAGTGTGGGGGATGGTCTATGTGGATCGCTTTACCCCAGGTCCCTGCATACTAAAGCCCCGTACACACGGTCGGACTTTTGCCCAACAAACTTCGTTTTGAGCAAGTTGGACCAACAATCCGACCGTGTGTACGCTCCATCGGACAAACTTTTTTCGTTTGGTTTTGGATTTCATCGGACAAAAGTTGGGTCTGCAAACGGACAAACTTTTGCCCAACAAAAGTCCGATGGAGCAAAGTCCGACCGTGTGTACAGAAAACCATCGGACTTTAGTCCGATGGACAAAACAACTAATGTTAAAATCAACCAACAATAGCAGAAGTTGACCAAAGGGTGGCAGTAAAGATCAGAAAAGAGCAGAAAAAACACGTGATGTTGTAAGAAGTTTTAAGAAAGTTTGCAGAAAAGTCAGAGCGTGTTTATGCTATGGGTGTTCCCAACCAACTCCGTTCGGACAAAAAACCACGGAAAAGTCAGATGGAAGTCCGACCGTGTGTACGAGGCTTTAGATGTGCCTCTTTTAACCACTTCAAAACCAGGCACTTACGCCCCTTCCTGCCCAGGACAATTTTCAGCTTTCAGCGCTGTCACACTTTGAATGACAATTGCGCGGTCATACAACACTGTACCCAAACAAAATTTTTATCATTTTCTTCCCACAGATAGAGCTTTCTTTTGGTGGTATTTGATCACCTCTGTGGTTTTTATTTTTTGCTAAACAAACTAAAAAAGACCAAATTTTTTTATTTTTTTTAGTTTCTGTCATAAAATGTTGTTTTCCCCTTCACTGACGGGCACTGTTAAGGCGGCACTGATGGGCACTGATGAGGCGGCACTGATGGGCACTGATGAGTTGGCACTGATAAAGTGGTACTGATGGGCACTGATGAGGAGGCACTGATATGTAGAATTTATGGGCACTGATAGGCGGTACTGATATGCAGCACTGATGGGCACCAATAGGCGGGACTGATATGCAGCACTGATGGGCACTGATAGGCGTCACTGATAGGCACTGATAGGCGGCACTGATGGGCACTGATAGGTGGCACTGATGGGCACTGACAGGTGGCACTGATGGGCACTGACAGGCGGCTGTGATGGGCACTGACAGGCGGCACTGATAGGCAGTAAAGATTGGCACTGACAGGTGGCACTGATGGGCAGCACTGATGATGAGGTACTGACAGGTGTTTCTGCTGGGCAGTGATTGGCACTGTGGTGGGCAGCGATTGGTACTGAGGTGGGCGGTGATTGGCACTGTGGTGGGCAGTGATTGGCACTGTGGTGGACAGGGATTGGCACTGTGGTGGGCAAATGCATATTGTATTATTGTGGCACTGGTTCGCAGGCGATTTGTACATTGGAGGGGGCTGTGCTGATAATCAATGTGCTGATTATCAGCACAGACCCCCCCTCTGACAGGGAGAGACACCGATCGGCTCTCCCTGTTAGCGTGAACCGAGAAATGCTGTTTACCGGCACTTCCTGGTTCACGCGATGATCAGCTGTGATTGGTCACAGCTGATCACGTGGTAAGAAGCCTCTGACAGATATATGGACTATAGACTGAAGGACTTATGAATAAATGGTTGTGGAACGAATCATTTGAGTTTCCATTATTTCCTATGGGAAAATTTGCTTTGATATACAAGTGCTTTGGATTACAAGCATGCTTCCGGAACGAATTATGCTCACAATCCAAGGTTTTACTGTGTATCCATACAGCAGGACTTCATAGCCCCTAAGCAAAACTACACACCCTAGCAGAACTTCACAGACCTACACATATTTCAGATTTACCCTACAAGGATGTGTGTTCAGTCAGCTCATTAAATGAAGAATTTAATGCAAAGGTTAACAACCTGGGAGAGTCAATTTCAAGCCAGTACTCAATATAAGCAACAATGGATAGCACTTTCTACAGAGAAAATGTGCAAATACTGGAGCGTGCATATAGCAATAACATAGTGATTAATGACAAGCAGGTGAAGATTTCAAAATAAATGCAGTTGGCTGCTCTGGGACAATAAAAAAAAAGAAGATTCTTCTATCACACACTGAAATAAAGCCACATTACAACTCTTAATGAAGACATTTGGTTAAACAATGCCTACTTTTAAGGGATGTTTACAGCATTTGGGCCCCATTACGTCATCTGTAGTGCATAACTGAGGTTCTATTCCATAAGTTGAGGAAATATTCATCCAGTCTAGAAGAAACACCGTAGCTCAGGGGTGCCCAACCCTTTGAAGAGCGAGGGCCACTTAAGTGACTTGGTAACCGGTCGCGGGCCACAATGAGCGGAGTGGACAGATGACAGGTCCATGTCCACTCTGCATATGCAGAGCGGACACAGACACAGCCCACTCTACTCTATGGGCCCTCTTATCCGCCCAGATGGAAGGGGATGGATCCCCTTCTGTTTTTTTAGCGTAATGGAGGCAGGCAGGTATAAATGGCACAAGTCTGTTTACATTTGTTGCTCCATAGAGGTGAATGGAGTGTCTGAAGGGACCTAAGGCTGCTTTTACACTGATGTTCTGTGGTTTATTCACACTGTAGGTGCAGCACAGTGCACCTGTGGCTTTCCTGAGGGCTAGCTGCACTTTGCCATAGACCTCTATTATATCCTGCAGGCGTGCTGCACTTTCTGAAAGGGAACAAAACCTGCAGGTAATAAAAGAAGTCTATGGCAAAGTGCAGGTAACCCACAGGTGCACTCAGGGTGGGTGCTACCACTAGGCAAACTAGGCAGCCATGGGCACCTGGCAGGTGCTGACTGAGTTGGCTGCCACAGACTTGCCTTAAAGCAGGGCCGGTGCCAGCATAGTAGGGGGTGCAGGAGATGGTGTAGGAGACAACTCCAGTGACACACAAGAAGTGCTGCTTGCACGGGGACACGCACACCTCCTGGGCCGGCCGCTGGAGACACAGCCACACTGAAGAAACACGGCAGACTCCCTCCTTCATAACACTGGCCGGGACAAACCATGACAGCTGCACCATGGCCACCTGGCAGGGGCTCACTGGGTCGACCACCACAGACTTGCCTTAAAGCAGGGCCGGTGCCAGCATAGTGGGAGATGCAGGCAGAAGTCGGGAGAGATGGCTCCAGTGACATACAGGAAGCGCTGCCTGTAGGGGGACACACACCTTCCATATATACACTATGATTTTAGTTATAAACTTACCTTTAATAACAGTCTTCCATTCAGGTGTTGCTGTCCCAGGCAGAGTGCATTTGGTATCACTCAGCCTGTGTCAGGAGCCGGCGCTATACATGAAGTAGCAACTTATGCAGCTCTGCTCCGCAGCTGCTTGCTTCCTCTACCACCGCCTTCAACCACAACACTGATGCAACCTGCGATCTGGGCTTGCCAACCCGCCATCCCAGAGTAGGAGGTCACGGGCCACATCAGAGGACTCTGTGGGCCACATGTGACACCCGGGCCACTGATTGGGCACCCCTGCACTAGATGGTTGATCAGGGAATTGGTTGAGGCTGTTAAAGAGAGTAGACCTATTCTCTGGAGCAGAGGCGTACTAAGTGGGGGGCGGGGGGGGCGGGCCGCCACGGGTGACAGACACTGGGGGGGTGTCAGGCCGGCGCCCCCCCCCCCCCCCCGTGGCTGAAATGAAGACAGCGGGGCGGGCGGGTTTAAGCCGCGGCACCGCGGCGGCGGCGACCGCCAGGAAGAACACACATAGCCTGTAGAGGCTTTGCAAGAAGAGAGGGGGGGGGGGGTCACGAGCCGAGTGACACCCGCAGCGATCCCCCTCTCTCGTTGCCGCGCCGTGGCTCTGGTCAGTCTCGGGTGAGTCCCGAGCAGAGTGAAGCCGCCTCCCCCTCCTCCTCCCTACACAGGGGGAGGGGACCCGTCCGTCACCTGACCAGTTCAAGTGTGCATGTCCTGCGCTTATCGTCAGACTGAGGTACATTATGTGCCTGTACTGTGGGGGGGTCTGTACTGTGTGGGGGCTGGGGGTCTGCACTGTAGGGAGGTCTGCACTGTGGGTGGGGGTGGTCTGCATTGTGGGGGTGGTCTGCACTGTTGGGGTGTCTGTACTGTAGGGGGGTCTGTACTGTGGGGGTGTCTGTATTGTAGGGGGTGTCTGTACTGTGGGGGGGTCTGTACTGTGTGGGGGTCGGGGGTCTGCACTGTAGGGAGGTCTGCACTGTGGGTGGGTGTCTGTACTGTAGGGGTGTCTGTACTGTGGGGGTGTCTGTATTGTAGGGGGTGTCTGTATTGTAGGGGGGTCTATACTGTGTGGGGGTCGGGGGTCTGCACTGTAGGGAGGTCTGCACTGTGGGTGGGGGTCTGCACTGTGGGGGTGGTCTGCACTGTGGGGGTGTCTGTATTGTAGGGGGTGTCTGTACTGTGGGGGGCTGCACTGTAGGGGTGTCTGTACTGTGGGGGTGTCTGTATTGTAGGGGGTGTCTGTACTGTGGGGGGGTCTGTACTGTGTGGGGGCCGGGGGTCTGCACTGTAGGGAGGTCTGCACCGTGGGTGGGGGTCTGCATCGTGGGGGGGTTTGCACTGTGGGGGGCTGCACTGTAGGGGTGTCTGTACTGTGGGGGTGTCTGTATTGTAGGGGGTGTCTGTACTGTGGGGGGGTCTGTACTGTGTGGGGGCCGGGGGTCTGCACTGTAGGGAGGTCTGCACCGTGGGTGGGGGTCTGCACTGTGGGGGTGGCCTGCACTGTGGGGGGGTTTGCACTGTGGGGGGCTGCACTGTAGGGGTGTCTGTACTGTGGGGGTGTCTGTATTGTAGGGGGTGTCTGTACTGTGGGGGGGTCTGTACTGTGTGGGGGCTGGGGGTCTGCACTGTAGGGAGGTCTGCACCGTGGGTGGGGGTCTGCACTGTGGGGGGGTTTGCACTGTGGGGGTGGTCTGCACTGTGGGGGTGTCTGTACTGTGGGGGGTGTCTGCACTGTGGGGGGGTCTGTACTGTGTGGGGGTCTGCACTGTGTGGGGGTCTGTACTGTGGGGGGCTGTGTAATGTAAAGGGGTCCAGAGGTGTAAGGGTGCTGTGTAATGTAAAGGGGTCCAGAGGTGCAGGGTGCTGTGTAATGTAAAGGGGTCCAGAGGTGCAGGGTGCTGTGTAATGTATAGGGGTCCAGAGCTGCAAGGGGCTGTGTAATGTACAGGGGTCCAGAGGTGCAGGGTGCTGTGTAATGTATAGGGGTCCAGTGGTGCAGGGTGCTGTGTAATGTATAGGGGTCCAGTGGTGCAGGGTGCTGTGTAATGTATAGGGGTCCAGAGGTGCAGGGTGCTGTGTAAAGTATAGGGGTGCAGGGTGCAGTGTAATGTATAGGGGTCCAGAGGTGCAGGGTGCTGTGTAATGTATAGGGGTCCAGAGGTGCAGGGTGCTTTGTAATGTATAGGGGTCCAGAGGTGCAGGGTGCTGTGTAATGTAAAGGGGTCCAGAGGTGCAGGGTGCTGTGTGATGTAAAGGGGTCCAGAGGTGCAGTTGTGGAGAGGGGGTACACAGTAGTGACAAAGAGATATTGAAGGATACAGAGGTATGCAGGGGGCACAGTGGGGTGTTTTTACATTTTAATGTGGGGGGGGGGTGCCAGATATAGGATCCGCCCCGGGTGCCAAATACTCTAGGTACGCCCCTGCTCTGGAGCTATGAGTAACTAACAGCTTATTCAGATGTGTAACCCTTGCTGCAACTCTGCAAGGCGATCAGTGGGGAATCATTTTTCAGAGGGCAGTTGACAGACTGTGGAGAGGCAATATATTGCCTCCTCACTGCCTGATTAAATCATGAAAAAGCTTAATCACTGCACTGCAACCACGTGCATTGCACTGCAGCCCAAATAACCTAAATGGG
Organism: Rana muscosa; assembly: GCA_029206835.1. Taxonomy (NCBI): domain Eukaryota; kingdom Metazoa; phylum Chordata; class Amphibia; order Anura; family Ranidae; genus Rana; species Rana muscosa. The sequence goes on along the minus strand of CM055118.1, from coordinate 92,081,763 downwards.
TTGTGTTTGGCGGCAGTAATGCCCGCTAAAAATAAAAGGGTGTTTATTTTTACAACGGTTGCAAAACATCACATGCGAGGCATGTGTACAGCACTGAGTGGTTGTATGTCCTTGTTCAGGTAGCACTAAAGGCACAGCTCAACCATCTGGGCACATGTCTAAACAAGCCCAAATTCTAGAAGAGAAGAAGTGACAACTAATACCCCTTATCAAGTCTTAATTAGGTTTTTAAGCAAGGAACAAAGAATGAAGCATCGAGTAGAAATAGAAGATGGCCCAGACAGGTATCCAGCATGTTGGGTGGCAACCCAGGAGGTACGAGTACAGACTTTCTGTGTTTTAAAGTATAATAAGTTATTGTGCGCTTCAATGCACTTTACATTAATGCACTCTGTGCTGACCGTATGAGCTAAGGAGGTCCAGGGGTCCTTTATGTGTTTCAAACCAGGCCTTTATAAAATTGTCAGCTGAAAATAGAACCTAGCAGGCCATACAATAGTTACAAGAAATTCAGATTTATAATTAGTACATCTCTTCCAATCTGATTTTCCTTGCTTCTTTTACTTCAAAAGCACAATGTATGACTGACAAGTCGTCACTTAATTTATACCTCTGTGAGTTCTTCTCAGTGTGTCAGCTATTAAAAGAACAGCATTTAAGTTAACAAATCATTATATGAGGAGTGCTTTAAACATAAATTGCAAGATTTTGTTTGAAACCTTTTATAGCCATTGTCTCTAGTGCATGGTTTGCACAACTAAAGTACTTACGGTACTTTCAATTAAAGAGGATTTAGTCATCACTAAGTGACACAAAGCAAATGTGGATTTAATCCTTTCCCACATGTGTTCCAATGCAGAATTCCCCTACACATGTAGATGTACTGTAGATTATCACCAAGAGGATGTATATACATGAGTGTCTACACCAGGGTTTCGCAAGTGAAAACACTAGGGTTCCTTAAGAAGATCCCTGGGATTCCACAGTTGGCCACACTTATAGTAGATTTATGTCCTCACAACAGTGGCTTCGCTGTTCCCACACAGTTATTGCTGATTTACTGAGTACCGCCAGGTGAATTGATATTAGCTCGTGCTACCCCTACAGTTTCAGCTTCTAATGTCACCACATTAAGTGATGCCGAATGGGAGGAGTGGTTATTGAGATAGCAGCAGTGACTGAAGGAGAAGCTCATGTCTACTTGGTAAGTATGTAGGTGGTGCTGCGGCAGTAACATACACAGTCCAAGGGCGATATGAAGAACTTGTATTGAAGTAATGCAAAGGAAATTAACAACAAAGCCGGTAGGAAGACAATGTAGAGAGCAGGTATCAGCCAAACTGACATTGCCTGTTAGGAGTGGCAGAATGTGGCCTGGCCATTTTGTGCCCAAGCAAGAAGATGTCCACAGAAGTATCCCTATGCTTTCCCTCCTCGTCAGGATCCTTTCCTTGATGCTAGTTCTGTCCCTAACAGCTACTCACTTGCAATATATTATTGTATTCTGAGATTGACACATGACAGATCTCAATAGATTTGCATTGATGCCAACTGTCCCAGAAATGCCAGGATAGCCCTGCATCTTTGCTCTTTGTCCTGCTGATGCTGTGTCCTGGCTCACAGCATCAACCTCAAAAGCTTAGACAGCAATCAGAGCAAGCATGTGGAAAGATTTCTTCTGATTGGAGAAGAAGGAAAGGTGTTTTCTGATTAGGGTGGACCTGGTAGGGCCAAACTGGACTGGAGCATCATATGCCTCTATAATATTGCCAGCAGGCAGACAAGTAGGGATGAGCCGAACACCCCCCGGTTCAGTTCGCACCAGAACCTGCACACGAACCGAAAGTTCGCTCAAACTTTAGAACCCTATTAAATACAATGGACTCGAACGTTCGAAATCAAAAGTGCTAATTGTAAGGGCTAATATGCAAGTTATTGTCCTAAAAAGGGTTTGGGGACCCGGGTCCTGCCCCAGGGGACATGTATCAATGCAAAAAAGTTTTAAAAACTGCAGTTTTTTCGGGAGCAGTGATTTTAATGATGCTTAAAGTGAAAAAAAAAGTGAAATATTCCTTTAAATATCGTACCTGGGGGGTGTCTAAAATATGCCTGTGAAGTGGCACGTGTTTCCCGTGTTTAGAACTGTCCCTGCACAAAATGACATTTCTAAAGGAAAAAAAGTCATTTAAAACTGCTTGCGGCTTTAAAGTAATGTTTCGTCTCCGCAATATGGATGAAAATCATTGAGAAAAATGGCATGGGTAATTTGGGGTTTTTATTGAAACAAGGATTGGTGATAAAGCATCAGTGGAGAGGAGACACCTTTTTCCCATATTAACTCTTACAGGAGAGAATTTCCCTTCCTAGGGGTAGATTTCTTCTCACTTCCTGTTGTCTCCTTCCGTTTACAAGTAGGAGTCGTTTGTGAGTTGGATGTTTGAAAGTAAGGGCCTGCCGTATATACTCAGAAATTTGTCCCTTAGGTGTTGGTGTTGCCACAACACTGTAAGCCCTCACAGTTACTCTTGGTGGGCGCTGGAACGACCTGCTGTGAACTATTATATCAAGAATTGTAATTACATGCCATTGTTGAACAGTGGTAGGAAAAATTGGGCCTTTGGTGGTGGTGCTGGTGCCACAACACTGTAAGTCCTCACAGTTACTCTTGGTGGGCGCAGGAATGGGCCCTGCTGTGAATTATTAGATCAAGAATTGTAATTACATGCCCCTGTTGAACAGGGGCATAAAAATTGGGCCTTAGGCACTGGTGCCACAACACTGCAACCCCTCACAGATACTGTAGTTGAAGCGCAGCAATGAGCCCTGCTGCAAATTATTGCATCAAAAATTGTAAATACACGCCCCTGTTAAACAGGGGCTGAAAAATTGGGCCTTAGCCACTGGTGGCAGTGCCCAGAACCAAAAATGTTCTTACAAGCTATCAGCATGATCATTGAGGAGGAAGAGGATAGTCACTCAGCATAACAGGATAGTCACTCAGCATCAGCATAGGCAGTCTTGAAGGGATCTGACATTTCAAAAACAAATATCTGGTTACATCAGCATCAGGTCCTTGGTAGCTGGTGGTGATCCAAGACTGATTCATTTAGCTCAATTGCATACTGTGCAAGCTCTGGCCAGTGATCCATCCTCAAGACCCAGTAACCCAGATGATTTTCGGTGGGAAAGGTGTCCAAGTCTGATCTTGCCCATAGGTATTCCTGCACCATGTAAACCAGACGCTGGCGATGGTTGCTGGAACCGATCATACCTTGGGGCTACGTACTAAAAAATTGTCAGACGGCCACGTTTTCCACCGCTCCTTCTTTGATGACCGAAGCCTCAGCAACACGTTGTCCAGGACCAGGAATTTGTAACCTCCCAGTCTCTGGGAACGTGTTGCACAGATCTTTCTGCAAGATGCTTCATCCTCTGCTCCCTCTGCGATGGCAAGATAAGGTCTGCAACCCTACCCTTTTAACGTGGATCAAGGAGGGTTGCAAGGGAGTAATGATCCCTCTCCTTGATCGCACGAATACGAGAATCTTTCCGCAAACTTTGCAGGATCAGGGAGGCCATGCAGCGTAGGTTTGCTGAGGCATTCGGTGCAGAGTCCCACGGCCACGTGCTGATGAGGATGCACCGTGTCCACGACCAGCACTGTTGCCTCTAGACACAGAGCCTGCTTGCCCTCTTTTATTGCCTTGTGACTGTCTGCCTCTCCTTGTTTGCCTTCCAGACATACTAATGGCCTGCAGTGAGATGTAGCTGCACAAAGGTGGGATGTATATATATATATATATATATATATATATATATATATTAGGGCTGTGGAAATTAACTATTAATTCCTCGATTAATTGCTTTGATCGATCAAAATTCTTTTGATCGATCAAAATTTGATCAAAATTTTTTGGGCTTGCCGTGTCCATCTGAATGGCTCCTTTGCTGTGCCTTCATATCTGCATGCTGGCAGGACCTTACTATCTGCCACACGCAAGGGCTGTTACATTTCCCTCTATCACTTCCCTCTATCAACCTGGGATTCTACAGCCATCCACTGGGAGTTGTGATAGTTCCCTTCACAGGACATCTACATGCCAACGGACTGATGTTAGCCCCTTCTCATCTGGATTCAACAGTGGTATCGTTGTACACATTTTCATACCAGTATCATACTTAGATATATGTTTTTATGACTGCTTTTGCTACCATAGATTTTATCTCCAGTGCAATATTTATTTTGTTACCTACTTGGAGACTATAAAAGTTTTAATGCTATTCCCATCGAGCGCTGCCTTTGTGTGTTTTTTGTATCTTGCTATCGATTTTTCCAGTGGTTGGTAGCTGCACTGGGAATCCACCTTGCAAGGAGATCAGCTAAAAGTAGTTGGATATCTATGTGCGTTATAATTAATCGAAATTAGTCGATTAATCGATTTAAAAAAAATTGATTAATCGAACACGAAAATTTTAATCAGTAACAGCCTTAATATATATATATATATATATATATATATATATATATATATATATATATCTGTACTGATTATAATGCAGCTATCAGAATCAACTGCCTGCTGTGGTATTAGTATGGGAAAAGCAGCAATTGTCTTCAGTTAGTTTTAGGTGAAAACTGTGCAGAGGACACAGTACACTAACTGAAAATGCTTGCAGCTCTCTGCCTGTGGTTTTATTATGAGAATACCACTAACTGTATTCAGGTAAGCTTTAGGTGAACGCTATGCAAAGCACACAGTACACTAAGTGAAACACTGACTGCAGCTAGCACAATCACCTGCCTGCCTGTCACAGTATAGAGAATAACAGGAACGGATCTAGCTAAACTGAATACAGTGTATAAATATATATACAACACCTAGGATGCATATATATCCTATACACACTGTAACTTCAGCTAACTGACTCGCCTGCCTGCTCTATTTAACTCAATATAAATGACATTGTCTCTCTCTGTAATCTCTGTCTTTAAACAACTCCAACACACTACACAAGGCCGCCAAGCCGGCGGCCTTATATAGTGTGGGGCATGTACTAAACCCCCTGAGCCATAATTGGCCAAAGCCACCCTGGCTTTGGGCAATTATGGCTCTCTGTTCAGACGGTGCTGTGATTGGCCAAGCATGCGGGTCATAGTACATGCTTGGCCAATCATCAGCCAGCAATGCACTGCGATGCCGCAGTGAATTATGGGCCGCGACGCGCCACTCGACGCCGAACAGACGATGTTCGAGTTGAACATGGGTTTGACTCGAACATGAAGCTCATCCCTACAGACAAGGCATACTCTACTATTTCAGACCTCAGCTAGAGTAGCACCTGCAGTTGCATACACTAGCATCTGGCATTTGCCGATGGAAGTCTATCATTGATGCTGTTCAAAACATCTTATGAGAAGTCAGCATGGCAAAAAAAGTCAGAAATGACAGAGTTCCTTTTGCAAAGCCCTTAAACAAAGTGCATCAGTATTGGCAGATAGTATATGTATACTTAGGGGCCAAGCCAAAACCCTGAAAAACAACCCCACACTGTATGCCCCTCCCCCAAATGATTTGGACCAGTTCACAAAGTAAGGTCCATAAAAAAATGTATTAGTTAGTTTGGTGTGGAGGAACTTGACTGGCCTGTACAGAGTGCTGACCTCATCCTGACAGAACACGTTTGGGATGAAGTAGAGCGGAGACTACGAACCAGGCCTTCTCATCAAACATCAGTGCCTGACCTCACAAATGCGCTTCTGGAAGAATGGTCAAAAATTCCTATAGACACACTCCTAAACCTTGCGGACAGCCTTCCCAGAAGAGTTGAAGCTGTTATAGCTGCAAAGGGTGGGCCAACCCAATATTGAACCCTACGGACTAAGACTGGGATGCCATTAAAGTTCATGTGCGTGTAAAGGCAGGTGTCCCAATACTTTCGACAATATAATATGTGTATATATATATACAGTCAGGTCCATAAATATTGGGACATCGACACAATTCTAATCTTTTTGGCTCTATACACCACCACAATGAATTTTAAATAAAAACAAACAAGATGTGCTTTAACTGCAGACTTTCAGCTTTAATTTGAGGGTATTTACATCCAAATCAGGTGAACGGTGTAGGAATTACAACAGTTTGTATATGTGCCTCCCACTTTTTAAGGGACCAAAAGTAATGGGACAATTGGCTGCTCAGCTGTTCCATGGCCAGGTGTGTGTTATTCCCTCATTATCCCATTTACAAGGAGCAGATAAAAGGTCCAGAGTTCATTTCAAGTGTGCTATTTGCATTTGGAATCTGTTGCTGTCAACTCTCAATATGAGATCCAAAGAGCTGTCACTATCAGTGAAGCAAGCCATCATTAGGCTGAAAAAAACAAAACAAACCCATCAGAGAGATAGCAAAAAACATTAGGTGTGGCCAAATGTTTTCTGAGCGCAGGCCCAGCCCATCCCCCATAGAACAACCAATCCTTGGCGACCACTCAGCCACCTTGTCCTGCACCTGGCCATGCCCCCATCAGTCAAGGCTCTCTTTTGTTATGGAGATAGTCATAACCTCGCTTAAATGCTTACTATAAGTGATTAAACCTTTTGTCTATATAAAATGAAATCAAACGATAACGGTGCAAAAAGAGAAAACAATTACATTTATTTTTACAGAAATGATACCACCTCATAGCAAGATGATACCAATGTTACACGATACATAATAGGAACATTGCTCTAACCTAAAATTATATCACCTATGACCAATGTTACATGATAATACCAACAGGAATATTGCTATGACAAACATGATACCAATGTTACATGATAATATGATTAAGAGAGCAAACGTGAAGTAATATTAATCTTAAACATGGGAGAGAGAGAGAGAGAGGGAGAGGGAGAGGGAGAGGGGCAGAGAGGGAGAGAGAGAGAGAGAGAGAGAGCAAATTACGTGACCATGTCGTCTGCGTCAGATCTTCATTCGCAAGGGCCTCATCATGGCTCTGGCTGACTAATTTATACCCCTTCCATGCCAGAATCCAAAATCCGGTGGTCTCATTGGTCCAAAGCTGACCACCTGATTGGTTGAAATCTCAAGTCTCTTTACCTAGCCTGCCTCTCTCTCTAAAGCTGAAATACTGGTTGCTTTATCAGCAGTGTAACCAGTTCCCGCATTAGCATGCTAAGGGCCCCTGCGGTGTAGACAAAAGATATCTGAGTATCACCTGAAACCTCCCTTATATTCTCAGTAGGCAGTAAAAGCTGTCCTTTAGGAACATAACTTGGCATTATATCACAAAATATATATATATATTCCTGTAACATTATATACGGTTACACCCATCCCCCTACTAATACATCCATTGGGGCATGGTGCTGTATTTAGTATATGAAATGTTCAAAATCTCCACCACAGTCCCCCCTGAAGTTCATTCTTGAACTTATGAAGTCCCTTAATGATTTTGTACCCACCCACAACGGCCCAGAAGCCCTGACCCTTCCCCCACCACCACTGCGGCCTCTTCCTTTCTTGAACCCGCCGTAACCCATCAAGGTAGACTTGAGACAGTTCTGGTGCCTTTGAGACTTCACATCCGACCCATTAGAGTCTGTACTGCAATGCTTCATCGCCCCGCTGCATTGAAGGAGCGGAATTCAAACATTACTGGCGGGATCCTTGCATATTTAGTCCTGTAGCTTGGAAATATGGTGTTATGATTGTCACGATTGGATCGGACCGCGAGACAGCACTTTTCAGCATGGTGAAGGAAAGTTTCAGAAGAGTCTTATTCGTGGCACGTTTTTCTTAAGAGATGCGTTGCTTCTTCAGGTGGTGGTTGGGCGGGCCTCCGGACAGTCGTGCATGAATACAAAAAAAAAAGAACAAAAAGGAGAATGTCAGACAGGAGTTATTGGCGGAATGTCAGACAAGAGTAGTGGCGTGGCCACTAAGACTGAATATCTTATGAGGGGTGCAATGTGGACGAGTAAGGTGGGATCCCCACAGGGTACCGAGACCGAGCCACGGCCAGTATCATCCATTGCCCTTGATGGTAGGGATAGTCAACACTGCCTGCTATTGTTAGGTCCCTGGGTTCACCACACCTGCAGCCTGCTCACGGGGCTCAGGTTAAAGCAGTGGGCAGATTAGGGGAGGTAAAATTACATTAAGACATGGGACCTGGATGTCCAGGGATACTTTGTGAAATATGGTATTTGTATGTTTCAGGAACCCATTCTATGGAACCCACTGGACTCTTAAAAAAATGGAGTCAGGCAGAGACGGTAAACCCTTACAATTCACAACTCATCTCTGATATTCAAACAAAAGTTCCAGAAGATGAATACATTTATTTTCCAAGATAAAGCAGAATATGAACCAAAGAAAGTAGGAAAGAGAAAAGAGAAAAAGAATACAATAAGCAACCAAACATACAGGTTCAATGCTGCTTCGACCCAGACCGTTTGTCACCCATTTCCCTTTATGTCAAAGAGCACTGACTCTGCATTCAAAAAAAAACAAACAAACAATATATAACTGTCCTGAAACAGTGCCTCGAAGAATAATATATTGTGGCTGTTGCAGCAGCAGCTTGGCAGAAAAAAAATAAAAAATAACTAAAAATAAAAATAAAATAAAGGAGGAAAAAAATAAAAATAGATAACTCTTCTATCCTATTAGTGATCAACAGGTGAACAGGATCACTGTCACTAACCATTTACAAGTCGGGTAGAAAAACAAAAAATAAAAATATTTTAAAAAGGAGAGGCTAAACCAATGGTTGCCAAAAAAACTTTTTTAGAATTTAGTCACCCCGACTGTCCTTTAATATTACAGATTGAACAGGCTTATCCCTAGAACAAAAACAAGAAAAATATAGTTCTAGGGTCCTCTCTTAAATGCGCAAGCTACTCTAAATCGGTCTCTTGATAGTGACCCGCATTGGGACCGCAACAGGGTGGAGTTTACTAAAGTTTTTGGCCCCAGAACATCCTGATTTCCATCTCCCTTGTTATCTCCTCCCATGCTCCACCTCAGGACTGCTCCAGAACCTCTGGACCTCCCCACCTTTAAAACCATACGCCCAGCCAGGCGCTCCCCTTTCCACACCTAAATACTCTTTTATTCCAGGAAGCCTACCCCGCCTCCACCTAAAATGTTACCCCAGCCTGCTCCATCCCAGCGGTTATTATTTTTGTTCCACCCCCTCCTCTTAGATTATCAACCCCTAGATAAGGGCCTTTTTATTCACGCCTTGCCCGAACTGTTGGCACCAATTAAATCCTGTTGCCCAAAGTTTAACTACCCATCTTTTAACTCCTCCCCGAATCCCAACGGAAGTTTCACTAAGTGTAAGGGGATGTCAGGTTTTATAAAAAAACTTTCTTTCGGGGCTATAGGGGTGAAACCCGGGGTTCCTTCTATATCCCTCCCAAGGACAAGAGTGTAGGTACAATAGACTGCCCGAGGTAGTGTACCCTGCTGAGTACAATTCAACCTGATGCTGAAAACAGTGTATCATTAGCCATGTGATGTCAGCATCAGTACCCCAGCCTCCGGTATTGAGTCTAACACCTACACCATCGAAGCAATGACAAAAACCCACAAAATTCTATCCCAGTGACCATGCCCAGGGTATATCATGCACCCCTACCTATTGTTAGGTTCAAGAAACACCCTTGTTCCATGCCTAACGCCACATCAGTATCCTCTAGGTCAAATAACCAAACTCGCCTATATCCCAAATAATACCCAGGTGCTTCCTTCCCAGCAATGATCTCCCCATCCAGAACAGAGCATGAAATACATTCACCACTGTGTATTGGCCGTGCAAGGGACATTGTGTTCACACCTCTGACAGAGGGAAATATCAACCTGCCCCCAGCTTCCGTACCCTCTGATCACAGGTGGGTTCCTTAGCCACAAATGCAACAAGATAGAATCCCCAGTCAGTAAGCCACTGGTGCCCTCAACTCTACAGACCGAGTCTGCATTTCTGTAACACCTTTCACAATCCAAACCAGTACAGCCCATCCAGGCATTCGACTACCACTTTGGATTAGTGTAGGCGACGTGTTTTGGCACAGTCTCACTGAGTGGTGATGCTAACTCATCAGGCCACTGCCCCTCATAGAGAGATTTGTACAATCAGCTTGATGCTGGTTGACAACTCCACCTGCCCATGTGTGCACACCAGAGCCAATGACATATATCTGCCCTGTACCATCTCACACTCTCTACCAACCTCTCACCATGGTTGATGAAATCTTGAGCCACTTTACACTGTGGTTCTCTTCCCCCCCCCATATAGTGCTGAACACATCCCTCCTCTCCTGGTTATTCCTCCGAGATAAGCGTCCTGTACTCTGTGTCCGCACATCTCTGGGAGCAAGCCACTGGTACCATAACCGCGCTTGATTCAGTGTGTATTCAGTACATATAGGATAATAGGTTTTCATCAACCATTATAAGATGCTTGAGCGCCATGTGGTGATGGAATACTGTAGATACCTGCACCATATTCAGTGTCCCACCTGTCCCCCCAAAAAAAAAAAAAACATTTCCTCCTTTCCATCCCTGTCCGGACTCAAACCCCTCAGAACCAGATGGACTCCAGTGTGTAACCCAGTAGAGTGATAGGATAGTACCCAAATTGACCGTAATATAGGCACAATGTTCCGTCCCTGCCATTAGGGATGAGACTAGTACTAGTTACATTTTGACAACCCTGAACTGAGTCATCCACCACTCCATAGGACTCATAGTCAATTCAGATACTACCCCACCTGCCTGTCTTTATAAGGTGGAACTTGTCACAATGAGTAAGAGTCACTCAACTCTCCAAGGTTTTTAATTCTGGCCAGTGCAAGTTGAATGTCCTACCCTTTCCCTGATATGTAGCCCAGGACCTCCCAATGTGTTCCTGATTATCTCCAACTCCATAGTGTTTATGGTACCCAGTGACTCGCCTCCCGCTCCAAAGACAGTCGCCATCAAGCCTCTCTTTTTCCTAAGTCATGGGATATGGTCTGGATACCCGGATTGAAAACCACCTGCCACCAGGTACACCCAATCCCTCATATAGACTGCACACCTTCTCCCTCCTCTTTCAATTCGGTATTCAGACAGTGTTATACTTCACCCCTACAACACAAGCTGCCTACACTATTCAGACAGGACTCCCATGAATGACAGGAGCCTAGTGCCACACTGGGGCACTGGTCTTCTTGGCCTGCAAGACACAGACAACTAGTTAAGGTACACAAGGACTCTCGGACAGGAAGGACACCTATGGGTGTAAACTGAGGAGAATACGGCATGCCCACGCATACCTCGGACGTGAGGGCTCTTGGAACAGCCAAGCGCTGGTAACACCCCATACAACCTTCCTGCACAATTTTTCCCCAGACTCAACCAAAACTATACAATATGAGGCCGGACCTATACCCTCTCAACTTGTATGCAATCAGGCAGGCCCTCATACCACACATCTGCAGGTAAATCTAAAATAAATGGGAAAACAAAATTGCATAATGTGTATCCAGCTTGAGAAACTGCTGCTACCAGACACACCTGACCAGCAGACTAAGGCAAATCCCTTGCAGCACTGAGGCGCTGTGACCACTGAACAGTAGGGGGTACCCGAGCCGACCGGTGTGCCTTGAAACACACAGATATTTATTAGGCAATTGGTAACAAATAGCCACATAAACAGTCCCAGCAGGAAACTATGAGAAGGGTTGGTTTCCCCTATTTCAGAGAGATGGGATTGCTTGGTGACACGGTAGGAAAACAGGTTTGAACTACATTTGGGGACACACAGATAGCTAGGGACATTAGCATACCTTAGCTTCAGGCAATGAGCCAAACTCGTACAGCCAGGTATGGTTGGGCGTGTACCTAATTACAATGACAGCGAGGGGGGGTGTACTTCAGTTAATTGGTTCTGCTACTCAGTAGATCAGAACATACAACACACACTGGGTGGTCCAAAACACAACCGAATGGACTGACAACTAGACATTCCAACTAGATAATGGTGGCGACAACCTAAAACATTTTACATGTGAAACCCGACCAACCAGGAAAAAACACTTTTTTATCACGTTGTTCTCTGGAGGCTACGATTTCCTCTTGTTCTGAAAGCCAGAAAACCCAATTATCGACTCTGAGGGATAAAATTCCAATAACAGTTAGTGATAAACATTCAATTTTTCGCAATTTACAAAAAACAATTCCAGTAACAAGACATTAGCATATGAAACACAAATATACATTACATTACATAACCCGTGCACTTTTTTTTTAAAATACCAAAAATTGTTGAGCTCAACTTTTAATTAATATGTATTACATAATACACATTAATACCACGTGGTTTTTGTTTCCCCAAAAAAAAATTATTCACCATTAGGGATGAGCTTCGTGTTCGAGTCGAACATACGTTCGACTCGAACATCGGCTGTTCGATCGTTCGACGAAGATCGAACGATTTGGGCCGTTCGCGCCAAATTCGAGTGACGCGAACGGCCCACAATGCACTACGCCATCGCAGTGTCATCCAGGCGCTGTGATTGGCCAAGCATGCACTGTGACCCCGCATGCTTGGCCAATCACAGCGCCGGCAGCGAGGAGAGCAATGATTGGCCACAGGCAGGATGCCTGTGGCCAATTATTGCTGAGGGTGTTTAGTACACGCCCCACACTATAAAAGGCCGCCAGCACGGCGGCCTAGTGTAGTGTGTTCCGGAGCAGGGAAAGACAAGCATAGGCAGGGACAGTGACATTTATTTCTTTCTTGCTTAACCTGGATTCCTTTAGTTTAGGGAAAGAGAAGGATAGGTAGGGAGAGTGTCAGTGTGTTTTACTGTGCGAGTCCTTGTTTCTAGGGACAAAGAAGGAAAGTGAGGGGAATTCTCCTTGTGCTATAGTGTGCTTTAAAAAAACATTTTTTCTAGGGACAGAAAACTCTAGGTAGGGAGAGTGTCAGTTTCTTTCACTGTGCGAGTCCTTGTTTCTAGGGACAAAGAAGGAAAGTGAGGGGAATTCTCCTTGTGCTATAGTGTGCTTTAAAAAAACATTTTTTCTAGGGACAGAAAACTCTAGGTAGGGAGAGTGTCAGTTTCTTTCACTGTGCGAGTCCTTGTTTCTAGGGACAAAGAAGGAAAGTGAGGGGAATTCTCCTTGTGCTATAGTGTGCTTTAAAAAAAAAAATTTTCTAGGGACAGAAAACTCTAGGTAGGGAGAGTGTCAGTTTCTTTCACTGTGCGAGTCCTTGTTTCTAGGGACAAAGAAGGAAAGTGAGGGGAATTCTCCTTGTGCTATAGTGTGCTTTAAAAAAACATTTTTTCTAGGGACAGAAAACTCTAGGTAGGGAGAGTGTCAGTTTCTTTCACTGTGCGAGTCCTTGTTTCTAGGGACAAAGAAGGAAAGTGAGGGGAATTCTCCTTGTGCTATAGTGTGCTTTAAAAAAACATTTTTTCTAGGGACAGAAAACTCTAGGTAGGGAGAGTGTCAGTTTCTTTCACTGTGCGAGTCCTTGTTTCTAGGGACAAAGAAGGAAAGTGAGGGGAATTCTCCTTGTGCTATAGTGTGCTTTAAAAAAACATTTTTTCTAGGGACAGAAAACTCTAGGTAGGGAGAGTGTCAGTTTCTTTCACTGTGCGAGTCCTTGTTTCTAGGGACAAAGAAGGAAAGTGAGGGGAATTCTCCTTGTGCTATAGTGTGCTTTAAAAAAACATTTTTTCTAGGGACAGAAAACTCTAGGTAGGGAGAGTGTCAGTTTCTTTCACTGTGCGAGTCCTTGTTTCTAGGGACAAAGAAGGAAAGTGAGGGGAATTCTCCTTGTGCTATAGTGTGCTTTAAAAAAACATTTTTTCTAGGGACAGAAAACTCTAGGTAGGGAGAGTGTCAGTTTCTTTCACTGTGCGAGTCCTTGTTTCTAGGGACAAAGAAGGAAAGTGAGGGGAATTCTCCTTGTGCTATAGTGTGCTTTAAAAAAACATTTTTTCTAGGGACAGAAAACTCTAGGTAGGGAGAGTGTCAGTTTCTTTCACTGTGCGAGTCCTTGTTTCTAGGGACAAAGAAGGAAAGTGAGGGGAATTCTCCTTGTGCTATAGTGTGCTTTAAAAAAAAAAAATTCTAGGGACAGAAAACTCTAGGTAGGGAGAGTGTCAGTTTCTTTCACTGTGCGAGTCCTTGTTTCTAGGGACAAAGAAGGAAAGTGAGGGGAATTCTCCTTGTGCTATAGTGTGCTTTAAAAAAAAAAATTTCTAGGGACAGAAAACTCTAGGTAGGGAGAGTGTCAGTTTCTTTCACTGTGCGAGTCCTTGTTTCTAGGGACAAAGAAGGAAAGTGAGGGGAATTCTCCTTGTGCTATAGTGTGCTTTAAAAAAACATTTTTTCTAGGGACAGAAAACTCTAGGTAGGGAGAGTGTCAGTTTCTTTCACTGTGCGAGTCCTTGTTTCTAGGGACAAAGAAGGAAAGTGAGGGGAATTCTCCTTGTGCTATAGTGTGCTTTAAAAAAACATTTTTTCTAGGGACAGAAAACTCTAGGTAGGGAGAGTGTCAGTTTATTTCACTGTGCGAGTCCTTGTTTCTAGGGACAAAGAAGGAAAGTGAGGGGAATTCTCCTTGTGCTATAGTGTGCTTTAAAAAAACATTTTTTCTAGGGACAGAAAACTCTAGGTAGGGAGAGTGTCAGTTTCTTTCACTGTGCGAGTCCTTGTTTCTAGGGACAAAGAAGGAAAGTGAGGGGAATTCTCCTTGTGCTATAGTGTGCTTTAAAAAAAACATTTTTTCTAGGGACAGAAAACTCTAGGTAGGGAGAGTGTCAGTTTCTTTCACTGTGCGAGTCCTTGTTTCTAGGGACAAAGAAGGAAAGTGAGGGGAATTCTCCTTGTGCTATAGTGTGCTTTAAAAAAACATTTTTTCTAGGGACAGAAAACTCTAGGTAGGGAGAGTGTCAGTTTATTTCACTGTGCGAGTCCTTGTTTCTAGGGACAAAGAAGGAAAGTGAGGGGAATTCTCCTTGTGCTATAGTGTGCTTTAAAAAAAAAAAATTTCTAGGGACAGAAAACTCTAGGTAGGGAGAGTGTCAGTTTCTTTCACTGTGCGAGTCCTTGTTTCTAGGGACAAAGAAGGAAAGTGAGGGGAATTCTCCTTGTGCTATAGTGTGCTTTAAAAAAACATTTTTTCTAGGGACAGAAAACTCTAGGTAGGGAGAGTGTCAGTTTCTTTCACTGTGCGAGTCCTTGTTTCTAGGGACAAAGAAGGAAAGTGAGGGGAATTCTCCTTGTGCTATAGTGTGCTTTAAAAAAACATTTTTTCTAGGGACAGAAAACTCTAGGTAGGGAGAGTGTCAGTTTCTTTCACTGTGCGAGTCCTTGTTTCTAGGGACAAAGAAGGAAAGTGAGGGGAATTCTCCTTGTGCTATAGTGTGCTTTAAAAAAAAAAAATTTCTAGGGACAGAAAACTCTAGGTAGGGAGAGTGTCAGTTTCTTTCACTGTGCGAGTCCTTGTTTCTAGGGACAAAGAAGGAAAGTGAGGGGAATTCTCCTTGTGCTATAGTGTGCTTTAAAAAAACATTTTTTCTAGGGACAGAAAACTCTAGGTAGGGAGAGTGTCAGTTTCTTTCACTGTGCGAGTCCTTGTTTCTAGGGACAAAGAAGGAAAGTGAGGGGAATTCTCCTTGTGCTATAGTGTGCTTTAAAAAAACATTTTTTCTAGGGACAGAAAACTCTAGGTAGGGAGAGTGTCAGTTTATTTCACTGTGCGACTCCTTGTTTCTAGGGACAAAGAAGGAAAGTGAGGGGAATTCTCCTTGTGCTATAGTGTGCTTTAAAAAAACATTTTTTCTAGGGACAGAAAACTCTAGGTAGGGAGAGTGTCAGTTTCTTTCACTGTGCGAGTCCTTGTTTCTAGGGACAAAGAAGGAAAGTGAGGGGAATTCTCCTTGTGCTATAGTGTGCTTTAAAAAAACATTTTTTCTAGGGACAGAAAACTCTAGGTAGGGAGAGTGTCAGTTTCTTTCACTGTGCGAGTCCTTGTTTCTAGGGACAAAGAAGGAAAGTGAGGGGAATTCTCCTTGTGCTATAGTGTGCTTTAAAAAAACATTTTTTCTAGGGACAGAAAACTCTAGGTAGGGAGAGTGTCAGTTTCTTTCACTGTGCGAGTCCTTGTTTCTAGGGACAAAGAAGGAAAGTGAGGGGAATTCTCCTTGTGCTATAGTGTGCTTTAAAAAAAAAAATTCTAGGGACAGAAAACTCTAGGTAGGGAGAGTGTCAGTTTCTTTCACTGTGCGAGTCCTTGTTTCTAGGGACAAAGAAGGAAAGTGAGGGGAATTCTCCTTGTGCTATAGTGTGCTTTAAAAAAACATTTTTTCTAGGGACAGAAAACTCTAGGTAGGGAGAGTGTCAGTTTCTTTCACTGTGCGAGTCCTTGTTTCTAGGGACAAAGAAGGAAAGTGAGGGGAATTCTCCTTGTGCTATAGTGTGCTTTAAAAAAACATTTTTTCTAGGGACAGAAAACTCTAGGTAGGGAGAGTGTCAGTTTCTTTCACTGTGCGAGTCCTTGTTTCTAGGGACAAAGAAGGAAAGTGAGGGGAATTCTCCTTGTGCTATAGTGTGCTTTAAAAAAACATTTTTTCTAGGGACAGAAAACTCTAGGTAGGGAGAGTGTCAGTTTCTTTCACTGTGCGAGTCCTTGTTTCTAGGGACAAAGAAGGAAAGTGAGGGGAATTCTCCTTGTGCTATAGTGTGCTTTAAAAAAAAAAAATTCTAGGGACAGAAAACTCTAGGTAGGGAGAGTGTCAGTTTCTTTCACTGTGCGAGTCCTTGTTTCTAGGGACAAAGAAGGAAAGTGAGGGGAATTCTCCTTGTGCTATAGTGTGCTTTAAAAAAAAAAATTTCTAGGGACAGAAAACTCTAGGTAGGGAGAGTGTCAGTTTCTTTCACTGTGCGAGTCCTTGTTTCTAGGGACAAAGAAGGAAAGTGAGGGGAATTCTCCTTGTGCTATAGTGTGCTTTAAAAAAACATTTTTTCTAGGGACAGAAAACTCTAGGTAGGGAGAGTGTCAGTTTCTTTCACTGTGCGAGTCCTTGTTTCTAGGGACAAAGAAGGAAAGTGAGGGGAATTCTCCTTGTGCTATAGTGTGCTTTAAAAAAACATTTTTTCTAGGGACAGAAAACTCTAGGTAGGGAGAGTGTCAGTTTATTTCACTGTGCGAGTCCTTGTTTCTAGGGACAAAGAAGGAAAGTGAGGGGAATTCTCCTTGTGCTATAGTGTGCTTTAAAAAAACATTTTTTCTAGGGACAGAAAACTCTAGGTAGGGAGAGTGTCAGTTTCTTTCACTGTGCGAGTCCTTGTTTCTAGGGACAAAGAAGGAAAGTGAGGGGAATTCTCCTTGTGCTATAGCGTGCTTTAAAAAAAACATTTTTTCTAGGGACAGAAAACTCTAGGTAGGGAGAGTGTCAGTTTCTTTCACTGTGCGAGTCCTTGTTTCTAGGGACAAAGAAGGAAAGTGAGGGGAATTCTCCTTGTGCTATAGTGTGCTTTAAAAAAACATTTTTTCTAGGGACAGAAAACTCTAGGTAGGGAGAGTGTCAGTTTATTTCACTGTGCGAGTCCTTGTTTCTAGGGACAAAGAAGGAAAGTGAGGGGAATTCTCCTTGTGCTATAGTGTGCTTTTAAAAAAAAAAATTTCTAGGGACAGAAAACTCTAGGTAGGGAGAGTGTCAGTTTCTTTCACTGTGCGAGTCCTTGTTTCTAGGGACAAAGAAGGAAAGTGAGGGGAATTCTCCTTGTGCTATAGTGTGCTTTAAAAAAACATTTTTTCTAGGGACAGAAAACTCTAGGTAGGGAGAGTGTCAGTTTCTTTCACTGTGCGAGTCCTTGTTTCTAGGGACAAAGAAGGAAAGTGAGGGGAATTCTCCTTGTGCTATAGTGTGCTTTAAAAAAACATTTTTTCTAGGGACAGAAAACTCTAGGTAGGGAGAGTGTCAGTTTCTTTCACTGTGCGAGTCCTTGTTTCTAGGGACAAAGAAGGAAAGTGAGGGGAATTCTCCTTGTGCTATAGTGTGCTTTAAAAAAAAAAAATTTCTAGGGACAGAAAACTCTAGGTAGGGAGAGTGTCAGTTTCTTTCACTGTGCGAGTCCTTGTTTCTAGGGACAAAGAAGGAAAGTGAGGGGAATTCTCCTTGTGCTATAGTGTGCTTTAAAAAAACATTTTTTCTAGGGACAGAAAACTCTAGGTAGGGAGAGTGTCAGTTTCTTTCACTGTGCGAGTCCTTGTTTCTAGGGACAAAGAAGGAAAGTGAGGGGAATTCTCCTTGTGCTATAGTGTGCTTTAAAAAAACATTTTTTCTAGGGACAGAAAACTCTAGGTAGGGAGAGTGTCAGTTTATTTCACTGTGCGACTCCTTGTTTCTAGGGACAAAGAAGGAAAGTGAGGGGAATTCTCCTTGTGCTATAGTGTGCTTTAAAAAAACATTTTTTCTAGGGACAGAAAACTCTAGGTAGGGAGAGTGTCAGTTTCTTTCACTGTGCGAGTCCTTGTTTCTAGGGACAAAGAAGGAAAGTGAGGGGAATTCTCCTTGTGCTATAGTGTGCTTTAAAAAAATTTTTTTCTAGGGACAGAAAACTCTAGGTAGGGAGAGTGTCAGTTTCTTTCACTGTGCGAGTCCTTGTTTCTAGGGACAAAGAAGGAAAGTGAGGGGAATTCTCCTTGTGCTATAGTGTGCTTTAAAAAAAAAAAAATTCTAGGGACAGAAAACTCTAGGTAGGGAGAGTGTCAGTTTCTTTCACTGTGCGAGTCCTTGTTTCTAGGGACAAAGAAGGAAAGTGAGGGGAATTCTCCTTGTGCTATAGTGTGCTTTAAAAAAAAAAAATTCTAGGGACAGAAAACTCTAGGTAGGGAGAGTGTCAGTTTCTTTCACTGTGCGAGTCCTTGTTTCTAGGGACAAAGAAGGAAAGTGAGGGGAATTCTCCTTGTGCTATAGTGTGCTTTAAAAAAAACATTTTTTCTAGGGACAGAAAACTCTAGGTAGGGAGAGTGTCAGTTTCTTTCACTGTGCGAGTCCTTGTTTCTAGGGACAAAGAAGGAAAGTGAGGGGAATTCTCCTTGTGCTATAGTGTGCTAAAGCATTCCTCATCAACCATCTTTGAAATCCTTGTTTTTTGGACAGTCAGGGAAATTGTCGTTGTGCTATTCTGTGCAAAAGCAATCATCCTCAACCATATTTAGAAATCCTTAAGTAAAGGGACAGAGAAGGACACCTGAAGGTAGCCCTTATTGCTTTTTTCCCATCTCCCTGCAGGCCATCTATTAGAATGTCTGGAAGGCAAACAAGGAGAGGCAGACAGTCAGGAGGCAATAAAAGAGGGCAAGCAGGCTCTGTGTCTGGGGGCAACAGTGCTGGTCGTGGACGCGGTGCATTGTCATCAGCACATGGCCATGGGACACGCTTGTCCTTCTTTTCGGCAGCTGGACATGTTGAGCCACATCATGCCGAAGACTTGGTAGAGTGGATGACCAAGCCCTCCTCCTCCTCCTCATCCTCTCTCACCCAGGCTCAGGGTACTGGCAAAGCAGCTGCCAAAGCGTCCTCTTCCCTGGTATCAATGTCAGACTCATCATCAGTCACTCCTTCCCTAGACCCACCATGTCCTCCTCCTGAGGAGTCCCCCGAACTGTTTGAGCACAGTGCTGGGTACATGCTCCAGGAGGATGCCCAGCGTTTCGAAGGGTCTGATGATGAAACCCAGCTACAGGAAGGCAGTAGCGTGAGAGCAGACAGAGGGGATGCTCAAGAAGGACACCAATCTGGCAGTCATGTTCCAGCAGCTGCAGCATACTGCCAGATTGGCTCCAGTGATGAGGAGGGAGGGGATGATGAGGTCACTGACTCCACGTGGGTGCCTAATAGGAGAGAGGAGGAGGAGGAGGATGAGGAGGAGGCACATCTCCAACGAGGCAGGATGCCCTTTGGTGGCCAGCGTAAGGGCAGTACACCGACGGAATCACACCGCAGAGCTCCGCCTGTGCAGGGCGCTGCCTCTGCCCGTCATTCAAAAAGTTCCTTGGTGTGGGCCTTTTTTGAGGCTAGTGCATCAGATCGCACAGCTGCTGTTTGCAACATATGTCTCAAGCGTATATCGCGTGGCCAAAACATCAGCCGCTTGGGTACCACATGCCTGACCAGACATATGTTGACCTGCCATGCAGCTCGTTGGCAAGCCTACCTCAAAGACCCACACCAAAGAACAAAGCGGACCTCTCCTTGCACCGCATCAGCTGGGATCTCCAACCCCACTATAACTTCAGTCCTCTCTGAAACATGCACTGAGAGGAATGAAGGTGTAGAATTAGGTGTGTCACAGCCAAGTACTTGCGGCCACTCTGCTAGCAGTACACCGACGTCCGATTCTAGCAGGCAAATTTCCCTGCCCCAGCTGCTGGACCGTCGAAAGAAGTTCACTCCCAGCCATCCACATGCCCAGCGGTTGAATGCTAGCTTGGCTAAATTGCTAGCGCTTCAACTGCTGCCTTTTCAGTTGGTAGACTCGGCCCCCTTCCGTGAGTTTGTGCAATGTGCGGTTCCTCAGTGGCAGGTTCCCAAACGCCACTTTTTCTCACGGAAGGCTATTCCGGCTCTCTACCGGCATGTGGAAGGCAATGTCTTGGCCTCGCTGGACAGGGCGGTCAGCGGTAAGGTGCATATTACCGCTGACTCATGGTCCAGCATGCATGGACAGGGACGTTACCTTTCTTTCACGGCCCATTGGGTCACTCTTTTGGCAGCTGGGAAGGATGCAGGACAAGGTGCAGTAGTGTTGGAGGTTGTTCCACCGCCACGCCTCCAAAATGCTACTACTGGTTGTGACACACCTCTCTCCTCCACCCCCTCCTCTTCTTCTTCCTCCATGGCCTCTTCCTGTGGTTTGTCCTATGAACCAGCGGTGCTCCGTAGCCGTTCACGGGGCTACGCAAGTACGCAGGCAAAAAGATGCCATGCCGTGCTTGCGCTGGTGTGTTTGGGGGACAGAAGCCACACTGGGGCAGAGGTCCTGTCTGCTCTGCAGGGCCAGGCCGAGAGGTGGTTGACGCCACGCCAGCTTAAGCCAGGAATGGTGGTTTGCGACAATGGCACCAACCTCCTCTCCGCCCTCCGACAGGGACAACTGACCCATGTGCCCTGTGTGGCTCACGTCCTTAACCTGGTGGTGCAGCGGTTCTTGGGCAGGTACCCGGGCTTACAGGATGTCCTGAGGCAGGCCAGGAAAGTCTGTGTGCATTTCCGCAGATCTTATAATGCCAGTGCTCGCCTGGCTGAGCTGCAAAAGGAGTTGAACCTGCCCAAGAACCGCCTTATATGTGACATGCCCACCAGGTGGAACTCAACGTTGGCCATGCTGCAGCGGCTGCACACGCAGCAGAGGGCCATCAATGAGTACCTGTGCGACTACGGCACCAGGACAGGGTCAGGGGAGCTTGGTTTTTTTTCTCCACGCCAGTGGGGCATGATCAGGGATGCATGCACTGTCCTGGCACCATTTGAGGAGGCCACGAGGATGGTGAGCAGTGACAGTGCATGCATCAGTGACACTGTACCTCTTGTCCACCTGTTGGAGCACACGCTGCGTGGAATAATGGACAGGGCACTTGAGGCAGAACAGAGGCAGGAAGAGGAGGACTTCCTTGCCTCTCAAGGCCCCCTTTACCCAGACAGTGTTCCTTCTGTCCCACCCATCGCACAGGAAGAGGAGGAGGAGGAGGAGGAGGAGGAGGAGGATTGTGTCAGCATGGAGGTGGAGGCTGGCACTCAGCATCATCAGCAGCAGTCTTTTAGGGATGATTTACAGTCCCAAGAAACCAGTGGACTTGTACGTGGCTGGGAGGAGGTGGCTGCGGATCATGTCGTCCTTAGTGACCCAGAGGACTCCGGAGCGAATGCCTCAGCAAACCTACGCTGCATGGCCTCCCTGATCCTGCAAAGTCTGCGGAAGGATCCTCGTATTCTTCGGATCAAGGAGAGGGACCATTACTGGCTGGCCACTCTCCTTGATCCACGGTACAAGGGTAAGGTTGCGGACCTTATGTTACCTTCGCAGAGGGAGCAGAGGATGAGACAACTCCGGGAGGCCTTGCAGAAAGGTCTGTGCAACGCGTTCCCAGAGACTGGGAGGTTACAAACTCCTGGTCCTGGACAACGAGTTGCTGAGGCTTCGGCCAGTCAAAGAAGGAGCGGTGGGGAAGGTGGCCGTCTGACCGATGCGTTCAGACAATTCTTTAGTCCGCAGCCCCAAAGTATGATCGGTTCCAGCAACCATCGCCAGCGTCTGATAAACATGGTGCAGGAATATCTAGGGGCAAGGTCAGACTTGGACACCTTCCCCACCGAAAATCCTCTGGCTTACTGGGTCTTGAGGATGGATCACTGGCCAGAGCTTGCACAGTATGCAATTGAGCTACTGGCCTGTCCTGCATCCAGCGTTCTTTCGGAACGCACATTCAGTGCTGCTGGAGGATTTGTCACGGATCACAGGGTGCGCCTGTCCACCGACTCGGTTGATCGACTGACTTTCATCAAGATGAACCAGTCTTGGATCACCACCAGCTACCACACACCTGATGCTGATATAACAGACTAATTGATTTTAACATGTCACATCCCTTCAAGACTGATGCTGATGCTGAGTGCCTGTGCTGTTATGTTGACTGGCTATCCTCCTCCTCTGAGTCCTCAATGATACGATTGATGATGATAGCTTGGAAGATCATTTTTGTTTATGGGTGCCGCCACCAGTGGCTAAGGCCCAATTTTTCAGCCCCTGTTTTACAGGGGCGTGTAATTACAATTTTTTTAGCAATAATTTGCCATAGGGCTCATTGCTGTGCTCCAAGTACAGTATCTGTGAGGGGTTGGAGTGTTGTGGCACCAGTGCCTAAGGCCCAATTTTTCAGCCCCTGTTTAAAAGGGGCGTGTCATTACAATTTTTGAAGCAATACTTTGCAACAGGGCTCATTGCTGTGCTCCAAGTACAGTATCTGTGAGGGGTTGTAGTGTTGTGCCACCAGTGCCTAAGGCCCAATTTTTCAGCCCCTGTTTAACAGGGGCGTGTCATTACAATTTTTGAAGCAATACTTTGCAACAGGGCTCATTGCTGTGCTCCAAGTACAGTATCTGTGAGGGGTTGTAGTGTTGTGCCACCAGTGCCTAAGGCCCAATTTTTCAGCCCCTGTTTAACAGGGGCGTGTCATTACAATTTTTGAAGCAATACTTTGCAACAGGGCTCATTGCTGTGCTCCAAGTACAGTATCTGTGAGGGGTTGTAGTGTTGTGCCACCAGTGCCTAAGGCCCAATTTTTCAGCCCCTGTTCAACAGGGGCATGCAATTACAATTCTTGATCTAATAATTCACAGCAGGGCCCATTGCTGCACCCACCAAGAGTAACTGTCAGGGCTTACAGTGTTGTGGCACCAGCACCACCATCAAAGGCCCAATTTTTACTACCACTGTTCAACAATTATATGTAATTAAAATTCCTGATATAATAGTTGACAGCAGGGCGTTCCAGCACCAACCAAGAGTAACTGTGAGTGCTTACAGTGTTGTGCCAACACCAACAACTAAGGGGCCTATTTCTGCAGAGTATATACGGCAGGTCCCTACTTTCAAACATCCAACTTACAAACGACTCCTACTTGCAAACGCAAGAAGACAACAGGAAGTGAGAGGAAATCTACCACTAGGAAGGAAAATTCTCTCCTGTAAGAATAAATATGGGAGAAAGGTGTCTCCTCTGTACTGATGCTTTATCAGCAATCCTTGTTTCAAGAAAAACACCACATTTCAAAAACAGTTGTCATTGGGACGGAAAGTGAGGTGAAATGTTCTGAACAGGGGCACAGACAGCAAAACAAATGTTACAGGGGTGATCAGTGCCGGCCCAAGACATTGTGCTGCCTGGTACCAAGAATGAAATGCTGCCCCCCCCCAAAAGAAAAATCACGCCCACCAAAATGCCCCCATATTCATTATTTTATATCATGATAACCAAAATGGACCTGTCATGGCTTTATACATGTATATAGGAGTATAAAAGGACCTGTGCGTGGCCGTTGGCCGAGATGTCAGCTGGCCACCCGCGATCGCTCCATAGAGCCAGAACGGGGATCTGTCAATGTAAACAGACAGATCCCCATTCTGACAGGGGAGGAGAGACAGATCTGCTGTTCCTAGTGATTAGGAACAGAGATCTCTCTCCTCCTCCAGTCAGTCCCCATCCCCCCAGTTAGAAACACCTCCCAGGGAACACATTTAACCCCTTTCCTGACAGTGACATTTACACAGTAATCAGTGCATTTTTATAGCACAGATCGCTGTATAAATGTCACTGGTCCCAAAAAAGTGTCAAGTGTCCAATCTGTCCACCGCAATGTCACAGTTTCGCTAAAAATCGCAGATCACCGCCATTACTAGTAAAAAAAAATATAATAATAATAAAAATGCCATAAATCTATCCTCTATTTGGTAGACGCAATAACTTTTGTGCAAACTAATCAATATACACTTATTGCGGTTTTTTTTTACCAAACATATGTAGAAGAATACATATCGACCTAAACTGATGAAGAAATTTTTTTTTTTTGGATGTTTATTATAGCAAAAGTTAAAATAAAAAACAATTTTCAAAGTTGTCGCTATTTTTGTTTATAGCACAAAAAATAAAAACCGCAGAAGTTATCAAATACCACCAAAAGAAAGCTCTATTTGTTTAGGTACAACGTCACACGACCGCGCAATTGTCAGTTAAATCGATGCCGTGCCGAATCGCAAAAAATGATTGAAGTGCATTATTTCTATTGTTATATAAAATAAAATAGTTCAACTCACCATAATGCCGAATAAGTAGGAGCCCCGAGTGTGTCACTTGCCGCGTCACCTGCCACCAGATGCAGATTGTCACTTGTTGCGAATTGTCACTTGCCACAATGCCATCTGCCACAAATTGCGGCTGGTCACTTGCCACGATGCCACACATTGCAGAATGTCACTTGCCACAACATCACCTGCCACACGTAGCGGATTGTCCCTTGCCATGACATCACCTGCCACACGTCTGACAGAGAGGAGGAGGGGGTCTGACAGAGAGGAGGAGGGGGGTCTGACAGAGAGGAGGAGGGGGGTCTGACAGAGAGGAGGAGGGGGGTCTGACAGAGAGGAGGAGGGGGGTCTGACAGAGAGGAGGAGGGGGGCGGCTGATAGAGAGGAAGAGGGGGGCGGCTGATAGAGAGGAAGAGGGGGGCGGCTGATAGAGAGGAAAGGGGGCTGATAGAGAGGAGGGGGGGCAGCTGACAGAGCAGATGAGAGAGACGGACCTCAGGAGGGGGGGCGAGGAGGGGGGTGGCTGATAGAGAGGAGGGGGGCCGCGGGTGGCTGACAGGGCAGATGAGAGAGACGGACCTCAGGAGGGGGCGGCTGATAGAGAGGAGGGGGGGTGGCTGATAGAGAGGAAGGGGGGCTGATAGAGAGGAAGGGGGGGCGGCTGACAGAGCAGATGAGAGAGACGGACCTCAGAAGAGGGGGTGGCTGATAGAGAGGAGGGGGGGCCATGGGCAGCTGACAGGGAGATGAGAGAGACAGACCTAAGGAGGGGGGGCGGCTGATAGAGAGGAGGGGGGCAGTGGGCGGCTGACAGGGAGATGAGAGAGACAGACCTCAAAAGGGGGGGCGGCTGATAGAGAGAGGGGGGCCGCGGGCAGCTGACAGGGAGATGAGAGAGACAGACCTCAGGAGGGGGGGTGGCTGATAGAGAGGAGGGGGGCCATGGGCAGCTGACAGGGAGATGAGAGAGACAGACCTAAGGAGGGGGGGCGGCTGATAGAGAGGAGGGGGGGCAGTGGGCGGCTGACAGGGAGATGAGAGAGACAGACCTCAAAAGGGGGGGCGGCTGATAGAGAGAGGGGGGGCCGCGGGCAGCTGACAGGGAGATGAGAGACAGACCTCAGGAGGGGGGGCGGCTGATAGAGAGAGGGGGGGCCGTGGGCAGCTGACAGGGAGATGAGAGAAACAGACCTAAGGAGGGGGGGCGGCTGATAGAGAGGGGGGCCGCGGGCAGCTGACAGGGAGATGAGAGACAGACCTAAGGAGGGGGGGCGGCTGATAGAGAGAGGGGGGCCGCGGGCAGCTGACAGGGAGATGAGAGACAGACCTAAGGAGGGGGGGGGCGGCTGATAGAGAGAGGGGGGGGGCCGCGGGCAGCTGACAGGGAGATGAGAGAGACAGACCTCAGGAGGGGGGGGCGGCTGATAGAGAGAGGGGTGGCCGCGGGCAGCTGACAGGGAGATGAGAGAGACAGACCTCAGGAGGGGGGGGGGCGGCTGATAGAGAGAGGGGGGGGCCGCGGCAGCTGACAGGGAGATGAGAGAGACAGACCTCAGGAGGGGGGGGGCTGATAGAGAGAGGGGGGGCCGCGGGCAGCTGACAGGGAGATGAGAGAGACAGACCTAAGGAGGGGGGGGGGGGCGGCTGATAGAGAGAGGGGGGGCCGCGGGCAGCTGACAGGGAGATGAGAGACAGACCTAAGGAGGGGGGGGGCGGCTGATAGAGAGAGGGGGGGCCGCGGGCAGCTGACAGGGAGATGAGAGAGACAGACCTAAGGAGGGGGGGGGCGGCTAATAGAGAGAGGGGGGGCCGCGGGCAGCTGACAGGGAGATGAGAGAGACAGACCTAAGGAGGGGGGGGGGTGGCTGATAGAGAGAGGGGGGGCCGCGGGCAGCTGACAGGGAGATGAGAGAGACAGACCTAAGGAGGGGGGGGGGGGGCGGCTGATAGAGAGAGGGGGGGCCGTGGGCAGCTGACAGGGAGATGAGAGACAGACCTAAGGAGGGGGGGGGGCGGCTGATAGAGAGAGGGGGGGCCGCGGGCAGCTGACAGGGAGATGAGAGAGACAGACCTAAGGAGGGGGGGGGGGCGGCTGATAGAGAGAGGGGGGGCCGCGGGCAGCTGACAGGGAGATGAGAGAGACAGACCTAAGGAGGGGGGGGGGCGGCTGATAGAGAGAGGGGGGGCCGCGGGCAGCTGACAGGGAGATGAGAGAGACAGACCTCAGGTCTCCTGTGACACACAGCGCTAGTTAGGACTCCAGGAGCATGCAGGGCTGGCGCGATTACCCACAGTCCAGCTCCTCCGCTCCTCCAGGCGAATCACAAGCCTCACGTCTGCTGTCCGTCCCTCCCACATAACCTGCTCGGCCAATCACAGGACACCCGCCGCTGCCCCTTGCTGAGCTTGGCTCAAAACGCAGAGAGATTTTTAGGCAGCAGTTTGAACACTGATTTGCCGCTCCCCTGAAAGTGCCGCCTGGGACCGTAGTACCATCGGGTCCCATGGTAGGGCCGGCCCTGGGGGTGATAACCCTTACCTATGTTTTCCAAAAAGTTTAAAAATAGATTTTTGGGCTGGAGCTACACTTCAACAATGTACCTGTTCAAAATTACAAACACATTCTACATAAGAACAAACCTACAGTCCCTGTCTTGTATGCACCGCCTGTATACGGCTGTTCAGAGTATATAGGGCCTTTTTTATTTTATGTGCGGGGTTCCCCTTAATATCCATACAAGACCCAAAGGGGCTGGTAATGGGCTGGGGTAGGGGGGGGGGGGTCATGGGGTAGCTATGCCATTTTTCTTAAAGATTTTCATCCATATTACCGGGACCAGACATTACATTAAAGCCGCAAGCAGTTTTAAATGGCTTTTTTTTCCTTTAGAAGTGTCATTTTGTGCAGGGACAGTTCTAAACACGGGAAACACGTGGCACTTCACAGGCATACTTTAGACACCCCCCAGGTACGATATTTAAAGGAATATTTGACTTTTTTTTTTTCACTTTATGCATCATTAAAATGACTGCTCCCGAAAAACGACCGTTTTTAAAACTTCTTTTTGCATTGATACATGTCCCCTGGTGCAGAACCCGGGTTCCCAAACCCTTTTTAGGACAATAACATGCATAATAGTTGTTATAATTAGCACTTTAGAATTCGAACGTTCGCATCCATTGTATTTAATAGGGTTCTAATGTTCGTACGAACTTTCGGTCCGTTCGCGGGTTCTGGTGCGAACCGAACCCGGGGGTGTTCGGCTCATCACTATTCACCATGGTGAGAAAAAATTTAGCAACTTGTACTGTGGTGGAAAAAAAACTGTCACTCTTACATTTATCATTCTCCTCCCATTTTCTTCCTCATTACAGACTGACGGAAGAAATGTGTGGTGCAGGAAAAAAAAGAAACAATGAAATAGCCTATGATACTTTTACCGCCTTAGACTCGTATTTATCCATATGTACGGCTGTCTACATACACCTGTTCTCTGAGTACAAACTCCTTGGGCCTGAAAAATACTTATAAGCAAAATCATTACTCTATCCTTCATATTTAACCTGCAAAGAATGGTAAACAATAACATTCCTGTACATTGGTAAATTGTTAATGACATTCTTTCAAAACCGATTCAAACAAAACCCTCTGTAACCCTTACTTTTCCGTTCCTACAAACATACAACAGCCGCGACGCATCGGAGGATCGCCGCGGTAAGTTCGAACATATTCACGTTACTACATACAAACATTCAGATACAAACCACCGTTCCGCCTCTGAGAATCACGAAAGCGTGTACTACACCTCCATCAACACTCATCATTCCAGATTTCTGAAGCCACAGCTCAACTACATCCAAGGTACCTTTATTCTGAGGTTTTGGTCCTCCAGCAAAAGTACCTTCCAAAGGAGTACACCTTACTGTACCCTCTGACCAGATATGTCATCCTTTAAGGGGTCTCATGTCCGGAGCCCCAAACCCAGATCTCATGTGCGGTGCAGCTGTCGGACTGGTGGGGAGGATTTTTTCCTCCCAAGCATGGACGGCACATTACCCATGACGATTCGAATCGCTTATGAAGTGTCCCGCGTCCAGGACACCCTTGCGCTTTATTTTCGGAGCGATTATGGTTTACGACTTTATTACCATAATCGACGCCCGGAATCCCGGTTATTTTACACGGCCTGACCGGGGCTGTTAGCGTACTACTCCTCACGTTTATGTTAATCACAGGAATTCCGATTATTTTACACGGCCTGACCTGTCTCACGATAAACGTGTTTGTCAGACGAGCTGCAAAGCACCATGAAATCCTCCACTATTCAAAACAATATTATGGCTTCTTTCTACCTGCATCTAGATGTTACAATAATGGTGATGCCCCCTGTTTGCTCTCCACCCAAAACTGTATTACAGTACAAAACTTCACAAAACTGGAACGAAATGTCCTAAACTTTTTTTAACGGTACCATTTATCAACCAATCATAATACTTCACCACAAAATCCCTTGCTGAATCGTCTTCTGTAACACAAACACATTTTAGTAAAAGCACTTTCACAAAAAACTATTACAGCCTGGCTCAGGTCATTTGCATGTCAATACAATTCGTTTTACATTCTCACAGATCTGGTTGGAAAGAAAGGGGGGTCATTTCGGGCTGTCAGCAGCTGAGAACATAATGTCACAGATCCGCACTACACCTCTCGCATAGTCTCCACACACACACATTCACACACTTGGTCAAAGATGACCTCTAGACATCACACAAATCAGAATCTTTTCTATCATAACCTGTACTTCTTAAACCCATAACATCTGTTTGGTCAGGTTCCTCCTTGTCCCCCTGTTCATCATTATTCTACCATCCATGCGCAATAAGCATCTCTTTCCCAAGCATTTGGCTTGACCGTACCATTTTTTTTCTCAAAATACAATTTCCCAGTACACCATTCCCAACATTGCATATTTCCCAACTCAAGGCCCCTGTATCAATCCTTTCTTCCTTCGGGGTCAAGTGGTAAGGTTCCCCACGGTTAGACTCCCTCTTTGAAGCGATTTTATTACCCATCCTTTACGGACGAAAGACCTTGAACTGTTTCCCAGAGTTAGCTACTCTCTGACCAATGATTGGGTCGACAGGTACCGCCCCTGTCGCCGTTGCGAACCTTTTTTCACTACTCTGCCAGAACAACCACTGCTCTGACTATAGTCCTTCAAAAAGTAAGCCTGGAAATACTTCCCAACTAAATAAATAGTTTAATCTCCCCGTGGACTTCTCCAAAGTATTCAAAAAAAAAATGACTGTATTACAGGGCTTCCCAAGCGTTAAGCTTGATTAGACCCTCTGATTGCTTGTAGTGCAGGAGGCAGTTTTGTTTGCTAACCTGGAACTTCCCATCTCAAACTCTAAACGCCTCTCAAGATGGCCGACAAGCCAAGCCACCACAAAATGGTGGATGACCACAGCACATCTCATGGACATGACAAAATGGTGGATGATGCCCAATTTTTCCCGCCAAAACCAGCTTGGCACATACCAAATGGGTTCCCACACACACAGTAAAACAAAAAATAGTCTCCATCAGATTGCAACACCGAAAAAAACGCACTACTCCATTCGCACCAAACATCAAAATCTGCCCCAAAAGCTTACAATCCCCCCGTTAGTAGTTTACACAGAAAGATAGATTCGCATACATCCAGATAATTCAGTGTAATTTAGTCTCCGTTTCCACTGATGCAATTCGCCATGCGACCTTGGACACAAAGTCGCATTACAAATCGCTTACCATTGATTTCAATAGCACCCATTCCAATCTATGTGACTCAAAGCTGCAGTGACTCTATCAAAATCGCATTCAACACCACACCACAGTCGCACTAAAGCTGCATTTCAACGTCACATGACATTGGAGTTGCGCCAGTGGAAACGCATCCCTATACGCACAGGTTTGTTTCAATCCCAAAGATTGGCCTAATCTTAATCAAAGGGTCAACTGAAATTGATTCCAAACAGAGCCCTTATCATTCATACCGATACCCTGCTGCAATTTCATTCTATATACATACATTATTCAAAAATCAGTCTCATCAAAATATTCGCCTAGACACAGGGCACCATCTGTTATGGAGATAGTCATAACCTCGCTTAAATGCTTACTATAAGTGATTAAACCTTTTGTCTATATAAAATGAAATCAAACGATAACGGTGCAAAAAGAGAAAACAATTACATTTATTTTTACAGAAATGATACCACCTCATAGCAAGATGATACCAATGTTACACGATACATAATAGGAACATTGCTCTAACCTAAAATTATATCACCTATGACCAATGTTACATGATAATACCAACAGGAATATTGCTATGACAAACATGATACCAATGTTACATGATAATATGATTAAGAGAGCAAACGTGAAGTAATATTAATCTTAAACATGGGAGAGAGAGAGAGAGAGAGAGAGAGAGAGAGGGAGAGGGAGAGGGGCAGAGAGGGAGAGAGAGAGAGAGAGCAAATTACGTGACCATGTCGTCTGCGTCAGATCTTCATTCGCAAGGGCCTCATCATGGCTCTGGCTGACTAATTTATACCCCTTCCATGCCAGAATCCAAAATCCGGTGGTCTCATTGGTTCAAAGCTGACCACCTGATTGGTTGAAATCTCAAGTCTCTTTACCTAGCCTGCCTCTCTCTCTAAAGCTGAAATACTGGTTGCTTTATCAGTGTGTAACCAGTTCCCGCATTAGCATGCTAAGGGCCCCTGCGGTGTAGACAAAAGATATCTGAGTATCACCTGAAACCTCCCTTATATTCTCAGTAGGCAGTAAAAGCTGTCCTTTAGGAACATAACTTGGCATTATATCACAATATATATATATATATTCCTGTAACATTATATACGGTTACACCCATCCCCCTACATATACATCCATTGGGGCATGGTGCTGTATTTAGTATATGAAATGTTCAAAATCTCCACCACACTTTCCCTAAGGGAGGCTCAAGAGAACAAAACAAAACTATCAGTCACTCAGCCTGTTGGTCTTTGACGGCACACCAAAATTTAAATATGTTCCACTTCTACACTGCGGGACCTTTTACCATGATAGACCTCCAGCCGTAACACACCAGCACAGAGACAACCCACTACCCGCAGTGCAACCATTACCATATTCCAGCTAAACCGTGTTAACTGGAATACACCAGAGGGGCACATACCACCGATGAGTCCCCAACATTTCCATCTCGCAGGTTTTTTCTTACACCATCAAAGACCAACCACTGCCACCCACTCAGCTGCCATGACGTAACCTACTCGCACTGCTCCTGTAAATAGAGAAAAAAATTAAAAACAAACAGCAAGGGTAGGTGGGAAACTGCTTTCTGTCACAGCTGCCCCTCCACTGATGCCCGGGCGCCCCGCCTCCCCCTTAAATAAACAAAACCCCTCCCAACCATCCTATTCTCCACCAATCCTACCTTCCCCCATCTTGTAAACCTTCACTGCCTTTTTAACCCTATGTTGTCTCCCCTTCTCACACTGTCATGCCGGCCCTTCTCTATTTTCTCTTCTTTTCTCTCGCTTCGGGCCTCACTTGATAACTCCAGCTCTCGTATATGTTAAATTAAAGTATGGCATTAGATTACTGATATGCCTCTTATATAACCACACCCATTTAAATGAATGCTCCGCCCCTAATTAAAGTACTTTTCCGGCCTACAGCGGCTTGCTAGATACACAGCAAAAAAGATGTCCCTAAAATGTGTTTTAAATGTTGGCAACTATGCATTAAAATTGAGAAATATTTCACATTTCAATTCCATTGAGTTGAAAGCACAGCGAGAACTTGTCAGGTTTTACAGCTGAGGCAGGATCTGTTCTGACTAATTGTGCAGAATACGACTCAAACTTCGTTCTCTGTAGCATATGCCTTTCAAGTCCAGTTCTTTGGAATTGCTGACCTTTAATGTGGACGGATTTTGCCTACCTCAAAGAGAACTTACATTCCGCCTTGTCAGAAATGCAGGACACCTAGCAATGCCAGAACTCAATTTGTGACAGAAAGTTAGTTCAGTACAGTTACAAATCCTTTGTCTGGCTTCTTTTTGTATGTCCACAAATTCCAATATTGTACAGAACATTGCTATTGTACAACTTAACTCCAGAACATTATGGCCTAAAAGACAGTGTGGTTTCAGTTACATTGTTTTTCTTTGATAGAACGTTGTCATTTTGAAGGGGAACAGTTCTCCACATTAGCCAGCAAAAGCCTAGACATCTTAAGGCCTCATTTACACTGGCATACTACAGTGTACACCCGTCTGAGTGCTGGGGGTTCCTAGTAGTTGATAGGCTCAGAATATTGGCATGCATTAAAAAAGGGATTAACACCAGAGATAAAACAATAATTCTTCCGCTCTACAAGACTCTGGTCCGGCCGCACCTGGAGTATGTTGTCCAGTTCTGGGCACCAGTCCTCAGGAAGGATGTATTGGAAATGGAGCGAGTACAGAGAATGGCAACAAAGCTAAAAAAGGGTCTGGAGGACATTAGTTATGAGGAAAGGTTGCGAGAACTGAACTTATTCTCTCTGGAGAAGAGATGCTTGAGAGGGGATATGATTTCAAATTTACAAATACCGTGCTGGTGACCCCACAATATGGACAAAAGGGAGTTTAACAAGACACCTGGCCACTCATTAAAATTAGAAGAAAAGAGGTTTAACCTTAAATTACGTAGAGGGTTCTTTACTGTAAGAGCGGTAAGGATGTGGAATTCCCTTCTACAGGCGGTGGTTTCAGCGGGGAGCATCGATAGTTTCAAAAAACTATTAGATAAGCACCTGAACGACCGCAACATACAAGGATATACTGACATATAATCACACACGTAGGTTGGACTTGATGGACTTGTGTCTTTTTTTCAACCTCACCTGCTATGTAATTATGTAACTAGACTCATTGTAACTGTTCAGGTTTATTAATGCATTACCATCGTTAGCATTTCTTGCAAGAAATGATCTTTTTTTGCCACAAGATGGAGCTTTGTGGACTCTGATTCCCCTTTCAGTCAAGAGCATTGCACTTTGGAAATTGTGGTCCTAGCCAGAAGGAACTTCATTCCTTTCTACACCCAGGAAACTACAAAATCCAGTGTGCTTTAATGCAGAAGGGGTCATATAAATTAGAAAGCCTGGGAAAACACAGGGCAGTCTGGGAAAGAGACACTAGTGTGTGCAGAAGGGAAGGTCCTGTCTGGGAGAGAGAGATAAGGAGGAAGATACAGGGAAAGACTGTGCATTACAGTAGAGACAGTGTCTGTCAGTCCGACTCCCAAAGAACTGAGAAAGCTTGATTGTGTCCTAATTAACATGAATGGGACTGGCCATACATGGAAGCATGGAACACCTATACACCTATGTCTGAGGCTGGATTCACACCTATGCATTTTTTGTGCTTTTTGCATTGTGCAGATTTGCTCTACAGAAGGTGTTCCATAGGAAACCATGTTAAATGGACTGCAGTGCAAATCTGAAAAATGCAAAAAGCACTAAAAATGCATAAGTGTGAATCAAGCCTAAGGCCCCTTTCACGCTGAGGCGCTTTACAGGCATTTTAGCGCTACAAATAGCGCCTGTAAAGCTCCTCTCCTGTCATTCCAATGTGAAAGCCTGAGTGCTTTCACACTGGGGCGGTGCGCTTGTGGGACATTAAAAAAAGTCCTGCAGACAGCATCTTTGGGGCGGTTTAGGAAGGGGTGTATATACCGCTCCTAAAATGCCCTGCCCATTGAAATCAATGGGCAGCGCTGCCAAAGCACCTGCAAAGGGCTTTAGCAGCAGTGCTTTTCGGGCACTTTTAACCTCTTCGGCGCTTTACCGCTACCGCCCCCACCGCCTCAGTGTGAAAGTGCCCTTAGTGAGCCCTATTTATAATCTCTCTAATATTTTGATAACAATAAAGGTTTCAGTTTCCATACATTTGCACCTATATACTGTGTACTGTAGGAAAACCTCATATCAGGGTCACCATCAAAGAACCTCTCTACGTTGTGGATATTGGAGTACCAGCCTGTATATACCCCTTTATTACCAGACCATTTTTCAGTCTTCAGTGCTGTGATAGTTTGACTGACAATTACTCGGCCATGGCACATTGTACCCAATTGAATTCTAGATCATTTTTTTAAGATAGATAGAGCTTTTTGGGTGGTATTTCATTAACATTTTTTTAACTATATAAAGGAAAAAAAGAGAAAAAATGTGGGTTTGCTCACAGTTATCTTTCATTAGGTTTAACTTTTACAAAACCATCCCACAATCGTTGGTGGTCAGTAGCACTTTAAATTGATTCTAAATGTCGCCCCCTCCTAGTTAAAACAGACCTTCAGTCATTTTTTTTATTTTTCCATCTATTAAATCTGCTGCCCTTGTTTTATTAACTTTTGATAGTAAAACATTTTTTTTCTGCCAGTAAATACCTTATACAGCTCACGCCCTGTTTCTTGTCTAGTCATTAGCCTAGGCTTATGACATCATGCACAGCTCTCTCTCTAACTCTTGTGAGAGTTTGCCAGAAAGGGAGGGGGGATGAGTCATAAGAGGGCCAATCAGAGCTGCAGCACTGCAGAGCTGTAGATGTTCCTCTGTGTGTCTGTGTAAATCCAGGAAGTGAACAGGCGGCAGGTTCAGCTGCCCACAGTTAAAATAGCTGCAGCCTGACTTAGTGGAGGGAGATTTCTGCAGCATATTTGGCAAGTACAGAATCACAGTGTATATAAAATAATATGCAAAGTGGTTGGAGGGAAGCTCCAGAATGGCAAAGATGTTTTTATTACAAATTATGTGAGCAGACTGCAGTTCCTCTTTAAGCTGCTAACTTTTTTTTTTTTTGGTTAGGCATATTTAGTTTTGCGCTCCCATAACCAACAGAGCTGTGAGTGATTGCTTTGGGCTGCTCTGGGCTCTGCAGACTGCAAGTCTGACTGCTTCCCCCTGATCTCCCATAGAGGACAGCAGGGCTCTGACAGGTCCATCTCAGAACAGTGAGCAGAGACAAACCTGTCATCTGCCTGCTCAGTGGAGATCAACTAATCATTCCTCCGCTGAGCAAGCGAAGTCCATCAATGCGGATGTGCCCTGTGTGAAAGGGGCCTATATCCAACCAATCCCATGGGTGTTTCTCAGAAGGTGGTTGGGGAGTACATACATAATTTGGAGCCTCTGAGAGTGAGGTTCTTGTCGAGGAGAAGTTCCCAGCCAGGGAGGGCTGACTGCCTTCCTGGCTGCATTGCTGAAGGCCCACCCTGCTTTACAGGATCCTAGCCATTGCTGAGAGGGTCTGCTCAGCCACCAGTCTTTCAGGAACCAAGGGGGGTACTGCACTGAAGACTTGCCTTAGGAGCACACAAAAAGAGTCTGTCTACTGGAATCGGAGTGCATTCCATATAGAGTTGCCACCTGTCCATGATTCACCCGGACAGTCCGGGTTTTGAATCATGTGTCCAGGGTTGAGACCACCTGAAACCCGGACACATAATTTAGGCCGGAATGTGACTCCCCAACATAGGACTTTGCATGGGGTGTGCCTCAGAAAAGGGACATGTGGGTGGGAAATTTAAAGTCCAGCAGCTGGCAGATACATTGTGGTTGAAAGGTGCTGATCCCTGAGCCACCATCCTTTTGTAAGGGAGTTTACTATTCGGTAAGAAGAACTCAGATGTAAAGGGCGCTCTACTGACTCTGATGTAAGGGGAGATGCTGGGAACTCTAAAGTAAGGGGCTTTGGTGAGCAGAAACCCCCTTACATCAGTGTTCTCCTTTACACCAGAGTCCACAGCATTCCCCCTTAAAAATAAATAAAACAAAACTGTCATCCACCATTAAAGTGTTCGGGTTTGGCTTGGAAAAAAGATGGCAAACCTAATTCCATATCAGAAGGACACTGTGAGTACTGGCCCAGAGGGGGGAGACAATTTCAGTGACTGTCTACTTTAGCACCCCTCGCTGCCACATAGACTGTAAGGCTTGCCTGACCTGGGTCATCGATACTGGTGCCCAGTGCTGCCCACTAGGGATGAGCCGAACAACCCCCGGTTCGGTTTGCACCAGAACATGCAAACAGGCAAAAAAAATGTTCGAACACGTGAACACCCTTAAAGTCTATGGGACACGAACATGAAAAATCAAAAGTGCTCATTTTAAAGGTTAATATGCAAGTTATTGTCATAAAAAGTGTTTGGGGACCCGGGTCCTGCCCCAGGGGACATGTATCAATGCAAAAAAAAGTTTTAAAAACGGCCGTTTTTTCGGGAGCAGTGATTTTAATAATGCTTAAAGTGAAATATTCCTTTAAATTTCGTACCTGGGGGTGTCTAAAGTATGCCTGTAAAGTAGTGCATGTTTCCCGTGTTTAGATTTGTCCCTGCACAAAATGTCATTTCAGAAGGAAAAGAAGTCATTTAAAACCACTCGCGGCTATAATGAATTGTCGGGTCCCCGGCAATACAGAGAAAAGTCATTGTCAGGAAAGGCTTCACCCGCTGGTGGTGCTGTTGGTCCTTTGGACTGCAGTGCTAGTGTCCACCAGCAGGTGTCCTCCTGCAGCCAATATCTCTGTTGGAGGATCTCACCTGCTGGTGGTAACACATGATACATGGACTGCAGTACCGGCATCCACCAGCGGGTGTATTCTGGCAGTATGGGACAGGCAGCACTTCCTGTAGTCAGCTGTGACCTGAAGCTTAATCACTGGACTTCCTTATTTACCCGGCAAGTGCAAACACTCCTTGCCCTGGTATCTCTCTTCCCGACCCCCTGGACCTGTGACCCGGACTTTAACCTGTATCTTATCCCAACCTGCAACCTGCCTGATCTGATCCGACCCGATCCCTACCTTGAACCCGCACCCTGTTTAACCTGATCCTTACTTCGTGCCCATCCTGCAGCTGTCCCTTCTGTTACCTGGATCCCTGCTCTGCAGCCTATCCATCCGTCCCCTCCCTGTTCCTGGTCTCGTCCCATCCATACCCATCTGCTTGATCCCCTTGTGTATGACCTCGGCCTGGCTTTTACTACGATTCCGGTATCTCCCTTATTTGTATATATTGTTTATAGTCACTGTTGATTTATTCATTGCACCGTGTTCTGTTTGAGGTGGTTGTTTGTTGGTCACTCACCATAATAAATTGTATATTTTCACCTACACCCGTTTGGTTTCCTTTTATGCAGTCACACAGTCTGGTCTATTATCAATCTCTGACAGTCATTGAAAAAACCGGCAGGGCTCCCCCCCCGCAGTCCATTACCAGGCCCTTTGGGTCTGGAATGAATATTAAGGGGAACCTCTGCCGTTTTTTTCAATGACTTTTATCTGTATTGCCGGACCCGACAATTCATTAATAGATGCAAGTAGTTTTAAATGACTTTTTTTTCCTTTTTTGCGCAGGGAACCAAAATTAAAAAAAAAAAAAATGCGTGGGGGTCCCCCCAAAATTCCATTACCAGGCCCTTCAGGTCTGGTATGGATATTAAGTGGAACCCCGCACCAAAATTAAAAAAGAAATTGCATAGGGGCCCCCCCCAAAAATCCATACCAGACCCTTTAGGTCTGGTATGGATTTTAAGGGGAACCCAGCACCAAAATTTAAAAAAAAAATGGCGTGGGGTCCCCCAAAAATCCATACCAGACCCTTATCCGAGCACGCAACCTGGCAGGCCGCAGGAAAAGAGGGGGGATGAGAGTGCGCCCCCCCTCCTGAACCGTACAAGGCCACATGCCCTCAACATGGGGGGGAGGATGTCCCCATGTTAATGGGGACAAGTGCCTCATCCCCACAACCCTTACCCGGTGGTTGTGGGGGTCTGCGGGCAGGAGGCTTATCGGAATCTGGAAGCCCTCTTTAACAAAGGAGAAGTGTAAAAAATTGTAAAAAAAAACACACAGACACAGTTGGGATAAGTCCTTTATTAAAAAAAAAAAAATTAATAAAAAACATTCCATTGGTGTAATCCAGTCTGTCCAGCGGTGATCCGATGTCCAGCAATGCTGCAGTCTTCTCCAGTCTCCACTCCACATGAAACCCCCATGACGTAAGAGGGGGCGGGGTCACCCGTCACATCATAGGGTAAGCCCCGGCTTTCCCCGCTTGCCGGGGAATACCCAATGATGTAGGCGGGTGACCCCGCCCCGTGACGTCACATCATTGGGTATTCCTCGCTTGCCGGGAAAAGCCTTGGCTTTCCCTATGACGGGTGACCCCGCCCCCTCTTTCAGGTCATGGGGGTTTCGTGTGGAGACTGAGACTGCAGCATCGCTGGACATCAGATCACCGCGGGACATAGGGACACTATGTGGGTGTGGGTGATTGCTGTCAAAACAGACCATGGGACCTCCCACACCTATGCACTGTTAGAATGGAGGCAAGAAATTCCTAAAAATTTCAGAGGCGTCAGTGTGCAGTTGTCTACAAAGACTGAACTTTGCATAATTCAGCTGAAAGTTCCAGAGGAGGGCCCAACAAGCTCCAGCCAAGCAAAGGTGGTTGAAGGATTAGCCCCCTCCTCTGTGGCACCCCTAGCCATGATCGGGCCAGAGTTCTTGACAGCCATGGGAGACTTTGTATCAAAATACCAGAAGGGCAATTCAGTCTGTTCTGGGGCTGACTATCGAAAGCCACGATTCTTCTCGGGGAGAGTTCCCATTCCCTCTGGAGAGGATGATTTTGACACGTGGCTTGATCAAGCTATCCAGGCGATTGAAGAATGGAAGGTAGCCGATACAGTAAAATGGCAGAGATTGATTGAAAGCCTGTGAGCCCCAGCTTCTGATGTGATTCGGAACCTGAAAAGAGACAAGCCCAGCTGTGCTGCTTCTGATAGTCTAGAAGTGCTTTGAGAGAACTATGGGGGAGTTGAAGACTGCACAGAGTTACTCTATCTTTTCTCCCACACCTATCAAAAGGAGGATGAGAAGCTATCAGACTATATCAAGCGACTAGATCAGATTCTGCACCAGATCGCAACGAAGGGTGGAATGGAAGGCAAAGCCGCAACCAAGAACTTAGTATCTCAGATGATCAGAGGAGCGCAGCCACTGGATCCCATTGTGCTACAGTTTTGGGCCCAGGGCTCGAGTAACCTCCGCACTTACTCTAAATTAATGAAGGCTATCAGAGAAGAGGAAGCACTTATAACGGTCAAGGTACCAAGGCCTGAGCCTACCAAGGGACATAAACATGGTGCCTCAGCTTGCAGCATGCAGTCAGGACCTAAAATAGAAATCAGCCCAGAGGAAGGGATTTGCAACCCTATTGACACTTTGGCACAAGCCGTGGCCCAACTGGCACAAGGGCACACCATTTTACAGAAAACCTTCTGTGGGATCCAGCAGACAGTTGGGGAAGTGATGAAGGCCCAAGCTGATATGCAAAAGTCACTCTCAGAAAATAAAACACGCTGTGCCAACCTCTGAGGTTGGAAGAAGAAATGTGACCCTTTCCCCAGTTCTGAAATTTTATCAATGTGGGGAGGTAGGACATTTTATTGCGCAGTGCCCAAATGGAGAAAGCTTGGCAGATATAGCAGTGGAAGTTGCCAAAGCATTGAACAAAATATCTGCCAAGAAGCCAGTGGAAAACTCCAGGGGCCCCCGGTGAAGGAGCCAACTGGGTGCCCATCCACAGTGGCTCACCCCAAAAACGACAACTCAAAGAGTCCGCAGCGGAAGTCCAAACCCTCACAGAGGGCTCCTGTTGTTGCCTCTGAGCGACTCACTGTCCCACTCCCTTTGACCCAGGCTACCCGGCGGCGGAGAGTCAATGCACACCAGACTCCCAGAGCTCAACAGAGACTCAAGCCGGATCAGAATTTCCGCAAGAAAGGAGTGCAGCTACAAGCCACCAAACAGGCCCAGCCTGCCACTTCTCACGAATTCCCTCCCAAGTTAGTTGGGCCTTCCCCAGTTGTCTCCATTTAAGTGGAAGGAATATACACCCAGGCCCTCCTGGATACTGGAGCTCAAGTGACCCTCCTCTATAGAGACTTTTATGACAAGCATCTCAAACATTTGCCATTACAGAAGCTAGAAGAGCTAGAGATATGGGGTATTGGGACTCAGAATTACCCCTATGATGGCTATCTACCAGTCAAACTATAGCTGGGAAGGCTGAGACTTTTGATACTTTGGCAGTGGTCTGTCCTCGTCCACCAGGGGCTAATAAAAGCTCCCTCATCATCGAAACTAATACTGACCTTGTCAGAAGACTGTTGACACCTCTTGTCCAAGAGAAGGGCACTTCAACTACAAGTGTGCACCCCATGTTGAGACAAGCCTATCAGCGGCTGGTGCAAGAACAGAAGGCCCCAGCTGAAGGAGTGGGAAAAATCTGGTGCTTGGACCGGAGTGAGAAAGTGTTACAGCCCGGAGAGGTAGTTTGTTTGAGAGCATCCGTCAAGTTGAATTGGAAGCAACCAGGCCCTTTCATTGTCCTTAAAGTGGACGGTCGGAGAGAGAAGACATGGGAGTGGAGTTAATTCCTGAAGTGGTCCCAACAAAGGCGCTACAGAGAAGTCATGGGAAGATCTCAGTTAGTGTTCGCAACGTGACAACTTCACCAGTGAAGATGCCGGTTCGGATGTTGTTGGGACAAGTTAACCCGGCCACCCCAGTCTCACCGCCTAATCTAGTAGGGGAAGCAAAAGATGAAATCCCTGTGGAGGAGTTCTATCTGAAGAATACTCCTCTCAAAGGGCCAAGACTGAGTTCCTAAGATGGCGAGCTGCATTCTCCAAGAGCGAGTTTGATGTTGGGTGTGCAAAAAGTGCCCAATACCGGATCAGCCTTCAAGATGATAAGCCATTCCAAGAAAGAGTCAGACGGATTCCTTTAGGGGACTTGGCAGACCTGCGTGAACAGCTGGCAGATCTGAAGAGAGCAGGTGTCATCCGAGAGTCTCGGAGTCCATACGCTTCCCCAATAGTGGTGGTACGGAAGAAGAATGGGTCGCTGTGGTTGTATATCGACTACAGGACGCTAAACTGAAGGACCATTCCTGACCAATATACCACCCCAAGGATAGTAGACTCCTTACAGAGCCTGTCAGGGGCGGAATGGTTTAGCGTGCTAGACTTGAAGAGCGGGTACTACCAAATCCCCATTACCCCTCATTATCCCAGTGGGATTCTTCGAATTTGATTGCATGCCTCAAGGCCTGTCCGGCGCCCCAGCCACCTTTCAAAGGCTAATGGAGAAGACTGTGGGTGACATGAACCTGATCGAAGTGTTGGTGTACTTAGATGACATCATAGTGTTCGGCAGGAATTTGGAGGAGCATGAAGAGCGCCTGGAGAAGGTCCTGAAGAGACTCCATGACGAAGGCT
Source organism: Rana muscosa (assembly GCA_029206835.1). Lineage (NCBI taxonomy): Eukaryota > Metazoa > Chordata > Amphibia > Anura > Ranidae > Rana > Rana muscosa. The sequence continues at coordinate 92,039,484 of CM055118.1, read as the reverse complement.
TGAAGCTCTCCATAGAGAAGTGCCAGTTTTACCAGCCTTCGGTCAACTACCTTGGCCACATCGTGTCTGCTGATGGAGTGGCCACAGACCCTAAGAGGCTGGAAGCCGTCACCTCTTGGCCGAGACCCACTAATCTGACCGAGCTTAGGTCATTTCTGGGATTCTGCTCATATTACCGGAGATTCGTTGAGGGATTTGCTAAAATAGCTCGCCCACTCAATGAGCTACTGAAAAGTGAAGAGGAAGACGATGACCCAGATTCAGTTAAGCCTGTGAGACCAACTGGAGGGCCCAGGAAGCCCAAGGAGTCCATTCAGAAACAGTGGACCACCCAGTGTGAAGAAGCCTTTAGGCAGTTGAAGTGGAACATTACAACTGCTCCAGTCCTGGCCTACGCGGATTCAGCTAAGCCGTACGAATTACATGTAGATGCCAGCCAAGAGGGGTTAGGCGGGGTGCTGTATCAAGAACATGATGGGCGCCTACAGCCTGTCGCCTACGTGAGTCTGAGTTTGGCACCCGCTGAGAAGAACTACCCCACACACAAACTCGAGTTTCTGGGCTTGAAGTGGGCAGTAATGGATAAACTGAGGGATTACCTATATGGAGCAGAGTTTGTAATCAAGACCAACAATAATCCCCTCACATACCTACTCATTACCGCCAAGCTGGATGCCATGGGCCACAGATGGTTGGCTGCCCTATCAGGTTTCACCTTCAGCCTGAAGTACCGGCCAGGGATTGCGAACAGGGATGCAGATGCTTTGTCAAGAAGACCCCACTGTTCCCGAGACTCCCGAGACTCCCTAGAAGAATGGACCCAGCTGACCCCTGAAGGGGTGAGAGCCCTTTGTCAAGGAGCGGAACAGCAAGCAAAAGGTGGACCCAGGGCTGAGGAAATTGGAGTGTCAGCCGCTGGGGTACCCAGATGCTATTGCAACATTACTCAAGTTGTGGATGAAGGTCTGCCAAAACTCTCCAAAAAGACCTGCGAAGGGACCAGTTGGAAGATCCCCTCTGTAGTCTGGCATTAAAGGCCTTGGAGAGCCAACGCCCTGATCTGCTCCTCACTAATTCTCCAAAGGAAGCCTGTTTACTACACAAGGAGTGGGATCGGTTGCAGCTGCAACAAGGGGTGGTCTACCGAAGGGGCCCCTCTGCTGATCCTGAAGAGAAATGGCAGTTATTCCTACCGGAAAAGCATCGGGAGACAGTGTTAACTGCTCTACATGACCATCTAGGGTCTGAGAGGACTTTCCAACTGGTGAGGGACCAATTCTATTGGCCCTGCATGCGGGCTGAAGTCGAGGGCTACTGCCACTCTTGCCTTAGATGTATCCAAAGGAAGACTTTGCCTCACCGACCCGCCTTAATGGGCCACCTTCAGTCCCCATTGAAAACGTAATTTTTGTGCATTTTAATATGTCATCATAAAGACTGATGTATGTTAAATCTATCATTCATAAGCTGCTGCATGAATCTATTGGTCTAGCACTGTTTTATTTTCCCCCAAAGGATCAACAGGCATCCACGGTAGCCAAAATCTTAATAGAGAAATTCTTTGTACTCTATGGCCTACCCCAGCGCATCCACTCTGACCAAGGGAGAGACTTTGAGAGTAATCTTATTAAGAGACTCCTAGACCTGCTGGGCATCAGGAAGTCTAGAACCACTCTGTACCATCCTCAAGGAGATCCTCAACCGGAGAGGTTCAACAGAACTCTTCTGAATATGTTCGGGAATATGCAAAAGCAACACTGGAGCAAGCACATAGCAGCTATTGTACATGCTTATAACAGCACTGCAAATGATGCCACAGGATACTCTCCCTATCGATTGATGTTTGGGCGGGAGGCCCGGCTGCCAGTAGATCTAGCTTTTGGCACGACCACAGACCACACCTCAGCAACTTCCCACCGTGGGTATGTGGACCGACTGCGGAGAAGCCTGAAGACTGCCTATGATAAGGCCCAAGCTGTTTCAGATGCCCAAGGCCAATGGAACAAAATACATTTTGAAGAAAAGATGATCCGCACTCCGGTCGTTGCTCTAAAAAATTTGATGTATTTATTGACAAGCCACAGTAGACAAACACAAATAGGAAAGGCCTATAAGGCCTTAGTCATAACTACATAAATACATTTTGACCTCAGGGTGCGAGTACAGGACTTACAACCAGGTGATAGAGTGCTGCTGAGAAATCTAGGTATACCTGGGAAACACAAATTGGCTGATCATTGGAAGTCAAAGCCCTATATCATCTGTAAACAACTCCCAGGACAGCCAGTGTACAAGATCCGGCCAGAGGGATGGACGAGCCCACTGAAGACTTGGCATTGCAATCATCTTTTGCCTCTGTCGGAGGCAGTTCGTGTACCACCGCCGCAAGATTCACCGTCCACATCCACCACCTCTCAGAGATCCCGACCAGAGACTAGATCTCAGTCTGTGCCTCTTGCTGTAGAAGATGAGGACAATGAAGATGAAGAGATAGGAATAGACCGGTTGTGGCCATCTCACATGCCAGAGACTGCTACCACCCCTTGTCCTCTTCCCACGGTGACAGACACTGGCATTCACCGACCTGAGGCCCCCGAGTTTGTGCCTCAGGTTACACCTCCGGAAGATCTGGAAGACCCTCAATCTTCCTTGTTGGAAACAGATTCTGAGGATTCCTCTTCATTCATTGCAGCTGAGATGCAGGAAGCTGAAATGGAGGCGCAGGAGTCCTTGATGGAAGCAGACTCTGAAGATTCTTCTTCATTCATGGGAGCTGAAACACAAGAGGCTGAAGTGGATGTGCAGGAGGAAGAAGTGGCCAAGGATGAAGATGATACCAGTGTGCCTTTAACACCGGAGCCTAAAGAACAGAGAGCGAAGAGAGTTATTCACCCACCCAAGAGACTAACCTATGACACTCTGGGTGAAAGCTCAGAGGAGGTTTGTCTTACTTCAAAAAGGACTCCTGAAGCGCCTGGTCCTCCCACCACTGATTTGGTGGAGGACAACCTCATCTCACCCCCTGGCACATCTATACAGGACACTTCAGTGTCAGTAGCAAGTGGACAGAACAGCCTCCCTTCTTATGACAATTGGTGGGAGGCTCCTCTGTCAGCTCTGTTTTATGATATGAGCTGTTTGCGTTTGAACTCTTCTTATGAAAATGCAACTTATTTGTTGTCATGTGTGCATTAACCTGTTTTCTCCACGTGTATTCTAAAAGCATGTAACAGGTCACAAACTTCTACTGTCTTTGGGGACCAAAGATTTCAAGTGGGGGGAGTGTGTAGCACAGGTCTGCTACCAAAGTTATCATCTAAGTAATGTATTGTATTCTTAAGAAAGGGTTTGGCTCCCTCTAGTGACCATTGGAACTATGTCAGGTTTCTTTTTCCTTCTGTTTAAAGAAAGTAAACAGCTAAGCATTGTGGGATATGGAGTACAATGAGGAAGTGACTCATGTAGTTAAAGCAGGCTGGGAACTACCACACCCACAATGCCAAGTCGAAAATCCACAATGCAAAGTCAAAGAAAAGCCTGCTGGGTAAGCAGATAAAAGGACAGGCATGGCCTGTTTTCTGTCTCTCTGGACGCCATTCAACACACAGCAGGAGGTCTGTGTGTGTGCCCAGGGCTGGGAGAGCCTGCGGCCTACAGCAGAGAGCGGATCGCCTGCCAGAGGGATCCTTGTGAGCAGCCCTGCTGATCGAGCAGGAGGACTAGCCTGCGCTTCAGAGTCTTTGAAGCCACCGGCCTTCCAGCACACCGGGAGGAGCAGCACCGCATGGAGGTGCCATCTACACAGAAGGAGTCCACAGCCAGCTGGGATACAGAGTGGTGAGAAGGCACCTGTCTATCCAAGTAGTGACTGTAATATTGATAAGTGATTGCCTGCTATACAGACTGCCGCTGAGACCTGTAGTTCCACGGATGTGGATCTATTGCACCTGAGTATTCTATAGCCGGATCTTGGGGTTTCTGTTTCCCTTTTCCCCATGCTGCAAGGTCAGTACTGTACTGTTCACTCTCAGAAGGAATTACAAGTGAGAATAGTTTGCAGCTAAGTAATCAACCACACCATATTCTACAGCTACTGTTTCCTTTGCTATTTTGGATTACAAATACGTGCACCACCTCACACTGCAGTATAATTAAGCTAGCTGAAGAACAGACTACAACTGGAGGAACTTCCACTACTTTATTCTTCCACAAGGCTTTACTGCTATACAATTGTGTATCACTCTGAACTGCACTCTTTAGCAACATATAATTGGAACGTGCATTTTCATTACTGTGTTCTCTGTTGTGTATTCTGCGTGTATTTATCTGTGTGTTGAGGCCTCAGTGGGGAGGTGTTTCAATACAGGTATTAAAGTATTGAGGACCTGTTCCACTGTGCACCTGTTATATACCCTTATCAGGTTGCTGTTTGATACAGTGGTATGACATTTTTGCTTTGAACAAATATCTGTGTCAATTATAACTTGTGTTATTCATCTATTCTTCACACCTCTGCTTTATGTTATTCTTCACCATTCTTCATCATAGTAAACTTTTACAAGCTGTTCATTGATATCTTGTGTGAGTCTCTATTCACTACCACAGCGGATGAAGTGACTGGACCCAGAATCTTGGTAAATATGCTACGTGCTCTATTATTATTGTGTTTTCTCTTTGTTGTTGGGTTCTACACCAATATTACTAAACAGGTGTGCCAGAGGGGTTGAGGCAGTTCTTGGGGTTGAGAGGCAGAGTGCAGAAACATACATACATTAGCGGCTCCTATGGGGGTAGCGCTACATAAGTACCAGTAATAAATACAATAAATCTCTGGCCCCAAGATGGACTACACATCTATGGTACACACACACCCATGGAGATGACTTTTTATGTATAATTTTTTCACAAAAGCGGGCCATTTTAAAGCTTTTACCTGTGCCTGTAACTTACTGTAGTTTTTCAGACATTTCTACCTATTCCAACAGGACATCAAGTATAACTGGTGAATAAGTCCTAATTTTTCTGTATTTTGCTTCAAAGATCTGGTGAGTCATTACTGTTGCTGGGCCTGAGTGTTCCAGCCTCTGCTGAGATAACATTATTTCTCTGTTGGTAGGGCTGAAACTTATTTTTCAATAATCTGTGCCCTACACAAGTGCATTTTTACGGCACAGAAGACGTGTGGTGACAAGCATCTGTAAATGTGGATGCAGGATGTAATATTAATAGCTAATGTGTTCCGAGAAGGCCTGAGGTGCTTTGCTGGAATTCTGGGGGCCAAATACTATTTTCAGTTTTTATTTGGCACCTCTGGAGGATTGTGCATGCCGTGAAAACCATAGTACATTTCTGAAACCTTGTGCTGTTTTCTAGTTATTAAAGCAACTCTGACAATTTATTTAGAATGGAAAAAGCAGTGTTTCCTGCATAGCAAGCAACCTGTCCCTGTACCGCCAAACAGTTTTTGGTTGAAAAAAAGAATGGGTAATCAGTAGTGTTGCCACCTTTTCTTTAAGCCAAACCCGAACACTTTAGCGGCCCCCAAGGATAGCACTAATGTGGTGTGCATAACGTGCCACAGCCAACAGTGGGTGTGGCCAAATTGCTCTTGCTGGCATCATCGCCCTGCGCCTCCCACCCGTGATGCTGAACCTGCCCCCAGACAGCCGCCTACAGCTTCCGGACAGCAACAAATTTGTGTGCGACAATCTTGGCTACTTGAGGAGCCACAGCCCAGCCTGAATAATGTGCCAAGATACAAAGATGAATAACTGAAAAGATCCAGGGCACCACACAGTTGCTTTGTCTTCTGGAGAATCTTTGTGCTATTGGGGTCTAGCCTTCTGGAGTAGCTGCTTGCACACTGGTTTGCACATTGGAGGGCCTCTCACCTGTCTGCAGATCACTTGCCCAGCAAACACATCAAGAATGGCCTCTCTGGGATGCTGAAGGAGAAAGGCAGGGACATTTTTCCTCCCTAGGCATGTCTAGGAAACAAGGAAGTTTTGGGAAATTAACTTAAAAGGCCCTGCACATGCATCTGAGCATAAGGGGTAAATTGGTGCTACAGTGAAAAAGTCACTTTAGGTGCCTTGAGTGTTTATGCCACGCATAGTTACTCCCTTATATGCTGAAACAAAGACTTATTTAACAATATGTTTTCCTGGTGCCTCCATGGCAACATACTCATGGTTGGTTGCTCCTCCCTCAACCAACTCACAGGACCACTTTTAACTTTATCAAATTAAGAGCTGTCCCCCCTAAGGCATTCTTTTTTCTGTCCTCAAGCCTGAAGGATCACAGAATCAGCCCTATACCATACCATCATTTGGTGCAACCATTGCTGGTTCATGCTCTCCTGTAGGATGGAGTCCCATTACTTGGGCTGCTAAAGGCACCAAATAAGTATGGGCTCGGCTCACCTTGTCCAGGTATTTGGCTGCAGGGAGCTGAGAGCGGGCGTTTCTGCCGTTCAAATGTTCCGGCGGCAGCCTCCATGTGAAAGGAGCTGTGTATGCTGTCCTGTCCCGGACTAGAAGGAGTGTGGCGCTTTGTGTGCCTTCTAACATTGCCTTGTTGTCTCGGAGGCGGAGTCACAACATGATGTCATTGGCGCATGCGCAGTAGCTGAACAAAGCAGGTGGTGGCCATATTGGTACACCATAAACGGCACACACATATATATGAGGCTGAGAGCTCATTGTAGTGACAGATGTGAGAGGGGAAACATCTCTCAAAAGGTGGAGAGTGCCCTCATCTGCCAAAAAATACTGTTTTTTTCTTGCCCTGCTGCCTGTTGTTATGGCAGCAGTGGCTTTGACTTCAGTTGCCAGAGCCACAAGAACTTGGTCTGATAATATCGAGATTGCCCTGAGACAAGGCGTAGATTCGGGAGAAATTATTAAAGCCCTCGATGAGTTAAAACTGGCCTCAGAATTTATAGTCGAAGCAGCTATAGATACTCTGAAATGCTCCGACAGAGCCATGTTGTATTCCATTACCGCCAGAAGGGCACTGTGGCTAAAGCCATGGTCAGCAGATTAGTCATCCAAGCAAACATGGTGTCACATACCGTATGAATGAAAAGCTCTTTTTTGTCGAGAAGCTGGATATGGCGAACAAACAGAGTTACAGGGGGGGAAATGGCCCAATTCCCCAGGATAGGAACAGGAGGAAAAGGTTTGCAGCACGACCGGTGGCTCAACAAAAAACTACTGATGCCAGAGCATACCGTTCAGGGAGAGAACATAGAAGAGGCTGGAAAGGCTCTCAGGCTACCTTTCTAAAAATGGGGAAGCAGGAGGCCACAACGCCTGCAAATGAAAATCAAAAGTCTTTTAGACTCCTTGCCTACCCAAGCCAGTCCTGACTCAGGTCGTTCGCTCAGGTTTCACTGTTTGGATCAGGTCACTTCCACGGTCCTTCATAGGGATGAGCTTCGTGTTCGAGTCGAACATACGTTCGACTCGAACATCGGCTGTTCGATCGTTCGACGAAGATCGAACGATTTGGGCCGTTCGCGCCAAATTCGAGTGACGCGAACGGCCCACAATGCACTACGCCATCACAGTGTCATCCAGGCGCTGTGATTGGCCAAGCATGCACTGTGACCCCGCATGCTTGGCCAATCACAGCGCCGGCAGCGAGGAGAGCAATGATTGGCCACAGGCAGGATGCCTGTGCCAATTATTGCTGAGGGGGTTGAGTACACGCCCCACACTATAAAAGGGCGCCAGCGCGGCGGCCTTGTGTAGTGTGTTCCGGAGCAGGGAAAGAGAAGCATAGGCAGGGACAGTGTCATTTTTTTCCTTTACTAATCCTGGATTCCTTGTGTTTAGGGACAGAGAAGGATAGGTAGGGAGAGTGTCAGTGTGTCATTCTGTGCTAAACCTTGTTTGTAGGGACAGAGAAGGACAGTGAGGGAAAGTGTCAGTGTGCTATTCTGTGCTAATCCTTGTTTGTAGGGACAGAGAAGGACAGTGAGGGAAACTGTCAGTGTGCTATTCTGTTCTAAACCAATCTTGCTGAACCGTATTTGAAATCCTTGAGTTTAGGGACAGAGAAGGACACTCGTGGAAACTATCAGTGTGCTATTCTGTGCTAAATCTTGTTTGTAGGGACAGAGAAGGACAGTGAAGAAACTATCAGTGTGCTATTCTGTGCTAAACCAATCTTGCTGAACCATATTTGAAATCCTTGAGTTTAGGGACAGAGAAGGACACTCTGGGAAACTGTCAGTGTGCTATTCTGTGCTAAATCTTGTTTGTAGGGACAGAGAAGGACAGTGAGGGAAAGTGTCAGTGTGCTATTCTGTCCTAAACCAATCTTGCTGAACCATATTTGAAATCCTTGAGTTTAGGGACAGTGAAGGACACTCGGGGAAACTATCAGTGTGCTATTCTGTGCTAAATCTTGTTTGTAGGGACAGAGAAGGACAGTGAGGGAAAGTGTCAGTGTGCTATTCTGTCCTAAACCAATCTTGCTGAACCATATTTGAAATCCTTGAGTTTAGGGACAGTGAAGGACACTCGGGGAAACTATCAGTGTGCTATTCTGTGCTAAATCTTGTTTGTAGGGACAGAGAAGGACAGTGAGGGAAAGTGTCAGTGTGCTATTCTGTCCTAAACCAATCTTGCTGAACCATATTTGAAATCCTTGAGTTTAGGGACAGTGAAGGACACTAGGGGAAACTATCAGTGTGCTATTCTGTGCTAAATCTTGTTTGTAGGGACAGAGAAGGACAGTGAGGGAAAGTGTCAGTGTGCTATTCTGTCCTAAACCAATCTTGCTGAACCATATTTGAAATCCTTGAGTTTAGGGACAGAGAAGGACACTCTGGGAAACTGTCAGTGTGCTATTCTGTTCTAAACCAATCTTGCTGAACCATATTTGAAATCCTTGAGTTTAGGGACAGTGAAGGACACTCGGGGAAACTATCAGTGTGCTATTCTGTGCTAAATCTTGTTTGTAGGGACAGAGAAGGACAGTGAGGGAAAGTGTCAGTGTGCTATTCTGTCCTAAACCAATCTTGCTGAACCATATTTGAAATCCTTGAGTTTAGGGACAGAGAAGGACACTCGTGGAAACTGTCAGTGTGCTATTCTGTTCTAAACCAATCTTGCTGAACCATATTTGAAATCCTTGAGTTTTTTTTTATGCAATACTTTGCAACAGGCCTCATTGCTGTGCTCCAAGTACAGTATCTGTGAGGGGTTGCAGTGTTGTGCCACCAGTGCCTAAGGCCCAATTTTTCAGCCCCTGTTCAACAGGGGCATGCAATTATAATTATTGACCTAATAATTCACAGCAGGGCCCATTGCTGCTCCCACCAAGAGTAACTGTCAGCCCTTACAGTGTTGTGGCACCAGCACCACCATCAAAGGCCCAATTTTTACTACCACTGTTTAACAATTATATGTTATTACAATTCCTGATATAATAGTTGACAGCAGGGCGTTCCAGCACCCACCAAGAGTAACTGTGAGTGCTTACAGTGTTGTGCCAACACCAACACCTAAGGGGCCAATTTCTGCAGAGTATATACGGCAGGTCCCTACTTTCAAACATCCAACTTACAAACGACTACTACTTGCAAACGGAAGAAGACAACAGGAATTGAGAGCAAATCTACCCCTTGGAAGGAAAATTCTCTCCTGTAAGAATTAATATGGGAGAAAGGTGTCTCCTCTCTACTGATGCTTTATCACCAATCCTTGTTTCAATAAAAACACCACATTTCAAAAACAGTTGTCATTGGGACGCAAAGTGAGGTGAAATGTTCTGAACAGGGGCACAGACAGCAAAACAAATGTTACAGGGGTGATAACCGTTCCCTATGTTTTCCAAAAAGCTTAAAAATAGGTATTTGGACTGGAGCTACACTTAAACAATGTAGCTGTTCAAAATTACAAACAGATTCTACATAAGAACAAACCTACAGTCCCTGTCTTGTAAGCACCGCCTGTATACGGCTGTTCAGAGTATATAGGGCCTTTTTTATTTTGTGTGCGGGGTTCCCCTTAATATCCATACAAGACCCAAAGGGGCTGGTAATGGGCTGGGGTAGGGGGGGGGGGTGATGGGGTAGCTATGCCATTTTTCTTAAAGATTTTCATCCATATTACCGGGACCAGACATTACATTAAAGCCGCAAGCAGTTTTAAATGGCTTTTTTTCCTTTAGAAATGTAATTTTGTGCAGGGACAGTTCTGAACACGGGAAACACGTGGCACTTCACAGGCATACTTTAGACACCCCTCAGGTACAATATTTAAAGGAATATTTGACTTTTTTTTTTTCACTTTATGCATCATTAAAATGACTGCTCCCGAAAAACGGCCGTTTTTAAAACTTCTTTTTGCATTGATACATGTCCCCTGGTGCAGAACCCGGGTTCCCAAACTCTGTTTAGGACAATAACATGGATAATAGTCGTTATAATTAGCACTTTAGAATTCGAACGTTCGCATCCATTGTATTTAATAGGGTTCTAATGTTCGTGCAAACTTTCGGTCCGTTCGTGGGTTCTGGTGCGAACCGAACCCGGGGGTGTTCGGCTCATCACTAGTCCTTCAACGTAATTTTTGGAAGTTCAGCTGCCGACGTCCAAACTATTCCTTCCTGCTCACCAAGATCCCAAGCTCCAAACGCAGTGGCGGCTGGTGCTCCAAATTTTTTGGGGGGCGCAAACAAACTGATAAAATAAATAAATCATCAATCGCCGGCGCCGCCACTGTGCCCATTAAACGCAGCCACTGTGCCCAAACGCCACCAGTTTCCCCCCTCAAATGCAGCCAGTTTGCCCCCCAAATGCAGCCAGTTTCCCCCCAAATACAGCCAGTTTGTCCCCAAATGCAGCCAGTTTGTCCCCAAATACAGCCAGTTTTTCCTTAGCCCTGCACTTACCTTTCTCGGGTCGGCGCCGTCCTTCCATCCTTGATGTCTTCTCCCGCCCTCGATGTCGCTTCAGCCAATCAGGTTACCGGTAACCAGACCGGTGCACCTGATTGGCTGAGACACCTGTCAGTGTTAACCAAGGAACGCACAGCCCGTGCGTCCCCAGGTTAACTATTTGGAAGCCGTTTACAGCCTGTGGCACTTCCAAAAACCAACCAGCCGCTGTTATTCAGATGGCCGGCGCTCACCAGGGCGCCGGCCATCTGAATAGTGGGCGCCAGCGGCGACAATACATAGGTTCATGCAATGCATGAACCTATGTATTGTTATTGTGAGTGACGGGCGCAGGAGAGAGAGGGGCGGCGCTCCTGCACCCACTATGGAAGCACCTCCACTGTCCAAACTTAAAAAGGAAAGCATGGATGGCGATATCACACCTGGCCTTTCTTAGAGACAAATCCATCCTGCTGCAGATGGACAACAGAGCATCAGTAGCCTACATTCAGAATCAAGGGGGTACGCACAGCATTTCCCTATCCGATAAGGTAACTATGATCTTAGCATGGGCCGAGAGGAATCTAGTCAATCTCGGGGCATCCTATATTCCAGCCCTAGAAAATCACTCAGCGGACCATCTCTCAAGAAAGTTCAGCAACAACGAGTGGTCTCTGACTCCAAATGCCTTTCATTGGATATGTCAACAGTGGGGTACTCCCCAACTAGATTTATTTGCTTCCTCACAAAACACCAAAACTCCTCGGTTTTTCACAAGGTATCTGTCATGTATCAGATAAGACCAGAACTGTGTGGACTGCAACAGAGGAAACCCAAACATAAATAGGTGAAAGTAAGTAAGTTTATTAATGCATATAAATGTGAATACACCACCAATACAAACAAAGTGAACAAACCAAACAACCCAAACAGGGATAGTAAACCAACCAGCATATATAGCAAAAGGGGTACCAGAATCGTAGTCAAGCCAGGCCAGGATCATATACAGGAGATCAGCAGATGGGGGGCCAGGAGAAAACAGACAGGGACAAGATGGAAGAAATCAGGCTGCAGGGGAAGGATCCAGGGATACCAGAACAGAAACAAACAGGTTCAGGATACAGGAATAAGGGTTCAGGGTTTAGGGTGCAGAATCAGGATAACAGATAAACAGGCTGCAGGTCAGGGCACAAGGTCAATACCAGGGCAAGGTGTGTGTGCACTTGCCGGATATTTATACTATTACCTGCTAACAAGCTCAGGTGATGCCTGTCTGCAGAAGGTAAAATCTGCTCCATACTGTCAGGATCCATCCGTTGGTGGACGTCAGTACTGCAGCCCAAAGATGACATAACACCAGCAGGGAGAAGTTCCCCTGACAGTTCCAAACTGCCAGGAGACACCTGCTGGTGGACCTCAGTACTGCACGCCAAATGATAGCTAATACCAGCGGATGGAACATTTCCTGACAGTACCCCCTCAAAGGAGCGGCCTCCGGACTGTCACGTACCTTACCAGAGACCGAAGTGCTGGGAGGGCTTCCCTTGCGACTAAGTGCAGAGCGCCCCCTGAAGGTGGAACAGGGAGTGCTTTACCCAAAGAGGCAGGGGTTGCCAGCTGCGACAAGCTGAGGTGATGCTGGTTATCAGCTGGTGAGCAGGGTAGACTGCCAGGCGGGGGTACCTCAGAAGTACCAGATGAGGCTGTGCAGCAGGGAGAACCAAAGGCGGAGTTAGGAGCCAAGCCAGAAGTCATACACAGGTTAGCAAGCAGAGGCAGAATCACTGGAACAGGTCAAGGGACAAGCCGGGGTCATACACAGGATCAGCAGACAGGAGCAGGATTACAGGAACAAGCCAAGGATCAAGCCGGGGTCGATAACGGTAATCCAAGATAGCAGAAACAGGAACTCAGGAACAACCACAGGAAGGCTGAAGATCATGCAGCAGTTATTGACTGCTGCAGCAAGCTTTAAATAGGCCACTGGGCGCCTAGTGTCACTCACGTATTGCGTGAGTCATGGCGCACGCGCATGCGCACTGGAGAACGTAGATTCCTGACAGTTCTTTCCCGTGTGCGCGCGCATGCGCATAGCGTTTGTTGATCCGTGATTCTGTAGACATGGAGAGAGCTGCCAGTTCTTCTGCGGATAGTTCCCTGACAGTGCCCCCCCCTCAGAGGCAGCCTCCGGATGCCCAGACGTGCTTGCTTCTCTGGATATTTTCTGAAGAACTCACATAGTAATTTAGGGGCGTGAACATCGTTTGCAGGTTCCCAAGAGCTTTCCTTGAGTGAGTAACCCTTCCACTTTACTAGGTATTGGATTTGTCTACCTCTCTTTCGACCATCCAAAATGGCTTCCACCTCAAATTCCGTTTCTTCACCTACTGTGATTGGAGGAGGAGGTGGGTCTTCTCTTCCAGAAAAGGGGCCAGCGATGGCTGGTTTGAGAAGTGAGACATGGAAGACTGGGTGAATCTTGTAAGAGTTTGACAGGGACAATTCAAAGGCCACAGGATTAACCTCTTTCTTTATTGCAAAGGGACCAATGAACCTTGAGCCCAGCTTCCGGGAAGGGCAGGACAATTTGAGGTTCAATATAGAGAGCCATACTTTGTCCCCTACTTTCAGAATTGGATTATTTTTCTTCTTCCTGTCATAATATTTCTTATAGTCTTCTTGTGATTTATGCATGGTTTCTTGAAGAACCTGTAAATTTTCTTGAATAAAGGTTAATCTTTCTTGTACGGCAGGTGCTGCTGCTTCTGGAATAGCATTGGGCAAGAAGGACGGGTGGAATCCATAGTTCGCCCAAAACGGGGACTGATTAGTGGTGGAGTGTACCGAATTGTTGTACGCAAATTCAGCACATGGGAGCAAGGCTACCCAGTTATCTTGGGAAAAGGTGGAGAAGCAGCGGAGATAGTGCTCTAGCGTCTGGTTTGTTCTCTCCGTTTGGCCATTACTCTGAGGATGGTAAGCAGACAATAAGCTGATTTCAATGTTCAAAGCTTTACAGAGAGCCCTCCAAAACCTTGAGGTAAATTGCACTCATCTGTCAGAGACAATACTGTTGGACAGATCGTGCAATCTTAGATCTCTTTGATAAAGGTGTGTGCTGTATCCATGGCCGAGGGGGTACCTAATAGAGGCAGAAAGTGGGCCATCTTTGTTAGACGATCGACCACCACCAAGATAGTGGTAAAGCCTTCAGAGGGGGGCAACTCCACTATAAAATCCATGGACAGCATCTTCCACGGGTGGTCTGGGACAGGTAATGGTCTTAGCAGACCCCAAGCTTGTGTGTGGCTTCCTTTACTTCTGGCACAGATTGTACAGGAACTTACGAAGTCTTTGCAATCTTGCCTCAGGTTAAGCCACCAGTAGGATCACTGAATCAGCTCAGAAGTCTTATGGACCCCGAAATGGCCGGCAAGCTGGTGTTCGTGAAAAGTCTTGAGCTGAAATTTGGCTCCCTCGGGGACAAAAATCTTGTTTCCGTGCCACAGGAGCCCTTCCTGTCTTCTGAATGCAGAGCTGTCAGATTCAGGACATTGAGCAGAGGCTTGTTCAAGGGTCGACTTCAGATCAGGCTGAATCAACAGGAAATTCTGAGGGGACAAGATGGTGCTAGGAACGACAGTCACTGGGGTTTCTGGGAACACGCGTGAGAGAGAATCTGCCTTCCCATTCTTGGACCCTGGACGGTAGGTGAGATGAAAGTTAAACCTCGAAAAGAATAAGGCCCATCTGGCTTCCCGTGGTCTCAGTCGTTTAGCAGATCTGAGGTATTCAAGGTTTTTATGGTCTGTGAATACCATGATGGGGTGAGCTGCACCTTCAAGGAGATACCACCATTCTTTCAAAGCAGCTTTTATTGCCAGTAACTCCCGATCCCCCACATCATAATTCTTTTCCAGCTGGCTCAATTTTCGGGAGAAAAAAGCTACTGGGTGCAACAATGCTTTAGGGCCTTGGCGTTGAGACAGGACAGCCCCTATGGCAACTTCCGATGCATCGACCTCCAGGACATAAGGCAAAGCTGGATCTGGGTGCTGCAGAATGGGGGCTGAGGTGAACAGAGTTTTTAGTTTATCGAAAGCTTCTTGGGCTGGGTAATGGGGGCAATAATGGCAGAAAAGTCTTTAATGAATCTCCGATAAAAATTAGCGAACCTTTGGATGCCTTTCTTATCGGTAGGGGCTGACCATTCCTGAATACCGGATACTTTCTGAGGGTCCATGGCAATTCCAGATGTGGAAATGATTAGACCCAAGAATTGTATGGATGACCTTTCAAACTCACACTTTTCCGCTTTTGCGTAGAGCCTGTGTGCTCTTAATGTGGATAGTACCTTCCGGACATGAGTTCTATGTAATTCCAAGGTGGCAGAGAAGATGAGGATGTCATCCAAGTAAACGATAAAGTAGTGATCCAGGAACTCTCTAAAGATGTTATTCACAAAATGTTGTAAGGTCGCCAGGGCGTTACACAGTCCAAAAGGCATAACAAGATACTCAAAGTGACCGAAGCGAGTTATAAAATCGGTCTTCCATTCATCTCCCTCCCGAATGCGCACAAGGTTGTAGGCGCCTCATAAGTCCAATTTAGTAAAGACTCATGCAGTACGGAATCTCTGGAAGAGTTCAGGAACGAGAGGGAGAGGGTATCGGTTCTTGATGGTGATTTTATTGAGTTCCCTGTAATCCACACAGGGCCTGAGAGTATGATCTTTTTTCTCCACAAAAAAGATCCCGGCACCGGCTGGAGAAGATGATGGGCAGATGAACTTCTTTTCTAGGTTCTCGTCAATGTATTGACACAGGGTCTCAAGCTCAGTCTCTGAAAGTGGGAATATTCGTCCAAAGGGGATCTCTGCACCAGGCAACAACTCGATAGGGCAGTCGTACGGACGATAGGGTGGTAATGTGTCAGCTTTCTTTTTATTGAAGACATCTAGAAAGCCATGGTAAACTGGAAAAAAAGAAAAACAACAAAGAGAAAGCGCCTCTTAGTACAAATATTTAATAGCCACAACAACATGTAATATCCACACTTACATGTAGGCAATGGATGACAGGCGTCCAGGGGATGATGAGGGTAGAGCCTCCTGAGTCTAACGCTCTGTGATTCCTAGCAGGCAGATCTGTTGGTGGTCACTGAGCAGAGCGGTCACAGTGTCCAATGGAGGGAAGCCGACCAGTGATCTCGGCGTGCGGGACAAGGTGGCACAGCTCCGTGCTGCGAGGAAGCCAACTGGCGTGTGACGTCAATGAGGTGTAGAGGAGAAACCATAACGCATTTCAGAGCATGCGCCAAGCTCACAGTGGGCATGCGCGCTCCTTTGTCAAGTGTAAGGTGGAAACAGAGGACTGGAGAAGGCTGTCTGCTTGATTGAAAAAGGTCTGCTTAATTGAGAAACAGTTTGCTTAATTGAGAAACAACATGCTGACAAACAGCAAATAGAGCAAATGGGGAATGGTGATCAAACTGGCCAAATAATATACATCCAATGATGGTCATGCTCGGAAATTGCATTGTATAAAGGTTTACACAATCTATAAATCTATATAAAAAAAAGTGTATATGTATACCCTATAATTGCTACTAATGGTGAAATATGATAATAAAAAGCATTATGTACGAATAATGATTATAACGATAAGACATAAATTCATATAAGGGTGCAACAAATAAATACAAATATTTGGATTAAAATTAATGAACAGGAATGTGTGTAGATATATATATATCTACAGAAATATATATAAAAAAAAAATCATAATACAATGTCATGAAACAATGTCATAAATGCCCATATGGGGGTGGATGCACTAACACATGCACATCAAGGGTATATTATATTGATGGACATGTATCCCTAATGTTATAATGACATCAAAGGTCAGAAAGTGTGTACAGAGAGATGGATAAAAAATCTCAGAGTAACATTTGATATTTTTAATATATTTCTGTAGATATATATATATATATATATATATATATATATATATATATATATATATATCTACACACATTCCTTTTCATTCATTTTAATCCCAATATTTTTATTTATTTGTTGCAAAAAACTTACATCAATTTATGTCTTATTGTTATAATCATTATTCATACATAATGCTTTTTATTATCATGTTTCACCATTAGTAGCAATTATAGCGTATACATATATACTTTTTTTTATATAGATTTATAGATTGTGTAAACCTTTATACAATGCAAGTTCCAAGTATGATCATCATTGTATGTATATTATTTGGCCAGTTTGATCACCATCCCCCATTTGCTCTATTTGCAGTTTGTCAGGATGTTGTTTCTCAATTAAGCAGACTGTTTCTCAATTAAGCAGACTTTTTTCAATCAAGCAGACAACCTTTTTAACCACTTGCTTACTGGGCACTTAAACACCCCTCCTGCCCAGACCAATATTCAGCTTTCAGTGCTATCACACTTAGAATGACAATTACTCAGTCATGCAACACTGTACCCAAATGATTTTTTTGTCCTTTTTTTCATACAAATAGAGCTTTCTTTTGGTGGTATTTGATCACCTCTGGGTTTTTATTTTTTGCGCTATAAATGAAAAAAGAGCAAAAATTTTGAAAAAAAACAAATTTTTCTTAGTTTCTGTCATAAAATTTTGCAAATTATAAATGTTTCTTCATACATTTTGGCCACAATTCATACTGCTACATATCTTTGATAAAAATAAGCCCAAATTTTTGGAAATTATTTGGTCTGTGTGAAAGTTTTAGAGTCTACAAGCTATAGTGCAAATCATAAAAAATGTATCACATCTGATGTACTGGCGGCCTATCTAATTTCTTGAGACCCTAACAAGCCAGTAGAGTACAAATGCCCCCCAAATTACCCCTTTTTGGAAAGTAGACATTCAAAGGTATTTAATAAGAGGCATGGTGAGTTATTTGAAGTTGTAATTTTTTCCCACGATTATTTGCAAAAGTAAGATTTTTTTTTCTCTCAAAATTGTCATTGTAATAGCTTATTTCTCTCACATGGCTTGTGCATACCACAAATGACACCCCAAAATACATTCTGCTACTCCTCCTGAGTATTACGATACCACATGTGTGGGACTTTTTTACTGCCTGGCCACATACAGAGGCCCAACATGCAGGGAGCACCATCAGGTGTTCTAGGAGCATAAATTACACATCTAACTAGTTGACTACCTATTACAATTTTGAAGGCCCTGGAGCACCAGGACAATGGAAACACCCACAAAATGACCCAATTTTGGAAAGCTAACACCCCAGGATATAATCTATGAGGCATAATGACTCTTTTGAATGGTTCATTTTTTTCCAGAAGTTTTTGGAAAATGTGGAAAAAAAATGAAAACGCATTTTTTTTTACGCAAAGTTGTCCATTTATAAGATATTTCCAATACATAGCATGTACATAGCAAAAATGACACCCCAAAATACATTCTGCTACTTCTCCTGAGTATGGCAATACCAAATGTGTGGGACTTTTACACAGCCTGTCCACATGCAGAGGACCTACATTGAAGTAGCTCCTTCAGGTGTTCTAGGAGCATAAATTACACATCTCATTTCTCAACCACCTATTACACTTTTGAAGGCCCTGGAGAACCAGGAAAATAGAAACACCCACAAAATTACCCCATTTTGGAAAGCTAACACCCCAACGTATAATCTATGAGGCATAATGACTCTTTTGAATGGTTCATTTTTTTCCAGAAGTTTTGGGAAAATGTGGAAAAAAATGAAAACGCATTTTTTTTACACAAAGTTGTCCGTTTATAAGATATCTCCAACACATAGCATTTACATAGCAAAAATGACACCCCAAAATGCATTTTGCTACTCCTCCTGAGTATAGCGATACCACGTGTGTGAGACTTCTACACAGCCTGGCCACATACAGAGATCCAACATGCAAGGAACACCGTCAGGTGTTCCAGGGACACATAGCATGCACATACCAAGAATTACACCCCAAAATACATTATGCTGAGCAAAGGGTAAACAAAAGATTACCTGTGGTTTTAGTAGCGCAGTTCTACATAGCAGGATAGCACTGGTCCAGGAAACAGGCAGGGACTTGGTCAGCAACGGCATACACAATTGTCCAGGCAGCAGGCAGGGATACTGTCTATATACAGTCCAGGGTCAGTGCAGGCAGAGATATTGTCAGCAGTGCCAAAAATATTGGTCCTGGTAGTAGGCAGGTCCATGTGGTGTTGTCAGTTCATGCGACAGGCAGAGGCATGATGGCATAGGTCCTACAGGCAGTAGGCAGAAGTAGGACCTCGTTCAGGACAGAATGGGGACAGGGGTAGAGGCTTCTCCCACCCAAATCTCTTTGAAGCCTCCGAGTCTCCAGACCCTAATCTAGGATGAGAAAACAAAAAAAATTATTTTCTTCATCCAGAAAAACTTTTCTGGAGCCCCTCACATATGTGAGACCCCTGTGTTGAATCCCACTAGTCCAGTAGCAGGGTACAAGATCGGTCCATGAGGCAGGCAAAAACATGGTCAAACAGTAGAAGGTCAGTTCCAGATCAGGCAGAGGTATTACAGAATCGTTAGGCAGAAGCATGGTTGAATAACAGTCCAGGGTCAGTCCCAGATCAGGCAGAGGTAGTACAGAATCGTTAGGCAGAAGCATGGTCGAATAACAAGCCAGGGTCAGTTCCAGATCAGGCAAAGGTAGTACAGAATCGTGGTCGAATAACAAGCCAGGGTCAGTTACAGAGCAGGCAGTGGCATAAGGGGTGTGAAGGTGTGAGAAGGCAGGAACTGAGGATTACGTTTACCATACTTCACTAATAATTTAGTGAAGTATGGTAATGGCGAAAACAGTCTACTACACAGAGGCCTGGTTGGGAAGGGCATTGGGCACAATAATAAGCTGTGTCTCGTCTGACTCCTCCACTGGTACACACCTTACATTTTTTTTTACGTCATCGACCTGTTGCTGTGGGAGGGACTTTATCGGGAAAGTGACGTCCGGCGAGTCGACTTATAACATCAGATCGGATGTTTTGGGGTGGGCCGTTCGGGAATATAAGGGCAGTGACAAGGTCCTCCTGGTAGCCAAGGAAGCGTTTGGGGTTTTGGGTGGAGTTGCGGTATACGATATATGAATTTTATATGGGCAATTGAAAAAAAAAATTGCAACTTTTTTGTACCAATGGTATGTCCGTCTTGTGGCAAGGTAGGGTTCGAGCATCTGGTCGTTGAAGTCGACTCCAACCCATAAACAAATTGTAGTCCTGGATGCATGTGGGCTTTTTGATGGGGCCATTCCTTCTGGGGATTTCCACAAAGGTATCGTTGTGGATGGAAGATAACATGTATACATCCCTTCTGTCCCTCCACTTCACTGCCAGAACCTCCTTGTTTCTCAGACTTGCCGATTCTCCTCTTCTCAGCTTCTTATTTACAAGACTCTGAGGAAAGCCCTTCCGATTCTTTCTGATGGTGCCACATGCTGGTGTCTGCATCCGGTGAAGGTTATGGAACAGGGGAAGGGATGTGTAGAAGTTATCTACATACAGATGGTAGCCTTTTTTCAGTAGGGGGTATATGAGGTCCCAAACAATTTTCCCACTTGATCCCAAGTAGTCTGGGCAATTAGGGGGATGCAGCTGGCTGTCCTTCCCCTCGTACACTAAGAAGGCATACGTGTACCCTGTGACTCAGTCACATAGCTTGTAAACCTTCACACCATAGCGGGACCTTTTGCTGGGAATGAATTGTTTTATTTAAAGCCTGCCGCTAAATTTAATAAGGGACTCATCCACACATATGTGCTGGTCCGGGGTATACAACTGGGGGAATTTTTCGGAAAAATAATTCAGTAAGGGCCGAATTTTGAAAAGCCTGTCAAAATTTGGGTGATTTCGGGGAAGGCACTGGGTGTTATCGTTAAAAGGTAGGAATATCATTATCATGAAGTATCTGGTTCTGGGCATTACGTTGGAGAATATTGGCATATGGTAGATGGGGTGTTTTGACCAGAAGGAACGCAAAGTGTTTTTTGGGTTGAGTCCCATACAAAACGTGAGGCCTAAAAAAATCTTCAACTCCTCCACCGTTAGGTCTCTCCACTCGTAGGGACGGGCATAATATGCTGTAGGATTGTTCAAAATAAATTGTTGGGCATATAGATTGCACTGGGTCACAATGTTAGATAGCATGTCCTCTGTAAAAATAAGATCAAAAAAATAGATTGGGGAAAAATTCTCTGTGTCCACCTGGACTCCTGGCTGGGCAGTGAAAGGGGGAATGTTGGCTTCTCCTGAATTAGGAGGAAGCCACAAGGGGTTCTGAAGGGCATAGGGAAGGCTGGCATGGGCCCTTGGCCTTTCTTGTCGAGGCACTGCGGTGCTGGTGGATGGCACTGCGGTGCTGGTCGATGGCACTGCGGTGCTGGTGGGTGGCACTGCGGTGCTGGTGGATGGCACTGCCTCTTCACCAGAACGCCTTTGTTTGGCGGGCCGACTAGCTTCCTCCTCTGAGTCACTCAGTGTTGCACTACTGAGGACTGGCCCATAGTTGACGTCCGACTCAGAATCGGAATTGGAAAGGGAATCTGAAAGAGAGAGCTGTGAGAGCTGTGAGCTTCGAGCGCGTAGCCTGTGAAACGTCTCACTCTATGTTTGGAGGATTGCCCTGCTGTATGACATTACTTCCACGTTCCAGACTGGTTAGCATGGAGCTTCCTGTCATGTGACACCGCAGAGAAGCCTGTGCAAACGAAAATCGACATCTCCTACACCTCACGGCCGAGGGGAAGTTTGCCAGAGCCAGCAGAGCAGCACCAACAGACCTCAGAACACCCTATCCTCGAAGGATATAATTTTCAAGTGAACCTGTAAGTATATATACTATACTTACATTAATGATTACAGTAGGATTAATTTAGCTGGCGCCTCCACCCCCTTCTTTTTTACACTTCTTGCTGACAGAGGACATGGACACCCTCTGAGGTTGGCTGCCTCCTCTTGTTTTTTAATATACAGATTGACTTAGAAGTGCCATTAGAGCCACTATTACATTCATTTTAAAGGCATCACATCGCTAGGAGTGCCGGAATCCCCCCCTTTCCACGAACTGATTGGCGGCACAGTTGGGCACTGATTGGCAGCACAGATGGGCACTGATGAGGCGGCACAGATGTGCACTGACTGATTGCACAGATGTGCACTGATTGCACAGGTGGGCACTGATCGGCACAGGTGGGCACTGATTGGCACTGAGGTGGCACAGGTAGGTACTGATGAGGTGGCACAGGTGGGTACTGATTGCACAGATCACTGACGTCACAGGTGGTCACAGACTGGCACAGGTGGGCACTGTATAGGCACAGGTGGGCACTGTATAGGCACAGGTGGGCACTGTATAGGCACTTATGGGCACTTATGGGCACTGTATGGACACTGTATGGGCACTGTAAAATACTCACTTGCGGATACAATGTAACAGATCGCTCTCCCTCCTCACACGCGTCTCTGTGTGAGGAGAGAGAGCCGGCAATGAGAGATGATCTCATATGTTTACATTTGAGATCATCTCTCATTGGCCACACAGATCGCATAGTAAATGGCCACTCTGATTGGCAATTCACAGCGATCTGTGATTCGTTGTGTCAAAGGGACACAGACAGCATAGAATTTCCCCGCTGCGCGCTCGGGAGCGTGCGCGGGGAACAAGGAAAGGGGAGGCCGTCTATTGACGGCCTCCTGGATTTTCAGGTCCGCGCTGAAGCCGTCATTCGGCTATAGCGCGGGCCTCAAGGGGTTAATCTCCAGTCCTTTGTTTCCACCTTACACTTGACAAAGGAGCGCGCATGCCCACTGTGAGCTGGGCGCATGCTCTGAAACACATTGTGGTTTCTCCTCTACACCTCATTGACGTCACACGCCAGTTGGCTTCCTCGCAGCACGGAGCTGTGCCACCTTGTCCTGCACGCCGAGATCACTGGTCGGCTTCCCTCCATCGGACACTGTGACTGCTCTGCTCAGTGATCACCAACAGATCTGCCTGCCAGGAATCACAGGAGCGTCAGACTCAGGAGGCTCTACCCTCATCATCCCCTGGACGCCTGTCATCCATTGCCTACATGTAAGTGTGGATATTACATGTTTTTTTAGCTATTAAATATTTGCACTAAGAGGCGCTTTCTCTTTGTTGTTTTTCGTTTTCTTACCAGAGCTGGCTTCGCTCTCCAGGAAAGCTTGCTCTCAGTGCTTATATGTCATCCCTCAGATGTGTCATTAACATTATTATAAACGACTGCCTATTTCATGGACATTCCCCATCATGCTCATCCATGGACTAGTACATTTATTTTTATTTATATCTTTTTATGCATTAATTCTCATTCAGCCCTGATTCTCTGAATTTCGATTTCCTGAGCGCTGACACTATTTGTATATATTCTATGGTAAACTGGAGGGACGTCTTGGCTGGAAGTGGAAGCTGGTTGAACGGTGAGGCAACTGGAAGGTGCTAAAGGTTCAGGCACTATGCAAGGTGGAAGGTTTCGGGACTTGGAGGTGCAAAGGATTGTGGAGAGAAGATCTACTGGGCCTTATTGGACAGTTGTAAAGGAAATGTCCGGCTTCTCCACAGTAGAAACAAAGGTTTGCTTGCCGGCGATAAAGTCTCTCATTAGGGGTCAGGGCAGAGCGAACCACGCCAATCTGCATAGGCCCTCTGTTGGATGTGACCGGAGAGGAGGGTGCAGGAGCGGTTGGAACCGTAGGCAGCATCCAGGAAGGCCGGCAGGCTCATGCACGTTCATACTGTCGTTCCCGCAGGCGCCTATCAAGTTGGATGGCTAGCTGAATGAGCTCTTCTAAGGTGGATGGGGCCCCCACTCATGCTAGCTCATCTTTGATAGGTTCAGACAGGCCAAGTCGGAACTGATATCTGAGGGCGGCCTCATTCCACCCTGTGTCCATAGCCAAATTGCGAAAGTCCACAGTATAGTCTTCTACAGGGCGCTGCCCTTGTCGCAAGGCATGGAGGGCAGTTTCAGTGGTGGCAGGGCGTTGTGGGTCATCATATAATTTAGCCATGGCTTTAAAGAACAAGTCCACTGAGTCAATAGCGGGATTCTTTTGTTCCAGTAACTGATGAGCCCAAGACTGAGGTTCTTTGGACAGCAGGGAAATAACGAATCCCACTTTGACAGTCTCTAGAGAGAAAGTTCTTGGCTGAAGGGCCAGGTAAAGTAAACAGGAAACCTTGAATGCTCTGAACTCCCTTCGGTCACCTGAAAAGCGTTCTGGAGTGGGTACTCGTGGTTCAGGCGGAGGAAACATCATAGAAGCGGATGTAGTGACTGCAGTAGGTGGAGTGGAAGTTTCCACAACAGGAGACATCATCTGGTTCGGAAGGCAATCTCCCAACTGGGAGTATTGCTCCTGTAGGCTCGTCACTGCTTGGGTAAGGGCCACGACTTGCTGGCACAAAGCAGGGAAGTACCTCCGTCGGCCTCTGACACTTCTGGCTGCATGATACTGTCACGTACCTTCCCAGAGACCGAAGTGCTGGGAGGGCTTCCCTTGCGACTAAGTGCAGAGCGCCCCCTGAAGGTGGCACAGGAAGTGCTATACCCAAAGAGGCAGGGGTTGCCAGCTGCGACAAGCTGAGGTGATGCTGGAGATCAGCTGGTGAGCAGGGTAGACTGCCAGGCGGGGGTACCTCAGAAGTACCAGATGAGGCTGTGCAGCAGGGAGAACCAAAGGTGGAGTCAGGAGCCAAGCCAGAAGTCATACACAGGTTAGCAAGCAGAGGCAGAGTCACTGGAACAGGTCAAGGGACAAGCCGGGGTCATACACAGGATCAGCAGACAGGAGCAAGATACAGGAACAAGCCAAGGATCAAGCCGGGGTCGATAACGGTAATTCAAGATAGCAGAAATAGGAACTCAGGAACAATCACAGGAAGGCTGAAGATCATGCAGCAGTTATTGACTGCTGCAGCAAGCTTTAAATGGGCCACTGGGCACCTAGTGTCACTCACGTATTGCGTGAGTTCTGGCGCACGCGCATGCGCACTGGAGAACGTAGATTCCTGACAGTTCTTGCCCGTGTGTGCGTGCGCATGTGCATAGCATTTGTTGATCCGTGATTCTGCTGGACATGGAGAGACCTGCCAGCCTTTCTGCAGAGAGTTCCCTGACACCGGACGCTCCAACTAGCCGTTGCTGGGGAAAGTCCATGGCGTCAAGCCGGGCAGCGGACAAAGTCACATCAGATTGGGCATGAGGAAGGTCCATGGCTTTAAACTGGGCAAAGTGTGGCTCGAGCTGATTAGCGGGTACAGACACATCAGGCTGGGCAATAAATACGTCAAGCTGGGTAGCAGGCACAGGAGCTTCAAGCTGTGTAGCTGGCACATCGAACTGGGCAACAGGCACATCAGGCTGGGCAACGGATACGTCAAACCGGACAGCGGGCACATCAGGGAAGACAGTGGGCACATCAGGGCAGACAGCGGGCACATCCGGGTAGACAGCGGCACATCAGGGCAGACATCGGGCACATCAGGGCAGACATCGGGCACATCGGGCTGGGCAGAAGGCTCCGGATCGTCGATCTGGGCAGCAGGCTCCGGGTCGTCGAGCTGGGCAGCAGGCTCGGGGTTGTCGAGCAGGACATCTGGCCAGGCAGCAGGCTTTGGGACATCTGGCCAGGCAGCAGGCTTCGGGACATCTGGCCGGGCAGCAGGCTTCGGGACTTCTGGCCGGGCAGCAGGCTCCGTAACAGCAGACTGGGTGAAAGGCATCGGCTCAGCAAGCACAGTAGCGGGCCCCGGCCAAGTGGGCTGGGTAACGGGCCCCGGATCAGCAAGTCGGATGCCGGGAACTAGTCCAGAAAGCCGGAAAACGGATACTGGCACAACAGGCCTGGAAATGGTTTAGCAGACTGGGTGACGGGCACCGGTTTAGCAGACTGGGTGACGGGCACCAAAACTCCAGGCACAGACACATGCACCGAAACTCCAGACAGAGACACGGGCACCAAAACCCCAGGCAGAGACACGGCACCGAAACCCCAGGCAGAGACACGGGCACCGAAACCCCAGGCAGAGACACGGGCACCGAAACATCAGTCAGGAATATAGGCACCGGATCTTCAGGTGGGGACACAGGCACCGGATCTTCAGACTGGGACACCGGGACTTCAGACTGGGACACCGGGACTTCAGACTGGGACACCGGGACCAAGACTTCAGGCTGGTACACGGGCACAGGAACATCTGTCTGGAATATGGGTACCGGATCTTCAGGCTGGCATGCAGGCACAGGAACCTCGGGCTGGTATACAGGCACAGGAATGTCAGGCCGGCATACAGGCATATGCACAGGAATGTCAGGCTGGCAAACAGGCATATGCACCGGAACTTCAAGCAGGGACACAGGCATCGAGACATCAGACTGGAAGGCAGGCACCGAGACATCAGACTGGAAGGCAGGCACCGAGACATCAGACTGATAGGCAGGCACCGAGACATCAGACTGGAACACTGGCTCTGGCACTTTGGGCTGGAACACTGGCTCTGGCACTTTGGGCTGAAACACTGCTCTGGCACTTTGGGCTGAAACACTGCTCTGGCACTTCGGGCTGAAACACTGCTCTGGCACTTCGGGCTGGAACACTGGCACTTTGGGCTGGCATACAGGAACTTGGGCGTCAGACTGGATAGCAAGCACTGAGGCAACAGACTGGACAGCAGGCACTGGGGTGTCAGACTGGACAGCAGACACTGGGGGGTCAGACTGGACAGCAGGCACTGGGGCGTCAGACGGGACAGCAGGCACTGGGGCGTCAGACGGGACAGCAGGCACTGGGGCGTCAGACTGGACAACATCAGACTGGTCACCAGGTCCTGGAACATCAGACTGGAGCAGGTTAGTTGGTGTGGAGGCAGGTTGGGTTACTGGCAGGCTCGTTTTGGTTGGAAAAAAAAACTTATTTTTTTTGGCTTAGCCACTGAAGCTCTGTAGGTTAAGTGGTACAGCAGACTGGAAAGGAGGATTGGGATATGACAGAGAAGAGGTAACAGTAGCTGGGGGGAAGTTCTTGTGGGTTTGTAGGCAGCTGAGAAGAGACAGGTGGGTAGAATGCAGGATAGGTACAGGGAGCAGATACTGGATATGAGTATTTGGTTGGGAGCAGCAGATACTGGGCTGCAACTGAGGTTGACATGGGTGATGGGGAAACATACATTTGGGTAGGCTGGTGTCTGATGGCAGAGGTGGTTCGTTTGGCTGGGGCTGATTGCACCATGTCAGACCATGCCGAGAGTATAGGTTGTACAAACTGTAATTTTAAATCTCCCTGTCTAACAAAAGACTGAGCAGATGCAATGCACCCTGCAATAACC
Organism: Rana muscosa; assembly: GCA_029206835.1. NCBI lineage: Eukaryota > Metazoa > Chordata > Amphibia > Anura > Ranidae > Rana > Rana muscosa. The sequence goes on along the minus strand of CM055118.1, from coordinate 92,012,185 downwards.
TGTGGGGAACAGGCCGAGTAGTGCTCACGAAAATCGGCGGGATCATCTTCAAAAAGCCAAACTAGGGATACAACCTGATTCACATTAAAAGGAGGAGATAAATCATCATGGCCCTCTGGAATACAGGGCAGGGCCAGCTCAGTACAGATCTTGATCAAAGGCTGCACCTCCCCAAACAGTATATAACCCTGATCTACCAGGGAGTGAGCCAAACGGATGGCTGCAAACAACTGGTCACTAGACCATCCTTTCAAAGCCTGGCGGCAATAATCACCACTTTCAGATGCCAGCAAAGAAAAAAAAATAACCTCATCGGCATTCATGTTTGCAAACAAACCAGCAGATGGAGGGCCAGGAGAAAACAGACAAGGACAAGCAGGAAGGAATCAGGCTGCAGGGCAAGGATCCCAGGATACAGGAACAGAAACAAACAGGTTCAGGATACAGGAATCAGGGTTCAAGGTTAAGGGTGCAGAATCAGGATAACAGATAAACAGGCTGCAGGTCAGGGCACAAGGACAATACCAGGGCAAGGTGTGTGTGCACTTGCCGGGTATTTATACTATTACCTGCTAACAAGCTCAGGTGATGCCTGTCTGCAGAAGGTAAAATCTGCTCCATACTGCCAGGATCCATTCGCTGGTGGACGCCAGTACTGCGGCCCAAAGATGACATAACACCAGCAGGGAGAAGTTCCCCTGACAGTTCCAAACTGCCAGGAGACACCTGCTGGTGGACCTCAGTACTGCACGCCAAATGATAGCTATTACCAGCGGATGGAACCTTTCCTGACAGTATCCATCCCGAAAGTCAGCGGGAGTAGATGCCCTAGTCCAGCCTTGGGACTTTCAGATGGGATATGCATTTCACCCGGTCCCTCTGATTCTGAAGTTCCTCCAACGCCTTATGGAAGAGAAAGTCACCATTCTGGCAGTGATTTCCATACTTGCCAAAGAGACCGTGGTTTACACTCCTACACTCCTAGCCAAACTGGCTCTTTGCGAACCATTGCTCCTTCCGAACACGGACAATCTGCTTTCTCGAGAGCTTCATCCATCCACATCCATAGATTCTGGATTTGAGGGCTTGGAAATTGAGTGGAAAAGATTGGGGGACTTAGGGTGTTCCCACAAGGTTATCCAAACATTACTACAAGCTAGGAAATCATTCACCAATGCCACCTACTACAGAATATGGAAAAAATTCACGGAGTTGGCAGAAATCAACCAATTCCACCCACTAAACCCAGGGATTCAGAATGTACTTCTTTTCTTACAAAATGATTTAGATCTAGGATTGGAACTCAACACCCTAAGGCCTCGTACACACGACCGATTTTCTCGGCAAGAACCAGCAAGAAACTTGCTGGCAGAGAGGTCTTGCCGAGAAAATCGGTCGTGTGTACGCTGCTAGCGGGTTTCTCGTCGAGAAAACCGACAAGAAACCTCGACGAGAAAATAGAGAACCTGCTCTCTATTTTCTCGTCGAGTTTCTCCTCGGCATGTTTCTCGACGAGAAAAGTGAGTGTGTGTACACTTACCTGTCCGCCTGGAAGCCCGCGCATGTTCGAAATGAATTCGACGCATGCGCGGTAGCTTCCTAGGCATACGTAGGGTATACCAAGATGGCGGCGACGGCATCGAATGTGACGAGCGCATGCTCGACGTAGTCGATGACGTCACCGCGTACACTCCTTTCAAAGAACCGCGGGTTCTTTGAAACGAGCGTGTGTACACTCGGCCGGGACAAGTTTCTTGTCCAAGAATCTCGTCGAAAAAAACGACATGTTTTTTTCAACGAGAATCTCGGCCGTGTGTACGAGGCCTAAAAGTACAGGTGTCAGCTTTGTTAGCCCTAACAGACACACGATGGGCATTTATTCTCCCCACAGAATGCTTTTTAAGAGCAGTCTTAAGGTTAAGACCTCCTAGAAAGTCTCTTTACCCAAAATGGGATTTATCCATGGTGCTTAATGCTCTGACAATTCCTCCCTTTGCACCCACTGAAGAATGTGCTCTGGAAGATATTACTTTAAAAACTGCCTTTTTAATGTCCATCACCTCAGGTCAAAGAGTATCAGAAATCCAAGCACTAGGGGCGCAAGAGCCATACATTACCTTTTTTTCGGACAGGGTTGTTTCACAACCTATTCACCAGTTTGTTCCCATGGTGTCGTCCATTTACCACCTCAATCAGGAATGGGTCCTCCCAGCCTTCAAGGAGGATCCAGCCACCTCCAAATTGCATGAATTAGATGTAGCAAGATCTCTACGGCGCTACATAAAGCTGACATAGCAGTTCCGCAAGGATCAACGCCTATTTTTTATCCCTAATGCAGCGTACACACGATCGGTTTTTCTGTGTGTGGGTCTTTTTTCCATCGGTATAAAAAAATAGAACATGTTTTAAATTTTACCGATGGAAAAAAAACTATAGCAAATTCCGATCGTCTGTGGGGAACTCCATTGGAGAAAAAACCCATGCATGCTCAGAATCAAGTCGACGCATGCTCAGAAGCATTGAACTTCATTTTTCTCGGCTCTTCGGAGTGTTTTACGTCACGGCGTTTGGGACGGTCGGATTTTTGATTGATGTTGTGTAGGCAAGACTGATGGAAGTCAGCTTCATCGGATTTCCGATGGAAAAATCCATCGAATTTTATTCCATCGGAAATCCAATCGTGTGTACAGGGCATAAAGGCATTAAAAGAGAACTTTGGCTAGCTAGATTGTTCGACTAATTCAAAAGACTTACCGGGCTAGTGGTCTTTCAGTCCCAAATGCGATCAACGCTCATTCAACGAGAGGAATGGCCTCTTCTTGGGCAGCTTTGGCACGGGTCTCTCCTGAAACAATTTGCCAGGTGGCTAGTTGGTCCTCCTTTAGCACCTTCATGGCACACTATAGTCTAGATCCAGCCGTTCTTACTTCCCATGATTTTGGGGGAAAAAAACTTACAATTGTTGATTTTGTAACCACATAAAATTTTCCATTGCCAGTAACCCTCCCTGTAAGCGAGTTACTGTATTTACCATAGGTATGCTGCCATGGAGGCACCAGGAAAACGGAAAATTGAATACTTACCTTTTCGTAATTTTCCTTTCCTAGTGCCTACCCATGGCAGCATACACCCCTTTTACAATCCTCAGTTTTGAAGACAAGTTACAAGAATGCTTTAGGGGGGACAGCTCTTCATTTTATAGAGTTAAAAGTGGTCCTGTGGATTGATTGGGGGCGGAGCAACCAACCATAGGTATGCTGCCATGGGTAGGCACCATGAAAGGAAAATTCCGGAAAGGTAAGTATTCAATTTTCCGTTATTGGCCATTCTAGTAAAGGGAAAATTTAGAAATAAACTGACCCAATTCACATAGGGGCGACTCATCAGGCGTCTCAGTCGCCTGACGAGTTGCGTCCCATTCTGTACAATGGAACCGTTCTAGGCGGAGCGACTGAAGTTGCTCCGACTTAGAAAAAGGTTCCTGTACTATTTCAAGACGACTTCAAGGCGACTTCCATTAACTTCAATACAGAAGTCATTTTGGAAGTCTCCTTTGAAGTCGTCTGCAGATCGCCCAGCACAGTCGCGGCACGAGTTGTGCCGCCCCTGTGTGGGTGGGCTCTTAGCATGTCTTTTATATAAAAGAAACAGATGGACTGCAAATATTTACATATTTTGACATAAAAAGGCTGACCGCAAAAATCCTAATGTTGGAAAATGATTGTTTGCAAAATGTATAAAACCGAAAGTGTTTTTCCAGTTAAAGAAATCTTCTACTTCATCAATAATCTTAATCCTTGAGGCTACATTCGCGCCTTCTTTCTTTTTTTATTTTTGTAGTCGTTTCTGCTTGAGTGTTTCTTTTATTTCTTTTATGCCAAAGTAAACCTAGTTACTATTATGTAATTATGTGTTTTTTTCACAGTTTTTTTGCACATTCCCATTGAAATCTATTGGGGCTAAAAACACTTAAAGCTTATATCTCAAAAGCAGCTCATATACTTTTCCGAGCTACACGCTTCAGGCTTTGAATGGCACTACACTCAGTTGTGTACAGGCATAATTTAAAAAAAAATTGACTTTTGATATTGAGCGCTTTGGAGTCCCAAGCTACATGACCAGTGTAGATCAGATGTTACCAACCTTCTATGTCTGCTCGACCACCGTACTCAGCTTACCCCTTAATATTAATTCCAATTAATGAGACCACACCTGGAATGGAGAACAAATGGCCATAGCAGCCTTTTTTATTAACCAAAAACACTTATTAAAATTAATATTATTTCACATAAACATCTGAAACAAACATAACAATTTTCAGCCTGATTGGTCTTTTGACGGTACCCAGAATCCACATACTATTCCACTACTGCACTGCGGGCTCTTTCACCATAATAGGCCTCCAGCCGTGAGCACCAGCTCGGAGACAATTGCCACTACCCGCAGTGCAACGATTACCATATTCCAGTTAACCTATTTAACTGGAATACACAGAGGGAATCATACCACCGATGAGTCCCCCACACTTCCATCTCTAAAGTATTTTCTTACGCCGTCAAAAGACCAACCACTGCCACTCGATCAACTGATCAGCTGCCTTGACTTCCCCCGGGATGGACATGGTCTGCAACAATACTCAGGTAGGCCGTGGCATTTAAACAATGCTCAATTGGTACTAAGGGGCCCAAAGTGTGCCAAGAAAATATCCTCCACACTATTACACCACCACAAGGCAGGATAGATCCATGCTTTTATGTTCTTTACCCTACCATCTGAATGTCACAGCTGAAATAGAGACTCATCAGACCAGGCAACTTTTTTCTAATCTTCTATAGTCCAATTTTAGTGAGCCTGTGTGAATTGTAGCCTCAGTTTCCTGTTTTTAGCAGTGGCACCCTGTGTGATCTTCTTCTGCTGTAGTCCATCTGCTTCAAAAAGTTTGATGTGTTATGCATTCAGAGATGGTATTCTGCATACCTTGGTTGTAACGAGTGGTTATTTGAGTTACTGTTGCCTTTCTATCATCTCAAACCAGTCTGCCCATTCTCCTCTGACCTCAACAAAACATTTTCATCCACACAACTTCCTCTCACTGGATATTTTCTTTTTTGGACCATTCTCTGTAAACCCTAGAGATGGTTGTGCGTGAAAATCCCAGTAGATCAGCAGTTTTTGAAATACTTAAACCAGCCTGTCTGGCACCAACAACCATGCCACGCTCAAAGTCACTTAAATGCCCTCTCTTCCCCATTCTGATGCTCGGTTTTAACGTCAGCAAGTCGTCTTCACCGCGTCTAGATGCCTAAGTGCATTGAGTTGCTGCCATGCGATTGGCTGTTACAGTACCAAGCAATTGAACAGGTGTACCTAATAACAAAGGCATAGCTTTAAGCTTGTGGGCCCCGATGCAAACCCACCTGCCCCCCCCCCCCCACTACCACCCACCGCTTCCACCGTGCGTGCAGATACACCAACCGCACGCCAAGATACTCAAAGTGGCTTAAGAGTTTTTATCCCCAGAGTTCCTCCTTACATCAGAGGACAGGGATCACCGCTGGAGAATCAGAAGACAGAGATCACCCCTGGCAAGTCACTTGGCAGAGCTCCTTTCCCAACCCAGCACTGCAGGGCCATAGACAATGTTTTGTTCTGGTGGGGTTCAGCAGCAGGTCCTAAGTAAAAGTATTTTTAAATAAAATAAATTGCGCCAAAATGATAAAGACTGGAAAAAGGAAAAACAATATGTGTTGCCCCTAGTAAGCAATCACATCCTTAATTCTATTTTATCATCAGGTCCTTTAGAAAATCAAAACTGATTTCAGTTTTTTTTAATTCTTCCAGTTTTTATGAACGCTGCCCAGTAAGGTTGGCTATTGTCCAGTATTAGTGTCCAAACTGAATAGGTGCAAAGTGAGTGTGCTGCCTACCTACAAGGAGATGGTGCCCTTTGCACCTTCTCAGTAAGGTTGGCTATTATGGTGAAAAGAGCAACATGTTGTGTCAGACAGAGCACTCACTGACTTTTTTAACTTTTACAGATAAAAGAAAAAAGGGGGGGGATGCACTGCCTACCACAGGATGGTGCACTGTAATAGCCAATCTTACTGGGCAGGTACAAAGGGCACCATCTTGTGGAGGGCAGCACACTCACTGTGTTCACGTTAGCTTAATTTTCAATTAATCACAGAATAAAACAAAAAAACTATCAACTGAAAAATTACCAGCCTTAAATAGACTGACTTTTCTTTAGGCTAGGTTCACATCTAAGTGGGTGCGAGAAGGTGTGTAGGGAATCAACCATAATGGGTGTAAGTGCACAATCCTCCCCCGATGACACCAGCCTCTCACCTTACTGATGGACCCCAAGGAGTCAGATTCTCCAACACTCCAGATGATGCTCTCCAATTCTTGTACACAAACAGGGATTACTGCCGCCTTTTCCAGCGCTTCCCACTGTATCTTCCTATAATATTACTTGCTCCTCCATGCTCTTACCATTAGTATTTTTATTGGATTATAGCACGTTTTCACTTTAATTATTTGTTTACACATGGACATTTAGCGCTGCTTCAATATTTTTCTATTTTTGGGTTAAGACTTAGCTTACGGAGGAATGGTTCGAGTGTGAGTACAAAGGGGATTGGAGATAGAGGACAGCCTTGTCTCGTACCATTACAAATGGGGAAGGCATTCGTTAGAGTATTGTTGACCCGTACCTTAGCTGATGGCTCTGTGTATAAGAACATAATTAGGTTGGACATGAGTGGACCAATACCTATTGTTCTGTCTCAACTACAAAGCGATAAAGTTCATCTCCAGGTTGAAGTAGGCCTTACACAAGCTGGTTTGATATTCATCCTTTGCATCGATACAGGCAGCTTAACTCAATGAATAAACTCACAGTTAGGACGACAGACGATGAATCCTTTCGAATGTTCCGTTTAATGATGGATATTCATAGGTAGAAAAACATTGCAGTTGTAAGCCACATGTAAGATGTTTAGCATGGAAGATATACAGGAGTAATTACCAGAATCAGGAAGTGGAGGAGACATATAAAGAACTACGGTGAGAAAGAGAATTCAGCTAGAAAGAAGGGGACAGATCTTAAAGACACAGAGCAAGAATAATCACATAGTGTAACACAACACTCCCCATCTGAAATCTTTAGATTTCATAACCTTAAACTAATATATATATTTTCAATAAGTCCAATACTGATAAATGTCCTGGAACCTGTAATGAAAAACATGCAACAAGCAAATAATAAACGTAAGTTCAACAGGATGAAGAACATAAAGTCACAGTATGATGTCTTCAAATAATTCCAAAGTTCTGAGTAGAACCTGTAGATGGCAGCAATGTACTCCCCGCCGTGCCAACAGCATGGCTAGTCCTTGCACAAGTCACTCACCTGGCAAAAGGAGTACTAACTCTGTAATTGATCGACTAAAGGTTTGTGTCGATCCTCCCTTGGTTACCTTGACTTCTACCTTCCGGACTTTGTTATCGTCGCTGGGCATAACTTTAGTAATAAGACCCATAGGCCACTCATTCCGACAAATTCCTTGTCTTTTAGAAGGATGAGGTCTCCAACCTTAAGATTCGGCTTAGATGCTTGCCATTTGTTACGACCTTGAAGGTGGTGAAGATACTTTTTCTTCCAGCGATGCCAGAACACATTGGCTAGATGCTGCACCTGCTTCCATTGATGCTCATAACGGTGTGACCGCAGCTTCTGTTTTGTACTTACAGAAGTGTGAAGTGAGGTGTTCACAGTTCTTATTTCCTTATCTTCAGGGTTTACTAGCCCATAGGTGGTGTCAATAGGGAGTAAGTAAGAGTCCTCACACAGAAACCTTGGAGGTGACAGCCATAGGCTGTCCTGAAGAGCAGCAGGTGACACGGCTCTGGTCCCACAGTCAGCTGGGTTGAGTTCAGTGGGAACGTGATGCCATTGACTTGGTAGAGAGAATCTCTTGATACGTTCAACCCTGTTGCTGACGTACACATAAAATTGTTTTGTTTGGTTGTTTATGTAACCAAGTACTATCTTACTGTCTGTATAGAAGGTGAAAGAATCAATTGTAGTGTCCATTTCACTTCGTATGACCTCTGCAATTTTTACTGCTAGCACGGCTGCACAAAGTTCAAGTCTTGGTATGGTATGTGCAGGCTTGGGAGTGAGTTTTGCCTTGCCTAGGACAAAACTACAGTGTGATTCTCCATTCAGTTCAGAGGTCTTCAAATAGGCTACTGCAGCAATAGCTTCAACTGATGCATCAGAGAAAATATGAATCTCTCTCCGGTTAGCAGTTTAAGTGGAACCTGGAACATAGCAACGGGGAATCTGAAGTTTTTCTAGTGACTTCAAAGAATATCTCCACCTTTCCAACTTGTGTTGATTCTCACTAGGCAAGGGAGTATCCCAGTCTATGTTCTCAGTAGACAACTGTCTTAGTAAAATCTTACCTTGAATGGTAACTGGAGCAAGGAAACCCAGTGGGTCATAGATGCTATTCACCACGGACAGGACTCCTCTCTTAGTGAAGGGTTTGTCACAAATTGACACTTGGAAGGTGAATTTTTCTTGCTTGATGTTCCACAACAAACCCATACTTCGCTGTACAGGAGGCACATCTGTACCTAAGTCAAGGTTTTTTAGACTAGTGGCATAGTCCTCAGAGTGAAAGGCATTCATAAGTTCCTGGCTGTTGGATATAATCTTGTGCAGTCTAAGGTTTGCTACAGACAGCATCTCCTTTGTTCTGGTGAGAAGATCAATTGCTTCTTTAGCAGTTGGAAAGGACTTAAGTGCGTCGTCAACGTAGAAGTTTCTTTCAACAAATTGACGGGCATCAGATCCATATTCAACTTCTCCAGTCTGAGCTGTTTTCCTTAGCCCATAAGTTGCCACTGCTGGGGAAGGACTGTTACCGAAGACATGTACCTTCATGCGATAATCTATAACTTCCTTGTTGAGGTCATTGTCCTTGTGCCATAGAAACCTGAGGTAGTTTCTGTTGTCTTCTCTGACGATGAAGCAGTGAAACATCTGTTGAATGTCGGCCATTACTGCTACAGGCTCTTGTCTGAAACGAATCAAGACTCCTATTAGGCTGTTGTTCAAGTTGGGTCCCGTAAGGAGAATGTTGTTAAGAGAAACACCTTTGTGCTGAGCACTGGAATCAAAGACAACTCTGATTTGGTCTGGTTTGCGTGGGTGATACACGCCAAAGGATGGAAGGTACCAGCATTCTTCTCCCTCCTTTAGTGGGGGAGCAGGCTCTGCATGATCTCTGTCAAATACATTTTGCATAAAGTCCACAAAGTGCTTTTGCATCTCTGGTTTCCTGCTTAAGTTTCGCTTTAAGGAGGAGAATCTACTGATGGCCTGCTGTAAGTTGTTGGGCAATCTCTCTCTTGGGAGACGAAAGGGTAGGGGTGCTACCCAGTTATTGGAGTCATCTTGAAAGAACTCATTGTCCATTACCTTGATGAATTCTTTGTCTTCCATTGAAGGAGCCAGTATGTCATCTTCACTGGTTGCATTAAACACTGTAGAGCCGAAGTCGCCATCATGGCAAGAGAAAGGGCTTGTGTCACCTGAGATACCATGTTGCCATTCGTGGCTGGCTATCTTCTCTTTCACCCAGTAGTGATATGGGCATGGCTCAAAGTAAGTGTTTCGGCCATTTGGCAGAACATTTGTCTTGAATGACGAAATGTTGGTAGGTCTTTTCATTTTGCCTATGCAGACATTGCCTATGATGACCCACCCTAGATCCGTGCGCTGGGCAAATGGGGCATCTGGGGGTCCACTGACTTGTCTGTGTACCTTGTGAACTCTTTGAATGTCTCTTCCTAACAGAAGAAGGATCTGAGCATCTTTGTCAAGCGGCGGTATCTCATTTGCTATTACCTTGAGGTGAGGGTGATGGAAAGCAGCAGCTGGAGTAGGGATTTCTTCCCTGTTAGCAGGTATCTGATTGCACTCAACAAGTGTAGGTAAGGGTAATTGCAAGTTACCTTTGAGAGAAGATACCATGAGTCCATGAGCCCTTCTTCCAGAAACCTCTATAGTTCCACTACAGGTACCCAAGGTGTAAGGATGAGCTTCGCCTTTTATTTCAAATAGATTGAACAATTCCGATTTTGCAAGTGATCGATTGCTCTGATCGCCTAAGATAGCATTTGCCTTTAGAGACTTTTCTGGTTGATCCTTGTGGTATATGTTCACCAAGCATATCTTAGCACAGGACTTACCACAGCGGTCTTCTCCACAAACTTCAGTGCAGGATGAAGAAATGCTGGTAGAATTAGGCACTTGGTCTGTATTTTCCCCGCCATGCGTTAACCTGGGAGGAGTGTTGGCAGGTTGTGCAGAGCTGGGCTCAAGAGGATGGAGGGCTTGCACATGTTCTTCAGAGCCACACTCTATGCACTTGATGGACACATTACAGTCCCTTGCAAAATGTTCTGTAGAAGCACAGCACCTGAAACATACCCTAAATGTCTTTAAAAGCTCCTTGCGCTCTTCCAGAGGCTTTTTCCTAACGTTGATACATTTATTGAGGGGGTGTGGCTTCTTGTGTATGGGACACTCTCTGTTAGGATTTTCAATCTTCCTACTCTGTTTGTTCGTGGCCAGAACTGTGGTAGGAGTGGGAAGGATGTCAGTCTTTTTCACGGACTCTGGGCCTCTATGGTTTCTATAGTTGCCCTGAAGACTGGTACTCTTAGGAAAGGGTGAAAAGAGGCTGTACTCACCGTAGGAAAAACGTGGATCGTTCTTGGTCTCTGCAATTTTCCTGATGAATTCACAGAAGAAAGAGAATGGAGGGAAGGAAACCTTGTTCTCTCTTTTGTATGATGACCCTAGTGCAGTCCATTTCTCTTGCAAACCATACGGGAGCTTGGAGACAATTGGGTTTACCCCTCTGGGAGTGTCAAGGTAACTGAGTCCAGGTAGTTTTGGGTCTGTCTTGGCTAGCTGAAGCTCAAGGAGAAGGTCACTCAGTCTCTGGAACTCCTTGTTGTCCTTACCGGATATCTTTGGGAAAGTTTCCAGACGCATGAACAAAGCATTTTCTATAGCTTCTGGACTGCCATAACTTTTCTCTAGTCGCTCCCATGCAGCTGTGAGGCCTGCAGTAGGATTGTCCATGAAAACCGATCTTAATGGCTTAACACGTGCAGCAGATAGAGGACCAAGCCATTTGATCAGCAGATTCAATTCTTGATCAGCTGTAATGCCAATATTGCTGATTGTAGTTCTGAAGGCACATTTCCAACTTCTGTAGTTCTCAGGTTGGTCATCAAAACTTGTAAGACCAGTCTTTGTGAGCTCTCTGCGAAGCATGTACCTCACAAACTCTTCTGTCTCAGTTGTCTCCGCCTTTATGTGAAATGATGTTGGCTGTATGGTGCTGATTGCGTTATCTTTGACATTGTTGTTAAAGGACACAGGGGAATATGGTGCAGCAAATGCACCCAGGTGAGTTGCTTGCTTGAAGTCAGTTGTTCCAATGGTACGTTGATTCAAGGCTGTACCGATGACTGGAGATTGATGACTTGCTTGAAGCTTGCGCTGATGCTCTGTGACGTATGAAGGCAGGCAAGGTAGGCAGGTAGGAAATGCAGTGGAGTGATTTTGAGTGCAGGAAGTTGCTGGAACCTCTTTAACTTGAAGCTGTGAAGGAGTCTCTATGTAGTCGGGAGCATTGGAGACAATGGAGTGTGCACTGCAGTGGCTTAGGACATAGTCTTTAGTGCGTTTGAGGGGGTCTTCCATATCTGCTATGTTTAGGTTAATGCTGTCTTTCTCACTTGCACCTTCGTCTGCACTGATAGCTTGCTGTAGGACCCTTAGCTTTGCCATAGCTGCGTCATGTTTACACTGTTCATTTAAGGTTTCCATTGTTGCTCTTTGACGTGCTGACTGAGCTTCCGACTCTGCTCTCTGAGCTTCCAACTCTGCTCTTTGACGTGCTGACTGCGCTTCCAACTCTGCTCTTTGACGTGCTGACTGCGCTTCCAACTCTGCCCTTTGAGCTTCCAACTCTGCTCTTTTTTCTGCATATGCCACCTGCACTTTGCTGGCTTCCACTTTTAGCGCGGGCATTAATAAGTCGCTCACTGAGTGTTGAGTATCTTGAACTATGGGATCTTGACGAGTTTTTAGAACGTCTGGTGGAAACAGATCTGTGAGATGCAGTGTCCTGTAATAGCTTTATTTTTGCTTCTGCCTGTAATCTGGTTTGCTGGATAAAACTGTCTCTTTCAATATTGAGAGCATTGACGTGCTTTAATTGCATCATCGCATTTTCTGACTTCATGTTTTGTAAGACATTAGTGAATTTGATGCTGGTAAGCTGATAAAGCTCATATGAGGCAGAAAGTTGTTTAATGGCGCCCTCTAGTGTCAGTAGTTCACGTTCAACAGACACTGTATTGGCTTCAGCAAGGATTTTCTCCCAGACTAATTCCAAGCTATTTGACAATTCAGTCCTTGAAGCTTCATAATTCTCCATTACTTTCCAAGTGGGTTTAACTGAGTGTTTGGGTAACTCAGTTTCTTCAGGAACTTGTGGGGAAGGAGATGTGAGTTCACATGCAGAAGCTTGGTCACTCATGATAGCAGACTGACTGTGAAAACAGGCAGGATCTGTGTGCTGAAATATGACACTGTGCAGATTGTCTCAGGCTATAAGGCTGCCATGTGCTGCTCTGTCCCTTCTGTCTTGCTATGAGGGCAGTAAATCTTGTCTGTATCAGTACTGACATGCAGAAATCTTGTAATTAGGCTGTGAAACTCAGTTTTTCTACTGTTCTGTCTCAACTACAAAGTGATAAAGTTCATCTCCAAGTAGGCCTTACACAAGCTGGTTTGATATTCATCCTTTGCATCGATACAGGCAGCTTAACTCAATGAATAAACTCACAGTTAGGACGACAGACGATGAATCCTTTTGAATGTTCCGTTTAATGATGGATATTCATAGGTAGAAAAACGTTGCAGTTGTAAGCCACATGTAAGATGTTTAGCATGGAAGATATACAGGAGTAATGACCAGAATCAGGAAGTGGAGGAGACATATAAAGAACTACGGTGAGAGAGAGAGTTCAGCTAGAAAGAAGGGGACAGATCTTAAAGACACACAGCAAGAATAATCACATAGTGTAACACAACACCTATGGCCCGCAGAACCGCTATCATATAATCCCAGGCTACTCTGTTGAATGCCTTCTCCGCATCAAGTGATAGGAATAGGCCTTTTTGATTTGTTTGTGTCATCAGGTAATGTAAATTCATAGATTTAATTGTGTTATCACTGGCTTCACGACCAGGGATAAAGCCTACTTGATCCTGGGAGATGAGGGAAGGGAGAAGAGGTATTAGTCTGTTTGCCAAAAATTTTGTAGCGATATTGGTCTATAATTTCCGGTTTGTGTGGGGTCTTTGTCTTCTTTGGAAATTACAGCTATATGGGCTTCTTAACATCTCCCTTTTGAGAGGGTTTGAGGGGGAGAGGGAATTGAAAGCGTTCAGAAAGGGTTGTTGGAGGATTTCAGAGAACGTTATATAATACACAGAGGGGAGGCCATCAGGACCGGGGCTCTTGCCTGGTTTAAGTTGTTTTATTGCTTGTTCCCATTCACGTGTGGTGATCGGAGATTCAAGATCTGTGGCCATGTCAATGGGTATTTTCCCCGGGGGAAAATTGGTCTAAGAATGATCTGATATAGTCAGTTCTTTGTTCAAGTGAAGTCACAAGGGGTTAGGACTTACTGAGATCATATCAGGATGAGTAATATTTTTCAAATTCTCTTGCGATGTCTTTATTGTTTGAAATCATCTGACCTGTATGGGAGTGTAGGTGATGTATCGTGTTGGCGGCTTTTTTTTTTGCGTAAGGCTTGTGCAAGGAGATGACTACTTTTGTTGCCAAACTCATAGAAGAGTTTCTGGGATAGGGTGCATTTTTTCCTGAGGTGGTGACCTAATTCCTCTTGGATAAGCTTACAGGTCTCAAGAAGGTCTAAGTGGGTTCGCTGAGCTAAAGTACGTTTGTGGAGCGCTTCTAATTTTTTAAGTTTGGAGACTAATTTGGCTAGCTTGGCTTTTTTTTCCTTCTTGATTACGGCTGCAAGGGCTATCAGTTTACCCCCAGGGAGCAATTTGAACAGAGCCTTAGTAAGTGCTGAAAGACAAAGACCCGATCACCAACAAATACAAAACATAGCAAAGGATTTGGTCCCGGGATTGGACAGTTCTCAGGAAAGTTAAGTCCATCTTCCCGCATCATATGACCAAAGGAAGAGTGACCGAAAATTATTGACTCTGAGCTGCCTACATATGACCCAGCATTAATTAAATAGAAAACAATAATTTGCATCAGCCACTGCAATTAAAACAATTTTTTTTTTTAAATAAATAATTAACCACTTGACAACTGGGCACTTAAACCCCCTTCCTAACCAGACGAATTTTCAGCTTTCGGTGCTCTCACATTTTGAATGACAATTACTCAGTCATACAACACTGTACCCATATGAAATTTTTGTCCTTTTTTTCACACAAATAGAGCTTTCTTTTGGTGGTATTTAATCACTGTTGGGTTTTTTATTTTTTGCGCTATAAGAGAAAAAAGACTGAAAATTTTGTAAAAAAATGAATTTTTCTTTGTTTCCGTTATAAAATTTTGCAAATTAGTATTTTTTCTTCATATATTTTGGCCAAAATTTATACTGCTACATATCTTTGGTAAAAATAAGTACAAATTGGTGCATATTTTTTGGTCTTTGTGAAAGTTATAGAGTCCACAAGCTATGGTGCCAATACCTGAAAATTGATCACACCTGAAGTACTGACAGCCTATCTCATTTCTTGAGACCCTAACATGCCAGAAAAGTACAAATACCCCCCAAATGACCCCTTTTTGGAAAGAAGACATTCCAAGGTATTCAGAAAGAGGCATTGTGAGTTTTTTGAAGTTGTCATTTTTTCCCACAATTCTTTGCAAAAATCAAGATTTTTTTTTCTTTTTTTTTTTTGTCCACAAAATTGTCATATTAGCAGGTTATTTCTCACACACAGCATATGCATACCACAAATTACACCCCAAAACACATTCTGCTATTCCTCCCGAGTATGGCGATACCACATGTGTGAGACTTTTACACAGCGTGGCCACATACAGAGGCCCAACATGCAGGGAGCACCATCAGGCGTTCTGGAGAACCCAGGCCAATTCTGACATTTCTCTCCTACATGTAAAAATCATAATTTGTTTGCTAGAAAATTACATAGAACCCCAAAACATTATATATGTTTTTTTAGCAAAGACCTTAAAGAATATAATGGTGGTCATTGCAACTTTTTATCTTGCACGGTATTTGCGCAGAAATTTTTCTAACGCGTTTTTTACGGAAAAAAACTGTTTTGTGCCTAAAAGAAAAAAAAACAGTAAAGTTAGCCCAATGTTTTTGCATAATGTGAAAGATGAAGTTACGCCGAGTAAATAGATACCTAACATGTCACCCTTCAAAATTGCACACGCTCGTGGAATGGCGCCAAACTTCGCTACTTAAAAATCCCCATAGGCAACGCTTTAAATATTTTTACTGGTTACATGTTTTGAGTTACAGAGGAGGTCTAGGGCCAAAATTATTGCTCTCGCTCTAACGTTCGCAACGATACCTCACATGTGTGGTTTGAACACCGTTTTCATATGTGGGCGGGGCTTACGTATGCGTTCACTTCTGCATGCGAGCTCGCGGGGGCAGGGGCGCTTTAAAAAAAATATATATATTTTATTGTTCATTTTACTTAATTTATTTTAGTTTGACATGTTTTTCCGCCCCAAATTTTTTTTTGATCACTTTTATTCCTATTACAAGGAATGTAAACATCCCTTGTAATAGGAATATGGCATGACAGGTCCTCTTTACAGTGAGATATGGGGGGGGGTGTCAATAAGACCCCACATCTCACCTCTAGGCTGGGAAGCCTGAAAAAAAAAACAATCCTGGCTTTGATCGTAGCGGTGAGTCGGTAGAAGCACCGGAGGGCAGCGGGAGGGGGGGGGCATCCCCTCTCACCTTCCGTAAGAGCGATCAAACGGTGGAACAGCCGCTATGATCGTTCTTATGGTGCAGGGAATCGCCAGCTGAAAAAGCGAATATCTGAATGATGCCTGTAGCTGCTCCCATCATTCAGATATCTCCGCACAAAGTCAAGGACGTCATATGACGGCCGGCGGGCGGAAAGTGGTTATTGCAGAGTTTTGCCGGGTATTGCGGAGTATTGCCGGGTATTGCGGAGTATTGACGGGTATTGCGGAGTATTGACGGGTATTGCGGAGTATTGCTGGGTATTGCGGAGTATTGCAGGGTATTGAGGAGTATTGCCGGGTATTGAGGAGTATTGCCGGGTATTGAGGAGTATTGCCGGGTATTGTGGAGTATTGCCGGGTATTGAGGAGTATTGCCGGGTATTGTGGAGTATTGCCGGGTATTGTGGAGTATTGCAGGGTATTGTGGAGTATTGCCGGGTATTGTGGAGTATTGCCGGGTATTGAGGAGTATTGCCGGGTATTGAGGAGTATTGCCGGGTATTGTGGAGTATTGCCGGGTATTGTGGAGTATTGCCGGGTATTGTGGAGTATTGCCGGGTATTGTGGAGTATTGCCGGGTATTGTGGAGTATTGCCGGGTATTGTGGAGTATTGCCGGGTATTGTGGAGTATTGCCGGGTATTGTGGAGTATTGCCGGGTATTGTGGAGTATTGCAGGGTATTGTGGAGTATTGCAGGGTATTGTGGAGTATTGCAGGGTATTGTGGAGTATTGCAGGGTATTGAGGAGTATTGCAGAGTATGGCAGGGTATTGCGGAATATGGCAGAGTATTGCACAGTATGGGCAGAGTATGGGCAGGGTATTGCACAGGGTATTGCAGAGTATTGCACAGGGTATTGCAGAGTATTGCACAGGGTATTGCAGAGTATTGCACAGGGTATTGCAGAGTATTGGCAGGGTGTATTGCAGAGTATTGCACAGGGTATTGCAGAGTATTGCACAGGGTATTGCAGAGTATTGCACAGGGTGTATTGCAGAGTATTGCACAGGGTGTATTGCAGAGTATTGCACAGGGTGTATTGCAGAGTATTGCACAGGGTGTATTGCAGAGTATTGCACAGGGTGTATTGCAGAGTATTGGCAGAGTATTGCACAGGGATGGCTGAGCAGGGATGGATGGATTGCTGGATCTGTGACTGCAATTGTCACAGATCCAGCCCACAGCTGACATGGGGGAGGGAGCGGACATGATCCGCTCCCTCCCCTCTCCTCTCACACTGTACCGATCGGTACAGAGAGGGGAGAGAGGAAACCGGCGTCATCACATGACGCCGGTCTGTTTACAAGTGATCGCTCCGTCATTTGACGGAGCGATCACGTGGTAAACGGCCGCGATTAGCGGCCATCTACCGTGATCCGTGATGCGCCGGGTCTTCCGGACCCGGCGGTCACGGTCATATCCTGGAGCGCGCCCCAGGGGGCGCGCAGGAGCAAGATTCTGTGAGGACGTCCCTGGGACGTCCACTCAGGATAACTCGACCGCGCTGTGGACGTCTTTTGTACATGGCGCGGTCGGGAAGTGGTTAAAGTACCTACTGCTATAAACTATAGGCCTAATGATCCATACGTGTTTCCTATCAATTGCTCCCACACAATTGGGGAAATTGCAGCTCTCTCACAAAAGATGTGCTATATTTGACCATTCTTCCCTTGTTGGTTTTTCTCATGACCACATCCTTCAGAACATCCTCAGGAGTCATGGAGCTTGCTGTCAATTTTCCCACCATTATGCAAAGTGCAGACTAACCAAGGATTGAGTGGTTGCTAGGTGCCCAAGAATAAAGGAAACATAACTGGAGACTTGTGAGAGAGAACAGGAGTGGAGAAGCTATCATGGAGTATGTTAACGTGAGGGAGATGGAGGTCTATGGCCTGCACTACAAATGAGAAAGTAAGCTAGTATTTGGTTTTACATATATAGTTTAACGGAATGGATGTTCTAATGCATATTTTTTACTTTTCAGCATAGAAAGCAGCTGGGAACATGCAGCAGAAATAGAAGCCAACACTGAGGAGGAGACACCAACCCAGGAAACACAGGCTACAACAAGCACCTCTTCATATGTGGCCCCTTTGACTGAGAAGGAATGGGCAGTAGTATTCAAAGAATTTCTCCTCATGGCCCAGAACTGGCCTCTGCAGGAAGCAGATTCAGGATGACAGCTACTAATGTCACAGATGATACTGCTTTCCACTGGCCAAAAAGCTTCAACGTGCCTGGAATACATATGCAAAACGCTTCAAAAAAAGTGTGTTTACACATGCAAAAATGCTAAAAAAAAAACGATTAAAAACCTGAATAGACTCATGCCTAGGTATGAATGAAGCCTAAGGCCTCGTTCACAGGGGCGTACTTAAGCAGTGGACGTGTGGTGAGGTCAGTTTCTGGTGAGGCACTGGCTAGTATCAGAGCCAGATAGAAACAGGTTACATACGCCGCGATCGTTAGAGCGAGAGCAATAATTCTAGCACTGGATCTCCTCAGTAACTCACTTTCTTTAAAAATAAAAACGTGTTTAAAAAATTGTTGCGCAAATACCGTGTGACATAAAAAGTTGCAACGACCACCATTTTATTCTCTAGGGTGTCTGCTATATATATATATATATATATATATATATATATATATATATATATATACTGTATATAATGTTTGGGGGGTTCTAAAGTAATTTTTTAGCAAAAAATTTATGATTCTTACATGTAGGAGAGAAGTGTCAGAATGGGCCTGGGTGGCAAGGGGTTAATTACCATAAGTAAGTAATATACAAATAATCGTTATATATTATTTTTAAGGTAATTTACTATATTTTCAAAAACTGTACTCAAGCAGATGGCTTAACGGACAAATTACTGAAGTTTGAAATTATAACTTTCAACCAGTAATTTCACAATAAATTATTATCTTATAGCATATAAATATATGATTTAGTTTGATTATAACAGTACCTTTTCAGCAGGCAGCAGATTCTCATTCTCCCTCTTAAAGCGGAGTTCCACCCAAATTTGGAACTTCCGCTTTATCCACTCCTCACCCCCTTACATGCCATATTTGGCATGTAATTTTTTTGGGGGGGGAGTGGGGGCTTCAGTAGGAGTGGGACTTCCTGTCCCACTTCCTCCTTCCGCCCTGGGGTCGCCTAGGCGATACGTCATATCGCCTTTTGGCGGCCCCTCCCTGTAGGCGATCACCTGGGACATGACAGGTCCCAGGCGATCGCCTGTCCACTCAGAGAGCGCTGCGCCGTTGGCTCATGCGCAGTGAGTGCCCGGCCATGAAGCCGGAAGCTGTCACGGCCGGGTAGCCACACAATGAATGGAGGCGCCGGCGGAGAAGAGGGGGAGAGGAGCGGAGCTCCGGGCGTCGCGTCGCTGGACAGTGGAACAGGTATGTTTATTGAAAGCCAGCAGCTACACTTTTTGTAGCTGCTGACTTTTAATAAACATAAAAAAAGGCTGGAACTCCCCTTTAACTGTGTAAGAAAAACATGGGATTGTGGGTAAATTTTATACCCATAAACCCATGTTTTTTCCTTGTAGTTGAGAGGGCTGGGCTGGAAGGGAGCATTTGTCTTTTAGACACATGACTATTGTATAACAGATGTACCTTCTTTTAATTAACCCCCTTCATTTTCCCAACCTCTTACCCCCTTACCTAAGTAAACGAGACCACACTGAAGTTGGAGAAAACATAGGCCGTAGAAGCCTTATTTATTAAAACTAATATTTAAATTAACAATGAACATAAACATCTGTTATGAAACCATCAATCAACTACTAGCGTCGATCTTTGCAGGAACCTCGATTACCATCTGTGTAAACTATTGCACTGCGGTACCTCTCAAATCTGTTAATAGGCCTCAAGCCGACATGCTGGCTCAGAGACAACCATGACCGCAGTGCACCCGTTACCAATGCTTCCAGCTAAACCTCCGTTAACTGGAAGCCCACCATCAGGACCCATACCAATGACAGGTCCTGAACTCTTCTTCCTGAGGTATCATCCTTCCCCTGCAAAGACCAGACACCCCCCACAGTTCCCAAGTGGAAACAACCTTTACAATTGGGTGCCCCTCCACACCCTAAGAGCCCTTTGGATGCCATCCTGTAGCCATATGCCCACATGTCTATACCCACATCATTAAGGTGCACCCCGTCACCCCCGAAGGTAGCGCCATGTATCCACCTCCAACTCCATATGCCTTATCACCAACCCCCCATTCTTCACCATAAACCTAGCCACATCCCGATTGATCTTCCTCCGGGCCCTATTAATACCTTCTAATGACCTAGCCATCTACCATGATGTTCGAGCCACCATGTCAGACCACACGATCACCATGTCCGGGAATGCCATGCGAAGGCGAAGTATATCAAACTTGATATCCTTAGTCACATCCAACATAGATCTAGCTCCCAGATCATTGCCACCTACGTGCAGTACTATAACGTCAGGTGGCCAGTCTAGACGTGCAAAGCGATGCACCTCCGGGACCATTCTACTCCATAACATTCCCGGCACTCCCAGCCAGCGAACACAGGCTTCCTGCCTCGGAAACCCCAATTGCCGACCTTCCAGTCTAACATCAGCCCTTTTTGCCCCCCAGAACACATATGAATGGCCCAATATCCAGACCAGAGCCGGCGCTGCACCTGAAAGAGAAAGAACAAGCATACCACCGTAACCACAGCAGACCCAACCAACAGATCACCCCCCACCTTTTTAAACCAAACCTCCAGTCCCCCCATTACTTACACTCCCACCAACAACTGAGGACGGATGTAAAGGCAAAATCTACTGGACTCCCACCTACCGATGCACTTCACTGATTCCGAATCCAACCCACACTGAGCCGCCTCTGTAGCCGCCCCTATCCTGAAAGAATGCAACGAAAACTCTTTGTCATCCAATCCAGGAACCCTCAAACATTTCCGAAAAACAGCCACGAATTGAAATTTTGATAATGGGGACCCGTCGGCATGGATCAAGAACGACCCCTCTACCACCGGGCGTACCCCTAAAAACCCTTGCACAGCCCCCACCGGACATAGCGGGGAGCCTGGCAATGAGAAGACCTGCATACTTCTACCCTTCCCTACCTGATCCATCTTGGACCTACGCAACCACAAGGATACACTATCCTCCTGGCAACGCACCTCCGTACCCCAAATTCCCCCATGAACCCTTTTGGATAGGCTGACCAGCTCGCTGATCCTAAAAGCCCCAACAAATGCTACCGAAAATGCTACCCGGAACAAGGAAACCTCGTATACCGAGGTACAAACCTCCGATAACCGAGCCAGAATTCCCTGAAGAACCTCAAACGACACTAGTCGCCTAGTGTCCTTACACGGCCTGGACCGCCTATAACCTTTAAGCGCCTGGCGCACCCAAAAATCTTTTGTAAAGTCAGAGCCACCCTGCCACTTAAACCAAAAGGCCAACGCTGCCATCTTCTTACCCAACGCTGAACAGACACCCCATCCTTCATCTGCCTGGAGATAAAATACAACAACAACAACCTTACTTCAGGCCCTGCTGTACCCACTCCTGTCGTGCGACCTAAAGCCACCCATTCCTGCCATACCTTGTTATATGCAACCCACGTCGTCTCACTCACCGACCTTCTAAACCATCCGGAGACTACACCAACACAATCCTCCACAGCCAGTCGGGACAAGGCGCCCCCAGTTGTTCCGCTTCCGGCGCCAACTCTTGGAACCTGTCCCACTGAAAGCGAGACAAAGCGTCAGCTATGACGTTCAACGCCCCAGGAAGATGCACTGCATAAACAAAGTCATTCAACTGCAGGCATCTCAACACCAAATGTCGTAGCAGCCGAACTACCGGAGGTGATGAGGCCGTAACCCTGTTGATCACCTGCACCACCCTCAGGTTGTCCACGTGGAAACGCACCTTCAGATCCCTGAAGGCCTCGCCCCACAATTCCACCGCCAGGACCACCGGAAACAGTTCCAGCAGCACCAGGTTTTTTGTGAACCCAGCCTCCACCCAACACTGTGGCCACGGGCCAGCACTCCACTTGCCTTGGAAAAATTCTCCAAAACCTGTCGAGCTGGCCGCATCAGTAAAGAGTTCCATATCGAAATTACTGACCGGTCCAGACATCCACAGCGCCCTACCATTAAAAGACTCCAAAAACGTATGCCCCTGATCTCGTCTTTTAGCGCCGCCAATTTGCCTGCCGGCAAACGACATTCCATTGCATCCGAGTCCAGAGTTATCCCCAAAAACGTAATGACCGTACGCGTTTTTTTCAGGTGCCAACGGGACCCCGAAGCGTTCCGCGATGTGTTCCAGCATAGACAGGAGCACAGTGCAGATCTTGGAGGAAGCTGGGCCCACGCAGAGGAAGTCATCCAAATAGTGTATGATTGAACTGACTCCTGACACATCCCTGACCACCCATTCTAGAAAGGAACTAAACTTTTCAAACAGCGCACATGAGATGGAGCATCCCATCGGCAAGCATTGATCAACATAGAACTCCCCGTTCCACTGACACCCCAACAACCGGAAACTATCGGGGTGTACCGGCAGCAGCCGGAACGCCGCCTCCACATCAGATTTAGCCATCAATGCCCCCTGGCCATAACGACGTACCCAAACAACCGCAGCATCAAAAGACGTATAACTTACGGTGCAAGCTTCAGGATCGATGGCATCATTGATCGACTCCCCTTTTGGAAAAGAAAGGTGGTGAATGAGCCGGAATTTGTGTGGCTCTTTTTTAGGCACCACCCTCAGGGGGGACACCAACAAGTCCGCCAAAGGGGGAGACGCAAAAGGGCCACCCATGCGACCCAAAGCAACTTCCTTACGCAGTTTCTCAGAAACCACGTCAGCGTGCTGCAAAGCCGAGCGCAAGTTACGAGACACCGGCGGATCCACCCCCAAAGCACATGGAATCTTAAACCCCTCTGTAAAACCCCTCTCCAACAACTGTGCGGCTGTTCTATCCGAATACCTACCTAGAAACGGCCGCATCCTTTCCACCATCACTGGCGTCCTCCCTCTTGTTTGCAGACTCTCCAAAACGACCCTTCCTGTGCTTAAAACATCTGGACAGGGTATGGGAACCCCCACAGCCTGAACACTCGTGCTTGTACCGACACGTCCCTCCAAACTTACAGGTCCCTGTATTGTATTGCCAACAGACCACTTTCGTCCTACCGGCTGGTTGTCCATTGAAAGACGATCCACCGGCCCCTCCTTGAAAAAACTGATTCGGGGCCCTCGCCAAAGTCATCAGCCGCATCCACAGACTAATGTCTTTGTGATCCCACCTCAATGCCGGCCGAACCGCCATCCTCTGTCTGAATTGTTCATCGTACCTCAACCAGGCCGTGCCCCCGTACACCCTATACGCCTTCCCCACAGCATCCTGATAGCAAGAGAGGGCCAAACAATGTTCAGGCTTCTTTTCCCCAATCACACTTGCCATAATGGCAAAGGCCTGCAGCCAATTCGTAAATGTCCGTGGAATCAGGCGATACCTACGTTTCTCCTCATCCTCCTTCTTGGACTCCTCCGGCTTGACCCTGTCCAAATTGAACTTTTCCAATGGTAGCAGTGAGAAAATCTCAATGTACTCATCCCTGGCTGCCGCGGGTCCTGACGCCATCCGGCTCCACCCACCAGACCCGTTCACCGACTTCTGCAATGCTTTTCCAGGAGGGCTAGGTCCAGCCCTGTCATCCCCATCACCGATTGCAGCCGCACTCCACCGCACCTCTACCATGGGTGCCTGGTCCCCGGCCGAGGTAGTAGGCCCGGCCACCGTTCCCTCCGATCTCCCCCGCTGAGTCACCCGGGGGGGGCGGGGCCCGCTCGGTCCGACTCCATCCACCGCACGGGCTGTGTGGCCGCTCCGGAGCTCCCGGAACGACCACCCGCAGAGCTCCGTCCATGTCGGGGATTCCTTCCGGGACCCCCCTTCGCCGGCATGGCAGTACGCTTTGCGGGGGGCCCGAAGGGGACCGCGGGTGGGGACTCCCAGAGTGACGCTGAGCTCTGGGGTTGGGGGAGAAGCGCTCCGGCGGCCTAGATCGCCGAGCTCGCGCCAACTCCCTTCCCCTGGTACCTGCGCTCGCCGCTGGTCCATCCAGCATCGGCCCCAGGGTCTCCTGGAGCCAATCTGGGCCACATGTCGCCGCCTCCGCCCGCAGCTGGGCCAGTAACTGTTCGACATGCGACATGGCTCCCTCCCTGAAAACTTTCACCCACGCTGTGTTGCCCGGGGGAGGAGTCCTGGCCTATTTATATATATCCTCTGCCCCCTCCCACACCAACTCACCAATCCAAAACTCCCTACTATCCAGTACCCTGTTTCCCAAGTCATGCCAGCCCTCCGCCCATGCATTTTATTTATTTTTTGCTTCGGGCTTCTCTTTCCCCCTTCTATGACACTAAAGTGAGAGGTGTGCTGTCCATTTTTATTAGACAGCTTGGGTCAATGGTACTTTACCATTGGTCCAAGACACCAAGCTGTCCATTGAGCTCAGTGCCTCTGACAAGAAGTGAGGAGAGGCAATGTTAGATCATCCTCTCAGTCTGCTGCAAACAGAGTGTGCAGCTTGTATTTAAACTAGCCGCTTTGTATGTATCTTCTGACAGGCTGCGCAATGAGCCCTGTATCTCCGGAACCATAGGTTGTAGAAGCCACAATTTTGACCGGTGGTAGGGTAGAACTTTAGCTACCTTGTCTCTGTGACCCCAGGTCGCCGAGTTACCCTTGAAGCTTGATTGTTTTTTTGTTTTTTATGTTCATGGCAGGTGAGGATCTTCCTCACCTGCCTCACCTGTCTCCCCTGACTGCACGTCCCTGATGCCTGGGCAAAGACCATTTTGGCCCGCACAGGGATGCACAGGAATTCTGTGCAGGTAGTCTCATTTATG
The DNA here is from genome assembly GCA_029206835.1 of Rana muscosa. NCBI lineage: Eukaryota > Metazoa > Chordata > Amphibia > Anura > Ranidae > Rana > Rana muscosa. The sequence goes on along the minus strand of CM055118.1, from coordinate 91,987,126 downwards.
TCAACTGGGAATCGGGAGCTGCAGGGACACAGCTACTGCTCCAAACTTGACATTTATGCGGGTGCAGGTGTCTGCATTTTGGGACCTGCACCAGCATGGATGTCAAATCGAGAGCAGAGGCCTTGTCCGTGCATTCCCAATTGACATGAAGAGACTGTTTGCATGGGGATGCATGGAACACCTGTGCATCCCCATGCAAGCAAACATGGTCTAACAACTATTCTCTATGCTCCCTGTTCACAACATACATATGTGGTGCTGTCTGCTGCATAAAAAATAGGATTTTTATAACAGCTTACCTGTAAAATCCTTTTCTTGGAGTACATCACGGGACACAGAGCGGCATAGTCATTACTATGTGGGTTATATAGATACCTTCAGGTGCTGGCACTGGCAACTTCCAAAACCGGAAGTACCCTCCCCTATATAAGCCCCTCCCATCCGGGAGTACCTCAGTTTTGTAGCAAAGCAATAAGTGTCCCCAAAGAGGGGTGGGAGCTCTGTGTCCCGTGATGTACTCCAAGAAAAGGATTTTACAGGTAAGCTGTTATAAAAATCCTATTTTCTTTCTCGTACATCACGGGACACAGAGCGGCATAGTCATTACTATGTGGGATGTCCTAAAGCAATGCCCAATGAGGGGGGGGGGGGTACACCATACATAAGCTGAGCGCTATCAGACATGAGGATCTTTTGCGGCCTGCAACACACTGCGCCCAAAGGCGACATCCTCCTGACTTCTAACGTCCACCTGGTAGAACCTAGTAAACGTGTGTACTGAAGACCATGTTGCGGCCTTACAGATTTGAGCCAGGGAGGCCTGGTGATGCACTGCCCATGAAGTTCCAACTGCTCTCGTGGAGTGCGCCCTAACTTTGAACGGAGGCGGTCTCCTTCTCAAGCCATAGGCTTGCATTATGACCTGTCGAATCCACTTGGCTAAAGTAGATTTTGACGCTGCCTGACCCCTTCTGGGGCCTTCCGGCAGAATAAACAAAGTATCCGTTCTGCGAATCTGAGCAGTGGCTTTTAGATAAGCTTTAACTGCTCTTACTACATCCAAAGAATGCAATAACTTTTCCTCTACCGAACTAGGTTTGGGGAAAAAGGAAGGAAGAACCACATCTTGGTTCAAATGAAACCTCGATACCACCTTAGGAAGAAAGGCTGGATGAGGACGTAACACTACTCTGTCCTTATGGATAACCAGATATGGCTCCCTACAGGACATAGCGGCTAATTCCGACACTCTTTTAGCCGAACAAATGGCTACTAGAAAAATCAATTTCCTGGTGAGAAGAACCAGGGAAATATGCTGTAATGGTTCAAATGGTTGTTTCTGTAGAACCGACAGAACCAGGTTTAAGTCCCATGGACATATGGGAATATTAACCGGAGGGCTAATACGCATCACTCCTTGTATAAAGGCTTTGACTAGTGAATGCGAAGCCAAGGGCCTCTGAAAAAATATTGACAAGGCCGAAATCTGACCCTTGATAGTACTCAAGGCAAGCTTCCTATCTACAGCCCATTGTAGGAAGTCCAGAATCCTACCTATTACGTACTTACGTGGATGCCATTTCTTGGCTTCACACCAGGCGATGTACGCCTTCCAGATTCTATAGTAGATCTGCCTGGATACCGGCTTCCTGGCATTGATCATGGTAGATACCACAGAATTAGAGAGCCCTCTCTTTTTTAGAATGTGGGCTTCAATAGCCAGGCCGTCAAACCTAGGGCTGGTAAGGAAGGGTGGTATATCGGTCCTTGCGAAAGCAGGTCCGGACGATGTGGGAGGGTCCAAGGACTCCTCACAGACATTTTTACAATCTCCGCGTACCATGCTCTTCGGGGCCACGCTGGAGCCACCAGAATCACTGGTTTCTTTTCTACCCTGATTCTGCGGAGTAATCGAGGTAACAATTGTGGCGGTGGGAATGCATATATCAGCTTGAACTGATCCCAAGGGAACACTAGGGCATCCGAGCCGCAAGCTAGGGGATCTCTTGTCCAAGAGACAAACCTGTCCACTTTTGCGTTGAATCTGGATGCTAGCAGATCTACATCCGGTGTTCCCCACCGCTGACATATTGTCCGGAAAACCTCGGGATGAAGGGACCATTCCCCTGGGCATAATGGCATAATTGTTGGCGACTTAGAAAGTCCGCCTTCCAATTCTCCACTCCTGGAATGAATACCGCAGATATGGCTGGGACATATCTTTCTGCCCATTTCAGGATGCAATTTTCTTCCCTCTGGGCTGCACGACTCCTGGTGCCACCCTGATGATTGATATATGCCACTGCCGTGGCATTGTCCGATTGAATTCTGACAGGGGACCCTTGGAGTTTGGATGTCCATGCTACTAGGGCATACCGGGCTGCTCGTATCTCTAAGAGATTGATGGGCAGGGCCTTTTCTGCATCCGACCATCTGCCCTGGAGAGACCATTGCTCCAGTACTGCTCCCCAGCCTATAAGGCTGGCATCTGTAGTGACCACCTTCCAAGAAATCGGACTGAAGGATTTCCCTCTTTCCAGATTCTGGGGAACCAACCACCAACGGAGGCTCTTGCGAACGGAAGGGGACAAGGACATTGGTAAGTCTAGGGCCTGAACTTTTTTGTTCCAGGCTGACAGTATGGCCCTTTGCAAATTCCTTGAATGGAATTGACCGTAGGGTACTGCTTCGAATGATGCCACCATTTTTCCCAGCAGCCTCATGCACAGGCGTATGGATGGCTGTCTTTTTGTACCCACTAGGTGGATCAAATCTCTCAAAGACGACCCCTTTTCTTGAGGCAAGACAAATTTTCTCTGGTCTGAATCCAGCCTTAGCCCCAAGTATTCCAGACTTTTGATTGGTTTTAGGGCTGACTTGTCTCGGTTGATAATCCAACCGTGATATTCCAGATACTCGATTGTCTCGTGAACAACCACTTCTAGTTTTTCCACTGAGTGGTCTATCAGCAACAAGTCGTCTAGATATGCCATTATCGTTACACCTCGTGTTCTTAGATTGGCCAATAATGGGGCCAGAATTTTTGTGAACACTCGTGGTGCTGTGGCCAGACCGAAGGGTAAGGCTCTGAACTGAAAATGGCGCCCTTCTACCGCAAAGCGTAGACATTTTTGGTGGGCTGGAAAGATGGGAATGTGCAAATAAGCATATTTGATGTCGATCGAGGCTAACCATTCCTCCCCTTGTAGGGCAGTGGCCACCGATCGGATCGACTCCATCCGGAAAGTCCTGATATGTAGGAATTTGTTTAGCCCTTTTAGATTTAATATGGGCCTCACGTCCCCGTTTGGCTTCGGGACTGTAAAGAGGTTTGAGTAAAACCCGAACCCCCATTCTTCCAGGGGAACCTCTATAATTACTGCTTGGAGCAATAATTGTTCTAGTGCCAACAGGAGGGATCCTCTCTTCTGGGGATCCCTCGGCACGTTTGACCTTATAAAGTGGGAAGGAGGGGAGTCTTTTAACTCCAATTTGTATCCCAGACTTACTGCGGAGAGCACCCATCTGTCTCTGATCGTGTCCCGCCAGGTCTCTGTGAACAACTGAAGTCTTCCCCCCACCCGATTGAGTGGGGGCAACCCTTCATGCATTTGACTTTGGGGGAGGTTTTGTACCTCTCCTGATCCAGGGCTTCTTGTTACCCTGCAATTGTCCCTGATTTTTACCTCCGGGATTTGACCGAGGAGGCCGTCGGAACTGTTTCACAGCCGATGTCCTAGGGACTGGAGAAGCAGGCCTCTTAAAAGAGGGACCTCTAACTCTGTTTTTAACCGGCAAAAGTGTACTTTTACTGCTGGAAATTTTCTGGATATATTTGTCCAGGTCTTCCCCGAATAAGCGTTCACCATGAAATGGGAAGCTGACCAGCAATTTTTTACAGGGAGCTTCAGCAGACCAGTTTTTGAGCCACAGAAGCCTGTGCATATGTACTACAGACAGCGTAAGGCGGGAGGCCTGATGGATTGAATCCTTTATAGCGTCCACCGCAAAGCATAAGGCTCTAGGTAGATCAGCTAGGGCAAGAGCCTGCTGATCTGGCAAGTCCCTTAAGACCTGTTTCAACTGATCCTTCACTGCTTGGCAGACCCCAATAGCTGCCACTGCTGGTTGTGTCACCAAGCCTGCTGTAGCAAAAGCAGATTTTAATAAGGACTCTAATTTTTTATCTATTGGGTCCTTGAATATTTGGACATTATCCACTGGACATGTCAGTGATTTATTCACACAAGAGATGGCTGCGTCCACTGTAGGGACCCTCCATTTTTTGATGAACTTATCCTCCATGGGATAGATCACCTGAAATCTCTTGGGAGGAGTAAATATTTTATCAGGATGCTCCCAATCCTGGTAAATGAGCCCTTCCAGTAAAGGATGGATCGGAAAGGAACAAACAGTCTGGGGAGCTTTTAGCGACCCCAACGAGGAGACAGAAGTGGATGATGGCTCCGCAAGGGGCATTTTAAATGCTGATCGGACCATGTTAGTCAGGAACTGAACCCATAATCTTTCAGCATGTGATGCTGAGAATGGCTCTTCCACTGTTGATTCCTCTACAACAGAATCGACCTCGTCCTGATCCCCTTCAGGTAGGTCGATCCCTGTATGGGACTGTTGCTCCGCTAACAGGCACTCTGAGGGAGGAGACGGAGATCGAGCGCTTTTTCCCTGTGACAGGGAAGCAGCGATCAATGCTGACAATCTCTCTTCCAGCCCTCCCAGAGCTGAGGAAAAAACCTCCTCTGTTACATACACAGGAGCAGGTGAACTGAGGACAGCCACAGTACCAGGTACTCCTGAGGGTGCTCTACGGTCACTAACCTCTGATTCTTCAGGGGAGATTGGTGCAGCCGAAGCATGCCCAAGATCCTCAGAGCCCAATGGAGACCCCCTATGCTTCCTGGGATTTTTAGTCCCGGAGTTTTTAGACGGCATATTCCTAAGCCCAAAGCTGAGGTATTCCAGCCGAAATACACCACTTACTGACAATAGTCTAGCACAATTGCTGCTATAAAAACAGTTGGTGTCTACTAATGTGCCTTTCTATGGGGATGCCTGCATCAACCGCTTGCTGTATGCCTTTTTTAAAATGTTGCCAGCTCTGTCTCTGCACTCCATAGCCAGCTCACAACACATAATTGTGCTTTTTAACATGCTGGGACGCCCACACATGCGCAGAAGCGCTGCGGCGCGCACAGAGCGTCATCCCCAAGCTCCGCCCCCTTTCCCAGCTCACCTCTATATATAGAGGCGCGTGCACGCGCACGCGTGCGGGCACGTGCGCCTTCGGCGCTCTTTTTTGAAAAGGGAAACTAGGGACAAGAGACAGGGCCCCTTTTGCCGCAGGCCGGGGGATGGACGAGCATTGCAACATGGCAGAGGAAGCAGTTTCCCACAAGAGAACTCACCATCTGCCTGGACTTGCTCTGATGAAAAGAAACTAGTCCACATGACAAGAAACGTTCCACAGCGGCCTCTAGTGGATTAACACAGGTACCGCAGTCTATATATTTTTTTTTTTTTTCTTGACCACTATTAAAATATTACATTTTTTAGTAGTTACAGGCATGCATAAATATTTAGCGGGAATACCGTTAGGTAACAGGCAGAAAGACATATTAGGCTTGGGGGTCCCCTCAATAGAACCAAGTTCCTGAGGGGCCCCCACTTACCTTTTCACCGCCGCAGGACTCTGTTTGGTCCACAGAAGCCCAAACTTCACCTATCACGGCAGGCATTGTAATTAAACCTTCAGGGACCGGGTTCCCAAGGATTCCACTCCCCTGGACCTGTATAGCACCCTGCACAGAAAACATCTTGGTCGTGGGTATGACCAGAGCTCTGGATCCCAGGGTCCAGCTCTCCTAAGAGAAGCATTACAGGCAAAACCCTGCTCTTCTCTGCAAGGCCCGGGTACCGACCGTTTAGCTATGAAGCTTTTTTGGTCGGATCCGGAATAGCTTACTGAGGCCCAAAAGAACCTGTACGCAAGCTCAGTGAAAAACACATGTTACTTCTTGGCCAACACCTTAGACACTGGCAAAAAACTGAGGTGCTCCCGGATGGGAGGGGCTTATATAGGGGAGGGTACTTCCGGTTTTGGAAGTTGCCAGTGCCAGCACCTGAAGGTATCTATATAACCCACATAGTAATGACTATGCCGCTCTGTGTCCCGTGATGTACGAGAAAGAAATGCAGACTGCTGCATTCTTACACAGAAAAATACAATGTGTGAAGTTTATTAACCATTTCAGCCCATTTTTTGCAATACGACACTGTGTTACTTTAACTGACAATTTCACGGTCGTGCCCAAATAAAATTGATGTCCTTTTTTTCCCACAAATAGAGCTGTAGCAACCGGCCCTCTTTCTCCACTGTGCTTGGCTCGCTCACAGGAGAAAAGGGCACACAGTCTCCACCGTGCCCATACCCCCTGGTTTGCAGAGGTTAAGCACACTTGTTTTCACTTAGGGGTCTTGTAGCAGGTTTCCCTCAAAGTTGGTTTCTGTCCCTAGAATGTAAGGACAAAGTCTATGCCCCAAGTAACTCCAAGGTCCACACCAGTGTCAACTCCAACATAGAGTTTATTTTTCCATATGAATGAACATCCACAAAGTTAAGGAGAAGAGAAAGGTGTTAGGAGATCAGATCAATTCAGGCACTCTTGTTTCTTCGCCACTCGAACCCGAGTGGTATAGCTCACCCGGATAGTCACCCAAAGGCACTAGCAGCCGGGCTGTAACTCGAACAGTCTATTAGGTTTCCTTAATGGATGCGTTCAGGAGATCCTCTGCCACAGAATCTATAGTGTCCCAAACCTCCTAATGGTCCCGTTGTTTAGATCCCTGCTTTCGGATGGATGACATCCCTTCAGAGAGTTACTGGGCCCCTTCCTTCACTGTGATCTCTCACCAGTCCTTCGGAAAGGTCCTCCCCCAGCCTCCTCTTCTAGAAACGGGTCCCCTCGCAAGGCGGCACCCTGGGATTCCTCCTCCCGAAGTGGGCTCCAGCTAAAGGTGCTGGGCCCAGGGTTGAAGTTGCAGTCCCAGGACTAAAGGTGCCTGGGACTGAAGCCCACGTGGCCCCATAGCCTGGAGGGCCACACACTTGAACTTGGACCGTAGGTTCTCCCTCCGGGCATGGACCCCGGGAACTGCTCCCTCTCCAATGGCGTCCGCCCATTTTGTACCCTTTCGCGGCATGCACAGCAGGTAGACCACTCCCACTACACGGCTGCCGAGAGAGGACACCAAATAGCTGCTCCATCACCTGTGGTTCAACCCCGAGTACAATTGACAGCACCACCCACACTTCTTAGGGGAACTGCACACCAGGTAAAAGAGCAGCAAGGCAGAGTCCAGCAAATTGAAAGATTTGAGCCAACTACCACTCGAATCACCCCTAAATTTAGCATAGCAATCCCTAAATTTGGGACCCCCGCTACAGAGCTTTCTTTTGATCACCTCTGCGGTTTTTATTTTTTGCGCTATAAACAAAAAAAGAGCGAGGGATCCTTGTGAGCAGCCCTTCTGATCGAGCAGGAGAGCCAGCCAGCACTTCAGAGCTTTTGAAGCCACCTGCCTTCCAGCACACCGGGAGGAGCAGCACGGCGCGGAGGGTGCCATCTACACAGACGGAGTCCACAGCCAGCTGGGATCCAGAGTGGTGAGAAGTAGAGTTGAGCGGGTAGCTGGATATTCGGGTCCGGCGGGTTCGGCCGAACTTCGGAAAAAAGTTCGGATTCGGGACCGAACTTTAACCCGAACCCGGACCCGGACCCCATTGAAGTCAATGGGGACCCGGACTTCTGACGACTAAAAAGGCTCTAAAAAAAGTAATGGAAAGGGCTAGAGGGCTGCAAATGGCAGCAAAATGTTGTTAAGAACATGGCAAGTGCTCTGCAAACAAATGTGGATAGGAAATAACTTAAAAGAACATAAAAAAATAAAAAAATAAAAAAATATGCTGGAGGCCCGATTTTCAGCAGAAGAGGTACAGGAAGTCATTAAGAACCTCAGAAACTCAACGGCACGATGCGACACATATGGTGGGAATGCCCCAGAATACGCCCTTTCTGGAATAAATTATTTAATTTAATGGATAAGCTAGTGGGAAAATAAAATACTTTGAAATAAAAATGTAGCGGGGTGCTAAATTTAAGGAAAGTGTTTGAGTGGTAAATAGGCTCAAATACCCTAATTCTGTAGGATTCATGGACCATTTTGTCCTCGGGGGACAGTATTGGTGTGCAGTTCCCTGCGGCCTACAGGTGGCGCCTTTTGTGTCCCCTCTTGGCAGTAGTACAGCGGGGCGGGGAACCTGCTGTGCATGCCAGGAGAGCATATAAAAGGGGCAGACCTTTGGCCTGGGGGCTGATGTCCAGTGGGGTCCGCGCCCAGGTGCCTTCGGCCTGGGTGCATGTGTTCCTGTTCCATCTCGGGCACCTTTAGCCCGGGGTGAGGTACTATCCTGGAGTTCTTGCTGCCCTGGGTATGGAGGCCTAGGGGCGGGAGTAAAGCCTGGAGTCCAGAGCCGCCTCGTGTAGGGGACCCTGTTCCAGGGAAGGGAGGATCATTCTGATGGACCGATGCGGGAGTCACGGTGAAGGAATGGTCTGTTGACTCCCTGGAGAGATGTCTTCCCCTTGATATGGGCTAGGTTCGTAGAAGGAGAAGCTCAAGGTCACCTTGACTGTATCAGAGGCCTTATTCAACCGGCCCGTGGCAGGGGCCTTATACACCCTGGTCTGTGGCTGAGACCAAAGTTCTCCAGGCCCGTGGCAGGGGCCTTATACACCCTAGTCTGTGGCAGAGACCAAAGTTCTCCAGGTCTGTGGCAGGGGCCTTGTACACCCGGTCTGTGGCAGAGACCAACCTCAATGTCTGTGGCAGAGACCGTGCGCCAAAAACTGTTTGAGAAACCTAAGCAGTGAAGTGAATGTGCTACGTTTGTGCCTGGACCTCCTCCACACCTTAAGCTGTCCTGTTTCTTTGCTCTAACCTTTTCTATCTGAGTACAGTTTATTTTGCCATGAGAGAATAAGAGTTGGAGTTTCAGCTGGTGTGGACATTGACTTTACTGGCAATTAAAGGACTTGCCTCTACCTACAGTAGAGGTGAGAATCATCCTCTGGAGGAGTTTTGACTCCGGCTGTGGACACGGCCCGTCAAGTACACCGCTCAACCTCTTTATATAGGAGGATACGGGCTGGTAGTGCGGTGTGCCTTTCTCCCTCCTGCGAAGAGCCAACAACATAAAGGCAGGTAAGGGGGAAAGGATCTGTGCGCTACAAAAAAATAAAATAAAAATTTTAATCTTGGCCTAGCAGGACGAGGTCCATATGGAGTAGGAGGTTGAGGTGGCGGTGGATGTGGCTGTGTAGGTGGAAGCGGCGGTGGAGGAGGACGAGGTAGCCAACACTGGTTCAAAAATACAACAATGGCTGGGTAAGGCCGGTGATGTGTCGAATTCTGTCCCCTGTCGAATAGTGTCCGCCCTGTACTGCGCTTGCTGAGTATGTAGGACAAGGGGATTTCAAAAATCTCCCAAGACTAACGGCGCCTGCGTGTTGAGTTCAGGTGAAGGCCACACCATCCGTGGTTCAAGCCGAGCCAAGCAAGGCCGCGATCGAAGCGAGCCCGTGAGGGGCCCTGTTACTATGTGCTACCGTATGTCCTCTTGGATGGTGGGGCTTGAACCTGCACTCACAGCGCAGGCGCCGTTCATCTTCGGAGATTTTGTGAATCTCCTTGTCCTCTGTACTGCGCAAGCGCTGCGCCTGCGCAGTACGGGCCGGGCACAATCCGATGGCCGGACAGTTTGTCACAACACCGGTATACATGTCTATTCTGCACAAGGTACGGACAAGTCCTGTGGGATCCATGCCTGGTTCATTTTAATGAACGTGAGCTTGTCCACATTGGCTCTGGACAGGCGGCTGCACTTGTCTGTGATAACGCCCCCTGCCGTGCTAAATACACGTTCAGATAATACACTGGCTGCAGGGCAGGCCAGCACCTCCAAGGCATAAACGGCAAGCTCAGGCCATGTGCCCAATTTGGAGACCCAGAAGTTAAATGGGGCAGACCCGTCATCCAGTACGTGTAGGCCTGTGGACACATACTGCTCAACCATGTTGGTGAAATGCTGCCTCCTGCTAAGACGTTCCATCTCAGCTGGTGGTGCTGATTGTTGTGGCGTGCTGACAAAGCTTTTCCACATTTCGGCCATGCTAACCCTGCCTTCTGAGGTGCTGCCGGTGCCCCGGCTGCGTTGGCGACCTCTTCCTCCTCCTCTGCCTTCGCCTTGTGCTTCCACCGTACGCCCGCTGTCAGGTGGGAATGCCACCAGCAGCGCGTCTACCAGCGTGCGCTTGTACTCGCGCATCTTACGATCCCGCTCCAGTGAGGGAATTAAGGACGGTACGTTGTCCTTGTAACGGGGATCCAGCAGGGTGGCCACCCAGTAATCAGCCCCAGTTAAAATGTGGGCAACTCTGCTGTTGTTGCGGAAACACTGCAGCATGTAATCGCTCATGTGTGCCAGGCTGCCCAGAGGCAAAGAAAAGCTGTCCTCTGTGGGAGGTGTATCGTCTGTGTCCTCTGTATCCCCCCAGCCACGCACCAGTAATGGCCACGAGCTGGTCTGAGTGCCACCCTGCTGTGAACATGGCTCCTCCTCCTCCTCCTCCTCCTCCATCTCCTCCTCCACCTCGTCATCCTCCAGAACTGTGCCCTTTCTGCCGGACAATTGTGTACCTGGCGTTTGTTGGTGCAGGAACCCACCCTCGTAGCCACTTGTGAAAGACTGCCCTGAAAGCCTTTGAAATGATCCCGCTTCCTCCTCCTCCTCCTCATCCTCCTGTGCCACATCCTCTTCCATCATCGCACGAAGCGTTTTTTCAAGGAGGCATAGAACTGGGATAGTAACGCTGAGAACGGCGTCATTGGCACTGGCCATGTTGGTGGAGTACTCGAAACAGCGCAACAAGGCACACAGGTCTCGCATGGAGGCCCAGTTATTGGTGGTGAAGTGGTGCTGTTCCGCAGAGCGACTCACGCGTGATTGCTGCAGCTGAAACTCCACTATTGCCTGCTGCTGCTCGCACAGTCTGGCCAGCATGTGCAAGGTGGAGTTCCACCTTGTGGGCACGTCACATATGAGGCGGTGAGCGGGAAGGCCGAAGTTACGCTGCAGCGCTGACAGGCGAGCAGCAGCAGGGTGAGAACGCGAAAGTGCGCACAGACAGCCCGCACTTTCTGCAGCAGCTCTGGCATATTGGGGTAATTTTTAAGGAACCTCTGGACCACCAAGTTCAGCACATGCGCCAGGCAAGGGATGTGCGTCAAACCGGCTAGACCCAGAGCTGCTACGAGATTTCGCCCATTATCGCACACCACCAGGCCGGGCTTGAGGCTCACTGACAGCAACCACTCATCGGTCTGTTGTTCCATGTCCCTCCACAACTCCTGCGCGGTGTGGGGATTTCCCCCCAAACAGGAAAGTTTTAAAACTGCCTGCTGTCGTTTACCCCTGGCTGTGCTGAAGTTGGTGGTGAAGGTGTTACGCTGAATGGATGAGGAGGCGGTAGAGGATGAGGAAGCGGAGAAGGAGGAGTTAGCAACAGGAGGCAAACTGAAGCGCCCTGCAATCCTCGGTGGTGGAAGGACATGCGCCAAACCGCTATCTGCCTCAGGCCCAGCCGCCACTGCATTTACCCAGTGTGCTGTTAGGGAGATATAACGTCCCTGACCGTGCTTACTGGTCCACGCATCCGTAGTTAGGTGGACCTTGCCACAGATGGCGTTGCGCAGTGCACACCTGATTTTGTCCCCCACCTGGTTGTGCAGAGAAGGGATGGCTCGCCTGGAAAAGTAGTGGCGGCTGGGCACGACGTACTGCGGGACAGCCAATGCCATCAGGCTTTTAAAACTCTGCGTCTCCACCAGACGGAATGACAGCATTTCAAAGGCCAGGAATTTTGAAATGCTGGCATTCAGGGCCAGGGATCGCGGGTGGCTAGGGGGGTACTTCCTCTTCCGCTCCAATGTTTGGGAGATAGAGAGCTGAACGCTTCCATGGGACATTGTGGAGATGGTTGGTGACCCAGGTGGTAGTGTTGCTGGCAGATCCTCTGTTTGCGGGGTGACAGGTGCCACTGTCACTACAGAGGTGGATGAAGAGGCCGAGACTGCAGCAGAAGAGGAAGCAGGAGGAGCCAGAGATCTTTCTTGGTTTTTGAGGTGTCTACTCCACTGCAGCTCGTGCTTTGCACTTAGATGCCTGGTCATGCAGCTTGTGCTCAGGTTGAGAACGTTTATGCCTCGCTTCAGGCTCTGATTGCACAGCGTGCAAACCACTCGTGTCTTGTCATCAACACACTGTGTGAAGAACTGCCACGCTAGGGAAGTCCTTGGACCTGGCTTTGGTGTGCTCGGTCCCTTGCTGCGTTGGGCAGTAGCAGATGTACTGTCTAGGGGACGAATGCTCCGTTTTTGCACCCTGCTCCCTCTTCTGCTGTGCTGGTGGCTCTGTGCGACCACCGCCTCTTCCTCCGAACTACACTGGTCACCTGCATAACGTTGATTCCATGTGGGGTCGAGGACCTCATCGTCCTCCACATCATCTTCCACCCAGTCTTCACCCCTGCCCTCCATGTCTGTCTGCACAATTGCGAAAGCAGCAGCAGTTGGCACCTGTGTTTCGTCATCATCCGAGACGTGCTGCGATGGTCCTCCCATGTACCCATCATGAAACATAAGTGGTTGGGCATCGGTGCACTCAATCTCTTGCACTTCTGGGGCAGGGCTAGGTGGATGGCCCTGGGAAACCCTGCTAACAGAGTCATCGAAAAGCAGAAGAGACTGCTGCATGATTTGGGGCTCAGACTGCTTGGCTGATTTGCAAGGGGGTGAGGTGAAAGACTGATGGACATGGGCTTCAGGTGCCAACTCTGATCTTTCATCAGAAGAGTGGGTGGGAGACAATGTGAAGGAACCCGAGGCACTGTCAGCAACCCAATCTACTATCGCCTGTACTTGTCCTGGCCTAAACATTGGTACAGCCTCATTAGGCGCGACAAAATACCGCCGCAGGCTCGGTCGCCTACTCGCACCTGAGGAAGGTGTTTCACTTGTGCGTGTAGCTGGCACAGATCCACCACGTCCTCTCCCTGCAACAGGAGCTCCACCAGCAGCACCACGACCGGGGCCACCACGTCCCTTTGACCTTCCCCTCATATTTTCCAAATTTAGGATCTTGCCCTAAATGGCGTTTTTTGGAAGACCACAACACACCCACAGTATTTAACCGCTGAAACGCACAGCTACAGAACGGCAGAAAATGCTATCCAAAAAAAAAAAGGTTGTTTTTTTTAGTATAGCACAGTACAAGGAAAATATATAGAAATTGTTTATTTCACACACCTCCAGATGTGTATTTCACACTGCAAAATATTTTCTGTGGCCCTAAATGGCGTTTTTTGCCAGACCACAACACACCCACAGCACGTAACCGCTGAATCGCACAGCTACAGAAAATGCTATTCAAAAAAAAAGGTTTTTTTTTTAGTATAGCACTGTACAAGAAGAATATATAGAAATTGTTTATTTTACACACCTCCAAGATGTGTATTTCACACTGCAAAATATTTTCTGTGGCCCTAAATGGCGTTTTTTGGAAGAGCACAACACAACCACAGTATTTAACCACTGAATCGCACAGCTATAGAAGTGCAGAGAATGCTATTCAAAAAAAATATTGTTTTTTTTAGTATAGCACTGTACAATATATAGAAATTGTTTATTTCACACACCTCCAGATGTGTATTTCACACTGCAAAATATTTTCTGTGGCCCTAAATGGCGTTTTTTGGAAGAGCACAACACAACCACAGTATTTAACCACTGAATCGCACAGCTATAGAAGTGCAGAGAATGCTATTCAAAAAAAATGTTTTTTTTTTTAGTATAGCACTGTACAATATATAGAAATTGTTTATTTCACACACCTCCAGATGTGTATTTCACACTGCAAAATATTTTCTGTGGCCCTAAATGGTGTTTTTTGGCAGAGCACAACACAACCACAGTATTTAACCACTGAATCGCACAGCTATAGAAGTGCAGAGAATGCTATTCCAAAAAAATGTTGTTTTTTTTAGTATAGCACTGTACAATATATAGAAATTGTTTATTTCACACACCTCCAGATGTGTATTTCACACTGCAAAATATTTTCTGTGGCCCTAAATGGCGTTTTTTGGAAGAGTACAACACAACCACAGTATTTAACCACTGAATCGCACAGCTATAGAAGTGCAGAGAATGCTATTCAAAAAAAATGTTGTTTTTTTTTAGTATAGCACTGTACAATATATAGAAATTGTTTATTTCACACACCTCCAGATGTGTATTTCACACTGCAAAATATTTTCTGTGGCCCTAAATGGCGTTTTTTGGAAGAGCACAACACAACCACAGTATTTAACCACTGAATCGCACAGCTATAGAAGTGCAGAGAATGCTATTCAAAAAAAAATTGTTTTTTTTAGTATAGCACTGTACAATATATAGAAATTGTTTATTTCACACACCTCCAGATGTGTATTTCACACTGGAAAATATTTTCTGTGGCCCTAAATGGCGTTTTTTGCAAGAGCACAACAACCCCAACAGTATATAACCGCTGAATCGCACAGCTGCAGAGGCCAGAGAATGCTTTTTAAAAATAATGTTGTTTTTTCACACACCTCCAGATGTGTATTTCACACTGCAAAATATTTTCTGTGGCCCTAAATGGCGTTTTTTGGAAGAGCACAACACAACCACAGTATTTAACCACTGAATCGCACAGCTATAGAAGTGCAGAGAATGCTATTCAAAAAAAATGTTGTTTTTTTTAGTATAGCACTGTACAATATATAGAAATTGTTTATTTTACACACCTCCACATGTGTATTTCACACTGCAATTTATTTTCTGTGGCCCTAAATGGCGTTTTTTTGAAGAGCACAACAACCCCAACAGTATATAACCGCTGAATCGCACAGCTGCAGAGGCCAGAGAATGCTATTCAAAAATAATGTTGTTTTTTCACACACCTCCAGATGTGTATTTCACACTGCAAAATATTTTCTGTGGCCCTAAATGGCGTTTTTTGGAAGAGCACAACACAACCACAGTATTTAACCACTGAATCGCACAGCTATAGAAGTGCAGAGAATGCTATTCAAAAAAAATGTTGTTTTTTTTAGTATAGCACTGTACAATATATAGAAATTGTTTATTTCACACACCTCCAGATGTGTATTTCACACTGCAAAATATTTTCTGTGGCCCTAAATGGCGTTTTTTGGAAGAGCACAACACAACCACAGTATTTAACCACTGAATCGCACAGCTATAGAAGTGCAGAGAATGCTATTCAAAAAAAATTTTTTTTTTTTTAGTATAGCACTGTACAATATATGGAAATTGTTTATTTTACACACCTCCACATGTGTATTTCACACTGCAAAATATTTTCTGTGGCCCTAAATGGCGTTTTTTGCCAGACCACAACACACCCACAGCACGTAACCGCTGAATCGCACAGCTACAGAAAATGCTATTCAAAAAAAAAGGTTTTTTTTTTTAGTATAGCACTGTACAAGAAGAATATATAGAAATTGTATATTTTACACACCTCCAAGATGTGTATTTCACACTGCAAAATATTTTCTGTGGCCCTAAATGGCGTTTTTTGGAAGAGCACAACACAACCACAGTATTTAACCACTGAATCGCACAGCTATAGAAGTGCAGAGAATGCTATTCAAAAAAAATGTTGTTTTTTTTAGTATAGCACTGTACAATATATAGAAATTGTTTATTTCACACACCTCCAGATGTGTATTTCACACTGCAAAATATTTTCTGTGGCCCTAAATGGCGTTTTTTGGAAGAGCACAACACAACCACAGTATTTAACCACTGAATCGCACAGCTATAGAAGTGCAGAGAATGCTATTCAAAAAAAATGTTGTTTTTTTTAGTATAGCACTGTACAATATATAGAAATTGTTTATTTCACACACCTCCAGATGTGTATTTGACACTGCAAAATATTTTCTGTGGCCCTAAATGGCGTTTTTTGCAAGAGCACAACAACCCCAACAGTATATAACCGCTGAATCGCACAGCTGCAGAGGCCAGAGAATGCTTTTTAAAAATAATGTTGTTTTTTCACACACCTCCAGATGTGTATTTCACACTGCAAAATATTTTCTGTGGCCCTAAATGGCGTTTTTTGGAAGAGCACAACACAACCACAGTATTTAACCACTGAATCGCACAGCTATAGAAGTGCAGAGAATGCTATTCAAAAAAAAATGTTGTTTTTTTTAGTATAGCACTGTACAATATATAGAAATTGTTTATTTCACACACCTCCAGATGTGTATTTCACACTGCAAAATATTTTCTGTGGCCCTAAATGGCGTTTTTTGGAAGAGCACAACACAACCACAGTATTTAACCACTGAATCGCACAGCTATAGAAGTGCAGAGAATGCTATTCAAAAAAAATGTTTTTTTTTTAGTATAGCACTGTACAATATATAGAAATTGTTTATTTCACACACCTCCAGATGTGTATTTCACACTGCAAAATATTTTCTGTGGCCCTAAATGGCGTTTTTTGCAAGAGCACAACAACCCCAACAGTATATAACCGCTGAATTGCACAGCTGCAGGGGCCAGAGAATGCTTTTTAAAAATAATGTTGTTTTTTCACACACCTCCAGATGTGTATTTCACACTGCAAAATATTTTCTGTGGCCCTAAATGGCGTTTTTTGGAAGAGCACAACACAACCACAGTATTTAACCACTGAATCGCACAGCTATAGAAGTGCAGAGAATGCTATTCAAAAAAAATGTTGTTTTTTTTAGTATAGCACTGTACAATATATAGAAATTGTTTATTTTACACACCTCCACATGTGTATTTCACACTGCAATTTATTTTCTGTGGCCCTAAATGGCGTTTTTTTTGAAGAGCACAACAACCCCAACAGTATATAACCGCTGAATCGCACAGCTGCAGAGGCCAGAGAATGCTATTCAAAAATAATGTTGTTTTTTCACACACCTCCAGATGTGTATTTCACACTGCAAAATATTTTCTGTGGCCCTAAATGGCGTTTTTTGGAAGAGCACAACACACCCACAGTATATAACAGCTGAATCGCACAGCTGCAGAGAATGCTATTCAAAAAAAAGTTGTTTTTTTTTTTTTTTAGTATAGCATAGTACAAGAAAAATATATAGAAATTGGTTATTTCACACAACTAGAGATATACACTGCAAAATATTTTTTTTGCCCAAAAATAGGTCTTTTTTGCGCACAACAAAGTGCCTTTTTTTTTTTTTGCAACAGCACAATAAAGTGCCTTTTTTTTTTGGGGGGGGCCCAAAAATGGGTCTTTTTAGCAAAAGCACAATAAAGTGCCTTTTTTTTTTTTTTTTTTTTTTTCTGCCCGAAATGGGTCTTTTAGCAAGAGCACAATACAGCCACTAAATGGAATAGGTGTATCACTCAACGTAATGCAGTGCTGGTGCACTGAGCTTGCAACACAAACAGATAAACCTATGCAGATCGCTGAGCTATTATATCTCTCAATCTGGACTCCTATCTAAATCTCTCTCCCTGAAAGCACAAACAGGATCCTGCCCCTACACTACACTACACTACACTGTTTCTCTATCTTTTCTATCAGTAGATTGCAGAATCAGGACTAACTCCTATTCTCTCCCTCACAGCAACAGCAGCCAGGATCCTTTCCCTACACTGTCTAAAAGCAGAGTGACGATCTGTGCTGTGTGCCTCTTGCTTATATAGAAGCTGGTCACATGTTGCACTGACCAATCACAGCCATGCCATTAGTAGGCATGGCTATGATGGCTTCTAAGGGCACACCAGCTAATCAAATGGTGATTGGCTGGCCCCTGAAGCATTTCTAACTGCGCCATTAAATTCCCGAATCCGGACCCGAACCCGGACTTTAGCGCAAAATCCGGGTCCGGGGTCGGGAAAAAGCCAAAATTCGGTACGGACCCGAACTTTACAGTTCGGGTCCGCTCAACACTAGTGAGAAGGCATCCATGTAGTGACTGTACTATTGCTAAGAGATTGTTTGCTATACAGACTGCCGCTGAGACCTGTAGTTTCACGGCTGTGGATCTATTGCACCTGAGCATTCTATAGCTGGATCCTGGGGTTTTCTGCTTCCTTTTACCCCATGCTGCAAGGCCAGTACCAGGGGCGCATCCAGAGTCTAGTCTCGGGAGGGGCACTACCAGAAAATATATTTTTTTGGGGGCGATTTATCAGGGAAATTACTGGTTTTAGCGCTTCAATGATCACGGCACCATGGTTGTTATTGTGTCAGGATAATTGAAGCACATTTTTTCTATCATTACATTGTAATATAAAATTAAATGGTTCAACTCACCATAATGCAAAATCAATGGGTGCCCTGAGTGTGTCACTTGCCACGTCACCTGCCACCAGATGCAGCTTGTCACTTGCCATGTCACCTGCCACAAGTTGCGGATTTTGTCACTTGCCACGTCACCTGCAACATGTTGCGGATTATCACTTGCCACATCACCTGCCACATGTTGCGGATTGTCACTTGCCACGTCACCTGCCACAAGTTGCAGGATGTCACTTGCCTGCCGCCAGATGCAGATTGTCACCTTGTGGATTGTCACTTGCTAAGGTGGTGTTTTGCTTGTCAGAGTCAGGCAGCAGAGAGATGATGTAATCTCTCTGCTGCCTGCACAGTGAGGGCGGAAGTTACTGCAGGGATTCAGGGCAGGCGCTGGGCGGTGAAAAATGATGTCATCTCTCTGCTCCCCCGGCTGCCGGCTTGTTGATTGGCCAGCCGCCCACTCACCCACAGAGCCGACCAGCTGACCGCCCACTCTCTGACTCTCACTCGCCGCCCGCCCGCACACCGAGGCACCCGCCAGCCCACGCTGTCACCCGCCCGCAGAGCCGCCCGCTCAGACTCCCCGGCGCCCGCAAGTTCCGCAACTAACGCCCGCTCAGACTCTTCAGCGCCTGCGAGTTCCGCAACTCCCGCTCAGACTCTTCGGCGTCCGCGAGTTAAGCAACTACCGCCCCCTCAGACTATCCGGCGCCCGCAATTTCCGCAACTAAAACTAATTTCTCGGGGATGGCAATTGCCCCATTGCCCCCCCGGATCCGCCCCTGGTCAATACTGTACTGTTCACTCACAGAAGGAATTACAAGTGGGAATAGTTTGCAGCTAAGTAATAAATCACACCATATTCTACAGTTACTGTTTCCTTTGCTATTTAGGATTATAAATACGTGCACTACCTCACACTGCAGTATAATGTGTGTGCCGAGGCCTCAGTGGGGAGGTGCTTCAATACAGGTATTAAAGTATTGAGGATCTATTCCACTGTGCACCTGTTCACATATACCCTTATCAGGTTGCTACTGGATACAGGGTATGACGTTATTGCTTTGAACCAATATCTCTGCCAATCAATACTTGTGTTAATTATCTGTTATTCACACCATTTATTTGTTATTCTTCACCATTTTTCATCATAGTAAACTTTTACAAGTTGTTCATTTATATCTTATGTAAGTCTCTATTTACTGCCACATCTGATGAAGTGACGGAATCCAGGGTCTCGGTAAATATACTATATGCTCTTTCATTATTGCGTCACTTTCTGTTTCTGGGTTCTATACTAACTTTGTTAAGCAGGTGTGCCAGAGGGGTTGAGACAGTTCTTGGGGTTGAGCGGCAGAGTACAGAACCAAACAAATATTAAGCGGCTCCTACGGGGGTAGCGTTAAATGTATTAAAATGTTGACAGTGTCAGTAGGGCAGTTTATGGAGTCAGTTGGGTAGTGGGCAATGTCGGTAGGTTTGTATTTTTATTATTTTTTTACAGTATTTTTTTTTTTTTTTAATAAATCTTTTTATTGGTCTTTAAGAGACAAACAAGTGTACAACATAAAACACAAAAAGAGAGAGAAAAAAAAAAAACATAATGTACAATAGTGACCTCCACATGGGGTACAAAAAGTACATCAAGAGATATTCATAGTATAGTTAAGCGGCAATCACTATTACAGGAAGTGAGGTGTGGCTCCCACAGCTGGAGTCATGCCAATTAGTGTAAACGCCAACCCTATGCTCTTATATATGTACAGATGGTAGAGGACACAGAACGTAGCTTGTCCACAATTATGAACCTCGTGGATGAGGTAAATGTGTTTTCCGGGTCAGGCACGGTGGGGGGGCTGCTCCAGGTTTTACTGCACCTATCAGGCAGTGGATGGTTCCGCCAACCATTTTGACCATACCTTCTGGTATTTGGTAGGACAGCCTCTGTTGGAGTATGTGTCTATGTATAGAGGTAAGTGTTCGTTTACCAGCTGCTTCCAGAAAGTAATTGTAGGTGGGGCCGGCTTCTTCCAATGGAGTGTAATGCTCTTTCTGGTGTAAAACAATAGAAGGCTCACCATGGTGCGACCCGCTACAGTAGGGATCAGCTGTTCAACCAGACCCAACAGGCAGACAGATAAGGGGATGGCACTGATCAGGCGGATGCATGACATCACTTCCTCCCAGAACCCTGTGATGGCTGGGCAGGTCCAGAGTATATGAATAAAGTCCCCCGGGGTCCCCCCACACCTTCAGCACTCCGGGGAGAGACTGGAGTACATTATATGTAGCCTATATGGGGTAAAGTATGCTCGGTGGAGCAGTTTAAACTGTATCAGGCGGTCCCTGGTGGAGACTAAGGATCGGAATGGAAAGTCCCAGATATCATCCCAGTCGTTCCGGTCAAGGTCCGGGACGTCCTGGAGCCAGCGGGCCCTGAGTTTCTCTAGATCCGGCAGTGAGACCCTGAGAAGATGTGAGTATATCTGGAAAGTTGGTTTGCTGGTGCAGTCTAGCCTCAGGACTTCTTCGAGAGAAGCTTGTATGAGCTGGGGATTGGCATGGGAGAATTGGCAGCTGAAGGCATGGGAGAGTTGCAGATATCTAAAGAAATATGAGTCTGGGATATTGAATTTAGCACGTAAAAGAGGCAGGGGAATCAGAGAGTTTTCATAGATTATCTGAGAAAGTAGTTTTACATAAAATTTTGCCCAGGCGTGGGATTCAGGTATCATATATATCTGATTTAGATTGGGGTTGCACCAGAGTGGAGCATTCGGAGAGTGTGCTTCAGCGGGATACCGCTCCAGTCTGAGACCAGCACCCCACACCCGCAAGGTAGTAAGTAAGAACTTAAGAGCCTCCAGAGACTGCACCACAGCAGCCTCGAGTAGCACCGCCGAGTTGGTGACATCTGGATCTAGCCACCACGCTGCAGTGACCAGTTGGGCAGCCAGGAAATATTTATGGAAGTCGGGAAATGCGAGGCCCCCCTGAGAGGCCGGGCGCATCAGTGTGGTCCACCTATATCTAGGGGATTGAGGGCCCCAGACAAAGGATGATAACAGTTTGTTAAGTTGGGCGAAAAAAGATTTTGGAATCCACTGTGGTGAGTGTCTAAAAAGGTAGGTGAATTTTGGCAATATCTTCATTTTAATTAGGTTAATACGACCTAACAGCGATAAGGGTAGAGACTCCCATGCCTTCAGCTTCAATCTTACCTCCTGGAGCACCGGGGACAAATTTAGAGACATGTATTCAGTGGCCTTTCCAGAAATCTCGACTCCAAGGTAGCGAAACTGTTCCACCCATACGAGTGGAAGATCGGAGGGAGGCCCCCTCCCGGGCCGCTGGGTCAATGGGGAACAGGAGGGATTTAGGCCAGTTCACCTTCAACCCAGTAATAGGGGAAAACGTGTTCAATACCTGTAGGGCACCCGCCAATGATGGTCCCGCATCATTAAGAAAGAGGAGGAGGTTGTCCGCGTACAGAGCCACCCTCTCCTCCAGCCAGCCGATTCGAAGTCCCTTGATGTGTGGGGAACTGCGAAGAGCCTCCACCACTAGTTCGATGGCTTTTTGCAGTATTTTTTATTTAGAATTTTTTTAGGAGCCCTACTGGGGGCTGTGGTGAAATATCAGGGGTCTAAACAGACCCATGATGTCTTACTTTTGCAACAAAGGGGCTAAGAACAGAGATTCCTGAGCCCCTTTATCTGCAGCGTTAGCTGCACTGGACATTGAATGAATGGGAAATCCTCTGTACTGAGCAGCTTCCTGTTTATTCACAAACTGAAGCCTAGTAAACCTAGTAAGTTATAAAAACCTTGTTTTGTGTACTGGTCCAAATCACTTGGTGGAGGGGGGATTATGGTGCGGGGTTATTGTTCAGGGGTTGGGCCTGGCCCCTTAGTTCCAGTGAGGGGAATTCTTAAGGTGTCAGCATACCAAGACATTTTGGACAATTTCATGGTCCCAGCTTTGTGGGAACAGTTTGGGGATGGCCCCTTCCTGTTCCAACATGACTGTGCACCAGTGCACAAAGCAAGGCCCATAAAGACATGGATCAGCAAGTTTTGGGTGGAACTTGACTGGCCTGCACAGAGTCCTGACCTCAACCCGATAGAACACTTTTGGGATGAATTAGAGCGGAGATTGCTAGCCAGACCTTCTTGTCCACATCAGTGCCTGACCTCACAAATGTGCTTCTGGAAGAATGGTCAAACATTCTCATAGACACACTTCTAAACCTTTAGGAAGCCTTCCCAGAAGAGCTGAAGCTGTTATAGCTGCAAAGGGTGGGCCAACTCAATTTTGAACCCTATAGACTAAGACTGGGATGCCACTAAAATCAGGTGTCCCAATACTTTTGGTAATATAGTGTATGCACAGCAGCTTGTGGCCAGTGCTGCTGTTAGAAATTATGGGTCCCTATACAGCTTAGCTGACAGTGAATCAAGCCTAACTGGTGGCTCCAGCCGCATGAACAAACCACTCATCCATGCAACCAGAATACCTGTGAGAATGCACCCCTAATTATGTATTTTTTTATTATTTTTTAAAATTTTCGTTTCATTTTTTGGACAGCCCTGTGGAGGTTGGTGAAATGTCAGGGATCTAAACAGACACCCAACATCTCACTATTGAGACAAAGAGATTGAGGACACAGATTCCTCAATCCTTTCTCTGCAGAGTGAATGAACAGGAATGCTCTATACAGAGGCCCACTGTTCATAAAATGCATTTGGATACACAGGGGGATTGATTCCAGTAACTGTGCCCACTCCTACTGCTCTGGGCCCCCCTGTTGAACTAATAGGGCCTGGTCTCCGTACAGGATGAAAGGTGCTAGCTACCCTCTTATCAGTCAGCAGCTCTAACTGCGGCAATGCACACTAAGACATACAGTACATTTTACTGTGCAATTACGAAAACTAAACTATTATGTGGTTAACTGCACATGTCAGATGCCACTAGGGTTGCCACCTGTACGGGATTCACCCTGACAGTCCGGGTTCTGAATCATCTGCCCGGTTTTCAGACTCTCTGAAACCCGGACAGACCATCAGTCAGGGGGAGCTCCATTAGCATATTTGTCACTGTGGAGACAGCAGCAGTGTTACTGCTTCTCCATAAATACACTGTGCTGGGGTAATTGTTAGAATCTAAAGCTCATTCCATCCTGTCTCCCCCCCCCCTCCAGGTTCCTGCAGGGTCTCTCTTATCAGTGACTAACTCCCCCCCCCCCCTCCGATCACTAGTGCGGTGTGCTTACCTGGGAGACGGAGCTGAGGAGGAGATCATGTCGGGAGCAGTAGATAATGCCGGGCTGGAGCTGCTCACACTACATGCAGGAAAGAGGTGAGCTGAGAGTTTTTGTCTGAGGAGTCTCCTGGGGTGGAAATCTGACAGGATTTGTTTGGCAGGAGTTACTGTGAAGGGTTAAGGGGACAGGACAGGAGGATCGGGAGTGTTTCTGACGATATCTTCCAAGCCTCCTCTATCTAACTCTATACAAACATCCCCCATCCTCAGTCCAGATAATGTGCAGTAATTTATGACCATTTATTAACCCTGTGTGTATGTGGAGAGTGTAAACTTCTGATTGTACAGAGCCTGGATAACACATAGTTATATGAATGGTCATACATTACCTTCACATCATTTGTACATACAGAGTCCTGGGAGTTTTCAGTGTTGTATTGTTGTAAATATAAGTGGATGAGTACAATAGCTTTTGTTTTTATATACTGTACATCACTATTTCTCAGCCCCCAACTCCCCCCAGGTGCATCAGCCCCCAGACCACTTCATACATCCAGCTGGCATCATCCCCTCCACACTCCTCTACTATACATACTACCCCCACCATCCCCTCCGCACTCCTCTCCTACACATACTACCCCCATCATCCCCTCCGCACTACTCTCCTATACATACTACCCCCACCATCCCCTCCGCACTCCTCTCCTACACATACTACCCCCACCATCCCCTCCTCACTCCTCTCCTATACATACTACCCCCACCATCCCCTCCACACTCCTCTCCTACACATACTACCCCCACCATCCCCTCCTCACTCCTCTCCTACACATACTACCCCCACCATCCCCTCCTCACTCCTCTCCTACACATACTACCCCCACCATCCCCTCCTCACTCCTCTCCTATACATACTACCCCCACCATCCCCTCCGCACTCCTCTTCTACACATACTACCCCCACCATCCCCTCCGCACTCCTCTCCTATACATACTACCCCCACCACCCCCTCCGCACTCCTCTCCTATACATACTACCCCCACTATCCCCTCCGCACTCCTCTCCTATACATACTACCCCCACTATCCCCTCGGCACTCCTCTCCTACACATACTACTCCCACCATCCCCTCCGCACTCCTCTCCTACACATACTACCCCCACCATCCCCTCCGCACTCCTCTCCTACACATACTACCCCCACCATCCCCTCCGCACTCCTCTCCTACACATACAACCCCCACCATCCCCTCCGCACTCCTCTCCTACACATACTACCCCCACCATCCCCTCCTCACTCCTCTCCTATACATACTACCCCCACCATCCCCTCCGCACTCCTCTTCTACACATACTACCCCCACCATCCCCTCCGCACTCCTCTCCTATACATACTACCCCCACCAACCCCTCCGCACTCCTCTCCTATACATACTACCCCCACTATCCCCTCCGCACTCCTCTCCTATACATACTACCCCAACTATCCCCTCCGCACTCCTCTCCTACACATACTACTCCCACCATCCCCTCCGCACTCCTCTCCTACACATACTACCCCCACCATCCCCTCCGCACTCCTCTCCTACACATACTACCCCCACCATCCCCTCCGCACTCCTCTCCTACACATACTACCCCCACCATCCCCTCCGCACTCCTCTCCTACACATACTACCCCCACCACCCCCTCCGCACTCCTCTCCTACACATACTACCCCCACCACCCCCTCCGCACTCCTCTCCTATACATACTACCCCCACTATCCCCTCCGCACTCCTCTCCTACACATACTACTCCCACCATCCTCCCACCATCCCCTCCGCACTCCTCTCCTACACATACTACCCCCACCATCCCCTCCGCACTCCTCTCCTACACATACTACTCCCACCATCCCCTCCGCACTCCTCTCCTATACATACTACCCCCACCATCCCCTCCGCACTCCTCTCCTATACATACTACCCCTATTATCACCTCCTCACTCCGCTCCTATACATAGTACCCCCACCATCCCCTCCGCACTCCTCTCCTATACATAATACCCCCACCATCCCCTCCGCACTCCTCTCCAAACATAGTACCCCCACCGTCCCCTTCGCACTCCTCTCCTATACATAGTACCCCCATCATCTCCTCTGCACTTCTCTCCTATACATACTACCCCCACCATCCCCTCCGCACTCCTCTCCTATACATACTACCCCCATTATCCCCTTCGCACTCCTCTCCTATACATAGTACCCCCACCATCCCCTCCGCACTCCTCTCCTATACATAGTACCCCCACCATCCCCTCCGCACTCCTCTCCAAACATAGTACCCCCACCGTCCCCTTCGCACTCCTCTCCTATACATAGTACCCCCATCATCTCCTCCGCACTTCTCTCCTATACATACTACCCCCACCATCCTCTCCGCACTCCTCTCCAATACATACTACCCCCACCATCCCCTCTGCACTCCTCTCCTATACATACTACCTCTATCATCCCCTCCGCACTCCTCTCCTATACATACCCCCATTCCCCCAACACACTCCTCTCCTATACATACTACCCCATCATCCCCTCCACACTCCTCTCCTCTACATACTACCCCCACCATCCCCTCCACACTCCTCTCCTATACATACTACCCCCACCATCCTCTCCGCACTCCTCTCCTATACATACTACCTCTATCATCCCCTCCGCACTCCTCTCCTATACATACCCCCATCATCCCCTACACACTCCTCTCCTATACATACTACCCCATCATCCCCTCCACACTCCTCTCCTCTACATACTACCCCCACCATCCCCTCAAAACTCCTCTCCTATACATACTACACCCATCATACCCTCCACAATCCTCTCCTATACATACTACCCCATCATCCCCTCCACACTCCTCTCCTCTACATACTACCCCCACCATCCCCTCTACACTCCTCTCCTATACATACTACCCCCATCATCCCCTCCACACTCCTCTCCTATACATACTACCCCCATAATACCCTCCACACTCCTTTCCTGTACATACTACCCCCATCATACCCACCACCAGGGATGAGCCGAACACCCCCCTGTTCGGTTTGCACCAGAACCTGCGAACAGACAGAATGTTCGTGTGAACTTTAGAACCCTATTAAATACAATGGACTCGAACGTTCGAAATCTAAAGTGCTGATTATAAAGTCTAATATGCAATTTATTGTCCTAAAAAGTGTTTGGGGACCCGGGTCCTGCCCCAGGGGACATGTATCAATTAGTGTTGAGCGGACCCGAACTGTAAAGTTCGGGTCCGTACCGAATTTTGGCTTTTTCCCGACCCCGGACCCAGACCCGGATTTTGCGCTAAAGTCCGGGTTCGGGTCCGGGTTCGGGAATTTAATGGCGCAGTTAGAAATGCTTCAGGGGCCAGCCAATCACCATTTGATTAGCTGGTGTGCCCTTAGAAGCCATCATAGCCATGCCTACTAATGGCATGGCTGTGATTGGTCAGTGCAACATGTGACCCAGCATGTGACCAGCTTCTATATAAGCAAGAGGCACACAGCACAGATCGTCACTCTGCTTTTAGACAGTGTAGGGAAAGGATCCTGGCTGCTGTTGCTGTGAGGGAGAGAATTATATGATAGGAGTTAGTCCTGATTCTGCAATCTACTGATAGAAAAGATAGAGAGACAGTGTAGTGTAGTGTAGGGGCAGGATCCTGTTTGTGCTTTCAGGGAGAGAGATTTAGATAGGAGTCCAGATTGAGAGATATAATAGCTCAGCGATCTGCATAGGTTTATCTGTTTGTGTTGCAAGCTCAGTGCACCAGCACTGCATTACGTTGAGTGATACACCTATTCTATTTAGTGGCTGTATTGTGCTCTTGCTAAAAGACCCATTTCGGGCAGAAAAAAAACAAAAAAAAAACAAAAAAAAAAAAGGCACTTTATTAAGCTTTTGCTAAAAAGACCAATTTTTGGGCCCCAAAAAAAAAAAAGGCACTTTATTGTGCTGTTGCAAAAAAAAAAAAAAGGCACTTTGTTGTGCGCAAAAAAGACCTATTTTTGGGCAAAAAAAATATTTTGCAGTGTATATCTCTAGTTGTGTGAAATAACCAATTTCTATATATTTTTCTTGTACTATGATATACTAAAAAAAAAAAAAAAAACTTTTTTTTGAATAGCATTCTCTGCAGCTGTGCGATTCAGCGGTTATATACTGTGGGTGTGTTGTGCTCTTCCAAAAAACGCCATTTAGGGCCACAGAAAATATTTTGCAGTGTGAAATACACATCTGGAGGTGTGTGAAAAAACAACATTATTTTTGAATAGCATTCTCTGGCCTCTGCAGCTGTGCGATTCAGCGGTTATATACTGTTGGGGTTGTTGTGCTCTTCAAAAAAACGCCATTTAGGGCCACAGAAAATAAATTGCAGTGTGAAATACACATGTGGAGGTGTGTAAAATAAACAATTCCTATATATTGTACAGTGCTATACTAAAAAAAACAACATTTTTTTTGAATAGCATTCTCTGCACTTCTATAGCTGTGCGATTCAGTGGTTAAATACTGTGGTTGTGTTGTGCTCTTCCAAAAAACGCCATTTAGGGCCACAGAAAATATTTTGCAGTGTGAAATACACATCTGGAGGTGTGTGAAAAAACAACATTATTTTTAAAAAGCATTCTCTGGCCTCTGCAGCTGTGCGATTCAGCGGTTATATACTGTTGGGGTTGTTGTGCTCTTGCAAAAAACGCCATTTAGGGCCACAGAAAATATTTTGCAGTGTGAAATACACATCTGGAGGTGTGTGAAATAAACAATTTCTATATATTGTACAGTGCTATACTAAAAAAAAAAAACATTTTTTTTGAATAGCATTCTCTGCACTTCTATAGCTGTGCGATTCAGTGGTTAAATACTGTGGTTGTGTTGTGCTCTTCCAAAAAACGCCATTTAGGGCCACAGAAAATATTTTGCAGTGTGAAATACACATCTGGAGGTGTGTGAAAAAACAACATTATTTTTGAATAGCATTCTCTGGCCTCTGCAGCTGTGCGATTCAGCGGTTATATACTGTTGGGGTTGTTGTGCTCTTCAAAAAAACGCCATTTAGGGCCACAGAAAATAAATTGCAGTGTGAAATACACATGTGGAGGTGTGTAAAATAAACAATTTCTATATATTGTACAGTGCTA
Source organism: Rana muscosa (assembly GCA_029206835.1). Taxonomy (NCBI): domain Eukaryota; kingdom Metazoa; phylum Chordata; class Amphibia; order Anura; family Ranidae; genus Rana; species Rana muscosa. The sequence continues at coordinate 91,958,182 of CM055118.1, read as the reverse complement.
TACTAAAAAAAAATACATTTTTTTTGAATAGCATTCTCTGCACTTCTATAGCTGTGCGATTCAGTGGTTAAATACTGTGGTTGTGTTGTGCTCTTCCAAAAAACGCCATTTAGGGCCACAGAAAATATTTTGCAGTGTGAAATACACATCTGGAGGTGTGTGAAAAAACAACATTATTTTTAAAAAGCATTCTCTGGCCTCTGCAGCTGTGCGATTCAGCGGTTATATACTGTTGGGGTTGTTGTGCTCTTGCAAAAAACGCCATTTAGGGCCACAGAAAATATTTTGCAGTGTGAAATACACATCTGGAGGTGTGTGAAATAAACAATTTCTATATATTGTACAGTGCTATACTAAAAAAAAAAACATTTTTTTTGAATAGCATTCTCTGCACTTCTATAGCTGTGCGATTCAGTGGTTAAATACTGTGGTTGTGTTGTGCTCTTCCAAAAAACGCCATTTAGGGCCACAGAAAATATTTTGCAGTGTGAAATACACATCTGGAGGTGTGTGAAATAAACAATTTCTATATATTGTACAGTGCTATACTAAAAAAAACAACATTTTTTTTGAATAGCATTCTCTGCACTTCTATAGCTGTGCGATTCAGTGGTTAAATACTGTGGTTGTGTTGTGCTCTTCCAAAAAACGCCATTTAGGGCCACAGAAAATATTTTGCAGTGTGAAATACACATCTTGGAGGTGTGTAAAATATACAATTTCTATATATTCTTCTTGTACAGTGCTATACTAAAAAAAACAACCTTTTTTTTTGAGAATAGCATTTTCTGCAGTTCTGTAGCTGTGCGTTTCAGCGGTTAAATACTGTGGGTGTGTTGTGGTCTTCCAAAAAACGCCATTTAGGGCAAGATCCTAAATTTGGAAAATATGAGGGGAAGGTCAAAGGGACGTGGTGGCCCCGGTCGTGGTGCTGCTGGTGGAGCTCCTGTTGCAGGGAGAGGACGTGGTGGATCTGTGCCAGCTACACGCACAAGTGAAACACCTTCCTCAGGTGCGAGTAGGCGACCGAGCCTGCGGCGGTATTTTGTCGCGCCTAATGAGGCTGTACCAATGTTTAGGCCAGGACAAGTACAGGCGATAGTAGATTGGGTTGCTGACAGTGCCTCGGGTTCCTTCACATTGTCTCCCACCCACTCTTCTGATGAAAGATCAGAGTTGGCACCTGAAGCCCATGTCCATCAGTCTTTCACCTCACCCCCTTGCAAATCAGCCAAGCAGTCTGAGCCCCAAATCATGCAGCAGTCTCTTCTGCTTTTCGATGACTCTGTTAGCAGGGTTTCCCAGGGCCATCCACCTAGCCCTGCCCCAGAAGTGGAAGAGATTGAGTGCACCGATGCCCAACCACTTATGTTTCATGATGGGTACATGGGAGGACCATCGCAGCACGTCTCGGATGATGACGAAACACAGGTGCCAACTGCTGCTGCTTTCGCAATTGTGCAGACAGACATGGAGGGCAGGGGTGAAGACTGGGTGGAAGATGATGTGGAGGACGATGAGGTCCTCGACCCCACATGGAATCAACGTTATGCAGGTGACCAGTGTAGTTCGGAGGAAGAGGCGGTGGTCGCACAGAGCCACCAGCACAGCAGAAGAGGGAGCAGGGTGCAAAAACGGAGCATTCGTCCCCTAGACAGTACATCTGCTACTGCCCAACGCAGCAAGGGACTGAGCACACCAAAGCCAGGTCCAAGGACTTCCCTAGCGTGGCAGTTCTTCACACAGTGTGTTGATGACAAGACACGAGTGGTTTGCACGCTGTGCAATCAGAGCCTGAAGCGAGGCATAAACGTTCTCAACCTGAGCACAAGCTGCATGACCAGGCATCTAAGTGCAAAGCACGAGCTGCAGTGGAGTAGACACCTCAAAAACCAAGAAAGGTCTCTGGCTCCTCCTGCTTCCTCTTCTGATGCAGTCTCGGCCTCTTCATCCACCTCTGTAGTGACAGTGGCACCTGTCACCCCGCAAACAGAGGATCTGCCAGCAACACTACCACCTGGGTCACCAACCATCTCCACAATGTCCCATGGAAGCGTTCAGCTCTCTATCTCCCAAACATTGGAGCGGAAGAGGAAGTACCCCCCTAGCCACCCGCGATCCCTGGCCCTGAATGCCAGCATTTCAAAATTCCTGGCCTTTGAAATGCTGTCATTCCGTCTGGTGGAGACACAGAGTTTTAAAAGCCTGATGGCATTGGCTGTCCCGCAGTACGTCGTGCCCAGCCGCCACTACTTTTCCAGGCGAGCCATCCCTTCCCTGCACAACCAGGTGGGGGACAAAATCAGGTGTGCACTGCGCAACGCCATCTGTGGCAAGGTCCACCTAACTACGGATGCGTGGACCAGTAAGCACGGTCAGGGACGTTATATCTCTCTAACAGCACACTGGGTAAATGCAGTGGCGGCTATGCCTGAGGCAGATAGCGGTTTGGCGCATGTCCTTCCACCACCGAGGATTGCAGGGCGCTTCAGTTTGCCTCCTGTTGCTAACTCCTCCTTCTCCACTTCCTCATCCTCTACCGCCTCCTCATCCATTCAGCGTAACACCTTCACCACCAACTTCAGCACAGCCAGGGGTAAACGACAGCAGGCAGTTTTAAAACTTTCCTGTTTGGGGGAAAATCCCCACACCGCGCAGGAGTTGTGGAGGGACATGGAACAACAGACCGATGAGTGGTTGCTGTCAGTGAGCCTCAAGCCCGGCCTGGTGGTGTGCGATAATGGGCGAAATCTCGTAGCAGCTCTGGGTCTAGCCGGTTTGACGCACATCCCTTGCCTGGCGCATGTGCTGAACTTGGTGGTCCAGAGGTTCCTTAAAAATTACCCCAATATGCCAGAGCTGCTGCAGAAAGTGCGGGCTGTCTGTGCGCACTTTCGGCGTTCTCACCCTGCTGCTGCTCGCCTGTCAGCGCTGCAGCGTAACTTCGGCCTTCCCGCTCACCGCCTCATATGTGACGTGCCCACAAGGTGGAACTCCACCTTGCACATGCTGGCCAGACTGTGCGAGCAGCAGCAGGCAATAGTGGAGTTTCAGCTGCAGCAATCACGCGTGAGTCGCTCTGCGGAACAGCACCACTTCACCACCAATAACTGGGCCTCCATGCGAGACCTGTGTGCCTTGTTGCGCTGTTTCGAGTACTCCACCAACATGGCCAGTGCCAATGACGCCGTTCTCAGCGTTACTATCCCAGTTCTATGCCTCCTTGAAAAAACGCTTCGTGCGATGATGGAAGAGGATGTGGCACAGGAGGATGAGGAGGAGGAGGAGGAAGCGGGATCATTTCAAAGGCTTTCAGGGCAGTCTTTCACAAGTGGCTACGAGGGTGGGTTCCTGCACCAACAAACGCCAGGTACACAATTGTCCGGCAGAAAGGGCACAGTTCTGGAGGATGACGAGGTGGAGGAGGAGATGGAGGAGGAGGAGGAGGAGGAGGAGCCATGTTCACAGCAGGGTGGCACTCAGACCAGCTCGTGGCCATTACTGGTGCGTGGCTGGGGGGATACAGAGGACACAGACGATACACCTCTCACAGAGAACAGCTTTTCTTTGCCTCTGGGCAGCCTGGCACACATGAGCGATTACATGCTGCAGTGTTTCCGCAACGACAGCCGAGTTGCCCACATTTTAACTGGTGCTGATTACTGGGTGGCCACCCTGCTGGATCCCCGTTACAAGGACAACGTACCGTCCTTAATTCCCTCACTGGAGCGGGATCGTAAGATGCGCGAGTACAAGCGCACGCTGGTAGACGCGCTGCTGGTGGCATTCCCACCTGACAGCGGGCGTACGGTGGAAGCACAAGGCGAAGGCAGAGGAGGAGGAAGAGGTCGCCAACGCAGCCGGGGCACCGGCAGCACCTCAGAAGGCAGGGTTAGCATGGCCGAAATGTGGAAAAGCTTTGTCAGCACGCCACAACAACCAGCACCACCAGCTGAGATGGAACGTCTTAGCAGGAGGCAGCATTTCACCAACATGGTTGAGCAGTATGTGTCCACAGGCCTACACGTACTGGATGACGGGTCTGTCCCATTTAACTTCTGGGTCTCCAAATTGAGCACATGGCCTGAGCTTGCCGTTTATGCCTTGGAGGTGCTGGCCTGCCCTGCAGCCAGTGTATTATCTGAACGTGTATTTAGCACGGCAGGGGGCGTTATCACAGACAAGCGCAGCCGCCTGTCCAGAGCCAATGTGGACAAGCTCACGTTCATTAAAATGAACCAGGCATGGATCCCACAGGACTTGTCCGTACCTTGTGCAGAATAGACATGTATACCGGTGTTGTGACAAACTGTCCGGCCATCGGATTGTGCCCGGCCCGTACTGCGCAGGCGCAGCGCTTGCGCAGTACAGAGGACAAGGAGATTCACAAAATCTCCGAAGATGAACGGCGCCTGCGCTGTGAGTGCAGGTTCAAGCCCCACCATCCAAGAGGACATACGGTAGCACATAGTAACAGGGCCCCTCACGGGCTCGCTTCGATCGCGGCCTTGCTTGGCTCGGCTTGAACCACGGATGGTGTGGCCTTCACCTGAACTCAACACGCAGGCGCCGTTAGTCTTGGGAGATTTTTGAAATCCCCTTGTCCTACATACTCAGCAAGCGCAGTACAGGGCGGACACTATTCGACAGGGGACAGAATTCGACACATCACCGGCCTTACCCAGCCATTGTTGTATTTTTGAACCAGTGTTGGCTACCTCGTCCTCCTCCACCGCCGCTTCCACCTACACAGCCACATCCACCGCCACCTCAACCTCCTACTCCATATGGACCTCGTCCTGCTAGGCCAAGATTAAAATTTTTATTTTATTTTTTTGTAGCGCACAGATCCTTTCCCCCTTACCTGCCTTTATGTTGTTGGCTCTTCGCAGGAGGGAGAAAGGCACACCGCACTACCAGCCCGTATCCTCCTATATAAAGAGGTTGAGCGGTGTACTTGACGGGCCGTGTCCACAGCCGGAGTCAAAACTCCTCCAGAGGATGATTCTCACCTCTACTGTAGGTAGAGGCAAGTCCTTTAATTTCCAGTAAAGTCAATGTCCACACCAGCTGAAACTCCAACTCTTATTCTCTCATGGCAAAATAAACTGTACTCAGATAGAAAAGGTTAGAGCAAAGAAACAGGACAGCTTAAGGTGTGGAGGAGGTCCAGGCACAAACGTAGCACATTCACTTCACTGCTTAGGTTTCTCAAACAGTTTTTGGCGCACGGTCTCTGCCACAGACATTGAGGTTGGTCTCTGCCACAGACCGGGTGTACAAGGCCCCTGCCACAGACCTGGAGAACTTTGGTCTCTGCCACAGACTAGGGTGTATAAGGCCCCTGCCACGGGCCTGGAAAACTTTGGTCTCAGCCACAGACCAGGGTGTATAAGGCCCCTGCCACGGGCCGGTTGAATAAGGCCTCTGATACAGTCAAGGTGACCTTGAGCTTCTCCTTCTACGAACCTAGCCCATATCAAGGGGAAGACATCTCTCCAGGGAGTCAACAGACCATTCCTTCACCGTGACTCCCGCATCGGTCCATCAGAATGATCCTCCCTTCCCTGGAACAGGGTCCCCTACACGAGGCGGCTCTGGACTCCAGGCTTTACTCCCGCCCCTAGGCCTCCATACCCAGGGCAGCAAGAACTCCAGGATAGTACCTCACCCCGGGCTAAAGGTGCCCGAGATGGAACAGGAACACATGCAGCCAGGCCGAAGGCACCTGGGCGCGGACCCCACTGGACATCAGCCCCCAGGCCAAAGGTCTGCCCCTTTTATATGCTCTCCTGGCATGCACAGCAGGTTCCCCGCCCCGCTGTACTACTGCCAAGAGGGGACACAAAAGGCGCCACCTGTAGGCCGCAGGGAACTGCACACCAATACTGTCCCCCGAGGACAAAATGGTCCATGAATCCTACAGAATTAGGGTATTTGAGCCTATTTACCACTCAAACACTTTCCTTAAATTTAGCACCCCGCTACATTTTTATTTCAAAGTATTTTATTTTCCCACTAGCTTATCCATTAAATTAAATAATTTATTCCAGAAAGGGCGTATTCTGGGGCATTCCCACCATATGTGTCGCATCGTGCCGTTGAGTTTCTGAGGTTCTTAATGACTTCCTGTACCTCTTCTGCTGAAAATCGGGCCTCCAGCATATTTTTTTATTTTTTTTATGTTCTTTTAAGTTATTTCCTATCCACATTTGTTTGCAGAGCACTTGCCATGTTCTTAACAACATTTTGCTGCCATTTGCAGCCCTCTAGCCCTTTCCATTACTTTTTTAGAGCCTTTTTAGTCGTCAGAAGTCCGGGTCCCCATTGACTTCAATTGGGTCCGGGTCCGGGTCCGGGTTCGGGTTAAAGTTCGGTCCCGAATCCAAACTTTTTTCAGAAGTTCGGCCGAACCCGCCGGACCCGAATATCCAGCTACCCGCTTAACTCTAGTATCAATGCAAAAAAAGGTTTAAAAAATAGATGTTTTTACGGGAGCGGTGATTTTAATAATGCTTAAAATGAAAAAACAAAAGTGAAATATTCCTTTAAATTTCATACCTGGGGGGTATGCATGTAAAGTGGCGCATGTTTCCCATGCTTAGAACTGTCTCTGCACAAAGTGTCATTTTTGAAGGAAAAAAAGTCATTTAAAACTCACTCGCGGCTATTAATGGATTGTCGGCTTTTATCAATACATAGAAAAGTCATTGATAAAAAAAAAAAAAAAAAAGCATGGGGGTTCCCCCAAATTCAATTACCAGGCCCTTTAGGTCTGGAATGGATATTAAGGGGAACCCCGCCGCAAATTTAAAAAAAAATGGCGTGGGGTTCCCCCTAAATATCCATACCAGGCCCTTGAGATCTGGCATGGATTTTAAGGGGAACTCCACCCCAAATTTTAAAAAAATGGCGTGGAGTCCCCCCAAAAATCCATACCAGACCCTTATCCGAGCACGCAACCTGGCCGGCCGCAGGGGAAGAGGGGGGACGAGAGAGCGGCCCCCCCTCCCTCCTGAACTGTACCAGGCCACATGCCCTCAACATGGGGAGGATGTCCCCATGTTGATGGGGACAAGGGCCTCATCCCCACAACCCTTGCCCGGTGGTTGTGGGGGTCTGCGGACGGGGGGCTTATCGGAATCTGGAAGACCCCTTTAACAAAGGGGACCCCCAGATCCTGCCCCCCCTATGTGAATTGGTAAGGGGTACATTGTTTCCCTACCATTTCACGAAGAAAGTGTCAAAAAATGTAAATAAAAACACACACACCTTGGAAAAGTCCTTTATTAAAAAAAAAAACGAATAAAAAAAAACAAAACATTCCAGCGATGAAATCCAGTGTCCTGCGGCGATCCCGATGTCCAGCGCTGTCCGTCATTGGTTGTGCCTGTGCGGACCTGATGGGGAACTTCCTCCGCTGTGTTTTAAATGTATAGACCCGCCCCTTCTAAAGTTCCCCATCAGGTCCACTCAGCGGACCAGATGCGGAACATGAGAAAGGGCGGGTCTATACATGTATTACACAGCGAAGGAAGTTCCCCATCAGGTCCGCCCCCTCGGTATGTCCGACCCCGCCTACGTCATTGGCCTGAGCGGGGAACTTCCTTCACTGTGTAATTTAAATTTACACAGTGAAGGAAGTTTCCTGCTCAGGCCAATGACGTAGGCGGGGTCCGACATAACGAGGGGGCGGACATGATGGGGAACTTAGTTCGCTGTGTAATACATGAATAGACCCGCCCCTTCTCTCGTTCCCCATCAGGTCCGCTCAGCGGACCAGATGCGGAACATGAGAAGGGGCGGGGTCTATACATGTATTACAAAGTGAGAGAAGTTATTTACATTTTTTGACACTTTCTTCGTGAATGTGCCCCTTACCCCTTACCAATTCACATAGGGGGGGCCGGGATCTGGGGGTCCCCTTTGTTAAAGGGGTCTTCCAGATTCCGATAAGCCCCCCGCCCGCAGACCCCCACAACCACCGGGCAAGGGTTGTGGGGATGAGGCCCTTGTCCCCATCAACATGGGGACATCCTCCCCATGTTGAGGGCATGTGGCCTGGTACGGTTCAGGAGGGAGGGGGGGCCGCTCCCTCATCCCCCCCTCTTCCCCTGCAGCCGGCCAGGTTGCGCGCTCGGATAAGGGTCTGGTATGGATTTTTGGGGGGACTCCACGCCATTTTTTTTTAAATTTGGGGTGGAGTTCCCCTTAAAATCCATGCCAGATCTCAAGGGCCTGGTATGGATATTTAGGGGGAACCCCCACGCTTTTTTTTTTTTTTTTTAACAATGACTTTTCTATGTATTGATAAAAGCCGACAATTCATTAATAGCCGCGAGTGAGTTTTAAATGACTTTTTTTCCTTCAAAAATGACACTTTATGCAGGGACAGTTCTAAGCACGGGAAACATGCGCCACTTTACATGCATATCATACACACCCCCCAGGTACGAAATTTAAAGGAATATTTCACTTTTATTTTTTCATTTTAAGCATTATTAAAATCACTGCTCCTAAAAAAACGTCAGTTTTTAAAACTTTTTTTTGCATTGATACATGTCCCCTGGGGCAGGACCCGGGTCCCCAAACACTTTTTAGGACAATAACTTGCATATAAGCCTTTATAATTAGCACTTTAGATTTCTCCCATAGACTTTTCGAATTTGCCGCGAACACTCCAAATTGTTCGTTGTTCGGCGAACGGGCGAACAGGCAATGTTCGAGCCGAACATGAGTTCGACTCGAACTCGAAGCTCATCCCTACCCACCACACTCCTGCCACTATGCATGTCGCAGAGCTCGTGCCTCTAAGCTACGGCCTGCCACATTAATGTTGGCTCCCATGAGACAGTCATCTTTAAACCTGGGGGACACATGATCTTCAATTGCCCGAAGGCCCCATGAGTTATCAGTCCACCCCTGGCCCAGACTGTGGCTACCCAGCACGGTTGCTCACTGCAATTGTAAGCCAAGAGTGTCAACTTTGTTGACTCTGATGTAAAGGGGGACTCTCGTGATTAACTCTATATGATTAGAAATGTTATTTACCGGTAATCACAAAATATATGTATAGTGTATACTGCATAAATACATAAAAATTGCCTTGCATTGTACAGAGGTTATGAATTTAATGTACTACTGGAAAAAAAAAAAATTGCTGTGCGCTGCTAATGTGTTCGGGTTTGGCTTGAAGAAAAGGTGGCAACCCTAGATGCCACACTGGAGCCCCCCTATATTGACTGCTGTAAAAGGTGTTTTTTCACCTGCTAAATCCATAAAAACATACCAACTTCTTATTTATTATTGTATTCTTACGGTAAAAAAAATCACTTTTAACAACCATAGAGGAAAACTACTCCCTGGCTTGAAAAGCCCATCAATCTTCATTTCGCCGAACCAACATTGATTTATTTTCTTGTGTGAGCACAAATGAAGAGAGAGAGAGTGTGAGAGAGAAGTTTGGCTTTCACAGTCCATTGGTTACCAAATGATGCCATTAGGACCACTCGCGGTCAAATGTTTCCTGATGTCTTGATACATTTGGTCCACAATGCTGGAGCTGGTCTTCTAAATTGACCATGAAAAAAGCAAACAAAGATACACAGTAATATTATTCTTTTGTAAGAATTAGCCAAACTGTAAGTCAAATCATGACCTTCCCCACAGATGGCTGATGTTTCTTCTAATATGACTAAAACACACTTTAGAGTGCAATCCTCTAAAACCATTTTTCCCAGTGTGATTTAAAAGATAAATTGTACTTTGTTCTTACAAATGTGTTAGCAATTTTTTATCTTCAGTGAAATTGGACAGAGTTCATAAAAAGGGCAACATTCTTTCACTATGAAGTACGCATGGACAGCATCTAAATATTTTTACATTTTAACATTACTGCTTTATTTTTTTTATTTTTTTATTAATTGTCTAAGCCACATGCAGTACTATTGCCATTTGTTTGTACTGTTGGTAATTGGTAAGGGGGCGCACTGAATACCTTCGCTGACGTTGTGCAATTGCTGGGTGTCCAGTGCAACCTTGTACCTTTAAAGCCTCATACACACGGGCGGGAATCCTGTTGGGAAAAAAAACTTTGGTTTTCCCGACGGGATTCCCGGCAAGCTTCCCTTGCACGCCGAGTGTACGCACGGCCATTCAAAAGAACCGCCGTTCTTTTGAATGGCAAGAACACGGTGACGTCATCGACTATGACGAGCCTGCGCTCATCACATTCAATTCCGTCGCCGCCATCTTGCCACACACTACACTACCCTTGTATGCTACCGCACATGCGTCAAAGTCTTTTCGAGCATGCACGGGTTTACCATGGACAGGTAAGCATACACACTCACGGTTTTTTTGGCAGGAAACACTGCCGAGAATCCTGACGAGAAAAATAAAGAGCAGGTTCTCTATTTTTCTCGTCGAGATTCCCAGCAGTTTTCCAGACGAGAAACCATACACATGCATGCTTTTCTCGGCTAAAAGCTCTCCCAGCAGCTTTCTAGCCGAGAAAACCGGTCGTGTGTATGAGGCTTAAGAAGGGGTGGGTTCCCTCCAGGCATACCTGCCCTTAATCTATCTATTATTATATATGTGCTCCATATATATATGTACTCAGGAGACTCTGAAAATTATAGAACTAGGATTGCAGTATACTGGGGTGCCATGACGTGGCCGATGCAGCTTACGCATGTATTTGCAAATGTGTGCACACTAAACACCTTGATTTAACTTGAACTGTTAGACAGGGTCAATTTGGTTTGTTGCACACTGGCTGGTAGGTGAGCTGGGAATTTTTGTTTGTTGTCTTTTGACATGTGTAATAGGTTGGGGTGGTTGCCATGTTGTTGTTTTGTCAGTATTATTTCCTGGACATTTTTTATCAAACCCAACCAGTATGATGCCTATGGATGCCAGTGCAAATTTTTTTTAAATACAGGTCCACTATAGGCCTGCAAATTGCCCACCTAGGGTCACTTATCATCTCTCCTTTTACTGCTAGTATTTTCCTCAATAAATCCAAAACAAATCACAAAAAGAAGTGAGAGTAACTAACCTTCTGTCCCCATTGGAAGATTTCTGGTGACAACTCTAAAATGTTGTATTTTACATCATCACTTTCTGTCTCGATCAAATGGTCATCAGCACAAACAGAGATGCAAATCCTTCTAGCGTGAACATTGCAATAAAAATGGACAGAGGTTCTAACCCCTCACTTCTCAATTCAAAGGAAAAATGTTTTGGCTTTGGACCACCATGAAAAGTGTTAAGGAAGATGGTGGCTGTCCAAGAACATGATGGGAGGGGTGAAAGTTTGTGAAATCACCCTGTTATAATTTGTTGTATCCTGCTATTGATATAATAATTTCACAGTTCCAGAGCAGTGCTTTGATTTTCCTGGATAGGGTATGAAGTTTGTCTTTCCTTTTTATCCTTTATTAACCACTTCCCACACAGCCTGGGCGGAACATTGATGGCAGGGCAGAGCATTTGTTGTTCATATGACGACCTCCCAGGATGCACCTCGCACGCCACACGGGCCAAACTCTGGTCCAGTCTGCCACCAGCTGTGTCCATCAGACACAGCCAATGACTGATCAGAGTACCAGCCCGCTGCCAGTACCATGTGATTGCTGTGACCAATCACAGCAGATCACATGACAATTGTACACAATGGATGGCTTCCTTTCATAGAAACAACAAAAAGACAAAAAATCTCCTGCGCTCTCGGTGTATCGTCAAAACACGGGTAGTGTAATTCCGTCTAAAGGCAAAGTCTAGAGTCTTGCAGCCCTCCTCAGAACAATGGGTGTTCATATGGCTAGAAAAAACAAAGGAGAAAGGAGGGCGCACCAACCTAGTGCATTACCACTTAAACGTTTTATTTAAATTATAAAAAAGCAGTAATCCATCATGGACCATCTAGGCTCTGAGGAAAGGGGTGCGCCCCAGAAACGCGTCAGCTATCCAGAGGTTTGAGGTATTGTCCGACCCTCTCTGTCATCGAGTCCAGTCGGCAGGTGCCAAGAAATTCCAGCTGATTTGTCCGATAAGCTTTCATTTAAGCTTTGTTTGTGAGTAGGATTACTGCTTTTTTATAATTTAAATAAAACGTTTAAGTGGTAATGCACTAGGTTGGTGCGCTCTCCTTTCTCCTTTGTTTTTTTTGGCTTCCTTTCATGCCATTCATTGTGTACTTTTGTGTTGCTAGCTTTGATTGTTCAGTGATCACATGGTACAGACAGACAGCGCATCTGTACCATGTGATTAGCTGTGGCCAATCACAGCTAATTACAATAGTAAACACTGAATCAGTTTCATTCAGTAAACATTTTTGCTTCTACCAGTTAAATCTAAATATGTAAAAAAGAAAAAAATCCCTAAACACCACCACACCAATTACAGTATATAATGATTCTATACTGCACTGGTAAAAGTATGTAAAAAAAAAAAATTGTGAAAAAAATATTCAAAAAATTTACAACTTCAAAAAACCTGCCATGCCTCTTACTAAATACATTGGGCTGTCTACTTTCCAAAAAGGATATTTGTACTGTCCTGGCATTTTTGGGCCTCATGAAAAAAAGAGATTGTCAGTACATCAGGATTGATAAATTTTCAGATATATCCCATAGTTTGTGGACTCTATAACTTTTCTACAGACTAAATAATATACACTGATTTGGGTTATTTTCACATAAGAAATGTAGCAGAATACAGTTTGGTCTAAATTTATGAAGATAGATTATTTGCAAAAAATTTTGACAGAACTTAAAGGAGCACTAAAGCTTCCCTTTTTTTTGCTTAAAAATAACAAACATGTTATACTTACCTCCACTGTGCAGCTCGTTTTGCACACAGTGGCCCCGATCCTGGTCTTCTGGGGTCCCTCGGCGGCTGTCTTGGCTCCTCCCCGCAAGGACTCCACACCTTAATGCGAGTGAGCTCGCATGGTGTGGAGTGATTGCGGGCGCGCTCCCGTGATACAGCGGCGGCCATAGCCGCCGACTGTATCACTTGGCCCCGCCCCCCGCGTCATTGGATGTGATTGACAGCAGCGCCAGCCAATGGCTGCGCTGCTTTCAATCCATCCAGTGTAGCCAATCGGCGGCCAGGCTGAAAAACGAAGAGGATGACGGGGACGAGCATGGGACTTTCGAGGGGCCAGGTAAGAAAAACGGGGGCTCGGGGGGGGGGGGGCGGTATTGTCGAATGTTTTTTCACCTTAATGCATAGGATGCATTAAGGTGAAAAAACATGTAACTTTACTACTCCTTTAAGAAAAATTTGTTTTCATTTTTTTCAAAATTTGTGGTCTTTTTTGTTCATTTAGCAAAAAAGAAAAAACCCAGTGGTGATTAAATGCCACAAAAAGAAAGCTTTATTTGTGTGAAAAAAATGATAAAAATGTCATATGGGTGCAGTATTGCATCACCGTGCCATTCATTCAAAGTGCAAGGGTGCTGAAAGCTGAAAATTGACCTGGGTAGGAAGGGGGTGAAATTGCCAGGTATTGAAGTGGGAAATAAAGTGACAACCTCTTATGCAGTGCATGTACATCAAATTATACAAGGAACGCAAATTACAGATCACATACAAAAATACGTTCAATAACATGATATAGACAGAGAAGAGGATCCTTCCTGTATGACCTATCACCAAGGTACAGATATGAAAACAGGCTAACATTAGCAAAGGAGAATTGAATTGACTCCTTTCATGGATATGCTCCATCATGAAATCTTCAGCTAGTTTCAGCACAACAACACAGTGCTGGGGTTGATTTACTAAAACCGGAGAATGCAAAATCTGCATAGAAACCAATCAACTTCCACTTTTTTTTTTTTTGTAAAAATTAATTGAACAAGCTTATTGGCTAACATGCACAGCTGCACCAGATTTCACACTCATCAGTTTTAGTAAATCAACCCCAGCATACAAATTCATAACATCAATGGCCCTGGCTCGGAGGGGTTAAACACTTCCCGATCGCCTGCCGTACATATACTGCGGCAAGGCAGCGCTATTAGACAGAATCACATACCTGTACATGATTTTTCTAATAGCCACTAGGGGGGTGACGTGCGCGCCATCGGAGCCACATTCGCTCGCTGATTGGCCACAGGGGCCGTGATCGCTCCCCGCAGAGACAGAACGGCGGTCTGCCGATGTAAACAAGCAGATCGCCGTGCTGTCAGGCATGGATACTCTGATCAAGTGTTCCTGCTAATCAGGAACACGGATCAGAGTGTCCATGCAGTGAGCCCATCCTCCCACACAGTTAGAAACACACTGAGGGAACACAGTGGACCCTTTGATTGCCCCTGACGTTAACCCCTTCCCTGCCAGTGTCATGTATACAGTGTGACTGCATATTTTTAGCACTGATCACTGTAATAACGTCATTGGTTCCCAAAAAAGTGTCAAAAGTGTCAGCTAGGTGTCCGATCTGTCCGCTGCAATGTCGCAGTCCCGTTAAAAATCGCTGATCACAAGTAAAAAAATGCCATAAATATATCCCCTATTTTGTAGACTCTATAACTTTTGCTCAAACCAATCAATAAACGCTTATTGGGATTTTTTTTACCAAAAATATGTAGCAGACATGGGCGTCCGCTCCATAGGGCAAGGGGGAGGGGGCAATTGACCACCCCTGGAATCGAGAAGGTGTTGAAGAGTGAAGACACCCCTCCGCGAGGCAAGCAGTGACAGCGCCGCAGTGACAGGCAGGTTAGAACAGGGAGAGAGGCGAGCTGCTGGCCGTAGCGTTGCAAGGGGGGGCAGGGGGTGGCACCACTGCACCTGACCAACCATCCCTTTCTCTCGCAGCCGCGGGCTGTCTGAGCGGTCCCGGGCCGGATGTCACAAAGACACAGCGAGCACAGTGAAGCTGCCTTCCCCTCCAGTGTTTATGTGTACACAGGGGGAGGGAACCTGCTGTGCCTGTGCCGCGCTGATCTGAGGTACTGAATGGGATGGGGGAGGGGGGGTCCGTCTGTGCTGAAGGGGGGGTTTGTGCTGAATGGGGGGTCCATCTGTGCTGAAGGGGGGGTCTGTGCTGAATGGGGAGTCCATCTGTGCTGAAGGGGGGTATGTGCTGAAGGGGGGTCCATCTGTGCTGAAGGGGGGGTCTGTGCTGAATGGAGGGGTCTGTGTGGAATGGGGGGGTCTGTGCTGAAGGGGGGTCCATCTGTGCTAAAGGGGGAGTCTGTGCTGAATGGGGGGTCCGTGCTAAAGGGGGGGTCCATCTGTGCTGAGGGGGGTCTGTGCTGAATGGGGGGGTCTGTGCTGAATGGGGGGGTCCGTGTGTGCTGAAGGGGGGGTTCATCTGTGCTGAAGGGGGGTCCATCTTTGCTGAAGGGGGGGTCTGTGCTGAAGGGGGGGTCTGTGCTGAAGCTGAAGCTGAATTATCTCAAGAGCTATTTCACACTGCCAGCTGGCCACGTTATCGGTAATGCGCCGCTAAAAAGCGTCGCTTTACCACCGTTTTAGCTGCGCTATTCGGCCACTAGCGGGCGCTTTTTGCCCCTGCTAGCGTTTGAAGAAGGGGTTAAATGCGACTGTGTATCGCTGCTGCCGAAGTGCCCCCCCCCCCCAGAAAAAATTTCTGAGGACGCCCATGGTAGCAGAATACATACTGACCTAAATTGCGGAAGACATGTTTTTTCACTGGATATGTTTTAAAACAGAAAGTAAAAAAAATTGTTTTTGTTTATAGCGCAAAAAATAAAAACCGCAAAGGTGATCAAATACCAACAAAAGAAAGTTCTATTTGTGGGAAAAAAAGGACATCAATTTTATTTTGGGTACAGCGTCGCAATTGTCAGTTAAAGCGATGCAGTGCCGTATCGCAAAAAATGGCCTGGTCATTAAGGGAGTAAAACCTTCCGGAGGTGAAGTGGTTAAAATGATCTTCATATGCAAAGCTATTCTTTTTTACATTTGTTCCTTTTGTCTTCCTCTAAATGTTCTCCCTCATTGACATTGCACAATATGAAAAAGCTTTAGAAATTCCAGTAAAAATGAATAATAATAATTATAGTCATAATTATATTTTTCCATGTTTTTTTGAAACTACATTTATCCTGCATGGACATAGAGCTCCTGTCTGCAGGGTATTGCTGCATCTACAGTTTAAGTGACAAAGTAGCAGGGTGTATTTTATTGAAAGAGTGAACAGGCTGCAAAACAAAATGAAATATTCACATGTTAATTTGTAATGAGTGATTACCTGGGAGTTGGTACTCCCACAGCTGGGTGGAAAGTGGAAATTGTGCTTATAATAATCAAATCCCTTTACTCCATAGCAAGCTGGTTACACTCCGGAGGGTTTATTTGATCAAAAAATGTTCATAATGCTTCTTATTATTTGCTGTGTTTTGCATTTAAAGTTGAAAGCACTATTAACCACTTAAGCCCCAAACCATTTGGCTGGCCAAAGACCAGGCCACTTTTTGCGATTCGGCACTGCGCCGCTTTAACTGACAATTGCGCGGTCGTGCGACGTGGCTCCCAAACAAAATTGACGTAATTTTTTTCCCACAAATAGAGCTTTCTTTTGGTCGTATTTGATCACCTCTGCGGTTTTTATTTTTTTGCGCTATAAACAAAAATAGAGGGAAAATTTTGAAAACAATTCAATATTTTTTTACTTTTTGCTATAATAAATAACCCCAAAAAATATAGAAATTTTTTTTCCTCAGTTCAGGCCGATACGTATTCTTCTACATATTTTTGGTAAATAGGCAATAAGCGTTTATTGATTGGTTTGCGCAAAAGTTATAGCGTCTACAAAATAGGGGATAGTTTTATGCCATTTTTATATAAAAAAAATGTTTCACTAGTAATGGCGACGAACAGCGAATTTTATCGTGACTGCGACATTATGGTGGACACATTGGACACTTTTGACACCATTTTGGGACCATTGTCATTTTTACAGCGATCAGTGCTATAAAAATGCACTGATTACTGTGTAAATGACACTGGCAGTGAAGGAGTTAACCACTAGGGGGCGCTGAAGGAGTTAAGTGTGTCCTAGGGAGTGATTCTAACTGTTAGGGGCGTGGCTACGAGTGACACATCACTGATCGCTGTACCCGATGAGAGGGAACAGACGATCAGTGACATGTCACTAGGAAGAACGGGGAGATGTTATGTTTACACTGACATCTCCCCGTTCTTCAGCTCCGTGACACGATCGCGGGACACCGGCGGACATCGAGTCCGCGGGTCCCGCAGGCACGGTCACGGTGCGCATGACCACGCGGCGGTAAATTAAACCTGTACGCCCATTTGCCCAGCCGTGCCATTCTGTCGACGTAAATGATCGTGCGGCTGTCCTTAAAGTGGAGGTTCACCCAAAAGTGAACCTCCGCTTTTCAGAACCCTCCCCCCCTCCGGTGTCACATTTGGCAACTTTCAGGGGGGAGGGGATGCAGATACCTGTATAAAACAGGTATTTGCACGACTTCCGGGTATAGACTCCCACGGGAGTCCCGTCCCTTTGCGTAACCCCCCCTTTGTGTTCTGGGAAACACACGGCTCCCAGAACACAGCGGGGACCAGTGACGACTCGCGCATGCGCAGTAGGCACCGGGCAGTGAAGCCGCGGCGCTTCACTTCCCGATTCCCTCACCGAGGATGGTGGCGGGGAAAGCCAAGAGCCGAGCGGTAGCTCGGCTTCGGCTGCCCACGTCGCGGGAGACCTGGACAGGTAAGTGTCCATTTTTTAAAAGTCAGCAGCTGCAGTATTTGTAGCTGCTGGCTTTTAGAAAAAAAAATTGGTGAACCTCCGCTTTAAGCTGTTAAATTCCATTTTTTTTTTTTTTTTATATATTTGAGTTTACCAATCATTTGATGCGGTGGCTGCATTAGTTTTCTTTTTTTTAGGCTTCCCCCCTCGGTTTTCACCTGGTGGTCTGGACAATCAGTAACACACCTCCTGTATTAGAAAGCATCCACTCTGGATGAAGGAGCACAGGGGGCACCTTTGGACAGTAGTAGAGCTGCACGATTTTGGCTAAAATGAGAATCACAATTTTCTTGCTCAGAATAAAGATCATGATTCTCTCATGATTCACGCAGCGTAACATCATCTTTCACATTATACAAAAAAATTGGGCTAACTTTACTGTTTAGTTTTTTTTAAATTCATTAAAGTGTATTTTAAAAAAAAAATGTGTTTGAAAGACCGCTGCGCAAATACAGTGTGACATAAAATATTGCAACAACCACCATTTTATTCTCTAGGGTCTCTGCTAAAAATATATATATAATGTTTGGGGTTTCTGAGTAATTTTCTAGCAATAAATATTGATTTTAATTGTAAGCAGCAAGTGCCAAAGATTTTCTTTGTCTTTAAAGCGGAGTTCCACCCAAAAATGGAACTTCCGCTTTTTGGAACCCTCCCCCCCCCCTCCGGTGTCACATTTGGCACCTTTCAGGGGGGAGGGGGTGCAGATACCTGTATAAAACAGGTACAGTATTTGCACCACTTCTGGGTATCGACTCCCACTGGAGTCACGCCCCTTCGCGTAACCCCCCCCCCCCCCCCGCGCTGTCTTCTGGGAAACACACTGTTCCCGGGAAAGAGCGGGGCCAGTGACGGCGCGGCGCGCTACTGGCGCATGCGCCGTAGGGAACCGGGTAGTGAAGCCGCAAGGCTTCACTTCCTGATTCCCTCACCGAGGATGGCGGTGGCAGCATCCGAGGACCGAGCGATTGTTCAGCCTCGTCTGCCGACTTCGCGGGCGCGCTGGACAGGTAAGTGTCCATTTTTTAAAAGTCAGCAGCTGCAGTATTTGTAGCTGCTGGCTTTTTAAAAAAATAATTCGGGGGGGGGGGGACCTCATCTTTAAGTAGTTAAACTTCCCTCATACACAGGCAGAAGTTCATTCTTTTGAGCTAAGAAGAAATGTTACTTTGCTTATACTTATCCACAATGTTGCGATAAATCCAGGCTGCCTGGATTTTTTTTTTTTTTCAGCTGTGAGAACTCTCTGCACTTGTTAGAAAGAATCGTGAAATGCTGTTTTGAAGATCGGGAAGGGAAAATAAATCACAATTTTGATTCTTAACGATTAATCGTGCAGCTCCTGACAGTAGCATTGTTATCCTGGGGGGACGGGAGTGTTAGACGTACTAGCAGATTTAGATACACTAAACAAATTGAAGCCAAACTCCAGCTAACACTTTATGCGCAGTTGCAGCAAACAGTGGTTCTATTTGGGACAAAGGTTTTACATAAATAAATAACAGTTGAGTATTGTAAGCGCTCTTGTCAGTGTGTTCTGTTAAAAAATAACAGAGTTACTTTCTGGATCACCAGGTACAAATAAAGGAAAGAAAGACTAATAAAGAAAAATAATGCAGCTATCACATCTATGAATTGCAATATAATAAATGTTTACATTTGGGTTTAATACCGCTTGAACTCCAAGGAGGTTACAAAACAGTCCTATAGAGGGATCCTCTTCACACTGCAGGAGTAAATGCTTGTTTTGTCTAAGGTACCTTAAAAGAGCAGCTTTACTTACCTTACCTCTCATTCCCCCAGCAGCCGACGGCCCCACTTACACCACAGGACTACCGATGATGATATCAGAGTGCAACCAACAGATAGAGCACTGAAGGGAATGTTTGGGGGACTGGTCGCACACGGGGGAGGAACCTGTAGGAGCAAGAAATAAGTTAAGTAACACTGCTTTTTTACAGTACTCTAGACCAGTAGTCTCCAAACTGCGGCCCGGGGGCCAGATGCCACCCTTTGCTTGCTTTTATCCGGCCCTTGGAGCACTATTTCATCCACTGATACCAGCAATTGGGCATAATTCCCACTAGTAACACCAATTAAGGGGCATAATTCCTTCCACTGACACCAACGATGGGGCACAATTTCTCACAATGACACCAATGCTGGGGCACATTTTCTCCCAATGACACCAACAATGGGGCCCAATGACACCAATGATGGGACACAATTCCTCCCAGTGACACCAACAATTGAACCCAATGACACCAATGATGGGGCACAATTTCTCCCAATGATGTCAATAATGGGGCCCAATGACACAATGGGGCACAATTCCTCCCAATGACACCAATGATGGTGCACTATTCCTCCCACTGACACCAACGATGGGGCACAATTCCTCGCACTGACACCTAAGATGGGGCATTGTTCTTTCCCACTGATGTTGGGGGCCTTTTCTACTCCTGATGGCCACAGTTTGGCCTCCCTGAAGTCTGAAAGAGTCAATACGGCCCTTAAGTTTGGAGACCCCTGCTCTAGACAAAAACAAGCATTTAACCCCTGAAGTGTTGGTTGAAGCCCCACAGCAAGGGTAGTTTTGTAAAATATAAAAAATAAAAAAAATCATTCCATTCATGCCCCCTCACCCAGCCGCAGTAATCTTCCAGTGTGGGGAAAGTTAATAGAACTAAGGGACTGTCACAGGCTCTCATAAAGAGACCCTAACAATACCTATCCTTTCCACCCAGCTACGTCATTCATAGAGGCCGTACAGTTTTTACAAATTAAATTGAATCTCTTAATTGAAGAGGGTGGAGCTATTAATCATCCTCCATTCAGAGATTTCTTTCCATATGTAGAAGTTGTAGTACAACAGTGGGGGTGGGGGTAGGGGCATAGACGGAGGAAGCGTTCACCTTAGAAGAAGAATGAGCACAAGGGACACATCCAACTGACTGTAAGTTATGTCCCTTGTGCTGATTTTTCATTTTTTTTTTTTTAGCTTTATCTACACTTGTGGCAGGAATACACGATAAGAAAATCGGGCAAAAATGTCCATTCTTTGACCGATCAGCCGATTTTCTACTCGTTGATGCCCAAGTAATACCCAATATCGATATTGTGAACGAAAAAGGGCGATTGTCGTATCATTTGTGAATGAACGATTTTCTATTTGTTGGTGTGATGGTTGTCCATAAAACATCTCTTAAACATTAGCACGCATGAGCGGAACTAGTAGATGACCCCACTTGTATGTGAGACGTCAACACTACATATGAAATCGATTGCATTTTTAAAAACTAATTTTGATTGGTTAATGTTGGCGTCAATTTTCGACCAGCGAACGCTGTTTCGTTGGTCGTCGGTTGAGTGATCGGTCGATTTTCTAACCGTGTATTCCTGCTATTAGGCTTTAAAGGATAAGTTCACCTTTTTATAAAAAAATATAAATACTAATTTTTTTTGCAGGTAATTTATTATTTTTTGTTGCAAGAGCCTGGAAAGCATTGCACCAGTGATCAGCAGGTGGCCGCTGAAGCACTGGGAACATGTTACATGTTCCACCCTTAAATCAGGTGAAACATGTAACATGTTCCCAAAGGTAATCTTATCCTTTAAAGTGGATGTAAACCCCAATTTTTTTTTCTTTGCTGTCACAATATAGAGTATAAGATTTCCTATCATTTGTGCCAGGTCTTGCCACAAAGAGTTAATCCAGCTCTGAGCAATCCTCTTATTGTTCAGTGAGATAAAACGGACTAACAGAGAAAAACCTTTGTCCGTTCCGCCCCCTTGCTTTGAGTGACAGGTTATTTACATATCTCATGCACTAGCTTTAGGCATTCTTTTTTAATTCCCACCCCCACTCCTTTTCTGAAGTCATGTGGTTACTTTTCTGGATTTTGACTGGATGTTAGTGATCATAGCAGAAGGAATACACAGGAGAAAATGCATGTTGACAAGGGGAGTGTAGAGGTGGGCGGGGAGTCTACTGACATCACGACTCCACCCACTGAGCTCCAGACAACAGACCCACCCACAGAATCTGCAGTTTTTCAGTTCTTATAACAGACAGAGGGGAGACATTTGACAGATAAGGATACATGCAGGAGGCATGTATATCCTTATAGATCAGCACTATGGCAGTAGTTTAGAAAGGATGAGAGTGGGTTTACATCCACTTTAATGTACATTCTCTCAGCATATTATAGGTGATTTATGTAAACTGGAGAAAAGAAAGCAAACTAAACAGGAGTTGTTGCTAACAGCAGGAAAACTGAGCTCACCTTTCAGTCAATGGCACAATTTAACATAAACGATTGCATATTATGGGCAACAACTTCAGTTGCGTGCTCATTTTCCTTTCTCTATTTTTTAAGAATCAACTCGATTGGGTATGAAGTATGAATAGTGGGGGTTATTTACGAAAGGCAATTCCACTTTGCACTACAAGTGCACTGCAAGTGCACTTGTAAGTCCACTGAAAGTGCACTTGTAAGTGCAGTCGCTGTAGATCTGAGGGGGACAAGCAAGGAAAATAAAAAACAGAATTTTAGCTTGCACATGATTGGATGATAAAATAAGCAGAGCTTCCCCTCATTGCAGAGCTTCCCCTCATTGCAGAGCTTCCCCTCAGATCTACAGCGACTGCACTTACAAGTGCACTATCAAGTGCACTTGCAGTGCAAAGTGGATTTGACTTTCGTAAATAACCCCCAGTGTGTTATAAAAAAAAAAAATCCTATTGTCTTTAGGAACCAATCAGGTTCCAAATATAATTTCTGAAATTTAGATATATAAATAAAACAAGGATTCTGTATGGTTGCTATAGGCAACAAAGATTTTATTTTTTATCATGGCATATTTTTCATGTATCAGTTACCTCATGATGGATTTTTTTTTGGTTGGAATTCAGGATGTGTTTTTACTCTTAATTACGCCTTGCCTCATTTGATGCATTAAAAACACATTCATCAGACAGATTTACCTACACACTGTCACCTGACCAAGACACATTTTCAGGCACTAAAATAAATTTTTTCATCTTAATGCATAGGATGCGTTATCCTCCCTGGCGGTATGATTATTTCAGATTTTAGGTGCTGAAAGCGGTACCATTATTTTGCATGGAAATTTGGCGTTTTATATTGTAGGCCTGTAATTCTTAGAAATAACTCACTTAAAGCGGAGTTCCACGCAAATTGACAAGTGTAGCTTATATGAATCAGTATAATGCGTACATAATACATTGACACTCCAAAAAAAAAATTCCCATCACAATACCTGAATTATGACATCTGAAGGGCTACTTCCGGCGTCTCTCTCCCGCGGGAGTAGGCGTTCTCCTGCACCGCACTGTCTCCTGGGAGCAAAGTGTCATGCATCCCATGACTCAGTGCAGCTCGAAGCCCATGCAAATCGACCGTTGTCATGGTAACCATGAAGTTTACGGCGCGGCTCGCCGTTAACACGGCGCATGCGTGGGATCGAGCAGCGAATGGTGGGTGATATGCATTCACTGCTTTCCGGAAATAGGTGCTTGTGGGCTTCACAATGCCCACAAGCAAAATGGAAACGTCTGACAGCAGATTATCTAAGTTATCCTTGCTCATAAAAACGGACAGTGGCGGTTTGAAAACATCTAAGTAGTGAGTATGGTAATGTAGTGCGGAATGCAAAAGTATGAGAAAAAAAAACAAAAAAAAACGGCAGCGGAACCTCCGCTTTAAATCTGTCCAAACAAGAGTCTAATAGACATCCCGGTATGATAAAGTTTGAAACACGAAATCATAAATTATAATATAATAAATAACTATAAAATAATTATAACAAATAATAATATAATAATAATAAAAGTGTTTTTCAGTGTTTGATGACGAATTTCCCCACAAATCACTATCGCTCAATTCTGCAAGTGATTCGAATTTATTATCGCTGTTTTCTAGCTGGTCTAAAACCACTTTTGATGTAAAGGGACACTTTTTGGTTGCTATGGACAATCTCCAGTTTCCAGGCAGAAAGAAAAGTATTTATAATGTAAAAGTGCATGCAGGACACTGGACAAACCACTAGGGACAAAGGATGTGTAATTATTTGATACAGTACTGTAATCTGTAAGATTACAGTGTACTGTATGTATTGTTTGTTTTTACTTTTTTGAATTTGGCGCCGTGCTCCGTCCCCGTCGTCGCAACGTCGCAGGGAACGGAGCTCGGCACTCGGCACTGTGAATCGAGCGAGGAGACAGCTCACATACACAGCGGGGAGACATCGCAGGATCCAGGGGACAAGGTAAATTATTTGCCTGGATACTGCGATGCGATCCCGAGTCTGGCTCGGGGTTACCGCTAATGGTACTGAAATTACACCCCGAGCCAGACTCGGGAATACCGCTAGGCAGGTTAAGGTGAAAAAACACGAGGGTTTACAACCCTTTTAAGTCGTAATGTGTTAGTATGCATTGCATACTAACACATTATGACAGACTTACCTGAAAACAAAGCCCTCCAGTGGCGCGCTGTCACCGCTGAAGGCGCTTCCATCTTCACCCAGTCTTCTTTCCGGGTTTGAGGGCTTTGTCTATCTGATTGGCCAAGCTTGCTCACGGGAATCGCTGTTTACTCCATGCCTCTGAAGGAATGACACAGGCATGCCGTTCCTTCAGAGCGCATGCACCAGTGAAGTCACCGGATGCATCTAAGTAAATATCTCCTAAATGGTGCAAGTTTAGGAGAGATTTACATTACCTATAGGTGAGCCTTATTATAAGCTTACCTATAAGTGAAAATCATACATGGGAGTTTAGTCCGACTTTAAGAAGACCCGCCATGGTTGATCCAGTCCGAAGCCTATGTTTGCCACACATTCTGCATTACTACAGAACAAAAGCTGCATGCTCATTCATAATTACACCTACCATGTACACAAATGCTCCACTGAATATAAGAAACTTTTAAGCACGGAAGCCTCTTCTACTTAATAAACCAAGACACGCCGAACATGCCATGTATAGAGATGAAGAAATGGTTCTACAGGTTTAATATCTAACCTGGATTGGACGGATTCATAGAAGGCAGATATCTGTGCACATTTCAGTTGATCCACGGCCCAGTTTGCGAAAAATAACCATTGGTTGACAGCAGCTTTTCGTTCTCTAAAATATATCATCCCAGCACACCAGGCGTAATAACAGGCACCATATGTAAGGGTGGCAGGCTTCTACCATGTTGGCAACACAGCCTGTATGTCCCTCAACAATGTAAATGCCAAAATAAAAAATACATGTTACTTATAGAGACTCTGTCACTTTGCACTTTCCTCGCCAGAGGAGGACAGATTTCACACTAGGCTACTTAGACTGTGGCCTAGGATCTTTATTTCTGTAACTCTGCTATTTATTTATATGAATTGCAGAGCCAACTGCTACAAAATCACCCTCCTCTCCCACTATTTTCTGAGTCTGACCTTTGCTCTATACATCCAGCTACTGGCTGCACAGCCAGAAAAGCCCGGAGCAAAAGAAAAAAAACAAGAAAAGGGGCACCTCTGAGTATATATCATAAGAATAATTTAATAAACAACAACATCCACTCACATGGAGAACAGGTAAGTTGCATTCAGGTCCGGTTGCTGGGCTGAAGAGATGGAGTGGGACTGCAAGTCACAGCAAGTCCTGTAGAGCTGGCACCACATCAGATCCGTGCAGGATGGAGTGGGATGGCTGAGCACAGCGTGGTTTTCTTCAGTGATCCAGGCTTGGGCATATCTTGGTCTATCAGAAAAAGTCAGTCTGAAGAAGATATGGGTTCCAGGTAAGGTGTAGTGGAGAAGGACAAGTGTCAGTGGTTATGGCAAGCCACGCTGTGGCTTCAGTGTGCACTCTGTCTCTGTAGAGTAGGAGGTAAACACGGCCGCGTATTCAGAGTAAGGCTTAGTGAGGTTTGGAGAGCATCACAGCATGGCGCCCAGCAATGACGTCACACACAAGATATGCCCAAGACATGCCCAAGCCTGGATCACTGAAGAAAACAACGCTGTGCTCAGCCATCCCACTCCATCCTGCACGGATCAGATGTGGTGCCAACTTGCAGTCCCACTCTATCTCTTCAGCCCAGCAACCGGACCTGAATGCAACTTACCTGTTCTCCATGTGAGTGGATGTTGTTGTTTATTAAATTATTCTTATGATATATACTCAGAGGCGCCCCATTTTCTTGTTTTTTTCCTAGCATACTGGAACCGGCTTTTGGTTTTCTTGGTGGCTGCCCTGACTGATCCCCTGCCATATAGTTCTATGTGTGCATATATATGTGTATACACACACCTTCTTACCTCTGCCCTTGGACTATTGGGTACAACTACTTGAGGTACCTGTGCTTTGCGCCTTTTTTACTTGTTCGGAGCAAAAGAAAGAATGCAATAAGCGGAGGGCTGGCATGACTGAGTTAACAGAGTATGTAGTGAAAATGTTAAAGGGTGTGCGATTGGTTAGTAGTTACAAGGGGAGGGGATAGGAGTTAATAAAATGAGTAGTCTCCTCCCCCTAAGGCAACACAGCGCAGGGGAAAGTTCCCACCCACCCTCTCCAATTTATGTATATATTTGTGGTATGGTCTGTTTGTGTTCTTTTCTTTTGACAGGTGGTGATCAGCATGTCGTGGCAGTGGCGGGTGTTGGTCTTTGCGGGGAAGGAAGATACCTCAAAGCAAGTGGTCAGGACCTATCGGTGGTATGGGTCCTGAGGGTGTATTCCAGTTAACCGAGGTTTAGCTGGAATATTTTGATAATGGGGGCACTGCGGTCAGTGGTCGTTTCTGAGCAAGCTTGTCGGCTTGAGGCCTATGACCAGTTGAGAGGTACCGCAGTGCCAGGTTTTTACAATATGGTAATTTGAGGTTTCTGCAAAGACCAATGCTAGGATGTAATGTTTTTTATGATAACAGTTGTTTGTTATGTTTTTGAGTTGATTTTGATAAATGATGTATTTAAAAAAAAAAAGGCTGCTACGACCTATGTTTTACTCCAAAAATGGATGTGTGGTCTCGTTACTTAGGTGTAGGTAAGGAAATGGAGTATAATGTGGGGTATGCAGTAAAGAGTACATCTGTTATACAATAATCATGGGTATTCTCCAATAGTCTCCTCCCAAAGTATGCAGTGGCATCTTTGCACACTGTCAGGATGTTCTGCTGGACATTCACAGGTCCAGCCAGGAATAATTTAACACATTAAACTTTATCCCATTCCCTGACCCACTTCTACTCACCATCCCTGTGCCACCCCACTACTCCATTCCTCTGCCGTCTAAACCCTGTGTAAGCTCCGTGTCAGCTGGTACACTTTTCTGTTTCAAACGTAACCTCTTTCTCTCTGATCTGTTTCAAATGGCCTTTAAAGCATTGCTATAACTCCTTAGACCTACTCTGTCCAGAAAGTATGGTTACCTGCTGAATTGGTATCACCCACAGGCAGCTTGAGGTTAGGTTCACACTACTGCAATCCATTTTTGATCCTATTTTATGTGCTATTATGTAATGCAACTTGGATGCAACTTGGAAATCGCACAAGTGTGAATGGAGCCTAACTCTTCAATAAGACTCAGGCCTCGTACACACGGCCGAGATTCTCGTCGAAAAAAACATGTCGTTTTTTTCGACGAGATTCTTGGACAAGAAAATTGTCCTGGCCGAGTGTACACACGCTCGATTCAAAGAACCCGCGGTTCTTTGAATGGAGCGTACACGGTGACGTCATCGACTACGACGAGCATGCGCTCGTCACATTCGATGCCATCGCCGCCATCTTGGTATACCCTACGTATGCCTAGGAAGCTACCGCGCATGCGTCAAATTCATTTCGAACATGCGCGGGCTTCCGGGAGGACAGGTAAGTGTACACACACTCACTTTTCTCGTCGAGAAACATGCCGACGAGAATCTCGACGAGAAAATAGAGAGCAGGTTCTCTATTTTCTCGTCGAGGTTACTTGTCGGTTTTCTCGACGAGAAACCATACACACGAACGAGTTTCTCGGCAAGACATCTCTGCCAGCAAGTTTCTTGCTGGTTCTTGCCGAGAAACTCGGTCGTGTGTACGAGGCCAAAGAGGTTGAATACAACACAATTTTACTTCAGGTTATTGCAGTATAGAGGATGTTTTTCCAGTTTGATGTGCAAGAAGACAATAACTTTCCTAAGTCTTGTCTCTGTGAAGAGCTAACACTGACTGAGTTGTAGCGCTACCCCCACATGAGCCACTTGGTAGATTGGGTACTCTATTCTTCTGCCTATGCTCTGAGAACAACCTCAACCCCACTGACACACCAGGTTAAGCAAACAGATAATGCACTGCTATGGGAGCACAAATATAGATACCATGTATACAATTAAGTTTCA
The DNA here is from genome assembly GCA_029206835.1 of Rana muscosa. NCBI lineage: Eukaryota > Metazoa > Chordata > Amphibia > Anura > Ranidae > Rana > Rana muscosa. The sequence continues at coordinate 91,930,030 of CM055118.1, read as the reverse complement.
GTATCAAAAAGCAAACATCAGACTGGCTAGTGGTAAATGAACCCAAAATATTGTTACAGGTTACTGTAAATAGCAACATGCACATAAATGAGTAAGTAAATGATTAGGTCAATCACAGTTCACTAGACAATATGTTCACTAGGCTATAGCAGCATAGAATGGAGGTCTATGCAGCTAAATTAAATTAAAGTAAACCTGGTAATCCACAAAATCACCTATAGTTTTTCAGCCGACTAGCATTGGGACCCAATTTTTACAGTGGTGCACATGAGAAAAATCCCAGTAAAGTCTGCATGCAATAAATAATGTTGCTACTTTGATGGTCAGTCCCTATGTGCTCAGTCCCTGCTAGCAGCAACAAGTTAATGGAAACAGTTTTCTCTCACCAGTCCTAGTGATACAGCAACAGAGGTCCCGCTGTTCAGATGTCAGCTCACTTCTGGTTCTGCCTGGAGCGACTCCAGTCTTTAGCACATGATTGCAAACTTGTAGCAAATTGATGTGCACACAGGAGAAGCAATGTGCACACCTCGGTCATCTCGTAGCAAAGAGGAAATCCCTCAGTATTCAGCCTGTGAAAATACATCTCTCTCTCTTTTATACCCAGCTTGCATTGGGAATTGTATGGCAATAGTCCATTAACTGCCATAGTAAAATTTATTTCCCAATCTTCCATGATTCAGTGTTGCCAACCATCAAGTCTCATATTTATTTATTTGGTATTTATTACAGCTAATTATATAGCAATGTCAATTTGTGTAGCACTTTACACATAGATTGTACATTCACATCAGTCCCTGCCCTCAAGGAGCTTTCAAACTAAGGTCCCTAATTCATATTCATGCATACATATGTAGCGATACCTCCAACTAAGAAGGCCGCAGATTTAGTTTGGGCCCTGATGGCAGCTCCGCCAACCCCCGGCAATAGGCTCTACCCCCTACTGGCACAGCTAGTATTGACAGTAAATTGTATATCTTATACTTTATGAATAACTGAGCATTGAGGCAATACTAAATTTAAATAAGTATAAGGTTTTACTTAAGCTCTTGGTCAGAAAGATATAACAGTAATCACAGTTTACAGAATAATCATTGGTAATGCAGAGCCCTGCAACGCTAACACACTAAAGAGCTGACATGCAACAAGTGCGCCACACGGGCGACCGTTAGTTAAGTGCCCTATGGCGCAGTAACCCAAAACACATTAGAAACCCCACCAGGCCTGGTTCTGAGATCTATAACTTAGTCCTTTTTCTTCACCGGCAGATCTTTAACGGTGGTGCACATTAACAGAGTACAAACTTTGTAATCCAATGGGGTAGGTAAAGATGGGTGGGAACTTGGCTATACGAACTGTAAGTTCAGCTATGGTACGGCTCTTCAATAAGGGTATCAGGAACAACTAGTGGGCCACGACAGTCTATAGGCCTATATGTAGTCACAGTATATCGTTTGGGCGTATGCCCTCTCACCCGCCCGGACTACGGTCTCAGTCCGGGAAACTTCCACCGACTGTGTCACACACACACTCCGTCTCTCCAGCGATCGGGTCCCCGATCCAACAAGGCTGTAGCTGAGCAAAGTCAGATGCCACCCAGGCTCGCAGAGGGGGGGGGGGGTGGAAGGCTCTTTGGTGCTGAGCAAGGCCTCAGGCTTCAGGCCTTGCACTCCGACACATCCGCACAGGAGGATCAGTCTGTGTAGTCTCGTGTCCCAAAGAGGCCGAGCCCAGCCTCGCCTCCTCCTTTTATATCCCCTCCCATGAGTCTCTGCGGCGGAACATTGCCGGATGGGGTTCTGGGTAATGTAGTCTCTCTGCATTAAAGGGGAACACCCCGCTACACACTCCCCCCACTTGAACTCTTTGGTCCCCAAAGATAAACCTTAACAAAGACTATGTACAACTCTAGACAATTCTACAAACGATGTTGGCATAGGGAATTCCCACCAAAACTGAGGAGTAGAATTCCCTTGCCCACAGGTCACATTATCATGGGTGGTCTGCCTAGCTGTGCCAGAGAGTGAGCTGGGGTTGCCCTCCACTAAATGGACAGTGGAGGGATCCGGATTTTCAGCATTCCTCCTAGCAGTAACTACAGAATCCTCTGAGCTATTCCCCATTTGTGGGTAGGTCAGCTTCTTAGGAGGCCAGATGACTCTTCGAGCCCTTTGTTCTCTTGGGATTTCTGGCTCTGGTGCCACAGGATCCTCTTCCTCTGAGTAACCATCATGGGCATCTTCCCAGTAATCTGCTGAAGGACTAGAGGGGATGAACTCTGTGGCTTCTGGGTTCAGTGTTTCATCTGTGGTGTCCTCAGTGGTTGGAAGGTCTATGGTAGAAGTTCCTGGAGTTGGGGAAGGCCACAGCCAATTAAGTTCTCCATCCTCATTTTCACTAAGTTGAGAGGCCTCTCCATCTTCATTTCGGGAAGTCTGCGACCGAGTGTTCGGCCTAGGAGTATCCAGGATAGAGGCCGGTTCAGGAGAATCTCCCACGGGGGTATTCTAACTGCCTCAGCAAGAGGGAGCAGGTGGTTTCGATGCCACGTCTTCAGAGGGCCCACCTTTCCTTCCGGCTTCAACTTGTAGACAGGCAGGCCCGGCAACTTCCTACAGATGACATAAGGTTCAGATCTCCATCTATCTGCAAGTTTGTGCTTTCCAGGGACCCCCAGATTGCGTAACAGTACTCGGTCCCCGGGCTGTAGGTCTTGCACCCGGACCTTCAAGTCGAAGTTTCTTTTGTTTCGAGCTCCCCTTTGATCTGAGGCCGCTTGAGCTTGTTCATAGGCTACTTTCAGGCTCTGTCTGAGCCTGTCCACATATCCTTTGTGGGATGTGGCTGAGGAATGGTCCAGAGAGGTGCCAAAGGCCAAGTCCACAGGTAGTCTCGCTTCTCTCCCAAACATGAGTCGATATGGGGAGTAGCCTGTAGCATCACTGATGGTGCAGTTGTAAGCATGTACTAGGGCTGCTATGTGTTTGCTCCAATGTTGCTTTTTCTCACTTTCCAGAGTCCCCAACATGTTGAGCAAGGTTCGGTTAAACCTTTCCGGATGAGCATCCCCTTGTGGGTGGTAAGGTGTAGTTCGAGTCTTCTTGATTCCCAACGAATCCAGGAGTTTCCTGATCAGTTTACTCTCAAAGTCCCTTCCTTGATCTGAATGAAGCCGCTGTGGCAGCCCATAATGGACAAAGTACTTCTCCATAAGTACCTTGGCTACGGTGGAGGCCTTCTGATCTTTGGTTGGGAAAGCTTGGGCATACCGGGTGAAATGGTCGGTTATCACCAGAACATTTCCTAGTCCACTCAGGTCAGGTTCAAGGCAGAGAAAGTCAATGCATACCAGATCCATTGGGCCTTGGCTTTGTAGATGGCCCATTGGGGCAGCTTGATGGGGTAAAGTCTTCCTCTGGATGCATCGTGCACAGGAGTGGCAGTACTCTTCTACCTCTGCCCTCATGCAGGGCCAATAGAACCGACTTCTGACAAGTTGAAAGGTCCTTTCAGCCCCTAGATGGCCATGATTGTCATGCAGGGCAATCAGAACAGTCTCTCGATGTTTCTCTGGGAGGAACAATTGCCACTTATCTTCTGAGTCATCAGAGGGGCCCCTTCGGTAGACCACTCCCTGATGTACCAGCAACCTGTCCCATTCTTTCCTTAACAGGCGAGCTTCCTTTGAGGGATGACACAGGAGTTTGTTTGGATCCTGATTCTCCAGGGCCTCCAGGACCAATCTCCCCATGGGGTCTTCCAATTGGTCACTCCTCAAATCCTTCTTGGACAATCTCGGCAGGTTGTCTTCGTCCAATTGAGTCACTCCACAGTAGTGTTTTGGGACTCCCACCATGGTAACTCCTATTTCTTCTGCTCTGGAGCCTCCTCTGGCCTGGAATTCAGCTCCTTGACAGAGGGCCCGCACCCCGTCCGGTGCCACTTGGGTCCAATCTTCTATATCACTGGTGGGGGCATGAGATCTCCTGGACAGAGCGTCTGCGTCTCTATTCCCAGCCCCTGGCCTATACTTTAGGCTGAAGTTGAATCCAGACAGTGCGGCCAGCCACTTGTGTCCAGTGGCATCCAGCTTGGCCGTGGTGAAAAGGTAGGTAAGGGGGTTGTTGTCGGTCTTCACAGTGAACTCCGCCCCATACAGGTAGTCTTTGAGCTTGTCTACTACCGCCCACTTGAGGGCCAGGAACTCCAGCTTGTGAGTGGGGTAGTTCTTTTCAGAGGGGGTCAGGCTCCTGCTCACATAGGCAACAGGCCGTTGTTGCCCTTCGTGTTCTTGATAAAGTACTCCTCCCAGACCGTCATGACTAGCATCTACGTGTAGTTCATAGGGCTTGGTTGGGTCTGCGTAGGCCAAGACTGGGGCAGTGGTTAGGCTCTCCTTTAATGCCTGGAAGGCCTCTTCACACTTCTGGTTCCACTGATTTCTGACTGACTCTCCCGGCTTCCTGGGCCCTGAGTCGTCCTCTTCCCCCTCAGTCTTGAGCAGTTCATTCAATGGTCTAGCAATTCGGGCGAATCCCTCCACAAACCTCCTATAGTAGGAGCAGAAACCCAAGAAGGATCTGAGTTCTGTTACTGTGGTGGGTCGTGGCCAGGAGGTAACTGCCTCAAATTTCTCGGGGTCTGTGGCCACCCCTTCCTCAGACACTATGTGCCCCAGATAGTTCACAGAAGACTGGTAGAACCAACACTTTTCAGGCGAAAGTTTGAGTCCCTCCTCACTGAGTCTCCTCAATACTTTTTCTAGCCTCTCCTCATGTTCCTCCAGGGTTCTTCCAAAGACTATGACATCATCCAGGTACACAAGGACTTCAATAAGGTTCATGTCTCCTACAGTCTTCTCCATAAGACGCTGGAAAGTAGCTGGGGCTCCAGACAGACCTTGAGGCATCCGGTCGAATTCAAAGACCCTACTGGGGTTATGAAAGCTGTCTTCTCCTTGTCTTCTGGGTGCATGGGGATCTGATAGTACCCGCTCTTGAGATCCATAACACTGAACCACTTGGCTCCAGACAAACTCTGTAGGGCATTCTCTATCCTTGGAGTAGTATACTGGTCGGGTATGGTTCTCCTGTTGAGAGTCCTGTAGTCAATACAGAGCCTCAATGACCCATTCTTCTTTCTGACCACCACTATCGGGGATGCATAGGGGCTTCTAGATTCCCGTATCACTCCAGTCCTTTTGAGTTCTGAGAGTTGTTCCCTTAGATCCTCCAGATCTGCTAGGGGGACCCGCCTGACTCTCTCTCTGAAGGGCTTATCTTCCTGGAGACGGATCCGATGGGTGGCACTCCTTGCACACCCCACATCAAACTCATCTTTAGAGAAGATCTTCTCCCATCTGTTCAGCTGGGCCTTGGCTCTCTCTTTCCAAGCCCTGGGCAGATTCGGGTTTTCCATGGATATCTTCTCCCAAGCATCTCCTCCTTCGCCCACCTCTGACAGGTTGACAGGGGCAGCAGGGCTCACCTGGCCTAGCAGCATCCTGGCTGGGACCTCCATGGGGCCATCCGTATTGTTCCTAACACTCACTGGGACTCTACAATGGGCCTTCTTTAGGGCCTTCAGCGGAATCACTTCTGGTATCACTTCCAGACCGTGGGACCCTTCTCTTGGATCAGATTCCAACATGACAAAGGGTCCAGGCTACTCCCAAGTAAGCTTCACAGTGGCTCTGAGACAGGTTACTTCACCGGGCTGCAGCACTATCCCTCCTCTTCCAAGTCTCCACACCTTCCCTATCCCCTCTCCTGGGGTCTTCTGCTCTTAGACCAGCCTTTGGTAAGCTGTCTTCAGCATGGGGTGGATCTTGGTGACCGCTGCCCCTTTCTCTTTCACTAGAGGGGTCAGAAGTCTTCGGACCAGGTCCGTGTTTGTCCCTATTATCAGGGAGCTCTTGTTGGCTCCTGGTGGCCGAGGGCACACAACTGCCAGGGTGTCAAACACTTCGGCTTTTCCAGCCACAGATGGGTCAAAGGTCATCCTGATAGGCAGATAGCCATCGTAGTGGAAGTTCTGGGTTCCAATCCCACATATCTCTAGTCCCTCTATTTTCTGGATGGGTAGGTGACCCAAGTACTTATCGTAAAAGTCTCTGTATAGCAGGGTTACTTGCGCCCCAGTATCCAAGATTGCTCTGGTGTAGACTCCCTCCACTTGAATGGACACTATAGGAGATGGGCCTACCAGCTTCTCCGGGTAAGGCCCGGCAGGGGTCGCTTCCTTCAGACTTTTTTTCTTTGAACCTCCTCTCGTCCAATCCCCTTTGGACTTCAGTCTTTCTTGAGCCTGGTATGCATTGACTCCCTCCACCTTACTGGGTGTAGGGACCCGCTGAGGGATACTATTGTTTTTCTTAGGTGTGCACCCCCTCTGGGGAGTGCTGTGCCTCTTCTGAGGGGTCTTACCCCCTTTCTCTGGGGTGTATCTCTGTTTAGGAATGTTGTGTTTCCCCCGAGGCGTTTTATCTCCTGTTATTTTCTGCTTTGCTTTCAGTTTGGAGCTCACTGAAGGTGATGGGCACCCGGTTGACTCCTTCACCGGGGCCCTCTGAAGTTTCCCGCCGGCTTGCGGTTGTCTATTTTCTTCTTTTTGGGACTGGAGCATGTAGCCGCAATATGTCCAATTCCTCCACAGTTAAAGCAGACGATATCTCCCCATTCTTGTAAAGATGCGGGTGCTGAGGCAACTGGGAATAATTCCTTCCTTGGTACTTCTCTCTTGGGACCCTCTGTGTCTTTTTCCATCAGAGAGGTCAACATCTCTAACACCTTGGACATTTGAGCTTTCAGGGTGTCTATCTCCGAATCTCTTTCAGGGGTCATTACTGGATTGACTAGCACCTGTGCAGGTACAACACTTGTCCTAATCAACTGCTGGTCCCGTTGCAGTGCCTCCTCATCTCTGATGATTTTTATCAAGTCAGCATAAGTCAGCAATGTTCCTCCTCCTGAGGTTTTCAGGTGCAACCAGACTGGATCCGAGCGCAGCGCTCCCTTTAAGACTTGCTTCTCTTGCTTCATTCTTGCCGCATCTGTGTCTTGGGGCCTCATCCCCTTCTTCAACACAATCTTACACAACAACCTGTTCAGTCTTCTAACATACTCGGAAAGTTTCTCCTCCGGTTGTTGGAAAGTGTGTTCAAACTGGTAGACCATCTCAGTCACCTTTTCCAATTGACCAAACTCTTCTTGCAGCATGGCTAGACAGTCTTGAGCCGTGCAATCTGCGTTCCCAAACCGAAATCTTTTCACTGCTTCTGCTGCTGCGCCTTTAAGGCTTTCCATCACTCGTTGCCTCTTCTGCGCTTCAGGCACCTCCCATGCCTCTACTGCCTGCAATGCCTGCTCCACCCAGGTGTCAAAGTCTTCTTCCCCTGCGGGGACAGGGAGCTTCCCTGAGAATGTCTTTAGTCTCCGGTAGCTAGTCTCTACATGCACCGTGTTTGCCTTCTGACACTTGGTTAGCAGATCCCCTATCGCACCTATCAGTTCTGATGATATAACAGTGGCAGGTGCAGGCGCCACCGGGGGCGTTGCCCTGTCCCTTTCTCCCGGTGGGGTACGGGCCGCAGCCTGCGGTGATCCCGTTGGTGATGGTTCCTTTCTTTCAGTTACTGCGTGCGCCAACCTATAAGTTCTGTTGTCTGGCGTCCGCACACACTTGCGCTTACAGGCCTCTGGCATCCCGTTCCAGTACTCCACTAATGCATACTGATATGAGGTGTCTGGCTCTGACTTTATCTCTGTCACCCACGGTGTGTGATTTGGGGACACTGACTTCATCAATTCCTCTACCGTTTCAGTCGACCATGTCTCCCCAGGGAGGCTGATGACTATCGACTGGTTTGGCTCTGCGTTAGAGGCTTTGCACCATTCTTCTACCGCTCGTGGATCCATGGGGTCCATGCCAGCACCTCTGGCGTTCACTTGCTGCATTAGGATCCCGGACGAGAACCCCCACGTGTAGCGATACCTCCAACTAAGAAGGCCGCAGATTTAGTTTGGGCCCTGATGGCAGCTCCGCCAACCCCCGGCAATAGGCTCTACCCCCTACTGGCACAGCTAGTATTGACAGTAAATTGTATATCTTATACTTTATGAATAACTGAGCATTGAGGCAATACTAAATTTAAATAAGTATAAGGTTTTACTTAAGCTCTTGGTAAGAAAGATATAACAGTAATCACAGTTTACAGAATAATCATTGGTAATGCGGAGCCCTGCAACGCTAACACACTAAAGAGCTGACATGCAACAAGTGCGCCACACGGGCGACCGTTAGTTAAGTGCCCTATGGCGCAGTAACCCAAAACACATTAGAAACCCCACCAGGCCTGGTTCTGAGATCTATAACTTAGTCCTTTTTCTTCACCGGCAGATCTTTAACGGTGGTGCACATTAACAGAGTACAAACTTTGTAATCCAATGGGGTAGGTAAAGATGGGTGGGAACTTGGCTATACGAACTGTAAGTTCAGCTATGGTACGGCTCTTTAATAAGGGTATCAGGAACAACTGGTGGGCCACGACAGTCTATAGGCCTATATGTAGTCACAGTATATCGTTTGGGTGTATGCCCTCTCACCCGCCCGGACTACGGTCTCAGTCCGGGAAACTTCCACCGACTGTGTCACACACACACTCCGTCTCTCCAGCGATCGGGTCCCCGATCCAACAAGGCTGTAGCTGAGCAAAGTCAGATGCCACCCAGGCTCGCAGAGGGGGGGTGGAAGGCTCTTTGGTGCTGAGCAAGGCCTCAGGCTTCAGGCCTTGCACTCCGACACATCCGCACAGGAGGATCAGTCTGTGTAGTCTCGTGTCCCAAAGAGGCCGAGCCCAGCCTCGCCTCCTCCTTTTATATCCCCTCCCATGAGTCTCTGCGGCGGAACATTGCCGGATGGGGTTCTGGGTAATGTAGTCTCTCTGCATTAAAGAGGAACACCCCGCTACACATATACTAGGGGCAATATATACAGGAGCCAATTAACCTACCAGTATGTTTTTGGAGTGTGGGAGGAAACCCACGCAGTCACAGGGAGAGCATGCAAACTTCTGGGCAGGTGTGAGTTCCTTATGCTTGTCAGCTCCCCCTGGTGGATGGAGGTGAGGTAGTGTTAACCAATTCAAGTAAAGTCCATTGAGAGCACAGAGAGCAATGCAGCACAGTGTCCTAAACCACACTCTCTCTTTAACCAAGCACCTGGCTACAGAATGAACATAGAAGAAACAGCGATGATCCAGCTAGGACTAAACTAACTAACACTAAAAGGGGGGGGGGGGACAGAGGGAGATACCAAATGTAAGTAAACAAGTTGTAATCGCCCAAAAGTGCCACTGGATATCAGCATACATTAGACAAAGGCATATAAGTGAGAAAGAACAATGTCACATGATCATGTTTGGGCCTGGCAAATGCCAACTCCGACCTTGTAAATCTGTTAAAGACAGAGGTCATGTGCTCTCCTATACCTGAATGCACTGGGTATTTAGCGGCAGCTCTGACGAATCAAACAATTGCAACAAAAATGGGTTTAAGCTGGTCCAGTTTTGCGCTTTAAAGACATGGTGCTCCTTGACAATCCCTTTAAAACACCCGCCCAGTATTAATTGGCACCAGACTCTTTGGCACTTTCTGAGCCTGGTGCAGGTACACAAATTTAAAGAAAAACGAAAGCCAGTAGATGCATATTTAATGAAAAAAAGAAATAGCAAGAACAGATTGAATGAATTGTCTGTGAAGCTGCTGGATTTCAAATGATCAATTTTGATGCAAGGTTCATATTTAGCTAAAGAAGTTTCATCATGTAACTACCTATTTTATATGCACAAAAGAAAGAATAAAACAAGAACGGAGATGTTACAGAGGAAGGATGTGAATAGACACAGAAGGCACTAAGCCTGTAAGATAATAGCTTTACTCCACACATAATCTCAGGCACATGAAAACACGCAGAAGTGTGTGAAATGGCAACCCATTATCTGCTGCATTCTTCTATAACAAGCAGCTCACAATCGCCTTCCACATTATCATCACAAATGGGATGTATGGGCTGTTATAAATTGTAGTGCTCATAATAGATAAATCTTCTTAGTCTGAGAAAAATTATTTAATACTTGGGAAGAAAAATTATAATAAAATGCAAATAAATATGTGAATATTGCTTGAAAGCAAAGAAAGAATTGCTACCTTGTCAACTGCAGTATGTCGGGAGATTCTATTTTCCCTGAAGGAGCTTTAATATGTCTCGGGCAGAATCATTACAGCAGTGCCAGAGTTTACCCGCAATACGGAACAGGTAAGGTTGCCGTACACTACTGCTGGAGGTCAGTTCTGGATAAGGCTTGGTTTATTCTTATTTACTTAAAGTGTGACTGAAACCTAAAATAAAATAATCATTAGCTCTGGATCACATTGTTGCATTGCGGTAATGCATTATATGCATTAGTGCGTAGTGGTGCCGTTCATCTGTTTTGCAGTGCACCGCAGTGCATGGTAAAGCACATGGTGTGCTGAGTTGTTCAAACTATTGTATGCACCTATAGGTTTATTGCAGTGGGTGCGGCGGCAGTAACTCAAACAGACAAGTGCAATAAACTTGTATCAAAGTAATGGCAGTTCAGAACAACCTGGAGGGACGCCTGCTCAACCAGGTATACTCATGAGTTGACATTATCTGTTAAGCGAGCGGAATGCGACCTGACCATCCAATGCCCAAGTGGGAAGATGTCCAAAGGAGTTGTGACCCTATGCTTTCCCTCCTTGTCAGAAACCTTTCCCTACCACTAGCACTGTCCCTAACAGACGGGGTATCTGTCCCTACCCTAACAACTCGCAAAAAGCACAGCAAACCAAGGAGCCAAGGCCTTAAGTAGGCTGTGCCTGACTCCAGATGGCTGCTGGAGTCACATGGGGCATCAGCATCCATTTGGGTGCTTCCCCAGTGACCCATGAAACCATGGAGGAACTGTGTTACCCTTGACTTCCTCTCCAGCTTCGGCATCGCTGCCGAAGAGCGCCGCCTGCAGTGGAGAAAGTAGACTACGCTTGCCTACACACCTTTTTTAGAGTGTTAGGTAACCTATTCAAATGAATGGGCTGCCTTTAATACACAACTTAATGTAAATGGGTTCTAAAAGCAGTTGACCCATCAGTGTCTCTCTTAGGCATGTTCCTTTAAAGCTCAGGTCTAGCTGGAGCAAAACGATTAGAATGAATTCCCAGCAGTAGTTAAAAAAATTGTATCCCTAGCTTCAATACTCTTTTGCTACGCAGACTCACATGATCGCCGAACCAACACTGCCTGTCTTTCCTTTGACATAAAGACAATGCAAGATTCCCTGTGCAGTCTGTATATTAAAGCATTGAAAACCCTTCCAAACGGTTATTATGAGAGTCCAATGTATGCCAATATGGATCGCCTTTTTCTTCCTCTAATCATATTTCTAAATCTACCTCCCAGACATTTATAGGGACCATTCACACCATTGCGACCCATCATCCCAACGCACCTTCCCAGTGTACCTGCATTGAAGATCGGCACATTGCAGTGTGCTGCTTAAAATAAACATGAATATGCTGCCCTTATGCAATGTGCATTTAGTGGTATACAGAGGCCTGGACTGGTGTCAATGGGTCCTTAGATTTGTGCCCCTCCATTAGTCAACAAGTTAAACATATTTCACAAGCATACCAGTCCCTTGATGCAAAGTTATTTTCTTTATTTATGCATCATTGCATAAGTAAGACTCCATTCACAAAGGGGCAACACGACTTCCAGCGCGACTTTGGGAGGCAACTTGGACACGACTTGGGAATGAATCACAGCGCGACCTGGAGCTACTTACAAGGCAACTTCAAGTTGCCTCCAGGACAGGAGACATTTCAGTGGCCAATCAAACAATAATCAGCTCTGTGGGAGGGAGGGGGGAGGGAGGGGTTTGCCTGAGAAATGTATGTTCTCTTCCTGGAAAGTTGCTTCTGTTAAGACAGTCATTTCGACTTCTGAGTGACTTCCATTGAAATCAATGGGTACAGGTTGCCTAGAAGTCGGATTGAAGTAGTACAGGAACCTTTTTTGAAGTCGGAGCGACTGCAGTAGTGTGCATTAAGACGGCTCCATTCACTTACATTGATTTTCTCATGCAGCGCGACTTGAGGCAACTAGGGGTGACCTGGGGCGACTTGAAGTCGGATCCAAAGTTGCCCCTGTGTGAATGGGCTCTAAGAAAGTTTGTTTTTTTTCGGAGCCACAGTGGATTCCTTTATCAAGGCAAAGTGACATACAGACACATAAAAACATAGTAGAGTGACAGATGAAATGGACCAAGTGGTTCATCAGTTGTGCCCATTTTTTGTGTTTTTTGTCCGAGCATTGATCTACTGTATGTTTGTCCCAATCATGTTCACTTACTGTTGACTGACAGTAAAATAATACTTTTTAGGTTGGTTTTGTATTTTCCTCCTAGTTAGAAGTCATGCACTGTTTTTGTGATTTACCGTATATACTCGAGTATAAGCCGACCCGAATATAAGCCGAAGCCCCTAATTTTACAACAAAAAAATGGGAAAACGTATTGACTCGAGTATAAGCCTAGGGTGTCCATCTGCATGCCTCACTGTGCCTCACTGTGTCCATGTGCATGCCTCACTGTGCCTCACTGTGTCCATGTGCATGCCTCACTGTGCCTCACTGTGTCCATGTGCATGCCTCACTGTGTCCATGCCTCACTGTGTCCATGCCTCACTGTGCCTATGCCTCACTGTGTCCATGACTAGACTGACATTTAACATTGGAGTCTATAGAAGGGGTGCCCGACTTTGAAAAATCGTTTCTCCCCGGCTGTAGGTCCCCCAGACAAAAACCTTTGCACACATATAGAGAAGAAATGGGGCTACATGTGTGCCATGTTTCGGGTCCAGGGAACCTACGCCCGGCCGGTACCAGGTCCCCAAATTCACCGGAGAAATTACCGTTTAACATGGGAGTCTATGGAAGGGGTGCCCGGGTTTGAAAAATTGGTGCTCCCTAGTTGTAGGGCTCCTGGACAAGAAACTTTGCTCACTTGTAGAGGAAGCGTGAGGCTACATGTGCGCCAAGTTTGGGGTCCAGGGGACCTACGGTCAGCCGGTACCAGCTCCCCAAACTTTGGGAGATCAGGCGCAAAAAGGTGACTCGAGTATAAGCCGAGGGGGGAGGGGGGGGGGAATTTTCAGCACAAAAAAAGTGCTGAAAAACTCGGCTTATACTCGAGTATATACGGTAAGTTTAATATTGAAAGTACTGCCTTCCTAAACATTATAGTGACTCTATTAATTTAATAATACAGATGTTAATCTCACTGGCCTGTAGTTGCCAGATTCATACTACCTTGCTTCTTCGGTTCATTCCTTACTACCCTTATTGTGGATAGGTACAATATTAGCTGTCTGCCAGTCATGAGATTGATTAAAAAGATCATAGAACTCTTGTATGAATACCATCAGGACCCATCGCTTTATTAAGCTTTACGCAAGCCAATTCATCTGCTACCTGTTTGCTACATTTAGATCTCCCTTGTTTTTTGTCATCGGAGCTTTGGCTTTGGCTATGATACATTCTCCATGTTTGCTTGCCCACCTGCAAGGTGATTCATGTAACCATGGACTCTGGGTGGAGACCAAACCTGATTTAAGCTAGCTAAGCCTGCAGTCTCATGCTTGTTATGTGTAACACATGCTCCAAGCCCCCTGTTTGTCTTTCCTGCCTGCTGTTTGGATTACCATGTTTTTTGACCTCGGGTTGCAACTTTGACTATTCTCTGAACTCTACCGGCCTTTTTGACTACGGATTGACCCTGACTTTTCTGAACCCTGCCTGCCTTGTACCTGGGCTGTCATTGAAACACTCTGCCCGACTGCCAACTACAAGTACCTGTTTGCTGTGCTCAGTTTGTGCCTGCCTCTGCGTTATAGCCAGGTACTATAGCATTGTGTATATGTCCTGTATGTGTATATGTCACTGCAGTGATCTGACCCCCTCAAAAAAAGTGTCAAATGTAAAGGAGGAGGGGGAGGAGGAAGAGCAGAACTTCCCCTTTTGGGTAAGGTTCTGTTTTAAATATCTGCATTAAGGTAAAGAAATTATCTTACTACTTGTTCCTTCCCCACCCCTCCCTAAATACCTCCCTAAGTCCTTTCTTGATCCAGCGCTGTGCCCGTGTGCTCTCTCCCACTTCTCACAGGACAGATTGATCGCAGTGGGAGCCATTGGCTCCTGCTGCACCCAATTGAATCCTGTGAGGAGAGAGTGGGAGGTGGGACTGAGATGCGCTGTGTGTGTCTATAGACTCTAAGCATTCCTAACACTATAAATAATTACTCCAGGAGTAACAGCACCTAGTCAGTGATCACAAATAACAACAACAACCACAATACCAAAGTTAATTGATTAAGCAAATTAAGAAAGACGATCAGGAATAATTTATACTTACTCTATTCAAATACTGATGATCAAACTATGTCCTTTTGCTCACGTATGAACTTAAAGTGCCACTCAAAGCTGGAAAATAAAATATTTCCCTGCTGGTGTGCATAAATATGGGAGCAGGCATCCGTGTACTAATTCAGGAGTGTGAACATGTTTAAGGTAAGATGCAGCTCAAATCAACCCAGTGCTTTAGAAGTGGATGTAACTGTGTATGGCCTCAGCCAGTGCTGCTCAGTGACCAAGACCCCAGTGGGCAGGAGGAAACACGCCGGGGGGCGTGGCCTGAGCATCGCTGGCTGAAGCCATACACAATTACATCCACTTATAAAGCACCAGGTTGGTTTGAGCAGCGTCTCATCTGGAACATATGCTCTTTTGCCCACTACACTTCTGTCATGATGCACTCACAATGTCACAATCCAGATCGCCTATCTAATTTGATTCATAGAAACATCTGAGGAAGGCCATGCAGCCTATGGCTGTAGGCTTCTATACTAATCTTTTTGCTGCTGCCTGATCTTCCCCCTAGCTGTATGATTTCGCCCTCCCCTTGCGTTGCTGAAGAGTGGGCCACCTTTTTCATTTCTGCATAGGGACAAGGTGGGGTTTACACCTGGGACTTCCTTTGCATTTGTGTCCATTCACATCTTTGCTTTACCAAGGCAGGGACGGCCTTACAAGGAAAAACAATACATTTTACAATAATTTTTTTTATGTATATCATAAAATGTATCATTCAGCAGTCTGAAAATAAATGGCTGCTATTTACCCTGAAGGAGGAGGATAAAAAATGCACATTAGCAGTAAAAAAAAAAACAGAAAAAGGAAAAGGACACATTGGCAGTCCTCCAAAAAATGGCTGCCATGCACCACTGAGGAGGAGAAAGACAACGCATCGCAGCCCTGGAAAAAAAAAGATTACTATGCACCCTTGAAGAGGAGGAGAAGGAAAAAAGTGTATTGGCTGTACGCTAAAAGAAAGTAGTTGTTACCTGTATGTACTCTTGGAGAAATGTGAAGGAATGCCTTTCGCTGCTGACTTGTCACATTAAGGTGCTGCTCCCACTGAGCTCTGCCGTGCAGAGTCATGTGTTTCCTCATGCATGTGGTACCCAAATGGCTATTACTTTTACCAAGGCTCGTACACTGCAGGTAGAGGTTGCAGACCACAATGGTGCTGTTGACAGCAGATATGTTAAAAAAGGCCCATATTGTATAGCTCTTCCTATTGGCTGTCTATTCAAGTTTTTATAGACTGTCCTGGAACCAGCCAATTTCTACTAAAAACATACTGTACCTGAAAGTGGAGGTTCCGCGGTCCATACTTTTTTTTTTTATGTCTATTACATGTCCTTACAGATTACTAATAAGTACTCACTCGTCCTGCGTTTACGTTTACAAAAGTTTTATTTGGAAGATTCAAAAAATAAGTTACAAGACTGTGAGGAAGTATTACAGTAGAAGATATAATGCAATATGATATATACCATGAGAATAGAGTAGAGTTTCTATTAAGAGCAGAAAATCATATGACAATATAGGGATAGGGTACCTAGTGAGTTTGGTGCAAATCAGAGAAAGGGGTAACAATAGGGTGTATAGGATCAGAAAAAAGGGTCAGCACAAAAAATGGAAGTTCCTGAGATTCGGAAGGCATATGTTTCAATCGTTAGACCAGTACATCCATTTTAAATTAAAGGTGTGAATGCTATCAGTTAGGGTATGATGGATTCTTTCGGATAACTGAAGATTTCTCATTCTGGATAAAACCTGGGGCCAGGGTAGGTTATTGGATTTCCAATTGAAAGCAATCATCCATTGGATTGAGCTTACTAGTGAATGGATCAGTCTAACACAGGGAGGGGGAATATCTGGGATATTAGCATAGAGAATACATATTTGTGGGGAGAGGGTAATTCTTTTTTTGACCATGGTTTCTATTTTCAATTCGGCGTGTCGCCATACTGTTTCTAAAAATCTACAACTCCAGAAAATGTGAATGTATGTACAAGTTTCTGTGCAACCTCTGAAGCAGCATGGAGAAGTTGATGGGTAGAATGAGTGAATTTTTTCAGGGGTTAGATATAGTCTAGAAAATAGTTTCATTGGGGATTCTCTGTATGCTGGAGCTATGTTGCATCAATCATCCCCCGTCTGTTTTCGTTTAAAATAAATATTTATAAAAACTGTTCCTGTCTTTTCCATTTTGCTTGTGGGAATCGTGAAGCCCACAAGCACAGACTTCCGCCAGACTTCTGGGTAGTGGTGAATGAATGGGTTTTCACTGGAGGGTATCTCCTGGGAAGCATGACACTTTGCTCCCAGGAGACATTGCGCTGACATCCCAGCACACACAGCGTCGCCGGCGAAAGAGAAAGACCCGCCTACTCCCGCGGGAGTAAAACCAGGAAGTGCAACTAAAGAAACATCATTATCTTCAATTACAGCCTACGCAAGTAAAAAAGGTTAGTGACATACTAATTTAACTATTGTTAAGATTTTGGGAATACAAAGTTTATATGTAAGGTGAACCTCCGCTTGAAGTCTATATTTTGAATTTTTTAATAGTAAACTTAAAGTGTTACTAAACCCAGGACCCTGCATTCACTATATCTGGTCTCCCATAGCACACAGAACATGCAAATGCAAATGCAATTGTTATAGTAAATATCAACTGATAAATACCTTTTATCATCAGCAGTATATAGCAGACTTGTGACTTCTATCAGTTCCTAGTAAAGCTTGTAGGAGGAGTTTTCATTTTCCCCACGATTGTCCTATCAGGCTTCAAGTTCCCTGACCCTCTGTCTGGACAGTGCTGATTTGCCCTGTGCTGATCACGTGCACTCTCCCAAGAAAAAAATCTCTCTAGCAATACACACCAAACTGAGCATGTGCAGCCTGACTCCAGACACTGTGTCTTATCCGTACTTGTTCATGGGGACAGTGCAGGGGGGGGGGGGGAGGATCTGTGAATACACAATCAAACAGCCTTTTTACACGATGCAGAGGATTAACCCCTGCGTTTCCACAGTGAGTATAACAAGCAAGCTATTATGCATATAAAGACTGATTTTACTTTTGTGGGTTTAGTAACACTTTAAGTTGGAATGAATGAGATTGGGGTGCTACTTCTGTATTCAAGCCAAGTTAGAAGTACAAGTTAAAAATCAATAACCCATCCAAAATACAGTATGTGTTACTAGAATACTGTGTCACTGGCGCTGTCTGTGAAAATCCTAATATTCTGTACCCCCATGTACAACTCAAAGGCAACAGGCATAGGATTGGTGTCTTTCCCATGTTGCCATCAAAGTCCTATTAAAAGGACCACTCTCCGCTATACTGTAATTTAAAAAAAAGATTTGCTTGCATTGTTACATGTCTCCAATGGCATCAATGGTTACTAGCCTTGAAAATGGGCAAAATATATGATCACGATTCACCCCCTAGACTTCAAATGGGGTTTGATTTTCAATTCAGAATATTCTGACTTCATGTAGGGTTCGACCAATCCCTCAGGTGAATCTACATATCAAGGGTCTCTTCTCTTTTCTCAGCCATATCCCCCTACTAGTTCTGCTCTTCCCAAGGAAAGGTCCGGTCCAGACCCTATATGGGCAAATGCAGAATACTTCAGCATGCTTGGTGGTTCCAGTTCTAAATGCATCCCGCTGGCAGTGAAATTAGCAATCCACAACAAGCATGTCTAGCGCACCCACCTATCCCCCTCCTGCATTTAATTTGGCTCCTCGCAGGGGGAGACAGGCACACCGCACCAGAAGCCCGTAACCTCTTGTGTAAAGAGGTTGAGCGGTGTTATTTTTGGGTCGTGTCTGCAGCCAGAGTCAAAGTCCTCCTGAGAATGATTCTCACCTCTACCATGTGTAGAGGCAAGTCCTTGACTTCCCCAGTAATGTAAATCTCCACACCAGCGGAAACTGCAACTCAGTATTTATTCTCACTTTGTAATAAACAGTCTCTTTGGATAGGAAAGGGTTGCAGCAAAGAAAAAAGGGCAACCCAAGGTGTGGAGGAGGTCCAGGCACAAACGTAGCTCAAACTCTTTACTGCTCAGATTCTCAAACAGTTTTAGGCGCACAGTCTCTGCCACAGACCGTGAAGTTGGTCTCTGCCACAGACCTGGTGAACAAGGCCCCTGCCACGGACCTGATGAACTTGAACTCCCTTTCTAGAACATGGCCACTATCAGGGAGAAGATGTCCCCCCAGAGAGTCAACAGACCCTTCCTTCACCGTGACTCCCGCATCGGTTCCTCAGAATGATCCTCCCTTCTCTTAGGGTATGGGTCCCCTCACAAGGCGGCACCCTGGACTCCTTAATCCCTAGCGGTCCCCAGCCGAAGGCGCTGGGCCCCGAGCCATCGCTGCAGCTCCCGGGTCTCCATACCCAGGCGGACAGGAACGGTGAGGTAGTACCTCACCCCAGGCTAAAGGTGCCTGAGGTGGAACCAGAACACAGCCTCCGGGCCGAGGGCACCCGGAAATGAGCCACACGCACTCCCAGGCTGAAGGTGCCTGGGGGTGGACCCCGCTCAGAAGATGTCTGCCCCTTTTATATCCCCTCCCGGCACACACAGCAGGTTCCCCGCCCCACTGTACGGCTGCCGAGAGGGGTCACGAAAGGCACAGCACTGTATTGATAGTTCAACCCCGGCCCAATATGGCAGCGCCACCCACAGGCCACAGGGAACTTCACACCGATACTATCCCCTGAGGACAAAAATGGTCCATAGCTCCTAACAATTTAAAGTGTCTGAGCCTGGTTACCACTCAGACACTTCCCCTAAATTGAACACCCCGCTACACATGCAAAAATTTCTCTCTCTATGACTGTTTTTAAATGTGCTGCACTCAACTACACAACCCACTTGGTGCTGTCTGTTGCACAGATTATTATAATAAATTGCCAGTCCTTATTTAACAATTAATATGTGGATGCTAGTAATTTACACTGGTCAGTTCAAACAAAAGAACCTATTCAGATTAGTAGTTAGAAGTATTATCAAGTGACAATTTTTGACATGTAAGAAATTATCTTAATCACTGCACACATCTCAGCGCTGTCCACCTCTGAAGTACAGTATCTAATTATTTTCTGTGTAATTCATTTATACCATACAGATACGTTAAATATCTAAAAGACACTTTATTCCAAATGAGAATGAATACCACACACATGAACACACACCGCACATAACACACACCACACAAGCACAACGCACACACACACACAACACAAACACACAAGCACAACGCGCACACACACACAGCACTATTGAACATACAAATCAATACACAGAGCTGCAAGCTGTAACAGAACAATGCAAATCACTTAGTCACCAGCCGCCACTACAGGGACATATAACAGAGAGCATGTGTGGGTGGGGAGAGCAGAGCTGATGGGAGTGGGTGAAAATGCAGTTATTGGGAACCACTCAGGAGTGGGAAGACTATATGACAGTCCCATTTCACCTACAGGAATTTCAAGATAATTGCTGTGTATCTTTTCCTTGTTAAAGCGACAATGTACAGAAAAAAAAAAAAAAACATATTTAGGTTATATATCTCTGTAAAGAGATATAGTTATCGAATGTCCTGAATTTCCTGGGGTGCGACTGAATTTGTAACATTAAACCCAATCTCTCCTGCATTCTAGGCCTGTAAAACATTAGATTCTAACACCAGGACATCTTGCAACTGGTATCCGAGAATGGGGCAGGAATGGTTGGACCATGACATACAGAATCAGCGAGGTTACCGTATTTTTCGCTCCATAAGATGCACCTGACCATAAGACGCACCAAGGAAAACAAGAAAAAAAATATTCTGAGCCAAATGATGTACAAAAATATTTACCAGTGCCCATGAAATGCAGCCTGACCAGTGCCAATTAAATGCAGCCTGACCTGGGGCCATGAAATGCAGCCATACCTGTGCTCATGAAATGCAGCCATACCTGTGCCCATGAAATGCAGCCTGACCTGTGCCTGGCGACTGGCGAGGACGTCATGGTCGTACTCCATTTGGACGCTGGGGTTTCTCTGTCTTCTGTGAATGAGCCAGCCAGGAGATTGCCCGGCGCTCACGGGAGACGGCCGACCAGTATTGTGACATGGCGGCGGAAGCGATGGGGGGGAGGTCTTGTCAGTATTCCCTCCATGAGACGCACAGACACAGACACAGACATTTCCCCCCATTTTTGTGGGGGGAAAAGGTGCGTCTTATGGAGCGAAAAATATGATCGTTTGGAAACAAAAGGATGAGTTCATGAACCACTTCAATACTGAGCACTTTCACCCCCTTCCTGCCCAGGGCAATTTTCAGCTTTCAGTGCTGTTGCACTTTGAATGACAATTGCGCGATCATGAACATTGTACCCATATGAAATTTTTATAATTTTTTTGAGACAGATAGATCTTTTTATTGGTGGTATTTGATCACCACTGGGGCTTTTATTCTTTGCTAAACAAATTGAAAAAAGACCAAAAATTAAGATTTATTTTTCAAAGTTTCTGTCATAGAATTTTGCAAATAAGTAATTTTTCTACTTCTCTGATGTGCGCTGATGAGGCTGCACTGATGGGCACTGATGAGGCTGCACTGAGAGGCGGCACTGATAGGTGGCACTGATGGGCACTGATAGGCAGCACTGATAGGCAGCACTGATGGGCACTGATAGGCAACACTGATGAGCACTGATAGGCAGCACTGATTGGCACTGATGGAGCTGCACTGATGATCAGAGCCCTGAATATCTGTGTAAATGTCCCCTGTCACACTTGCCAGTTACCAGCTCTCCTCTCATCATGCTGTGACAGGTCATGAGGAAAGCAATGCGGACAACCCGCAAATTTGTTTACATGTGATTAGCTGTGATTGGACACAGCTGATCACATGGTAAAGGGCCACTGTGAATGGCCCTTTACCTCAATCTGTGATCAGCTGTGTCCTAAGAACACAGCTATTACAGAGTGCGCTGGAGTGCGCTCCTAAGGACACAGCTATTACAGAGTGCGCTGAATGCGTGCCACAGGGACGCCTTCCCAGAACAAGAGAGCAGCGCTATAGTCGTCTTTTGGCTATAGCGCGGGTCTCAAATGGTTAAAGAGGGTAAATGTTAGGTTTACAAAGAGGCTAGTGTAAGTGTTAGGGTTATAGAGAAAGGGATGGTCTATTCCAAGTGCAGGGGGTGTGGGTATGCAAACAAATGTAACCTCATAAAACTTAAGGTCTCCACTCAAGCTCCTGTAAATCCATCTGTTGTTTCCTGCAATGGTTGCTGGCTGGGAAGGCGTCAGTCTAACTCCTCACGTACTGTGGATATGCATAGAAAAAAGTCCCAAACACTGCACATCTAGAAAAGCAATCAGCAAACAGCCTCAGCCAGCTTCATCCAAAGATACACCTCCAACGCAATTCACCCCATCTACAGGGCTTAACCATGGAGATCAAGTTTACATTCAAGAGAGTTAATGTTTGGGTTACAGGGAGGGTTAGTGCGAGGTTGGGAATGCAGAGAGCATTAGTGTGAGCATTAGGGTTACAGGGAAAAGCAGGATGAAAGGAAAAGGAGGGATTAGAGTAAGGTTTAGGGTAAGGTGACCAGATTTTTAAAATGAAATCCGGGGACATATTTTTTTTTACTAGTAATGGCGGCAATCAGCTGCCTCTCTCTGCCCATCGCCGCCCGCCTCACAGCCTGTCAAGTCTAAAGCCTCGTACACACGGTCGGACTTCAAACAAACTTTTCCGTGGATTTTTGTCCGAAGGGAGTTGGCCGGGCACACCCATAGCATATACACGGTAGGACTTTTCTGAAAACTTTCCCAAAACTTTCCCAACATCACGTAGTTTTTCTGCTCTTTTCTGCTCTTTACCGCCACCCTTTGGTCAACTTCTGCTATTGTTGGTTGATTTTAACATTGGTTCTGGGCATGCGTATTTGTACTTCGGACAAAAGTCCGATGGATTTCTGTACACACGGTCGGACTTTGCACCATCAGACTTTTGTTGCCGAAAAGTTTGTCCGTTTGGCAAAAAGTCAGACCTTGTGTACGGGCCTTCACTCTCCGGGCCCCGGCTACCACTGGGTGGGGAGCGGAGGAAGATCACTCCGCCAGGGAAGGCAAGCACATAAACAGGCAGGCGGCTGGCCGGGACTTGAGCCAAGGCAGAAGAGCGTGCGAGCGAAGCTGAATCGGCATGCACCCGAAAATGAAGAAATATTCCCTCCACTCCGACCAGCACATGATCATCAGAAAGGGGCACAGATAATGGAAAAAATACACCCCCCTAAGCTAGTTGGAGAGGCGGAGCAGGGGGGGGAGGGTGTATTTCAGTTAATTTTTTTTAAATTCTGCACTGACTGTCTCTGAAATTTTCCCAGCCCTTGTTAAAATCCAATCCGGGGACAAAATTGGGGACAGACTTGGTCCGGGGACAGTGTCCTCAATCCGGGGACCGTCCCTCGAAACCGGGGATGTCTGGTCACCCTAGTTTAGGGTTGCATAAGCTCTTGACACTAAAATTTTGTGCAATGCAAGCAATGTCCCCGGAGAGGAGAAAAAACATGCACTATTTTTGCTTTACATTTGCCCGGGGTGCAATTCCCGGCAGTTTTCTCAACGAGAAACCATACACACAAACGGTTTTCTCGGCAAGAAAGCTCTCCCAACAGTTTTCTTGTCGTTTCTTGATGAGAAAACCGGTCGTGTGTACGAGGCTTCAGGAGCGCCAGGGGCTCTCAGTGCTTCCTGGTCCGTGGAATGCAAAGCCCGGCGGATGAGACGTCACTACCAGACTTGACGCAAGGATGTAGCGACGCGTTTGCGAAGCATGTGCTCCTTCTTCAGGCCGAGAGAAGTTCAGTTGGCCTGAGGAAAGAGTGCATGCTCCACAATATCTTTACTTCACATCCGGTAATGACGTCATGTCTGCCGGGCCTTGCGTTCCACGTACCATGGACTTAGTAGGCACTTGTGTCGGTTTTTCTACATATAGAGTTGCTTCTTGCATCTAGATTGAGCCGTCACAGAAGTGAGATTTACTACACATGGGGGCTGATTTACCAAACGTTTGCGCCATGAGTATTGGGGCATCTGCGTGCGCAATGGCTGTTCTGGTATTTACAAAACATTAGCGCCTGTAGCACAGCCCTATTTCCCATTTACTATAGTGTTCTCTGCGCCCGGGAGGAGGCGCTCAGTGCGTTACTATGGACCTGGCGCAGGGCATGTTAAAATCTAAATATAAAGAAGCTGGAAGTGAGAATATAATGGGGGTGACATGGGGTGATGTGAGGAAGTGTAGGGACACCCGCCCAAATAACTAATATGCCCAAAATAGAGTGGGAAAGTAACTTTTTCAAAACCAGCCTGCTGCGCCGGCAATTCCGATTCGAGCTGCGGGAGTTTTTTTTGAGCTCAGCGCGGGAATTTCAATGGTTTAAATGCGCCAAGACACTGCGCCGGCAAAATCTTAGTAAATGTCAAGTCACGTAAACTAATTTGCATAAGTTGAACAGGCGCAGCTCTGAACTTGCCAGTGCGCCTGCAAAATGTCATTTCTAAAGGAAAAAAAAAGGCATTTAAAAGCAGCCGCGGCTGTAATGAATTGTCGGCTCCCTGCAATATAGAGAAAAGTCATAGAAAATCATTGCTAACCACAAAAAAAAAGCGTGGGGGTTCCCCCAAATTCCATAACCAGGCCCTTCAGGTCTGGAATGGATATTAAGGGGAACCCCGCTGCAAATGTAAAAAAAAAATGACGTGCGGGTTCCCCCCAAATATCCAAACCAGGCCCTTCAGATCTGGCATGGATTTTAAGGGGAACTCCACCCCAAATTTTCTATAAAAATGGCGTGGAGTCCCCCCAAAAATCCACACCAGACCCTTATCCGAGCACATAACCTGGCCGGCCACAGGGGAAAAGGGGGGGACGAGAGCGGCCCCCCTCCCTCCTGAACCGTACCAGGCCACATGCCCTCAACATGGGGAGGATGTCCCCATGTTGATGGGGACAAGGGCCTCATCCCCACAACCCGTGCCCGGTGGTTGTGGGGGTCTGCGGGCGGGGGGCTTATCGGAATCTGGAAGACCCCTTTAACAAAGGGGACCCCCAGATCCCGGCCCCCCCTGTGTGAAATGGTAATGGGGTACAATTGTAACCCTACCATTTCACAAAGAAAGAGCCGGTTTTAGACAATTCCTTTATTAATGTCTTTTCTTTTCTTCCATCTTCTTCTTCCATCTTCTTCTTTTCTCCATTCGGGTTTCTTCCTCCATCTTCATCTTCCTCTTCATCTTTATCTTCATCTTTATCTTCATCTTCCTTCGGTGTTCTCGTCCAGCATCTTGCTCCGGCGTCTTCCCTTCTTCTTTCTTCTCCGGCCGCTCCATTTGAATTGGAGGTTCCCGCTGTGCGACGCTTCTGTTCTCCACTTGGTCCGCTTACACCCGGTGGCTCCGCCCCCCTCTGTCACCACGGGGAAAGTCCCAGTGAAATCCATGTGCATCAGAGGGGGGCGGGGTCACCGGGTGTAAGCGGACCCAGAGGCGAACTGAAGCGTCGCACAGCGGGAACCTCCAATTCAAACGGAGCGGCCGGAGAAGAAAGAAGAAGGGAAGACGCCGGAGCAAGATGCGGACGAGAAGACCGAAGGAAGAAGGAAGATGAAGATAAAGATAAAGATGAAGAGGAAGATGAAGATGGAGGAAGAAACCCGAATGGAGAAAAGAAGAAGATGGAAGAAGAAGATGGAAGAAGAAGATGGAAGAAAAGAAAAGACATTAATAAAGGAATTGTCAAAAACCGGCTCTTGTCATTTTTTACATTTTTTACACTTTCCTTGTGAAATGGTAGGGGTACATTTGTACCCCATTACCATTTCACACAGGGGGGGCCGGGATCTGGGGGTCCCCTTTGTTAAAGGGGTCTTCCAGATTCCGATAAGCCCCCCGCCCGCAGACCCCCACAACCACCGGGCAAGGGTTGTGGGGATGAGGCCCTTGTCCCCATCAACATGGGGACATCCTCCCCATGTTGAGGGCATGTGGCCTGGTACGGTTCAGGAGGGAGGGGGGGCGCTCTCTCATCCCCCCCTCTTCCCCTGCGGCCGGCCAAGTTATGTGCTCGGATAAAGGGTCTGGTATGGATTTTTAGGGGGACTCCACGTCATTTTTTTTTTTAATTTGGGGTGGAGTTCCCCTTAAAATCCATGCCAGATCTGAAGGGCCTGGTTTGGATATTTGGGGGGAACCCGCACGTCATTTTTTTTTTCAAATTTGCAGCGGGGTTCCCCTTAATATCCATTCCAGACCTGAAGGTCCTGGTTATGGAATTTGGGGGAACCCCCACACATTTTTTTTTTGGTTAGCAAAGACTTTCAATGACTTTTATCTGTATTGACGGGAACCAGCAATTCATTACAGCCGCAAGGACTTTTAAATGACTATTATTTTACTTTAGAAATGTAATTTTGCACTCCAACTGTTATAAACATGGAAAACATGTGCTACTTTACAGGCATACTATAGACACCCCCCGGGGATGATATTTAGGGCCAGTTCACACCGGATGCAGTGCAGTGCGTTTTTTTGATGCCTGAAAAACGCAAAGAAAGTTGATCACATTAATGCCAATGGCATAGTTCACACCACTGCAGTCCGTTCCAGTGCGTTTCAGAAAGCCAAAAAATAATTGGTCATGCTGCATTTTTTAGGTACAAAACTGTACTGGACCCCAGTAAAACACATCAAAAACGCAACGGAACGTACCAAAAATGCACTGGAATGCACCGGAACGCACCTAAATGCACCAAAGACGCACTGCAACACACTTGTCCTAAGTGAAAAGAGGGGGAAAAAAACACTGGACTGCATCAAAAACGCCTTAAAAATGCACTGGAATGTGTCAAAAACGCGCATGCAGAAAAGCACCTGGAACGTATCCAGACTGCGTATCTATAGTGTGAACTAGGGCCAGTTCACACCATAGAAACACAATCCGGATGCGTTCCAGGTGCTTTTCTGCATGCACTTTTTTCATGCGTTCCGGTGCATTTTTGGTAAGTTTTTGATGCAGTCCAGTGCTTTGTTTTCACCCCTCTTTTTTATTAACCATAGATAAGGACAAGTGTGTTCCAGTGCGTTTTTGGTGCATTTAGGTGTGTTCCTGTGCGTTCCAGTGCGTTCATGATGCGTTTTGATGCGTTCCAGTACAGTCCAGTGCAGGTAAAATGCAGCATGTTCTACTTTTTTGGTGGAACTGGAACGCACTGGCACAAACACTGCCATTTAGAACCATATAACCAACTTTCCATGCATTTTGGATGCATAAAAAACGCAATGGACTGCATGTGGTGTGAAATGGCCCTTAAGCAATTTGGCATATTTAAAGGCACTTCTCCTTGTTTTGTTTTTGGTGTTTTCCAAATTGGTGACATTGATATATGTCCCTTAGGGTGGGACCTGGGCCCCCATTTTAAGGCCAATAACTACTAGAAGATAAGCCAGCCAAGTGGGGACTAGCAAAATTAACAAGTCAGTTCCCATAGACTGCAATGGGATTTGTTGGTGGGGGGAGGGGTGATTGTCCCATCTCTAATTTTGTAGCATGCTGGATGATGTGCTTAATTTTGGACGGGGGGAGGGGGGGGTTATTTTTTGCTAGCTGCATTGGTGTTGTTCTGCACATGCCCAGCCAGTTATTTTTTTTTGGCGTGCTTTTTGTGTGTGAACAGCGCCTGGATATTTCTGGGCATGCTCACTCAGAGAGTGTTTTTATGGGTTAGAAATTGAAGGACATCTTAACAGGTGTGCCCACTTTGAATTTCAGTCTCTACATTGGGAAAACTTGCATTCTGGGTGTTTCATGGACTGTGCATGTGTTTTCAATTGCCTCATTAGCACACAAACATATGTTATATAAAGCTCACAGAGCATTCGGTCGATTGCCTTAAGAAGAGGCAAGTGTGTGTGTGTGGAGCAAAATGTACATGTTGGTGTCCTTATCGCGTTTGTAACACATGTATTTTATTTGTTATGTCTTTGCAAAACAGGTGATTGGTTAACTTATGTGGATTGTATATTTTTTGGTGTGGGGGAGATATGTTCCCCTGAAATAATTCTGATGTTGTTAATGTGTGTTGTTTGTTCACTTTGATTTAATTGTCTGCTGCATTTTTTTGGCCAAAAATTTCTCAAGATGTTGAGTTTAACTGTTTCAAATTGACCATGTTTTTTATTTTGCCTTCCCTTTTTTGTTAAACAATAAAATATGATGCAAAGTTTTGATGTTTGTTTTGTGCTTTCTTTGCAACAAATGTGACAGCTGATTGGCATGTCAAAACAAAACAGGTGTGATTTGTCTACCCTGGTGCCTTCATGGTAGTATATGCATGGATTGTATTGTGTGCTGCCATGGAGCGTCACCAGGAAATGAAATACAGAGCGGTAAGTATTCAATTTTCCTTTTTTTTACTGCAGTGGTTCTCAGCCTCAGTCCTAAAGTACCCCCAACAGGACATGTTTTGTGAATTTATCTTATCGAGAATTGCTGTCCAAAAATCAAAACCATTGACTGTGATTTAAAGCACATGTGCAAGATGAAGGAAAACCTGCAAACATGGCCTGTTGGGGGGTACTTGAGAAGCACTGATTTAGAGCACTGCACTTAAAAATAGCTCAAGGCCATACAATTCTAATTGTGGGCATTTTGAGGGAAACGAAGTGTGTGTGTGTGTGTGTGTGTGTGTGTGTGTGTGTGTTTTTTTTTTTTTTTTTATATATATATTTTTTGAAAGTTTGGCCTTTGTCTCCTTTTCTTAACATTGGCTTCACTTCCTGTCACACAGCTAAACAGGAAGTGAAGGTAAAACCCTACCAATGGCTTTTCTTGGGGACACAGATCAATCTAACTAGTGTCCCCATTAAGCAAATTGCACTCTAGCACTTTGTTGTGTACACCCCAAATCATTGGGTAGTTTAGGGTTTAGTAAAGACAAATCCACTCTGCAGTAAAAGTGTAGCTGCTGAAAATCTGAGGGAAAGTACTGGTGATTGGATGTTGCAATCATGTAAAAGCAAATATGGTTGTTTTTTTTTGGCTTGAGTGTCCCCCTCAGATATACAGCAAGTGCACTTGTAGTGCAAAGTAGATTTGCCTTTAGTAAATAAACCCCACAGTCCAAACTACCTAATAAATTGTGGTGTACCCCGCAATATGCTGGAGTGCAATGTGCATAATGGGGAAAGTATTTAGACTGACCTGTGTCCCCAAGGAAAGACATTGTTAGGGATTTTCCCTCACTTCCTGTGTGGCTATGTGACAGGAAGTGAATTATTTGGAAGGATAAAGTGGCCAAATTATTTAGTTTAACTTTTCAAAGACTCATTCCTAAGTAGAATTGTGATGCATGTCAATGGCCCATTTTGACCCTCTTTAATCACTTGAGATCAGCGCTATAACTGATCGACGGCCACAGCATGGTCTTCAATTGCCGGGAGTCCGTCAATAAACGTCCTCCCCTTCGCGCGCGTGCGCTGTGGTCACAGATTTACTAAGACTCGGGTGATGACAGATCCGAGTAAGGGGCCGATCCCTGCCCTTTACCAAGTGATCAGCTGTCAGCAAATGACAGCTGATCACGTGATGTAAACAAAAGCTGGGTAATGGTTTTTGTTTTCTCCTTGTGCCGACAGCGTGAGCATAAAAAAAAAGGCAATCACCGGCTTATGTGCAAGGGACATGGGGCCCGAAGAGGAAGAGGCAATTCTGCATCATCTGTGACAATTAGTAGCCCCTGCCAGTGCCACCTATCAATGCCCACCACTGGTGCCAATCAGTGGCACCTAGCAGTGCCTATCAGTGCCCATCACTGCCAACTATCATTGCCACCTAGCAGTGCCACTTCTCACTGCCCACCAGTGCCAAATAGCAATGCCACCTCTCAGTGCCCACCCTTGCCACCTTATCGGTGCCCATCAGTGCAGTCTCATCAGTGTACATCAATGAAGAAGAAAAATTACCTTTTTTAAAAATATTAACCAGTTTCCTACCGCCCACCGTCAAATGACATCCTTGGCTTTGGGCGGTGACATCTGTATGATGCCTGCAGTTGCAGGCATCATTCAGATATCATTCTTTTCAGCCGGCGATTCTGTGCACAATAAAAATGATCATAGTGGCAGTTCCGCCGCTTGATCGTTCTTATAGGCGGGGGGAGGGGACGTCCCCCCCCTCTCTTGCCACCATCCGGTGCTTCTCCGGGCTCTCCCGTGCCATCTGGGGCTCGGAGAACAATTTGGAGATGACTGGTGACCAGATGGTCATCAGTCATCTCTATGACCGTCGGAGGCGTGGGCACGACTTTATGACATCATGCCGTGTTCCCGTATGTTAACCAAGCCGTGATCTTGGCTGTCAGCATGAGATTGGTGATTTTTTTGGAACAATATCATGCTTTCTAGCCTGGAGGAGAGATGCGGGGTCTTATTGACCCCGCATCTCTCCATAAAGAGGACCTGTCACACACATTCCTATTACAAGGGATGTTTACATTCCTTGTAATAGGAATAAAAGAGATCCCAAAAAATTAAAAAAATTAAAAAAAGAGTAAGAAATACAAAAATGTCAAAAAAAAAAAACAAAAAAAAAAAAATAATAATAAAAAACGCCCATGTCCCCGGTAGCTCGCGCTCAGAAGCGAACACACACGTAAGTCCCGCCCACATATGTAAACGCCGTTCAAACCACACATGTGAGTTATTGCTGCGTGCGTTAGAACGAGTGCAACAATTCTAGCACTAGACCTCCTCTGTAATGCCAAAATGGTAACGTGTAAAAAAAATTTAAGCATCGCCTAGGGAGATTTTTAATTACTGAAGTTTGGTGTCATGCCATGTGTGTGCGCAATTTTAAAGCGTGACGTGTTTGGTATCTATTTACTCAGCATAACAACATCTTTCACATTATACCAAAAAATTGGCCGTAACTTTACTGTTTTGTAAAATTTTTAGCAAACAAAAGGTGTTTGAAAATTTATTGCGCAAATACCGAGCGAGATAAAAATTTGCAATGACCGCCATCTTATTCCCTAGGGTGTCTGCTCCAAAAAAATATATAATGTTTGGTGTTTTGAAGTAATTTTATAGCCATAAATTTATGATTTTTACATGAAGGAGAGAAGTGCCAGAATAGGCCCAGTGCTGAAGTGGGTAAAATATCCATT
Source organism: Rana muscosa (assembly GCA_029206835.1). Classification (NCBI taxonomy): domain Eukaryota; kingdom Metazoa; phylum Chordata; class Amphibia; order Anura; family Ranidae; genus Rana; species Rana muscosa. The sequence goes on along the minus strand of CM055118.1, from coordinate 91,899,295 downwards.
AATTTTTTATTTAAACTCGGTCTTTTGTATTTATAGAAAAAAAAAAAAAAAAAAAACACAAAGGTGATCAAATAGCACCAAAAGCAAGCTCTATTTGTGTGCCAACAAATAAAACATTTTCATTGGGTTACAGTGTTGTATGAGCGCGCAATTGTCATTAAAAGTGCATCAGCGCTGAAATGTGAAACTTGGTCTGGGCAGTGCGCAAGTGGTTAATATAAGGCTACATGCACACGGACATTTTTCCAACCGCTTGTTTGAGCGTTTTTTGCAGCTTAAAAACATCTCTCCATGTTAGCCTATGGCCTCATGGCCACCATGGCGTTTTGGAGCTGTAAATGGCATAGGCGTTTTTAGGCCCCATGTAGACAGGACGCTGGTGCAAAGTGTTCTGAACTAAGGTTGAAAGTGGCGTTTAGAAAGGCGCGCTTTGTGGCGTTTGCATGCCGTGTTTTACCAGATTTGCATGTATATGATAAGGAGCCGCCCTAAGCTCCAAAAACAGTATTATTTACGATTTTAGCTATTTAGTGAGACCAGAGTGATATGAGCAGCTGAGAGCAGCAGTGTAGTTGTATTAAGGCTGGGTTCACACTAGTGCGACACCACATCTGTCCTACTTTGGCTCCGACTTTGCCCTGCGACATGAAGCCGACATATGTCCGACTTTCAATGAAGGGGGATCCGACTTGGATCCCCGCCAATAGCAGGCACTGTGTTTGGTATGAATCTTGAGGGGGAACTCCAGGCCAAATTTTAAATAAAAAAATGGCATGGGTTCCCCCTCCAGGAGCATACCAGGCCCTTGGGTCTGGTCTGGATTTGAAGAGGAACCCCTACGCCGAAAAAACGGCATGGGGGTCCCCCCAAAATCCAAACCAGACCCTTAGGTCTGGACTGGATTTTAAGGTGAACCCCTCAAGCTGAAAAACGGTGTGGGGGTCCCCTCAAAATCCAAACCAGACCCTTATCCGAGCAGGCAACCTGGCAGGCCGCAGGGGAAAAGGGGGGGACGAGAGCGGCCCCCCTCCCTCCTGAACCGTACCAGGCCACATGCCCTCAACATGGGGGGGTTTGGTGCTTCGGGGCAGGGGGGTGACCTGCGGCCCCCCCACCCCAAAGCTCCCTGCCCCCATGTTGATGGGGACAAGGGCCTCTTCCCGACAACCCTGGCCGTTGGTTGTCGGGGTCTGCGGGCGGGGGGCTTATCGGAATCCGGGAGCCCCTTTTAATAAAGGGGCCCCCGGATCCCGGCCCCCCACCCTATGTGAATGAGTATGGGGTACATCGTACCCCTACCCATTCACCTGGTGGAAAAAAATTGCAATAAAAAAACCACACAGCTTTTTAAAGTATTTTATTGCACAGCTCCGGGGGTCTTCTTCCGACTTCGGGGGTCTCCGGTGTCATCGCCGCCGCTCTCCGGTTTTCTTCTGCCGGGCCACCGCTAACGTCTTTAGCTCTTTTGCTAGCGGAGGCCCGGTCTTCTCCGTCGTCTTCTCCCCTCTTCTTCTCTCCGGTTCTTCCTTTCTTCTGCCGGCCCCTCCACTAACTTCTTTAGCTCTTTTGCTAGTGGAGGGGCCGGTCTTCTCCGTCGCCTTCTTCTTCTCCCGCTATCCGGTTCTTCTCCCGGTTCTTCTCCTGCTTCTTTCTTCTGCCGGCCCCTCCACTAACTTCTTTAGCTCTTTTGCTAGTGGAGGGGCCGGTCTTCTCCGTCGCCTTCTTCTTCTCCCGCTCTCCGGTTCTTCTCCCGGTTCTTCTCCTGCTTCTTTCTTCTGCCGGCCCCTCCACTAACTTCTTTAGCTCTTTTGCTAGTGGAGGGGCCGGTCTTCTCCGTCGCCTTCTTCTTCTCCCGCTCTCCGGTTCTTTTCCCGGTTCTTCTCCTGCTTCTTTCTTCTGCCGGCCCCTCCACTAACTTCTTTAGCTCTTTTGCTAGTGGAGGGGCCGGTCTTCTCCATCATCGCCGTCGGCGTCTTCTTCTCTCTTCTCCTCCTCGATGTTGACTCGTCGCTTCCTCTCGCAGTAATGTTAAATTTTCGGTCCGCAGAGATTAATATAGGCTTCTCATGATGTCACAGTCACATGTTCCGGGGCACATGGCCCCGGAGCATGTGAGTGTGACGTCATGGGAACATGTGACTGTGACGTCATGAGAAGCCTATATTAATCTCTGCGGACCGAAAATTTAACATTACTGCGAGAGGAAGCGACGAGTCAACATCGAGGAGGAGAAGAGAGAAGAAGACGCCGACGGCGACGACGGAGAAGACCGGCCCCTCCACTAGCAAAAGAGCTAAAGAAGTTAGTGGAGGGGCCAGCAGAAGAAAGAAGCGGGAGAAGAACCGGATAGCGGGAGAAGAAGAAGGCGATGGAGAAGACCGGCCCCTCCACTAGCAAAAGAGCTAAAGAAGTTAGTGGAGGGGCCGGCAGAAGAAAGGAAGAACCGGAGAGAAGAAGAGGGGAGAAGACAACGGAGAAGACCGGGCCTCCGCTAGCAAAAGAGCTAAAGAAGTTAGCGGTGGCCCGGCAGAATAAAACCGGAGAGCGGCGGCGACGACACCAGAGACCCCCGAAGTCGGAAGAAGACCCCCGGAGCTGTGCAATAAAATACTTTAAAAAGCTGTGTGGTTTTTTTATTGCAATTTTTTTCCACCAGGTGAATGGGTAGGGGTACGATGTACTTCATACTCATTCACATAGGGTGGGGGGACGGGATCTGGGGGCCCCTTTATTAAAGGGGGCTCCCGGATTCCGATAAGCCCCCCGCCCGCAGACCCCGACAACCAACGGCCAGGGTTGGCGGGAAGAGGCCCTTGTCCCCATCAACATGGGGGCAGGGTGCTTTGGGGTGGGGGGGCCGCAGGTCGCCCCCCTGCCCCAAAGCACCAAACCCCCCATGTTGAGGGCATGCGGCCTGGTACGGTTCAGGAGGGAGGGGGGGCGCTCTCGTCCCCCCCCTTTTCCCCTGCGGCCTGCCAGGTTGCTTGCTCGGATAAGGGTCTGGTTTAGATTTTGGGGGGACCCCCATGCCGTTTTTCGGCTTAGGGGGGTTCACCTTAGAATCCAGACCAGACCTAAGGGCCTGGTATGCTCCTGAAGGGGAACCCATGCCGGTTTTTTAATTAAAATTTGGCCTGGAGTTCCCCTTCATGATTCATACCAAACATGGGACAGCGAGGCTGCCGAGGACCAGCGCAATCACATCGCGCTGGACACATTCTCGGCCGGCTAGTCCCCTCTAGGACACGACGTGAGCGGCTGCTGCACGCTCAGGTCTTGTCCAGATCGCCTCGCAAAGTCGCGCTGTCCCTGTGTCAGCCGGCACACGAGTCGCCCGCAAGTCGGATCCGACTTCCCGGGCGACCTCTTTTCAAATCAATGGGCTCCCATAGGGAACCATTCATTTTCAATAGAGCGCCGCTGACATTTCTATTTACTATAACAGTGCGCCGCTGCTTCCTGCGCCCAGTGAAGGAGTTATCCGGCGCACCAATTAAGGTTAGAACCAGCGCAGCGCACTGTTATTAGTAAATCAGCCCCATGGACTTTTTACATATGGACTTTTCCTGTTTATGGACAATTTGTTTATTGTGAACTTTAGCCCCCTTTCTGGTCTGCCAATCTCTGTTTTTTATTGGAGCAAAAGAAGAGTCCTAAGTGATGGTATAACCCCTTATTTGACCTGTAAGATTTATAAAACAATACCAGTGGTGAGAGGATAATGAGCACTTGAGTGAAGTTTGCAGTGTAGCACGCTGAGGAATATATTTATTTTATATTTGTTTATAGCAGCGCTGGATTTATTCTAGTGAGATTCAATTTTAAAAATCTGTATCCCTCTCCGCGCTAATGAAACAATTGCTCACAAAATTAACTACTTCCCACCCGGCCACTGTATATATACGGCCGGGTGGGCGCTCTCTCCTTCTGAGTGGACGTTCAGGAACGTCCTTCAGAAGGAGGGGGATCGCGCGCGTGCGTTCCCGCGCAGCGGCGCGATCCCGATGCACGCGTGTCACCCGGACACAGCGCATCTCGATTCGGCAGGAGGGCTCTGTGATTGGCCCTCCTGATCACATGACGGCCGTGTCCAATCACAGCCGTCATGTGATGTAAACAGAGAGCCGGTTGCTAGGCAATCAGCTCTCCTCTCCTCACACAGAAGTCGTCGGTGAGGAGAGGAGAGCGGATCGCTGCAGCTGGCTGGTGATCAGTGAGTATGAGCTGTTTTTTTCAGCTTTTTACTCACTGATCACCAGCCTAGTGTCCCCACATAGTGTAAAACACAAACATGTCCCCAAAATACATGTTCTCAAAATACATGTCCCCAAAATACATGTCCCCACACACACACATGTCCCCACATAGTAAAAACACCTGTCCCCCACATATGTGACAGTAAAATCATATGTCCCAATGATCATTTGCACACATATGTCTGTGATCACCTGTGCACATCTGTACATGATCATTTGCGTACATATGTCCGTGATCACACGAACCAATTATTATACACTTAACGGATTTTTTTTTTACCAAAAACATGTAGTAGAATACATTTTGGCTTAAATTTATAACAAAATTCGATTTTATTGGATTTTTTTAAAAATAGAAAGACGAAAATATATATATTTTTCCAAATTTCCGCTCTTTTTTTGCGTATATCGCAAAAAATAAAAAACGTAGTCGTGAATAAATACCACCAATAGAAAGCTCTATTTGTGTGAACAAAATGATAAAAATGTCATTTGGGTACAGTGTAGCATGACCGCGCAATTGTCATTGAAAATGCGAGAGCGCTGAAAGCTGAAAATTGGTCTGGGAAGGAAGGGGGCTAAAGTGCCCAGTATTGATGTGGTTAAATAAAAAAATATTAATAAATAGACAAACCCTACCCTATTTAATACAACTAAGTAAATATACTAGGTGTTTATATCAATAAACACCTAGTAAATACTAAAATATGCAAGCAACACTGTGTAAAGAAATAATGTTACATATGAGTTATTACAAAATAACAAATAAATCCACAAACAATTACAGTATAAAATATCAGTGAAATGTCCAAAATAATAATGATCCCCTTTGAGAATGTCTATAGGATCGCGTCTGTTACACAGTGCTGCTTGCTAATTCTAATATTCACTGGGTGTTTATTAATACATGATATTCAGTTTTAATGTGGGAACACATCAGTGCTGGCTAGCTGCTGAGTGGTTTATTTGTTTATTTATTGGGATGTTCACGTCATTATAGTTGTAGGTGATTGTAGCGCGAGAGTCTTTTGTAATTATATACTGACATAGGCGTGCGCACAGGGTGTGCCAGGTGTGCCCAGGCACACCCTAATCACCCTGTGTAGCACACATTTCCCCTACTATCCTGGTTCCCCCCTCCTTCCCCCCCACATCGCTGGCGGCTTCCCTCCTCTCCCCTTCCGCTGTCTGTTGCTGTGGGGAGGCTTTAGGATGAGTGGGGGAAGGAGCCGGTAAATATGTAATTTACTGGCCCCTTCCCTTTCTGAATGAACATCGAAAGTGATTAGTAGAGTGTGTTTGAGCTTTGGGGTGCACACCCTAATGCAATAGGCTGCGCACACCTGTGTATACTGACATTTTTGGTAATATAAAAAAGAGCTCCAATTGGCCAGTTGGTTGAGAACCTGCATCAATTTGAAGCATAGCTAGTTGATAGTTGAAAGGAGGATAATGTATGATACATTACTGTGACAGAACATCAAGGTCTGCGCTTGATTCTGACAGTCATTTAAAAGGAATGTCTTGTTACCACGGGAAGAAAATATCCCACTAAGCATATATTGATTGGTTTGGGCTAAAGTTATAGCATCTACAAACTATGATATACAGTACATACTTGAATTTTTATTTGTTTATTTTTTTTTATACTAGTAATGGCTGTGATCAGCGACTGATAGCGGGACTGTGATAGTATGACGGGAAATCTGCCAATAACTGACACTTTTGAGACTTTGTGGGAACCGGCGACACTAATACAGTGATCAGTGCTAAAAATATACACTATCACTGTACTAATGACACTGGCTGGAAAGGGGATTAACATCTAGGGCAATCAAGGGTTACATTTGTGCCTAACAGTGCTTGGTTCACTCACTGTGTGCTGTTTTCACTAAGGGATGTGCCGTTTTTTTTCCCCTGCTTTGCAGGGAAATATAAAATGGCACCTCCCAGCTGACAGGACAGAGCTCTGTATTGTTTACATTCACAGAGCTCTGTTCTGTCATCCTTTTCGCCGATTAGGGGTATGAAGTAACATTGTTATGAAAGGGTTAACTCGGCGAGGCAAGGAAGGGAAACATTGTTGCTAAGAGTAAACAGGCACAGTTCAAGATACCAAGCAAGCAGTCATAAATTTTGGTACCTTGTATATGTAGCGCTACCCCCAGTTAAGAGAGCCGCTGATATTGATTTGGGCCCTGTAGTGCACTGCTGTCAACCCCTGGCAATCGGCTCTAACCTCCCGTGGCACAGCTGGTGATAGAGGGATAGGACCGCGTGACCGCAACTGTTGGTGACGCAGTCCTATAACAAACATACACAGAATATACTTTAAAACTCCTATTAAAGTAAGCGGAACTGACACCAAATGTACTTTACCCAGATATTTTACTGAGGCTAATGGGCAAGTAATAAACAACAGTATAACAAGTTGCAGATCCCTGCAATAAACAGTAATAAAGATAAACAGAGTAATCAGAATAATAAAGTATTGCTATGCAACTCTAGCGCTGCCCTTTTACAGCTACTTCCCCTCATGGGTAGACTAACACCCAGCAATGTCTACCTATGCAGTCAGGCCTGACTGATCTAAATGGAAGTTCAGTGAAACAATATTCACTAGCAATCTTTTCGGTGGTGCACTTGAAGAACAACTTTGTAATCCCAACGAATAGTAAAGATAAAGGATCTGTCTTTAAACAGCTCTCACCACCTGGACAAGTCCAAGTCCCTTTCCTCCGCCGATTCGTCTAGGAACAGGAATCCACCGACATCCAAGTCTTCAATCCTTCTGGTGTACTGCAGCAAGGAGGATTAGATGTCTCTAAGGCTCTGCTAGGCTGGCAGAGGGCTCTTTGGAAAGGAGCACACGGCCCGGGCTTCAGGCCTTGTGCACACAGCAGTTCAGCACAGACATCCTCTTGCTAGGAGAGGGGTGTCCAAAGAGGCCGACCAAAACTCCGCCTCCCCTTTATAAAGTCTGCCCCAGCAGTCTCTGTTCTGGAGCAATGCACCCTGGGTGCTGCAAGATGTACTGGGAGATGTAGTCTCTCTCTCCTCTGCTTTCACTTCCATAATGTCTCTTTACTTCCTCTCGACTCACCTCTCACCTGGAACTTCTTGTCTCTCTGCATTAAAGGGGAACACCCCGCTACACACTCCCCCCACTTGAACTCTTTGGTCCCCAAAGACATCTAACATTTTTAGATCTGCAAAACATTTTAGCTTCAATGCGGTTGCATAGGATTGACAGAGGAGCCTCCCACCAATCATCATAGGATGGGGAGCTGTCCTGTCTACAGGTCGCTTCAGTGGGGGCGACCTGTCTAACTGTGCCAGGAAGTGAGCTGGGGTTGCCCTCCACCAAATGAACAGTGGAGGGATTCGGATTCTCTGCATTCCTCCTGGCAGTGACCACAGAATCTTCTGAGCTCTTCCCCATTTGTGGGTAGGTCAACTTTTTGGGAGGCCTTATGACTCTTCGAGCCCTTTGTTCCACTGGCTCAGACATGGTAGGCTCACTAGCCTCTTTGAGTACTTCTGCCTCCTGCAGATTGGTTTCTTCCACTACTGCTATGGATCCTTCTTCTGGCAGTGAGGGTAAGGGATCACATCTGGGGACAGCAGGGGCTAAAAGCCGTTTCACCAGATCGGTATTGGTCCCAACGATGAGAGAGCTTCTGGAGGGCCCTGACAGCCAGGGGCAGACAATGGCCAGTGTCTCAAAGTCCTGGGGCTCCCCAGCCCTCAATGGATCACACGACAACTTGATCCGCACACATCCATCACAAGAGTACTCTTCTGCTTGGATACCCTTAATCTTGGTGTCTCCCATCTCTTCCAGGGGCAGGTATGATAGGTACTTCTTGTAAAAGTCTCTGGTCATTAGGGTAACCTGAGCACCTGTATCAAGGATGGCTCTGGTGTAGATCCCTTCGACCAGAACAGGCACTACAGGCAGAGGACCTACCAATTGGGTAGCAGTCCTTTTGGAAACACCTGTAACAGCAGGCTGGCATACTCGAACTTGTGATCTCTTCAGCTTCCGGCGCTGGGAATGCCGTTTCTGGCTTTGTTTGGAAGGCTGATAGGCGTTGTTCACTGAGACGGCATAAACTGCAGGTGTCCTCCACCGTTCCCTTGTAGGTTCAGAGAAAGTTACTTTTGAAGGTCCGGATCTTCTCTCCATTCTTGGGCTTGGACATTCTCGCTGGTAGTGGCCTACACATCCACAGTTTCTACAGATGTCTTGCTTCGTGGGCTTTTGGGCGGACAATCCAGTACTTTCCGCCATCAATTTGTTCATCATCTCCACCAGCTGGGACACTTGCACCTTCAGTGTGTCTATCTCAGACTTGACATCCAGTGACCCGGTCACCATCTCCATTATTTTGGACATCTGAGTCTTCAGAACCCCAAACTCCGAATCTCTGTCGGTTGTGCTTGCCACCAGCACACTGAGTTCCCGAGTGTCTGAGGGGACATCTATGTGCTGTACTTTGGCACTTGTGGTGCTAGGAGGTTGAAGTTTCCTCTGTTTTTGGTCCCTCTCAATCTCCATCTTATCTGCTTCATTCACTTTCTCAATGAGGATCTCATCCGGAGTTGAGGGGTCTTCCAAATGCTGCTTCAGTTGTAGCTTGATATAGTCACTCCTCAATCCCGTAGTCACAGATCTCTGGAATTTCCTTTGAACTAGCTCGGCTCCAAAATGCTCCCCAGTCCCTTCTTCCTCGGATGTGGACAACAGGCGGTCCTTGAGCTCAATGGCCCGGAATAGGAAGTTCTGAGGAGTCTCTCTACTATCCTGGGTTATATTTATCAGTCCATGAAATAACTCAGCGGCATCTTCCTCCTCATAGTAGCTTTTCAGTATCCTCTTTAGCTGGTTCAGGGTCAACCCACTCTTCCTCTCCAACATGCCCCTAATACTTGAACCTGGGCTGATGGCATGGATTACAGCCTCTCTAATTTCCGATTCCTGATATCCTTTCTGTAACCCCAACTCTATTTGGTGTAGGAGGTTGGTGTAGGACAGTTTGTCCTTCTGCCCTCTTTCTCCTATCTGGCCATCAATGCGGAAATCCTTCCGGATGGTTACTTCCTGCAGGCGACCCTGAGCTCGTTTCTTCGGTACCTTCCCAGGTTTGGGCTTTATCTGACCATCTTTCTGATCCTCAGGAGCGACACGTAACTCCTTAATGCGTTCAGCTATCATACTGGAAGTCTCCTGAAACCTCTCTAATATGTCACGGTACTGTCGTTTCAGATCAATCAGCTGTTGCTCTGTCTGCGATTTAACAGCAGCCCCTGCTTTCCTGTCCAAGGGTTCTAACTGCTTCTGACTAGGATGTGTCAGGTGGAATTCAGTCTTTTCGGACAATTTTATACTGGCACCGTGGAAGTTTTCAGGGACATCCTGTCCCCACTCTATCAGTGCATAGGTGCAGTTGGTCCTTGAGTCTGGTCTTATTGCGACCACGTAAGCCTTTCTATCCGGGGACAATATTTGTACCACCTCTTTAATTTGTTTCTCTCTCCAGTCACTCCCTGGAAGTTCAATGGCCACGCTCGCTTCTGAGCGTGTCCCTTCTGCTTCGCACCATTGGACTACTTTGATGGGGTCCATGCTGGTACTTCTGACTGGCTTGATTGCAGCGTGCAACGTACAGGTATCCCGGACGAGAACCCCCACGTGTAGCGCTACCCCCAGTTAAGAGAGCCGCTGATATTGATTTGGGCCCTGTAGTGCACTGCTGTCAACCCCTGGCAATCGGCTCTAACCTCCCGTGGCACAGCTGGTGATAGAGGGATAGGACCGCGTGACCGCAACTGTTGGTGACGCAGTCCTATAACAAACATACACAGAATATACTTTAAAACTCCTATTAAAGTAAGCGGAACTGACACCAAATGTACTTTACCCAGATATTTTACTGAGGCTAATGGGCAAGTAATAAACAACAGTATAACAAGTTGCAGATCCCTGCAATAAACAGTAATAAAGATAAACAGAGTAATCAGAATAATAAAGTATTGCTATGCAACTCTAGCGCTGCCCTTTTACAGCTACTTCCCCTCATGGGTAGACTAACACCCAGCAATGTCTACCTATGCAGTCAGGCCTGACTGATCTAAATGGAAGTTCAGTGAAACAATATTCACTAGCAATCTTTTCGGTGGTGCACTTGAAGAACAACTTTGTAATCCCAACGAATAGTAAAGATAAAGGATCTGTCTTTAAACAGCTCTCACCACCTGGACAAGTCCAAGTCCGTTCCCTCCATCGATTCGTCTAGGAACAGGAATCCACCGACATCCAAGTCTTCAATCCTTCTGGTGTACTGCAGCAAGGAGGATTAGATGTCTCTAAGGCTCTGCTAGGCTGGCAGAGGGCTCTTTGGAAAGGAGCACACGGCCCGGGCTTCAGGCCTTGTGCACACAGCAGTTCAGCACAGACATCCTCTTGCTAGGAGAGGGGTGTCCAAAGAGGCCGACCAAAACTCCGCCTCCCCTTTATAAAGTCTGCCCCAGCAGTCTCTGTTCTGGAGCAATGCACCCTGGGTGCTGCAAGATGTACTGGGAGATGTAGTCTCTCTCTCCTCTGCTTTCACTTCCATAATGTCTCTTTACTTCCTCCTGACTCACCTCTCACCTGGAACTTCTTGTCTCTCTGCATTAAAGGGGAACACCCCGCTACATATAAATGACAGGTCCTCTGGTAGGGAAGGGGTTTATGTCTGGCTCCCTTCCTAGCAGTTGGTATATGATAGCAACTGGACCTGAACCCGCGTTATGGAGATCTATGGCTTGGCCACAAGGTACTTGAAGGAAGGAGTTAATGAGTATGAATGAGGTCTCTATGATGTGCTCGGTGGGACCCCATTTTGTTACTCGGAGTTAGGAAAGCTGAACTGGTGGAGTGGGTGCAGGCTCAGCACATCCCGGCTCCTAATACAACATAAAAGTTACAGTGTGTAGTGATATAGGACAAGTTGCTTTTCAGAGGAACTCTACACTTTAATTACTGCACACAGTGAAGGCTCATCTCAAAGTCGGGGAACTGCCTTAATGGCAGATTTTTCACATGAACATGACCACAGTCTACGTCTAGTCCCGGTCATTGATGAGCGTGCTCCACACTTCTAGTTCCCTGTGTGTAGGGCAAAAGGCCCCACCCACATACTTTGCATAGTTGGCAGGATACACCCACACATAGATATGAGATGACAGACATCTAGCTAATCGATAGACATCTTCATGTTTATGGAATGCCCCAACCCTGCTAGGCAAATGCTATCTGGGAGAACAGGCGACCACTGCTTTTTTTTAACCTATGATACAAGCGGCACTGGTCTTCTTTTCCCCCTCTATTGTACATTGTTATAAACTACAATAATTCTGTTCACAGACCCACCAGGCAATGGTGGTGCCTGAGGCCGGTTGGATATGGCATACAAGTCTGACCGCCTTGGGAAGTACATGAGCAACTTTACCTTAGGTGACTGTGGTAATATGATTGGTCTTTATTCGGAACATCAGTTTGCACGTCCTCATTGCTCTTTGCACTGTCTTACACAATAAATCTGATTATCTGCTGACATACATCCAGGTACTGGGGACTGCCTTAGGCAGAGCTCAGTCACAGAACACTAATAGGCTACTAATAAAAGATGCTGCAGGGTTATGAAGCAGCTGTGTATTAGTAGGGCTGGTATAGATACATTAGAATGCTGCAAGGCAACCCTAATGACTGTCATATAGGTGCACTAATGAGACTAGCTTGGGGACTGCTACATTGCTTCTCTGTTTGTAAACTGCAGGCAGTAATTGGCAACTCTGCTGGCATGAGAATCTAATGCTGACTGTAGTGCCAATAAACATGGAAAGTGGCTTGTCTTGTCTCAGCAAGAAGCTGACCAGCAGATATGACAAGCTGGCATCAAGGGAATATAAGGCACGTGCCATCATATTTTACATGTCCTGATTCCACCTGAGCACTTGAGAAGGAAGATAATAATGAGTAAAATTAGAAATCACATTTTCATATGAAATTTTGCGCACCCCCTTAAGGGCCGCAAGTAACTGGGATCCCCCACTCTGCACAGCCTGGCACAGCAAATTTTCACAGTCACTGCAGAGTCAGAAAACAGTCCAGTACTTTGTTTGTTTTGTTTTATTGAGGAAAAATAACTTGGATAGGGATTGGGAAATTATGAGATGTCCACTTGACTTCAAACAACTTCAGGTACAACTTCTCCTATACAGGGCCGTTTGAAGGAATTTGGGGGCCCCAAGCAGATTGAGAATTTGGGGCCCCCAGAGGGGGGTAGGGTTGCCACCTTTTCGTCAAGCCAAACCCGAACGCTTAAGCAGCGCACGCCAATTTTTTATTTTTTTTTGTAGTACATTAAATTCATTACCTCTGTACAAAGCAACGCACAGCAATTTTGTTATGTAGTATACACTATACATATATTTTTGTGATTAAATAACATTTCTAATCATATGGAATTAATCACAAGAGTCTCCCATTACATTAGAGTCAACAGAGTTCCCCTTTACATCAGAGTCAACAGAGTTCCCCTTTACATCTGATTCTGCAGGAGAGGAGTGCAGAGGGTAAGATGGAGGCAGTATGTACATGAGAGGATTGCGGAGGGTACGATGGGGGCAGTATGTACAGGAGAGGAGTGTGGAGGGTATGACGGGGGCAGTATGTAAAGATGAGGAGTGTGGAGGGTATGACGGGGGCAGTATGTACAGGAGAGGAGTGTGGAGGGGACGATGGGGGCAGTATGTAAAGATGAGGAGTGTGGAGGGTATGACGGGGGCAGTATGTACAGGAGAGGACTGTGGTGGGTATGATGGGGGCAGTATGTACAGGAGAGGACTGTGGTGGGTATGATGGGGGCAGTATGTAAAGATGAGGAGTGTGGAGGGTATGACGGGGGCAGTATGTACAGGAGAGGAGTGTGGAGGGGATGACGGGGGCAGTATGCAAAGATGAGGAGTGTGGAGGGTATGACGGGGGCAGTATGTACAGGAGAGGACTGTGGTGGGTATGATGGGGGCAGTATGTACAGGAGAGGACTGTGGTGGGTATGATGGGGGCAGTATGTACAGGAGAGGACTCTGGTGGGTAAGATGGGGTTAGGGATTTCCTGCAGTGTCTGTGGGGTGACCAGGGAGTGATTTTGGGAAGATAAGGAAAGTGACTATGGAATGATGTCCCTCAGCTGGATGTATAAAGTGGTCTGGGGGTGATATAAGCTGGGGGGAGTTGGGGGCTGAGAATTGTTCAGATGGTGATGTCTATAATGCAAAAAAAGCTCTTCTGCTCATCTACTAATATATACAGCAATAAATCAAACCGCAGTATTATTCAATGAAAACAATCTGTTACACCCCTTTCACACTGTAGCGTTTTGCAAGCGCTATAGCGTTAAAAATAGCGACTGCAAAACGCTGCTAAACTGCTGCCCCATTCATTCCAGTGTGAAAGCCTGAGGGGAGAGGCCCGAGGGCTTTCACACTGGAGCGTTGCGCTAGCAGGACGTTAGAAAAAGTCCTGCTAGCCGCATTTTTGCAGCGGTAATGGAGCGGTGAGTTTACCGCGCCTCCACCGCTGCTGCCCATTGAAATTAATGGGACAGCGCGGCTATACTGCCCGCAATGCGCTGCTTCAGCAGCACATTGCGAGCGGTTTTAACACTTTCTCGGCCGAAATGCGCCGTAAATCCACCCATAGCGTCGGCGGTAAAAATAGCGGCATATTACCGCCGATGCTATGGGTGCTCCAGTGTGAAAGGGCTCTTCTAAACCGTAAGCACATACATGTATATATATATATAATCCAGCCCCCAGCACTCTGTATGTACAGATGATGTGAAGGTAATGTATGACAATTCATATAACTCTGTGTTATCCAAGCCATGAGTGTACAATCAGAAGTGTAGACTCATCACATATATACAGGTTACATGAATGGTCACACATTACTTTCACATTATCTAGTCTGAGTGATTGGGGGATGTTTGTATTACATGTGTGCTGCTCAGGAGGTATCTGTCAGCTGTGATTGGGCTGCACAGTCACTGCCCCCCCCCCCCATACACTCTCTATCTCGTCTGATTCTCCTGTCACCTTAACCCTTTACTGCATCACTTGCAATACAGATACTCCTAAACTTTGCAGCTTTGCTTCCTAGGAGACTTTTCTCAGGAAAAAAATAATTCAGCTCACCTCCTCCCTTCCTCTGACCAGCCTGACAGGAGCTTCAGTGAGCTCCGCCTCCCGATTCTCTCAGCACTCTGCACTGGTGATTGGAGGGGGGGGGAGAAGGTTGAGTCAGAGATACCAGAGACTGTGCAGGACACTGGAGGGGGGGGGGGGAGGAGACAGAAAGGAGCTTTGGATTCCAGCACACACCGCAGCCTGCACAGTGCACTTATTTAAAAGCAATGCTGCTGCTGTCTCACAGTGACAGGTGTGCCGATGGTCTCCCCCCCCGCCTGAATGGGAGGGGGGCTGCCGATCGCGGAAGGGGGGCCGCTCTGCTGGCGCCCTAGGCCAGCTTGGGGCCCCAAGCAGTTGCTTGGTTTGCCTCTCCTGTTCCGACGGCCCTGCTCCTATATACAGTTGTAGCGGCCTCACCCCTCTCACCCCTTCTTCTTCTCAGCTTGTTGTCTTGTCTAGGGGGATCAGGGAGGAGGGATGCAGTACACTACGGCCTATGTCCTCTAATGTGTAGAGGTGAAAGCCAACACCTGTTTACCTTCGGGCTGTGTGCATAACCCAGAGCCAAGTCCGTTCTGCAGGTTCCCCGCCCCGCCGTACGGCTGCCGAAACAGGACAAAAAGGGAACAGCACTGCAGTGATGGTTCAACCCCGGCCCAGGACGACAGCGCCACCCAGGGGCCGCAGGGAACTGAACACCACTGGAGTCCTCCACGAATAAAAAGGGTCCTAAATTCCCAAGCAATCAGTGCGTCTGGGTCATACTGCCACCCAGATGCTCCCCCCTAAATTTAAATACCCGCTACACTCTCCCCCTGGTAATTTGACACTGGTCCCCAGTGTCTGGTGCAAACCCATGTCTCCAAAGAGTGGTAACATAAGTTCAACCCAGAGACCAAACTACTCATAGGACCAAACCTTACAAACTAACCATGAATTGCGCCAAGACCTAAAATGGGAAAAGGAAAACAAGAATATAAAACAATGAACTCTCTTCAAATATACTTTAGATATTTTACACATTTACATCCCCTCCCTCTCTGCTATCTAAGGACCACCCCATTCTCAGCAGCCTTGATAGATGAATCTCCTGTAGAGGGGAAAGAAACATACATCCTATCACAATGTGTGTGTCTTGGAATGAATGGGTCTATCCGAAAAGAAACCCATTCGCTCCAATAAGTATGGTGCAAAATTGTAAAAAAACAAACAATCGTTGTGCAACACCACCACCTGGTGGTAGTGCCGCGGTAAAGACACTTGGTCAAATCCAGATGAAACTTTACTTCTCTGTGCTGTGGCCCTATGCTGGCTACACCCCAAAGTCTCTATTTTCCTTGTGGTGAAAGGAGAGGAGGGAGAACAACAATGGCAACAGCTCCTACTTCTCCAAAGAGTAAAACACCCTTGTGACTAGGGCACAGTTCCTGGGTTCCGGCAAAGGCACTCCGGAAAGTCCAGCAATGAGAAAAAAAACAAAGGAGTCTCTTCCTCCTAGAGGTAAAACTTTGGGTGCGGCAGGAACAGGGGCTTTAAGTGCTTATCAAAGGTCTCCACATTATACTCAACATTCTCTCCATCCTTCCGACAGATAGGCACCCTGTCCGCATGGATATGCCTACCCAGCATCCACTCCGCCTTACAGTCTCTGAATTTCTTAGAAGCTGTAGGTGAGCACGAGAGGTATCTACGAGCGTGGGGCACCTTAAGTTGTGTCCAGATGAATTCATCGTACCACCTCTGCCGCAAGACCTCCACCTCATAGAGCAAGTCTCAGGGTAAATACGGGTATTCCCACCCATATTCACGGGCAACCTTCTGGCAAAAGAGTCGCTGCAGCCTGGCCAAAGGTGGCATTGTGGCACGATCTCCTTCTCCAGGCAGAACAATGGATTCAGGGTGACGAGGTACTTTAACTACCTCTGTAGATTTGGGCTTAGGAGCCCGCAGTGATGCACGTTGCACTCCCGCAACAGGAGCAGATGAAACAGCAGGTGATTCCGGGGGTGAAAGGGCAGACAGGGGACCAGATTCCTCCTCAGGCTCCGGGGCCTCCACCCGGGATGCACTATCCCCAATAGACATGGGTGGGTCCCTTGTTGCACAGGACGAGGGTAGCGGCATCTTGTCCCAACCTTTCTTGTGGAAAATCTCATCTATTTCCCCGTCATCACCGACATCAGATAATGATTCTAGGTCGGAGGTGTCATAGAACTCCGCGGGCAGGTAATTCCCAGTGGACATGGAATCACCCCCCTGAATGGGCTCCACCGACTGTGGACTCCCGACACCTCCAACCACACACACAGTCCCAACCCCTGGCTCACCTGGGCCTTTAGTAGAACAGAGATGTCCAGGGCTCTTCCCTCCGGATCCATCCAGGCCAGGCAAGCGATGGGGCGAAGCTGTTCCATGACCACAGGATGCCTTTACCAGGCCGACTTTCCTCTTCGGCAGTGGGATCAGGGAGCTTGTGGTGACCGAGGCAGCATCCTCGGATTTCTCTTTCTCAGTCTCCGCTGGGGCCTTCTCCTCGCCCCAGTCAGTGCGCGCAGGAATGTCCGCATAGGCTCTGATCTCTCCCTCCGGAGTGGCGGTGCCTGTCAGGTAATCGAGGTGGAAGGCGCAAGGCCTATCTGTGGATGGCTCCACCTCAAAAAGGAACTCCTTGCAGGCCTCACATCGCCCGAACGGCTTCAAGTGGACCACCAGTCCCGAACAGCCGGGACAGATCACATTGAGGGCCTCTATGTCTATGCATGTATACAGAGCCAAATGTCCTCGGGGCCTTAGTCTTATTCCCGTGTCTGTGATCGGAGCAGCAAAGGAAGTCATTCTCGTGGTGGAAGGAACCGGAATCCACGGGGCACTTGAGGTCATCCCGACTGTCTGCTGCTCCATTGCGCACTGACCAATTTGCGCCGGAATCTCCACGTGTGTCCTTCCACATGGCCAGACTCCTCCCATACTCTGCACTTGTTCGCGGGCTTTCTCTTCTCCCCGCCCACGAACTGCGCAGCTATGGTGTGCCTTGTGGCGCGCTGGCCAACATGGCCGACTTACTCGGAACTCCTCCGGGCAACAAAGTTCAAATGCACACATTCTCAGCTCCATCTGTATAACACACATCCCGGACGACGCCCCCACGTGTAGCGGCCTCACCCCTCTCATCCCTTCTTCTTCTCTGCTTGTTGTCTTGTCTAGGGGATCAGGGAGGAGGAATACGGTACACTACGGCCTATGTCCTCTAATGTGTAGAGGTGAAAGCCAACACCTGTTTACCTTCGGGCTGTGTGCATAACCCAGAGACAAGTCCGTTCTGCAGATGACCCCCCTTGCTCCCAGTAACTGAAGTTCCACACCACTGAAAAGGTCCAACTCTTATTTATTCTCTGACAGCAATAAATCGTCCTTTAACAGCAGACAGGTTGTGACCCAAAGAACAGTTCAGTATAAGTGGGGAGTAGGTCAAGGCACAATCCTCAAATAGAACTAACCATTGTAGTGTCACCAATGGTTATTACACACAGCCGCTGCCACCGACCATGTAGAATTGGAACAGAATTACCTTCGCTAAGTGCAGCCCCTGTCAGAGGGAAGACATTCTTCCAAGAGAGTTACCAGAGGCCCCGCCGTCACCAGCAATGCTGCACCGGACTGTTCGGAGGGGTTACGCTCCCTGGTCTCCTCGTCTCAGATTTGGGCGCCCAACACCTGAGGGCCCCTCGGACTCTTCCACCCCTGCGGAACCCAGTCGAAGGTACTGGGCCCCGGGCCTCCTCCGTAGTACCTCACCCCAGGCTGAAGGTGCCTGGGATGGACTCCATCTCCCGCTCCGGCCAGGCCAAGGGCACCTGGGCCCGGAACTCTGGAACACCGGCACCCAGGCTAAAGGTGCCTGGGCGCGGCTGTGACCTCCGACTCTGAACCTTGTGGTGAGGGCGTCTCTCCCCTTCATCTCCTCCCCCGACAGGCACAGCAGGTTCCCTGCCCCGCCGTAAAGCTGCCGAAACAGGACAAAAAGGGAACAGCACTGCAGTGATGGTTCAACCCCGGCCCAGGACAACAGCGCCACCCAAGGGCCGCAGGGAACTGAACACCACTGGAGTCCTCCACGAATAACAAGGATCCTAAATTCCCTAACAATCAGTGCATCTGGGTCATACTACCACCCAGATGCTCCCCCCTAAATTTAAATACCCGCTACACTGTCTATATACACTCCTCACTTCCTCCAGCACACTTGCTTGCAGAACTCCAGCTGGCCCACTGTTTGTGGATCTGACAAAAAGCACTCATGCAGATTCAGAGCGATAGCTTGTTATAGGCAAGAACCAGAGACCCCTTTGAGTGTGTGGCAAAAAATTCAGTGTCCAGTAGGGATGGGCCGAACACCCCCCAGAACATGCAAACAGGCAAAAAATTTGTGCGAACACGCAAACCCTATTAAAGTCTATAGGAAACGGACATGAAAAATCAAAAGTGCTAATTTTAAAGGCTTATATGCAAGTTATTGCCATATAAAGTGTATGGGGACCCAGGTACTGACCCAAGGGACATGTATCAATGCAAAAAAAAGTTTAGAAAACAGGTGCAGTGATTTTAATAATGCTTAAAGTGAAACAATAAAAATGAAAAATTCCTTTAACTATTGTGCATGGGGAGTCCCTTTTGTCTGCCTGTAATGTGGCGCATCTGCATGATGTGTTTTACAGTGTCATGTGACTCGTTAGTATTACAAGGTCTCAGGTGTGAATGGGGAGCAGGTGTGTTACATTTGGTGTTATCGCTCTCACTCTCTCATACTGGTCACTGGAAGTTCAACATGGCACCTCATGGCAAAGAACGCTCTGAGGATCTGAAAAAAAAAATTTGTTGCACTACATAAAGATGGCCTAGGCTATAAGAAGAGTGCCAAGACCCTAAAACCGAGCTGCAGCACGGTGGACAAGACCATACAGTGGTTTAACAGGACAGATTCCACTTAGAACAGGCCTCGCCATGGTTGACCAAAGAAGTTGAGAGCACGTGCTCAGCGTCATATCCAGAGGTTGTCTTTGGGAAACAGACATATGAGTGCTGCCAGCATTGCTGCAGAGGTTGAAGGGGTGGGGGACAGCCTGTCAATGCTCCGACCATACAGCGCACATTGCATCAAATTGGTCTGTATGGCTGTCGTTCTAGAAGGAAGCCTTTTCTAAAGATGATGCACAAGAAAACCCGCAAAAAGTTTGCTGAAGACAAGCAAACTAAGGAGATGGATTACTGGAACCATGTCCTGTGGTCTGATGAGACCGAGATGTGGTGGCAACCAGGTGAGGAGTACAAAGACAAGTGTTTCTTGCCTACAGTCAAGCATGGTGGGGGGAGTGTCATGGTCTGGGGCTGCATGAGTGCTGCCGGTACTGGGGAGCTACAGTTCATTGAGGGAACCATGAATGCCAACATGTACCGTGACATACTGAAGCAGAGCATGAGTATTCCAACATGATAACGACCCCAAACACACCTCCAAGACAACCACTGCCTTGCTAAAGAGGCTGAGAGTACAGCCCTGTACACACGATCGGATTTCCTATGGTTTTTAAACCAATGGATTTTTCCATCTGAAATCCGATGAAGCTGACTTCCATCAGTCTTGCCTACACACCATCAGTCAAAAAACCGACCGTTCCAAACACGGTGACGTAAAACACTCCGATGAGCCAAGAAAAAGTTCAATGCTTCTGAGCATGCGTCGACTTGATTCTGAGCATGCGTGGGTTTTTTATCCGATGGAGTTCCCCACAGACGATAGTAATTTTCTATCGGTTTTTTAACCATCGGAAAAATTTAAAACATGTTCTGTTTTTAAACACAGATGGAAAAAAGACCGATGGGGCCCATACAAGATCGGTTTGTCCGATGAAAACAGTCCATCGGACTGTTTTCATCGGTAAAACCTATCGTGTGTACACGGATTAAAGGTGAGGGACTGGCCAAGCATGTCTCCAGACCTAAACCCTATTGAGCATCTGTGGGGCATCCTCAAACGGAAGGTGAAGGAGCCTAAGGTCTCTAACATCCACCAGCTCCGTGATGTCGTCATGGAGGAGTGGAAGAGGACTCTAGTGGCAACCTGTGAAGCTTATTGATGGTTATAGGAAGCGACTGATTTCAGTTATTTTTTCCAAAGGGTGTGCAACCAAATATTAAGTTAAGAGTGCCAATAATTTTGACCAGCCCATTTTTGGAGTTTTGTGTGACATTATGTCCAATTTGCTTTTTTTCCTCCCTTTTTTTGTTTTGTTCCAATACACACAAAGGGAATAAACATGTGTATAGCAAATCATGTGTTACTGCAATACTTTTCCGTGAGAAATACTTGATTTTCTGGAAAAATTTCTGGGGTGCCAACAATTTCGGCCATGACTGATACACAGTTGTGCTCATAAGTATACATACCCTGGCAGAATTTATGATTTCTTGGCCATTTTTCAGAGAATATGAATGATAACACAAAAACTTTCACTCATGGTTAGTGTTTGGCTGAAGCTATTTATTATCAATCAACTGTGTTTACTCTTTTTAAATCATAATGGCAACAGAAACTACCCAAATGACCCAGATCACAACAATCACCAGCACCAACTGGATATGGTATCCAGATATGGTAGCCTGCTCCTTCGTATGTGTTACTTTTTGTACTTATTGGGGATTTGTGAATGTACAGTAACAGATCAGTCTATCAATTTTTTGAGGGAGAGAATGGTCTCCAGTTCCCTCCCATTTGTTTGGATGAAGATGTGGGAAAAATTTGACAACAAGTAATGTGTTAAACATGGAGTGTGTATCTCAACCTGAATTAAAATATATATATATATATATTGTACCTTGATTTGTAGTTATTGGCATTATTATTTTTTTTGTCCTGCCTTGCTTTGTTGCATTAAAAAAATTTTTTTCAGTTTCAGTACTTTTTTATTAAAAGTTAGATATGCATTTTTTTTTAAATTGTGCCCTAGTCACTTCCTGTAGGATGACAATGGTACCGTCTTATGCATGGTGTGGATGCAGGAACAATATTGTCATATTCTGAATGTGCGTTCCCACTCATTCAGCTTTACATTACACAGTGGATCATTCTCCGTTTGCACTGCTAACAGACAGCGGTTCATCTATTGGTCAGTCGGTGTTCCCTATGTCATTGTTTTTGAACAGGAAGTTAGGAGGAGCAGCACAGTGCTGTGTGAATTTCTGGACTGGACTGAAGGGGAAGGCTGGCAATAGTGTCTAGCAATGGTTGCTGTTTGGTATGCATGCCTGCATTCCACCTGTGTGTGTAAGAAGGGAATTGGAGTACACATGCACAGTGTGGCCTGAGTTATAAGTAATGACTTCCAAGCATTAGCTGTGCATGTTACATGCTGTGTTCAAAGCTCTTTCTCCGTGCAAATAAGCAGATGCATGCGTGCATGAATGCAGGCACTTGGCTAAATATGGGCACTTGGGCTCGGCACCCTATTTGAGAAAGGCAGTGATGGCTGTTAGTTGGCCACCACATCTCTGCCAGTTTGGCTGATGACCCACTGCCCATCCTTCTTCCCTTCTCACTAGGTGAGTGTCCTTTTATTTGTATGGCGTTTGCCTCTGGGGTTTTCTAAGTACACTAGTTATTTTTCTGATAATGAGTACTGCCATGCCGACCCCTCCAAAAGATCAGCAATCACAGAGAAGGTGAGTGATGTTGGATTGATTTTCTGCCATTCCCGATAAGACCACAGACCCTCCAGGTTGTCGAGAGGTGTACAGGAAGTCTCAGAGAGATCTGTATATTCTACAGAAAGGCAAATCTCTAGCCATAGTCACAGACCACGCAGATCTAGGCCTCTGTCAGCATGCTACAGTTTTCCTCACCACTTTGCAGAGCTGCAAACTATTAAGCTTATATCAGCTTTCATTGTGGAAGCCTCAGTTGACATTGTTAGTTTCTGACAAGCGTGATGTTATGGTCTGTAACAGGCAAGAGGACCCTCTGGTTAAAACCATGCCTAGTGGATCCAGTTTCCAAGCATAGGTGGTGCAAAATTTCCTACGAAAGTCAATCTTTATTTGGCAATAACAAGTAGGTGGTGATTTCTAAGGCAACTAGTGGGAAATCAGGCTTCATACCGCAAAATAAATATTTGATAAAGGGAAGGCTTCAGTTTAAGTTCCAGGGCAAAGACAGCTAAGGAGGCTCACACATACAGACCAGGCAGAGAGGAAGGCAGCTTCCATTGCTCTTGGATAGGGATGTGCCCGATGTTTGAGTCGAACGTAAGTTCGACTTGAACATCGGGTGTTTGCCTGTTCACCGAATAGCGAACAATTTGGGGTGTTCGCGGCAAATTCGAAAGCCGCAGAACACCCTTTAAAAGTCTATGGGAGAAATCAAAAGTGCTAATTTTAAAGGTTAATATGCAAGTTATTGTCATAAAAAGTGTTTGGGGACCTGGGTCCTGCCCCAGGGACATGTATCAATGCAAAAAAAGTTAAAAAAATGGCCGTTTTTTTGGGAGCAGTTATTTTAATAATGCTTGAAGTGAAACAATAAAAGTGAAATATTCCTTTAATTTTCGTACCTGGAGGGTGTCTATAGTATGCCTGTAAAGTGGCAAATTTTCCCCGTGTTTAGAACAGTCCCTGCACAAATGTACATTTCTAAAGGAAAAAACAGATAAAAGTAATTGAAAAAAACAGCATGGGTTCCCCCCCAGTCCATTACCAGGCCCTTTGGGTCTGGTATTAATATTAAGGGGAACCCCGAACCAATTTTTTATAAAAAAAAATGCGTGGGGGTCCCCCCAAATTCCATACCCGGCCCTTCAGTAATCCTTTCATGACCCGACGATACATGCCGCCACGATCGATTCCGCCTTCATGGGAGACGTCCGCCGAATGACGCGAGACCCGCCGTGACAGCTCTTATATAGCCAAGGGCGGGGCCACCTGTGATGTGCGCAGGTGACCCCGCCCCCTTTGACGCAACAGGGGTTTCCGGCGGTTTCCCCATGGCGTCACCGGTGACCCCGCCCCCCTCTGACGCCACGGGGTTTCCCTTAATATTCATACCAGACCCAAAGGGCCTGATAATGGACTGGGGGGGAACCCATGCGTTTTTTTAACCACTTAAGCCCCGGACCATTTTGTAGCTAAAGGACCAGAGGTGATTTCAGAATTTTGCACTGCGCTGCTTTAACTGTAAATTGTGCAAACATGCAATGTTGTACCCAAACGAAATTTGCGTCCTTTTCTTCCCACAAATAGAGCTTTCTTTTAATGGTATTTGATTGCCTCTGCGATTTTAATTTTTTGCGATATAAACGAAAATAGACCGAAAATTTTGAAAAAAAATGATATTTTCTACTTTTTGTTATAAGAAAAATTGAATAAACTCAATTTTAGTCATACATTTAGGCCAAAATGTATTCAGCCACATGTCTTTAGTAAAAAAAATGTCAATAAGCGTATATTTATTGGTTTGCGCAAAAGTTATAGCGTCTACAAACTAGGGTACATTTTCTGGAATTTACACAGCTTTTAGTTTATGACTGCCTATCTCATTTCTTGAGGTGCTAAAATGGCAGGACAGTACAAAACCCCCCCAAATGACCCCATTTTGGAAAGTAGACATCCCAAGGAAATTGCTGAGAGGCATGTTGAGCCCATTGAATATTTTTTTTTTTTGTCTCAAGTGATTGAATAATGACTAAAAAAAAAAAATTACAAAAAGTTGTCACTAAATGATATATTGCTCACACATGCCATGGTTATATGTGGAATTGCACCCCAAAATACATTTTGCTGCTTCTCCTGAGTACGGGGATACCACATGTGTGGGACTTTTTGGGAGCCTAGCCGCGTACGGGCCCCCGGAAACCAAGCACCGCCTTCAGGATTTCTAAGGGCGCAAATTTTTGATTTCACTCCTCACTACCTATCACAGTTTTGAAGGCCATAAAATGCCGAAATAGCACAACCCCCCCCCCAAATGACCCCATTTTAGAAAGTAGACACCCCAAGGAAATTGCTGAGAGGCCTGTTGAGCCCATTGAATATTTTTTTTTTGTCCCAAGTGATTGAATAATGACAAAAAAAATAAAAAAAATATTACAAAAAGTTGTCACTAAATGATATATTGCTCACACATGCCATGGTTATATGTGGAATTACACCCCAAAATACATTTTGCTGCTTCTCCTGAGTACGGGGTTACCACATGTGTGGGACTTTTTAGGAGCCTAGCCGCGTACGGGACCCCGAAAACCAAGCACCGCCTTCAGGATTTCTAGGCACAAATTTTTGATTTCACTCCTCACTACCTATCACAGTTTCGAAGGCCATAAAATGCCAAAATAGCACAAAACCCCCCCAAATGACCCCATTTTGGAAAGTAGACACCCCAAGCTATTTGCTGAGAGGCATGGTGAGTATTTTACAGCTCTCATTTGTTTTTGAAAATGAAGAAAGAAAATATATATATATATTTTTTTTTCAATTTTCAAAACTTTGTGACAAAAAGCGAGATCTGCAAAATACTCACAATACCTCTCAGCAAATAGCTTGGGGTGTCTACTTTCCAAAATGGGGTCATTTGGGGGGGTTTTGTGCCATCTGGACATTCCATGGCCTCCAAAACTGTGATAGGCAGTGAGAAGTGAAATCAAAAATTTACACCCTTAGAAAGCCTGAAGGCGGTGCTTGGTTTTTGGGGTCCCGTACGCGGCTAGGCTCCCAAAAAGTCTCACACATGTGGTATCCCCGTACTCAGGAGAAGCAGCATAATGTATTTTCGGGTGTAATTCCACATATGCCCATGGCATGTTTGAGCAATATATCATTTAGTGACAACTTTGTGCAAAAAAAATAAAAATTGTCTTTTTTCCGCAACTTGTGTCAACATATAAAATATTCCATGGACTCGACATGCCTCTCAGTATATAGCTTGGGGTGTCTACTTTCCAAAATGGGGTCATTTGGGGGGTTTTGAACTGTTCTGGCATTTTATACATAACATTAGGAAGCTTACATCCACTCTTCTAACCACTTGAAGACAAAGCCCTTTTTGACACTTTTTGTTTACATGAAAACATATTTTTTTTTTGCAAGAAAATTATGTTGAACCCCCAAACATTATATATATTTTTAAAGCAAAGGCCCTACAGATTAAAATCGTGGGTGTTGCATTTTTTTTTTCTACACAGTATTTGCGCAGCGATTTTTCAAACACATTTTTTGGGGGAAAAATACACGTTTTTAAATTTTAATGCACTAAAACACACTATATTGCCCAAATGTTTGATGAAATAAAAAAGATGATCTTAGGCCGAGTACATAGATACCAAACACGACATGCTTTAAAATTTCGCACAAACGCGCATTGGCGACAAACTACATTTTTAAAAGCCTTTAAAAGCCTTTACAGGTTACCCCGTTAGATTTACAGAGGAGGTCTACTGCTAAAATTACTGCCCTTGATCTGACCTTCGCGGTGATACCTCACATGCATGGTGCAATTGCTGTTTACATATGACGCCAGACTGACGCTTGCGTTCGCCATTGGGCAAGAGCAGGGCAGGATAGGGGTGCTTTTTTTTTTGTTTTTTTTGTTTTTATTATTAATTTTGCTTTTTTATTTTATTTTTAAATTGTTCCTTCCATATTTATTTATTTTTTTATCATTTTTATTGTTATCTCAGGGAATGTAAATATCCCCTATGATAGCAATAGGTAGTGACAGGTACTCTTTTTTGAAAAAACTGGGGTCTTCTAGACCCTAGATCTTTCCTGTGCCCTCAAAGCATCTGACCACACCAAGATCGGTGTGATAAAATGCTTTCCCAATTTCCCAATGGCGCGTTTTATATCCGGGGGGGGGGGACATTCCCTCCCACTGCTTGTAAAAGCAGTCCAGAGGCTAATTAGCCACTAGGATTGCTTTTACATGAAAGCCGGCCGCTGGCTGAAAAGAATGATACCAAGATGATACCTAAACCCGCAGGCATCATTCTGGTATAAACATTCAAAGTCCAGCAACATACCAGTACGTTGCTGGTCCTTGTTGGACATGTATTGTAATCTTTTTTTTTTCATGCAGCCAGTTGGCTGAACGAAAAAAGAGATTGATCGGTGGGTATGCCCACCATTAGAATACCGCCCTTCATCCACCCACTTCTAATGATGGGCATACATGCACCATTTATATATGCCAAAGCATGGGGGCATCCTCCCGCAAAAAAGTTATGCCGCACACACATGGTCGGACTTTTCCACGGGCAAGCCTCCGTCGGAATTTCGACCGTATGTACGCGGCATTAGGAGCAAAATTGCTCCTCCGCCCCTGCTGCCCCATTGCTTCGGCATATATGCTTTTTTTTTTTAACTGTGGTGGTGAAATCACCTCCTACAGCACTGGAGTCGCAGGGATCAGGCCTGTCTCTGCGACCGCTGCAGTTATGTGGGTTGTGTTTTGCAAGTGACAGTGATCGATCGATACTGCACTTGGGTGGCCTGGGCTGGACGGAGGGGCAAAACGCAGGTGCTAGCAGGTATCTGGGCTGATTCCGCTAACACTGCGTTTTTGGGAACCCTAAACTGCTGGGGACGCTAGTATAGATCTGATCAGATATTGATCTGATCAGATACTGTACCACTAAGGGGGGTGTATGCTTCACGCGTGGGTGTTAGCGTTACTGGCACTAACCTGACGCTGCCTGGGGTGTGACGCAGACCCTCTCTGATGCTAAAACCTAATTGATATCACCCCCCGGGCGATCAGGGGGTTAAACCTTTATTGGGTTATATATACGGCGGGTGCCCTGACACTATAAAAAGCAAACTAACTAACCAGCGTCACCCGTAACACTTATATGGTGATCACTGGTAAAAGGGTTAACTAGGGGCAATTAGGGGGTTAAAACCTTTATTAGATAATATATGGGGGTACCTGACGCTATAAAAACCTGCGGCGAACCTAAAAAAAATTACTGGCTACCGATCTGCATCACCGACGCTAAGACAGCGATCAGAAAAATGATCGCTTAGCGACAGTGGTGATAGGGGGTGAAAGGGTTACCTGGGGGCGATCAAGGGGGTTAAACCTTTATTAGATAATTTATGGGGGTACCTGACGCTATAAAAACCTGCGGCGAACCTAAAAAAAATTACTGGCTACCGATCTGCATCACCGACACTAAGACAGCGATCAGAAAACTGATCGCTTAGCGACAGTGGTGATAGGGGGTGAAAGGGTTACCTGGGGGGCGATCAAGGGGTTAAACCTTTATTCGATAATTTATGGGGGTACCTGACGCTATAAAACCTGCGGCGAACCTAAAAAAAATTACTGGCTACCGATCTGCATCACCGACGCTAAGACAGCGATCAGAAAAATGATCGCTTAGCGGCAGTCGTGATAGGGGGTGAAAGGGTTACCTGGGGGGCGATTAAGGGGGTTAAACCTTTATTAGGTAATATATGGGGGTACCCGACGCTATAAAAACCTGCGGCGAACCTAAAAAAAATAACTGGCTACCGATCTGCATCACCGACGCTAAGACAGCGATCAGAAAAATGATCGCTTAGCGACAGTGGTGATAGGGGGTGAAAGGGTTACCTGGGGGGCGATCAAGGGGGTTAAACCTTTATTAGATAATTTATGGGGGTACCCGACGCTATAAAAACCTGCGGCGAACCTAAAAAAAATAACTGGCTACCGATCTGCATCACCGATGCTAAGACAGCGATCAGAAAAATTATCGCTTAGCGACAGTGGTGATAGGGGGTCAAAGGGTTACCTGGGGGGCGATCAAGGGGGTTAAACCTTTATTAGATCATTTATGGGGGTACCTGACGCTATAAAAACCTGCGGCGAACCTAAAAAAAAATTCTGGCTACCGATCTGCATCACTGACGCTAAGACAGCGATCAGAAAAATGATCGCTTAGCGACGGCGGTGCTAGGGGGTGAAAGGGTTATCTGGGGGGTGATTAGGGGGTTAAACCTTTATTAGGGGGGGGGTAGGGGGCTACACTGGACCTAAAACTAACTTTAGTGACACTTTTACAGTCACAAATGTCACTGATTGCAGTGATCAGTAAATAAATGGTCACTGCAATCAGTGACACTGTGACTGGGGGCTGGGGGGTGATCTGGGGGGGCGATTTGTGTGCCTATGTGTCCTGGTGTCAGTGTAGTGTTAGTGTACTGACCTGTGTGTCTTCTCTTGTACGGCGCTCGGTATATGTGAGCGCCGCATGAGAGATGACATCACTTCCTCCTGCTTCCTCTGCCTGTGTAAACATTACACAGCAGAGGGAGCATTTCCATTCGCCGGGAGCGATCGCGGGGGGATGGCCGGAATCGAATGGCCGCCCCCTCATGTCGGATCGCTCCCCAACGAATAACGACCGCTCACTGTATAGGAGGTCCGATCGGACCCCCCAACTGTACAAAGGCAATCACGTACACTGTACGTGATTGTGCCTGTCGGTGCCATTCTGCCGACGTATATATACAGTGAGCGGTCGTTAAGTGGTTAATGACCTTTATCAGTTTTTTCCTTTATAAATGTCATTTTGTGCAGGGACTGTTCTAAACACGGGAAAAATGCGCCACTTTAACCGGCATACTATAGACACCCCCAGGTACGAAATTTAAAGGAATATTTGACTTTTATTGTTTCACTTTAAGCATTATTAAAATCACTGCTCCAGAAAAAACTGCAGTTTTTAAAACTTTTTTTGCATTGATACATGTCCCCTGGGGCAGGACCCAGGTCCCCAAATACTTTTTATGACAATAACTTGCATATTAACCTTTAAAACTAGCACTTTTGATTTTTCACGTTCGTGTCCCATAGACTTTAACGGTGTTCGCGTGTTCGAACAAATTTTTTGCCTGTTTGCATGTTCTGCTGCGAACTGAATCGGGTCATCCCTACTCCTGGAGAAACACTAGACCCTCTGCTTCTTTTGCCAAGTCACCCAAAGAGGCAGTAGTTGGAGGCTAGGAATACCAGAAAACCTTTTGAGATTTTGCCCACCCGGACTTGTTGAGTGGGAGCCAGGCTGGCCAGCTTCCGGCAAGTGATGCTATGGGGAATATGTAGCTACTAAACATTTTATATTGAAAGATATCTGCATTAACATTCCTTTCTGTCTGTTGACTTAAGAATCCTTAGTAAAATACTCACTTGCTTTTCTACAGTCTGGTATCTTTGCAATTGGGTTCTTTGGTGAATTATGCTTGAAACCAGGGTGTCAGATGTCGGGAGGCTTGCAAGGACAGGGCAACCTTTTGGGGACAATCATTATCCAGTGGCCCCTACAGGGGTGGCGCTACAACTAAAACAGGAAAATGCAAAATCTGGTGCAGCTCTGAAATCCATCAGCTTCCAGGTTTTCTTTTTCGTACATCACGGGACACAGAGCGACTTAGTCATTACTAATGGGTTATATAGATACCTTCAGGTGCTGGCACTGGCAACTTCCAAAACCGGAAGTACCCTCCCCTATATAAGCCCCTCCCATCCGGGAGCACCTCAGTTTTTTTGCCAGTGTCTAAGGTGTTGGCCAAAGAGTAACATGTGTTTTCACTGGGCTTGCGTACAGGTTCTTTTACGGCCTTAGTAAGCTGTTCCGGATCCGACCAAAAAAGCTTCATAGCTAAACGGTCGGTACCCGGGCCTTGCAACAGAAGAGCAAGGTTTTGCCTGTAATGCCTCTCTTAGGAGGGCTGGACCCTGGGATCCAGAGCTCTGGTCATACCCACGACCAAGATGTTGTCTGTGCAGGGTGCTATACAGGTCCAGGGGAGTGGAATCCTTGGGAACCCGGTCCCTGAAGGTTTAAATACAATGCCTGCCGTGATAGGTGAAGTTTGGGCTTCTGTGGACCAAACAAAGTCCTGCGGCGGGGAACAGGTAAGTGGGGGCCCCCAGGAACTTGGTTCTATTGGGGGACCCCCAAGCCTAATTTGTCTTTCTGTCTGTTACCTAACGGTATTCCCGCTGATATCTGTGTATGCCTGTAACTACTGGAAAATGTAAAATTTTAATAGTAGTCAAGAAAAAAAAAAAAAGGAGACCGCGGTACCTGTGTTAAACCACTAGAGGCCGCTGTGGTCCATTTTTCTTGTCATGTGGATCTTTGGCTTTTTCAAGTCAAAAGATCCAGGCAGTTGGTAAGTTTCTCTGTGGGAATCCACTTCCTCTGCCCTGTTGCTGCGCTCATCCACCGCACAGGCCCTCCGGCAAAAAGGGCCCTGGCTCCTAGTCCCTGCTTGTTTTCAAAAAAAGGTGCCGAAGGCGCATGTGCGCGCGGGCGCGTGCACGCGCCTCCTTTGAAAGGAAAGGGGCGGGGCGGGTGGATGACGCTCGATGCGCGCCGCGGCGCTTCTGCGCATGTGCAGGCGTCCCAGCATGGATAAAAGACACAGTACAAGTGTCAGCTGGATGCAAGCAGAGCTAGCAACAAACGGTGGCACACAGAGGCGGTTGATGCAGGCATCCCCATAGAAAGACACTTTAGTGGACACCAGCTGGTATATAGCAGCAACTGTGTTAGACTATTACCAGAAAAATTGGTGTATGACGACGGGAATACCTCAGCTTTGTGCTTAAAGGATATGTCGTCCAGACGCTCCGGAAATAAGTCTTCCAGGAAGCCAAAGGGGTCTCCATCGGGCTCTGAGGATTTTGGGCATGCTTGTATTGCACCAATCTCCCCTGAAAATTCAGAGGTCAGTAGCCGTAGGAACCCCGCAGGAGTACCTGGTGCTGCGGCTGTCCCCAGTCCAACTGCTCCTGTATATATAACAGAGGAGGTTTTTTCCTCAACTCTGGGAGGATTGGAAGAGAGATTAACAGCATTGATCGCTGCTTCCCTGTCACAGGGAAAGCGCGTCCGATCTCCGTCTCCTCCTTCAGAGTGCCTGTTAGTGGAGGAACAGTCCCACACAGAGATCGACCTACCTGAAGGGGATCAGGATGAGGTTGATTCGGTTATAGAGGAATCAACAGTGGAAGAACCTTTCTCAGCATCTCAGGCTGAAAGATTATGGGTTCAGTCTCTGACTAACATGGTCCGATCAGCATTTAAAATGCCTCTTGCGGAGCCATCAACCACTACTGTTTCCTCGCTGGGGTCGCTGAAAGCTCCCCAGACTGTCTGTTCCTTCCCAATCCACCCTTTATTGGAAGGGCTTATTTACCAGGATTGGGAGCATCCTGATAAAATATTTACTCCCCCCAAGAGGTTTCCAGTGATCTATCCCATGGAGGATAAGTTCATAAAAAAATGGAGGGTCCCTACAGTGGACGCAGCCATCTCTTGTGTGAATAAATCACTGACATGTCCAGTAGATAATGTTCCAATGTTCAAAGACCCAATAGATAAAAAATTGGAGTCTTTACTAAAATCTGCTTTCTCTACAGCAAGCATGGTGACACAACCTGCAGTAGCAGCGATTGGAGTCTGCCAAGCAGTGAAAGATCAGTTGAAACAAGTCTTAAGGGTCTTACCAGATCAGCAGGCTCTTGCCCTAGCTGACCTACCTAGAGCCTTGTGTTTTGCGGTGGACGCCATAAAGGATACAATCCAACAGGCCTCCCGCTTTACGCTGTCTGTAGTACATATGCGTAGGCTTCTATGGCTCAAAAACTGGTCTGCTGAAGCTCCCTGTAAGAAATTGCTGATTAGCTTCCCATTTCATGGAGAACGCTTATTTGGAGAAGATCTGGACAAGTATATCCAGAAAATTTCTGCCGGTAAAAGTACACTCTTGACGGTTAAAAACAAGGGTAGAAGTCCTTTTTTCTTTTTCGTACATCACGGGACACAGAGCGACTTAGTCATTACTAATGGGTTATATAGTTTACCTTCAGGTGCTGGCACTGGCAACTTCCAAACCGGAAGTACCCTCCCCTATATAAGCCCCTCCCATCCGGGAGCACCTCAGTTTTTTGCCAGTGTCTAAGGTGTTGGCCAAAGAGTAACATGTGTTTTCACTGGGCTTGCGTACAGGTTCTTTTGGGCCTTAGTAAGCTGTTCCGGATCCCACCAAAAAAGCTTCATAGCTAAACGGTCGGTACCCGGGCCTTGCAGCAGAAGAGCAAGGTTTTGCCTGTAATGCCTCTCTTAGGAGGGCTGGACCCTGGGATTCAGAGCTCTGGTCATACCCACGACCAAGATGTTGTCTGTGCAGGGTGCTATACAGGTCCAGGGGATTGGAATCCTTGGGAACCCGGTCCCTGAAGGTTTAATTACAATGCCTGCCGTGATAGGTGAAGTTTGGGCTTCTGTGGACCAAACAGAGTCCTGCGGCGGGGAACAGGTAAGTGGGGGCCCCCAGGAACTTGGTTCTATTGGGGGACCCCCAAGCCTAATTTGTCTTTCTGTCTGTTACCTAACGGTATTCCCGCTAATATCTGTGTATGCCTGTAACTACTGAAAATGTAAAATTTTAATAGTAGTCAAGAAAAAAAAAAAAAAGGAGGACCGCGGTACCTGTGTTAAACCACTAGAGGCCGCTGTGGTCCATTTTTCTTGTCATGTGGATCTTTGGTTTTCTCAAGTCAAAAGATCCAGGCAGTTGGTAAGTTTCTCTGTGGGAATCCACTTCCTCTGCCCTGTTGCTGCGCTCATCCACCGCACAGGCCCTCCGGCAAAAAGGGCCCTGGCTCCTAGTCCCTGTTTGATTTTCGAAAAGGGCGCCAATGGCACACGGGCGCGCGCGCGGGCGCGTGCACGCGCCTCCTATGAAAAAAAAGGGGCGGGGCGGGTGGATGACGCTCGATGCGCGCCACGGCGCTTCTGCACATGTGCAGGCGTCCCAGCTTGTATAAAGACACAGTACAAGTGTCAGCTGGATGCAAACAGAGCTAGCAACAAACAGTGGCACACAGAGGCGGTTGATGCAGGCATCCCCATAGAAAGGCACTTTAGTGGACACCAGCTGGTATATAGCAGCAACTGTGTTAGACTATTACCAGCAAAATTGGTGTATGACGACGGGAATACCTCAGCTTTGTGCTTAAAGGATATGTCGTCCAGACGCTCCGGAAATAAGTCTTCCAGGAAGCCAAAGGGGTCTCCATCGGGCTCTGAGGATATTGGGCATGCTTGTACTGCACCAATCTCCCCTGAGAATTCAGAGGTCAGTAGCCGTAGAAACCCCGCCGGAGTGCCTGGTGCTGCGGCTGTCCCCAGTCCACCTGCTCCTGTATATATAACAGAGGAGGTTTTATCCTCAACTCTGGGAGGATTGGAAGAGAGATTAACAGCATTGATCGCTGCTTCCCTGTCACAGGGAAAGCGCGTCCGATCTCCGTCTCCTCCTTCAGAGTGCCTGTTAGTGGAGGAACAACCCCACACAGAGATCGACCTACCTGAAGGGGATCAGGATGAGGTTGATTCAGTTATGGAGGAATCAACAGTGGAAGAACCTTTCTCAGCATCTCAGGCTGAAAGATTATGGGTTCAGTCTCTGACTAACATGGTCCGATCAGCATTTAAAATGCCTCTGGCGGAACCATCAACCACTACGGTTTCCTCGCTGGGGTCGCTAAAAGCTCCCCAGGCTGTCTGTTCCTTCCCAATCCACCCTTTATTAGAAGGGCTTATTTATCAGGATTGGGAGCATCCTGATAAAATATTTGCTCCCCCCAAGAGATTTCCGGTGATCTATCCCATGGAGGATAAGTTCATAAAAAAATGGAGGGTCCCTACAGTGGACGCAGCCATCTCTTCTGTGAACAAATCACTGACATGTCCAGTAGATAATGTTCCAATGTTCAAAGACCCAATAGATAAAAAATTGGAGTCTTTACTAAAATCTGCTTTCTCTACAGCAAGCATGGTGACACAACCTGCGGTAGCAGCGATTGGAGTCTGCCAAGCAGTGAAAGATCAGTTGAAACAAGTCTTAAGGGACTTACCAGATCAGCAGGCTCTTGCCCTAGCTGACCTGCCTAGAGCCTTGTGTTTTGCGGTGGACGCCATAAAGGATACAATCCAACAGGCCTCCCGCTTTACGCTGTCTGTAGTACATATGCGTAGGCTTCTGTGGCTCAAAAACTGGTCTGCTGAAGCTCCCTGTAAGAAACTGCTGGTTAGCTTCCCATTTCATGGAGAACGCTTATTTGGAGAAGATCTGGACAACTATATCCAGAAAATTTCTGCCGGTAAAAGTTCACTCTTACCGGTTAAGAACAAGAGTAAAAGTCCTTCTTTTAAGAGGCCTACTTCTCCAGTCCCGGGCACATCGGCTGTGAAGCAGTTCCGACGGCCTCCGCGGTCAAATTCAGGGGGCAGAAATCAGGGACAATCACAGGGTAACAAGAAGCCCTGGATCAAGAGAGGTACAAAACCTCCCCCCAAGTCATGAAGCGTTGCCCCCACTCAATCGGGTGGGGGGAAGGCTTCAGTTGTTCACAGAGACCTGGCGGGACACCATCAGAGACAGATGGGTGCTCTCCGCAGTAAGTCTGGGATACAAGCTGGAGTTAAAAGGCACTCCTCCTGCCCAATTTATGAGGTCAAACGTGCCAAGAGATCCCCAGAAGAGAGGATCCCTCCTTCTGGCACTAGAACAACTATTGCTCCAAGGTGTAATCATGAAGGTTCCCCTGGAAGAAAGCGGATTCGGGTTTTACTCGAACCTTTTCACAGTCCCCAAACCAAATGGGGACGTGAGGCCCATATTAAATCTAAAAGGGCTAAACAAGTTCCTAAATATCAGGACTTTTCGGATGGAGTCGATCCGATCGGTGGCCACCGCCCTACAAGGGCAGGAATGGTTAGCCTCGATCGACATAAGGGATGCTTATCTGCATATTCCCATCTTTCCGGCCCACCAGAAATTTCTACGCTTTGCAGTAGAAGGGCGCCATTTTCAGTTCAGAGCCTTACCTTTCGGTCTGGCCACAGCACCACGAGTGTTCACAAAGGTTCTGGCCCCACTATTGGCCAATCTAAGAACACAAGGTGTAACGATAATGGCATATCTAGACGACCTGCTACTAATAGACCACTCAGTGGAAAAGCTGGAAGTAGCTATTCACAAGACAATCAAGTATCTGGAATATCACGGTTGGATTATCAACTGGGACAAGTCAGCTCTAAGACCAGTCAAAAGTCTGGAATACTTAGGGCTAAGGCTGGATTCAAATCAGAGAAAGATTTTCTTACCTCCAGAGAAGGTGTCGTCTTTAAAAGATTTGACCCACTTAGTGGGTACAAAAAGAAAACCATCCATACGCCTGTGCATGAGGCTGCTGGGAAAAATGGTGGCTTCATTCGAAGCGGTACCTTACGGTCAATTCCATTCAAGGAATTTGCAAAGGGCCATACTGTCAGCCTGGAACAAAAAAAGTTCAGGCTTTAGACTTACCAATGTCCCTGTCCCCTTCCGTTCGCAAGAGCCTCCATTGGTGGCTGGTGCCCCAGAATCTGGAAAAAGGGAAACCCTTCAGTCCGGTTTCTTGGAAGGTGGTCACTACAGATGCCAGCCTTATAGGCTGGGGGGCAGTACTGGAGCAATGGTCTCTCCAGGGCAAGTGGTCAGAAGCAGAAAAGGCCCTGCCCATCAATCTCTTAGAGATACGAGCAGCCCGGTATGCCCTAGTAGCATGGACATCCAAACTCCAAGGGTCCCCTGTCAGAATTCAATCAGACAATGCCACAGCAGTGGCATATATCAATCACCAGGGTGGCACCAGGAGTCGTGCAGCCCAGAGGGAAGCAAATTGCATCCTGGAGTGGCAGAAAGATATGTCCCAGCCATATCCGCGGTTTTCATCCCAGGAGTGGAAAATTGGAGAGCGGACTTTTTAAGTCGCCAACAATTATGCCCGGGGGAATGGTCTCTTCACCCAGAGGTTTTCCAGGCAATATGCCAGCGGTGGGGAACACCGGATGTAGATCTGCTAGCATCCAGATTCAACGCAAAGGTGGACAGATTTGTGTCTCGCACAAGGGATCCCCTAGCTTGCGGCTCGGATGACCTAGTGTTCCCTTGGGATCAGTTCAAGCTGATATATGCATTCCCACCGCCACAATTGTTACCGCGATTACTCCGCAGAATCAGGGTAGAAAATAAACCAGTGATTCTGGTGGCTCCAGCGTGGCCCCGAAGGGCATGGTACGCGGAGATTGTAAAAATGTCAGTGAGGAGTCCTTGGACCCTCCCACATCGTCCGGACCTGCTGTCGCAAGGACCGATATACCACCCTTCCTTACCAGCCCTAGGTTTGACGGCCTGGCTATTGAAGCCCACATTCTGAAAAAGAGAGGGCTCTCTAATTCTGTGGTATCTACCATGATCAATGCCAGGAAGCCGGTATCCAGGCAGATCTATTATAGGATCTGGAAGGCGTACATTACGTGGTGTGAGGCCAAGAAATGGCATCCACGTAAGTACGTGATAGGTAGGATTTTGGACTTCCTACAGTGGGCTGTAGATAGGAAGCTGGCCTTGAGTACTATCAAGGGTCAGATTTCGGCCTTGTCAATATTTTTTCAAAGGCCCTTGGCTTTGCATTCACTAGTCAAAGCTTTCATACAAGGAGTGATGCGTATTAGCCCTCCGGTTAGTATTCCCATATGTCCATGGGACTTTACCCTGGTTCTGTCGG
Organism: Rana muscosa; assembly: GCA_029206835.1. Lineage (NCBI taxonomy): Eukaryota > Metazoa > Chordata > Amphibia > Anura > Ranidae > Rana > Rana muscosa. The sequence goes on along the minus strand of CM055118.1, from coordinate 91,862,146 downwards.
TTCTACAGAAACAACCGTTTGAACCATTGCAACATATTTCCTTGGTTCTTCTCACCAGGAAATTGATTTTCTTAGTAGCCATTTGTTCGGCTAAAAGAGTATCGGAATTAGCCGCCTTGTCCTGTAAGGAGCCATATCTGGTTGTCCATAAGGACAGAGTAGTATTACGTCCTCATCCAGCCTTTCTTCCTAAGGTGGTATCGAGGTTTCATTTGAACCAAGATGTGGTTCTTCCTTCTTTTTTTCCCAAACCTACCTCGGTAGAGGAAAAGTCATTGCATTCTTTGGATGTAGTAAGAGCAGTTAAAGCTTATCTAAAAGCCACTGCTCAGATTCGTAGAACGGATACTTTGTTTATTCTGCCGGAAGGCCCCAGAAAGGGTCAGGCAGCATCAAAATCTACTTTAGCCAAGTGGATTCGACAGGTCATAATACAAGCCTATGGCTTGAGAAAGAGACCGCCTCCGTTCAAAGTTAGGGCGCACTCCACAAGAGCAGTTGGAACTTCATGGGCAGTGCATCACCAGGCCTCCCTGGCTCAAGTATGTAAGGCCGCAACATGGTCTTCGGTACACACGTTTACTAGATTCTACCAGGTAGACGTTAGAAGTCAGGAGGATGTCTCCTTTGGGCGCAGTGTGTTGCAGGCCGCAAAAGATCCTCATGCCTGATGGCGCCCAGCTTATGTATCCCTCCCCTCATTTGGCATTGCTTTGGGACGTCCCATTAGTAATGACTAAGTCGCTCTGTGTCCCGTGATGTACGAAAAAGAAAAAGGGATTTTTATAACAGCTTACCTGTAAAATCCTTTTCTTGGAGTACATCACGGGACACAGAGCTCCCACCCCTCTTTTTGGGACACTTATTGCTTTGCTACAAAACTGAGGTGCTCCCGGATGGGAGGGGCTTATATAGGGGAGGGTACTTCCGGTTTGGAAGTTGCCAGTGCCAGCACCTGAAGGTAAACTATATAACCCATTAGTAATGACTAAGTCGCTCTGTGTCCCGTGATGTACTCCAAGAAAAGGATTTTACAGGTAAGCTGTTATAAAAATCCCTTTTTTAAGAGGCCTACTTCTCCAGTCCCTGGCACATCGGCTGTGAAACAGTTCCGACGGCCTCCGCGGTCAAATCCAGGGGGCAGAAATCAGGGACAATCACAGGGTAACAAGAAACCCTGGGTCAAGAGAGGTACAAAACCTACCCCCAAGTCATGAAGGGTTGCCCCCACTCAATCGGGTGGGGGGAAGACTTCAGTTGTTCACAGAGACCTGGCGGGACACCATCAGAGACAGATGGGTGATCTCCGCAGTAAGTCTGGGATACAAGTTGGAGTTAAAAGACACTCCTCCTGCCCATTTTATGAGGTCAAACGTGCCAAGCGATCCCCAGAAGAGAGGATCCCTCCTTCTGGCACTAGAACAACTATTGCTCCAAGGTGTAATCATGAAGGTTCCCTTGGAAGAAAGCGGGTTCGGGTTTTACTCAAACCTTTTCACAGTCCCCAAACCAAATGGGGACGTGAGGCCCATATTAAATCTAAAAGGGCTAAACAAGTTCCTACATATCAGGACTTTTCAGATGGAGTCGATCCGATCGGTGGCCACCGCCCTAAAAGGGCAGGAATGGTTAGCCTCGATCGACATAAAGGATGCTTATCTGCATATTCCCATCTTTCCGGCCCACCAGAAATTTCTACGCTTTGTAGTAGAAGGGCGCCATTTTCAGTTCAGAGCCTTACCTTTCGGTCTGGCCACAGCACCACGAGTGTTCACAAAAATTCTGGCCCCACTATTGGCCAATCTAAGAACATGGGGTGTAACGATAATGGCATATTTAGACGACCTGCTACTAATAGACCACTCAGTGGAAAAACTGGAAGTAGCTATTCACGAGACAATCAAGTATCTGGAATATCACGGTTGGATTATCAAGCGAGACAAGTCAGCTCTAAGACCAGTCAAAAGTCTGGAATACTTGGGGCTAAGGCTGGATTCAAATCAGAGAAAGATTTTCTTACCTCCAGAGAAGGTGTCGTCTTTGAAAGATTTGACCCACTTAGTGGGTACAAAAAGAAAACCATCCATACGCCTGTGCATGAGGCTGCTGGGAAAAATGGTGGCTTCATTCGAAGCAGTACCCTACGGTCAATTCCATTCAAGGAACTTGCAGAGGGCCATACTGTCAGCCTGGAACAAAAAAGTTCAGGCTTTAGACTTACCAATGTCCCTGTCCCCTTCCGTTCGCAAGAGCCTCCATTGGTGGTTGGTGCCCCAGAATCTGGAAAAAGGGAAACCCTTCAGTCCGGTTTCTTGGAAGGTGGTCACTACAGATGCCAGCCTCATAGGCTGGGGGGCAGTACTGGAGCAATGGTCTCTCCAGGGCAAGTGGTCAGAAGCAGAGAAGGCCCTGCCCATCAATCTCTTAGAGATATGAGCAGCCCGGTATGCCCTAGTAGCATGGACATCCAAACTCCAAGGGTCCCCTGTCAGAATTCAATCAGACAATGCCACAGCAGTGGCATATATCAATCACCAGGGTGGCACCAGGAGTCGTGCAGCCCAGAGGGAAGCGAATTGCATCTTGGAATGAGCAGAAAGATATGTCCCAGCCATATCCGCGGTTTTCCTCCCAGGAGTGGAAAATTGGAGAGCGGACTTTTTAAGTCGCCAGCAATTATGCCCGGGGGAATGGTCTCTTCACCCCGAGGTTTTCCAGGCAATATGCCAGCGGTGGGGAACACCGGATGTAGATCTGCTAGCATCCAGATTCAACGCAAAGGTGGACAGATTTGTGTCTCGCACAAGGGATCCCCTAGCTTGCGGCTCGGATGCCCTAGTGTTCCCTTGAGATCAGTTCAAGCTGATATATGCATTCCCACTGCCACAATTGTTACCGCGATTAATCCGCAGAATCCGGGTAGAAAAGAAACCGGTGATTCTGGTGGCTCCAGCGTGGCCCCGAAGGGCATGGTACGCGGAGATTGTAAAAACGTCAGTGGGGAGTCCTTGGACCCTCCCACATCGTCCGGACCTGCTTTCGCAAGGACCGATATACCACCCTTCCTTACCAGCCCTAGGTTTGACGGCCTGGCTATTGAAGCCCACATTCTAAAAAAGAGAGGTCTCTCTAATCCTGTGGTATCTACCATGATCAATGCCAGGAAGCCGGTATCCAGGCAGATCTATTATAGGATCTGGAAGGCGTACATCGCGTGGTGTGAGGCCAAGAAATGGCATCCACGTAAGTACGTAATAGGTAGGATTCTGGACTTCCTACAGTGGGCTGTGGATAGGAAGCTTGCCTTGAGTACTATCAAGGGTCAGATTTCGGCCTTGTCAATATTTTTTCAAAGGCCCTTGGCTTCGCATTCACTAGTCAAAGTTTTCATACAAGGAGTGATGCGTATTAGCCCTCCGGTTAGTATTCCCATATGTCCATGGGACTTAAACCTGGTTCTGTCGGTTCTACAGAAACAACCATTTGAACCATTGCAGCACATTTCCTTGGTTCTTCTCACCAGGAAATTGATTTTCTTAGTAGCCATTTGTTCGGCTAAAAGAGTATCGGAATTAGCCGCCATGTCCTGTAAGGAGCCATATCTGGTTGTCCATAAGGACAGAGTAGTATTACGTCCTCATCCAGCCTTTCTTCCTAAGGTGGTATCGAGGTTTCATTTGAACCAAGATGTGGTTCTTCCTTCCTTTTTCCCCAAACCTAGTTCGGTAGAGGAAAAGTTATTGCATTCTTTGGATGTAGTAAGAGCAGTTAAAGCTTATCTAAAATCCACTGCTCAGATTCGTAGAACGGATACTTTGTTTGTTCTGCCGGAAGGCCCCAGAAAGGGTCAGGCAGCATCAAAATCTACTTAAGCCAAGTGGATTCGACAGGTCATAATACAAGCCTATGGCTTGGGAAGGAGACCGCCTCCGTTCAAAGTTAGGGCGCACTCCACAAGAGCAGTTGGAACTTCATGGGCAGTGCATCACCAGGCCTCCCTGGCTCAAGTCTGTAAGGCCGCAACATGGTCTTCAGTACACACGTTTACTAGATTCTACCAGGTAGACGTTAGAAGTCAGGAGGATGTCGCCTTTGGGCGCAGTGTGTTGCAGGCCGCAAAAGATCCTCATGCCTGATGGCGCCCAGCTTATGTATAGTGTATCCCTCCCCTCATTTGGCATTGCTTTGGGACGTCCCATTAGTAGTGATGAGCCGAACACCCCCGGGTTCGGTTCGCACCAGAACCCGCGAACGGACCGAAAGTTCGAACGAACATTAGAACCCTATTAAATACAATGGATGCGAACGTTCGAATTCTAAAGTGCTAATTATAACAACTATTATGCATGTTATTGTCATAAATAGGGTTTGGGAACCCGGGTTGTGCACCAGGGGACATGTATCAATGCAAAAAGAAGTTTTAAAAACGGTCGTTTTTCGGGAGCAGTCATTTTAATGATGCATAAAGTGAAAAAAAAAAAGTCAAATATTCCTTTAAATATCGTACCTGGGGGGTGTCTAAAGTATGCCTGTGAAGTGCCACGTGTTTCCCGTGTTTAGAACTGTCCCTGCACAAAATGACACTTCTAAAGGAAAAAAAAGCCATTTAAAACTGCTTGCGGCTTTAATGTAATGTCTGGTCCCGGTAATATGGATGAAATTCTTTAAGAAAAATGGCATAGCTACCCCATGACCCCCCCCCCCCCTACCCCAGCCCATTACCAGCCCCTTTGGGTCTTGTATGGATATTAAGGGGAACCCCGCACATAAAATAAAAAAGGCCCTATATACTCTGAACAGCCGTATACAGGCGGTGCATACAAGACAGGGACTGTAGGTTTGTTCTTATGTAGAATCTGTTTGTAATTTTGAACAGGTACATTGTTGAAGTGTAGCTCCAGCCCAAAAATCTATTTTTAAACTTTTTGGGAAACATAGGTAAGGGTTATCACCCCTGTAACATTTGTTTTGCTGTCTGTGCCCCTGTTCAGAACATTTCACCTCACTTTCCGTCCCAATGACAACTGTTTTTGAAATGTGGTGTTTTTCTTGAAACAAGGATTGCTGATAAAGCATCAGTACAGATGAGACCCCTTTCTCCCATATTTATTCTTACAGGAGAGAATTTTCCTTTCTAGGGGTAGATTTCCTCTCACTTCCTGTTGTCTTCTTTCGTTTGCAAGTAGGAGTCGTTTGTAAGTTGGATGTTTGAAAGTAGGGACCTGCCGTATATACTCTGCAGAAATAGGCCCCTTAGTTGTTGGTGTTGGCACAACACTGTAAGCACTCAGTTACTCTTGGTTGGTGCTGGAACGCCCTGCTGTCAACTATTATATCAGGAATTTTAATTACATATAATTGTTGAACAGTGGTAGTAAAAATTGGGGCTTTGATGGTGGTGCTGGTGCCACAACACTGTAAGCCCTGACAGTTACTCTTGGTGGGTGCAGCAATGGGCCCTGCTGTGAATTATTAGATCAAGAATTGTAATTACATGCCCCTTTTGAACAGGGGCTGAAAAATTGGGCCTTTCGTGGTGGTGGTGGTGGTGGCGTTGCCACAAGACTGTAAGCCCTCAGAGTTACTCTTGGTGGGTGCAGCAATGGACCCTGCTGTGAATTATTAGATCAAGAATTGTAATTGCATGCCCCTGTTGAACAGGGGCTGAAAAATTGGGCCTTAGGCACTGGTGGCACAACACTACAACCCCTCACAGATACTGTACTTGGAGCACAGCAATGAGCCCTGTTGCAAAGTATTGCTTCAAAAATTGTAATGACACGCCCCTGTTAAACAGGGGCTGAAAAATTGGGCCTTAGGCACTGGTGCCACAACACTCCAACCCCTCACAGATACTGTACTTGGAGCACAGCAATGAGCCCTATGGCAAATTATTGCTAAAAAAATTGTAATTACACGCCCCTGTAAAACAGGGGCTGAAAAATTGGGCCTTAGCCACTGGTGGCGGCACCCATAAACAAAAATGATCTTCCAAGCTATCATCATCAATCGTATCATTGAGGACTCGGAGGAGGAGGATAGCCAGTCAACATAACAGCACAGGCACTCAGCATCAGCATCAGTCTTGAAGGGATGTAACATGTTAAAATCAATTAGTCTGTTATATCAGCATCAGGTGTGTGGTAGCTGGTGGTGATCCAAGACTGGTTCATCTTGATGAAAGTCAGTCGATCAACCGAGTCGGTGGACAGGCGCACCCTGTGATCCGTGACAAATCCTCCAGCAGCACTGAATGTGCGTTCCGAAAGAACGCTGGATGCAGGACAGGCCAGTAGCTCAATTGCATACTGTGCAAGCTCTGGCCAGTGATCCATCCTCAAGACCCAGTAAGCCAGAGGATTTTCGGTGGGGAAGGTGTCCAAGTCTGACCTTGCCCCTAGATATTCCTGCACCATGTTTATCAGACGCTGGCGATGGTTGCTGGAACCGATCATACTTTGGGGCTGCGGACTAAAGAATTGTCTGAACGCATCGGTCAGACGGCCACCTTCCCCACCGCTCCTTCTTTGACTGGCCGAAGCCTCAGCAACTCGTTGTCCAGGACCAGGAGTTTGTAACCTCCCAGTCTCTGGGAACGCGTTGCACAGACCTTTCTGCAAGGCCTCCCGGAGTTGTCTCATCCTCTGCTCCCTCTGCGACGGTAACATAAGGTCCGCAACCTTACCCTTGTACCGTGGATCAAGGAGAGTGGCCAGCCAGTAATGGTCCCTCTCCTTGATCCGAAGAATACGAGGATCCTTCCGCAGACTTTGCAGGATCAGGGAGGCCATGCAGCGTAGGTTTGCTGAGGCATTCGCTCCGGAGTCCTCTGGGTCACTAAGGACGACATGATCCGCAGCCACCTCCTCCCAGCCACGTACAAGTCCACTGGTTTCTTGGGACTGTAAATCATCCCTAAAAGACTGCTGCTGATGATGCTGAGTGCCAGCCTCCACCTCCATGCTGACACAATCCTCCTCCTCCTCCTCCTCCTCCTCCTCCTCCTCTTCCTGTGCGATGGGTGGGACAGAAGGAACACTGTCTGGGTAAAGGGGGCCTTGAGAGGCAAGGAAGTCCTCCTCTTCCTGCCTCTGTTCTGCCTCAAGTGCCCTGTCCATTATTCCACGCAGCGTGTGCTCCAACAGGTGGACAAGAGGTACAGTGTCACTGATGCATGCACTGTCACTGCTCACCATCCTCGTGGCCTCCTCAAATGGTGCCAGGACAGTGCATGCATCCCTGATCATGCCCCACTGGCGTGGAGAAAAAAAACCAAGCTCCCCTGACCCTGTCCTGGTGCCGTAGTCGCACAGGTACTCATTGATGGCCCTCTGCTGCGTGTGCAGCCGCTGCAGCATGGCCAACGTTGAGTTCCACCTGGTGGGCATGTCACATATAAGGCGGTTCTTGGGCAGGTTCAACTCCTTTTGCAGCTCAGCCAGGCGAGCACTGGCATTATAAGATCTGCGGAAATGCACACAGACTTTCCTGGCCTGCCTCAGGACATCCTGTAAGCCCGGGTACCTGCCCAAGAACCGCTGCACCACCAGGTTAAGGACGTGAGCCACACAGGGCACATGGGTCAGTTGTCCCTGTCGGAGGGCGGAGAGGAGGTTGGTGCCATTGTCGCAAACCACCATTCCTGGCTTAAGCTGGCGTGGCGTCAACCACCTCTCGGCCTGGCCCTGCAGAGCAGACAGGACCTCTGCCCCAGTGTGGCTTCTGTCCCCCAAACACACCAGCGCAAGCACGGCATGGCATCTTTTTGCCTGCGTACTTGCGTAGCCCCGTGAACGGCTACGGAGCACCGCTGGTTCATAGGACAAACCACAGGAAGAGGCCATGGAGGAAGAAGAAGAGGAGGGGGTGGAGGAGAGAGGTGTGTCACAACCAGTAGTAGCATTTTGGAGGCGTGGCGGTGGGACAACCTCCAACACTACTGCACCTTGTCCTGCATCCTTCCCAGCTGCCAAAAGAGTGACCCAATGGGCCGTGAAAGAAAGGTAACGTCCCTGTCCATGCCTGCTGGACCATGAGTCAGCGGTAATATGCACCTTACCGCTGACCGCCCTGTCCAGCGAGGCCAAGACATTGCCTTCCACATGCCGGTAGAGAGCCGGAATAGCCTTCCGTGAGAAAAAGTGGCGTTTGGGAACCTGCCACTGAGGAACCGCACATTGCACAAACTCACGGAAGGGGGCCGAGTCTACCAACTGAAAAGGCAGCAGTTGAAGCGCTAGCAATTTAGCCAAGCTAGCATTCAACCGCTGGGCATGTGGATGGCTGGGAGTGAACTTCTTTCGACGGTCCAGCAGCTGGGGCAGGGAAATTTGCCTGCTAGAATCGGACGTCGGTGTACTGCTAGCAGAGTGGCCGCAAGTACTTGGCTGTGACACACCTAATTCTACACCTTCATTCCTCTCAGTGCATGTTTCAGAGAGGACTGAAGTTATAGTGGGGTTGGAGATCCCAGCTGATGCGGTGCAAGGAGAGGTCCGCTTTGTTCTTTGGTGTGGGTCTTTGAGGTAGGCTTGCCAACGAGCTGCATGGCAGGTCAACATATGTCTGGTCAGGCATGTGGTACCCAAGCGGCTGATGTTTTGGCCACGCGATATACGCTTGAGACATATGTTGCAAACAGCAGCTGTGCGATCTGATGCACTAGCCTCAAAAAAGGCCCACACCAAAGAACTTTTTGAATGACGGGCAGAGGCAGCGCCCTGCACAGGCGGAGCTCTGCGGTGTGATTCCGTCGGTGTACTGCCCTTACGCTGGCCACCAAAGGGCATCCTGCCTCGTTGGAGATGTGCCTCCTCCTCATCCTCCTCCTCCTCCTCTCTCCTATTAGGCACCCACGTGGAGTCAGTGACCTCATCATCACCTCCCTCCTCATCACTGGAGGCAATCTGGCAGTATGCTGCAGCTGCTGGAACATGACTGCCAGATTGGTGTCCTTCTTGAGCATCCCCTCTGTCTGCTCTCACGCTACTGCCTTCCTCTAGCTGGGTTTCATCATCAGACCCTTCGAAACGCTGGGCATCCTCCTGGAGCATGTACCCAACACTGTGCTGAAACAGTTCGGGGGACTCCTCAGGAGGAGGACATGGTGGGTCTAGGGAAGGAGTGACTGATGATGAGTCTGACATTGATACCAGGGAAGAGGACGCTTTGGCAGCTGCTTTTCCAGTACCCTGAGCCTGGGTGAGAGAGGATGAGGAGGAGGAGGAGGGCTTGGTCATCCACTCTACCAAGTCTTCGGCATGATGTGGCTCAACATGTCCAGCTGCCGAAAAGAAGGACAAGCGTGTCCCATGGCCATGTGCTGATGACAATGCACCTCGTCCACGACCAGCACTGTTGCCCCCAGACACAGAGCCTGCTTGCCCTCTTTTATTGCCTCCTGACTGTCTGCCTCTCCTTGTTTGCCTTCCAGACATTCTAATAGATGGCCTGCAGGGAGATGGGAAAAAAGCAATAAGGGCTACCTTCAGGTGTCCTTCTCTGTCCCTTGAAACAAGGACTTTGACAGTGAAAGAAACTGACACACTCTCCCTACCTACAGTTTTCTGTCCCTAGAAAATTTTTTTTTTTAAAGCACAATTTAGCACAAGGAGAATTCACTCACTGTCCTTCCAGGTCCCTGGAAACAAGGACTTTGACAGTGAAAGAAACTGACACACTCTCCCTACCTACAGTTTTCTGTCCCTAGAAAAAATGTTTTTTTTAAGCACAATTTAGCACAAGGAGAATTACCTCACTGTCCTTCCAGGTCCCTGGAAACAAGGACTTTGACAGTGAAAGAAACTGACACACTCTCCCTACCTACAGTTTTCTGTCCCTAGAAAAAATGTTTTTTTTAAGCACAATTTAGCACAAGGAGAATTACCTCACTGTCCTTCCAGGTCCCTGGAAACAAGGACTTTGACAGTGAAAGAAACTGACACACTCTCCCTACCTACAGTTTTCTGTCCCTAGAAAATATGTTTTTTTTAAGCACAATTTAGCACAAGGAGAATTACCTCACTGTCCTTCCAGGTCCCTGGAAACAAGGACTTTGACAGTGAAAGAAACTGACACACTCTCCCTACCTACAGTTTTCTGTCCCTAGAAAAAATGTTTTTTTTAAGCACAATTTAGCACAAGGAGAATTACCTCACTGTCCTTCCAGGTCCCTGGAAACAAGGACTTTGACAGTGAAAGAAACTGACACACTCTCCCTACCTACAGTTTTCTGTCCCTAGAAAAAATGTTTTTTTTAAGCACAATTTAGCACAAGGAGAATTACCTCACTGTCCTTCCAGGTCCCTGGAAACAAGGACTTTGACAGTGAAAGAAACTGACACACTCTCCCTACCTACAGTTTTCTGTCCCTAGAAAAAATGTTTTTTTTAAGCACAATATAGCACAAGGAGAATTCACTCACTGTCCTTCCAGGTCCCTGGAAACAAGGACTTTGACAGTGAAAGAAACTGACACACTCTCCCTACCTACAGTTTTCTGTCCCTAGAAAAAATGTTTTTTTTAAGCACAATTTAGCACAAGGAGAATTACCTCACTGTCCTTCCAGGTCCCTGGAAACAAGGACTTTGACAGTGAAAGAAACTGACACACTCTCCCTACCTACAGTTTTCTGTCCCTAGAAAAAATGTTTTTTTTAAGCACAATTTAGCACAAGGAGAATTACCTCACTGTCCTTCCAGGTCCCTGGAAACAAGGACTTTGACAGTGAAAGAAACTGACACACTCTCCCTACCTACAGTTTTCTGTCCCTAGAAAAAATGTTTTTTTTAAGCACAATATAGCACAAGGAGAATTCACTCACTGTCCTTCCAGGTCCCTGGAAACAAGGACTTTGACAGTGAAAGAAACTGACACACTCTCCCTACCTACAGTTTTCTGTCCCTAGAAAAAATGTTTTTTTTAAGCACAATTTAGCACAAGGAGAATTACCTCACTGTCCTTCCAGGTCCCTGGAAACAAGGACTTTGACAGTGAAAGAAACTGACACACTCTCCCTACCTACAGTTTTCTGTCCCTAGAAAAAATGTTTTTTTTAAGCACAATTTAGCACAAGGAGAATTACCTCACTGTCCTTCCAGGTCCCTGGAAACAAGGACTTTGACAGTGAAAGAAACTGACACACTCTCCCTACCTACAGTTTTCTGTCCCTAGAAAAAATGTTTTTTTTAAGCACAATTTAGCACAAGGAGAATTACCTCACTGTCCTTCCAGGTCCCTGGAAACAAGGACTTTGACAGTGAAAGAAACTGACACACTCTCCCTACCTACAGTTTTCTGTCCCTAGAAAAAATGTTTTTTTTAAGCACAATTTAGCACAAGGAGAATTACCTCACTGTCCTTCCAGGTCCCTGGAAATAAGGACTTTGACAGTGAAAGAAACTGACACACTCTCCCTACCTACAGTTTTCTGTCCCTAGAAAAAATGTTTTTTTTAAGCACAATTTAGCACAAGGAGAATTACCTCACTGTCCTTCCAGGTCCCTGGAAACAAGGACTTTGACAGTGAAAGAAACTGACACACTCTCCCTACCTACAGTTTTCTGTCCCTAGAAAAAATGTTTTTTTTAAGCACAATATAGCACAAGGAGAATTCACTCACTGTCCTTCCAGGTCCCTGGAAACAAGGACTTTGACAGTGAAAGAAACTGACACTCTCCCTACCTACAGTTTTCTGTCCCTAGAAAAAATGTTTTTTTTAAGCACAATTTAGCACAAGGAGAATTACCTCACTGTCCTTCCAGGTCCCTGGAAACAAGGACTTTGACAGTGAAAGAAACTGACACACTCTCCCTACCTACAGTTTTCTGTCCCTAGAAAAAATGTTTTTTTTAAGCACAATTTAGCACAAGGAGAATTACCTCACTGTCCTTCCAGGTCCCTGGAAACAAGGACTTTGACAGTGAAAGAAACTGACACACTCTCCCTACCTACAGTTTTCTGTCCCTAGAAAAAATGTTTTTTTTAAGCACAATTTAGCACAAGGAGAATTACCTCACTGTCCTTCCAGGTCCCTGGAAACAAGGACTTTGACAGTGAAAGAAACTGACACACTCTCCCTACCTACAGTTTTCTGTCCCTAGAAAAAATGTTTTTTTTAAGCACAATATAGCACAAGGAGAATTCACTCACTGTCCTTCCAGGTCCCTGGAAACAAGGACTTTGACAGTGAAAGAAACTGACACACTCTCCCTACCTACAGTTTTCTGTCCCTAGAAAAAATGTTTTTTTTAAGCACAATTTAGCACAAGGAGAATTACCTCACTGTCCTTCCAGGTCCCTGGAAACAAGGACTTTGACAGTGAAAGAAACTGACACACTCTCCCTACCTACAGTTTTCTGTCCCTAGAAAAAATGTTTTTTTTAAGCACAATATAGCACAAGGAGAATTCACTCACTGTCCTTCCAGGTCCCTGGAAACAAGGACTTTGACAGTGAAAGAAACTGACACACTCTCCCTACCTACAGTTTTCTGTCCCTAGAAAAAATGTTTTTTTTAAGCACAATTTAGCACAAGGAGAATTACCTCACTGTCCTTCCAGGTCCCTGGAAACAAGGACTTTGACAGTGAAAGAAACTGACACACTCTCCCTACCTACAGTTTTCTGTCCCTAGAAAATATGTTTTTTTTAAGCACAATTTAGCACAAGGAGAATTACCTCACTGTCCTTCCAGGTCCCTGGAAACAAGGACTTTGACAGTGAAAGAAACTGACACACTCTCCCTACCTACAGTTTTCTGTCCCTAGAAAAAATGTTTTTTTTAAGCACAATTTAGCACAAGGAGAATTACCTCACTGTCCTTCCAGGTCCCTGGAAACAAGGACTTTGACAGTGAAAGAAACTGACACACTCTCCCTACCTACAGTTTTCTGTCCCTAGAAAAAATGTTTTTTTTAAGCACAATTTAGCACAAGGAGAATTACCTCACTGTCCTTCCAGGTCCCTGGAAACAAGGACTTTGACAGTGAAAGAAACTGACACACTCTCCCTACCTACAGTTTTCTGTCCCTAGAAAAAATGTTTTTTTTAAGCACAATTTAGCACAAGGAGAATTACCTCACTGTCCTTCCAGGTCCCTGGAAACAAGGACTTTGACAGTGAAAGAAACTGACACACTCTCCCTACCTACAGTTTTCTGTCCCTAGAAAAAATGTTTTTTTTAAGCACAATTTAGCACAAGGAGAATTACCTCACTGTCCTTCCAGGTCCCTGGAAACAAGGACTTTGACAGTGAAAGAAACTGACACACTCTCCCTACCTACAGTTTTCTGTCCCTAGAAAAAATGTTTTTTTTAAGCACAATTTAGCACAAGGAGAATTACCTCACTGTCCTTCCAGGTCCCTGGAAACAAGGACTTTGACAGTGAAAGAAACTGACACACTCTCCCTACCTACAGTTTTCTGTCCCTAGAAAAAATGTTTTTTTTAAGCACAATTTAGCACAAGGAGAATTACCTCACTGTCCTTCCAGGTCCCTGGAAACAAGGACTTTGACAGTGAAAGAAACTGACACACTCTCCCTACCTACAGTTTTCTGTCCCTAGAAAAAATGTTTTTTTTAAGCACAATATAGCACAAGGAGAATTCACTCACTGTCCTTCCAGGTCCCTGGAAACAAGGACTTTGACAGTGAAAGAAACTGACACACTCTCCCTACCTACAGTTTTCTGTCCCTAGAAAAAATGTTTTTTTTAAGCACAATTTAGCACAAGGAGAATTACCTCACTGTCCTTCCAGGTCCCTGGAAACAAGGACTTTGACAGTGAAAGAAACTGACACACTCTCCCTACCTACAGTTTTCTGTCCCTAGAAAAAATGTTTTTTTTTAAGCACAATTTAGCACAAGGAGAATTACCTCACTGTCCTTCCAGGTCCCTGGAAACAAGGACTTTGACAGTGAAAGAAACTGACACACTCTCCCTACCTACAGTTTTCTGTCCCTAGAAAAAATGTTTTTTTTAAGCACAATTTAGCACAAGGAGAATTACCTCACTGTCCTTCCAGGTCCCTGGAAACAAGGACTTTGACAGTGAAAGAAACTGACACACTCTCCCTACCTACAGTTTTCTGTCCCTAGAAAAAATGTTTTTTTTTAAGCACAATATAGCACAAGGAGAATTCACTCACTGTCCTTCCAGGTCCCTGGAAACAAGGACTTTGACAGTGAAAGAAACTGACACACTCTCCCTACCTACAGTTTTCTGTCCCTAGAAAAAATGTTTTTTTTAAGCACAATTTAGCACAAGGAGAATTACCTCACTGTCCTTCCAGGTCCCTGGAAACAAGGACTTTGACAGTGAAAGAAACTGACACACTCTCCCTACCTACAGTTTTCTGTCCCTAGAAAAAATGTTTTTTTTAAGCACAATTTAGCACAAGGAGAATTACCTCACTGTCCTTCCAGGTCCCTGGAAACAAGGACTTTGACAGTGAAAGAAACTGACACACTCTCCCTACCTACAGTTTTCTGTCCCTAGAAAAAATGTTTTTTTTAAGCACAATTTAGCACAAGGAGAATTACCTCACTGTCCTTCCAGGTCCCTGGAAACAAGGACTTTGACAGTGAAAGAAACTGACACACTCTCCCTACCTACAGTTTTCTGTCCCTAGAAAAAATGTTTTTTTTAAGCACAATTTAGCACAAGGAGAATTACCTCACTGTCCTTCCAGGTCCCTGGAAACAAGGACTTTGACAGTGAAAGAAACTGACACACTCTCCCTACCTACAGTTTTCTGTCCCTAGAAAAAATGTTTTTTTTAAGCACAATATAGCACAAGGAGAATTCACTCACTGTCCTTCCAGGTCCCTGGAAACAAGGACTTTGACAGTGAAAGAAACTGACACACTCTCCCTACCTACAGTTTTCTGTCCCTAGAAAAAATGTTTTTTTTAAGCACAATTTAGCACAAGGAGAATTACCTCACTGTCCTTCCAGGTCCCTGGAAACAAGGACTTTGACAGTGAAAGAAACTGACACACTCTCCCTACCTACAGTTTTCTGTCCCTAGAAAAAATGTTTTTTTTAAGCACAATTTAGCACAAGGAGAATTACCTCACTGTCCTTCCAGGTCCCTGGAAACAAGGACTTTGACAGTGAAAGAAACTGACACACTCTCCCTACCTACAGTTTTCTGTCCCTAGAAAAAATGTTTTTTTTAAGCACAATTTAGCACAAGGAGAATTACCTCACTGTCCTTCCAGGTCCCTGGAAACAAGGACTTTGACAGTGAAAGAAACTGACACACTCTCCCTACCTACAGTTTTCTGTCCCTAGAAAAAATGTTTTTTTTTAAGCACAATATAGCACAAGGAGAATTCACTCACTGTCCTTCCAGGTCCCTGGAAACAAGGACTTTGACAGTGAAAGAAACTGACACACTCTCCCTACCTACAGTTTTCTGTCCCTAGAAAAAATGTTTTTTTTAAGCACAATTTAGCACAAGGAGAATTACCTCACTGTCCTTCCAGGTCCCTGGAAACAAGGACTTTGACAGTGAAAGAAACTGACACACTCTCCCTACCTACAGTTTTCTGTCCCTAGAAAAAATGTTTTTTTTAAGCACAATATAGCACAAGGAGAATTCACTCACTGTCCTTCCAGGTCCCTGGAAACAAGGACTTTGACAGTGAAAGAAACTGACACACTCTCCCTACCTACAGTTTTCTGTCCCTAGAAAAAATGTTTTTTTTAAGCACAATTTAGCACAAGGAGAATTACCTCACTGTCCTTCCAGGTCCCTGGAAACAAGGACTTTGACAGTGAAAGAAACTGACACACTCTCCCTACCTACAGTTTTCTGTCCCTAGAAAAAATGTTTTTTTTAAGCACAATTTAGCACAAGGAGAATTACCTCACTGTCCTTCCAGGTCCCTGGAAACAAGGACTTTGACAGTGAAAGAAACTGACACACTCTCCCTACCTACAGTTTTCTGTCCCTAGAAAAAATGTTTTTTTTAAGCACAATTTAGCACAAGGAGAATTACCTCACTGTCCTTCCAGGTCCCTGGAAACAAGGACTTTGACAGTGAAAGAAACTGACACACTCTCCCTACCTACAGTTTTCTGTCCCTAGAAAAAATGTTTTTTTTAAGCACAATTTAGCACAAGGAGAATTACCTCACTGTCCTTCCAGGTCCCTGGAAACAAGGACTTTGACAGTGAAAGAAACTGACACACTCTCCCTACCTACAGTTTTCTGTCCCTAGAAAAAATGTTTTTTTTAAGCACAATTTAGCACAAGGAGAATTACCTCACTGTCCTTCCAGGTCCCTGGAAACAAGGACTTTGACAGTGAAAGAAACTGACACACTCTCCCTACCTACAGTTTTCTGTCCCTAGAAAAAATGTTTTTTTTAAGCACAATATAGCACAAGGAGAATTCACTCACTGTCCTTCCAGGTCCCTGGAAACAAGGACTTTGACAGTGAAAGAAACTGACACACTCTCCCTACCTACAGTTTTCTGTCCCTAGAAAAAATGTTTTTTTTTAAGCACAATTTAGCACAAGGAGAATTACCTCACTGTCCTTCCAGGTCCCTGGAAACAAGGACTTTGACAGTGAAAGAAACTGACACACTCTCCCTACCTACAGTTTTCTGTCCCTAGAAAAAATGTTTTTTTTAAGCACAATATAGCACAAGGAGAATTCACTCACTGTCCTTCCAGGTCCCTGGAAACAAGGACTTTGACAGTGAAAGAAACTGACACACTCTCCCTACCTACAGTTTTCTGTCCCTAGAAAAAATGTTTTTTTTAAGCACAATTTAGCACAAGGAGAATTACCTCACTGTCCTTCCAGGTCCCTGGAAACAAGGACTTTGACAGTGAAAGAAACTGACACACTCTCCCTACCTACAGTTTTCTGTCCCTAGAAAAAATGTTTTTTTTAAGCACAATTTAGCACAAGGAGAATTACCTCACTGTCCTTCCAGGTCCCTGGAAACAAGGACTTTGACAGTGAAAGAAACTGACACACTCTCCCTACCTACAGTTTTCTGTCCCTAGAAAAAATGTTTTTTTTAAGCACAATATAGCACAAGGAGAATTCACTCACTGTCCTTCCAGGTCCCTGGAAACAAGGACTTTGACAGTGAAAGAAACTGACACACTCTCCCTACCTACAGTTTTCTGTCCCTAGAAAAAATGTTTTTTTTAAGCACAATATAGCACAAGCACAAAACACACTGACACTCTCCCTACCTATCCTTCTCTTTCCCTAAACTAAAGGAATCCAGGTTAAGCAAGAAAGAAATAAAAGTCACTGTCCCTGCCTATGCTGCTCTATCCCTGCTCCGGAACACACTACACTAGGCCGCCGTGCTGGCGGCCTTTTATAGTGTGGGGCGTGTACTAAACCCCCTCAGCAATAATTGGCCACAGGCAGGCCTTGTGTTTGACACATGTGCTCTAGAATATCTGAATCCTAGAGGACCCTGCTGACAGAGAGAGGACGTGCGTACAGCAGCTCCTGACATCCAGGGCTGCACTGCTTTCTCTTCCCAGTTCTCCCTGGCTTTCCCCCGTGCTTTCCTCCTCTCCCCCTGGTCCCCCCACCCCTTCATAGAAAGGACAGACAAAACGATCACGAAACCCTCTGCCGCCGAGCACCCCCCCCCCCCCCCGCAGTCGCCGTCAGGCAAGACCACGGCTGCGGCCTAGCACCATCGGGCATCGGTCCCCCTACAGGCGCATCCCCTGCTCCAGCACAGTGCCCAGCTCACCAGCCGCCACCCGCCGCACTCAGCATCACCTCCACCCGCAGCTGCCATCAGGAAAGTCCCCGGCTGCGGCCTAGTTGCGGCCGGACACCGCCTTAACTTAAGTATCCCCTCTCCTACAGCCGGACCTTCAGTTAGCCGCTCCCCCCCCCAGGTCCAGAGCCAAGCCTAGGCGCCAGAGGGCTCCCGAAGCAGCACTAGCAGCTTCCTGGCCCGACAGGATAGTCTGCGGCTTCGGCCTAGCCCCGGCGGCCATCTTGAGCCACCCAGCCTCGGCCCTTAACACCCTCTCCCGGCCCCCTTGGATCACTCCGACCCGGTAAACCACCGGATGGCACCCCCTCACTAACCAAGTGCCCGTGTCCCCCACTGGATCACTCCCAAAAGGCTGCCAGGAGGACGAAGCAAAGATCCGGCCTGGCAAGCAGCGGCCATCTTGGTACACCCAGGAGTTGGCCTCAATCACTGACACACTAAAAAAAAAAAAAAAAAAAAAAAAAAAAAAAAAATAAAAAAAATTTTTTCTCTCATTCTATATATCCTACTGTTATTGCCCCCCCTCCCTCCCACCCCACCACTATTCTTCACAAAACCTCTAAAAACGCTTTCTCCACTCATTACGGTTCTTCCCCACCCGTCGCACTCAGGCTACCCAACCTACAGCTCCGACCACCGCTACTGCACCATCTTCCCAGATCCTCACACACGGTCGAGCAAAACGGACGTTGTAACAGGACCCCTAACCTCATCGCCTCACAGAGCAATCCACACACATGGTCCAGGGGAACGGACGTGTGTGGCAGGAGCTCTGACCTCACCGCTGCACAGAGCAATCCACACGCACGGTCTAGGGTAACGGACGTGTGTGGCAGGAGCTCTGGCCATCCAGGACCCTCCCTAGACTCCTCCATTTTCGCTCCCCTAACAAACGTAAACCTGATGACCTGGGGCTTTCCCTGGACCACACTCTCCCTCAGTTCAGATCACCCAGCTCACCATCACGTTGTCCGCAGCCGCTGACTGCTCCCTGCCGCCATCTTGGCACCCGCCTCTAGACTACTAGACCTGCAGGACAGACAGCGACTGCGGCTTAACTCCGACCATCCCATTACCCTCTCCCCGTTTCGCGCTCCAGCGGGCCCGTGTGTGGTGACCTGGTAAGCACACTCGGGCACCTCCTACCTCTAGGAAGTTGATCCAGGGTTTACCCGATCGCCTCTCGAGGGGTCAGGAAGGAATTTTCCCCTGCTGTAGCAATTGGCCTGACTCGGCTGGGGTTTTTCGCCTTCCTCTGGACCAACAGGGGGGAGGTTAGGTCATTGGGCCCTATTCACCATCCCACCACCTTTTTTTTCTTCCCATCATGTGCAACTTTAAATACTCAGCGGACACCCTCCAGAGGCTAAGGAATACTGCCTCAACATTACCAACCTCCACCCAAAAAATACTACGAAAAGAACAACTGCTAAGGATCAATCGACAATCGACTATCAAAAACACGAAAACACCACTTCAACTACAACATATAGCTTGCGCCCTGATCAACACCAGATCGGCAGTCAAGCACAGACAGGAAATTCACGACTTCATCACGCAAAACGACATAGATTGCCTCTTTATCACGGAAAGCTGGCTAACACCTGACTGTAACACCATCCTAACAGAATTGGTGCCTGAGAACTACTCCATCCTAACTGAGCATAGAACAGGACAAAGAGGAGGAGGCCTAGCAGTGATCTTCAAATCTCACCTCTCTATCATCAAACCAACTCTACAGAACTCATTGCCGTTCATGGAGACACTCACTCTGCAACTCCAAACAACACCCCAGGACACCATTCACATACTGCTATGCTACAGACCGCCAGGACCAAAGGCAAATCTCCTCACACCCTTTACCGAATTCATCTCGACATACACTTTAAAAACCAAAAACTTCCTATTACTCGGGGACTTCAATCTCTGGGCTAACTCCACTCAGGACCCCATCGCCACCTCCTGCATCAACCAATTGGAAGAATTAGGTCTGCAGCAACTGATAAATGCCCCCACGCATGGATCGGGGCACATTCTGGACCTCATCTTCAAACAAAATCTGGACATCAACACAGTGGACAACATGCCGTTACCATGGACGGATCACCACGCTATCAAATTTAAACTTACCACCAACACCATCTCCCAAAAATCAGAACACTCAATAACAACAAAATGGACAAGATCTCAGAAGAAACTACACTCGGAACTCTTCAAAACTACTCTATCAAATAAAATAGGAACGCAAAATCTCAACCACTCAACGGAACAAACACTCAACTCCTTAAACAAAGCATTACTACAAACAGCAGACACAGTCGCTCCGAGACGCAGGGCCCTCATTCGCAGAAACAACTCCGGCTGGTTTAATGACACTCTTACCCTACTGAAGCAAGAACGCAGAAGAGCCGAAGGAGCCTGGAGAAGAAACCCAACTAAGGAAAACCACATTAATTACAAAGCACTCACTAAGAAATATCACAAAGCAATTTTCAAAGCAAAAAAGGAACATTTCTCAAACACCATCAAAAAAGGCCTAAACCGACCTCGTGAACTCTTCAAACTAGTAACTCAAACTATGAACCCCACCTGCCTAGAACCTTCAGCAAACGAAACACAAGAGTTCTGTAATGAGCTATCGGACTTTTTTATCGACAAAATCGAAAACATTCGAGAATCAATTCAACAGAAAAAAACAACCAACCCTGCTCTGCCAAAGCAAATAGAGGAAATCAATATGAACACTATACAATTGACAAAATTTTCGCTGGTCCCGATCACCATCGACACCACCAAAAATATAATCAGAAGCCTCAGAGACAGCACATCTCCAAATGACATAATCTCTACAAAACTCCTGAAAGAATGTACCGACATTTTAGCACCCACCATAACACACCTCGTAAATCAATCATTCAAAGAAGGTATTGTTCCAATCTCTCTCAAGCAAGGCATAATCAAACCCCTCCTAAAGAAACCCAACCTGGACCCCAAAGACCCAAACTACCGCAGACCGGTAACAAGCCTCAACACCATCTCCAAGATCATGGAGAAAGCAGTAGTACAACAGCTACAACTCTATTTGGACACCCACAAACTCTTGGATCCACTACAATCAGGCTTCCGCCCAGGCCATGGCACAGAAACAGCACTTCTTAAAATATGGGATGACACCCTCGAAGCAGCAGATGACGGAGAATCATGTCTCCTGGTGCTGCTGGACCTCAGTGCAGCGTTCGACACAGTAGACCACAAAACTCTACTCATTCGCCTTAAAGAAGTAGCCGGAGTCGCAGACCCTGACCTACACTGGTTCGCATCCTTCCTAGACAATCGTTCCCAGACAGTGAAACTAGGAGCCTTCACCTCTGAAACTCGCACAATTTCTTGCGGAGTCCCCCAAGGATCACCCCTGTCACCCGTGCTCTTTAACATCTACCTCCGCCCACTCCTCAAAATCATCAGCAAACAGGGCCTGTGCTACCACTCATATGCTGACGACACCCAACTCTACTTTCGTATCACCGGGAAAAAAGACCAATATCACGGATTGGAAACCTGTCTCACATTGATCGATGAATGGATGACTGAGAATTCCCTCAAACTCAACGGATCCAAAACAGAACTCCTTCTCCTCAACGCAAACCGAAAGACAAAAACTAAGACTTCTTGGACACTCCCCACTATCCTTGGACAGACCGTTACCCCGAGCACCAAAGTCAAAAGTCTCGGAGTCATCTTTGACTCGGAGATGTCGATGGACGCACAAATTCGATCAGTAGTCAGCGGAGCTCACCATCTCCTCCGTCTACTACGTAGACTCATCCCCTTCATCCCAAAAGAGGATACAGCAGTAGTAGTTGGAACAATTATCAACTCCCGACTCGATTACGCAAACGCCCTCTACCTCGGACTACCCAAATACCAGATTTCGCGCCTACAAGTCATCCAGAACACGGCTGCCAGGCTGGTAACGGGAAAAAAACCTTGGGAATCCATCACCCCATCACTAAGGACCCTTCATTGGCTAACCGTAAAGGATCGGATCACATTCAAGACCCTCTGTCTCACCCACAAGTGCACACAGGGAAACGCTCCACAATATCTATGCGAGAAGATAAAACACTACACCCCCAATCGCAATCTCCGATCAACCAACCAAAACCTCCTTCACATCCCCAAGTCCCGCTACAAATCAAAGGGAGAACGAAGATTTGCAGTCCAAGGACCACGGCTATGGAACGCTCTACCCACCAACATCCGCATGGAAGAAAACCACCGGGCCTTCAGGAAAAAACTTAAGACCCACCTATTCTGAAGGGTCAGGATGTCACTGGATGCAAAGCGCCTTGAGGCGATTTAGTTCGCATTTGTAGCGCTATACAAGTTATTCACTCACTCACTCACTCACTCATCCTGCCTGTGGCCAATCATTGCTCTCCTCGCTGCCGGCGCTGTGATTGGCCAAGCATGCGGGGTCACAGTGCATGCTTGGCCAATCACAGCGCCTGGATGACACTGCGATGGCGTAGTGCATTGTGGGCCGTTCGCGTCACTCGAATTTGGCGCGAACGGCCCAAATCGTTCGATCTTCGTCGAACGATCGAACAGCCGATGTTCGAGTCGAACGTATGTTCGACTCGAACACGAAGCTCATCCCTACCCATTAGTAATGACTAAGTCGCTCTGTGTCCCGTGATGTGCGAAAAAGAAAAAGGGATTTTTATAACAGCTTACCTGTAAAATCCTTTTCTTGGAGTACATCACGGGACACAGAGCTCCCACCCCTCTTTTTGGGACACTTATTGCTTTGCTACAAAACTGAGGTGCTCCCGGATGGGAGGGGCTTATATAGGGGAGGGTACTTCCGGTTTTGGAAGTTGCCAGTGCCAGCACCTGAAGGTATCTATATAACCCATTAGTAATGACTAAGTCGCTCTGTGTCCCGTGATGTACTCCAAGAAAAGGATTTTACAGGTAAGCTGTTATAAAAATCCCTTTTTTTTTTGTCAGCTTAATTGAACAAGCTGAAGTTAGAAGTTAATTGGCTCCGGTTTTAGTAAATCAACCCCTGTGCTTTAATTATGATTGCTAGCTTTTTGGACAATCAACATTTTTTGCTTTTTTTAGTTCTTATTCATTTTATTTTGTGGTTGATTTGAGGTTAGTGGTCACTTTTAGCTGCTGTCTAGTCCACAGCAAACGTTTTAATTTGTTGCAAGGCTTCCTTTAAAAACAAAAAACAAAACGGGGGTGGTAACATGGGATTTTAATCTATATTGGGGCTATACTGGCTCTTATTTTATGTTTTATTTAAGGCAAAACTGCTTTATTCAATTTTTGATGATTTTCTTTAAAAAAAATGTGTGCCTTGTGTAGCGGGTATGTACTTTTTAAACTGGTGAGGACACCAGTGATGCATAGTTCCCTGCGGCCCAGCAGGTGGCGCTGTCACTTTGGGCCGGGGTCGAACCATCGCTGCAGTGCCGTACCCTTTGTGACCTCTTGCAGCGGTTGTACGACGGGGCGGGGAACCCGCCGTGCATCCTGGGAGAGGGTATAAAGTGGGCGGACATCTTCGCCATGAGGGTCGGAGTCCCGGGCACCTTCAGCCTGAGGGCTGTGGTTGCGGTCGGTGTCCAGGCGGCCTAGGCCTGGGCATCTGGAGTTCGTGTTCCATCCCAGACACCTTCAGTCTTGGGTGAGGTACTCAGCCAAAGGCCTGGAGCCCAGTACCTTCCGCTGGGTCCCGCGAGGGAGGGATTGTCCTAGGGGGCCCCAGGAGTGGGGCACCTGAATCCAGAGGCGTAAGGGACCGGAGGAGGGACTCACCCGAAGACCTGGTGCAGCAGATTGCCAGTGCCGGGTGAACCTCTGGAGACCGCCCAGAGGGATGTCTTTCCCAAACAGGGGCCAAGTTCAAAGAGGAAGTCCAGTCCACGTTCAATGACCGGTGGCAGCGGTCCAGCTATTTCACTCAGGTCAGTGGCAGAGGCCTGCAATTAGGCCTGTGGCAGGGGCCTCAACAGTTCATCCGGTTCGGTGGCAGCGACCAAAACTCACGGTCGGTGGCAGAGACCGTGCGCCAGGCCTATTCGCTAAAAAGGAATAGGAGAGTATAGTTGTGCCTGGGCCTACTCGTTCCCACAACCCCATGTTCATTTGTTAATGGAAGTTCAACTGATTGTGTTACGAGAAATAAAGGAGTGTTGGACTTTCGATTGGTGTGGGGCTCTATTATTGGCAGACACGTTTCCAGGGAACAACAAGGCTTCGTATGCAGTGGACAGACCCGGGAGGTAAATCAACTAACTTTGCTCAACCCTCTTATACACATGAGGGGAGAGCTTGGCGTAGCGTTCATGCACTCTCCTCTCCCAGGTACCCCTAGACACAAGCCATTCACAATAACCAAGAGGGAGAGTGAGGTTCCGCTACACTTGTTTCAGGGGTAGTATTTTGGGGTTTGTTTTTCTTTTGTGTTTTTAATTTGTTTTTATTTTATTTTGATAGGGCCAAATTTTTTGTCTCAGGCATCTAAAGCGGAGCAATCACTTGTTTTCTCTCCATATATTCTTTAAGATGTATTTTGTTTGCAGCATGTTGCTGCTTTGTTTAACCACTTCTCTACTGTGCACGAAAACCCCCTTCCTGCCCAAGCCATTTTTCAGCTTTCAGCGCTGTCACACTTTGAATGACAATTGCGCGGTCGTGCAACGTGGCTCCCAAACTAAATTTGTGTCCTTTTTTTCCCACAAATAGAGCTTTCTTTTGGTGGTATTTGATCACCTCTGCGGTTTTTATTTTTTGCGCTATAAACAAAAGAAGAGCGTCCAGTTTGGAAAAAAACACTATTTTTTACTTTTTGCTATAATAAATACCCATTTTTTTTTTTTTAAAT